>OZ038374.1:50559775-51915076 GCA_964036015.1 Leptarthrus brevirostris
TAAACATATATATTATGATCATGTGGGTACAGATATGACGTTTGAAAAATTTCGTAATGCGTGTGCTGAATTTTGGAAGTATAAATATGGATTTTTGGTGATTAATAAAAGCAACGCAATGTGTAAGTGGTGCTACCGAAAGGGATTTGATGTATTCATGATACGTACTATAAAAGGAGAGGGATGAACAATGATTTATTAGCTAATACTAACACTTTGATGGAAACGGTTCAGAGGATACTTCACATAGGTAATTATTGTTTCATGTTTCATGATTCATGATTCATGATTCTTGTTTCTTGTTTCATGTTTAATGTTTATTGTTTTATGATTCATGTTTATTGCTTACTGTTTCATGTCTTTTAGACTTGGTTCTTAAATAAGATCAATATGGATGAGAAGCTTACTAAGGAAATAGCGAGGGTGCGAAATGCCATCAGAAAAAAGTTTAAAGCTCTTAAGATGGGAAAAATGGAAACAGAGACTCAGCTAGAGCAAACTTTTAAGTCCATCACCAAGCCGCTTGAGACACTTGTTGCACAAATCAAGGATGAGTCAAAGAGCGATGCTTCAATAAACTCATATAAACGTAAACTCTTGAAAATGGATCCTGGGATTGAACTCTTGAAAATGGATCCTGGTATTGATAAATATAATAACAGTGAAATTTTAACACCTCAACCTAAACATAAATACTTCAAAGCAGAGCCAGCTAGTACTTCAAGTAAACTTGGAGATTATTCTAGAATTTCCGATAGCTCTACTAATAGTGAAGATGATGATAATGAAGAATTTGCTACACCTCCAAATTCATCTACTCTAACAAAGACGCTTTCTATCGATGATTTGCCCAATAACCCTTCAATTTCGAAATACATTAAATTATATGAAAACAAGAGCACAAAAATTGATAAATCTTATGGGGTTTACTTTGATGGTAACAACTGGAAAATTGGCAACTCGATTCTTCAAGTTGATGGTGACAATATCATTCTTAAAGAAAAAGTATATAGCATTACTCCAGGACTTCTCGAATTGCTCTTCATAAAAACCCCTAAACAACTATACACGTCAGATGATATGAACAACTACAGAAACATTATGAATGACACTAATGCTTATAAACGCAATTATATGGATGATGGTCGAATAAAAGGAAACAGAAGCAAGAAGTATAAAACCATCATTAAGAAGCTCACATCCCCAAAAGGTCAGGGCTTAATACAAATACCAAAGACTAATACTGGCTATACTTACTTTGAAAATCCTAATGAATTAGTTGATCGTTTACGCCTACTAATAGCATCAAAACAGGCTGGTAATAACAGTCATAACAATGAAATAATGGTAATAATTAAAAAACTGAGAGAAGCTGACATTATAGTATAAATATCTCAATATAGCTTTTAACCCTCTAATCATACAGTGTTGACAAATTTGGATGATTTTTTGAGGAGTTCTTGATCAGTGGATCTATCTGTATGCTATTAAATTGAGCTACTTAGAAATGAATAAATTGCGGCTCTACAAGGAAAACTGAAAATAGCATACGATTTGTATACAAATGAATGAATTGTTGATGCTCAGCAGAAGTTGATGAAATATATAGTTCTACATATAGGAAAAATTAAAGAAACTTTAATAGCGTTGATTAATGTAGAATCTCTGACAACTACAAAATGAATGAAATACAAGTAGTTAATGAACTTCATAAACCAACCAGAAAAAAATTGTATAAGAAGACTTGTTGTAATTAAGGTTAAATTCTGAAACACTCCCATATGAAGTATATAATATGGAAGAAGAATTGCAGTGTCCAAATGTATCCTCTCTTAAATTTTTGTATAAAGCGCGATGCTGTTTAATTCATAAGGGAAAATGTTTACCTTTTAAGAAATTTTCTAGAAAAGCAATAGTTATAAATAATAATTAAATGTCTATTTTATACTAATAAAAGTCTTTCTGGTAATGTTAAAATAGCATTTTATTAATTTAGTCATTTATTTTTCATTCTACATAAATTTATTAATGATTCTCATTTTCACAATTTCTAGTTAATCTAAAAATTAGTTTAAAATGTAGCTTTCTTAATATCTTTCTTGCTTTATACTCGTAAAGAATAGATCTTTGATTTCAATCCTATACATTCTAACGTAATCTTACCAATGTAATTTTTTTATTTTTCTATATTCATTTGATTCAATTTAATGATTCTCATTTTCTCATTTTCACAATTTCTAGTTAATCTAACAATTAGTTTCAAATGTAGCTTTCATAATATCTTTCTTGCTGCCTACTTGTAAAGAATATTATCTTAGATTTCAATCCTATACATTCTAACGTAATCTTACTAATAACAGTTTTAATTTTTTAAATTCAGAATCAGATAAGTTATTCGTCGAACTGTGGTACAACCAAAAGATTTAATGGTGATATTAGAATAATTCTTGCCAATAGTAAGCACCTGTTGAACATTTGAATATACTTAAGAACACAAAATTAGTGTCATTCATCGTGATAAATTCAAATTCCATCATAAGAGCTTAAGATCGGAAAGTGTTAACAGCTTTTGATCTATGCAAAGTACTAAGATCAATATATTGTTTTAATCAATTTCATTTTCTGAATCAAAGAGCTCTATGAATGCATGAAAACTTCAATTCATACTTTAAACTACTTTTTGGAGATTTCTATAATGGATTATGTAATGAAATGTATCTTCTAAGTCATATATCAATTTCCTTGAGCCTAATTCAGGGGATTTTTATATAATTTGCGCAAAATGGTAGATCATTGTGTAAGTCATGAAGTGATTCTAGATAAGTTAAATCTACTTCAAATATATATATTCAATTTCTGAACTTTGAGGAATGCTCATTATATCGATATCCGTATTTTCTATCCCATTGAAATTCCTCATATAGTAAGAATTCAGACATGTCCCACCCATATAAATTATTGGTATCGAAGTAAATTAAATATGTTGAGCTTTGTGATGGGATAACATTTTCCATATGCTTATTATTAGCAGTAGAATGCCTGCGAGAATATATAAAGTTATACATATTAACGACAGTTAATAATTATTGTAATTCAATTTTTGTATACTTAAGCATAGCATCCCAAAATAATCCAGGTGCTATGTAATAATGACAATATAAATAGTCTACAAATATTTTACATTCAAATGCTTTCCAAACGTTTGTTAAATGCGCATAATCATTATCAGAGCACTTCGTATCTGTAAATTTATTATCAAACTACTTTTGCATAGGCAATGAATTTCCACTAAATTTTTCAAAGCAATTAAGGTATTCATTAAATTAAATAAATCGTCATTTTTATAAAAGGATCTGGTTAATATTAAGTTTTCATCAGATGAATTATTCGCTAATTTATCTACGCCAGAGAAATCTAATCTATATGAATCTAAAAATCGTATTTCAATACTTTGATTTCTTGCAATATAAATTCTTTTTTAGATTAAGGCTCTAATAAATAAACGATAATCCTACTTCCACTTCAATGTGGATGATTCTTAGAAGAGCCCAGCCGCTGTCTTTTTCTTGAAATTCTTCAGATTTTACAATAATTTGTTTCAACATTCTATCTTTGCTATGTTCATCTTAGCCTGAAAAGATTTTATATCTAAAGCTATTTCGTTTTCATCTACATCATCAGTATTAGCATATTTAATAAATTCACAAAATAATGCAATATTGAACTTTATAGCAGTATGCTTGAATATGTTTGGTTTGCATATACTCACTTACATCACTTAATTTTCTAAACTCTTGAAATATGAACTCAAAATGAAATGTATAAGAAATCGGCTCGTCAGATCTCAACCATAACATTAGACTCCTGTTACCATCTTCTGGAGGCATGTATTCCTCTAAAATATCATTAGGATTCATACTCGCATTCACAATCCTAAAATTGTTCCACCCTCCTTCATAGACACAAAAATAAAGAATTCGGAGAGGTTAAGTGTAATAAAACATATATTTGGATAATAACAAACAAAATTCTAATAACCGCAATTTCCTTTTAAATGAAGGCTATTTCAGATATGTTAAAACATGATTGGAAATGAAAAAGTATTGAGAGCCGCAATTTCCTTTTGAATCTATATATATTATGAAGAACATGTTTGGAAAATTTCTCATCCAAAATTTAAAAAACAACAATCCCGGAACCTGACATTTGCCTAAATTACATGACAAACTCAAAGTAAACTGAACTCGGTGAGATCACAATTTGGGTCTATTTTCTTAAGTTCTTCACATGATAAACCTCTCCAAAGTACCGAAAGAAGCCATTCCAGGTACCTTGACTAGACGTTTTATTACTTATCAACGGATTTATGCAAAGCGATGCATGTTATTTTTAAACATCAGATTTTTTCCATTAATTACAGAAATTCTTTTGGCTATTCCTCAATGATGTTATTTTAACTAGTAATCAAGGTCAAGATGACGTAATCGGTAGAATGACTTACTAGCTAGTTGCATAAAACACGAAATTATTTAATAATATGACCTCGAATTAATGTCTATATTTAGATCTGAAAAAGAAATTGCATGACAATCTTTTAAAGTTCGAGGTTACTACAGCGAATCGTTTTTTTTTCTTATCATCCCAAAACATTCTGGGCCATTCAACTCTTATCGGCAAATTTTTTACGCTAACGAATTGAATCCAAATGTTTACTACTACTTATCAGCGGATTTTTTATGTTAAAGGAAATTTAACCAGATATTTATTAATTATTTATCAATGAACTTAGACAAAATTGTTGATGCTATTTTTAAGTCCAGGTTCAGATCCAGATCCAGGTGCAAACCAAAGAAGAAGAAGAAGAAGACCAATTGTAGCCTCCAAGACCGAATACCCAAGTCCAGGTCCAGATCCAAGTCCAAGTCCAGATCTAAGTCCAGGTGCAAATCAAAGAAGAACAAAATCAATTGTAGCCTCCAAGACCGAAAACCCAGACCTCAAAATTGAACCAAAACCACAAATTCATTAAATTCAGCACATAGAGGGTTTTTTCGCATATTCATAACCCACGATTAGCGCATTTTATTCGATGGCTAATACCAGGCAGGCATAAACACATGCAACACAATCAGCTGTGCAAAACGTTTCGTAATCAAGCCATGTTTGAATCATATAAACCAACAGAATTTTATGTTACTCATAAGTTTTTCGGGGCAAAATTTGCTGATAACGCTGTTCACTTTAGCGAGCCATGCTTTGGTCATAGTAAGAATATTATGCCGCCGTCTAATGATAAGCTACATGTGCGATCACATCGTATTGACCATAACAAAAGCTTTGAGGTTGCGAGAAAATTGCTTTCTTGTACTTAAATTCATGATCGCCTGGTAGTCAAAATTTAAATACCCCTGTATTACTAATTATATTTAACATTGGCGCGTATGTGCGTATGTGTGTGCATGCGGTTATTTATTAATAACACTCAACTATCAATAAATATTCTATTAAATCGATAATCGAAAATTAATAATTAATTATTTCCACACGCTCAATCAGCACTCGATCCAACCTCTCACAATTTCACATCCATAGCAATGACGTAATCATTACTCCCAAAAATCAATGGGATCGGTGAGCGCTTTACTGATAATCGACAATGAGTTCCATCCTGAACCCAAACACACTGATGACGTCATCGAAACAATGCAAACATCACGTGTGCCCCTACAAAAGCCTTATCACCCAAGCCGACACAAAAAGCTCGAACCACAAATGCGGTCATTTCGCTTCTTCTTCTTACTTTTTCATACTTTTTTTCGTACCGAAAATCCAAGATGACCGACAATCCTTATCTTTCCATCATCAAACCAAAGAAGAAGAAGACCAATTGTAGTCTCCAAGACCGAATACTCAAAATCCAAGATTAGATTTTTTTTTCTCATGGGCCAGAACCGCCATAGCATTTTCTCATGAGCCAGAACCGCCATAGCAATTTTTTAGAAGAAGAAGACCAATTTTAGCCTCCAAGACCGAATACCCAAGTCCAGGTCCAGTTCCAAGTCCAAGTCCAGATCTAACTCCAGGTGCAAATCAAAGAAGAACAAAATCAATTGTAGCCTTCAAGACCGAAAACCCAAAATCCAAGATGGCCGACAGGTGTCTTATCTTACTAAAAAATCACCGACCTTGACCTTTGACCTTCGAAACCCCCATTCCCTTATCCCCAAAGAAGAAGAAGACCAATTGTAGTCTCCAAGACCGAATACCGAAAATCCAAGATGGCCGACAAGCCTTATCTCATTTCCTTATCTCTCAATTGTAGCCTACAAGACCGAAATCTCTTTTCCTTATCTCTCAATTGTAGCCTACAAGGCCGAATACCCTAAATCCAAGATTGCGTCAGAATCGGCAAAGCATATTTTTGACTCGATTTTCTCATGGGCCAGAACCGCCATAGCACATTTTGAGCTCGATTTTCTCATGGGCCAGAACCGCTATATCCATACTACTTAGGGAACAATGATTTCTTTCAACATGCAAGTTAGTTTTGTATCCGTGGGTGACATTTTCATTGTGTAACTTGTTTAAGAGAGGTCCACCGCCAACCTATGAAGATAGTCAAAGGCCTGATGTTCGACCTCCTCCGCCAAGTTACTTTTCATCAGTAAATACTGCTCAAATCAATATCGGTCTTTTGTTGCTCATCCATTTGCACCATACCCTGGACATGTCAATTCTTCCATACCAGGACATTCGCTTACAAATGCGCAAACACTTGCAGGAGGATATAATGTAATTTATCATTCCACATTAATTAAAAGTTTAATTAACTTTATTAAAGGTAGTTGAATTCGACGTTGGAGCTAGGTTTAAAGTTCGAGGCGCTGGATCAATTTCGGTTCCACCGCCACCCCCTGGTTATGCACCTATACCTGCACAAACGGCTGTTTTGCAAGGACATCCCGTAACTACTTTCAGTTATTAAATTTTTATTTATTAACATCGCTGTTTCTTTCAGTTTGTTCTCAAGAAAAAGAAAAACTCATTCTTTTGAACTTCCAATTTTATTTTTCAAAATATTATCCAACTGTAATGTGCTGTGGTTATTGATTTGTAAGGCTACACCTAAGTTCGCCACAATTTTATGATACTGTTGCAGTACTCACATTCATCAAATGGAGTTGAAATGTCCTCCTCCTGAGTCCATTACCGCATAAAATGTCTTCCCCCGATGACACATAGATGGCAGAGCTAAAAATAAAATGAAATTAAGAAGAGTTCAAATAAGGTAAATAAAAAGAAAAAGAAATACCATCAACGGTGTCCAAAAAAGGTCGAACTGGAACCTCATTGATATAAATACGTCCTAGCGGGTCAGCTGCTCTCTCTCTGATCCTGAAGTACATCGAGTGATACACCTGAAACGAAAAGTGAAAATTTGAATTTGTTAAAATAGAATTGGTTAAAATAGAGTTTGTTAAAATAAAAGTCGGTAAAATTGAACTTTGTCAAGTAAATAAAAGGAAAAGCACAAGAATTGTGAAGTGCGGGTTTTACTTCTCACCACCAAGAAAAAACCACCGGGCTGTTCAGTTTAAAATTATCCGGTAAGTGGTTCCTTTCATTTTGACTAACCTCCTTACATAAAAAGTAACTAAACAAAACCAGTGCCAAAATTTGTATAAAGATTCGGTGATAATTCACGATCGAATTTATCTTTCACTGAAGGGCTTTAACTCCGCTACACAGGTAAACCCGCGAAGTGGAAAAAGGGCACGCGAATACATTTCCTAGTGGCACTTAATGAACCACAAAGTTACAATTTAGCGCAAGTGTTAAGAAATATTTAAGTTTGGCGAATCTCCGGCAATACCACAAGAGGTAACCAGAATTGGGAAAGTTACCTCAACCAGGTGGCCTATAGAAACACCAGAGTCCAAAATATTTCGGCATTACTATTCTATGAGCACTTTAAATAACCCGATTGTCACCATCAACAATAACAGGTAATCACTTGATTAGCACCTTATCACTCCGCGTATTTACAAATCGAATTCGCCGAACACAGAAGTTGACAGATCTCAACTGTACTGGTGACGTCATCATTTTTCGCACTAACACACACACTTCCGTGGATATTCCAACTCATTTCGCACTTACCTAGCAGCCATTTTGGTAATTTTACAATCCAAACTTTGTAAAGATTCCTTTCCTCGTTGCACATTTCACCTTTTGATGAAGTAGCCCGGCTTGCTACGAGAAACTAAGTGAAAAGGTGATCCAATATACACCTTCCACACCCAGTATCCCGAATTAAACGCAGGCAGCACAAAACACTCATAGCAACTAGCACATCACTTAACCCGTCCACAGGATTTAAACACACACGAGACAGAATTGACGGAAATTCCAATTATCACTTAAATTTCACACGCGAGATAAAAATTCTGACACGACGTAAACAACTTGCGACTTTAGATTAACTTCGAGTACTGGTACTATACGCAAGACGACGTTCATTCACTTGCCCACACACAATTTCAGTCTAATACAACACTATCGCAACTTCGTCTTCACTGTTCACTTCGGCATACGAGTAATCAACGTTACTACATAACTTGGCGACGAATTTTGCATTTGTGTTACTTCATTCATCGTACATAGATTTTACATAGCCTGGGGAAATTAAGCTCTTTGCGTTTATCACATAAACTCACCATCCTAACCGACGCGGCGAATTGCTGGTTAGGCGTTGTTATTAATTGCTAGAGTTTTGGGAATACTAGCTAGACATACAAATCCAATACAAAAACCCCTCTCGGAAACTTTTAATTATCTAATTGCTCGGCAACCTCTACAAAAAACTGTAACAATTGGTGCCAGGTGTGGGGTCACCGTTCAGATTTCGAAAGAATCTTTTTTCCACGACGTTTGTAACATGGATCCGAATATTGACAACCCATTAGCGAACCCTATATCGCCAGACTTAGTAAGACTGGAAGGAAGCTTATCGGAACAATCAAGACAAATAAGCCATCTTACCTCTTTAATGGAAACGATGATTAATCGTGTGCAACAACTGGAGGTCACCCATGCAGCTGCTGTCCAACGCACAATAGATGGAATGGCTAATTGCCCGACGCCACCATTCCGAAGTCAACTACATTTCTTTCCACGACCTTCTATTACTGAGAATAGCGACGATTTGATTACTTTTGAGGAACAGCGTCCGTGTGCAATGACGCAAAATACAATGGTGACCTCATCAAACCCAATTCCAGCAAGCGCTGCATCATCAAGCTCATGTCAACCAAACATGTCATTTGTAACTGGACATGAACCTATCTCCTCGACGTTTGTAGTGCAACCACATTGTCCTGATACCGTCAGAAAAGGAACTAACCACCAATTGGTAACAACCAATAACCTGTCTTTACCAGTACCAATACCCCCTACAAGGATATCGTTAACTCCAAGGGATTATGATGGTAAATATCCTTGGTCGGCCTATCGACGACATTTTGAGGCAGTCGCAAGAGCTAATGGATGGTCGGACAGTTTTAAAGCTATGTATTTAGCTCCTTACTTACGTGGTACAGCTCAAGCTAAGTATAAGCTTCAAACTATTAGACAGAGCATTCCACGATCGTTTCAGTGATGAATACCAACAATCGGTCGCCCACACTCAGCTAAGAGGACGCACACAAAGGCCCGGAGAACGTCTAAGCGAATTTGCCACCGACATCCAACGTCTAGTTTATTTAAGCTTCGATGACTGTCCTGAAAAAGCACGCAATCGAATTGCATTGGGTCAGTTCATAGACGGTATAGCTGATGCGGATACCCAGACCAGAGTAAGGGATGCAATTCCAGGAACACTTGAAAGTGCGTTAGCTTTAGCCAACTGAATGGAAGCAAGTCGAGAAGCCACACGGATCAACCGCCGCAATACGCGACCTCCACCAATGCCGCATAGGCGTGCCACGTACAATCGCTGCAGCACTGGCTCGCAGTCGGGAAACTAAAGTCGCCTGAATTTGAGGAGCGAAATTTGGGCTCTCTTATAATAAATGCTCCCTTAGAAAGTAGTGTTAACCCATCCAACACCCCTATCATTGAGGCTAATAGTCCAACGTCTGTTAAATGTTCACCTAAGAAAGGAAATGCGAAGAATAAGAGTAAGGCTGTACTTGCCAACAAACCACTCAAACATGCAAGCAAAGAACAGAAGACCCGCTCAAACCTGCTGAAACTTCCACAAAAAAGCAAAGAGGGATGAAAATACAGGAATATAAAGCTTCAGGCATAGTCAAATGGTTCAATATCCGACAGAGATATGGCTTTATTATCTGTGACAAAACTGGGGAAGAAGTTTTCGTACACGCCACGGGCATCAAAACCAGCCAATCGAGTCCCAAGAAAACTTATCTTAAAGATGGTGAACATGTTGTGTTTGATGTGGTTCCTGGACAAAGTAAAAGTCGCATGGCTATTAATGTCATTATTCTAGACGATACGATAAAGGAAAGTCAAGGAACAACAACGGCCAGCCAAATCTATAGCCGTTCTGTAAACAATTTCTCTGTTCACAAAGACGACGACGATTTAGATAACTCGAGCTGTGCTCCAGCCACAATCCCACCACCAGTAGCTTCGCCGATAGCACAGATCCAAAGGAATTACCCGATTTTTCGACAAACTAACCGCCACTAGCTTTGCGGGGCAAAAGTTAGTGGAGATAGAAGCCCCAAAACCACGAAAATTTTAATAGGATCAGCTGGAGCTATGAACAACCTCTCCGTCAAAGGATGTATTAATGGCGTTGACTGCGATTTTATAATCGATACCGGGGCTACGCAAACTGTGATACATCCAAGAGTACTGCATCGGAGTCACCATCCTTTTAATTTAAATCCGTCCTTGGCAATGATACAAGCAGTAAACGGAGATTTATTTCCCGTAGATGGTACTGCTGAAGTTTCAATCCAGCTACAGAGATTCTCCACCCAACACTTGGTCTTTGTAGCAACTATTTCGGATGACTGTATTTTGGGTGTAGATTTCTTACTGCGACATGCTTGCAAACTCGATTTTGAGCACCGATCCTTGCAAATTGGGACAGAGATGTTTTGCCTGAAACCCTTAATAAAAGAAGAGATTCAAGCCAATACTATAACAACGGTTACCATACCATCATACGGGGAGTGTGTACTAAAACTTAGCTCCAACTTATTATGCCACAATGATGTTGTAGTTTTTCCTCATGCATCGACTCCAGAAGCCATTGAAGTCATTCCCACGTTATCGCTGGTAAATAATGGACATGTTCTGGCAAGGATTACCAACATATCCTCGAAAGAAGTCACCATCCCATCAGGAACTTCTATCGCATCTATCGATCTCCAACCAAAAATTGCAAATATTAATACACCTTTACTCGAAAGAACTCAAAACGACGACTTACAACGACTTCTCGACCGTAGTTCCACCTCTTTGGATGACCATAAACAAAGCCTCGTTAAGGATTTGCTAATACTGTTTCAAGATGTATTTTCGTTGTCCAAGGATGATCTCGGCCGACTGTTTTAAAACACAAAATCGATGTAGGCAAAGCTTAACCGATTAAGCAACCTCCACATAGACTACCTCTGGCACGCAGAGCAGAGGCAGAGACAATACTGCGAGATATGGTTAGTCAGGGCATCGTAAAACCATCTTAGAGCGCCTGGAGTAGTCCGGTTGTCCTTGTTAAAAAGAAAGACGGCAGCCTTCGTTTTTGCATAGACTACAGAAAATTAAATGAAGTAACCATCAAAGACTCCTATCCTCTGCCACGCATAGATCTGACCCTCGACTCACTGGGAGACTCTAAATGGTTCAGTTCACTTGATCTCCAGTCAGGATATTGGCAGGTCGAAGTAGACGAGGAAGACAGGGACAAAACAGCATTCACCACTGGCGCTGGCCTGTTTGAATTTACCGTCATGCCTTTCGGGCTTACCAATGCGCCTGCAACCTTTCAGCGTTTGATGGAACTCGTCTTAGAAGGGATTCCCTACACTGCATGCCTCGTCTACTTAGACGATATCATTGTGCATGACAGGACGTTCGAAGATATGATGGATCACCTGAAGCTCGTTCTGCACAGACTTCGAATAGCCGGATTAAAGCTGTCACCATCTAAGTGCCATCTGTGTCGAAGCGAAGTGAAATTTTTAGGACACATTGTTTCCAGTGAAGGGATTTCCACCGATCCTGAAAAGACTTCTGCTGTACAAAATTGGCCAACACCAAAAAGTAAAACTGATGTCCAATCGTTTCTAGTTCTTTGCGCTTACTATAGGCGCTTTATTAAGGATTTTTCAGCTATTGCCAAACCAATGACAGCCTTAACCGAAAAACATAGCCGATTTAATTGGACAGCGGAATGTGAGAACTCTTTCACCACACTTAAATATGCTTTGACGACTGCACCTATTTTAGTTCAACCCAACGAGACTGATCCATTTGTCTTGGATACTGATGCTAGTCATTATGCATGGGGAGCAGTACTCTCCCAAGTGCAAGATGGAACGGAAAAAGTGGTTGAATATTATAGTAAAACTCTTAGTCGCACGGAGACTAATTATTGCGTAACGAGGAAGGAACTACTAGCAATCGTTAAAGCAGTAGCACACTTTCAACCATACTTGCTGGGAAGACATTTTGTACTACGAACCGACCACGCGTCTTTACGATGGTTGGTAAATTTTCGAGAACCGGAGGGACAAATAGCCAGATGGCTGGAGCGACTTCAACAGTTTAATTTTACCATTGAACACCGGCCTGGAAAGAAGCACGGAAATGCCGACTCATTGTCTAGACGACCATGCATTTCAGCCGATTGAAAATACTGTACCCGCCTCGAAGAAAAGCAGACTATTCTAACGCAGATCGCCGTAGTTCAGAACGACATTAGTGCGCTACAAGAGCAGGACGAAACCCTTCAACAAGTTAGATCTTGGCTACTAAGAGGTGAACGACCCGCACGAGAGACAATTAGTCATCTCCATCCCGACATCAAAGCCTACTGGACTATGTCTTCAGTATTAACGATAAAACAGAATGTTGCCTGCCGCTGCTATACTAACGCCTCTGCAACGCATTACCAACTCCTTCTGCCAACATCAAAGAAGAAGACAGCGCAACTGGCGGTCATCTCGGCGTTGAAAAAACTTTACAGAAGATTAAGGACCGATACTATTGGGTTGGATATGCTGAAGACGTAAGGAACTGGTGCCAAGAGTGTATCACCTGCCAGCAAAGAAAAGGACATGCAAATAAAGCGAAAGCTAAGCTGCAAATTTACAACGTAGGAGCAGCATGGGAAAGGATCGCAAGCGACATCCTTGGTCCATTGCCAATTTCCAACAGAGGACACCGCTATATCCTAACAGTGATGGACTATTTCACGAAGTGGCCTGAAGCCATACCACTCCGGGATCAGACCACAGAATCCATATCGGACGCCTTGATCGAACATGTCTTTTCACGCTTCGGTATGCCTCTACAAATGCATTCCGATCAAGGCCGGAATTTCGAATCGACGATATTTCAGGAACTACTAAAACGATTTGAAATAGATAAGACCCGAACCACGCCGCTACATCCACAGTCGGACGGGATGGTCGAACGTTTTAATAGGACTATCTTGGAATATATCTCGAAATTCATATCACACGACCAGAAAGACTGGGACGAACATCTACCATTCCTCCTTCTGGCCTACAGATCATCCGTACTCGATACAACCCAGCAAACACCATCTATGCTTACATTTGGCCGTGAACTACGCCTGCCACTGGAGTTATTGATCGGGACACCACCTGAAATTCCAACATCCACAAGTGAATATCTAAATAAGCTTCGGAGTCTATTAGAAAATGTTCACCGTTTTTGCCGTAATCGCCTAGAAAAGAGCAGTCGGGTTATGAAAATGCGCTATGATATTTCAGCAAAAGCAAACCCATTCAAAATCGATGACTTGGTATGGTTGTATAACCCAAAGAAGCGGAAAGGAAGATGCCCTAAATTAGAGAGAAATTGGGAAGGCCCATACAAAGTAGTAGAAATATTGACAGATGTTACTTACAGGATTCAAAAAGAACTAGGCAGAAACAAGAAAAAGTGCATGGTAGTCCACAGAAACCGACTGGCAATGTGCAAACAGCCCCGAGATGCCACAAATATTGGTGAGAAGTCAAATAACTAAGTGACCACTAGCCCAAAACGCCACTCCTATTCGAACGAGCACTTAAACGATCGAATCGATTGATACCACAACGAACGCGTCGTCGTGTGACTACTACACGAAAGGCGAGTCAGAGGCGCCTTCAAACCTCTGGTGTTCCAGAATTGGGATGAGCCGGCCGTCGTACAATCATCATCGTGCGTGTCGCGCTCGCGGGCGGAAATGCCAACGGCTCTACCCCAATGTCTTCATTTCAACTGAGCTACCCTATGGAAATGGAATGCAGAGCTAAGTAGTATAGATATGGCGGTTCCGGATAATGAGAAAATCGAGCTCAAAATGTGCTATGGCGGTTCTGGATCTTGAGAAAATCGAGTCAAAAATGTGCTTTGCCGATTCTGACGCAATCTTGGATTTAGGGTATTCGGTCTTGTAGGCTACAATTGAGAGATAAGGAAAAGAGATAAGGCTTGTCGGCCATCTTGGATTTTCGGTTTTCGGTCTTGGAGGCTACAATTGGTCTTCTTCTTCTTTGGGGATAATTGAATGGAGTTTCGAAGGTCAAAGGTCAAGGTCGGTGATTGTTTAGTAAGATAAGGCACCTGTCGGCCATCTTGGATTTTGGGTTTTCGGTCTTGAAGGCTACAATTGATTTTATTCTTCTTTGATTTGTACCTGGACTTAGATCTGGACTTGGACTTGGACTTGGATCTGGACCTGGACTTGGGTATTCGGTCTTGGAGGCTTAAATTGATCTTCTTCTTCTAAAAAATGTGCTATGGCGGTTCTGGCTCATGAGAAAATGCTATGGCGGTTCTGGCTCAGGAGAAAAAAAATCGAATCTTGGATTTTGAGTTTTCGGTCTTGGAGACTACAATTGGTCTTCTTTTTCTTTGGTTTGATGATGGAAAGATAAGGATTGTCGGCCGTCTAGGATTTTCGGCACGAAAAATGTATGAAAAAGTAAGAAGAAGATGCGAAATGATCGCTTTTGTGTTTTTGGGTCGGCTTGGGTGATAAGGCTTTGTAGATTAACCTTGGCTCGTGCTGAAGGTAAGAGTTTGTTGTTTTGAGTTTTAATTACGAAGTACAGCTTTATCAGCTAAATGAAATAACATGTTGCGAATTTAATTGGAAAAACAGAATATTGCGTAATAAAGATTTCACCACTTTGAGTAAATAGATGAAGATTATTTTTTATTTCGTTTGCAAATTCTTATTTCTATGATATCATTTGTTTTCAAGCAAGTTTTAACATGTTTTTCTGGTCGAGCTGTGATTGATAAGCGAGCTGGTGACTGCGTTGAAATTAATAATTTGGCGGCAATGTTAAGGTCGTTGGGTGATAAGGTTTTGTAGATGAACCTGACCTCGTGCTGAAGATAAGAGTTTGTTGTTTTGAGTTTTTAATTACGCAGTACAGCTTTATCAGCTAAATGTAATAACATGATGCGAATTTAATTGGAACACAGAATATTGAGTTCTTGTATAAATATCAAGCGTTCTTAGGTAGTCTTTTAGTATTCATAGTGAAGTCAACCAGTGAAATTCTTATACTTAAAATTCAGGTTCTAAGACAGATTGAAATAATAAAAAAATTTAAAATGTATCAGCAACCGATCAACGAAGCAGTCATCGAAGACTTCGGAGTATTGGAGGAGTTAAATTCTGCAAATTTTAAGCCTGCACTCGCTGTTAAAGATATGGAAGAGTCTCAGAATTTCAAAATCATAAGCTGCAGAAGAACAACAACAAAATATGGACCCAGGATCCTTTTAGAACTGGAGAAGTACCATGTTTTTTTGCCGCCTAGGTTCGACGCTAAAATTTCTGATCATACAATTGAGAAAATGAATGATGGAGGCTTCTTTGTTGAAAGAAAAGCAGCAGGTGGCAGCTATTTTAATTTAATGTTTTCTAAGATAGCACCTAGCACTGGCTATTATTTAAATTTATAAATAAATAAATAAAAGTACTTTTATTAAATATATGTTTTTGTTTCATTTTACCTCCTCCAATTCTCTAGCTAAAATTAAAAAAGTCCAACAATTTTGCTTGATTGAGATTTGAATCTGCAAAAAAAATACTTTAACAAGTCGCCAGCGGTCTAATAATTTCCTAATCTAGCTGCTGAACCGCGGGGTCAGTGGGGTACTTTTAAAAGTCACAATTCTTAAGAGATTTTGAATGGATGCTATAAATACCTGTATCTTCATAAAAAAAACGTCAGTCTAGAAAAGATGTTTTGGTCTGAAACAGTAAAGGCAGACAGTAAATTTTGTGTCTGCGAAGGAGGGTGGAACAATTTTAGAATTGTTAATGTAAGTGTGGATCCTAATGATGTTTTAGAAGTATACATGACTCCAGAAGATGGAAACAGGAGTCTAATATTACGCTTGAGATCTGGCGAGCCAATTACTTCCACATTTCATTTTGATTTTAATTTTACGCCCTGGCAGCATGTAAAGTTAGAAGTCTACGGTATTTGTATTGGTATAGAATCAAGCAAATATCTCTCCTTATATTGATTTTAGGAGGTGACATTGTATTGGTTGGTGAATCACAAGATCGCACAGTTAGATATAAAGCTACAAATCATTTCCCCAGGAACTGTCCCTTTGGTGATGAGGATGATTGGAATTGGAATCATCCTATGAAAATTAAAATGGAAAATAAAAAAATTGAGGGAGATGCTATAAATATATCAACATCATAAAATTCATTTAGTTCTTGAGTTCAAGTCAACATATTAACATTAAAAATGGCTAGACGTTCAACAAGTCTTTTGCTTTTATCACTATGCATCTTACACATCAATAGCTTACAGATCCCGTTAAGTGTAAACCTAATGGATCAAAGTAGTAGCAATTTAGATTTCGCACTAACTCTACCCAATAACGATACTATACAAATTGGCTTATCTTTTAAATTGATGACTTACAGTAACGCTAGCAATCCCAAAGAAGAAATAGTTTCTACTTCAAAAGAAGGTAATGACGAGCAAATTCCTACTACCACATCAAGGATCACTACGAATGATAATCCTAAAAAGAAATTTGTGTCTATTGACGAGGCCATCGAAGGTTTCAGGCAAGAACTATTAAAGAAAGAATTGGATATTGCAGGAATTATTGAGAGCAAAGATATCTTTTATAGGCACTTTAAACTTGAATTCGATGACGAAACTATGCTAACCATTCGTTGTACATATGACAGTAATTACGTAACTCGCTCACTGAAGATATCATGCTATGAATATCGCGAGTTTGAAACTGAAAGAATTCTAAGTAGTGGTGAAGTAGAGATGGTGAAACAAGTTGATGCTAATTATAAAAGCGATGTGGAATTAGTGAATTTGAGAGGAATGAAACAAACATATCAAATGAATATTTCAAAATAAGCAGCTATAAAAGGAAGTGTAATTAATTTTTAAGACAGTTCAAAATGGAGCACATTCATACAAAAATAATTTGGGATAATATTTACAATTTAATTGAACTAACAGATTATAATAAACTTATTGCTGAATATAAAAAGCGAGATTTATTGACTCCTGCTATCAAAGAGGTTATAAATGTAAAGCCAACATCATTTTTCATTTATTTATATATATTATAATTATTTTTTTGATAGAACGAACTTTTGTTTGACGATTATCAAAAGCATGGGAGGTTCTTTCTTAAGATTTCTAAATCTGATTCAGCAGCATATAAAGAATTCAAGGATATTTGTAGGAGTTTGGACCTTCAAGATGTTTTGCTTTTGCTACAAAAAGAAGAAGAGAAGGCCGAAGTAGTTGGAGAAAAAGTAGTTCAATTCAATATCATCCCAAAGATACATTTCGTTCCAATATACGATCGCAAGGGTCCCTGGCAAACATTTGCGTTGGACAGATTTCGATTTCAAGAGCGAATTCGAAATATGAAGGATATTTTGGATCCCATTTTATTCATCTCGCATAGAAATAAAATTTATAGGTTAAGATTTAAAAATTTTAAATAAAGTAATAAAATAAGAACTCAAGTACTTTTAATATAAAATATATATTTGTATAACAATATTATAATACATTATCTTTCTTAATCCAAGAGTTGTGTTTTGATGAAAATCCGAGCCATTTAACATAAACTTTATCTGCGGTTCTCTTCAATATTTTTTCTACGAGGTAAACATCAGGATTCTTCGTCTTTTGGAGCTCCATTTCATAAAAACTACCCTTTATTGCGGTTCCTTCATGATCTTCCAAGAGATATGTTACAGGATTCGTTATCTGAATTTTTGCGATCTTGAAGATCTCTGTAGTCCAGTTTGGTGTATACCCCTTTTCAAATACATGTTTATATTTACTAATGCGAACAAAGTCTTCTATCTTAAATTTTGGCAAATGAAACGTCTTTAAATGATTGTAAACTGTTGATAGCAATTTCTTCTCATTCTGCTTTGTTACATCACGTGGTCTCATTTTTATTGTTCGATGATTACTTGAGTTATATTTTACGAGTAATTTCTTAACCATCGGTATGAGCCCTGCATACTAAACTCTTTCCACATCATGCTTTTTAATGTTCGATTAAATCGTTCAACTATAGATGCTTTTAAAGGGCTGTATGTAGAAAAATGATTAATGCAGGAGTTTTTCATTAAGTTTTGAAATGAGCTATTGAAAAACTCTTTTCCATCATCAGTTTGTAAATTTGTGGGACTCCGACCTTCTTTTAGTATGGATTTCATAGCTTGAGTAACTTCGACACCAGTCTTTCTTTTAATAGGAATTGCCCATGCATATTTAGAAAACCCATCTATTACAGTTAATAAAAAATTATGTCCATTATTGCTTGAAGTATAAGCACCCATTTCAACTAAGTCGGCTTGCCATAGATCATCTATTCCCTTAATTATAACACGTCTTCTTATGAAATTTTTTCTGGCTGGTTTATGAAGCTCATTAACTACTTGTGTTTTATTCATTTTGAAATTGTCAGAGATTCTACATTAATTAACGCCTTTAAAGTGTCTTTCATTTCTTGTATATTTAGATCTATATATTTCATCAACTTCTCATTAACGTCAACAATTGCTTCATTTGCATATAATTCGGCTGCTCTCTTCAATCGCTCTTGCAGATTCGTAATTGTTTCATTCGTATACAATTGACTAGTGTTTTTATCTTTTTCACTTGTTATATTGATTATGTTGTATAACTCCTTTAATTCTCTTTGTAGTACAGCACTTTCCTTATGTATTTGCTCAGTTAGATTGTTGCTGACTAACTGGATTTTTTCATTAACGTAGGAATTACTTAAATGTATGATCTTGTCAGCTACATCGTCAACATATGTTTTATTGGTTGCATCATCCCTATCTAGAGGGCTCTTAAGGTATTTCAAATTTTTAAAACTTAGATTGAAATCTCCACTTTCAGTGAGCTTAAAGCCCACGCCACTTAGACCTTGTATCCCTTGTTCTCCTTGAGGACCAGGTTCGCCTGGTAAGCCTCTAGGACCACGCTTGCCAGTAGATCCTAACTTTACCTTTTTAGAATATCTCCCAAACTTGACGACACTCATTATTACATTAAAACTGAATATGATTAAAGATGTTATTTATACTATAATGCCGCCTTCTTTTAACTCTTCAATAATTGATATAATTTCATTGTTGTGATTAGTATGCCCAGCACTTTGTGATGCTATTAAGAGACGAAGTCTATCCACAAGTTCATTAGGATCATTCCAATAAACATAATCAATATTATTCTTGGGTATATGCATCAAACCCTTGCCTTCATGAGAAACCAGTTTACTTATAATTTCTAAGTACTTTAAAGCTCTACTTCCTTTTATTTGACCAGCCGCTTTATGATCTCTTTTATAGGCGTTAGTTTCTTTTAAGATAGCTTGATAATTTTCCAAGTCATCCTTACTATACAAAGTTTTTGCAGGTTGTTTCATAAAAAGCAATTCACATAGACCTAGCGTTATTTTATACGATTTTCCGTTAATAAGGAAAAAATCTTTCTCAATTACAATCTTTGAACTTCCAATTTTCCATTCGTTATCATCATCTAAATAAACTCCATAAGTGTTGTCAATTATCAAATATTCTAAATATTTATCAACTATACCGCTTGATAAATTAAGAGGAGAATCTCTCTTTTCCATCAAAGTTCTAGAATGTGTAGGTGTTGCAAAGTTATCATCTTCCGACATTAAGGAATAATCTGAACGTTTTATAGGTGTACTGGTCGGCTCGATTTTCGGAAGTTTCATTTTAGGAGTAAGCTTTATATTACCATAATCATCATCATCATCATCTCCATATTCTTCTTTAATTTTAGTCTCATGCTTTGCTTTTGTTATGAACTCATGAAGTGGTTTTGTTATGGGCTTAAATGTCTCCTCAAGACGAGTTTCAGTTTCAACTCGTCCAGTTTTCACAGCGCGAAATTTCTTCTTAATAGCATTTCTAGTTTTGATAAGATTTTTTAATAGTTCGTCTCTCTTTTTAACCATCTTTGTAATAAGATTTGAACTGGTCTGTGAACTGGGTTATACTGATCTAAATGGGTCTATGGATGGCTCTTATCAGGTCTGTGAACAGCTTTTGACAGCTAAGTACCAGCTCTATAAAACAGCTCAAACGGGTTTATGAACAGCTTTACCAGGTCTATGAACAGCTTTACCAGGTGTATGAACAGCTATATCAGGTCTTCTACCAGCTTTAGCAGGTCTATGAACAGCTTTAACTGATTTTCTTTACTAGATCTTCTAAAATTATAGCGAAATGTATGTATCGATTCCTTTTCGATAACGTTCTTTGTTCAACAAACTATCTTTATCGATTACTAAAAAGCCATAATTGTCTCTCCAACAAACACCGCAAATACTACCGAATTTTTCGAAGGTCATGTCTGTGTTAACATGATCATTATATATATGCCTAAGATTCATATCATCTTGTTTAAATAAAATAAGAAAGTTAGCGTTGTCACGTATTAAGTGCTTCGGTATATGGGTATAAGTCTGACAGAGATAGAAACTATCAATATTATTATGTCTACCCATGCAAAAATAATCACGTATGTTATTTTGTTTCCCACATGCTACATCATCGAAAATAAAAATTGAATTCTGTTTAGCTTCCTCAGGAGATATAACTTCGCAATTATCAGAAAACGTGTAGTAGCCCAGACCAACAATAGGACTTATCAACTGTTCTAGATACTGATATTTGGGTTGATGTAGTGATTTTGAGTAGATGTAAATATTCTCGAACTTGAGTCCATTTGGATGTTCTATAAGACCAATCATAAGATTGGTTTTACCGCAGTTTGAAGGTCCCACAAGAATACCTCTTATATTATTAGGTATAAGCGAGCTATGTCTTTTGAATTCATTTGTAGATTTAATATCAAGATTTTTTATTGATAAAGAGTCCTTCTGCTTCACGAACTTCATTATTAGAACTGAAATATTTATTACACAACACTGAACTTTTATATCAGTCATCAACTCAATGTGCTGTTGTGAGGACGTCTAAAAGGTTTATCTTATCAGTTGAATGATTGATCATTCAAAGAATCAAAATCGTTCTCGCCAACGTAAATGTCGAAGAGGAGGCGGTTTGTTAAATACAGCAATTAGCAATTTACCATTTGAATTTCATTTGCCTGGATATCAATATTGCGGTCCTGGTACTAAACTACAAAAAAGATTAGCAAGGGGTGACCCTGGAATTAATCCTCTTGACGCAGCTTGTAGAGATCACGATATCGCATATTCTCAACATAAAAATATCGAAGATCGTCATATTGCTGATCGTATATTATCCGTTAAAGCTTGGGAACGAGTGACATCTTCAAACGCATCCCTTGGTGAACGTAGCAACGCCTGGCTTGTAACAAACGCTATGAAGGCGAAAGTAAAATTTGGAATGGGGTTAAGAAAAAAACCTAAAATTCACTCTAGGAAGCCAAAAAGAAAATTAACCCTACAAAAAGGAGTTCATGAAGCAAGAAATATTTTAAAGTTAAAAAAGCCTGATTCCTTAAAAGAAGCTATAGGTCTTGCACTTGCTGCTACTAAAAGTGTATTTAAGCGAAAGAAGAAGGATGTAAGACCCCCTCGAATTATTCCGATTCCAAAGGCTGGAGGAGTGCTACCTCTTATTCCTATTTTTGCTGGTCTTTCAGCACTAGGTGCTTTAGTGGGAGGAGTATCAGGTGTCGCAAAGGCTGTTAATGCTGCAACAAATGCTAAAGAACAGCTAAAGGAGAGCAATCGACATAATAATACGATGGAAGCTATTGCATTAGGAAAAAAGGGAAGCGGCTTATATTTGAAGCCATACAGAAAAGGACTTGGTCTATTCTTAAATCCGCCTCCAAAAAACGTCTAAAACTGCTACCTAATCGAGCATTAAATGAAATCGATTTATATAAATATGCGAATAATTTACCACATTTTAGAGGTGTTTTTATGCTTGATGCTCTCCCCAAAAAGCCTAAAAAATATGAGTGTGGAATAGTAAATTTGGACTCTATATCAGGTCCTGGTAGTCATTGGGTAGCATATTACAAAAGTGAATCCAAAAAAGAATACTTTGACAGCTTTGGAAACTTGCAACCGCCAAAGGAAATATTAAGCTATTTAGGAAAAAACATTGTTTACAATTATAAGTCTTACCAAAATTATAATATGATAAATTGCGGTCATTTATGTTTAGAATTTTTATATAATCATTACAATAATAATAAGTAACTATAAATTTAATAGTATAATTATACATTGTAAGATAACAACTATAAATAAACTTTACATAAAATAACATCTGCATTTCACTTTGAGCTACTATGTCATTAACACTGACTTTGACTGGGGATTCATCTGTGCTTACAGTTGAATACTTTCCTCCGTTGGACTTAAGTTCAGAATACGTTTGCGGACTTATTGATTTACAGACATATAATTCAATTCCTAATGTGGACAATAGAAATAACTTACTTCATCTGGATGATGATGATAAAATTAAAATTCCAGAAGGCTCCTATGAAATTGATGATATTGCAGGATTTATCAAAAAGGAGCTAACTAAGACGAAAACTAAACCTATAGTACAAATAACAGCTAATAATAACACCTTGAAAACAGAAATCAAAAGTTCTACTCGAGTATTTTTGAATAAAAATAACTCTATTGGATCATTATTAGGATTTAGTAAACGCGTTCTATAACCTAATATTTCATATCAATCTGATTTACCAGTAAATATAATAAAAGTTAATGTGATTCGAGTTGAATGTAATATAGTATCAGGCTCTTTTATAAATAATCAACAAGTGCATACATTACACGAGTTCTCTCCTACGGTAGGTCCGGGATATAAAATAATTGAAGTTCCCAAGAATGTCATTTATTTGCCACTGAACATCAAACGAATAAGTTCTCTTACGCTGAAGTTCGTGGATCAAGACGGTGATCTAATTAATTTTAGAGGAGAAACGATTACAGTGAGATTGCATTTGAAGCCGCAGCATGTTAATATACAATAATACCATTGATAATAAATACAAACACAAAAGTGTTAACTCTTCTAGTCAGCCTAAAGCCACGCAACAGTCAGGAATAAAGCTAACAGTCGCTAACAAGCAATTCTTAAAAACTCTTGGTCTTAAGTTAAAAAATGAGTGAAATACTCGATATTACTCAAGGTGCTACCTATGATAATAGTATTACAAAAGTTGAGTATCACAGCTACTCTCCGTTTTTAGCATCATATAAGAATAGCGATGAAGTTCGAATATCATTACAACATCAGGATTTGTATATTTTACCAAGTGAAAGCTCCTTATATATAGAAGGTGCGATAACAAAATCTGATGGGTTGGCCTCAACAACGGCAAAATTAACTAATAACGCCATAGCTTTTCTATTTGACGAAATTCGCTATGAATTAAATGGCGTAGAAATTGATCGCACGAGAAATCTGGGATTTGCTACAACAATAAAAAATTATATATCTTTAAATCAAAATGAAAGCAATGTGTTGCTAAATGCTTCCTGGTCTCCAGATAATTCAATATTACCTACAAGAGGATTTTTCAATTTTTGCATTCCTTTAAAGTTGTTGCTCGGCTTTGCTGAAGACTATAAGAAAATTGTTATAAATGCTAAACATGAACTTATATTGATTCGAAGTAGAGGCGATGAAAATGCTTTTATATCACCAAACGATGAAGTTAAAATAGATATTTTCAAACTACAATGGCGAGTACCCCACATAAGTGTAGCTGATGAAGAAAAACTATCGCTGCTTAAGTTAATCGATACTGGACGGCCAATACAAATGAGTTTTCGTAGTTGGGATATATACGAATATCCTATATTACCTACAACTGTTGATCATAATTGGACAATTAAAACATCTACTCAGTTAGAAAAACCTCGATATGTAATTTTAGCACTTCAAACGGATCGAAAAAACGAGAAGAGTAAAGATGCAAGCAAGTCTGATCATTGCGAACTTTCAGATGTGAAGCTTCACTTAAATTCTGAAACATTTCCATATGAAGACTTAAACATTAAATTTGATCGTGAGAGATATGCTTTATTGTATGATATGTATACGAAATTCCAACAATCGTATTATGGGAGAGAAGTTCAAGGAAAGCGCTCCAATTGTTGTTATCGATTGCTCACATCAAAACGAGGTGATCAAATCAGGACCAGTCGATATTCGTATACAGTTTAAAACACTTAGTAATATTCCCGCAAACACAACAGCTTTTTGTTTGCTTTTGCATGACAGAATAGTCGAATATAGTTCATTGACGAGTGAAGTTAGAAAAATAATTTAAGGCAACAAATGGCTGCAATTGTGGATATTCAAGGATTTAAAGACGATCATGACAAGTTTATTGTGAAGGAATTGGCAATTTTGACAAACGGAAACCAAATACAGCACTTTATTTTTCAACCTCCATTCAGATTTAAGGATTTAACACCTGCAAAGAGAAGAGAAGCGAAATGGCTGCATGATAATTATCATGGATTCAGATGGACCGATGGATATATTCCCTATCATCAATTACGTGCTATAGTGATGCCTTTAATAAGAAACAAAATACTGTATGTGAAAGGTTGTGAAAAGGCTTGCTGGATCAAAAATACATTTGGTGAAGGTGTAATAGTATATAATATGGAAGAAGAATTGCAGTGTCCTAATATAGAATGTTTAAAATCTTTCTATAGTAACACCCCCTGCTGTTTATGTCATCAGGGACAATGTGCTCAAAAAAATGTATACCTGTTTAAAAAATTTTTAGATAATAGCAAGAAATAAGAAAGAAATATATAGGATTCATATTAATAAAAAGACTTATTAAAATTAAATATTATTTTTTTATTAATTTTATTCCTCAACATCCATTTCATTAATTTTATAATGATTCCAGGCATATGTGGAAATGCCATCATCCCGAATAAATCTTTTACCGTCTAAATAACTTAAGGCTACCTTATTTATAATTTGCGTGTATATATTATGAACAATAGATTTAAAGATATACATATTTCCATATATTATTTTCTTCTTATACAAACAGTCTCTATAATTATTTAAATCAATATTATCTAACGCAGTTTTCTTTACCCCTTTGGCTTTTTTTATTAAATCGCATTTGTCAACGTCTAATGAATACATTTTAGCTCTTACTCCTATAAATTCTTTTATAATTTTGCCATTTACTTCATCTTTCATATACCCTACAATTTTTTTGTTTCTTAAAGGTATTTGGTAAGGGTTATCGAGTGCATATTCTGAAGTATCAAAATGTTGGTTAATATCATTTAAAATATCGTTATAAAAGTCATCAGTAAAATTAGTATATATGAAGGAATCAGTATCCATGTAATTTAGCATTACATTTTGTCTGTATTTAGGTTTCACATATCCATAATGAAAATCATACATTTTCAGTTTGGATAATTCTAAAACGCAAAATCCTAAGTAAAGGGGTTTGTTGTAATATGATTTGATTCTATTAAGTTGTATTGCGACTAAATCCTCAGTAAAATGAGTAGAGCTATGAAAATTAGGCTTCGCAATAAGAGCTCGTGCTCCCAGTGATCTACCCCTGCTTTCCCATTTCGTTACAAGTCGAACATCCTTTCTTTTGTCGACATTTTCCATGGTTTTTCCATATACGGCATTATTTAATAATTTAAAAAAAAATTTTTCAAAGGCATTCTGAGCCTGAGTTCTATAATAAGTATTTTTTGATATATAATTTTAAGCCAGTCTGATTGATTAAATTGCAATACTCTATGAATCTTTTGAAGTTTCAAGCCATTTTTAAGGCACTGCTGAAGGTTTAAGTATTGAATTACATAGCGTGATTTATTATTTAAATCTGCTATTAGTTTAGGAAACTTCGATTTTGGAGGTGTCTTGTTTTCAACACAATAAGGTAAGTCGTTGTGATCATCATGTATTGATCTAGGATAATCTAAATCTACTTCAAATATGTAGCCAATATTAGAATCTTTCGCAATGTTTAAAATATCGATATTTTCGGATTCAACCCATTTAAAACCAGAGTGAGGAAGGAATTGGGACATAGCCCAACCGTATAAATTATTAGCATCTAGGTAAGTTATATAGGAAGATTGTTTGGTTTTATCAAAATCTGGCAAATATTTATTGTTGGCTTTTGTGTGTCTTTGTGAACATTGTGTAATGCCACCTCTGATCCCCTTTTTAATGAAATTGTACATATTAATATCAGTGAAAAGTTCGAGATTGATTTGGGTTGTCTTCAACATTGCATCCCAGGACAAGCCTGGCGTTGTATAATACTGGCAGGGATCCAAAGAATAGATATTTATACAAAGTTTTCTAAAGTTTTCAAATATATCCGTTAAAAGTAATACGTCGGTTGTTAAGTAAATCTCCAAATAATCCCACTAGTTTTTGCATTTAAATGTTCCCCATACTTTTTGAGCATGCTCATAATCACTATCAGAACATGTGCTATTTGTTAGCTTATTATCAAATTTGTTTTTGGGTGGAAGAATGGTCTCATCCAAACGCTGCCAAGAGTTAATGTATTCATAAGGAAAAACCCCCTTTCGTCTAATTAAACTGAAGGCCTCTTCATCCTTATACATATTTCTAACGGATTTTAGATCTTGAGGACTTAAATAACTTGCTAGCATTTCCAAGCTCGATTGCATAAATCGGGTTGAATCAAGAAAGCGTAATTCTACTGTATCAGTTCCATTGATATATATTCGTTTGGAAAGCGAAATATATAATTCTTTGTTTAGCGGAATAATACTTATTTCGCCCTCAAATTGAGAAAGTGCTTTAACAAATAAATGACAATCATATCCCGAAAAATTATGAAAAAAATGGGGAAAAATTTAGGTACACGATATTTTAAATTACACTCGTTGTGGGCAGGGCCTCTATATTGTCCAGTTAAATGGCAATGATCCGCTACTCGATCAGAACCTAATTCAGAATTGCAAATGTGACATATTTCATTTTCTTTTTGCATGCGTATCTCTTCCCTTGTTAAAGATAGCATTGGCTTGGGGTTGCTTATATATTCAGAATAAAGATTTTTTATATCATAAACTAAATATTCCACAAATTGGACTGCAGCATCTTTACCCTTATAAATTTTAAATTTATCTAACTTACTGTCAAACGAACATTTTATATTATATGCAAACGAGCACGGAACATGTTCCTGGATTATAGTTGTTGATGAAGAAAGCGGATCAGGAACACAAGTGGCTACATCTTGTAAGATGCACTCAAAATCGGCATAAACAACAAAAGGAACCTGGAGTTTTTTATGATGACCCTCGAACTTCAATTCAGCTTTTTTCGGAGACGGGAAAATGGAGACAATTTTACTGCACTCAGTTCGGTGAATATCTAGGGCTCTTTCCGCATAAAAATATTGAAGGCAGGTGTTGCAGAGGTAAATCTGATGCTCCAATAACGTCACTTGATGTCGAATCAATCTAGAAAGTAAAAAAATTTAGATTCAAATATAAATATATTAGTAAATGTTTTCTCTACAAAAATATCATACCTTGAAATATTTTTTATCCAAACGTAGTGACTTCGTGTCTCATCTTGAATTAGCAATAAGTTGATGTGCGTAGCCTTCTCTTCCTTCGTGCAATAATATGGTCCTACAATATTATACGAATGTATGTAATTTTGTTCGTATCCAAACACATTTACACTTATTGAGGGGTTCAATTCTTCAAAACGCACTAAATTCGGAAGTCGAAAAGGAAACTCTAGCTGGCCAAAATGAAGAGTAACTCCATTTCTTAGGGTTAAGGTGTCAGCAGCGATATTACTAATTCCGTACGATGAGGGATGGTTCTTGTTAGAATCCACTGGAATCAGGGCCGAGATAATAGCCCATTTAAAGCAGTACTCATCTGAGTTTTTAACATTAATACAAGCGTTTTTGCGTGCAATATAAGCTGGTAATGGTAAGTAATGTCCTCCTTTTATCGGGTTATACTGATTCACATTAACCTCAACATGAACAATCCTTATTAGAGACCAACCGCTATCTCTCTCTTGAAATTCCTCCATTTTGGAAATTATTTTCTCAACCATGTTTTCATAGATTTCTGGCAATAGTTCCCTACTGCGAATTACTTCCATTTTGGATTGGAAAGATTTAATTGACGACACAATATCATATTCATCTTTCTCGTCATCTTTCTCAGTCATTTTAATGTACTCTGCAAACAACTCGAAATTAAATTTATATGCGTTATGTTTGCTTAATAAATACAGCAAAGCTTCTAGAATTGGGTTTTTCTTCAACTGAAAAAATTGTCTGGTATCTAATAGCATTTCATCTTCATTTTCAAATAAAAACGTTTCAATCCTTTCATTAAAGGAGCTTTTTACAGTTTTACAAGCAGCATTTATAGGCACTGCGGCATTCTTCTTATGCTTATTTGTGCGAATGTGATATTTCCATTCTTCTGGATGAATTTGTGTTTTACACATTTCACAGTATTTAAATGGAACTTCATCAACTCTAGAGCTACCAGCATCCAATAAATCTTGATAAGAGATACCCGTCGCTGCGTTTGAATTTTGTTTTTCAACTTGACTTTCACTCTGATTTAACAAATTCACTTTTTGTTTTTCATTTTGATTGTGAGCACTATCCAAATGCTTCCGAAGATCACAAAAACTTTTAACCAATTCTCCACATATATGACACAGAAAGCCGTCGCCATGCTTAACCCTATTATGTCTTTTTAAGGTCGTCAACTTAGCGAAAACCTTTTCACATGATTCACACACAAATCTATTCATCTTAAGAACATCCGACGATAAAATTCCGAACTAAACTGAAATAACTTTTGCTAACTTACCCGTCTTTTATAAGGCGAATTTATCGCATTCAATTTAAATTCTGATAGCACATTAAATTTAGGAAACCGAAATATTCTGTGTTCCAATTAAATTCGCATCATGTTATTACATTTAGCTGATAAAGCTGTACTGCGTAATTAAAAACTCAAAACAACAAACTCTTATCTTCAGCACGAGGTCAGGTTCATCTACAAAACCTTATCACCCAACGACCTTAACATTGCCGCCAAATTATTAATTTCAACGCAGTCACCAGCTCGCTTATCAATCACAGCTCGACCAGAAAAACATGTTAAAACTTGCTTGAAAACAAATGATATCATAGAAATAAGAATTTGCAAACGAAATAAAAAATAATCTTCATCTATTTACTCAAAGTGGTGAAATCTTTATTACGCAATATTCTGTTTTTCCAATTAAATTCGCAACATGTTATTTCATTTAGCTGATAAAGCTGTACTTCGTAATTAAAACTCAAAACAACAAACTCTTATCTTCAGCACGAGCCAGGGTTAATCTACAAAGCCTTATCACCCAAGCCGACCCAAAAACACAAAAGCGATCATTTCGCATCTTCTTCTTACTTTTTCATACATTTTTCGTGCCGAAAATCCTAGACGGCCGACAATCCTTATCTTTCCATCATCAAACCAAAGAAAAAGAAGACCAATTGTAGTCTCCAAGACCGAAAACTCAAAATCCAAGATTCGATTTTTTTTCTCCTGAGCCAGAACCGCCATAGCATTTTCTCATGAGCCAGAACCGCCATAGCACATTTTTTAGAAGAAGAAGATCAATTTAAGCCTCCAAGACCGAATACCCAAGTCCAGGTCCAGATCCAAGTCCAAGTCCAAGTCCAGATCTAAGTCCAGGTACAAATCAAAGAAGAACAAAATCAATTGTAGCCTTCAAGACCGAAAACCCAAAATCCAAGATGGCCGACAGGTGCCTTATCTTACTAAACAATCACCGACCTTGACCTTTGACCTTCGAAACTCCATTCAATTATCCCCAAAGAAGAAGAAGACCAATTGTAGCCTCCAAGACCGAAAACCGAAAATCCAAGATGGCCGACAAGCCTTATCTCTTTTCCTTATCTCTCAATTGTAGCCTACAAGACCGAATACCCTAAATCCAAGATTGCGTCAGAATCGGCAAAGCACATTTTTGACTCGATTTTCTCAATATCCAGAACCGCCATAGCACATTTTGAGCTCGATTTTCTCATTATCCGGAACCGCCATATCTATACTACTGAGCTAACAAACTTCTACTAAATTTTAAGTGCACTAATGAAGCACGATATAGATTAAAATAAAAAATAACAACAAAAGCGTAACTATAAAGTTTTGAATTACCTTAATTTTAGAAATCTTTCTAATGAAATTCTTTTTTCTCTTGCAATCTCTTCGATCTACGCTGGAGAAGAACCACCGAAGACTGCACCTGCTGCAGTGGACCGCTGCTTTCTTCTGCAATCTAAACCGAGATATCCGGCAATGGTTAACCACAGAGGGATAAATTTCGAGAGCATGACGTCTTATTCTTCCTGGTCATCAATAGCGGCAGCATCCCGAGCTGAGGACAGCTCTTTTATCAGTTGAGGGCCGTGTTGCAGTACTCACATTCATCAAATGGAGTTGAAATGTCCTCCTCCTGAGTCCATTACCGCATAAAATGTCTTCCCCCGATGACACATAGATGGAAGAGCTAAAAATAAAATGAAATTAAGAAGAGTTCAAATAAGGTAAATAAAAAGAAAAAGAAATACCATCAACGGTGTCCAAAAAAGGTCGAACTGGAACAGCGGTGATATAAATACGTCCTAGCGGGTCAGCTGCTCTCTCTCTGATCCTGAAGTACATCGAGTGATACACCTAAAACGAAAAGTGAAAATTTGAATTTGTTAAAATAGAATTGGTTAAAATAGAGTTTGTTAAAATAAAAGTCGGTAAAATTGAACTTTGTCAAGTAAATAAAAGGAAAAGCACAAGAATTGTGAAGTGCGGGTTTTACTTCTCACCACCAAGAAAAAACCACCGGGCTGTTCAGTTTAAAATTATCCGGTAAGTGGTTCCTTTCATTTTGACTAACCTCCTTACATAAAAAGTAACTAAACAAAACCAGTGCCAAAATTTGTATAAAGATTCGGTGATAATTCGCGATCGAATTTATCTTTCACTGAAGGGCTTTAACTCCGTTACACAGGTAAACCCGTGAAGTGGAAAAAGGGCACGCGAATACATTTCCTAGTGGCACTTAATGAATGAAAACACAACCACAAAGTTACAATTTAGCGCAAGTGTTAAGAAATATTTAAGTTTGGCGAATCTCCGGCAATACCACAAGAAACCCAGCGAGGTAACCAGAATTGGGAAAGTTACCTCAACCAGGTGGCCTATAGAAACACCAGAGTCCAAAATATTTTGGCATTACTATTCTATGAGCACTTTAAATAACCCGATTGTCACCATCAACAATAACAGGTAATCACTTGATTAGCACCTTATCACTCCGCGTATTTACAAATCGAATTCGCCGAACACAGAAGTTGACAGATCTCAACTGTACTGGTGACGTCATCATTTTTCGCACTAACACACACACTTCCGTGGATATTCCAACTCATTTCGCACTTACCTAGCAGCCATTTTGGTAATTTTACAATCCAAACTTTGTAAAGATTCCTTTCCTCGTTGCACATTTCACCTTTTGATGAAGTAGCCCGGCTTGCTACGAGAAACTAAGTGAAAAGGTGATCCAATATACACCTTCCACACCCGAATTAAACGCAGGCAGCACAAAACACTCATAGCAACTAGCACATCACTTAACCCGTCCACAGGATTTAAACACACACGAGACAGAATTGACGGAAATTTCAATTATCACTTAAATTTCACACGCGAGATAAAAATTCTGACACGACGTAAGCAACTTGCGACTTTAGATTAACTTCGAGTACTGTTTGGTACTGCTCTATGACGTCATTTTGAAAACAATCCATCCGATCGGAAACTAAAAAGAAAAGGAACCACAAAGTATCAAGCCATAAACGAAAATAAAGTTTACTTATCTGAATTGCATAGCTCTTTCCGAAAATATTGGCTTTCTTCTTATTTTCAATCCACAAGTTGTTACGTAATCTGAAAGAAAAATTATAGCTTAGAACTTTTAGTTAGGTTTAGTTAGTTTGAACAGAAATCATTAAATAGACAGGAATTTAGACATACCAAAATTACGATTGTAAATTAACGCATAACACTGCCACAAAACTTGTACAAAACTTAAAGACGTTCACGATAATACATATCTTATTTTTTTGTAAAATTATACTTACCAAATTCAAAAACAAGAATTGCACAACAACACGACTTGTTCTTTTTATTCTCTTTTACATTTTCTTCGTTAAATCCAAAAAACTTTCACCACACTGAGCTTTTCAAAATTGCAGAAATGAAATGAAAATACGTTGCTAAAAGGGATAAATATATTGCAAAGGGGAAAACATCCTAGAATTATTACCAAAAATGGTAATATTAAGAAATGCGTAATCGAATCATTTCCATATATGGGAATGTTAGTCAAAATAGGGGAAAAGACAAGCGGTAAGGCAACAATATACGATTTTGAAAGCTCTTGATCAAGGCAGTCGAAATCAACCCATCGCTTGTGTTAATCGAAACCGGAACGTAAAAATCCAAGAAATATTGAAATCGTTCAAATCATTAAATTTGTTGAAACCGTCGTTTATAAAGAAAGTCGAATAAGAAAACCCAAACAAGTCGTGCGGTCGTGCAATTTTATCGCGATTAAAATTTGTGTATGTAAAGTTACATAGCTTTGCGGTGCTAGAAACTTTAGAGATCTAAACTTTAAAATATTTGAATTTGTGAAATTTTTAATTTGTGAAATCTTCAATTTGTGAAATCTTGAACTTGTGAAATCTTGAACTTATGAAAATTTGAATTTGTAAAACTTACACTTGATTTGTGTTCCCAAGCGAGTGTTCTTATTTCCTAATAAAATACAATTATTCGTGATAACAATTGGACTAATGTGTAGCGAACTGGGTCATTAAGCAAAATTCTTGGGTCCGCTACCTGGCAGAGGTGAGGCATTTTTTTTTTGTATTTTTCAAGTGTGTTGGATTAAAGTAATCGAAGCAAAATTTTGAGTGTAAGAAAGTAAAATTTTCGTTAATTATTTTGGTGTTTGAACGCACATTATGGTCCTTCGAGCCGGATAACGGGAAGTTATAGAACCCTAAGACAGTGAAAGTGATTATAGAAATCAATTACATTCGTGCGGAAATCTGGTGTGAAAAACTTTGTCTCGAAATCTTGAATTCGCGAACTCTTAGTGAGCAATTGTACTCAAAAACGGATCCAGACACTTGGAATTTAACACATCAAATATTCATCGCATTTTAATAGAATCCTCATCATTTCCTGAATAAAGGGGTTGCTGAAAGAAAAAGTCGGTAAGTTCCACAATTGATTTATTTATTTATCATCAAATATAATTTAATATGGAGGAGCAAGTTTTGTTACAATTGGCCCAAAAGGAAATTCTTGAAAAATTTATCACAAATTACAATAAAGACGGCAAAGATCGGCGAACACAAAAATATTATTACAAAAGAATCAACGATTTTCAAGAACTATGGAACGACGCCTTAACTCGACACCGCAATCTGCTTGTATTAAAATTTTCAGACCCTAATAAAGCGCAAGAGTTAGGTTATTTCAGAGACGACATATTCTCTCAAATGGAATCGTTTTTTGTAAAAATTTTTACGGCTATTGAAGAAAGACTTGAAAAGGAATATCCAATCTCGTCAAAGTCAACATTTACCGCATCGGAACAAGAAACGCAGTCCAAGGTTGTAGCTGTGCGACAAAAGTGTGAAGATGCACTTAAATTGCCTAAAATATCATTGGAAAAGTTTTATGGAGATTATAAAAAATGGCCCGCATTCTACGATTTATTCAAGACTTTAGTTCATGAAAATGAGTCCCTTCACGGTGTGCAAAAACTGCAATATTTGAAGCTGCACCTTGGAGGTGAAGCTGAAAATCTACTTCACCACTTTCAAGTCACCGAAAGCAATTATGAAACGGCTTGGAAGGTATTAAAAGATAGATATAACAACAAGCGAGTTCTGGTTAATACAGTATTAAAGGCATTGTTATCGCAAAATACAGTAGCGCACGAAACTCCACAAGGAATTAAAGGACTGCTTGATACAACCACAGAGTGCCTGCATGCTCTTGAGAATCTTGAGATTGATGTTAAAAATTGGGACGTCTTTATAGTTTATTTGATAGTTCAGAGATTGCCTTCCGAAACTCACCAGCTCTGGGAGCAAAGTTTGTCTTCTCGGAAAGATTTACCGTCTTGGGAGGAATTAAAAGAGTTTTTAAATTGTAGATTCCGTACGTTAGAAGCGATAACTAGTCGAAAGATCACTTCTAGTAAAGATTATCGAAACTCAATATCGAAACCAAAGCCCTCCACTCAAGCATTCGTCGCAGTATCTAGTGCAATTTGTTGTATTTGCGCTGGTGATCATAGCATAAGACAATGTAGTAATTTTGCATCAATGAGCACTAGTCAACGTTTACAAGTAGCTAAATCCAAAGGTTTATGTTTGAATTGCTTAGGCTTCGGTCATATGTTAGCGCGCTGTCCTAGTCAGCAACGATGCTTTCATTGTAAGCAACGTCATCATTCTTTGCTTCACAGGAACCAACAAGACAGCATAGCATCACGACCAGGTCGATTCATTCATCAAAGGTCGACTATTTCATCTGCTAGCAATGAACCAACAACTTCAGCAGCAGTAAATAATTCGCAGACTCAGTCTTTTCTGTCAGCATCATCTCCACCATTTAAACCCTACAGCCTAGAAGAATCCACATCTAAGTCAATTCCTACGTCATCAGTGACTCATATCGAAATCGGGAGATTTTATTAGCTACAGCCTTAGTCAGACTAGTCGCACCATCAGGACAAGAGCAAGTTGTCCGCGCATTAATTGATCAGGGATCACAGGCATCGTTTGTCTCCGAAGCAACTGTACAAGCTTTGCGGTTGCCTAAAGAAACCATTCGAGCGGAGGTCTCTGGTGTTGGCCAAACGAATGCTGGTCAGGTTACTGCTAGAGTTCATCTTATGTTGAAACCCCAAGATGACGATAAAATGACAGTCGAAGCAACAGGATTAGTTCTGAAGAAACTCACACATCTCTTGCCATCCCGCAAAATTCAAAATGCAGACTGGAAGCATTTACACCGTGTCAAGTTTGCTGATCCTTCATATTATGAGCCTGGAAAAGTAGATTTGTTATTAGGAGCAGACGTATATTCGCAAATAATTCAAGGTGGACTTATCAAAGGAAACATTGGAGAACCTATAGCACAGCAAACATTGTTTGGATGGATCTTGTCTGGTGAGATAGTCAGCAGTCCTCGCAAGAAGATCAGTATCAGCAACTTCCATATTGTCGCCAACTTGGATAAGGAACTCACACGCTTTTGGGAGATTGAAGACCTGCAACAAAAAAAATACTTAATGAAGAAGAGAACAAATGTGAGGAGATATTTGCAAATACTCACCGACGTTTGAAAGATGGTCGATATGAAGTTGCTATTCCCTTTGTCGATTCTACGAAAACAAAAGTTGAGTTTGAGTTGAACTACTAACTTGAGTTTGAGTTGAACTACTGACGGGGACAGACGTGCCGCCGTGTCTTGCCCCCAAAAAAAATAAACTTTAAATTCGGTCGCGAAAGCGCGATTTTAAGTTAAAAATATTTAAAGTGCTGGTGCCATCTTCGCCGGGGTGAGTGGCTTTTATGCTCTATTTAAAAGCACAGTCTGGTGAGTCCGTTCCGATTTGTATCTATTTGCTTCCATCCAACATTCAATGTAGTACAATCGTGCTGCATTGAATGCGTTTAACGGGTCTCCACTGCTGAGCATTTGGCTGCCTCTGTCGAGATCAAAGTTCAGCACAGCAGGCATAACACTGCTGCTGGCATTGTTCTCACAGAGGCGGCTTTGCTTCGCATTTGTGGATCCCGTTCGTCAGTCCTTGTGTTTGTGTACGTTTTTGTTTTGTTTTGTTTTGGGCAAATTAAGACCGGGAGTATGCAAAAATTTTTATTTAATTTTTGCAACATTCGTGGCTTGAAAAGTAACCATTTTTTGGTTTACTGCCACTTGATCGCGGAAAATCCGGCAGTTTTTGCACTAAGCGAAACCAAGGTTGTTTCCGATTCTGATATTAATCAGTATCACATCCCTGGTTATCACTTAGTGCCACTCTTCTCTCCTCAGAGAGGAATCGCGGTTTATGTTAGAAAAGATGTGCCATTCTCCCTTCTCCCTTAATTTTCTTCTACTAATCCAGAATTTAATTATGTCTGGATTAGATTTAAACTCTATCGGCACATCATTCATTTTTGTTTTTTATACCGCAGCCCGAATATGTCTGATACTGACACTGTGTGTTCCTTTGATAAGTTGTCCTCCGATATCGATAAGATTTTGGAAATATCGCCCTCTTCTGAAATCGTTCTTGCTGGCGATTTCAACGTCCACAACACACAGTGGCTCAGGCATTCTTCTACCACAAGCCCGTCTGGAAGACACGTCGAGTTATTTAGTGAGTCTTTAAATTTACAGCAACTGGTTGAGTGTCCGACTCGTGTTCCTGATACTTTAGGGCACAACGCGCATCTTTTAGATCTATTTCTAACATCGCATCCAGAAAAATACTCTATTTCGGTGACGTCTCCCTTGGGTAATTCGGACCATTGTCTAATCTCCGCCCAATTCTCCATCTCCTCTCTGACAACCACTAACCTAAATTCCACCAAAAGATTAGTGTGGCATTATAAAAATGCTGATTGGGCGGGACTTAATAAGTATCTCAGAGAGCTGGATTGGTCCGATTGCTTTTCTGTGAGAGACGTTAACAAATGCACCGATTATATCTTAAACATCCTTTGGTTTGGAATGCATCGCTTTATTCCTCATAGCTTCAAGAACATCAAACCAACTAACACCAATTGGTTCAATAATGACTGTTTCGCAGCCATTAAAAATAAGGAAGCAGCCTTCCAGGCATATAAATTGTGCCCTTCAGAGGAATTGAGACGTATCTATAGAGATGCGCGGAATATTTGCAATTCAGCAATTAGTCGGGCAAAGTTCAATTTCGACCAGAACATCGGACGGAAGGTTTTTTCTACCCAAAAGGGTAGTAAGGGTTTCTGGTCTCTAGTAAAAACCGTAAAGAACAATTTCACCTGTTCGTCAACACCACCACTCATTTATAATGGGAATGTTTTTACTGACTCATTGGACAAGGCCAACCTGTTTGCTGCTAATTTTGCTGCTAATTCATACTTACCACCTTCATCGCAGCCACTTCCATCTCCATCACAATGTACTAGTAGGCAAAAGACGCTACACTTTCGCACTCGCGAAGTTTTTAGAGTACTTTCAAAACTCGACGTGTCCAAAGCTAGTGGCCCTGATGGTTTCTCGCCCCTTGTTTTAAAATGCTGCGCCTCTGCTTTGGCTAAACCTCTGCGCAAACTTTTTCACCTGTCATATTCAACAGGAATGTTTCCAAGTGTATGGAAACTTGCTCATGTCCAGCCGATACTTAAAAAAGGAGAAGCATGCGACCCCTCTAACTACAGACCAATTGCACTAACCTCGATCATATCTAAAGTTTTTGAATCACTCATCAACTCTCAGTTGTTGAAATATCTAGAAAACAACCATCTTATCAACGATTGCCAGTACGGTTTCCGCACTGGCCGCTCAACCGGAGATTTACTAACGGCTCTAACGGAACGTTGAAATCATTGTCTTCATAATTTTGGTGAGTCTGAAATCGTCGCTCTTGATATTTCAAAGGCTTTTGATAGAGTCTGGCATGCTGCCCTTTTAGCCAAACTTCAAACATTTGGTCTGCACCCTACCCTCGTTAAATGGATAGAGAGTTTTTTGTCAGGCCGTTCAATTCGTGTAGTAATTGACGGAGTTACATCTGATTCCTACGAAATAAATGCCGGTGTACCTCAGGGTTCAGTTCTTTCACCAACCTTATTTCTTCTTTTTATTAATGATCTCTTATCCCTTACTCTCAATCCTATTCATAGTTTCGCCGACGACAGCACCCTTGATTTCGCGTACTCATTTGATTCTGTTATGAACTCACGTTGAAATGCTACAGAAGTCAATCGGGAACGCATGTTTAGATCATTAAACAACGACATTTCCAAGGTCCTTGCTTGGGGCAGAGCAAATCGTGTTACGTTTAATGCATCCAAAACCCAATGCTGTTTAATGTCCCTTAAAAAACGCTTAGTTCACCCCCAACCCATTTCAGTCGACGGAGTGAATATACCCAATTCACCCTCCCTAAACATCTTGGGTATCGAGATATCCAGCAATCTTAGCTGGACTGATCATATATTTGCAATCGCTAAAAATGCGATGAAATGTTTGGGTTTTCTACAGAGATGTAAGAAATATTTCACCCCACCTGACTTAGCGCTGATCTACAAGTCCCACATTAGGCCTAGACTTGAATATAATTCCCATATTTGGGCAGGGGCCGGACACACCGCACTGTCCGCGTTAGACAAAGTTCAGCGTAAAGCTGTTAAGCTTATTGGCGATCCCTCAATCTCTGAGGGTCTTGACTCTCTGGAGCATCGACGGAATGTCGGTTGTCTCTCACTCTTCTATCGTTATTTCCATGGCCGTTGTTCTAACGAAATTGCTAGCCTGATTCCTTGTAGACTAATGACAACGCGCGATACAAGATCAACAAGTCGCTCCCACCCCTATACTCTCCAGGTCAAATTTGGACGTACCGTAAAATTTCGGGAATCTTTTCTAAGCAGAACAACACGAATGTGGAACAGTTTACCATCTTCTGTTTTTCCCTCGTCTTATCAGCCTGAAACTTTCAAACGGGGCATACATAGACACCTCCTTCACCCAAACTCCTAACCCATTTCCCTCAACCTTAATTCCTTTCCTGCCAAGGCTGTGCTTAAGCATCATAGGGCATCCCCTGAGCTTTGGCATCATCATATAAAAAAAAAAAAAAAAAAAAAAAAATACTTAGGAAAATCACGCACTGGAGCAGTATCAAGATTAATCCAAATGGAATCGCGTTTCAAAAAGAACACAAGTCTCCAACTCGAATATGTAAAATGTTTAAAGGAATACTTAACACTTGGACACATGGAAGAACTACAAGAAAAAGAAAGATACATTGAACAAAATGAATTCATAGTATACAAACGCACATACTTACCTCACCACGCCGTAACCAAGGACGACAGTGCGACGACAAAACTCAGAGTTGTTTTCGATGGATCGAAGAAGACGTCAAACGGAACATCATTGAACGACATAATGTTGAAAGGCCCTACAATTCAGGATGAATTGGCGTGCTTACTACTACGCTGGAGGGAAGCACAAGATCGCATTCACGGCAGACATCGAAAAGATGTATCGCCAGATACGAGTAAGACCTGAGCATGCAGAATATCAACGCATTGTTTGGCGAGAATCAATGAATGAATCAATCAAGGACTACAAGTTGTTAACAGTGACATTCGGAACGAGAATTGCTCCTTATCTGGCCACGCGAGTGCTTCAACAGCTCGCCCTTGATGAAAAGGAGAGATATCCTAGTGGCTCACAAGCAGTACTACAGGAATTTTATGTGGACGACGTACTTTCGGGAGCAGAGAACTTAGAAGAAGCGCAAGAAAAACAACAACAATTAACAGATTTATTAGCATCTGGAGGTTTCAATCTACGAAAGTGGGCTTCGAACTCTTCCAAGTTGTTGACAAATACGTCTGAAAGCCACCAAGACAACAATGCATCGTTTCACATCAATGCATCCGACCAAATCAAGGCACTCGGTCTATACTGGAATCCTGTTAATGACAACTTATGCTACGCCATAAAATTTCCTGAACAACATGGGACAGTTACTAAGCGCACTATATTGTCAGATGTCGCCAAATTATTTGATCCGCTGGGTTGGGTAGCACCATGTATCATCGTCGCCAAGATGTTAATTCAAAAATTGTGGTTGGAAAAGCTGGATTGGGATGAAACCGTTCCAGAAAATATCGAAATCGAATGGAGAAATTTTAGAGAAAAACTACACCACACATGCTTGGACTGACTCTGAGATAGTTCTCGCTTGGCTAAAATCTTATCCATCCAAGTGGAAAACCTTCACTGCCAACAGGGTCTCGCACATCCATGAGCTAGCAAGAGAAGCGATGTGGAGGCACGTACCATCAAAGGAAAATCCTGCTGACTGTGCAACCAGAGGGCTTCTACCGTCTGAATTGAAAACAGAGTCGTTGTGCTGGAATGGACCGTCATGGTTGGAGAAATCAAAATCGTCATGGCCCAAACAGAAGGACATACCAGCCACAAATTTAGAGACACGAAAGACTTTAAATAAATGACTTCCACCAAGCGTTTATTGAAAGGAAAGTTTCTGACTAAACAATATTTAACCAGTATTGGTATTTTATGAAATTGATGGACTAAAAATCCTCTTCATAAAATTCGTACTTAGTTTTCATACTGAGTACATATAGGAGTTGAGGTTTTGACCTTCCGTCATGGATGTCCGTGGTGGAAAGTGCAAGCATACCACGCTGATGATGACTAGCTTGCACTTTCAGTCGCAACATCCATCATCATTTTTTCTTTGAGCGCTCAAAAATTTTTTGAGCGATCACCATCCCAAAGGAAAAATTCAACTTCTGTTTGTGGAAGGGTAAAACAAGTGCTTTTTACTTTTCATTTGAATAGTTGACTTTATATTTACTGGAAACTCAAGATTTTAGGTCAGGGTTTATGACTAATTTACTTTAATTACTTCAATTCAAATATTCTTGCAATGACATTTTAGTTTTGAGGTTGTGTGTTCTGAAATTGTATTGTCTTTTTGCTATTAATCTTAAAAAAACCTATAAATCGTAAAAGTCGATAGTAATTTGGTTTATGATCTCCTTTTTCAGCTTTCGTATTCTCCATCTTCAGCTTTGTATTTTCTCAAGTACTTAAGTCAAGTTTACATGAAAAATTCAAGTCAATAAAACAAAATTTTGTGATTTACTTGAATGAAGTAAACTTAAAGTCAATGTGCGTTTACTGAATGTTACCATTTAAATTGGTAGTGTACATAGAGCGCGGCAACAAAAAAAGGTTTACATTTGTGTTAACTTTTATTTGATATGTCCGTAAAGTTAATTTAGAGATTATATAATTGATAAGAGTTTTTGGATGTTGGTTCGTTGATCAAAAAGTTGTTTACAATCATTATCATCATTAACTCTTAAATGTATCCTTTATATAAATTACTACTACTAATACTTGATAAAAGAATTTGAATTTATTTAAACACTTTTAGTTTCTCGTTTACTTACCTAGTAACTTTATCTACTGATTCCTTATTCTCACAACTAATTGCAATAGTACTATTTTTTATCACTTACCTACCCCACTCAATTTCAGAGACAACGCACTAGAGTTATTGACCTCTTGCACCTTTTCATTGGTGCCTAGAACAGGTTTTAGTTTCACCTATGTTAAAATCTTTTTCAAATTTTTTATACGACAAATTCATATTTATGTATTTTTTCATTGGTGGAGTAAGTGATAACGCGTTGGCCTACCACAAGTTATTGCCACTGAACCATTTTTTCAATTTACCATGCCATTGAGCCTACATTTATTGTTATGATATAGTAGATTTCTTAATGATATTGTAAAATATTATACACTTATTAATTATTAAAAAAAATTTTAGTGTATTTTCAGATACACTATACTTAACTTATAAAGTTATATTTTAAAAATCAACAACTAAAGGTTTTTTTGTTTCTCTTTTTTTATTCTAACTGTTGGAGCTAGCATCACATCTAGAAAAGAAAACAAAAGAAATACAAATAGTTATGTTATATAATTCAATTTACTTACACATTTAAGTATTTCAGTATGCAACACAAGTTTTCCTACGGTGAAGTACTGGTGCTGGTCTAGATTGATGCGATATCATTCACATCTGGATACAAAAACCACCTGTTATCGGTAGCTTTCAAAATCATCACGAACACTGTGTTTTTCTTACTTTGATTGCATCGAAGAACTCATCGCAATGCATTTTCTTTTAACGTCAAATTGGAATCCAAGTACTCTTTTTTTAATTATTGTAACGAGTTCAATTGTTCCCTAGTTTTTCATAAAATATTAAGAATTAAATCGAGTTTAATAAAAATAAAGTTGCGTGTTATAAATAATTGTCTCCCAACCCAACACAACACAACCCCTGTGGAATAAAAATTCACACATCACAGCATAAGATAAATCGCAACTCAAGCGATTTACATTTGGTCCTTCGAGCCGGATTCAACATTTATGCTGCACCAAAGATAAATCGCATCTCAAACGATTTATATTTGGTCCTTCGAGAAGCCGGATTCAACATTTTACGCTGCACCAAAGATAAATCGCATCTCCAGCGATTTATATTAGGTCCATCGAGAAGCCGGATTCAAAATTCATCCTATCTGGAGTCATCGGATTCGTTTAAAGTGGAGCTGATAGCGAAAAATAAGTAAAGCAAAAGTGCATACAGGTACCAAGACAATTTCTAAATTTAAATAAAATAAAATACGCTTTTTCACTAGCAATAAATAAAATATAATTTATTAGTGTTTAAAATATATTTCTGTGAAATTTTGCATATTTCACACCCTTAATTTATTGAAATTTTAATATTATAATTAATTATATTTAATAAAATGTCCGAGAGTGATCTTGATAGCGCTGAAGAACATTATAATAGTGCCAAAGTTACAAACTTAATTAAAGAACAATGAGTAATAAAAGGAAAGCTAGATAATATAAAAGAATGTTGGAAACAATTTTGTATCAATAACCGCAAGATTAATATTTTAAGGAAAATGTTTTTGAAACTGTTGAGGGATTTTTCTCTAACTTTCTGGGCGAATTAATGGACGCTTTAGATAAACATTCTTCAACTCTAATTGTGCAACCTGAAAATAATGAAACTGCCACCAGAACCCCTAACCGCCAGAGAAATGTTAATAAAGCTAGTACAACTCAAGTTTCGAATACGGATCAGGTATCTTTATCCCAAATCAAGCTAAAAAGAATAGATATCACAAAATTTACGGGCAATTACACAAACTGGAGATCATTTCATGATCTGTTTACAACGCAGAATCCATAATAACGCTAACATACCTAATGTTCAAAAACTTTATTTCTTAAAAACTAGTGTAGATGGCGAAGCAGCTAAATTAATTAATCTCGACATTTGTGAAAAGAATTACAACCCTGCATGCTTGAACTGTTTTGCTTTAAGCCACCCAACACAAGGCTGTAATAGTGCCAAATCGTCCTATCATTGTGGACAAAAACATCACTCCCTGTTGCATGCAGCAACCCTATCTAATGGAAATAATACTCAATTGAATTCTAATCAATATTCAAACCCAAACCATTCAGAGCAAAGATTAACATCACTGTTTGTAGATAATACCCAACACGCTTCAAATGTTTTACTAGCGACGGCAATGATAAAGGTCACTACATCGACAGGCATTCATACACTGCGAGCCCTCATCGATCCTGGCTCACAAGGATCGTTCGTAACGGAAAATGCAGTGCAAAAATTGCAATTTAAAAACACAATACGTCTATTAGAATTACTGGCCTTGGTACATCGTCAGCTGGAACAAGTACTAACGAAGTTCGTTTTAAACTACAATCTTTTAATAATGAGAGTTTTTCATGCGACGTTAAGGCATTTGTTCTTAAGTCATTAACCACCTTGCATCCAACCGAACGCATCAATTTGTCCTCCACTTGGTATCACATTCATGGTCTACCACTTGCAGATCCTACATTCAACACCCCTGGTAGAATTGATGTACTACTTGGCGTTGATGTATATCCCCACATCCTGACAGATGGCCTTAGAAAGGGCGACGAATGTGATCCTACTGCACAAAATACACATCTTGGATGGCTATTATTTGGAAATATACAGGATTACCAACACCAATGCAAGCAACTAGAGGTGTCAGCCTGACAAGCCATCATAGCTGTGTTGAAGCAGAAAATCTGCTGCAGCGCTTCTGGGAATTAGAAGATGTTCAAGAAAACCATAGAATGTTTACTGGGGAAGAACAAAAATGCGATTTAAATCACTGCAGACTTGAAAATGGACGATATCAAGTTAGTCTACCATTTACAGAGCTGAAACAACCCTTACTTGGAAGATCTCGAACTGCGGCTTTATCCCGACTATATTCGATGGAAAGAAAATTAAGTAAGGATCCCGATACTTACAAACAATACAGCGCATGTTTAAGTGAATACATCAGTTGTAAACATATGAGACCTGCAGCTACATTAGAACATGAACACATCACAGTGAATCCAGAAGGAAACTCAGGATACACTGTCAATTACCTACCGCACCATGCTGTGTTTAAAGACAGTACCACAACCCAACAACGGGTCTTTCCTTAAACGATACCCTTTTGAAGAATCCCAAGTTACAAGAGGACATAACATCTGTTATGATGCGTTGGAGAAAACATTATATCGCCTTTTCGGCTGATATTACACAAATGTATCGACAGATACGTATTACGGAATTAGATACAGCCTATCAGAGAATTGTTTGGAGAGATAACCCTTCCGTACCTATAGCAGAATATGAATTATTGACAGTGACATTTGGGACATCTTGTGCCCCATATCTAGCGATAAGGACTTTACGACAGTTAGCACACGATGAAAAACAAAACTTTCCTCTTGCTCACCCGGTCGTTCTAAACTAAATGTATGTTGATGACGTCTTGTCCGGCGCTGATACTGAGATGACTGCAATTGAAGTTCAAAGACAATTGAAAAAAATGTTATTATCTGGAGGTTTTGAATTGCGCAAGTGGGCAAGCAATAGTTATCAAATACTGGAATGTGTACCTGAAAACCAGAGAGAAAAACGCGTATCATTGATCTCGATGTGGATGGTTTTATTAAAACGTTGGGTTTGTTTTGGCACCCCACAAATGACTCTTTTGTTTTCAACATAACCGTCAAGGAAAACTCAGGTACTCTAACAAAACGTAATCTTCTGTCTCAAATAGCTCAGTTATATGACCCCGTAGGATGGTTGACACCAACTGTGGTTATGGCAAAAAATATGAAGCAGCAGATCTGGTTAGAAGGCATAGCATGGGATGATCCTATATCCGATAACATCTCTCAACAGTGACAAAAACTAAAAACAGAACTGAAATTATTAGAGTTCATAGAAATACAGAGGTGGATTGGCACAAGGCAAGCAGTAAATTCTGTACAGCTTCACGGTTTTAGTGATGCCTCAATCGCAGCATATTGTGCAGTTGTTTATGTTCGCGTTGTCGACGAAAAAGGAAGTGTAACTGTCCGTCTCCTAATATCCAAGTCAAGGGTTGCACCAGTTAAGACAGTAACCTTGCCTAGGCTTGAGCTATGTGGAGCTACATTACTCGCAAAACTCATATACAAGGTAAAGCAAACATTAATGTTAGACAAAGTTGAAATATTTACTTGGTGTGATTCTATGATAACCATCGCCTGGATTCGGGGTAACGCGAACAAATGGAAAACCTTCGTTAGCAATAGGGTGATTTTAATTCAAGAGTACACTGATTGCAGTTCCTGGCGTTACGTGAACACAAAAGATAATCCAGCTGATTGGGGTTCTAGAGGCTGCCTTCCTTCAACACTTATAAAAACTTCTTCTTGGTGGTACGGTCCAAAATGGTTAACTCGTCCCGAAAACGATTGGCCTTCCAATAACCAAGCTATACAAAATTTACCTGAAATAGATGTAGAAAAAAGAATAAAGATTCATCACGTTGTAGCCTCACAAGAGTTTTTAATAGAAGATTATTCAACCCTACCTCGTTTATTAAAGGTTACTGCTCTATGTTTTCGTTTTATCAAGAAATGTAGAAACATCACTAACAAAGAAAACGACGTTTTGTTTGGAGCTGATGAGGTTTGTTTGGCGGTAAATTTTTGGATAAGAATAGCGCAATCCCATTTATTTCACAGGGAAATTTCGGATTTAAAGTTATGTAAACCTGTTTATTCAAAAAGCTCTCTATTACCCTTAACTCCATTCATATGCGAAAATGGACTATTAAGAGTCGGTGGACGCCTGCAGCATTCTAAATTGAGTTTTAGTGAAAAACATCCGATTACATTACCGGCAAAGCATACATTTACTTATCTTATTGTTAAACAGGCACACCTTGTCACCTTACATGGCGGACCACAGCTGATAACGGCATACTTAAGCGGAACGTATTGGATTCCACACGCTAGAAACTTAATTCGAAAAGTAACTCATGAATGCTTGACGTGCTTTAGACATTAAAGGAAAACTGCTTCGCAAATCATGGGAAATTTACCAAAGCCGCGTGTCAATATATCACGAGCATTTATGCACACCGGAGTTGACTACGCCGGTCCAGTCTCTGTACGCATGTCTAAAGGTAGAGGCGCTAAGGTCACTAAAGGATATATCGCTATTTTTATATGTCTGTCCACTAAAGCCGTGCACTTGGAACCTGTCAGCGATCAAACTACACAGGCTTTTTTGGCTGCCTTTAGGAAGTTTATTTCACGAAGAGGTATGTGCTCAGATCTATACTCGGACTGTGGCACAAATTTTACCGGTGCAAATAGGATTCTACAGGACGAATATGCGCAAGTTTTTCGCAACACCTCTAAGGAAGCAGCGACTATATTAGCCATGCAAAACGTTAAATGGCACTTCATACCACCTGCATCTCCGCATTTCGGTGGTCTTTGGGAGGCTGGTGTTAAATCGCTCAAACACCATTTTAAAAGAGTTACTGGAGATACAACACTAACCTTTGAAGAGTTAGCAACAGTTTTAGCTCAGATCGAAGCCTGCCTTAACTTGAGGCCATTGTGTCCGTTATCAGATGACCCATCAGATTTTTCAATTCTCACTCCTGGGCATTTTTTAATAGGTGACATGCTTCTTGCTACACCCGCAATAAACATTCTAGACGAAAAACTCCATTCTCTTACACGATGGCAGTACCTACAACGTTTAAAGCAGTAATTTTGGAAAAGGTGGATTCGTGAATACATTCCAAGACTACAACAGAGACCCAAATGGACAAGACAACATAAAAATATTAAAATTGGGAATATGGTTTTGATCAAGGACGAACGGCTTCCTCCAATGAAATGGTTACTTGGAAATATTTCCTGGCCACGATGGTTATGTTAGGGTGGTGGCGGTAAGAACAAAAGCACTACTACTACTAGAATTGCTCTCTTACCTATAGTCGAAAACTTTACGGGCTAACCGTACTTTAAAGAACAATTTGTGTTTTGTAAATTTATGTTTATTGTAAATAAAAAAAAACAAACATTAATATTTTTAAGATTTTAATTGAAAGTGATTAAAAAACAAAAAAAAAACAAAATGATAATTAAATAAAAGCAAGAAAAACTAAACCTAATACACGCGAATCAGCTCCACACACGCTATAAACGTTTTCCTCAGCCCGGATTAAGCATCAATCCACATTAACAATCAAGCTACGATGATACTATGCTGTTTATTCTAAAAGAAGCTCACATATTGCTATAACTTAGTTATATCAAGGCGGATGTTGGAGCTAGCATCACATCTAGAAAAGAAAACAAAAGAAATACAAATAGTTATGTTATATAATTCAATTTACTTACACATTTTAGTATTCCAGTATGCAACACAAGTTTTCCTACGGTGAAGTACTGGTGCTGGTCTAGCTTGATGCGATATCATTCAGATCTGGATACAAAAACCACCTGTTATCGGTAGCTTTCAAAATCATCACGAACACTGTGTTTTTCTTACTTTGATTGCATCGAAGAACTCATCGCAATGCATTTTCTTTTAACGTCAAATTGTAATCCAAGTACTCTTTTTTTAATTATTGTAACGAGTTCAATTGTTCCCTAGTTTTTCATAAAATATTAAGAATTAAATCGAGTTTAATAAAAAAATAAAGTTGCGTGTTATAAATAATTGTCTCCCAACCCAACACAACACAACCCCTGTGAAATAAAAATTCACACATCACAGCATAAGATAAATCGCAACTCAAGCGATTTACATTTTATTTTAATCAATCCAAATCATGTAAAATTCATTTTAACCCTATTATTTTTTTGTTTTCCTTCCTTATACCAGTTTCCTGGTGTTAATTTTTTGTTATAAAATTTTGGTTCAATTGGTCATAATAGAAAAATGAAGTAAATAAGTTCTTTAGCAAAGAAAACTTATTGGTGATAAAAACATCGTCCAACGAGGGCATCGCAAATACTGCCTCCCAGGCAATTATGACAAAACACCCAAATAAGGATAATACGGAAACGAATTACCGCACAAGCTCAACAATAAAGTCGGTAAAAAAAATTCAGCTTCAGTATAAGCAACAGGGAACTAAAGCAACTCAAACGGGGTCGCGAATGTCATTGCATAGCCCACGAAAACTAAAGCTTAGAAAGCAGATCCAAAATAATACTCAAATAAATAAATTGCTGAGGTTCAAACTGAAACAAAGAATGCGCAATTTAGAAAAGGAAAATTTGGAATTGCGAAACAGGTAACAAAACCTCTTGAAAGAAAACAAAGAATTAAAATGCGAGAACAAAGATCTTAAAAAATTATTAAATAAAGGATCTAATTTAACTGAAAATGAGTCAGCCACACTTTCAACTGAAGTGAATAATATAATTAAAAATGAGGTAAAGAATTCAAAGAAAGTCAAGAGTGGTCGAAGGAAAAAAAATAAAAATTCAAGACAACTAGATTTCGTCTTACTCTGGGAGCTATGAATGAGGACTGTCACAGGACGCGTGAAGTATTTCTTCTTTAAATAAAATTTAAAAAAAAATTTACATTTGTAATCATAGTGTCGAATATAAAAGCGTATTTATAATGCAATTTTCAGTATCTACAGAAGCCTGCGGAGTTCGATAAACTTTCAATAACATTGGTGCACAAATTGATGAAATATATTATTTAATTTGAAAAATATTTTATCCTACCTTAGCAAATAAAAGTTGAAATAAATTTCTATAACTCGATGTCTCTCTTCGGCGAATTTTGTAATTTGGGAACCAATATAACCTCTTGGAGTTCACTCTGCTGTTCTGTCTTTAAATCTTGATTGAATGTTGGACTGTTGGCAATATTAGGCGCAGAGGAAAGAGAAATAGAAGACTCGGTTTCAGCATATCATTTTCATCCTCATAAATGTGGTCATCTTTAAAACTTATGTCAGTCTGATTGTTGCTATCACAATTAAAATAATCAATATTCTCCTTAGGATTGGAATATTCCTCAACTTCTTTAGGCAACCAATCTTCGTTTGGCTATACTACATCAATTCGCCGGCCAAGATGAAGACAGTTATATATCCTATAACTGGTTGCCTAAAGAAGTTGAGGAATATTCCAATCCTAAGGCTTTTTCGTAGTTTTCATTTTTCACAAATATTAAAAGTGTTTAAAAAGACGTATCAGCTTCCCGTAAATATCAAAGACGTTAAAACTTTTTGCAAAATTACTGCACTTATCGCATAACATCATATTTTTCACAGCACATCAAAAATCTGCAAGTACAATTTATGAAATGCCAAACTTGACAGCGGCTCGAAGTAGTCGGGTAAAGAAAAAGCGTTCCATTGGGGAAGTACGCCGGAGTACTCTGCATGGCCCAATCAACGCCATCTTGATAACTACAGGCCGTAAGGTAGAAACGATGACGTCAGCTTATGAGGAAACGAAACCAGCGCCGTCTATACGACCAAATGAAAAGTTGTTATCAGCTGTTCAAGTGACAGCTTAGAAAAAATCTTATCCAACTTTTCAATTGCATAATTTATTAATATATGTATCCCTATTTACCAAAAAACTATAACAATTTCAAACCACTATTTTCACATATTCTCCCAAATAAATTTTTATATCAGATCACTTCATATTTATCGTACAATTTGTTGTATAATGCCAGCAATTAGAGAAAAATCTAAGCCAACTCTTCAAATGTAAAAGTTGTCAATAGATTTGTCCCCATTTACCAACAAAACTCGAATCACTAGTACCACATATTCTCACAACATCACAAAACTATTATATTATCACTTATAATAAAGTTAAACGTAATTTCTTTCACTTTTTAATACAATTGAGAGTTGTTTACATCCGCTAGGTTGAAGAGCAGACGTCATTACTTCCCTCCATTTGACATTTCTTTTGGGTATTGCCAATATATTTTGAACGACGATAACTCACGCATAATTAATTAAATCTAAATGAAACTTTCTCACGATATTATCTTACAAGTTAATTTTATCACACACTAGTTATTTCACTTAAATAATATCTGAAACTCACACAATATTAATTTAAAGTCCGAGGCGAATTAGCCGAAATTTTCACTTTAACTAAAAAATATATACACTTCGCCACTTCAATGTCACAAAACTTTTACCACAAATTATTCTTTATACGATTCACTATTAGTTTTTGGTTAGAACGATTTTAAAACTTAATCACACTTCTTATAATTAAACAAAACTTCGAGTGACAGAATTTCGACTTTTTCACGTTTTTCCTCATAGTGTGATGTCACGGGTCACAACTGGCTCTACCTTACGGCCTGTAGTTATCAAGATGGCGTTGGCCCAATGGAACGCAGCTATTGCCAACAGTCCAACATTCAATCAAGATTTAAAGACAGAACAGCAGAGTGAACTCCAAGAGGTTATATTGGTTCCCAAATTACAAAATTCGCCGAAGAGAGACATCGAGTTATAGAAATTTATTTCAACTTTTATTTGCTAAGGTAGGATAAAATATTTTTCAAATTAAATAATATATTTCATCAATTTGTGCACCAATGTTATTGAAAGTTTATCGAACTCCGCAGGCTTCTGTAGATACTGAAAATTGCATTATAAATACGCTTTTATATTCGACACTATGATTACAAATGTAAATTTTTTTTTAAATTTTATTTAAAGAAGAAATACTTCACGCGTCCTGTGACAGTCTTCATTCATAGCTCCCAGAGTAAGACGAAATCTAGTTGTCTTGAATTTTCATTTATTTTCTCATATTTTTGTCCTAGACTGTTAAACTAAGTCAGTCTTTTTAAGCTGAATTTTACACATAAATATGTTGTGCCTAAATTGTGTTGTACTACCGTGATCAGCTATTTTAATTTAAAAGTTTTACTTTGATGATATTTTAAGGCACGGCACACATTTGCAAAAGTTTTTGCTGGCGACGTGTCGTTAAACTTAATTCGTCTTATGGCTGCTGTGTCGCAACAACATCATGATTATTTAAGTTCCGTAGCTATGTCGTTAGCGAAAATTTGCTCCAGTGTGCACCCTACCTGAAACAATGAAGTCAACATTTATCGAAGCGGCACCTTATTCAAAGATCTCACAACCTCAAGAATTGAAGTAAAGCTTGGTACAATCACACTGAATTTTGGTGAGGTTTTTTTAGTACGAATTTTATAAGGCGAGGGTTTAGTAATTTCGCAAAGGAAAGATTAGTTAAGCAATTTATACTTCTCTTATGCCTATTTAAGCATTTCAGATACACTGAAGAGTATTTACTCAATGTCTTTTAAAGAAAGCTATTAAGAAGAGTAAATGCCATATGCCACTTTTGAAAGACCTTAATAATATTTGCCTTAGTTGGAAGTGAATAAAAAAATAAAAGACAATTATAGTAAAAAGCTTGTTAAAGCAAGATATGTCAATTTCTTTTGTTACAAACAAGTTAAATCTTCTTCCTCAGGAATACTGCTGATACATATACCAAAGACCAAGCCATCAAAACCCATCCTTGCGTAAACAGTTTATTCTTTATATTTTGAACCTGTGTCAAAGTATCGTTAATCTGAAACTCATACTATGGCCCGAACATATTTTAGTTTGGTGCAATTTTATACATAATGGAAAATGAAAGGTCTGGAAATGGTAACTAGCTTGTTGTCATTTTAACTCCTTACTTTTGCTTTTGCAAAGAGTGCCTTTCAGGTATCAGAAGATTAAAAACGCTAACACATTTGTTGAATGTAATTTAATACATTTTTGATGTATTTTGGGCGGAATTCAGAAAAATAATAGTTGTTTATGATTTAATTATTTCTCGTTTACAAGGCTCGTTACAAAGGCTGCTCAAAATTAAACATAAGTGCTGTCTATTAGATTTTTAATTTTATTGCGAATTTGTGCAACAATTCCAGCTTAACTAAAGTTTAGATCTTTGATGCACGTTGTTTGTCTATGCCTGCGCAGTTTCGTACAACTTAAGTGTTCTTTTAGATTTTGACTACACGCGAACGACTATTCAACGAGATTCTTTACAGCTTATTCAATCCCTAATTCCCTCCCGGCCAAAGCCATGCTAACGCATCAAAGGGTTGTCCGCTAGGATTTGACCACATCGCATAAAAAAATCACTATTTCAATGTACCCTATATATATTAATAATAATATTTATTCAAAATACTTCATATAACTATAAATATTCACGTTCCTATACTATAATTCATATAATCTTCAGAGTATAAAGAATAGAAAACTTAACACGTAACTTAAAACAGATCAAACAAAAATCCTGCGAGATAATATTAAACGTGATAAATCGCAAGTAGATAAAAAAAATAAATAAACTACGACAATGGTAAGCGACCGTCCATCGAGATTAGGAACATATTTAAATTAATCTTATATAAAGATAGCTATATTTTTTTCTTTAAGGACTGTAAAGACAATTAATCGTTGAACTCATTTATCAGAAAGGCACGATACTTACAGGCAGAGTTGGCATATAAAAATAAATCGTCATAGTTATTCTGTCCATTCAAAATTTCAATTATTTCGCATTCAGTGAGCTTACTCTTATCAAAAGCCCTTATACGGAATTCCGGAATTCGATGTGAATATAAACGGGTCGTGTACCGCTATACCAAAGATGGGGTTTAGAATTAACCAAGGTTCTTGTACCTTGAATTCATGCTGATGGTGTACGGAGTTCTTGTACCGGTGCACCAGAGAAATCACCACAACAGCACAAAATGAGAAGAATTCACCAGTTCAAAACTCACTGTAGTCACTTGTGCACAAAACTTTTATTATTTAAAAACACCGAATACCTTTAATTGATAAAGACTACTGACATTTATTGACTATAAAAATTCCTCATATTATTACAAAGTGCTTAACCTATCAATTTTCAATAAATTATTTCTTACTTCAAGACCCGAATTTCGCTTAAATGAAAATATCTCCCTTATAATGTCCAAATACCTTCGACATAATCTTGCAAGGTGATTGCACTGTGGCTGTTTTCTTATTAAATTTAAGCGAAATTAGCTTGAAGTATAAATTGCAAATACTATAATTATTAGCTAGATTTTTTATTTCTAATTGAATTTTATGATGCTAAATCTAAACAGTTCTCTTGGTGGGCTTGATCACCAGCTGGATGATAATTAAACGTTGTGGTAGACATGGTAGACTTTGAGCTGATTTTCAAGAACGCAGAGATTCTGTTGGCCTGTCAAAGTCTTCCATTTCTAAATATCCATTTAAAATATTTAGAATCTCAGCTTTGCAAGCGCAGATCCAGCTCTAGAATATGTATTGGGTAAAGTAGTCCATCTCTGTTTACATTTTTGTACTGAAAGTAAAAGAGTACAAAAAATCGTACTTAGTCAAACATACATTTAATACTTTCATAAATGTAGTTATTCGCAAAAGAATATAATTTTACTATTACGTTACAGGTACCTGGCTAGTGGAGACAGCATTAAATCACTGCACTGCAAGCAATGGAATCTGGAACACTGTGAATATAATAAAAGTAATATTACTTCTTAATCTATAATATTATATCATCAATTACAACTATTTGATATAAACTATATTTTAAAACATTTAATTCAATTTTATTTTGCAATAAAAGTGCAACAAATATATTTAAATTCGTGCAAAAATAAGCAAATAAATAAGGGAAAATTATTTGGTAAAAGGAGTTTACTGTAAAAAAATAAACACAGTTTTTTTTTATTTAAAAGTATTATTTAATTTCAATTTAATTTTTACTCTTTGAATAATCAAAAGCATTGAAAAATGCAATTTTTCTCAAATTAGACCTACAGCTGTAAGTGGGATCTGAACCACAAAACTCTATTAAACTATATTACTAAATAAACTCTATACTTCAAACAATATAAAAAAATCATACAGCGTTTTGTAAATTTATAATTCGTTGCTATTAATGACTTCCAACGATAACTACAAACAAAAACAAACAGTTGAAGGACATGCTTTTTAATTATATCTTATAATCGCAAGCAATATTAGCACTGAAAAAATCCAAGCATGCATTAGATTCCTAAGCGTTTTCAATAATTGATTAACAAAAAGGCAATGAACACAGTCACGTAATAAAAACTACATTCATGTACCAAAAATAAATACTAATAGGTATTCTATTCTTATTTCCATCTGTTGAATATATAGGAGGTTTGACAACCACAAACAGAACTATTAAGCTTCTAAAATCCCACGGTGGCCACAGTATTGTAACATTTAACTAAGACTACTAAGATTTTTTTAACACTATAATAAACAGAATTTAACTAAAATAATAATTCGGGAATTTATAAGGGTGCGAGTTTTGTAATGATGTAAACAGATAACTGAGCTTTTTCTGTTAATCATAGCGAGTCATTATCAATAATAATAACACTGGTAGCGACTCGATATGAATATTATAATAAGCCTGCATAACATTAATATGTATCTTTCTAATAAAATAATGCGAATTAAACAAAAGGCTTTTTACGTAATTATATATATCAACTTGTTTTTGCATATTTTTAAAAAAAAAACTACAAATGTTGAACATTTAAAATTTTTTGTTTATTAATTTTTTTGGCAAATTCTGATTTATGAAACTTTAAAACAAAATAGATCCGAACCCTAACGAAAATGCTAACTAAATAATCAGATGGAAAATCGGAACATAATTTGAATGGCGGAATTTCATTCAGTGCCTCTTAAACGTAACTCTTAAAACGATGCTTACGTATATGTATACGCTGATATTCCCTGGCCAGATTTTAATGCGTGTGATGTCAAAATTAAACGTTGTGCTGTCAAATGAACGAAGTTCTGTCACTTTTCTGTTTACTTGACGTGATAAAATTGTTGACCGATTTAAAAGTTCTGATTAAACGAATTTAGTGTAATATATATCATTAAAAAATGTATATTGTTGAAGTGAAAGAAGATTTATATACACTTTAACTGAAATTGTTAATTAAATAACCAAGGTTTTAGTGAAAACTTATTGTGAAGTGCATAATGGAATTTTGTCCAAATAACACTCTGTGTCGACTATCTGGAATATTCTATCACGCCTAAGACAAGCTACTATTAATCAGTTATCTAGAAATGAGGTAAGTTTTAAGATTATTTACGAAATATTCATAATTTACGTAAAAATGAAACTTTGTTTACATATCATTTAGAGATCACCAGCTGTTCTGCGAATATTCTGCACTGGTGGATGGAGAAAAGTTTATCTGGCAGGGGTTCGACAGTTTTTATTTTATCAATATTTATAGATTTTTTGATCATTTAATTTTATATTTATGTAACTATGAATTATGCAGTTAATAAAATAAAAATATTGACATTGATAAGTTTTCTTGTACTTTAGATTCCCAAAATATGTAGTTTTACGCCAAAAGTAGCTTAAAGTTCTTAGAAGAAGATTTTCAAGACGAAGACTTGTTGCTGACTGGGACCGAAACTGCTGCTGGGTGATTGCCCAAGGCAGGCTATGACTCTGGATAGCATCAACTGAAAGTCAGCTGATGTCAGCCAGGATCACGGCCTCCGCTGGACATTCATCTGTCAGCAGATGCTTGGGCAGAGATGGAGGATGGCATTCTGGCATCGCTAGCTTTTGCGATAGAGAGGGGGGGTTCAAAAGGGGAAGCCATCTCCGGCCGCGGTCGCGCAACAAAAGCAAATGAATCATGCCTGGGATGGGAAGGGTGAGACGAACCGGAAAATCAGAAAAAAATTTAAAGAAATAGAAAAGGGGAAAAGAAGAAAAAACTCGCGAACATTCAAGAAGAAGAAAAGACCAAAGAGAATTTTAAACTCAAAAAAAAAAAACAAATTAAAGGAAGAAAACAGGAGGAAGAGGATACGAGCAGGCGTTACCCGACTTACCGGATATCGTTGGGGGGAGTCCGGTGTCATCTAGGGACCAATCGTCATCTAGATGCCCTTTTGACTTGAAAAGAGAGAGGGCCACTCACCTCATTGTGAGGACCCCGCCCACTGATGTAGCGATGACATGACCGTCCTACGGAAGGACGACGAGGAGAGAGAGAGAGAAGAAGTAGACCTAATTAGAGCTCATAAAAAAATTATTTATTTTAAATAAAAACACAGTTACTCCATCCAGAGGAGGGCACACGGCCAACTGGTTGAAGGCCAGGGCCTATTGACCTCTCTGCAATGAGGCTCGGTCGACAACAAGACAAGAAAAAAAACAATACTTTTTACTTATGTCCTAGGGGCCTATCTACTGCTCCTGACCTAGTTTAAACTGGCAAACATTTACAAACTGGATCTTCTTACTTATGTAATCTTAATCCCAAAGAGAAAAAAAAGAGAGAAAAAAATGCGCATTTCCCCTTCTACTAAATTCTACTTTACCTATCTCAATGGCTTATAGGTTCTTACCCAAAGTTAATCAAAGTTACTACATTATATATGCACTAAATCAACAACTAGAATTCGGTTGGCTAGTATTATTACTAATTTTATCCTTTTCTAAAACTATTCTCACGATTCTTATGTAAAATTTTTGTTCTATGTGGTATAAAAAAAATGAGTTAGTTATTAAAGTACAATATAATATATATCAAAATCAAACTAATCTGTAATCGTAGACAAAAAAAAATTTAATTGTTTCAGATTACTGGAACTTCACTTCAATTTCACTCAAAAGCAGATTGTGTCTTTAGTTTAATCAAAACAATTTAATATTAAATAAAAAGAGTCTGTAGTCGTAAACCACGACTTTACTGAAATTCCACTTCAAATTCATTTAAAGAGATAGCTTGTGTTTTCAGTCTTTAGTTTTTAGCGGTTAGACATATAAATCAAAACAGTATAGGATACCAAAGTGTAAAATTAATCTGTAATCGTAGATCAAAAAAATTTTATTGTTTCAGATACAGGAACTTCACTTCAATTTCCCTCAAGGCAGATTGTGTCTTTAGTTTTTAGCGGTTAGCTATATCAAATATAATCAAAACAATTTAATATTAAATAAAAAGAGTCTGTAGTCGTAAACTACAATCTTACTGAAATTCCACTTCAAATTCATTTTAAATGATAGTTTGTGTCTTTAGTTTTTTTCTTAACGGTTAGATATATGAGATCAAAACAATATAGGATACCAAAATTTAAAATTAATCGAATTTTAACGATGCTGCTGTTGTAAACAAAAACAAACCTTCAGCATTCTATACCATGCTGCTGTTGTAAAAGGCACTTTTATAATGCTGCAACTAAATTTCAACGATGCTGGTTTTACGCTGCTGTGGTAGTAAGTTTTATGTTGATGCTGTTGTAAAACGCATTTTTTCCACTGCTGCTATATTAAATTTTATGTTGCTGCTGTTGTAAACGCACTTTTTCATAATTCCAAAAAAAAATTGGCATGCTGCTGGTGTACAACGCACTCTTATGATACTGCGACTAAATTCCTACGATGCTGTTCTTTCGCTGCTGATGTAATAAGTTTTATGTTGCTGGCGGCTGCTGTCATAAATCTTATGTTGCTACCGTTGTAAACTTTAAAATGCTGCTGTAGTGAACTAAATTCATCTCAACTCCTCCCAGGTACACAACTAACTTCACTTTTTTTTTTTAATTTCTCTCATCTGTCTGGAGCCACGCCACCAACTAACTTTTACTTCTTCCCCATCTCAAATGTTCAGAGCCAACCAACTAACTTTTACTTCTTCCCCATCTCAACTGTTCAGAGCCAACCAACTAACTAACTCGATCCAATCGAGTCATGATTCTATTCGCCGGCAGCACACCCACACCACTCTACCGGCCCCTGTTACCATCAAACTTTGTATCCACTTCGTGACGTGAACGGTTTCATCAGGCCACTTGACGCCAGATGTTCATTTTTAATTGCAAATCTGTTGCAATTTTTGCTGCTTTGACGTGAATCGAATTCTATTTTTAGAATTCCTTTTGCAGCCAGGCCGTTTTTTGGCTGAATTTTCGAATTCTCTTACAGGCGGCTGAGGATTTTTCGATCGGGTCGCGTTAGTTATGCCGTATGTAGGCGGGGTTAAAACTTTTGGTGCCGTTAAGCAGCGGTTATAGTCTTATTAGAATGTAACAAGTTTGACGATTTTAAGTCATTTTGGTGTGGGAGCCGAGGATTTTTCTGAAAATAATTTAATTGCTTTGAAATTGTTTTCTCGGCTTTTCATATAGCGATTTCCGGGTTTGAGGTGGTTTTGAAATGTACCTTATGCGCTGCCTCCAATTATGCCCCTGTTTATACCCGTGGGTATTTTATTTTTCAGGTGTTTTCAGGTACTAAAATATTAAGGGGAGTCTTGGATTCGGCTTTGGGAGCCGAATCTTCTGAATATGAATGCGGCTTGGTGAAGGGCCGGGACTTCGTAGAAATCAAGGGCATAGCATCCTGCCCTTACACCTTGTACAGGGATTCGGCTCATATAGCCGATGGTCAGGTGATACATGGCCACTGTAGGTGCTGCTACATAGCGACCATAACAGACTTATTTCAACGAGTGCTGAATATTTTCAATAACTGGAAATGCTTTTTTCAGTAGCAAAAGTTCTTCGAAGTTAGATTTTCATACTAGAAAGAGGAAAGTGATTTGTTCAGAGCATTTTTAAATCAAAACCTATTTCAGCTCAACGAATGAGGCTAGGAAGTGATACAAATTAAATTGAATATTTTCGATAACTGGAAATACTGTTTGCAACTAATCTAATTTTTTCTGAAGAAATCCACACAAATTAAATGTGAGGGAAAACATTGTAATCATTGAGCCATTGGGCGAATTAAATTCATCAAATTTAATTGAAGTCGTAATATTAGGCAATTTTTATAGCTTGATATTTTATTCCAAAATCGGTATACTGATTATTCTTTTAAATAATGCTGAGATTGAGAAGACGAACTTCTAATTTAATATGGTAAAATTTGTATTTACATTTTGTTTATTTGAACGTGTCTGAGCTGTTTAAAAAACGCGCCAAGAACCCTCTCAAACAAAATAATTTTGCGCCGCCTGCAATGCCGTTTTACTTAGTGTGGGAAAGATCATCGCACACTATTAAACTTGCCACGATTTTTCGAGTTTAGGGCATCTCCATTAGTTTCTTCCTCGTAGGTCCTATCTATTGCACAGCCTCTTTTTTTTACATTTTGTCTTCCAATTTATATTCTGTAAGTCTCTTAATTCCCTATATTTATTTCTTACCCTATCCTATTTTCTCTATTCTATTTATTGTATTTCATTTCATTCTTTATATTTTGTAATACATTTTTCCTTATTTATTAGTTTATGTTATTAGCATTAGTATTAGTATTATATTAATTGTGGTTATTAGCTACATCATTATTAATTTTCCATAATTAATTTAACTTTAATTCTGTTCAGTTTCTCTTTTAATCTATTCTTGTATCTCATTCCATGTTAATTCTAGTACAACTTATTTTTGGTTTATTTCAACCTTCTTCCATCATCTATCATGTTTAATTCATTTGTATTTAGTTTGACAGTTCTGTTTATTTGTTTTCTATTTAATTCCGAGTTCTGTTTGAACAGCCAACCTAGTCGGACGTATCGACATTTAGTGCGAGTAAAACTCTGAAATTTTTTAAAAGTTTTTGAAAAGTTTGGAAAGTATTCCAAGTGTAATTTTGTGTAATTAACATTGTTTGTGACTAATAGCTAGACATATTAAGGTTTTTGAGCTGAGTTATATGTAAATTAGGTGACAAAAATTTTTAAGCGTGAAATTAGTGCGCAGTGGACAAGTTCGAACAAGTTCAAAAAACAGGGACGCCGGTAGGGCGTCACTTTGAAACAAAGGGAAGTGAAAGCAAACATTTTAGTAGGAAGTTCTAACGAATATTATAACAATTAATTGCTTAGTTTATTGAAAGATAAATGCTAATTAGTATTAAGAAAGTTTATTTTGGGGGAGGGATCCTCGGATAGGAGAGTCTCCAACAGCAAGAGAATTTGTTATGTGAGCACAAAATTGTAGCACCTTAGAATATAGAACGAGAGGAAAGGCTATCTTAAGTAAAAACCCTGTACGTGTGATAAGTATTTTTGCTTCCTGGCCAAGTGGTGAGTGCGTTAAGGGGGAATGACGCCTGAAATGTCAAATTGTACCGAATGTCGCCTTGAAAACAAAGTCGTCTCCGTAATACTGAAATATTTGGGGCATAAGCAAAGTGATTTAAATAGTAAAATTAAGTAAATTAATAAAATATGTTTGGGCAAAGTTATATTATTTTAAAAGTGTTATGAGAATATATTTTAAAACACCTAATTTAAAATATTATCAAAATGAGTTGGCCCCTCCTGTATACAAGCATAATTTTACTACTTTCATGTCGAAACGCACACATCGCTTGGGTTCTACTACATATAGCAAAATGCTTACATTTTTCCGAATGATGTCCTTTCCTCTAGTTCTTTATTCTAAGTGTAGCACCAAACAAATAAATCGATTCAAAAAATCGGCAGATCAAAGGCTAAAAGATCGATCTGCATCGATCGAATCGAAGATCGCCCATCCCTATCTGTCAGAAGAAGAGCAGTATCAGGATAACTTTGGATACCCTCTGGAATCCCCCACGTGTCCGCCAATTGATTGAGCCAACGGATTACCGGAAGACCTGATGACGGGGTACCGTTAAAAGCGGGATTAGCTACACCAGATTTAAATGGATCATTGGTTCTATATCACGAAAACCGAGAGGTAATTTATTAAATTATGAAACTGATAACAGACATGACGTCAGACATACTGCAAATTTTAAATAACGTTTAATACGTTATTATTGTTAACAAATATTGGTAAAGAACCAAACAATCGCGAATCAAAAGATCATGCTTTAAAACATTTCGGTTTTTAATTATTTTAAGGTAAAATCATAAAAAAACAATAGAGAGCTTACAATTTATGAAAAAAGGTTGCTCTGCTATTGCGTACATACTCAATCACATCACATCAACACATATTGATTGAGTCCTTTAAATACTTTTAAGTGAGACAATATAATAAATTTCTAGAGATATGTTTACAATCTTGATATAGTTTTTGGGTGCCAAAGAATACATACACATTAGGGAATAGCAATTAAGCCATTAGTTATCTCCTTCATGGTAAATTGATTAGAGAAACACCTGATTTAAGATATTAGACATTTTCCTTTCATGTTCCAGAAAACATCTATTTGTGATGTGATCATCAGATGATAAGTACAATAACAAAAACTATTTTTAAGTACTTTTAATTCCAACGATGCTATAATTATGTTTGCTATTTGGTGCAGGTTTTAAAAACAGAAAATTATTCACGAGTTATGATAACGACAGTTTTCAGCAAAAGCGACATTACATTATTGTTTAATATGATTACCATATTGTGGTTAAAAATAAAACCATAAATATGTGTATCTTGGACAGATTCCAATTTTCATTGAATCATACACAAAGCATATTTGAATACAATTGTTTCCTCAATTTTGTGCACCTTAATTAAACATTAAGAAACAAGCAACAAATATATGCATTCTCTACTGTAAAATATGAGAAGCTCTTAAAAAAAATTAGGCAATCGAACTTATTTGGTGTACATATACAATTGATTTAAATTTATATTTGGAAATGAGCAGAATTTTTATTCATACTACAAGATACGTTTTGAAGAATATGAGAAACCTCAAATTCTAAAATGTTTCGGACGATTCCTTTGTATCTGTAATTTATAATATAAAAAAATCAACTGCAGGATTATTCGACATTCATAAATGTTCTTTAGTTGTGGTGCTTGAAATTAGATTTAGGTAGCCAGAGCATAGAGCTCAGAAGCGCAGTTGTGATGCTGGAGGTGCAGTGTTGAAACAAGCAGTTTTTTTTCACCCTACCTAGTATTGATTTCGGTGTTAGCATTCTGATTATTGGCCGACAGTTCGTCAATTACACGAGTCTCTTTGTCTAATGAAGTATACGTTGCTTTATCAGTTTAATTTGTGATCAGTCACCTAAATGTGTGCTAAACAATAATGAGAACTGTTGATCATTTAGTTGCAAAGCCCGGTGCTTCAGATTTTGTGCTGATTAGTTCAACCTCTTTAATATGCATTAAGGTATCTAAAGTTTTTTTTAAATAATCCAAGCGTGGTATCTACCAATTTTAGTTTTAAGGGATTATCAACACATTGGAAATTGTTTAGTAAAATCGTTGGGAGTTTTCCCATTTAGTTTAAGTTTAATTATATTTTATGATTACTAAAATTCAGTGGCGACATAATTACTACCTTTATTATTTACTTCTGTTAAGTCATTCAACTCTTTGCTATATATATATATATTTTTTGTTTTGAATTATAAAGTTACATTTATTCCAAAAAGAAAAAAAATAGCCTCTCGATGAAAATGGCGTATGAAATATGATGAATTTTTATTAAAGTTTCTTTTGCTTCTCTAAAAAGGGGAAAAAGGGAGAAAACAAAACAGTGAACTATCTGGCAAAAGTGTTACGTAAATTTTTTTTGAATCAATCTTTACACTCGTGTCTGGCACGGTTTATCTACAAATAAGATCCCACTCGCTCAAGCATAGATTTCTTTTATATTCAGCTTTCTGGTAGTCTGTTAAAGGATCCTCAGGCTGACCAGTGGAATATATAGCTAATGGTCGTCGAATTTGCTTAATCCCTACAGTGAGGGAATCATAGTTGAATTTTTTTTTTGTTTTAAAGCAATCGTTCGGCACTACTCATAATTATTCTCGTAGTTACCTCATGAATTTTTTTTTATCTTCTTTTGATTCTTTCATGATTTATAAGGCATGAAGGTGTGAGGTCCCCCTCAGCGTGCCTCTCTCGTTAACTTCTCTCTCTATCGTTTAGCTCAGGGCAACCGTCGGAGTTTTATTGGGACTATGCTAAAAGACACAGGCTCAGCATAGTCATCGGATGGGGAGGGAAAGCCTGATGAGCCTCGAACATCTGGAGGCCGAGGTTGTTCCTTCGTCAGGGGCATATTTTGTTCGAGCTTTTTATCCTTTTTTTTTATCCCTAACGATTGTGCTTCCTTCATTTTCTCTGGACTTAAAGAGTGCCCGCAATTCAAATGTCTGGGTGAGTGTACCGAAGAGAGTGAGGCAAGAACTCACCCCGATCCGACGAGCTAAGCACGGCTCGCTAGGCGGGCCCCTCACCTCTTCGGTCATCGACCAATCCTGCATGGCAACTAGCACTCGCCCTGATAGTTCCCTTAACTTTCCCAATCCCTTTTCGGTTGTGAGCTACGACTAGGTTGTGATAAACAATTTAGTGGTGCTCACAACCCTCAATCCAATCCATGTTCACCTGTAGCCATCTGTTGGTTGCCCGAGAGCATGGATTTCACGAATTTATCGATAACAAATTGCCCACCTATCATAGAGGTGGAGAAACATTGCAAGTGACTGAACAAATATTTCAAACTAAATATATATCTTTTGATCCTATGTGGGGGCAGAAATTTTTATCTTTTCTTAGGATAATACAAGCTATACTAGTACGTAGTACATACTAAAAAGGATTTGGTTTTCAGGATGCCGGCCCCAAGGGGGGGCGGGAGGAAATGGTCAGGGACCAGAGCTAAATTCAAGGGGAATGATGATATCCCCTAATGCAAGTAACCAACCACTAATGACGATGGCTCAAAGAAAAGCTATAGTAAAAATGGATTCAGTGCCTCAACTCGCAAATGAGGCAACAAAATTACAGCACCAGCAATTCCAAGCTGATGCAATAAGTCAACAATTGGGTATAATCCCGCAGAAAATTGCCTAGGTACAGGGTAAAATTACACAAGAATCTTCAAAAGAGGTAGCATATCCCACAGATACTCTGAGGGATGTATCAAATACTAATATTAATAAAAATTCTAATAGTTCTAATAGCAGATCTAATACAAAGGAAAACGATGGTGCAAATAAGCACAAATCTCATAAGAAGAAACAAAACATACTTGAAAGAAGCAAATTAATCCGATCAAGATCGGAAAGGAGGTCTACAAGCCTGTGTTAAGTAATGTGCATGCCTTTCATAATAGAAATATAAATGTAGATATTTCAAATAAAAAAAATGATAACTCTGATAACATTGACAAAAATAATAGTGATAAAGATTTAATAGTAGAAGATACTAGTTTTTTAAAAGAAACTAAATTAAAATTTCTCCCCTAAATTGTACTTGTATACGGCAATTGGTGGATAACACACGATGCTCTTCAAGCTAAAAGAATTGTTCTTAAAATAAAAGCATTAAAAAATAATAAAATTAAAATATATATTAGAGAAGACTTCCGTAAACATAGGGAGGGTTTAATAAAAGATTTTAAAGAAAAAGGTGACATGTACACATATACCCCAAGGGATGAAAAGCTATAGTGGTATTATTAAAGAAAGTTCATCACTCTACTCCCCTTGATTATATCAAGGAGGAGATTGAAGCTAAAATTCCAACGATTATCGTTGAAAATATTTCTAACTTTGAAACGAAACGTTCAAAGGAAATGAACATGAGACTTAACGTCTTTAAAATATCATTGAAAAAAGGAACAAATCTGGATCAACTGATGAAAATTAAATACATATGCAATTATTCAATTGAATGGGATAAACCTAGATCCGAGGGACCGGTAAGGTGCAAAAACTGCCAAAGTTATGGGCACTTGGCAATAAATTGCTCAAGAAAAACAATTTGCGTTAAATGCGCAAAACAACATCCACATGGGGAATGTGAAATGAAGGAAGGGGACAAACCAATGAGCCACAATTGTGGACAATTAGGTCATCCTGCTAGTTACAGAGGCTGTGAATACTATAAAGCCTACATACAAAGAGCCAGAGTAAATGTAAACACAGCAAATAAAAATAAAATTATTAACAACAAAATTAGGAGCTCTGCTAGGGTAATGCCGGGTATGAGCTACGCAAATATCTGTAGGGAAAAAGATTTTCCTTCACTATTAAAAGAAACTCCGGAATATTACAACGAATATCAGGTTTACATGAATCAAGAAAATAACAACAGACCAAGCTCTAGTAATAGTCAGAGAAATAGAGGAAATCTAACATCGGAATTTGTCGATGAAGCAATGCTATTATTTGGCATAACATTTGAGCAAACGTATGCCAAAATAGAGGATTATATGAGGAGGAGAAATAACTTATCAATGGCTGATAGAAGGGCCTTATATCTCAGAATAATGGGAGATTTAATGAGAGATGGGAATAAATAATAACTTAAAAATCTTAAATTGAAATGTTAATGGGATTATATCTCATGTTAGAAGGGCAAACCTTACGGAATTAGTCAATCTCTTAAAAGTTGACATATATGTATTAACTGAAACAAGACTGAGCCAAAAATATAGGCCAATAATAGATAAATATAACATAATTATAAATGACAATGGGAGAGGAACAGCCATAGGGATAGAGAAATCCTATAAATATGAAAGAATATTTATAAATTCGCAAATACCGATAACGGCAGCAAAAATAAAAGTGTGGGTAAATAATAGTGTTAAAACTATTATAATAGCCGCAATATATGTAGGGAGAAGAAATTCAATTGAGGAAATAAAAAATCTACTAGGAATATTGGAAAACCTGGCCAATACAACCGATGAGATAATATTGGCTGGAGACTTTAACTCCAGGCATACAAATTGGGGCGACAGTAATAACAATGGACATGGCAACACACTGGATGAGTGGGCCAGAAATCAGGCCAATATTAACTATGAAATTGTTTCACCTTTAACTACTACATTTCCTAGGAGCGGATCGGTTCTGGACTTATTTATAATAAGTAATTCAATACTAGCAAATTCAAAACAAAGGTGCGAAACTACACCGACATTTTCGGATCACTATGGAGTCTTGATTAACCTGGACTTCAAAAGCTTAACAATAGAGTTCAATGAACCTGAGAAGGTTTATATATACAAAGATGTTGACTGGGTAAAAGTCAAAGATGATATCAATAATGAGACAGAACAAATTATAATTGAAAACAATAGATGCTTAGAAAATACTAAAATAGATACAGTTATCCAAAATTTTACAGGATGCTTACAAAAAATTCACAACAAACATTGCTGTATTGATAAAAATTCGCCGCAAAAGTAAAGATTAAGACCGCAAAAAATAAGGGACCTAATCAAGGAAAAGCATAAATTAAGATGGAAAAAGAAAAGAGTCTTAGAGAGAACGTATAATAGAAGAAACCCGAATTATCTTGAATATACTGACAGGATAAATGAAATTGCTCAAGACGTTAGAATAAGACTGCAAATCTATATGGACGAAAAATTGCAAAGCCAACTTCAAAAGATTAAACCAGGAACGGATGCTTTTAAGGGCATCAACAGGATAACTGGTATTAAAGGAATATGGAATATGGAATAATAACGAATGATGAAAACAATGGACATACAGTAATAAACGGTGCAAACGAAATAGCAGCCACTTTTCCAGACAGTTACAAGAAAATATATGACAAAAAGCTGCCGGAGTACAAACCACAAATTACAACAGATGTAACTAAGATAGTGACGGACTTCAGGAAAGCATGCCGAACAAATGATGACAAGATAATCAGGAATACTTCGTTCAATGAGTGTAATCTGGCGGATGCACCCAAGGAAAATATTTGCGACCTTGTACAAAAAATTGAAGTAGAGGAAATTTTAGTATGCAGAACAAATAGGAAATTATCATCAGGAATAGATGAAATCCCTAACATCTTATTAAAACATTTGCCTGAAAGGGCCATTCAGATCTTAACGATACTATTTAATAACTGTATAAATAATTCATACTTTCCTGAAGCTTGGAAAGTTGCTAAAATAATACCAATCCCAAAGAAAAGGGATGCAAAAATAGTTAATGATTTCAGACCGATATCATTACTATCCAATCTAGGTAAAATACTGGAAAGACTATTAGCAGACAAAATTGATGATTTCATTATTAATGAACTCGACTTGCCACACTTATTTCCAACTGATGGTAGTTGTACTTTATCCAAAGCTCTGTTATATGCTGATGACACACTTGTATATGGGGAAGACTATTGCCCCTTTTAGGTTGCAGGCAAAGTTAATTATCATTTAGCTGAAATCAATGATTACTACAAAACATGGGGCATTAAGATAAATATAAACAAATCGGAATCAATATGCATAAGAAATGCATCGGCAAAAACCATTCGGAGAGACACTGTTTTTAAAAGCAGATTTGTAAAAACAAAAATTGGAGATACCAATATTCCGTTAAAAGAGGAAATAAAATATCTTAGGGTAAAGTTCACTAATAGATTCAAATTTAATAAACAAGGAAGATTTGTTCTTGATAAAGCAAATAAAGCTTTCCAATCTGTAAAATTTCTTTTCTTTAATAAAGCTCTTAGTTCAAAAACTAAATTGCTAATGTACAAACAATTGATCAGGCCTATAATATGTTATGCATTTCCCATATGGCATGCAATTTCCCCAGTAGTAGCTAAAGAACTGGAGGTATTTGAAAGAAAAATTATTAGACTAGCAATAAATAAAAATTATAAAACAAGATACAAAAAATATAGCAATGTATACATCATGAAACATGCTAAAGTTCTTAATCTGATGATCTATCTTGTAAACACAATGCAGAAAAATAATAAAAGATGTGAAATACATGAAAACATATTGATAAGAGAGGCTGTAGAAAGCCAAAAATATTTCAGATCAGAATTATCATACTATTTGTCACCATTTAATCATATGAATAAAGTCTCAAAAGAGCAACTGTTTACTTATGAAAATATGTTCCCAATCTTTTATAAAAAGAAAAGTGTCAGCAATTACAGGGGATAATTGTAATTATAAGAGCAAAACAAATTAAAAGTAATTAAAGTTTCATATAAAAACAAATAAAAGCAAATATTAAAAGGATATGGATTCCTCCAGAGGGATTCCACTTAGGAAATTACTCTGTCGGGGTTAATCATCTTTCCCATCTTGAAAATCAAATGTAAACAAACAAGTTCTTATCTATGAGAAAGACTATTAACATAGTCGAAATCAACATGTTCATATATATTCACTTCACTTATTCAAAGTAGTGTAGCAATACACATGGTTCCCTTTGGGTGTGTTGTTCACACTTCGCCACACGAAGCTAAGCGTGGTTGGCTCTGTGTGGCGTGGGATGATGCAATACAAGAACATTGGATGTAATAGGGACACAAAATGTGATCCGCTGTAGTAGGTTAAGTTAGGTTAAGATTTTACATAGCCACAAGAGCAAAAGAGAAAAACTGATAGGTTGATATTGTGCCTGCCTGAGATATTAAGAGATTAAAAGGAGAAGACATGTGTCTTGAATAGAGAAAGTAGAATATTAATTAAGAATGTATATAACTCAGCTCGAAAAGTTTATATGTAGAGGCTATTAGATAATAAAATACCAACTAAGTTCAATGTATATAAATGTATTTGTTAGTCACAATAAAGACATTGTCATTGTCATTGTCTATTTAATTCCTATTGCTAATTCCTATTTTTAATGCTTCGTTTCAGTTTTTTACATTTTTTCCATGCTATATTTTATTGTGTTTTAATTCAATTTCCTTATATCTATATCATTTAATTCACATTCAATTTATATACTTATTTTCATGTCTTTAAATACTTTAGGTTCAGTTTTATATTTTTTGCTTATAATAGGTTTTCGACTTTTTCTGCAGTAAAAAATATATATTAATTTTTAAATCCAATTATAAATCCCTAATTCTATCAATATTTCTTTTAGTTTTGTATAATTCATCGGATCTAGTAGTTGGGAAAGGGGTGGGATTTCGTCCTGTAGAATCTCCCATGTGGTCGCGCACTCGTTCAGTATGTGCTTTATTGTTAGTCTCTATTGACATCTTAGGCATCCCGGATTTGGCGTTCTATTAAACAGATATTGATGGGTCATTTGCGTATGACCGGTTCTTAGTCTCATCAGCTTGGCTGTCTCCTTCCTTGTCATGCTCGCCGGGTACTTTGGGGTTGCTGTTTTTCCCCAGTGGGATCTAAGGAAAGTGCTGTTTAATTCCCACGCTCGTTCTTTTCTTTCCTGTAGCGCTTTCAACCCGACTCGCCTGATTAAAGCCTGCGTTTGAGGGATGTAGAGTTCTTCCAACTCGTTCGCCGGTCGTTTTGCCTCACGGCCTACGGCTTCATTCCCGGGGATCCCCTGGTGTCCTGGGATCCAGCTGACTTCTATTTTTCCTCTTCCGGCTATTATGGATTGTCTAGCCCAGATTATTAGAGGTTCTACGTTTATATTTTTGCCAATTGCCTCTATACAGCTCTTGGAGTCCGAGAAGATTATCGTCGGCTCCGTTTCTTCTTTGGCCTGCTTTATGGCCATTATTATTGCCTCCAATTCCGCTTCGAAGACCGAGGCGTCTTGGTGTAACACTACCCTTCTCGCCTTGACGTTTTGGTTGTCTCTCGGGGCTTTTGTTATTATGGCTGCCGTGACTTGTGTGTCCGTTTTTGACCCGTCAGTATATGTTATGTGCTTGCCCTTGCACTGTTCTATTGTTTATGCGTGAATCCTTCGATGATCTTCAGCTCTGTACGTTTGTCTTGTCTTGTGTCTGTTCGTCCCCGAGCACGCGGCCACAAGGGACATTCCACGGGGGTTTTCAGGGGGGGTTTCTGGGGGTGGGGGCAATGGTATACTTAGCCTATTTGTTATGTCTATGGCTTCCTCTATGGCGTTAACCGTCGTCCTTCTGCCCTGTGTACGTTCCTGTAGGTAGTCGTTAATTGTTCCCTTATGCGGTCCTTTGTATACCATATGGTGCCTGGCTGTAAAATTAATGTGGGCCTTTATTACCCTGTCCTGTATCGGGCTTATGCCTGATTCTATTGCGAGTGCTGGTATGGGTGTTGTTCTCATCATTCCTGTAGCCGTCCGTATCGTTTTGTTTATGTTTGTCTGTATCTGTCTCAGGTACGTCTGTTTTGTCCTGCCATACAGAAGCAGCCCGTAGCCTATGTGTCCGGTTAGTAGGGTGTTAGTAATCCGTTTATTCTGGTTAATTTTTTGCAGACTGCATGTTTTCGCCAAGTCATTTTTCTGTCAAATGTTATTCCTAAGTTCTTAAGATTAGCTTCCCTACTTATGACTACATCGTAAAACCTGATAGGGCTAGTTGTTGGTGCCCTTTTCCTACTTAGGGTTATGGCTTCTCATTTTTCAACAGGCAGCATGGCCCCCGTTTCCGCGCACCATGCCTGGATCTTGAAGATCGCTCTTCTAAAAATATCGTTGGGGTTTTCAGCTGATGTTCCCAGTATGATGTTGTCGGCATACGTGAAGTAATCTATGTCGTGTTGGTCGTCCAGTAGCGTCGTTAGTCCGTGTTGGTAAATGGATAGGAACCATTTTACACTAACTCGAAGGATTCTGTTTGTTAGGAAGTTTTGGATGAGGTGACAGAAAGATCTGTCAACTCCCCAGATGAGCAATTGCTTAATGATTATGTAGATACATACCCTGTCGTAGGCCTTCTCCAGATCCAACGATAGGACGTGGTACTCTTTCCGTTGAGATAAGGCTTTCCCCGCACACGCCTCTAGTTCCAGGAGTAGAGATGTTGTTCCTCTCTTTCTCCTGAATCCGTGCTGTTGTGCGGATAGTTCTTCCTCTATCATTTGTCCCAGTCTTGCACCGAGGATCTTCTCGAGAAGCCTCGATATGCAGGGCAGTAGCGATATAGGTCTTGGATCCTTTGAGGTTATAATGTTTGATGAAGTGTTCGACTTTTTCCTGAGTGGAACCTGTATCGCAATTTTCCATGAGCTAGGATAATATCCACTGCTCAGGATCTTGTTATACAGATCTAGGATTCTGTGCTGGAGCAACAAATCGGCGTTTTTTAACATGCCGTAGGAAATTTTGTCGTGTCCGGGTGCTCTACCCTTACAATTACTAAGCGAGATCCTTAGTTCTTGAAAGGTGATCCGGTATGTAAGGATTCTGTTAGGGTCTGGCGCGTATGGTAGGTCACTTATTTTGAATGTGTGTTTTTGGGAGATGACTGTAGATGTAAAGTTGCTGTCTAAAGCATATTGTGACCATGAATTCTCTAACTCAGTGGCAATTTGCATGGAATCGTGAAGTATTCGGCCGTTGAACTCAAAGTTCGAGATTATGTATGGCATTTTGTTGCCATAAAAGGATTTGACCTTTTTGTTTTTTACCCTGTTTTGCTTTTTGATTTCATAACTCATCCAATGAGGTTGTCTATAAGGGGTTGGGTGACCAGATGGTATGCACTGCGATGCTGCCATCCTGATGGTCTTCCCGATTATAGCTGCTTCTTTATTGACGTTTTCCGCAGTGGGCAGTTCTTTTGCTTTTTGTGCTGTTATAGCACGAAATCTGTCCCAGTCCGCTTTTTCCTCCCGATACCTTATTATGGGCTTGACATTGGATGTAGCCTTTTCAACTTTTATTATTATCGGGAAGTGATCACTTCCTTCCGGGTTGCTGTGAACAGTCCAAGTTAGTAGAGGGGTGATGCTAGGAGAGGATAGGGATAGGTCTATGGATATGAGGGTGTTAAAGTTGGAAAGATAGGTTGGAGATGTATCGTTGAGCAATACCAAGGGGGCGTCCCCCAGCCAGTCCGAGACGACCCTGCCCTTCCGATTCCAATCCACACAGCCCCAGATGAGGCTGTGTGCATTGAAATCGCCACCAAGGATTATAGGTCCCGGTAATTGGTCAGTTAGTCGCTCGAGGTCTGCCCGGCTTAGCTCTCGGTCGCACTCAACGTACATGGAGGCTATTGTTATGTTTGGTTTGGATTGAACTCTTACTGCACAGCATGTCAGTGAAATTGTGAGCTGTACCTCCGTGAAGGAGAGACCTGTATGCACCAGGATGGCAGCACCGCCGTGCCTGGTTTGCCTCTCATTGTTTGTACCTACGAAGTTATATCCTATTAGCCGTTCAGTTCGTTCCCCTAACAGGATGTTTGTTTCCTGTAGGATAATGACTTGAGGTCTATAATGCGCAACTAGCAACTGTAGTTGGGGGAGATTATTATAGAGTCCTCTTGCGTTCCATTGAAGGATGGTTATGTCCTCCATGGATTTTGTAAGTTAGGGTTAATGGTTTGCTACCTTTTATTCCTGCATTGCCTCGTCTTCCTCAAGCTCTATCACTTTTGCGTCTGTCCTAGGTCTTATATTTGGTCCTGCGCAGCTCACGAATTCGACGTCATGAACTTTACTGGGCCACAAAGTCAGAGCTTCCGTGATTACACTTGTCATTGTTGTCGGTGTCAATTGTAAATTTTTTTTTATTTCCTTGCATTTTTTTATGTTTTTTTGGATGCGTCCTATGGTTGTTTCGTACGCTTGACTTTGTCTGAAAGTAAATTCCTCATCAGAGCTGGTTGCTACTGAAGTGCAGGTTTTAGGCGTAACCTGTGTGCCTTCACTTGTACGTGTTACCTCCTCTTCAGGTATCACTTCCGTAAACGTTTCTGTTTTTGAATTATCTTTTTTTGCCTTTGTCTTTTTTTGTTTTTGTGTTGGGGCTATAGTTTTTTTCGTTTGTTCATTATCTTTGTGTGCTTGTCTGTTTTGTTGAATGGTTTCTTTTTTTTGTGTTATTGTGTTTCGTTTAGGGGTCTGTTCGTTTTGTATTTGCGTTGTTTTGTTTTGTTTGTTTGCGTTTCCAGTTGGTAGTGTCGGAAGTTGCCATTGCGTCGTTGTAATTGATACTCTAGCCTGTGTGAACGGGTTTGGTACTTCTTGCGTCGGTTCAGTTATATTTAGCGCCTTTTATGCCATGGCTAGTATTTGTCTAAATTGCTCTTGCGTGGGGATGTTGTTTTTTATTTGTGCGAAATCGAAATCCCCGGTGAACCCTGTAGTAGGTGCATGCTGTTTTGTGCTCGCTATTTGAGCAAAAGATGGTTTGCTTGCTGTAGTGTTTAACGCGTAATACATTTTCTTGGCCTCATACAGCGCGCAGTGGTGTTGTTGTTTTAACTTCAAGAGCTCCTTTTGAAGCAGATACTTCGGGCAGTTCTTGTCGTTAGACGCATGTCCATCTACCTTGCAGTTTACACATGCCTTTTTTAAACAGGGTCCATCGTGGGGTTTCGTAAGCGCGCAGGTTTCACAAATCTCATCCCCAGACGTGCAATATTTAATGGTATGCCCATGACACCTGGCACCTTTTGCATTTCATGAGGTTAGGGATGTATTCCCTAACCTCAATCCTTTCAAAACCTATTTTCGCGTATTTTGGTGAAGTAAACTTATCAAAGGTCAGAATGACCAGGCCTGAAGGAGATTGTTTCCCGTCTATCGTTCGGTTGGCTTGGTATGCCTCTATCACCTCCTGTGCTTTCAAACCTTCCGCGATTTCCGTAGCATTCAAGTCATTCAGTTTTCTGTAGTAAATATTCCTGAATTTCTCTGCTATTTTCTGATTATTACAGAGTAGCAGGAGTCTTTCAGGTGTGTACACTTTTTGTACATAGTGGAGACCGAATCTATACACTTAGCCACAAGGAACAGGTTGTAGCTGTCCATTGTTTTGCCAGGCTCAGCACTTTGTATGTTGACTTATTTCGGCTGGTCAAACTCCAACCTTTCGGTCACTTTCAGAGTGGGGTATTCAATATCAAGGCTAGTATAGCCTGTTTTCTTTTTTTGGGGTGGCCATTGCGATCCTGGGTTGTCCCTCAGGATCGCGAAGTAGTTCCCCTGGCCTTCCAGCCCCATCTCGCCCTTTCTCTAGTTACTGTCTCTTCCTATAACTTCAAATATTTTCCTTTGTTAAATTCTTGTCTACCTGTTATTTATTTAATCCCTATTAATTGCTACTGTCTTTTAATCTTACCCTATTTTGTCTATTCTAGTCTAACCCTAATACTATAATTCCTATGCTATTTCTTATTCTACCCTTTACCACCTAACCTAGTTTGTTAGTCCTAATTCTACAAATTGTACCTAACCTATCTACCCTATTTATTAAGTCTAATTTGGTTTTTATTTAATATATCCGTCTGCGTTTTTGTATTAATTGGAATCCAAGTATTTTTGTTTTTGTCTTGCTGCTTCTTAAAATGTCATTTGTGTATTTCACTAGGTTATGTTTAGGTAGTGTTCATTCCCAATTGTTTATTTCTCGTTTTTGATCTAACCTGTCTTCCTTTACTCTGAATCACATACACAAACCCTGATTTTAGGAGCTTTCGGAGCTTCGAAACTCCGAAATGTCAAATTGCTCAAGGCCATTCTACATCCAAAAGTTCGGCTTGGTCGTCGGCGTGGTCGTGGGCTTCACAGCTCAATTCAACGCTCATATTTCTACATTGGAAAAGTTCAGCGTGATTTTTGACAAGAAACATATGATTGGAACGGCTTTTAAAGTCACTTCATTTTGTGTTTGAAATTCGTTTATTTGTGAAAGTATAATAATAATATGGAAAATATAGACATAATTCTCAATTTTTACTTTTTTTTACATGAAATACTTGTCAAAACAATTTTCAAGTGAAGGAATTGGTAACATTGATTTGGGTTATTAAGTTGGCTCACCTGCTTTTTGAGCGTCGGCTTTGAAATTTCTCAAAGCTGGAACTGACGACCACGCCGACGCCCACGACCAAGCCGGGATGTAGAAGAACAATTCATTTAACACGTAGTCAAAGCCCGCGACCAAGCCAAACTTTTGAATGTAGAATGGCCTTCACTTTTGCGAAGTTGGGTTATGTCTGTTTTTCCCTTTTCAGTTAAGTTTTTATCTTTTTGGAGTTATTTTTGCCGCAAACTCCAATGTCACCAATTCCTGTTGGTATTCCTAATACTCCGATAAACTTTTCCCACTCAGAATCTTACTGCAAATCAGCTAGATTTCCAAATATTCTCCGCACGACTTTGACTACAATTCTTTGCTGACGTAGGTACAGTCCTGAATGCTTGACTTAAAATTTTTCACAATTGCAATTCTTATACTCTTCCTTTCAAAAATTTCTAATTCTTTAGCCACGGTCGGTGATATCGTGTGCCGGATTGGAAACGCGTAATATATGATTGGCTTTATAAGTTGCTTGTACATTAGTAATTTGGTTCTAGAGCTTAGTGCCTTATTAAAGAATAAGCCTTTTAAAAAAATCTATGAGGAATAAATTATACAGTTTGGGTCCTGTCAAGGATTCTTGTGGGACTCCTGAGAATACTTGTGTCAATCTTGATAATTTTCTTTCTATAGATACTGCAAACGTTCTTTCGGAGAGGAAGCTGTCTATCCACAAAACTAACCTGTAAGGGAAACCGTATGTTATTAATTTAAAAATTAATGCCTCAGTCCAGACCAAATCAATGGCCTTTTCTATATCCAGGGAACACACCACCGTAGATCTATAGTTCGAGAGATTCCTTACTATGTCGGCATGGACAGTTGTGGAATGTCCTGGCCTAAATCCAAACTGATATGCCGGTATTACATCTTCAGAAGAGATAAAAAGATGAAAGACCTACCGAAAAAATGGCACTGCAAGAAACGTCAGTTCCGAGTTAAAAGTAAAAAGTTAATCGTGCTGCCCGCGAGATGGTACCACAAAATTAGGATTAGAGATGATTAGGCAGCAAGTACAATTTAATACAGCCGGCAGCGAAATTTTTATACTGTTGTCCGTGCTGTTGTTGATGCTGTAGGCTGATGTACAATCTGATTTGGCTAAAAGGCTTTTAATCTGTTGCCTGGGAATAAGCTGTCACTTAGTGTCACTGTCGGCACACAATTTATTATTTAGTTCAATATTTTAAAATATGCGTCAAAACCCCCTAATATAAAATACTTTTCTAATCGCCTGCCTTTCGCTTATGAGATTGTATGCATGGGAATCTCACTCAAGCTTAAATACCCAAGTGACATGATAAACTGAAAGTAAACCGAACCCAATTTGAACTGAGTTTGCAATTTGGGTCTCTTGTTACATGACACCTTTAAAAATGAACTTTAACTGTCATATGAGTGTGTTAGATGTCAGTTCGGTGTTTGAGTTTACTACCTGGTCGCTAGTTACATGGACGTCAAACCGAGAAGTGTACTCAACCAAGCAAAATTTTTAAACCGAACTCAGTTTACTTTCAGTGCGCTTTTCGGCCTTAGAACAGAAAATGAAAGGAAGTGCAATACCGTCTATAAACCGTGTACGTGTTTTCCGATTTTTTGTTCGTGGGAAAGGTGTGGGAAGGGAACCCAAGCACGCCTTCCGAAATGTCAATTTGACTTGGACTTTCTGAAGAGTGCACATTCAAAGTGTTTATAGAGTGTTTATTGAATAATTTTTACTGTTCTATTATTAAAAGTGGTGTAATTTTACAAATAAAGACAATTAACATTTAAAAGACTGTTTTGGTTTAGTTAACTAAGAATCTGAGGTGCTTAATTTGAAAATTTTTCGTGATGAAGTGTGCAGTATTTTGTTGTAAAAATAATCGACGCAATTGGTGTGGAAAATCATTTTTCAGGAAAGTTAAATATTTAAATAAGCAATTATACAGCATTTTCTTTGAAATATGTGCAAAAGCTGTATAAATAAAAGCTAAATTACCAAAGAATATAAACATTTCTCTTGATGGTGCTCGTTTGTTTACATTTGAGCTTCATCAGAGTTTTGGATCGTCTTCGTGGTTTCAGCGACAGCTGACGGAAGTTTTTGTCTAGGGGCTCTAATAAAACTTTAAAAATATTAAAATATTTTTCTACTTTTTGATATTTTAGATTTCCAAAATTTAAAGACTTTAGAGAACTGTGGTTAAAATCCATCGATAAAACTGATTAGATACCATCCAATGGTGGCAATGTTTGCGAGGACCACTTCGAATGAGTCAAAAATTTACTACTTCCATGGTGAAAACTAACACATTCACACCTTTCAAACACATAAGGAGAATTCGGAAACTTTTTGAGCATAGTGTACTTCCTTTCATTTTTTGTTCTAAGTTTTCCGCTTAGTTTCTGATTACATGTCAGTTCGAAAATTGAAAAGTGTGTTCAGTTTGTTATGTTACTTGGGTATTAGTTACTTCCTCATAGGTTTCAGCTTTAAGGCCCGGAATTGTGTTCATTTGGCGGCTAAATTTTTAGCGGTGGATCTTTTTTTCACGCTAAATTTTTGACAGCAAAGTTATTTATTTTGAACTATAGGTGGCTGCTTTTGACGATCACCTGTCGTAAATTTTTGTTTATATTTTGTGTTTCACAGTTTAGTCAAATAAATTAGTTGAGCGAAATTTGTGATGATTGTGAAATGGACGAAGATATGGTACTGCTCAGATAAATCTGAAGCTAAAACCAAAGATTACTTTCTACTAGATAAACGGCTTCGAACAAAGTAGTGAACAATTTTTGGTTGCATTTGTATATTTCCCGTATTGGGCAACCCTGCAGTTAGAATTAAATATTTGTTTTCCGGGAGAGTTTGTGGATAAGCCACACGTATACTTTTCATATATGCATTTACAAATATCAAATGTACTTCGCTCATTAAAAGATCAAAATACGTCGACACATAAGTAACTAACTCAGTCATGTGATTCACATGAACTGTTTTTATTGGCCGCACTTTTTGGTACATTTTTCTCTTCGACAAGATTTGGCGGTACTTTTTTGACAGGAGTGTGTGATTCTCTCCGAAAGAGAACAGAATTACAGGAATAAGTGATTCTCTCAAATAATTTTGACAGGAGTATATGACTGCACACTACCTGTTGCTAAAACATTGGCTGTATTCAGCGGCACTCAGCCTTCTCAGCGTAGGCTGATGTGCGTGACATCAGGCTATGTTACAGCGGCTTGATTGCGCTGAATGCAAATTCTAAGTTAGCTGCTTGTTTAGTTAATTACCTGCTGTTTTTAGTTACTTACCCGCTGTCAGCTTTTTTAAAATTTGTGTATTGTCTGTTACAGAGTAAACTTGAAAATTTTTAGTTTCCATTTTCACTAAACAAAAACTGACGGAACAAAAAAATCGTCTTCTTCTTACTCAGCCTACTTCAGCCGGAAATATTTGGGCTGGAAAATATGACAAGAGGCTGAGGTAGCGGCTAAGTAAGAAAATGCATTCAGAATTCCTCAGCCCTTAGCCGCTGCCAGCGGCTGGGAAGGCTGAGTGCCGCTGAATACAGCCATTGATTTGGTAAACAATTGCCATCTACATGTAAAACCTAAACACACTTTTGGTTGCTAAAAACACAATACCGCGTCAAAGATTACTATTACTAGGGGTGTTTTCGATTTTGCTTCGGTGTTAACACTTGTGCCTTGAAGAAGCAAATGCATGTTCGAGATTGCGGTGCCATGACTCGAGTTTTGCTTCGGATTGTTCGTTTTTGCCACATTTTGCCCTTGCTTCTAGCACCGATTGCCACTGGTTTGGACCAGGAACAGCTGTGACACTACTAACACAAATGAAGTATGAGTAAAGTACATTTGACATTTGTACATGCACATAAAAAAAGTATACTTGTCTCTTTTCCAAAAACTCTCCCGGAAAACAAATTTTTAGTTAGTTTAGAAGCCGTTTATCTAGGGTGTTTTCGATTTTGCCACCGAGACATAACACCGGGGACAACTGGAGTTACTGTGACCCTGCACCAAAGTGTCATCTGCTTCCAAGTGCGAAACTCTGTGTTCAAGTTTATTAGTGCCACCCGCTGTCAAATTGCAATTGAAAATTATGGAGATTAATAAAAAATCAGCAATTTTAGCAATTATATTTATTATAATTATTGGTTGGTTGGAAAAGAGTAAAGATTTTTCGTTTTTTCTCATTTTTATTATAACAGGACAGTAAAAATAATTAATTAAATATAAAAAATCGTAGCACACAAGCACAATGCCAGTTATTTTTACTCATCTACTTCATTTGTGTTAGTAGTGTCACAGCTGTTCCTGCTCCAAACCAGGGCAACCGGGCAAAATGTGGCAAAAACGAACAATCCGAAGCAAAAATCGAGTCATGGCACCGCAATCTCGAACATGCATTTGCTTCTTCAAGGCACAAATGTTAACACTGAAGCAAAATCGAAAACACCCAATGTGAGCCATTAATGGCAATATTTCGCGCCATCTGTGCGCCGATGTGCAAAAACACTCCAGTTCGAATGTACCCTAGTACTTCTGAGGTTGTGGACCCTGCTGTCTGCCATGAATGTCACACTAGATCAGTGATGACCAAACCTATGCCCGCGGGCAAGTGGGCTTTTGAGCTTTTAAATTCGTATATGCACTTGTTTGGATGTATTCAGTTTTCTGTTTTTGCGTTTTTAATTGTTAAAGCAAGCAAAAGTTAAAAGATATTTTCATATTTGAGTAGTTTTGTAAGCAATTATACAATATCTTAAGATATACAACCTTTTGCAAACATTTTAAGGTTCTAAATTAAACAAACAGTACAAAATGCTTCTGAAGCTTTTAAGCATTCCTCAAATTAAGTAGTGTGAGTTTGGCCATCACTGCACTAGATAGATAGATAGATAATCTTTTTATTGTTCACAGCAATACAAATTCCTTACTTGCTAACATGAGGTTTTTCTTAAACTAATCCTATCATGTGTACTTCGGATAAAAAGCTCTTTGTTTTTTTGTAATTCTTATACAACACTATTGCACATTTTCTCAGTATGTCACTTGGAGTGTAATAATATTTTCACTAATGTAGGTAGTCACAATCCACTACCCTTTTGCAAATGCTTTGTTTCTGTTGAAATATGTGTCTTAAAACTAATATATATATACAAACTTACAACTAGGTGGGAACCGAATAACAGGTTCCTATTGCAGCTGCATTACAGTGTTGGTGAGTCACGCCAGTGTGGAGACCTTAGAATACATAACAACAGGAAAGGCCCTCATCTGTGAAACCATGTACGTGCGATCGGCATTTGGCTTTTAGGCGAGGTGAGGACGGAGAGCTCTTCTCCTTAGTTTTCGAACTGTCAAAGTGATTATCGTGAATTGTTTGATGGTTTAACAATTTTGTTTTGTAATTCCATATAAAGTTCTGAGTGTTTTTTACTCTTTATTTTAGTGCAATATATTAGAAAACTGTAAAGCTAATAGCTTTTAACTTTTTGAACTGTAGACTGTGTACTTTAATAGTGAAATTGTTGAAATGAAGTGCGCGGTTTTGTGTTGTGCAAACAATCGGTGTTGTACACGTGGAATATCGTTTTTCATGTAAGTTTTGGATTAAAATAATGTTTTGTTAGTTCTTAAGCTTGATATAATTGCATTGACACGTTTGAAACAGCAACGGAACGTAAAGAAAAGTGAAGTTTTCCTGGCGTTCTTAGTTTGTTTACGTTTTCTGAGATCGAATTTTTTGCTTCTCCTTAGCTAACCCAGTGGCTCGTGCTTTAACTTTTATAAAGGGACACTAAAGCCTTAAATTCGTGATTGAAATGTTTAAAAGTTCTCATTTACTTTTGTGATAAAGATTCGATAAAAAGAAAGAAAATCATTCGCCATTTCTTGAGGCAATTGTAAAATGCGATTACGCTCTAATTTCCAATTTATTTTGGCCCACCTCTAGAAATGTCGCTGTTTTACTACTGCCATGACGACGAAAATAAATACAACTCAACGATTCAACTACATCAAGAAAAGTGCCGAGGTTTTTTGGCTTTAGGGCCTCTCCTTATAGTTATATACTCTAAGGTGGAGACAGTGCAGTGTCTCCACACTGGCGTGTCTCACCAACACACCAACAGCGCTCTTTTTTGTACATTTACTTTCTATCTCCCTTCATTTATGACATCACATATAATTTGTTTGTTTTTAAGCTGGCACATACAGGCGTTGCCTATTTGTAGGGAATTTCCCACTCTGGCTTCTCCCAATTGGGTTTACTTAACTATTTCAGTCTTAATTATTTAATATTTTTAGCCTCTGTAATTATTTTTGTTAATATATTTATAAAAGTTAGGCATGTTATTTTCTCTATCGAGGGTGAACATTTCCTCCTTAGATTTTTTATTCAAATGGTTGAAAGGTGATAGGTAATAGACCCTTTGACTATTATAATGTTTTTGGCTATCTACAGCTTCCCTAATTAGTATATTCGAGTAATTTTCACTCCTAATATTATTTTTATTCATAGCATTAATTAAATATATCATTAGATGAACTATTTTAGCCTCTTTAATTATATAACTGTTACAATGCCGTTTGTGTCTTGTCTTGTAGTTTTTGTTAATACATACTCATTTTATTTTCCTTTCGAAGACAGAAATTTCTTTTGCAACTGTTGGCGATATTACATGCCAGATAGGGAACGTGTAACAAATTATCGGCCTAATAAGTTGTTTATACATTAGAAGCTTCGCTTTTGTGCTTAATGTCTTATTAAAGAATACACTTTTTAACGAATAAAAGGCTTTTCTTGCCTTGGTTAATGCTGCCCTTCCCTGTTTATTAAACTTTAGCCTATTATGAAATAGTAAACCCAAGTATTTAATTTCTTCTTTTAGCGGTATCACATTCTCGCCTATTTGTGTTTTAATTACCCTACTTTTCGTAATCACGTCTGTTGATACTGTTCTCCCGTATGCATTTCGAAAACATATTGATTCTGATTTATTAACGTTAATTTTAATGCCCCATGTTTTATAATACTCGTTAATTTCTTCAAGATGTTCGTTAGCTGTTTTTGCTGCCATTAGTGGGCATAAATTGTCTGCATATACCAAAGTCTCATCTGCGTATAGCAGCTCTTGAGATAATTTTCCCATCATTGTCTTGCTTTATATGCGGGAATTCTATTAAGAAATGATTATATAATTTCGGTCCCGTTAAGGAACCTTGGGGTACGCCCGAAAAGACTTGTATAATCCTTGACAGATGTTTATTTATAGAGACTGTAAGGGTTCTGTTGTTAAGAAAATCATCGATCCATAATATTAGTCTATGTGGACAACCATAAACGATTAGCTTGAATATTAACGCTTCAGTCCAGACTGAGTCAAATGCTTTTTCGATGTCAAGTGCACAGGCCACCGTGGATCTATAGTTGGTTAAGTTGTTTATTATGTCCGTATGGAACTTCGCTAGAGCATCAACTGTAGCATGACCTGGCTTGACCCCGAATTGGTACGCTGGGATTAATTCTTTCTCATTGATGAAATCATCAATAAATTTTATCCGCGAGGATTCTCTCTAATATTTTCCCTATATTTGAAAGCAAAGATATAGGCCTGAAATCCTTTACATCTTTAGCATTTGTCTTTTTAGGTATCGGTATTACCTTGGCTATTTTCCAACAGTCCGGAAAATAGGAATTATTTATACAATTATTGAATATAATTGTTAAGAATGTTATTGCCAATTTAGTCAAGTGCTTTAAGAACAAATTAGGGATTTCATCTATTCCCGTAGAAAGTTTTCTGATCGTTCTACAGACAACTATTTCCTCTACTTGCAGCTGTTGTACAAATTCCGAAGTGCCTGCTCTAGGAGCATCAGAGGGGTTGCTATTATTAAATTCAGTTATCTTTTTTATGCTATTATTATTGTTGCTTCTGTAATCTTCCCTAAATTTCTCTACTCGTTCCTTAACTTCGTGGTTTGTTACATCACAATGCCTAGGGTCTTTTTTCTCGTAGATTGTACTATAATATTTTACAAAAGTTTCCGCAATACTACTTGAGTCGTTAATTGTTATTTGCTCGTTGTTACTATCATTTACTACAATCCCATTTGTCGTAATCCCCTTTTTTCTTCCCGTAAATCTATTAATTTCCCTAAATGCGTCTGGACCTGGTTTAATTTTTCCTAATTGTTTACAAAAGGTTTTATCGTTGTGCATATCTCTTTTAATTCGAATAATTATTTTTAGCTGGTTAATTCTGTTTGCCAACGCAATGTATTCAGGACTGTTTACGTTATATGTGCTGTTGAGTAATCTTTTGCATCTCCATCTTGCCCTACGTTTTTCTTTGATGTCTTCTAGTATTTCTCTTGGCATTCCTAGATATTTTTTAAACGGCTTTCTTAAGATTTTAGCGTATTTATTGTGCACATCCTGAATACATTCCATGAATTTATTGATATTGTCGTCTATTTCGTCGTTTTCAAAATTAATGTTATTTTTTATTTCAATTAGTTCAAGTTTATTTGTTAATTCGGCTTTTACTTTATCCCATTCTACATCTTTATAATTATATATAGTTTCAGGTTCATTGAACTCGATAATTAAGCTATCGAATTCAATATCAAGGATTACGGCATTATGGTCTGAGAAAGTCGGTACTACTTCAAGCAATTGTCTAGAATTTACAGATAGCATGTTACTGATTACAAATAAATCGAGAATGGATCCACTGCGTGGAAACGTTGTTTCCCTTGGGGATACTATTTTATAATTTATATTCCCTCTATCCATCATCCAATTGGCCAGTTTTATGCCAAAGGTATTGTTTTTAGTGTCCCCGAAAGAAGTATGTCTAGAATTGAAGTCGCCTGCTATTACTATGTCATTATATGACTCTGCTAATTTGTCAATTGTGTCGAGTAGATCACTTAATTTTTCCGCGTTTACTGTAGCTGAAATGTACACGCAGACTAATAGTACATTTTTGTTTTCGTGGTTTTTTCACATTTTAATTTTTGCCGCAGTTACTTGTATTTGTGAGTCGATGAAAACTCTTTCATATTTATACTTGTTGTTTATTCCTATTAGTGTTCCATTGCCGCTGTCGTTTCTAATTACATTGTAATTATCAACGAAAACTCGGTGCTTTTGATTCAAGTAAGTTTCAGTTAGGAAAAAGATGTCAATTTTTAAATTATTTACTAACTCTGTTAGAAGAGCTCTTCGATTCTGCGCGATAAAACTACAAACATTTAGATTTAGTAATTTTAATTTATTTACTGCCATTGCTATTTGTTAGCCTTGACATTAAGTCGATGCATTTTTGTTTAGCTTGCCATACTGGCATATTGTTGTAATCTCTATTAAATATATGGATCTCTTCCATAAGCTCATCAATGTTATCTCCTAAGAGTCTTTTTGCATTTTCGGCAAATGTTGCCAGTCCGTTGAATTGCTCCTCGTTTTAAGCATATTGCGTAAAGATATTGCTTTTATTAGGGTTAAAATTTTTATTAGAATTAAAGTTTACATTGGCTTGTGGAACATTAAAATTTGTCCCTTTATTTAGTGGGGGAAAATTATCTCTGAAATTATCCGCGAATGATCTCCCCGCCGTCACTCGTGAACTGCTAAACCTCTTGGTGTTAGCATTCAGGCTTTGATTTTGATTTTGGTTTAATCTTTTTGTTTCTCTAGTTTTTTGCACATATTTTTTATAAAAGGTACAACTCCTATAGCTCGCTGGATGCCCTATTTCACCACAGTTTGCACACTTTGTTTGCTCCTCTTGCCTTAATTGGCATTCCCCTTGCCTGTGCGTTCCCGCACATCTTACACATTTCGCTACACGGTAGCAGTTAATTGCTAGATGCCCATATATCTGGCATCTCTTACATCTTACAGGCCCTTCACTCTTGACCCCTTCCCAACGCACTCTACAATTGCACAAATACATTATTTTATTAATAATATCAGCCTTGTTAGTTTGAGGGCCGAAAACAATTCTGAAAATATTCAAATTCATATTCTCATCAATTGACCTTTTGGTCTTAAATACACTAACATTTTCTACATTTATTTCTGGCATAATCTCGTTTATTTCTTGTTTAATTTCATCTGTAGGTATCATGTAGTTCATACCTTTTACTAGCATTACCACAGGCCTTTCGCCTTTGGGCGTGTATGTATACGCCTCAAACTCCCCACTTCCCAACTAACTATCATAGTCTAGTAGCCTTTCCCTGGCTTCCCTATGGTCTTCCCTAATAAATATTTTGGATTTATATCTATTTATTCTTTGAATAATAAAATTGGCTTTGCATTTTTCTTTAAGAAATATTCGAATGGTTTCAATTTTTTCCTCTGACATTATGATCGGAGGCAAATATTTTAATTTTTTTATTGGTTCATTGACCACCTTAGTTTTTGCATTTATTTTATTTGGAATATTATTTTTTAAGTTTTTATTTTGGCTTTTGCCACTCTTAATTAAGTTAGCCCCTGAGGGCTCATTATTTTTTTGTGAGCAATTATCCTCTAAAGAATTTTTTCTTAAACTATTCATTTTTTTTAAATTATCATAATCTTCTCCTACTTCTTTACTAAACACCTCGTACCTGTTAATTGTAATATGTTTTTATAGGTGTCCTTCGTTGGTGTTTGTTGATGCGTCCTTTTGGTATGCCGCTTTGGTGGTGTCCTGTAGACTTCCTTTGGAAATTCATAGTCCATGCTGATGTCTTCAAATAGTGCCCCCATTTGTTGAGCGTTTTTAATTTCATTTTCTTCTAGAAAACTGTTGCTAATATAAATGTCCGTTTGGCTCGGACTAATATCACTTTTGTTTAAATTTTTATTTTCCCTGAAAGGAGAAGTATTACTTTTAATAATTAAGTCCCTATGGGACGATACAGAAACCTTTTCAGCCGTTTTTAGCTGCTGTTGCTGCTGTAATTGCAGTTGCTGCTGTAATTGCAGTTGCTGCTTTTGCAGTTGCTGTTGCTGCTGTTGAATTTGTAGCTGTTGCTGCTGCTGTGCTTGTAAATGGTGCTGCTGTTGCAAAATTAATGGTGGTGGCCCCATTTTTTGATCTTCTGCCACTTGGGTTAAATTTCCTATGGACTTTGCCGAGTCCATTTCCATGCTCTTGTAAATTTGTTGGTTTACTGCCGGGACTGAGTAGCTTGCTTTGGGCTTTCAAAGCCTATTGCATTTTCCATGGGTAAATGCACTTCCTTGTTTTGCACCTGTGATATTAAATCACCACTCATAGCTGTAGCTTGCCACTACAATTAAAAAAGGTACCTGTTTAGTGCGCGCGCACTAAGTAAAAGATATTTAGCAGTTGAAACTGTCACAAATCACTCTGTTTTCGGTTTAAATACTCCCAAAAAAATAACGAGCCTACAGGTGCACAACAGGTGCTTCCCTCGGCTTTTCATAAAAAAACTTTTTCACAGATTTTGTTAATTTTTTCCCACTTGAGAACTGATAAAATGCACTTTCATATTTTTATAAACTTTTAATTATTCACTGAGTCCCTATCTCAGTTAATTTTCTAAATTTTAGCAAATCTAACCAAGTGACGCCAAGCCGGCAAACCGACGCCACTTACGCATGTGCAATGTTGCACTTCGCGCCTTTTCACTTTTTACTTTTCTTCCTAATTTGCATATAATTTCCCTAAACACTCCTTTCAAATGTGCACTTTTGTGTATTTGGCTTAATTTCCGTAAGAGTCCCTATCTCCTAATCACTCACTGCCACTATATATATATTTACCTAATTAGGTGACCGACGCCACTACTTTCCCTAATTTCCTAAAACTCGTGTTCAGATTTGCACAAAACACGACCTATTCCGCTGCCGGTTAGAACCGAACTCCTCAAATGAACAGACTGCGACTCATGAATGTCACACTTCCGTGTGGAGGAAGACGTCAAACGTTGGCAGGCTGCAGGATTGACAACATCAGAAGGTGAGTGCAGATTCATTTTTGTCTTTTTTCTCTACATTTATCCAAGCCATCGGTGCCTAGATAAATAATTAAATATACTTTACAGCGAACTAGACGTTAAAGCAGAGAATTTCTGGACGGGGCCTGATTATACGTGAAATTGCTGACAGATTGTGCATTAATGCACATGGGCATATGAACATCTTTTAACCCTCGTTCACGAGTGCGATTCGTCGCATGCGACTGTAATTTGATTGGTTGAAGTCATATACCTGTTACTTGACATGCTGGCTTTGTCTAACGTCGCTGCGATTGTAAAAATAATCGCAGCAATGCTCTTGATTTGGTGCGATTGTTGAACATAACCATACATAATTGGTTTGTTTACCTTTTTGAAAAGTGCTTGTTGAATGAAAAACGGATTGAATAAATATAAAATGTATGTAATATATGTTATTAGATATAAAAATTAATTATTATTATTTTACAGCAAATGAGGGAAAAGCAATAAAACAAATATTCCCTTTTCCTCTTAAAAAAAATTTATTAAAAACATTAGCTTAAATTCGCGTTCCAGATTCACTTTTAATATTTACATTTGGAATGATAAATATTACTTAAAAGCACTAATTATGTGCAAATTCAAACGTAAACAACAAATTTTCGTTCGTCAACCTTGTGAACGGGCATACGATGAAAAATAATCGCAGACTGAAACAAAAGTATTCAAAAAGTGAGATGAACGAAAAAATCGCACGGAGTCGCATCGCGCTTATGAACAAGCCCTTAGGGTGCTCACAACTATAACTTTGAGAGAGAGCATCGGTCAAATAAATATTGTAGGTCGACTGCAAGTGTCGATTTGTATCAGAAAAGCTGGCCATCGCATCGATGTAATACCTGTGTCCGACGGCGGGATTTATACGTCCAGTTCTGAGACTGCTGGTGAGCAGCACCAAGAAAATTTGTAATAAAGAAAAGTACATTTGGCTAATCTGAGGTTAGTAGGTAAAATTTTATAATAAAACGAAATAGAAAAAAAAGGAGGCTAGACTAGATAGGACTAGACTAGATGTGACGAGACCAATACAAGGGGCGGAATCAAGTAACGCTTTTGTCTAAGCCCCATGGTCACTTATGTGGTATCACCCGGATAGGTATGTCGGAATAGTTAAGTGTTAAGCATTTTAGATAATTGAATAAAACCAAAACAGAATTTGAATATTTATCCTAAATTAAATTCTTAGTACAAATAGCTTCAGAGACACTCATAGTTAAGATGATTTAATTTGTTGTGAATTACGTGAACAGTATAATTAAGTAAATTAGAAAGTCTTGGAATGTTTTGAAAAGATAACAATAGAATTGTGCTAGTTGAATTTAATCTCTAAAAGAAAAATCAAAAAAAGAAGGTTCCTTTAAACCGCTTATTAAAACTTTAATTATATTATTACTGTTAGGGTTTGTCCCAAAGCATTTTACATAGGTATGAGCTTCAATAGTAGAATTAAAATTAGATGTCGCCATAACACAAATTTATTTTAGATAAGGATAAAAGAAAAATTCATTTGTAGTTGATTCCCACTTAAACTCTAATTATGTTTCAATTTGTTTATCAGGTTATTAAGTTTACTGAGCTAAGACGAGGGTTATAAGGCTTGTTCTTCGGACTGTTGTTTTTTACTCGAGTATCTCGACTTATACGCTACATTCGGACACGGTTACGGTTTGGATGAGATTTTTTTGTATACACGCTCGGTCGTACATATTCAACGAGTTGTTTTTCTGTATTAATCGGTTACCGCGAATGCATTGAGTAACAAAGCAATTTTTTTTGCAACACATTTTCTCCTCGTATCCGCCGCGCGTAATTCGCGTACTATGCATAGATCCCTAACGAATACTGGCGTGGACGTTTATCAAGTATATTTTAAAACTATGCACATAACCCTTCTTCCACAATTCCTTGATTAAAGTCAAACATTTTGTCGATAATGCCTTCAACCTCAATTGAAGCAATTAATTGTTTTGAGAGTGTTGATACAGGGTTTTGACTTACTCATTTCAGCGCATATTGCTGCATAGCATTCTGTTTTTTTATTGAGTTTTTGCTAATTAGAATCGTATTCTTTTGGAATTTAAGATTATTTAAAGAAAGTATTCAGGCCTTGATAGACAGATAGATTGTAAGTTAAGATAACCCAAAATAGTATAGTAATCATCTTGCTATGCATTTGAGACGTCTAGGAAAGATCATTTACCTTAAGCTAGCGTAGTGGATATTGTATTTTTTTTGAATTTCTTTCTGTTGGATATATTTAAGATGTATTATATGAGTTAAATCATTTTGTTAATTTCAGGAACCCAGTAAAGCTTCTTCCCTACTTAATTTCCCTCATCCGTTTTTCCTTTACTCCCATGTTTTAGTTTATTTCATTTTCAGAACTCTTTATAGGTTCGGCCTGCATCCTAGCCAGATGCAGGGTATGCGTGGGTTAGTTCCTGAACTGTCAGTAATGGGGTAAACTTTCTTTTTGTGCACTTTTCTTGACAGTTCAGCGCGGCTAGGAACAGCAGGTGACACCAGACCTGTCGTTCTTCCTTTATATCTGTTTCTCGTTTTTTTTTATCCTTTGTGGCAGACCTGAAGGAAGGATTCCACAACCTTCCGCAACTTCACGTTGCTCATCCGCACACACATACATTACAATATGGCGCCCAACGCGAAGCATGTCTTCCCTAAGGAAGACACTCCAGCATCTTCTGGAGGCTTTGCGCTTCTGAAGAGATGGCTTGTCAGCTAAGGCTGATCTGCTAGTCCTTCTCGGACTGCGGCGATGTTTGGCCTAAACGGCAGTCATCTCGACTTTAATTTTGTTTGTAAAGCACCTTCGAGGTCTAGTTCCTCTGTCCTGATATGTCTAAGAGTGTCCATAGGCATGTCAGTTTTTAGCAAAAGGGACACATGTTAACCAACACTGCCCTGTCCTCGGCATGGGATGACTGTTGTTCGGGATTAGTGCCTGTGTCTTTAGCGATGGCCGATGTTGTTCCTGACATGCCTAATCTCCGGGATCATTATTGTCTCATGTCGTAGGGAGCTGGTGAGTCGACGAACACCCGACTTAGGCAGTAGCCATCGTGACTCTTCACCTGGTCGACTGCGCTTGAACAGCCCCGATGCCGTCTTGGTAGGACCGTGAAAGTGCTCGTTGAGTTCGTCTAAGCTCAGGGTTGATTCCAGCTCCACAGGCAGGACAGATGTTGTGGGTATTGGGAACCTCCTCAAGGTTCTCACATTCCAAAAATTTTTGATTTTTTTTTCTTCCTGTTTTCAAAATTTTTCTTTTTGGTGAATACTTTTAGTTCCTTTTCATTATTCAAACCTCCTTATATTTTCTGCATTTCCAAAGTTATTTTTTTTCCCTTCTTGTGTTTGTCTATCTCCTTCCTCCTATCTTTTCCTATCCTTTCCCAACCTAGCAAGATAGGAGAAGAAGCTTCTGGGGGATACCTGAAATTATTTTGATTGATTTTTTTTTGGGTTTTTTTTTTGAAAAAAAAAATATTTTTGTTTTTTTTGGGTGTGTTGAGCATTTTTTATTTCGATTTTTTTTTCATTTTTTTAAATTCTGATTTTGGCTTTTGATTAAGTTTTATGCAGTTTTGCTTATGTTTTTTTGCAGTAAGATTGTTTCTGAATTTTATTTTTGTACATATTTTTTTTTTGATTTATCATATCTCTTTTTTTGTCCTTTTATTTCCTTCTCTGATTTATTTTTTTTGCCTCGTTCAAACTTGATTTTGTGCGGCGACTTTTCTTTGATTTATTTATTTTTTGCTGCCTTCAGACTTGAGTTTGTGCTACGACCTTAGGAGTTGGACTCCTGCATTATTAGCGAGACCTTTAGTCTCAAATTCTTTTTGTTGAGAAGACTTTTAGGAGTTGGACTCCCGCACTACTTGCGAGACCTTCTGTCTCAAATTCATTTAATTTTTTTTGAAAGAAAACTTTAGGAGTTGGACTGCCGCACATTTGGCAGAGACCCTCAGTCTCATAAGTATATATATATATATATATTTTATATTATTCCTTCGGTATAAGCAGCTGGCTAGCGGATTTTAGCTAAGTAGCTTCCTTGAAAAGAATTTTTTTTTTTACAATGTTTCGTTCACCCGTGGTAAGGCCAGGAACTGAACCGGACGGTAGTGGTGCAAGGCCGAAACAGGAGAGACTGTCGACCGACTCTGCCACTGGTGTTGTTCAGGCGTCAAGGCCCGATTTCTCAAAACCTCCACCAGTATATAATGTTAGTAGGCCTCCAAGCGAGCCAGAAAGGACATCACTTACCCTGAATGACAATTCCGCGCAGCCTGTTTTTGGGTTTTGTGAGCTCACATGTGTCTGATATTGAACTGTGTGCCAACATTCACTTGCTTCTCAAAGACGATGTGGAGCAGTGGTTTTGGAATCAACTTTGCCGAACCTCTCCGGATTTTGACTGGGAGCTATTCAGAGCTCGCATCAGTTTGGTTCGGCTGATACAGACCTCGATTTGATGCTGACTCTGATGGAACCCGTCAGGGTTCGGAGAGCTGCGACAGTTACCTTCGCAAAGCCAACTCAATTGTCGGGCACATGAAGACGCCACCGCGCGAAGTTGATGTCGTCCAAATTGTCCGTGACAACCTGCACCCCAAAATAGGGCAGCAATTTTCTACAGTAACTGATAAATCCATGGACCAATTACAGAACTTAGGTCGTATGGCTGAACGTTGGCTACAACGTCGCGACCTTTATAGGCGATCTACGAGGCCAGACGTTCACGAACTCGATTTTGACTCAGCCCAGGAGGCAGAGGATTCCTCTGGTTTCCCTGTGACTGGTGTGGAGGAAGTGAGGCGCTCCCCAGATGCTGCAAGGCTACTAGCTTTGTAATGAAATCGACCGGCTAGTCGGCCATTCTGGTTTGTATAGCGTCATCGTGTACAAGATCAACTAAGACAATAAAGTTTATAGCGTGCTTACGTTAGACTTTTAATTAAGGTCAATCCTTCTTCTAAATCTAAACATGTGGTGTAGCGGGTAACTCCTTCCATTGCTGTGCCAGTGAGATCAGGAGACTTTTCTGCTACACCTGTGGACAACCAGAAGTAGTGTCACCCAAGTGCTCCAGATGTAACCCGGAAAACGCCAGGGCGAGTGGTCGAAGCAGGGGACACCACTTGCCGAAAATAATGATCGGCAAGGCAACATCGACGACCCCTTGATTACCTCTATTTTGTCTAAAGAAACACAGACTGATCCAACGCATAGCGAATGCGGTACCCAGAAAGATCCTTTTTGCCTCATGCGAGGAATGTCCCTGCATGAGAGGCAACTTAATTATGACCTCGTAAGAGCTCGAATTTTTGCTGAGGAAGTGAGGCTTCCTCTCAACCGGAAAAGACGTATATGGAAGAAATTTAGAGAGAGAAAACGCGTAATGAAGAAATCTCGACAGTCTTTAGTCTCAACGGTCATCACCAGTCAAGATGATGCTCGTCCATATGTAAAAGTTGAAATAGGCAATGAATCCATCTTAGGTTTGCTCGATAGCGGTGCAAGCGTGAGTTGCTTGGGACAAGGAGCCCTAGAGTTTGTCCAGCGCTCAGGCTTGAAACTCTCCGCTTTTACAGCCTCAGTTCGTACCGCCGACGGTACTAGCCAGTCCGTCCCCGGCACAATAAGAACTGCAGTAACCTTTCGAGGGCAGACTGAAGTCCTAACGCTGTTTATAGTTCCTGGCCTAAGCCAACAATTATATCTAGGCGTAGACTTCTGGCGAGCCTTTCAACTTGCGCAAACATCATTTCCTCTCTCGACGTACAGCCTTCTTCTTCGATTGAGACGAACTTTCACTCCCTGAATAACTCAGACAGAACCAAACTCGACACAGCCATCGCTCAATTTCCTTCATTTACAGCTCTAGGATTGGGAAAGACACACCTAGAAGAGCATGTCATTGATACCGGCGATGCTTTGCCAATAAAATTAAAGCACTATCCCATTTCTCCAGCAATCCAAAAGCTGATGTACGAAGAACTGGACCGTATGTTGGAGTTAGGGGTTATTGAAGAGTCCAACAGTCCCTGGAATTCCCCAGTTGTACTTGTACGTAAACCTGGGAAGGTCAGGCTCTGTTTGGACTCTCGCAAGGTGAACCTAGTCACTAAAAAGGACGCCTACCCCTTACCCCACATCGACGGATTGCTCGGACGACTGCAGGATACGCACGTTATTTCGTCCATCGATTTGAAAGATGCGTTTTGGCAAATCCCTATAGAGAAGCAGTCAAGGGAGAAGACAGCGTTTACAGTGCCCGGCAGGCCATTGCATCAATATACTGTCATGCCCTTCGGATTGTGCAATGCCCCTCAAAGAATGTGTCGATTAATGGACAAAATAATCCCTGGTCGTTTACGCGAGCACGTCTTTGTTTACTTAGACGATTTACTAGTCGTATCACCCGACTTTGATTCCCACCTTAAAACATTACGAGAAGTAGCTGACTGTCTGCGCAGCGCTAAACTGACCATCAATGTTGAGAAAAGTCGCTTTTGCATCAAGCAGGTCCGCTACTTGGGTTTCATGATTGGAGATGGAACTCTGAAAACAGACCCCGAGAATGTAGCAGCGATGGCGGATTTCCCCATACCCCGCTCTGCTAAACAAATCCGTAGATTTCTCGGAATGACGGGTTGGTATCAGAGGTTCATCCCCAATTATGCGACCCTGGCAGCTCCGATCACGGACTGTTTAAAAAAGTGCAAAAGTTTTGTTTGGACTGAAGAGGCACAACAAGCTTTTGAAGACCTTAAACAAACTATGTGCAGCGCACCGATTCTGACAACACGTGACTTCACCAAAAATGTTTTATGTACAATGCGATGCTAGTGCCTCTGGTGTAGGCAGTGTACTTTTTCAAGTTGATGAGTCAGGTTCTGAAAGACCTATTGCTTACATGTCGAATTGGAATGCTATGCGGCAGTGCTGAGCGTGAAGAAATTTAGAGCTTATGTAGAAGGACACCCATTTACCATCATTACTGATCATGCTAGTCTGAAGTGGCTGATGAGTCACTCGGATCTCTCTGGACGATTGGCGCGATGGAGTTTAAAGCTGCAGGCTTTTGACTTCCAGATCGAGCATCGTAAGGGTTCGCAGAATGTGGTCCCTGACACTTTGTCCCGAGCACACACTGAAACAGCAGAGGAGTTGAAAGTAAGTGTAGTCGACGTAGACCTAAACTCGCCATACTTCTCCATGGAAGAGTATGAGCAGTTGAAAGTGGCTGTACTTGCTAACCCAACACAGCTGCCTCATCTCTGTGTATTTGGCGGGTACGTTTACAAGAGGACCCAACCCCAAAGCGGTGATTCGATGCAAGAGGACTTAGCCTGGAAGCTTTGGGTTCCATCGGGTCTGGTGGAAGGTTTGATCCGTGAGGCTCATGAGTCACCTCAGTCAGCGCATGGAGGATTTCACAAAACATTAGCTAGACTCCGCGAAAAATACTACTGGCCTTGCATGGTAACACATGTACGTGCATACGTAACAAGTTGTCAAGTATGCAAGGAGACAAAAGCGCCTAACACCGTTTTACGACCGCCTATGGGCAAGCCTATGGAAGCTCAGCGTCCATTTCAATTTCTTTACATTGACTTTCTTGGAACTTATCCCCGCACTAAACGTGGCAACACAGTTATATTTGTCGTATTAGACGGCTTTACTAAGTTTGTCCTTTACTTACGGCTTTACTAAGTATGTCGCTTTCTCGAGGAAGATGTCTTCTATGTCTTCGGGGTACCTGAAACCATCTTCTCCGACAATGGCAGGCAGTTTGTATCTACCAGCTTTCAAAAACTGCTGAGCGACTATACCATTAAACATGTCAAGACTGCTAAATACTCTCCGCACCCTAATGCTTCGGAACGCGTGAACAGGTCCATCCTGTCAGCCATTCGCGCTTACTTGACTGATGACCATAGCTCGTGGGATTTACACCTACCCGCCATTGGAAGTGCGCTACGCTCTTCAGTGCACCAATCAATCGGCACTGACCCGTTATATGCTCTCTTTGGTCACCACATGATACAGCATGGATCAGCTTATCGCCTACTTTGAAAAAAACTTGATTCGCTCACGTATCTATGAACACCTTCAGAATGCGCATGCATGAAAAGCACGAAAAGGCCTACAATACGCGCTGTCGCGACGTCACATACACTCCTGGTCAGGAAGTGTATTGTAGAGTCTTCTTACAAAGCGACATGCCGAAGGGTTTTAGTGCTAAGCTGGCCAATAACTTTGCCAAAGCCAGAGTCCGAGTAGATCCTGTCTCACTCTTTTCAGCTCCTCTCTCATCGGACGCTAGAGCTACAGGCCTTGAGAGAGAGACCTGCGTCAAAGATTACTTACTACTAGATAACCGGCTCCCTAAAATACCCAGTTAATCTTGAAAAAGTAACACTGGCACCACAGTAAAACGAAATATATTCAGATTTTAAAGTCATAAGAATATACATGCAAATAAAGAGTACAGGTAGTGTGCAGTCATTTATTCCTGTCAAAATTATTTGAGAGAATCACTTAATCCTGTCAAAATTCTGTTCTCATCCGGAGAGAATCACATGCTTCTGTCAAAAAAGTACCCCTAAATCTTGTCGAAGAGAGAAATGTACTAAAAAGTACCACCAATAAAAAGAATTCATGTGAAGCACGTGACTGAGCTAGTTACTCGTGTGCGTAATAGACTTTCAAACCGTCAATGTATTCTGATCTTTTAATGAGTGAAGAACATTTGGCATTTGTAAACAAACATAAGAAAAGTATACTTGTCTCTTATCCACAAACTCTCCCGGAAAACAAATTTTTAATTCTGACTGCAGGGTTGCCCGATGCGGGAAATATACAAAAGCAACCAAAATTTTTTTACTAGTTTGTTCGAAGCCGTTTATCTAGTTGAGTAATCTTTGCCTGCGTTGTAATCTTAGAACAGAAAACGAAAGGAAGTGCAATACCGTGTATAAACCGTGTACGTGTTTTCCGATTTTTTGTTCGTGGGAAAGGTGTGGGAAGGGAGCCTCAACTTCGCCATAACGAAATGTCAATTTGACGTCTTTCTGAAGAGTGCAGATCCAAGTGTTTATTGAATAATTTTCAGTGTTTAGTTGTTAAAAGTGTTGTAATCTTACAAATAAAGACGATAAACATTTAAAAGACTGTTTTAGTTTATTTTACTAAGAATCTGAGGTGCTTAATTTGAACATTTTTCGTGATGAAGTGTGCGGTATTTTGTTGTTACAATAATAGACTCATTGGGTGTGGAAAATCATTTGTCAGGGAATTTAAATGAAATAATAAGCAATTATACAGCATTTTCTTTGAAAAATATGCAAAAGCTGTATAAATAAAAGCTAAATTACTAAAAAATATAACCATTTATCTTGATGGCGCTCATTTGTTTACATTTGAGTTTGATCAGACTTTTGGCTCGCATGATTGTTTCAGCGACAGCTGACGGAAGTTTTTGCCTGGGGTCTCTAATAAAACTTTCAAAGTATTAAAATATTTTTCTACCTTTTGGTATTTTAGGTTTCCAAAAGATGAAGACTTCAGAGAACTGTGGTTAAAATCCATCGGTAGAACTGATTATATACTATCCGATGGTAGTAATTATTGCGAGGACCACTTCGAATGAGTCAAAAATTTACTACTTCCATGGTGAAAACTAACACATTCACACCTTTCAAACACATAAGGAAAATTCGGAAACTTTTTGAGCATAGTGCACTTCCTTTCGTTTTCTGTTCTAAGGTTGTAATGTGATCCATTAATGGCAGTTCGAATGTACCCTAGTACTTCTGAGGTTGTGGACCCTGCTTTCTGCCATGAATGTCACACTTCCGTGTGGAGGAAGACGTCAAACGTTGGCAGGCTGCAGGATTGATAGACATCAGAAGGTGAGTGCTGATTCATTTTTGTCTTTTTTTCTCTACATTTATCAAAGCCATCGGTGCCTAGATAAATAATTAAATCTACTTTACAGAGAACTAGACGTTAAAGCAGAGAATTTCTGGACTGGGCCTGATTATACGTGAAATTGCTGGCAGATTGTGCATAAATGCACATGGGCATATGAATATCTTTTAGGGTGCTCACAACTATAAATTTGAGAGAGAGCATCGGTCAAATAAATATTGTAGGTCGACTGCAAGTGTCGATTTGTATCAGAAAAGCGTTGCGCACAATTCATAAGCCGCGAAACTTAGCGCCAGCGATACTATTGGCAGCAAGTTATTATAGCGCTGCACATTTCCTATATCGCAATACCATTCATTCATTCATTGTCGTATTTCAGCAGTATAAGTATAAATCTTGTATAAATATTAATTGTATGTATCAGTATAACTGCGGTATAAACTGGGCCAATAATTAAATATATGTTATACTTAAAACATTTCTTATTTTTACTTACTTTGTTATTTATTTTTAATAATTTTGACGTGATAATGTCGTATAATTAGAAATCCCAGTTCGGGATCTGAGTGTAACGCAAGTAATTTGAAATCCTTATATCTTGAAAAATGGTTTTTTATAAAATAAAACCTAATAACTACAACAAAAGTATTTAATCGTCCTTCCTTATGATTCCGTGGCCTGACACGTTGAGGTAGTTTTATAAGTAATAGATTTAAAACGAAAAATTATTTTATGCTTTTTAGCGCTTCGCAAGTCGGTTAAAATTTTTTTTAAAAACTATTTTATTTTTTACTTTTTAGTGTCTTGATATATAGGACTCGAAAAAACTTTATTTGATATTTTGTTTGGATTTTGACAATTGGAACTTTGAGCATTTTACTCGGAAGAAAAAGGAGGTGCATAAAAAAACTCAAAAATTTCGTCAGATAAACATCTAAGCACTTTTCACTACGTCGTTCCTACCTATTGAAACCTACCGTAGCCAAATGGTAAATACTTTCCAGTTTAGTTTGTATCGAAAACAGCTTCACGTTTAAGAACAAGAATACATTTTAAATTATTAATCATAAAAATACAATTAAAAACACTAATATTTGCACTTTTGTTGAAAAGCTGTCACAGATAGAGGAAAATAAAAGATGACTATTCAAATAATCATCTACAAATTTACCTCTATCCACTAACAACACAATAAAATGTTTAGCTATAGTTAATTTCAGATATAATTAACATTAAAAAAGGACAACACATAGTGAACACTAAACTCTTTTATTAGAACATTTTGAACTAATGTTAATTGTTCGACCACTCTTTCACTTATTCCTTTACAGCCCGAAAGTAAATCACTATACACTTTAATATTAAATTATTTAATCTTTTAATCTGTTAATTTTTGTTTTCAAATAAATAATATCCGAAAGAAAACAAAGCGCTTCAGCTGATATTGACTTGACAGTTTGAAAGTTTCATACGCACACAAATAATTAACTCAGTCATGTGCTTCACATGAATTCTTTTTATTGGTGGTACTTTTTGGTATATTTTAACACTTCGACAAGATTTGGCGGTGCATTTTTGACAGAAGCCTGTGATTCTCTCCGGATGAGAAAAGAATTTTGACAGGAGTAAATGATTATCTCAAAAAATGTTGACAGGATTAAATGACTGCACACTACCTGCAAAGATTACTTACTACTAGATAAACGGCTTCGAACAAAGTAGTGAACAATTTTTGGTTGCTTTTGTATATTTCCCGTATCGGGCAACCCTGCAGTCATAATTAAATATTTTTTTCCGGGAGAGTTTGTAGATAAGAGACACGTATACTTTTCATATATGCATTTACAAATATCAAATGTACTTCGCTCATTAAAAGATCAGAATACATCGACAGTTTACGCACATAAGTAACTAACTCAGTCATGTGATTCACATGAATTGCTTTTATTGGCCGCACTTTTTGGTACATTTTTCTCTTCGACAAGATTTGGTGCTTAGAATATATAACTAGAGGAAGTGCCCTTGCCTGTAAAAACCTCGTACGTGTTTTGAGCATTTCTCTTGTGGGCATGGTGAGGTACGTGTCCCCTATCTCGATGACAGATCCCCTATCTTTTACAGATCCCAATGCTAAACATTTGTCATTAGTTCTCTGTGAGTTTTGTTTTCAATTTATTTGAAATTAAAAGTTATTTCTGCAAATATATCATTAAAAATCGAGACTATATTAGTGGAGTGACTTATGTATATAAGTTTTGAGATAATTTATAGACTTTAAAAGACAGATTTTTAAAATGAAGTGTGCAGTGCATTGTTGCACAAATAATGGACGATGGACTCGTGGAATATCTTTTTTTAGGCAATTAGCTATTAGAAATATCTTTTTTGATATATTTAATATTATATTATTTAATTAAAACTGCTTAGACTTTATGTAGGTAACTAGAAAAATGAAAGTTTTTGTCCCCGTACTACTGCTATGGAGTACTACAACAAAGATACACTTCTAACACATGAAGAAAAATGCTTAACTTTTCTGAGCGATGTGCACTTCCTCTAGTTATATATTCTAAGATTTGGTGGTACTTTTTTGACAGGAGTGTGTGATTCTCTCCCAAAGAGAACAGTATTTTGACAGGAATAAGTGATTCTCTCAAATAATTGTGACAGAAGTAAATGACTACCTGTACTCTTTATTTGAATGCATGTTCTTATGACTTTAAAATCTGGATATATTTCGTTTTACTGTGGTGTCAGTGTTACTTTTTCAAGACTAGCTGGGTATTTTAGGGAGCCGGTTATCTAGTAGTAAGTAATCTTTGACCGCGTTCTGGCTAAATATTTAGCGACGAAATTTCGCAGCAAAACCCTCGTTCACGAGTGCGATTCGTCGCATGCGACTGTAATTTTATTGGCTGAAGTCATACACCTGTTACTTGACCATTGACATATTGGTTTTGTCTAACGTCGCTGCGATTGTAAGAATAATCGCAGCAAAGCTCTTGATTTAGTGCGATTGTTGAACGTAACCAAACATAATTGGCTTGTTTACCTTTTTTAAAAGTGCTTCTTGAATGAAAAACGGCTTGTATAAATATAATATGTATGTAATATATGTTATTAGATATAAAAATTAATTATTGTTATTTTACAGCAAATGAGAAAATAGCAATAAAACAAATATTCGCTTTTCTTCTTTAAAAAAATTATTAACAACATTAACTTAAATTCGCGTTCCCGATTCACTGTTAATATTTATTTTTGGAATAAAATATATTACTTAAAAGCACTAATTATATGCAAATTCAAATGTAAACCCCCGTATGCAGCTGAAGCGAAATTTTCGCTTTCCTCTTAGGCATATAAGTCGTCACGGAAAAAATGTGTGTAGAATTTGAGTGGAGACTTATTCAATGACAACAAAATGTCAAGAGCTGTCAAAATTTCGGTACGAAATCTAGGAGTAAGTAACTAAATGGAGTGGCCCAATAGCAGAGATTTCCGTAGCCTGTGCCTAAAATGTGTGAGTTTAGACGCACATAAGAAAAACAGTACAGGACAGGCTGAAGAAAAAAACCTTTATATGGGGGTGCTTTGGTGCAATTTTTAAACTTCTGGAGAAATCTGTTTAAAATTGCAATTTAAAAGCAGCTTTTTCAATAAAATTTGTAATTTTTATTACGGCTTTTCATCACAAGAAATTTAACTAATTAATTTGCAAATCAGTAAACAATTCAATAATGTTTTCATTTACTAACTCCTTGCAAAATTTAATTACACCACCGCCTTTGTAAATGATTAATTGTCTCTAAACAAAGTCTACCTTAACGCAAAAAGTGGGTATTTTATAAGTTAATAGTGTGATTAACATCGCTTGAAATATTCTTATCACAAAAGAAAGTTATTCTCTCTACTTTATCTGTGAAATTAAATCCCGGGTTGTTTTAAAGAACTTGAATTTTTGCAAAATTGCACTACACACTTCATTATCACGTATCGTATCGTTTAAAACTTGAACTTTTTATACATAGTTTTAACACAACACGCAATAGTTTTATATTTTTGTCCTTCGCAATCACTTTAATCCTTACTTCAACATTACAGGACGATAAAATTAGCACTTTTTCAACCACAACACTCGGTTAAAGAAAAATGTCAAACAAGTGACAACACGTGAAGAAATATGAGAGCAAAAAAACCGTAGAAATCGGCACACTCATGTACACGGATTTTACACACTAGGGCCACTCCATTTAGTTTCTTACTCGTAGTATGAAATAAATGTCTAGGCAACGCCATCTTGATAACTACAGGCCGTAAGGTAGAGCCAGTTGTTGGCCGCGACGTCACACAAAATGGAAAAAGGTGAAAAAGTCGTGATTCTGTCATCCGAAGTTTTGTTTAATTTTAAGAATTGTGATAAAGTTTTAAACTCATTCTAAGCAAAGACTGAGAGTGAACCGTATAAAGAGTTATTTGTGGTAAAAGTTTTGTAACATTTAAGTGGTCAAGTAGATAAATTTTTTAGTTAAAGTGAAAGTTTCGGCTAATTCGCCTCGGACTTTAAAGTTATATTGTGTGAGTTTCAGACATTATCTAAATGAAATAATTAGTGTATGATAACATTAACTTGTGAGATAATGTCGTGATAAAAGTTTCGTTTAGATCTATTTAATTATGTGTGAGTTATCGCCGGTCAAAATATATTGGCAATATCCAAAAGAAATGTCAAATGGAGGGAAGTAATGACGTCCGCTCTTCAACCTAGCGGATGTAAACAACTCTCAATTTCATTAAAAAGTGAAAGAAATTACGTTTAACTTTATTATAAGCGATAATATAATAGTTTTGTGATGTTGTGAGAATATGTCGTACTAGTGCTTCGAGTTTTGTTGGTAAATGGGGACAAATCTATTGACAACTTTTACATTTGAAGAGTTGGCTTAGATTTTTCTCTAATTACTGGCATTATACAACAAATTGGACGATAAATATGAAGTGATCTGATATAAAAATTTATTTGGGAGAATATGTGAAAATAGTGGTTTGCAATTGTTATAGTTTGTTGATAAATGGGGATACACATAATAAATTATGCAATTGAAAAGTTGGATAAGATTTTTTCTAAGCTGTCACTTGAACAGCTGATAACAACTTTTCGTTTGGTCGTATAGATGGCGATGGATCACCGCCATCTTGATTTCCATTTTGTGTGACGTCATTGTTTCTACCTTACGGCCTGTAGTTATCAAGATGGCGTTGGTCTAGGCAATTAATCGTTGCGAAAAATTGTCTCCACTCCAAACCAGCGCCATCTTCATTGCAATACCTTAACTTACATTTTTTCGCTTGCCTCTTGGGCATATAAATCGTCACGGAAAAAATTTGTGTAGAATTTGAGTGGAGTTTCATTCAATGACAATAATTAATTTTAATATTTGAACTGTGTATTTGTCTCAAAATTAATTATTTAAAATAGCTCACCTAATAACCTTTAACAATGACAACAAAATCTCAAGATCTGTCAAAATTTCGATACGAAATAAATGTCTAGGCATTTAATCGCTGTGAAAAAATGTCTCCACTCTAAACCAGCGCCATCTTCATTGCAATATCTTAACTTACATTTTTTCGCTTGAGCTGCGTACTGCTTTGTGAAATTGGCAAACGAAAATTTCGGTCACACTTTTCGTGTGCGTTTTTTTTACATAGGTTAGGTATAGGAAACGAACATTTCGCTTGAGCTGCATATCGGGCTTTTGTTGGCAATCGAAAATTTCGGTCACACTGTTCGTGCGCGTTTTTTTTACATAGGTGTGGTATAGGAAACGAAAATTTCGCTTCAGCTGCATACTGGGCTTAAACAAGAAATTTTCGTTCGTCAACCTTGTTAACGGGTATACGATGAAACATAATCGCAGCCTGAAACAAAAGTATTCAAAAAGTGAGATGAACGAAAAACTTGCACGGGCCGCAGCGCCTATGAACAAGCCCTAAATTTCCATACAAAATTTAGCCGCTAAATGAACACAATACCAAAGATTACTATTTAGATAAACGGCTTCGAACAAACTAGTGAACAATTTTTGGTTGCTTTTGTATATTTCCCGTCTCGGGCAACCCTGCAGTCAGAATTAAAAATTTGTTTTCCGGGAGAGTTTTTGGATAAGAGACACGTATACTTTTCATTTATCCTTTTACAAATATCAAATGTACTTCGCTCATTAAAAGAGCAGAATACAACGACAGTTTACGCACATAAGTAACTAACTCAATCATGTGATTCACAATCCTTCTTTTTATTGGTCGTACTATTTGGTACATTTTTCTCTTCGATAAGATTTGGTGGTACTTTTTTGACAGGAGCATGCGATTCTCTCTGGATGAGAACAGTATTTTGACAGGAGTAAATGATTTTCTCAAATAATTTTGACAGGAGTAAATGACTGCACACTACCTGTACTCTTTCTTGTCATGTATATTCTAATGACTTTAAAATCTGGATATATTTCGTTTTACTGTGGTGCCAGTGTTACTTTTTCAAGACTAGCTGGGTATTTTAGGAAGCCGGTTATCTAGTAGTAGTGAATCTTCTACGAGGAAGTAACTAAGGGTGTTTTCGAGTTTGCTTCCGAAGCATGACTCCGGGGACATTAGGGACATGTCAGAACCGCATGAATTGCTTCCAACACGGCTCCTGATTCTGAGGGTCACGATTCGTGTTTTTGTTGGACGAAGGCAAGAAACGTCAAACTCGAATATGACTGATATACGCAAAAATATTCAGTACATTTCTATGCTTATTTGTTGCTTTTAATAAAAAATTATTACTTCGCCTGCATTTATTTCACTATTCAAACAGAACGAAGCAAAATTATCAAAATAAATTTGTCAAACGAATTATGCCGAACGTTTTCTTCAATTAATCGCATGTGCTTCTTCTTGTTTATATGTCATTTCCTTCGGGGTCATGAGTGCCCCTGCTCATTAGCAGGGGCCATCGGTGCTAGCACCGGGGACATTAGGTAGCAAACTAAAACACGAGTTTGATGGCTCCAGAGTCATGAGAGTCATGACTCTGCAAACTCGAACACGACTTTGACATTAATTGTCTCCGGAGTTAACTCCGAAGCAAACTCGAAAACACCCTAAAGGAGGATAAATAAGCTCAGAAAATCGTGGCAATTGTAAGCTTTTGTGTGAGGTTCCCATGCATACAATCTGATAAGCCAACCCAGGTGATTAGAAAGGTATTTTTAAATTTTGGAAAAACTTCTCGGCTAAACATTTACATATATGGTACATTAAAATTATAATTTAAGGTTTATAAAAAAAATAATTCGATTTTTAACAAAATCTTTTTTACGGGCTACCAGTGCAGAATGTACGAAAACAGCTGGAACCTCAAGACACTAAGTGACAGCACAGACCCAGGGCCCAGATAAAAAGCCTACTTCCTCGTAGTAAAAAGCGAACAAATTTGACAGCTAAGACAGAGCGGTAGAACAAAAATTTGCCATTCTCACACACATGACATATACGCGATAGGGCTTCTCCTTTAGTTACTTCCTCGTAGGTAATCTTGACAATACTGGGCTTTATAAATGGCAATGGAACTTGTACACAAAGCCGACGGCGAGGTCGAAGTTTTGGATGTTGAATATACGTCAACTTTTGGTTTGAACAGTACATACTTCCAATATAAAATTTTTAAGTCAGAAAATGCGAAAAACCAGGTAGTTGCCTAGTTGGCAAACCTGCAGTTGTTTTTCATACGGTTATATTTTCTGTGGAGTTTAAGGTGGAAGACATTTTGTTTTCGTATATAAATTTATCAATTGCTAAGGAGTTATTACAGTTAAGGAGACGAGGTAATTTCCTTCTACATTAAATTTTACTTTTCTCTCGATGGAAAAACGAAATGGAATTGATGTTTAGAATAAATAAAAAGAAGTCATTACATAACTTAATTTTATATGGGACTTCTAATGGGTTTAGTCGATTATTTCAAAAATGTGCGGAACATATCTTCACCAGAAAGTATATTTGTAGGTAGGATTCTGGAGGGTGAATAGGAAAGAATTAGGAGAAAAGCTAGCTGCGATCAGATTTCCAGGACAACAGAATAAAGTAATTTGTTTTTAAATATGGATAAATATATATTTTCTTGTTTGCTGAAACATTACAAATTCGGATTGCATATAAATATTGCACGTAATGGTTTATCTTGTGTTTGTTTCAAAAGGCAAATAGGAAAATATATTTACTGCTTGTGTTGCGAAGTCTAATTTAGTAACACATGGTGTAGTCTAAATTGCAGATTGTGATGCCCAAGGAGACAGATAGAACACCTCATAGTCGTGGTAGTATCAAAAACTCGCGAAATTTTTGGTGTGATGCTAAGGACTACGATTGCGAAGGAAAGAGCGTACATGGGATTTATGATAGAAGGGCAAGATCTCGTCATCGACGAAGTAAAAGAGGCAAATGCTCTCGATCAAGAAGTCCTTCAATATCTCGATCGAGGCGACATTGTCGAAGTAAATCAAAAAGCCGTTCGTCATCTCGAAATATGCGTCAGTCATCTTATAGATCTTTAAGCCGTTCATTATCACGGCAAAGGAGATATAATGAAAGCAAGCAAGAGAGGTCCCCGAAATCGACTCCACGTAGTAGATCTAGGTCTATTGGAATTAGAGGCAGCGATAATATAAATCTACCTTCGAAAAGGAATTTAACCGAGAGTCGAACCAGCAGTCAAGTATCAAACACGTTTAATGGTGATGATGTAAGTGATAATGATAAAAACAAAGATTGCCTGACGAAGACACAGTGCACTTCGAAATATATGGAAGATGATTTGGAGGAACCAATTGATAAGGAAAAAATACACAAACAAATAGAGGAAAAATTAAGGTTAGCGTTAGCTAAAGAGGGGAAAATCTACCCTCCTCCCAAGAATGAAGCTTCGCATCCAGTTTTTGCAAATGATGGATCCTTTTTAGAAGTATTTAAGAAAATGCAAGAACAAACGAAACAAAATCAACAACAAGATCAGGCAAATAAAATTTTAAAACCATTGTGTAAAAGGCGTGGCGGAAAAATTCTTAAGACCGGAATAGTTTCTAAACCAAAGGCAGAAAATTCTAATGTGGAGGCAGATCCAAAAGATTTTTGGTCCATTTATTTACAGGAAGTTAAGAAATACAAAAACGCATCTTGCGACATAGAAAGTAAAACTAGACCTCTAGTGAAATAAAATGATTCAATATCTATTATCATCAATTCCATTTCTAAATTTCGGTAAAGGCAAAATTTAAAACTGTTATCTACTAACATTCCTAGTTTTAAAATGGCTTTAAATGAAATCGCTAATATTCATATTTTAAAGAAAATTAACATATTGTGTGGATTATGTCGACCTATTGAGTAATACGTCCAATAAAAGTCGAAGATATTCTTGCAATGATAAAAAATTGTTTCAAGTAATAATTTACCCCCTTCCCTCTTTAAAATATTTCATGAAGTACAACTAATTTCTTCAATTGGATTTTTAATGCTTTTTATAAAGTACTTTGTAAAAAATAAGTAAAATACCTGGAATATTAAACTGCCGCCCTAAATCTGTCGGGAAAATTGAGTCTATTAAGGTTTCCAATGAAGGATTTCTTTACATTACATTAAAGGTGTAAAATCTTAATTTTCATTTTTCCCGCATATACCGAGTTGAAGGGTAGTGAAGATATACAACAGAATTTACCTGTAGCGAAATTTTCTGTTACGAAATAAAATATAAAAATGCGTTAAGTCGAAATTCGCAAACTATTTCTATTCTATAATTTCTACATTATCATTTTTGTAGGAGCGATTTCGTTTTATTTGTCTGTAATTAAAAGTACTTGATATATGCATGTACAAAACGTTAAGCCTGCTCAGCTACTACTAAGTGAAAATATATTTGTGTCACCCTTAGAATATAGAACTAATAAGGAAGTGCTATAAGCTCAGAAAACTTCTGAATTATTCTTTAAGTGGTGGAATGACCATTTCTTGTGTGAATGCACCATTGAAGTAACACAAATTTAGAATTTTGGTAAAGGGGTTGAGAAAAATATGTAAATACCGTGAATTAACTATTTAATAATTCACTCAGTTGCTTTCAATTATTAATCATGCAAATTTTAATCTTTTAGGAATTAATATTTATATAAAGGGAAAATAAAATTATTATCCATTGTATCGCGCGTGGCCCTTCCCAAAACATATATCATCTATAAACAAACTGGAAAGTGTAATAAAAACTTTTATTTATTAACACTTGTTTTGCAGAATTAACACTTTTTTCGGTATATTAAAACATTAACAATCATAAGAAGTTAGTCGTAAGCTAAAACCTTTCTACAAAATAATATTTTCGGGGAATTCCAGCAATTATTGTCACAGCACAAAGCAGAGCACTTTAATGTGAAATTTGCTTATTCACAACACTTATTTACAAGTTACTAACGAGTTTTTTAAAACACTTTTTATTGTTGTTTGTTTTTTAGTCAACGAAATCTAATAATACTCTTCTAATTTGAAATCACTGAAATCAAAAATTGACAGCTCAACTTAGTGAACTTCACCTCCTTCCCTATCTTCACCTTTCCCACGAGCAAAGTGGCTGGTCTCACGTACACGTAATGGCCTATCCTGTTTATTCTATAATCTAAGGTGGCAGCTAGCTGAAAATATACAGGGGGTGTTTTCGAGTTTGCTTACGAAGCATGACTTCGGGGACATTAGGGACATGTCAGAACCGCATGAATTGCTTCCAACACGGCTCTTGATTCTGAGGGTCACGGTTCGTGTTTTTGTTTAAAGAAGGCAAGGAACGTCAAACTCGAATATGACTGATTATACGCAAAAATATTCAGTACATTTCTATGCTTATTTGTTGCCTTTGATAAAAAATTATTACTTCGCCTGCATTTATTTCACTATTCAAACAGAAAGAAGCAAAATTATCAAAATAAATTTGTCAAACGAATTATGCCGAACGTTTTCTTAATTAATCGCATGTGCTTCTTCTTGTTTATATGTCATTTCCTTCGGGGTCATGAGTGCCCCTGCTCATTAGCAGGGGCCATCGGTGCTAGCACCGGGGACATTAGCTAGCAAACTAAAACAGGAGTTTGATGGCTCCGGAGTCATGAGAGTCATGACTCTGTAAACTCGAACACGACTTTGACATTAATTGTCTCCTCCGAAGCAAACTCGAAAACACCCAGGGTGTTTTGCATAAGTTGTGCCAAAATAAGTGGGGTGAAAAATCTCACCTAACCAAAAAAAAATTGTTGGGGGGGGGGACAATCTCAACTATTTGGAAATTACAGGGTGATTCATAAATTCCAAATTTTCATGGTATGCATATCACTTTTATTTTTATCATTTGATCTACTCAACGCAGCGACATCAAACAAATGCTAAAAACTACTATAACAATGAACTTTCGAAAATTCTCGACAATCTTGACTTAACTCCTATCATTGCAGGTATAGTCACTTCCTAAAGTGATTGCAATGTTTTGAACAAATTCAGAATTTTCTCAAACTTTCTCCGAAATTCATATATCGGTTTTTTATTTTTACAAAATTGCACATCTGACCTTTCCAAAAGGGTCTAACATGTCTACGTAGAAAAAGGATGTAGAAATTTATACGTAGAAAATCTATCGGGGAATATTATAAAAATCTGCAATGTAAAGACTAAACTCACACTAACAATAATATTCTTTTTATTGAATTCAAAACGTATTACAATTATTGTTCTTATGTTACAAAAACTGTTCGAAACTTCCTCCGTCAATTTGATGTATGCCACTAACCCGCTTCTAATTCCCTATTTAAGGTGTATTGTAGCCAACCTCTCCCGTATTTTCGTCGCTGTAGTCCCAATTCTGCTAACTAATTAGCTTCTATCGTTAACAGACGTTGAACAAACTTCGACCTTCATTGTTTTCCATAAAACAAAGTTTCAATGGGGTAAGATCTGGAGCTCTAGCAGGCCAAATAATCGGTGCACCTCGTCCAAAAGAGTGGTCAGGAAATTTTTCATTTAATATTGACTCAAATTTTGTGCTAAGAAAGTCTGCTTGTTCTATGTGGGTTAGTATCCGACCAGGTACCATGTCTACTGCGATTCATCCACACACGTAATTCGGGCCAGAAACGCCCCGTTCGCAATTTCGCATTCCAAAAGCCAAACGCAACATTTTAATCTTCTCTTGGAAACTTCTTCTAGTAGTCTTTGGACTGGCATGTGATGATATGATCGTCACCCTGCTGAATTAACCCTCCCAAACTGAAGACACTTTTAATCTTCTTGCGAGGTATAATGTATGTGTGTTCGGAATGAGCAACGTGAAGTTGCCGCAGGATGTTCAAGTGACACGCGCTAGCTGGCAGCACGTTCTAGCTCGCCGGTATGGGGTGTGAGTCCTTGAACATCATCACACATCCACAAACAAAATTTGTGGAGTCCTTCTCTCAGGTCTGCCACATAATGTCAAAAAAACTAGAGAACAGACAAAAAGAAGAACAACAGGTTATGTGTCACCCGTTGTTCCTATAGCCGCACTGAACCATCAAGAAAAATCACAAAAGAAAGGCTACCCCTTATCTGATGGTCTCTACCCTACACCTACCCTGCATCTGGCTAGGATGCAGGCCCAACCTAGAAAGGAAAGCTGAAAGAAAAATTCTAAATCAAACAAAAATAAAGATAAACATTATGACAACCTAGGATAAGGGATAGGGGATGGGGGATGAGGGAAACAAGAGGAGGAATAAGCTTCAAAGGGGTTCCTGAAATCAAATCAGGAATTCATTTTGTAAGCATAAAAAAACTATGTATATTAAAATCATAATTCACAAAAAAAGAATTAATACCTATCGAATTCAATAACAATTGACAGTCCCTTCCGTAATTATCAACATGCATATATGTATGCCTTATAAACTAACAGTTACATGTGTTCAATTTTCTCAACTAACGTTGTTACATTCATAAAATGTATCAAAAAAAAATTTCGAGCTAATAGATTCCTGCAAAATTAACTTACAATCATTTCATTATTGGATTAAGTAAAGTACTTTACTTGACTATAGCTGTCCCTATTACAAACTTAAACCGAGAAATCGCTATCTTGTACTGCTAATTTTCAATAAGAGTTTTGCTAATAAGCACGCGAAAGACAGACAGGAAAGGTAAGTTGCTTCTGTGGCCATAATACGAAAAGAAAATCAAAATAAACTACGAGCAGATTTACTCTAAATTAGCGTCATTTAACGTTATATATATATTTATGGACATATAAATAGCACAAATTCGTAAGATGACATACGCAAATCTTTTAAAAAATAATTACAAATATTCCAACTTTTATGCACGCTACTGTTTACCATGAGCATGCAGTAACATTCTAAGAAAAAAGTTTACCGTTATCATTCAAAGGTTTGTATACGCGTTACTTTTAGTCCGTTTAGAGATTGTCTTTAGTGGACATTGAAATAGCACAAATTGCAGTAGACAGTATATTTGTTCGCGAATTATTTTAGTATTACAATTGTTGTTTTCTAATATTGTGTTCTATTTTCAAGTGAGTTTAGTGTAGTGTAAAAATGGTTAGAGAAATACATTGTACAGTGGAAAAAAGAAAAATAATGTATGAGATGCACAGTAGTGGTAAGAAGCCTGCTGAAATAGCCAAAATGATGAAATGTTCCAGGAAAATGGTATACAATGCAATTCATTTAGCAAAGACAAATTGTATTTATTTAACGGAAAATAAAAAACGAGAACCAAAAGCGCGGAAAACTACATGCTCCATAGATAAAGCGATAGTTCGAAAGTGCAAAAAAGATCCGTTTAAGTCATCAAGGCAGATTATGCATGAATTAAATGAAGAATGTGACATAAACATATCAGATAGATTAGTGAGAAGGCGATTGAACGAAGCTAAACTCTTTGGACGCATAAGTAGGAAAAAACCTCTTCTGTAAAAAAAAAACATTAAAAAACGTTTGAGCTTTGCTAAAGGCCATAAGAATAGGGATTCCCAATTTTGGAAAAAAGTACTTGGGAGTGACGAAACAAAAGTAAATAGGATTGGGCCAGATGGTAGAACAATTGTCCATCGTCCAAAAGGTCAAGCATTAAATCCCAAATACACACAGAAGACCATAAAGCACGGCGGAGGTAATATAATGGTGTGGGGAGCTTTCTCATGGCATGGAGTAGGACCTCTTGTCAAAATAAACGGAATCATGGATAAATTTCAGTATCTGGACATTTTAGAAAATACAATAGAACCATATGCGTTTGAGTGCCAGTAAACTGGACATTTATGCATGATAATGATCCAAAACACTCAGCTCGCATAATAAAAGAGTGGTTTTCAAAAGAAAAAATTAGTGTTTTGGATTGGCCAGCTCAAAGTCCTGACCTTAATCCAATAGAAAATCTATGGAACGATGTTAGGTCAGGATTGGACAAAAAAAATTTAAAAATTGATGAACTCTGGAATGGTGTAAAGGAAGCTTGGTATTATATTCCAAAGGATAGGTGCCAGAAGCTTGTCGAGAGTATGGGGCGTAGATGTGAGGCTGTAATTAAAAATTCTGGCTACAGTACTAAATACTAAGAAAGGTAAAAATAAAACTAAAAATTTATTGTTAAAATTCTAACGATTTTTTAATTTATTTTAGAAAATATTTTATTGTGCTATTTATGTGTCACATATTTTTGAAGTTGGTATCATTTTTTAACCGACTTCCCAAAAACAAAGAGGTTCTAAGTTCGACGCGTATTTTTTTTTTTTTTATTTATTTATTTATTTTTTTATGTCTGACCGGGCATAACTTCGTAACGCGTCGACCGATTTTGATGCTTCTTTTTCTGTTGGGTAGAGCATGTTCACCGATTGGTACCATGTCAAAAAAATTTTTGGTAGGGTGGGGGTGGGGGGTGGGGGTGAAACCTAACTTTGTAACGCGTGGTCCGATTTGGATGGTTCTTTTTTTGTTGTACAGAGTATGATCCCCCATTACTAATAGGAGAAAAAAATTTGGCCCAGGGTGGGGGGAGGGGTAGTCTAACTTTGTAACGCGTGGACCGATTTGGATAATTCTTTTTCTGTTGGGTAGAGTATGTTCCGTGGTTGATACCAGCTGAAAAAAATTTTGGGGGGATGGGGTGGGGGGTGGGGGTGGAACCTAACTTTGTAACGCGTGGTCCGATTTCGATGGTTCTTTTTCTGTTGTATAGAGTATGATCCCCAATTCCTAATAGGAGAATAATTTGGTCCTATGGTGAAAGGTGTGGGTGGGGGGTGGGGTAGTCTAACTTCGTAACGCGTGGACCGATTTGGATAATTCTTCTTCTATTGGATAAAATATGATCCTTGGTTGATACTACGAGAAAACAAATGTTGTTGGGGTGGAGGTGGGAGAAGGGGGTGGAACCTAACTTTGTAACACGTGGATTGATGTGTACGGTTCTTTTGCAGTTGTATAGAGTGTGATCCCCCATTGCTAATAGGAGAATAATTTGGTCCTATGGTGGAGGTGGGGGAGGGGGAGGGGTAGTAACTTCTTAACGCGTGGACCGATTTCGATAATTCCTTTTATGTTCGGTAGAGTATGTTCCTTGATTGATAGCATGAGAAAAAAAGTTTAATGGAATGGGGATGAGGTAGGGGGTTAAAACTAACTTTTAACGCGTGGACCGATTTGGATGGTTCTTTGTTCGTTGTATAGAGAAGAAGACACTAAAAAGTGAAAAATAAAATAGTTTTTTAAAAAAAAAGTTGAACCGACTTCACGAAAAGCGCTAAAAAGCATAAAATAATTTTTCATTTTATATCTATTACGACATTTTGAAGTCGGTGCAAATTAAACAAATAAAACAACTACAGTACCCCAATTGAAAATAATACCTAATACTACCTGAACGTTTCAGTTTTCGGGGGATCATTTTAAATGACGATTAAATACTTTTGTTGTAGTTGTTTGGTTTGTTTGATTTGCACCGACTTCAAAATGTCGTAATAGATATAAAATTAAAAATTATTTTATGCTTTTTAGCGCTTTTCGTGAAGTCGGTTCAACTTTTTTTTTAAAAACTATTTTTAAGTTCTTATATTATTTCTATGAATTATTTTGTTAAGTTTCCAAATGAATTTAATTTGTTAAAATCACGTTATAAGATGAAAGAAAGTATATTCTTGTTTTTATTGTTTTACTAAATAAAATTTCAAATTAACTTTTTTAACCGTATTTGTGCTATTTATGTCCATGGCTGTATATATATATATGCACTGTCGGTCAAAACAAAGGTAACTGAATGCAATAGAACCAATTTGTTTTGATATATCTGTATTGTAAGTGATTACTTTGAAAAAAAAAATATTATTATTAATTATTTCAGTGTTCCTTATTATTATTAGTACAAACTTTTTTAAAACAACAAATGCATAACGAAATCAAAATTAAAATCTGGTAACAATTGCATTTTCGCTAGGTCATAACAAAGGGCACTGATAAAAGAACTTAAATGTAACTTCATTTTATTGTAGACAAACTCAATATTTAGTTGAGTATCCATTATTTTTTATTACTTCATAGCATCTCTTCGGCATAGAACTAATAATTTTATTAATTATTTTTGGAGACATTTTATCCCATTCAATTTTAACTGCTTCGTAAAGTTTTTCACCGGTTGCCCATTTGCCATATCTTTTGACCTTCTGTTTTGCAATAGTCCAACAATTTTCTATTGGGCTTAAGTCTGGAGATTGGGCTGGCCATTTTAACACATCAATTTTGTTTGCACTCATCCAAGTTTTAACAAGTTTGGAAGTGTGTACCGGGTAGTTCTCTTGCAGGAACCTCCATTTCAACGCCATATTGTCCTCTGCATATGGAAACATAACGGTTTCTAGTATATTTGTATACTGGAAACTGTCCATAATGCCATCAATGCGATGTAGTGGTCCTACTTCTTGACCGGAAACACGTCCCCAGACCATCCCATATACAGTGACGAGCAAAAATGAACAAATAATTGGAATTTTTAAAGGAAGAAGGTATGTTAGCAAATACTTAATGAAAATTGAAATAATTTTTATTCAATTCAGTTACATACTTAATTAAAAATAGAAAATTATATAGAGTTTGTTATAAAATAAACAGTGTCTTCGAAAAAAATGATCCAGAATGAAACATGTACATTTACTCAATTTTGCACGTTTTTATAAAACATTAGATAATTTGTGCTTTTTAATATTTTGTCCACATTCCTTTCCTTTTCAGCACTTCGGAAATTCTTCTCGGCATACTATCCACCAAATTATTTATAACTAGTTTTGGTATCCGTCTCCATTCGACTTCAAATCGGCTCCACAGCTCGTTCACGTTCCTTGCATGTGTCTCGTATTTTCCCAATCTCCGCTTAACGATTGCCCACAAGTTTTCAAGCAAATTTAGGTTTAGCAAAGGAGGCCACACCATAGTCTGAAATCGTTGATTCAGAAGCCACTCCTTTACAATTTTGGATGTGTGCTTCGGATCATTATCCTGCTGAAATATTATCTGGCTTTCTTTATAAGCACATCTTCCAATGAACTCTGGCAAATTATACTTTAATAAGTTAAGGTATGCTTCTTTGTTCATGATACCTTGTATTCTCACAATAGGGCCTAAGCTGAACCAAGTGAAACAACCCCAAGCCATAATAGAGCCTCCGCCATGTTTTAAAGTTTGCTTTACTTGATAGGGTTGGAGACTTTCACCTGGTTTATGCCAGTAAAAAGAGCGGCCATCCGAGCAAATACGGTTGACTTTCGTTTCGTCAGACCATATTACTCTCTTCCAGTCATCTACAGACCAGTTTTTGTGCGCTTTGGCAAAAGCTAGTCGTGATTTGATATTATTTTGTGAGAGAGCTGGCTTTTTCTGCTTTTCAGAAGCAATCATTCCAATTCTTTTAAGAGCTCTTCTTGTCGTCCATTCGCTTACTGGCTTCTCGACATTCTGAGCTGCTTGTTTTTGTGTATTGGCTCCCGCTGATCCTAGTTGCCTTTCCATAATACGAGCGTCGGAGTTCGATAAAATCCGCTTACGACCACGTTTAGATACTGGGACCTCGATAGTATTATTTTTTTCTCATTTATAACCATGGATTGTGACACTTTACATATTCGAGCAATTTCTCGGCTAGATTCTCCACTTTTTAGCAAAAAAATTATCCTTTTTCGAATATTTTCAGAAATTTTCTTCATTTTACACACTTTTAAATAAAATCTATTTATTATATTTTACTTTTTAAAAAAAATTCGGTCTAATATTACAACAATTTAATGGATTTGCTTTTACGCGAAGTAAACTTATGAAATTTCACAACATAACGGTTAAAAAAATGTGATTTGTGTGTCATTGCCGGAACGTGCATAATTGAACAAGTATGACGTTTCCGTTGTGTAGAGATAAAATGTGTAGACATAAACGAGTAGAGATAAAATGTAAGCATTATTTCATTTTAAAACTAGTAAAGAATATTTAATTACAAATATACTTTATTTTGTACTTACGAGAAGTTATAAAATCTCATATTGCTTTACATTTTGCGTTTATTTGTTCATTTTTGCTCGTCACTGTATATATATGGAGGTCCCATAGTGCGAACCTAACAAAGTTCCGCTGCACCGACTCAATGCGTCTAGAGTGAACAGCATAGCAAGGAGACCAGACCTGAGATGCGTACTCGAGAATTGGTCTAACTAAAGAACAAAATAAGTGATTTAGGGTCTGTCGATCAGAAAACTCCCTAGACCACCGCTTAACAAAACCCAGGACGGAATTACTCCGAGATACGATATGATTTATGTGAAGAGTGAAATCGAGTTTTCTATCTAGCCTTTTATTTTGATCATATTCTTGATCGTCCCGCTTCATCCGATTTTTTGCCGTTCATATCTCGGGATCTTATTCTGGAGAAAATAAATGAACTTAAATCGGACTTTTCCTCTGGTCCGGACGGTATCCCTCCAGTCTTCAATAAGTCCTGTTCCGATGCTCTTATTACTCCATTAGCGATTCTCCTCTTCAAAAAGTCCCTTATAGCGGGTAAATTTCCTGCATTGTGGAAGAGCTCTTTTATAGTCTCTGTTCATAAGAATGTTAGAACTAATTATAGACCAATCGCGAAGTTATCTTGCGTACCTAAACTATTGTGTATTCGCAGCTTATGGAGCGTTGTATTGGCTTGATCTCTCCCAATCTGCACGGGTTCTTGCCCGGTAGATCAACGACTACTAACTTACTGGAATTTACCTCCCACGTTATTTCTGGCCTCCAGCGAGGCATGCAAACTTACTGTATATACACGGATTTCAGTAAAGCCTTTGATAAACTCCCTCACTCCGTAATTATATTTAAACTCGGGAGGTTGGGTTTCCCCCCTGTTCTTCTTGACTGGATTTCTTCCTATCTAAGAGACAGGACATATCGTGTGTCACTCCGTGGCTCTACCTCTAAAATCTTCAGAGCTTCATCTGGTGTACCACAAGGCAGTCATCTCGGCCCTCTACTATTCGTTCTTGCCATTGACCACATTGTCCATCTGATCTCGCACTCTAACCTTGAAGTTTTAGAATTCGCCAGGATAAGCGTCCATTGGGGCCCTTTTGGGACATCAACCACTGCAGGCTCGCATGGTCCATCACCACCTTAAATGGCATGAGTTCTACCTATACCGATGCTGATGATCGCTGCCAAACAGTTCGGTAATGGTGTAATTCCGTTGTGCTGCGTTCAACTTCTTTGACAGGTAGGGTCTTTTGTTTCCTTCGTCGTCCAGCTGGATGAAGACTCCGCCCACAGCCTGTTTACTCGCATCGCACTGGATGACGAAGGCTTAGTGAAGTCAGGACTCACCACCACTGTAGAAGAAGTGAGTTGCTTCTTCAGCTGGCAGACTGGGCTTCATTGGTCCGAACAAATTTGCTGGGCTTCTTCCGCGTGTCCGTGATGGATGCTGACAGGTCGGCGTAGTTCGGTATGAACTTCGTGTATCCACCTGCCACGTTCAAAAATCTGCGTACTTGACGTACGGTCTTAGGTGGAGGGTAGTCCACGATGATTGCGACCTTATCTGGGTCCGTCTTTATCCTTTCATTACCTATGAGGTACCCTAAACTATGTCTATCCACTCTCCTCTCCGGAACTCCGTCCTGCCGTGGACGCTGCCCTTGAGCTATCGGCTCCAATGCTGTCGCACATCGGACAATTTCGGTTGGTTTTGAGCCACTGACTCAAACACTGGCTGTGGAACCCTTGTCACTTAAATGCTTAGAACTCGTCTGCAACTTTTCGGCTCCTATCATTAACGTCCTTATATAAGTCGAGCGAAACAAAGTTAGCTTGAATAAATTCTAGGGACAACGTTACGTTTGGACTTCCTTTAAATGTAATTGTTTTGTCCTATCAAAAAACAAGATGCTGCTTTTTTTGGATTCCTCGGGTCAGCGCAAGCATTTGCATGTGGATATTTTGCCTCTGCCATTCTTCCTTCTTGCATCCAGTGGTGTCCCATCACCTTCCTTCTTCTGCCTGCCAATGCAGGGCACTGGCACACTATGTGTGTCGCCGTCTCCTGCTCCTCCAGGCACTGCCTGCAGGTATCATCCTCGAGAATGTACATCTTCTTTAGATAACAGCTGAAGTTACCATGCCCTGTTAGTAGTGCCGTCAGCCATTTCAAGGTCCTACGATCCATATCCAGGACCTCCCTCTGTTCAGCACTTCTGGTCGCTACAATTGCCATCTTAGCCTGTCTGAACGAGTCCACGACGTTCCACCGTTCCCAGTGCTCCCTCGTGGCCCACTTTCCTAACAGGCCCTTTGCCGTGCCCCTGCCCAGCGCAGTGAACGGCTCCGGACCTTGGCAACTCGAAGCAGCCCCTAGTTTTGACAGTACGTCTGCCTTCTCATTTCCTTCATTTGATGAAGCACATGCGTTTAGTTTGCGGACACACTCCAATGACGCTGTGTTGAACTCTGTACCATCCATACACCTGATCAGAGCCTGATTATCCAGTGCCACCACTATCTTCTTGCCGCTCACTCTACTCTCTAGTATGTAATCAAGTAATCAAGTGCGGCCTTTGGCGAGATGTCCCACCTCCGCCCACACACCCTCCCACCTTGATGTAGAGCCCTGTTCGCTCTTTGGATTTTCTCCTTAACATGGCTTTGCCAGGTAAGTCATGAATCTAGGAATACCCCCAGATACTTGACCGATCCCGAGACCGTAAGTTCTTCTCCAAAGAGTTCTACTGGTCTAAAGTCAAGATTCTTCCTTTTCCTAGTGAAAACGATTAGATCAGACTTCTTTGCATTTATGAAGAGCCCCTGTTTCACACACCATTGCTCCACCACCCTCATACCTTTTTTTATTGTGGAAAAGACGTCAGGCTCACGGGTTCTTCCCGGTTTTGGTAGAAATATGACCTTAGCCTCTCTCCACGAAACCGGGACAAATCCTATTGCAAGGCATGCTGTGTATATTCTCCTAAGTATTGGTGCTACAATCTAACTGCCATACTGAAGCAGGGCTGGGAATATACCATCTAAAGCTGCTGCCTTGAATGGTTCAAACGATCCAATAGATCGTCTTACCCCCTCTAGCGTCACAATCCTTTCCGCCTCAGATCCTTGACATTCGCACCCTGTTTCCTCATATGCCACGGCATGCTCGATTTGTAGCTACCCGGAAAGTGAGTTTCCAGCAGGATTTCATTTGTTTCGTCCCAGGTCTGACATCTTACACGTTCTGTCCCGAACTAAGACTTCCCGGAAGACTTCAGATATATTTCTCGTGTTCGAGCACAGCTTTCTTCAACTCTTTCTTTAAGGCTTTGTATCTGCCTCAGAATTCCCCATCCTGATGTCACAAGTTATACAGCATCTGATAAAGTTTTGGGTTGGGGTGCAAATGCAGTGGACTTAAATGGTTCTCTTAGTCCTGACTTAAAAGCATTAAGTGCTAACTGATTATTCAGTTTATTTATTATTTGCTGGTACTTCTCCTGCAGCCAGTGTCTGAAACTTTCACGTGAGTATTTTCCCACTTTGTGACACAAAATGCAATGAAGCTATCTTGTGGGCAACAACACTTTCGTTAACTTTAACGTCATTGCGGTTGAAAAATATCTCACGTGCATTACAGAAACTGGCTGCATGTTCTGTTATCTGTGTTATTCCATCCTGTCACCAATGATTCGTCTTGAACTGTCTTAATTTAAATAATTTGTGGAACATTTCATTGTTGCTGCCATTTCAAACGAAGCCATCTTTCTATTAGAGAATTCTAAGTTTTTACTTTTTATCTCGTTCTTCTCTCATTGATTTTTCTAAAAGAGATTTTATTTCTTCTGTTTTAGGGCTAATGTATTTTTCTAGTTCTTTATATGTTTTCTGAAAATTTTCTTTTAATGGTTCACAAATTTTCTTTTTGCTCATTTCTTGCGAGTATAAATTCCGGTGGATAATGTACAAACATTGAGACTGCTTTAAGTGCAAGGTATATGTACCTAGTATACCTCGAAAAACTCATTTTTTTTTCTTAAATTGTCAGAGTTACAAAGCTTTTTATTACGCGCTGCAGCTCAGTTTGCTTTGTAGTAGCATTTTATCTCAGATTTTAAAAGCGTTTTTCTCAGACCAGTATTTCTAAATACGGTGCCCTCTGTTAATTCGGTGATTATTTCACTTTAAAAAAAAAAAAACTTTTAAACAAATTACGAATAAAGGGGATTTTTTCACAAAATGTTCATACATAAAATTTGCGTGTTGCCAATTTATCTTTGTGGGAATAATTTTTGTAAATTCTTATCGGCAATGAATTATAAACTATTTTAGCAATTTAAAAAATGTAATTTTAATGCTTCACTTCCAACCAAAGTATTTATTTTATAAGAAAAAAGGATTTATATTATACGAAATTTTGAGAATTCCGAGAGTTACGGCACTCACTGAGAAGCGTGGTCGAAGCGCCCCAAAAGCTCCAGCAATTCGAGTAAATGCCAGCCAGCTGAAATCCGAGCGCAGACACAACAAAATCTCGAGGTTTAAAATGCTCAGAAGGATTCGTGTTATGGCCCCGAAATTGATGACTACATGTAAGTTGAAAAAAATTGTCACTACTTAAACTTCTTCTGATACTTAAAACTTCTTCTGAAACTTAAAACGTCTTTTTTTTATTTTTAAGCTTATAAAATTATCTGGTATCTTACTAATCGGATTTTCGGTATCTCAATTTTTCGATGTTTGTGCCCCACATAAAGAAGAAATTCATACGTAAAAATCCATACTTCTACTTGTATGGCCGTCAGATACCAAAAAATTTCGACTTCTAGAAGCGGAGGGGAAGAGTGGGGATGGACGAGCTCGAATAAAAATTAAACCATTAAGGCTACAAGTTGTACTTCTATATTTAAAAAAAATCCCATTCTTTTACTCCTATAATGTATGTGTGTGCGGAATGTGCAACGTGGAGTTGCCGCAAGATGTTCAAGTGGCATGCGCTAGCTGGCAGCACGTCCTAGCTCGCCGGTATGGGGTATGAGTCCTTGAACATCATCACACATCCACAAACAGAATTCCGCGTGCCCGTTGCGAAAGAAGGTTGTGGAATCCTTCTCTCAGATCTGCCACGAAGGATAAATGAACTATCTTGAAAACACAGAAAAGAAAAGCATATAATACTTCAGTAATTATTGGCCACAACCAGATCATATGCTACCAACTATCTCTTCCTCTTGATTAACCTGGCAGTATTTAGAGCATTCGAAGTCGTATAAAAAATTATCTGCTTTTAATTGAGGTTAACTATCTCTCAAACTAGTAGTTTTTACTTTTTCTCTTCGTTTCATTATTCCCTGGAGAATAATAAGCCAACATCCAGGGCTCCGTGGCATATACAAACAAATTTTCTAGGTCTTACATAAGTCGTGCACGAGGTACATGGTATCTTTCTTTACTCTTAGGATGAGCATATGACAACAGCAAAAAAAAAATCGTATAAAATTGTCCAATATAAAATCGCTACAGTTTTTTTTTTAAATGACTAAAATTTGTATTCAAAACGTAAGAGCAAATAACCAACAAAAACTCATCACAACGATCTCTATAAATTTCACTGCTCCTTCCTAAATATTACTGACCGACTACTCGGATGTCGTTATACGCATCACCTGATTTCCCGGAACATCAGGTCGATAACCCCAAATACCAATCAGTTACATGATTCGTTATTAGGAATTTAGTAATTAAACAAACTGATTGCTTTTTCTTAAAGATTCACTATAGGATATCACGTAGTCAATAGTTAAATAAAATTTCAGGTATATAAATTAGTTGTACTGAACCGAAAAAACATTTTTGCCGATCTAACTTAATCAATTGTAATCTGCTACGTACGCAATAGAAATGTAAGATTGAAAATATTGTTAGAAAGTTCTAAATAGATTTCTTTTGACAAAACTTAACGTAAAACCTCTCGTAATACTATAGATACGAATAAATACAAATTACATTTTTGTGACACTACTGTCCAGTGTAGTTCATCTCTTTTTTGCTTAATTTAATTTTATTTAGTTTAATTCAAAAATGCCTTTCTCTGTTTAAATTTTAAGCTCTACTTACGTAAGGTAACTACTTATGGCTTCAATGACAGTCTTACTACCTAATATTACTAGCAGCGCTTCCAGTTGGTTCGCCAAATAATAAATCAGCTGGACTAACAGAAGCCTCTGGTGGGCTACGTGCTCGATACGGCAATGTCCTAATATTTGGTGATTCGTTAATACCTTTGCCAACATCAATTGAATTGCCTAAATCTTTTCTAGATATTTGATCACTTCTGGGCTACTGTTTGTGGCACTTTTGATGATATAGACGATGGACTGAATGCGTGTGATCGGCTACCAGTGGATGATGATACTGAGGTTTATGCATCGGTTACATTTGGGTCTAAATATCCCACAAGTGAACTGAAACCAAACTAGTTCCCTGTCGATGCACCGATATTTCCTGCACGTATGCTATACAAGCCTCAGTTTGTTTGCGAGCTGTTAAGATAAACCTCCTAAGACAAATTTATAGGCCTATAGATGCAAAGAAATTACCTGTTTCGTTTGAAATATCTGCTACACGCAGAAAATTTAAAAATTTGATGAGATGGCGCAAAATGTTAAAAAAATGCTGTCGCATAACAGCGAGACTTTTTCGCCAAGATTATCGTCTGAAAATTAACCGAGTTCTAGTCGCTTTTATTTTTCAACTCAGTGGCTGAAAGAACATTATCCAAGTGCGGATGACTTGGATAATTTTGGAATTTTTAGTAAAAATGAAGAATTTACCTTAAATGAATGTGGACTTGATGCTGCTGCTGTCACGGAACGAATATGTCTTCCTCTTGATATTTTCAATATTGAATCGGCACATCCGATCCGTGTCAGTGGCAACAAAACAGGAGCGCCAATCACCGAGTATCGAATAACGAGAACATTAATGTGTGGCTCACATTACACTTCGCTTCCTCTTGTTATAAAAAATGTTTAAAAAACGGATCGAGACCAGCCCCAAAAAGTCGTACGCTCTGTTAAGTAACGTTTCGATGGTGTGCTTTGACGAGCTAGCTCAGCCTAATTTCTTGCACAAAAGTGATTGGCGTATTAAGACAGCCTTGTGATGAGAAGTAGATTCAAGATTTCATTTCTGTCGGCATTCCCACGGTGGAATCCCAACTGGATTAAATAAAACGACTGGTGTTCTAGTCCGGGAATTACTTCGCTTTATTCAGTATTTACTACTTAAGTAGCATAATTGCTTATTGAGAAAAGCTCTCTAAGGCAGTCATGGCGGGACTTAGTGCCGACTATTGTAGGACATCTACATTGGTGATTTTGAATCAATATGATATAATTTTCGCGGTGGGCAGGGGAACCGTCCTGCTGCTTTTTCACTTTGTTTTCTATTCGAACCATTTCCTGTTGTTGTGTCCCAAACCATAAGGTATCCACTGCCATGTTCCATCTCTCTCTCTAGGTCATAACAAAGAAGGATTACAGCAAAGTACTAAGAACCGACTAAGATCAGACTGAAACCTGTTAATTTTGGTCTTAGGGGCTGTTCAAATATTTTTATATATTTTTTTTAGTGGGAGAGGTGAAAATCAAAAAAGACAACGGACAGACCGTGCCCTCCGGTAGTGTGAGATTTTTATTCACTAAAAACACCTCTTTGGGGATTAGCCGAAACATACCACATAGAATCGGGTCCCTTTTCGTCCCCTTCCGGTCTCCCTTAGTGGGGGCAACTGAGTATTCAGTTATCCCACTGTCGCCACCTATTTGCAACCTTCACCCCTTCTCTACCTACGGCATTGAAGGGTTCTAGGTCTTAGCTTTAGTCCAGAGCCAGGACAAGTAACCTCCTCCGGATTAACCGTAGCTAACCCTTCAGAAGGCATGTCTGCATCTTCTACTGGTTCGTGTACTGCGGAGATAGCCAATTCGTTAGAGTCTTCCATCTCTGCCACCGCCGCACCTGAGGAAGTGCTAGTTATTATTTTGCCAATGGCACCTTCTTTCAGGACTGCTACAGCACTGTCAGCCGGCGCAAGCCAGCCTCCATAGCCGCCGCAGAACCTTCGAAAGGTAATTTTCCCAAAGCTGCTTCTGTTGTGTTGCGGGTGCCGTGGGTAAAGCCAACCTGTTAGGGTCTAGCATACCCTCCACTTCCACTCCTACAGAAGTGCCCGAGGAAACGCCATTCTCAACCCAATTGGCATGGCCTACCACAACCTTGGAGTTAGGGGGATTTTTCAAGAGGTTATCTCTCCCCGCATTAGTTACTTGGCTACGTTCTAGGATGCATTTCTCGGTTGTTACCGCTTGGAGGTGTAACTAACACTTGAGAATGTCCAGATGAGGATTGCTATATCTTAATAGGCTTCAACTCGTCGGTCCATTCTCCAGCAACCCTGTTCAAGTATTACGTAAAGCATTTTTTGGAGATTCCCCCCCCCCCCCCCCCTCCCCCTGTAACGTGCCGTCACGTTTCGCGTTGCCCCTCCCCCTAAACGTTACGTAACACTTTTTTAAAATTTTTTTTTATCTAAAAATATCAATACCGGAATAAGAAGCAATGTAAATTAAACGAAATTTCAGCGCGTCCCTAGTGGTGTGTGTGCGTGAAATTCGTAAGTTCATGGCTTGCAGTTTAGGTGGTTTTGCTAGACCGCAACGGTCGGACTCTTAGAGTCCTGACTATTTTCGTATTTAAAAGAAATATGTGTAGTGTAGATATACCATATAAACTCAGCCGTGAGTCACGAGTTAAGAGTTAGGACTTTTAATTTTACCAAAAACTTAATGTTACGTAACGCGTTGCTTGCCCGCTCCCCTCGATAACGCACCGAAACGTTTGATCGAATCATATAGTAAGAATAGAAAATTCCTCAACGCACACTGATTCTTAACCCAAAGCAGTCAAGAAAGCTCATCTCGCTTGGACGAAATATTATAGGCATTGCCGTGGCCGTCATTTTGGGCCATTGCGTCATAGGTAGACACGCCGACAGACTTGGCGCGAATTCAAATGACTTCTGTAGGAGATGCCATGATGAGGAGGTAGAGGAAATATAGTTATATTTTGGGTGTTTTCAATATAACATTAACAATATTTAAACTTCACTTCAAACTAGGTCTTTATTTAAACTTATAACAAATATTTAACAAATTTTAAATTACTTTTGTCGCCATTTTCCACAAATCTAATATGAGACGCACATATGGTTTAGGACTGTCTCCATTTCATCAAACCCATGAGTGACAGAAGTGCGTTCAGACTATCCACTTTAACCTTACCTAACCTTGTCTCTTAGAATTGTAAAATACAACAGAAATTATTGAACATCATATAAAAATTACAAGTGATTTTTCATGAATGTATGCATTAAAGAACCTTAATAAATGCGATATTGCGGAATTTTTAAATATAATCAATCAATCACATTTATGTTCAATTTAGCTTAACTAAATTAAAAATATGTGAAATGTATAATTTAATTTATTAAATAAAATATAAACTGTAGAGAATATTCGTGTTTCATTTATTCAAAGAAAATGTTAAGCATAATTTATCGTTTAATAAATTTTTCTTTTCTATTTGAACAGGTTTAATAATGTCAGCGAAGCTAGAAACTGCTCCATTTGATCCTCGGTTTCCGAATCAAAACCAGACACGCTATTGTTACCAAAGTTATATTGATTTCCACCGTTGCACAAAATTACGGGGGGCCAAATATGAGCCTTGTCAGTATTTCAAAAAGGTTTATACCTCCATGTGTCCAAACGCTTGGGTGGAAAAGTGGGATTCACAAATTGAAGAAGGAACATTTCCAGGAAAAATTTAATTAAAAATTATAACAGTAATGTAATAATGGTGATTAATAAATATTCTGATCATTATTATTGTTTTCTTTTAAATAGCCGTAGCAGTATCTTGGAAGTATGAAAAAGGTTTAGTGAATTAGTGTTTCCCGATTCCCACGAATGTTAACACCGATAATAATAAAATACTACACGCCCGAAATGTAAAAGAAAAGTGGAAAAAGATTTTCACGCCTGGGTGCTACTTTTCAATAAAAGTAATCAAAATGGCTACAATTTATGAAGAAATCATTTCAGTAACTGTATTCTGATTATTTCGCTATTCGGTGAATTCAGTTTTTAAGCGATACACTGAAAAGTTATAAAGTGCGGCCTTTTTAGTGTGATCAAAACAATAGGTAATTTTTTTTTATTAAAATTTTGTTACTACAAGCCTGAGAAAAGCTGTTTTAGTTGATTTTTGTCAAAAGTAAGTATAAGTAATTACTTTATGATAAGATAATTTTAATAACCTCTCGAAATAAACATTGCTCACCTGAAGAGCGTCGCATTGCAAAAATGATGAGAGGTGATGGAAAAGCACTAAAATTTAGTTTAAACAGACGTATATGTAAATGCTGTAGCGAATGCGTTAAAAATACAACCTGCATCAGAATCTCCTAAAAAGTCGCAACGACTCGTTAAACTACTTTCGACTCCTTAAATCACTTGCTCCTCAACTTCAACATTGGCACTATCCCTCAACATCTTCCAATTGACGTTGCTTTAGAATAGTTTTATTCGGAAATACATGCTTGTCTTATACAATCTATCCCTCTTCTTCCTCGTAAAGACTGCTCTTCTTCCACCGTTTGGTACGACAAAGAATTACGCTCTCTCCGCAACAGGAGAAATAGATGTTCGCAAACTTTTCTTCTAACCCAGACTGAGTCTGACTATTCTTCCTACTTGTATGCTTATACCTCTTTTTCTGAACGTTGTGATACCCTCTACTATGAGCACCTTCAACGGATAGAAACAAGCCTTATATCGGACCCCAAGCGTTTTTATAGCTTTATTAATTCCAAGAAGAAATCCAATGGTTACTATAAATACAAAAATTAAATAATTAGATTTACAAATCATGCAATCTGATTCACCTTTTTATGCTACTAAGCATTCCGGCAATTGCATGAAGTCGCGATGGAAATACGATACGATGACCTTGCAATTAGTTAGTTATTTCCTGACTTCAATTACCAATTTAACTGTTTTATTATTTGATTGCTTTCCTTTGCACTTTTATAAATTTGTTAAATTTGTAGACTTTGCAATTTAGGTATAAGAAATTTGTATATATATCTGGTTCTTTTAATAAAGTTTTTAAATGTTTATTGTACCGTGAATAAGAGCTTGTTAAATATCAAGTTCTAAAAATAAATAGACGTAAGAAATTCTAAATCAATGAAGATTTATATACTCACCGCACATGGGAAAACAAGAGGTGCAAATTGATGAATTACCTTATCTGAAATGAAATAAAGTTAATGAATTTGAAGAACGTGAGCTATGTAATCTTTTAAAAATATAATTTTAACGAAATTTTATACCCTGTTGCACAAATCAGCCAAGACTCTGTATTCTTGGCGGTACAACAACAACACTACGCGAAACGTAAACAAAACGAAAACTTTGTGTGAAATTCATGAAATTTGTACAATAAACACTTGTAATTTATAGACAAGTGCTTATATCATGCAAATTAGATGAATTCAGAGCAATTAAAGTCTTTTTCCGCAAATTTCTCTAATATTCGCTAATTATTCATGCTACACCGGTCAGAATTAGCACTTTTGTTGTAAGCAGCCGCCTTATGCAGTTGCCCCAACCTTCTCGCACATAATTAAACATTAAACGCGATCTCGAAAACGATCAACAAAGATCTCAGATTTGCCCTTTTTTCCAGAATTGATCTTAAATCATTTACACAATCTCGAGGCCACTATTAATATCTCACAGATGTTCGCTTTCCATTTCTAAAATCCAGAAACCAGCATTTCACGTAAATAAACCCAAAGTAAACCTAAAATAATTATCAAAACAAATCCTCAAATTACATTCAACTTTCCTCAAATCCATATCATAAATTAAAGCAAATAATTACTCACCTCCTCAAATTACATCCAATTTTCCTCAACTCTGTCACTTAAAATTCAAGCGGGCATAAACGCGAACATAAACAAATTCCGTACAATGTTACAGTTCAAGGTACTTGAACTCGGGTGACTTTCTTTGGTCTTGACAACGAAAGAATTTCTTTTACATAACGACACGTTATGTACTGATTCAATTTGAACGAAAAATTTGATTGGTCGGGAAAATGACGAGTTAGCGATTTTCGAGGGAAAATCGATATAAATATAGCTGATGGTGTGTATAGCAGGGAGTTAATTTTCTAAATCCGACCAGGAGTGATCGCCCCACCAGAGGTAAGGCCTCCTGAGTCTCACCTTTAAACGTTATAATTTAAAAGTATTGCAAGCTAATAAAATCAGTGTTATTACTAAAATCAGTGTTTTCTTAAAAGCGAAGTAAATTCAGGGCTGGTGATCTTCGAATCAAGCACTCCCAGTCCTTTGCTACAACCTAAATAAATAAGTAGCATAAAACATTGGTGGCAGCGGTGGGATCTCGAAAATTTCAAAGATCCCCAACAAGGTAAACCTTAGCCAGGTGCTCAGGGGTTGCCCATCGATGAGATTGTCCTGAAATAATAGGCATCTCCAACTCAAAAATAAAGTTTGCAAGGCAGGAAACCCAAGACACTGCCCATCTCTAACAGAAACTTCGAGGAAAAATCTACTCAATGGATCCCCAAGCGGAAATTGCATCTATAGAGGAAAAACTGGCCAAATATCTGGAACCCGCCGGACCAGAGGATGAGACAGCCGATTTCAGCGAATATATTGCTATGCAACAACGTTTAGCTGTGCTGCGACTACAAAAGTATGTCAATTAAAAAGTTTTTTTAAGGTAGCGTCAAATTTAATTAATTTTTTATATATATATAAAATGTCATTTAAATTTTTTTTATGTATAAATATATACTACTATTGTTTTAATTAAGTAAACAAAAAAAAATATATATACCTACAACTTTTCTTATAAAAGCCAACCTATTATTTATATATATGCATGTCCACATACAATCGTTTCTGAGTAAGGTGAAAAAAATATTGTTTTTGCATTTTGTGTTACAATAGTGAAAAAAAAAGTGAAAATTGATCCTTCACTCAAATTGTGCCGTACGTGCATTTTTTTTATTTTGTCGATAAGTTGCTGTGTAAAACGATTAAAAGCTCTGTCGTGTCCCCTATACATCTTTCACACTGGTGCTAACTAGATTTCAAACCCGTTTAGCCATGGCTAATCCTGAGCCTACATCTGCTAATACCACCGAATTACGGATATCAATATCAGACGCGAAACATTTGATACCTGAATTTGATGGTAATCCTAATGAAGTGCATAAGTTCATCTCATGTTGTGATTCACTTTTCGCTGTTGCAAAATCACCCGCAGATACCAAATTGTTCTTGAATCTATTAAGAACAAAATTAACCGGAGCCGCTTATGATCTTTTTAAATACCAGGAGATAAACTCTTGGGAAAACTTTAAAGATCAAGTTAAAGCTCAATTTATCAAAACACGGCCCCGTATCTCAGTGCAAAACTAACTCTTGAAATTGAGACAGGGACCTATGCAAAGCATTAAAGAGTTTTCTTTGAACGTAACAAAGGCTCTGGCAGAGTTAAATGGCGTAACGTATTCCGAAAGGGAAGCCGAAGCAGCGCGTACCTATCTCTTAAGCGAAAACGAGAAAAATGCTATTCGCGTTTTCGAAGATGGCATTCGAAATGAACAGCTAAGAGTGTTAGCTAAATCAAAGAACGAAACTAGTCTTCACTCTCTAGTTACTTTCATTTTAGAACATGCAGAAAGAATATCAGAAAAACCCTTATTTTATACTCCTAACAATAATACGTGTGAAATTTGCCATAAGAGAGGGCACAACAAAAATAATTGTTTCCAAAGAAGAATTCTACCGACTTTTGGTATCAAACCACCCATTAAAAGAGAAATCAATAGGATAATTTGTGCCTATTGCAAAAAACCAAATCACCATATTCGGGAATGTAGAACGAGGCTTAATTATGAACAAATGCAAGGCCGAGACCCCATTCCTAAACCAAAACGCTACGGAACCAATTTCACACCATCCAATAGATTTAATTATCCTAATCAGAATTCCATTGGTTCGATCATTACCCCTTATCAAGAAGTATCTCGCTTTTCTCCCCACAGGCCTAACACTGCAAATAAAACACCCCATTTCAGCAATGTTCGGCAGCTTAAGTAAGTGACAGCATTTTCGGAAAACGAAATATCGCGGGAAGAGGAAGCCGGCTCCAGTTCCCGCGAGATATTAACTGCAGCCGACGTCCACCCCAGACAATATTACCACTAAATTCCAATTTTTCGGTTAAAGTACCAATAAGTACAAAAAATAACTCTATTACATTATCCTTACCGCTTTCTATATCTGGAAAAGCAGAAACGACATTTTTAATAGACACGGGAGCAGAAATCAGTCTGCATAAACTGGAATCCACAAAAGATAATTGCCTGGTAAATACTGATCAAAGGTGTTCACTCACTACCCTAACCGGTGATCTTATTATCTCTGTGGGCACATCTTATGGAGATCTAGTCGTGAACAATACTGATAAAACATTACTCTTAAAACATCAATTTCAATTAATACCCAAAAGCACCAATTTTCAATTTGGTGGATTGCTAGGGAACGATTTTTTAAAAAAATACAATTGTGAAATTAATTACCTTGCGAAATACCTAAAATTTAACTTTTTAAACGAGTCTTATGTACTCAGAGATAATGATAAAATTTATAATAAAAGCATGATAAAACGGGTTACGTTCAATGAAGAAAGAAAAATTTTTAAGCCAGACACAATGGTTGAAAATACGACAACAAACATTGATAATAGTATGAGCGAAGTTCAGCGAAAACTTCAAGAAAAAACAAATTATTTTGATATTGATTCTCAACCCCATGAGGCAACTCAGGAGGAATGTCCGGTACTTAAGGATCATAAATTCTACGAAAAATTAAATCCCAGTACCTATGGTGACAAAAACCTCAGTTTAAGTTGCTCTTGGAAGGAAATCTCTTTACCCGCTCGTTCAGAAAAAATTGTGACTATCCCAGTAGCAATTAATAAAGAAGCGTTATGTATAAAAAAAAGAAATAAGACCTGGAATATATCTAGACAATACAGCAGTTAAGCCATTGAATAATACTGCTTATGTTCTATTAATGAATACCACTGAGTCAGATGCTACGATTCCTTATGATCACATAAACCCCGAATGGGAGAATCTACAAGATTATGATCTCATCCAAGCGAACTATTCTAAAGATCCCTCCCAATCTAGATTACAAAAGCTAGAGCAAACCTTGTTGCTGGAACATCTGAACAAAGAGGAAAAAGCAGCTATATTAAATATCTGCAGGGAATACAACGATTTATTTTTTCTCGAGGGAGACAAACTGACCTGTACAGATCTAATTTCACATTCAATCAATACTCCCGCGGACAAACCGCCAGTGCACATCAAACCTTATAGATTACCGGAGGCACACCGGAAGGAGATAAATACACAAATTAACCAAATGCTCAATGATGAATTGATAAGCCCCAGCAAGAGCCCATGGAATTCTCCACTTTTGCTGGTACCAAAAAAACCTGACAGCTCTGGACAGAAGCGCTGGAGAGTCGTCGTGGACTTCAGGAAGTTAAACGACTTAACTATAGGCGACGCCTTCCCCCTTCCTAACATAAGGGATATCTTGCACCAATTGGGGAGATCGAAATATTTTACAACTCTCGATCTCGCTAGTGGGTTTCATCAGATACCAATGACAATGGAGGACATGGAGAAGACAGCTTTCAGCACACCTTTCGGACATTATCATTTCAATAGAATGCCGTTTGGCCTAAAAGGAGCCCCAGCCACCTTCCAGCGGCTCATGAATACCGTGTTAGCCGGACTACAGGGAACACGCTGCTTTGTGTATCTAGATGACATAGTTGTCATAGTTGTTGTGTTGGATACAATTTATCAGACCACAATAAAAAACTACTAGAGGTATTTGATCGATTAAGGGCCGCGAATTTAAAACTCCAACCTGATAAATGTAATTTTTTAAAGAAAGAAATCGTATATCTTGGCCATGTCGTCAGCAAAAAAGGAGTATATCCCGATCAAACTAAAATTAAAGTTGTGAAAACCTACCCTACACCAAAAAAGGTAAAAGAGGTGAAGTCATTTTTAGGATTCGTTGGTTATTATAGATGCTTCATCCCCGAATTTGCGAAAATTGCTAAACCACTAACCCAACTATTGAAAAAGGACATACCCTTTTTATGGAATAGTTTTTGCGACGAAGCATTTAAAACTTTAAAAAATAAATTAATATCCGCTTCTGTATTAGCATACCCCAACTTCAATGAAGAATTTAATGTAACTACAGATGCAAGCGATTTGGCGATTGGAGCCGTTTTATCACAAGGTCCCGTGGGCAAAGATCAGCCCATCTCATACGTTAGCAGAACCTTAAATCCAGCCGAGACAAGATACTCCACAATTGAAAAAGAATTGTTAGCCATAGTATACGCTGTAGAGCAATTTCGACCCTACATCTATGCGCGAAAATTTAATATCATCACTGATCATAAACCACTTGTGTGGCTTATGAACGTTAAGGACGTATCATCTCGCCTTATGAGATGGAGGATTAAATTAGAGGAACACGATTATAAAATTGTGTACAAACCGGGACGTCTTAACGCTAACGCAGACGCTCTTAGTAGAATTTCAACTGAAAAAAATCATATCGATAATACCATTAATGTAATTACCAGGAGACAAGCTAAACTCAAAGAGCAATCAGAGACCAGCAAGCCCGAGAATTTTAATCGTTTCAAAGATTTTCTTAATTACGTACAAGCAACTGATAACCCTATATTAGAAAATAAAAATTCCTTACTAAGTCTTAAAAGTATTAATCCTCAAATATTCATCTTATCGAGTCTTGACTCCAGTAATAATGAAAGTGTTTTAGCCGAGATTATTCCCAACTTTAAAGAATCAATTCAGAAAGATAATTTCATCATTAGAAAAATTTCCAAACAAACTTATATTATTCTAAGAATACCAATTCCAATGAGGACAGAAGCCGAATACAATGTAACATTGCTCGTTCTAAAGAAGCTCACTGACTATTGTCAAAGCAATAATTTACTGAACATTAGTATTTCAGTCCCCACGTTGCAGCCGAATAATAGAGCTGAATTAAAAAATTTGATTAGTCTTGCATTTAAAGGTATAAACGTGCAACCAACCCTATACCTGTCCCTGATAAAGGAACCCGAGAATCGTGCCCAAATAGAAGAAATTATAGAAATATTTCATAATTCACCTATAGGAGGGCATCAGGGACTATACAAAGGATACGCATGGCATTTGATTGGCCCGGTTTAAATACCGATGTAAAGGAGTACATTAAAAGGTGCCGCTCATGCCAAATTAATAAGTTAAATAAGAACCATAGAGTCCCCATGAAAGTTACGACCACAAGCTCGAGACCCTTGGAAAAAATCGCCCTGGATATAGTACGACCATTACCCATAAGTTACACAGGTAACAGATACATATTAACCTTCCAGGACGATCTAACTAAATATTCCGAAGTAGTGCCGCTTGTAAATGCCGAATCCCGCACTGTCGCTGAGGCATTTGTAACAAATATAGTATGTCGCCATGGAATTCCTGGATCGGTGTTGACCGATCAAGGGCAAAACTTTCTAAGTGATATGTTTTCAGAAGTATTCAAATTGCTAAAAATACGTAAACTTCGAACGACTGCATATCATCCACAAACTAACGGAGCTCTAGAACGAAGTCATCGAACTTTAGCCGAATATTTACGGCATTATGTTAATCGAGATATATTAACTTGGGACACTTGGATCCCGTTTGCGATGTACGTATATAATACTACTCCGCATACACGCACCGGTTATTCACCATACGAGCTTCTCTACGGATTTTCTCCCGAGATACCCACTCATTTGAAATCAGATCCAAAATTGTCATACAACTACGACAATTATGCAAACGAGCTCAGGGCTCGTCTGCAGCACGGATACAAGATAGCCAAGGAATCCTTAGTAATGAAAAAGGAAAGGTCCAAGAGCTACAACGATAAATACACCGAACCAAAACATTTCAATGTAGGACAAAAAGTCTTGTTAAAAAATCAAACAAGAAAAAATAAATTCGCCCCTTTATGGATTGGGCCGTATGAAATTACCAATATAAAATCCACGGAGAACTCCGTAATAAGAATAAATCAGAAAATAAAACTGTACATAATAATAACCTTAAAGCATTTATAGATTAGTAAGTTAAATTTAAATTACAGGTACCACTTCTACGCACTAATATGGATCAGCATAATAAACAGCGTAAATGGACAAGTAAATATTACTACCTTCGAGAGCACTCCTACTGTATATTTCGAGGAAATTGGTAAAGTCGGTTTATATAGTAAAGAATGGAAGGTAATAATTTTTTACAATTTGGACAATCTACACTATGAATATAATAAGTTACTACAATACAGTGATGAAATAGAAAAAACATGTGATCAATTATATAAATATCACACAGAATTATTCTCCTGTAAAGGTATTACTCAAATAATAAATATAGTAATGAAGGATATAGAACAAAAAGAAAATCTCCTCTTGTTCGAACCTACACGAACAAAACGAGGACTTTTCAATGCTATTGGAACACTAAGTAAAACCTTGTTTGGCACTCTTAGTGAAGAAGACGCAAAGGCATATAATGAGAAAATAGACAAACTTTATACAAATCAGGACTATCTATTAAATTTAATCAAAAATCATACCACCATCTTGGAAACTACTACAAATATTTTTAATCGAACTAGAACTGACCTAATTAACCAATTTCTGCACATAGATAATAAACTTGACAAACTCAATTCAACTATAAACTCCATAACACGCAAAATAACTATACAGACATTAAACCTAGAATTCGAAAGTTTGGTCTCTCTGCCTACACTTATACTTCTGCGTCATCCAAACGCACAAAACCTAAGCATGGAAAACCTGACCCATCCACCCAGTACTCTCACGTTGCCCATTGATAATAAGGAAAGTAAGTAGTATAGATATGGCGGTTCTGGCTATTGAGAAAATCGAGCTCAAAATGTGCTATGGCGGTTCTGGCTCATGAGAAAATCGAGTCAAAAATGTGCTTTGCCGATTCTGACGCAATCTTGGATTTAGGGTATTCGGTCTTGTAGGCTACAATTGAGAGATAAGGAAAAGATATAAGGCTTGTCGGCCATCTTGGATTTTCGGTATTCGGTCTTGGAGGCTACAATTGATCTTCTTCTTCTTTGATTTACACCTGGACTTGGATCTGGACCTGGATTTAGGGTATTCGGTCTTGTAGGCTACAATTGAGAGATAAGGAAAAGAGATAAGGCTTGTCGGCCATCTTGGATTTTCGGTATTCGGTCTTGGAGGCTACAATTGATCTTCTTCTTCTTTGATTTACACCTGGACTTGGATCTGGACCTGGATTTAGGGTATTCGGTCTTGTAGGCTACAATTGAGAGATAAGGAAAAGAGATAAGGATTGTCGGCCATCTTGGATTTTCGGTATTCGGTCTTGGAAGGCTACAATTGGTCTTCTTCTTCTTTGGGGATAAGGGAAAGGGGTTTAGAAGGTCAAAGGTCAAGGTCGGTGATTGTTTAGTAAGATAAGGCACCTGTCGGCCATCTTGGATTTTGGGTTTTCGGTCTTGAAGGCTACAATTGATTTCGTTCTTCTTTGATTTGCACCTGGACTTAGATCTGGACTTAGACTTGGATCTGAACCTGGACTTGGGTATTCGGTCTTGGAGGTTACAATTGGTCTTCTTCTTCTAAAAAATTGCTATGGCGGTTCTGGCTCATGAGAAAAATTGCTATGGGGGGTTCTGACCCATGAGAAAAAATCGAATCTTGGATTTTGAGTATTCGGTCTTGGAGACTACAATTGGTCTTCTTCTTCTTTGGGTTGTTGATGGAAAGATAAGGATTGTCGGCCATCTTGGATTTTCGGTATGGAAAAAAAAGTATGAAAAAGTAAGAAGAAGATGCGAAATTGGGAAGTGCGGACCTTGGTTCGTGCTGAAGATAAGAGTTTGTTGTTTTGAGTTTTTAATTACGAAGTACACCTTTATCAGCTAAATGAAATAACATGATGCGAATTTAATAGGAAAACAGAATATTGCGTAATAAAGATTTCACCACATTGAGTAAATAGATGAAGATTATTTTTTATTTCTTTTGCAAATTCTTATTTCTATGATATCATTTGGGGTCCAAGCAAGCTTTAGCATGTTTTTCTGCTCGAGCTGTGATTGATAAGCGAGCTAGTGACTGCGTAGAAATTAATAATTTATTGGCAATGTTGAGGTCGTTGGGTGATAAGGTTTTGTAGATGAACCTGACCTCGTGCTGAAAATAAGAGTTTGTTGTTTTGAGTTTTTAATTACGAAGTACTCCTTTATCAGCTAAATGAAATAACATGATGCGACTTTAATTGGAAGCAGAATATTGTACCCTCGAACTTTAAAAGATTATCATGTAATTTCTTTTCCAGATCTAAATAAAGACATTAATTCGAGGTTATATTTTGAAATAATTTCGTGTTTTATGCAACTAGCAAGTAAGTCATTCCACCGATTACGTCATAACACCATTGAGGAATAGCCAAAGGAATTTCTGTAATTAAGGTAAAAAATCTGATGTTTAAAAATAACATGCATCGCTTTGCATAAATCCGTTAATAAGTAATAAACGTCTAGTCAAGATAGCTAGAATGGCTTCTTTCGGTACTTTGGAGAGGTTTATCATGTGAAGAAATTGCAAAGAAAATAAATATCTTTTCATAGCTTTAAACTTCGTTTCTTTATGATTCAGTCGTGATAATTTTAATAAGGGAAACCATTGATTCGTAATTATGCTTTAAATTTATATCAAACTAACAGCTACCAAACCCATATAACAACCTTGAACTGCAGAAGAAATGAACAAGATCATTGGCGTTGTTGTAGCACTTTCTAAAAATTGCCTCAAAACTGTGAATTTAGACTAGAACAATCAAAATCGAAGTAGCTGAAATGTCTTCTTTCGATACTTTAACGAGATTTATCATGTGAAGAACATAAGAAAATAAATTTTTTATATGCTTCATGTAACAATAGACTCAAATTGTGATTTCACAGAGTTCAGTTTACTTTGAGTTTGTCATCTAATTTTGGCAAATGTCAGCTTCCGGGTTTGTTGTCGTTGCAGCACTTTATAAAAATAGACTCAAAAACTTTGAATTGGGCCGATAGAACAAACAAAATCGAGGTAGCTGGAATAGCTTTCTTTTGATAATTTTAGAGAGATTTATCATGTCAAGAACTTAAGAAAATAAAACTCTTTTCATAGCTTTAAACTTCGTTTCTTCTTTTTTCACTCGTAATAATCTTAATAAGGGAAACCATATTTTCTCTTGAATCGTAATTATGGTTTAAATTTATACCAAACGGACAGCTAACAACCCTATATGACATTTAAAATTTAATTTTTGTATGCGTCATGCAACAATAGACCCAAATTGTGATCTCACCAAGTCAAACAAACGAAAAACTACAATCCCAATGACCTTTTCAAAATTTATAGAGAAATGCAGCTGAACCAATGAAAGAAATTTAAAGCGCATTAAACTGAGGCTATAATATTCGTATTGAAAGCTTTCTATTGGAAAAAGATGATGAAGGAATTTTGAATCCAAAACAATTTTTCTACAAAATCAAACCTCGAGTTATAAATCTTCTTGAAGCAAGTTTACAGAAAATCCTCTGAATTAGACTCAAGGAAATTGATATGTTACTTAGAAGATACATTTCATTATATAATCCATTATAGAAATCTCCAAAAAGTAGTTTAAAGTATGAATTGAAGTTTTCATACATTCATAGAGCTCTTTGATTCAGACAATGGAATTGATTAAAACTCATACCTTCATAGAGCTCTTTCATTCAGACAATGGAATTGATTAAAACAATATATTGATCTTAGTACTTTGCATAGATCAAAAGCTGTTAACACTTTCCGATCTTAAGCTCTTATGATGGAATTTGTATTTATCACGAGGAATGACACTAATTTTGTGTTCTTAAGTATATTCAAATGTTCAACAGATGCTTACTATTGTCAAGACTTATTCTAATATCACCATTAAATCTTTTGGTTGAAGCACAGTTCGGTTTACTAAAATTATCACAGTTTAAAAAATTATTAACTTTAGTTTTGGTTTGTCTTTTACTTTGTTTGCATTTTAGATTCATATAGATTAGATTTCTCAAGTATAGAAAAATTAGCGAATAATTCATCTGATGAAAACTTAATATTAAACAGATCCTTTTATAAAAATGACGATTTATTATATAGATTCAGGATAATTTTGGGGTGCTATGCTTAAGTATTGAAAGATTGAATTACAATAATTATTAACTGACGTTAATGTGTATAACTTTATATGTTCTCGCAGGCATTCTACTGCTAATAATAAGTGTATGGAAAATGTTATCCCATCACAAAGCTCAACATATTTAATTTACTTCGACTGCAATAATTTATATGGGTGAGACATGTCTGAATTCTTATCATATGAGGAATTTCTATGGGATAGAAAATACGGATATCAATATAATGAGCATTCTTCAAAGTTCAGAAATTGAATATATATATTTGAAGTAGATTTAACTTATCTAGAATCACTTCATGACTTACACAATGATCTACCATTTTGCGCAAATAATATAAAAATCCCCTGAATTAGGCTCAAGAAAATTGATATGTGACTTAGAAGATACATTTCATTACATAATCCATTATAGAAATCTCTAAAAAGTAGTTTAAAGTATGAATTGAAGTTTTCATGTATTCATAGAGCTCTTTGATTCAGACAATGGAATTGATTAAAACAATATATTGATCTTAGTACTTTGCATAGATCAAAAGCTGTTAACACTTTCTGATCTTAAGCTCTTATGATGGAATTTGTATTTATCACGATGAATGACACTAATTTTGGGTTCTTAAGTATATTCAAATGTTCAACAGATGCTTACTATTGTCAAGACTTATTCTAATATCATCATTAAAACTTTTGGTTGGAGCAAAGTTCGGTTTACTAAAATTATCACAGTTTAAAAAATTATTAACTTCATTTTTGGATTGTCTTTTACTTTGTTTGCATTAGCAAGTATAAACATGTATTTGAAAAAGGGTATACCCCAAACAAAATGTGATTACAAAATATCAAATTTCTTCGAAATAAAAACACTCGTAATTCACTTAATCAATTTTTATTTAAAATCGGTATAGTTCTATTAAATCTTCCTGACATATCATTATTTTATATAATTAATTTACATATTTCTAAATCCTGGTATTTCGTCCATTTTGTTTTCGATAAATTTTAAATTGCAATCTTCATCCATCTCATACACAGTGTTGTTGATCTCCACTGTTTGAAACTCTGACTGCGGTTCCACTGATTGATGATTTTCGAAAATGAATTTTACAAAGCATATTGTCAATACAAGAACATCTTTTTGTCTCTGAAATTCCTCCATTTTCTGAATTATAGGCTGTGTTACTTTATTTAGATATTCCTGTTTAATATCACCATCCTTAAGATTTGTATTAAGTTCGATGTTTTCAAATTTGTATTCATTACATCGATTGATGTATTTAAATCGTGTTATAACCCGAACAGGTTCATATGCACCATTTTTTAGATATTTTTGAATGTGTTCTTGAAATTTGTTTAAGTAATGTTCTTCCAGTAAATACTTCAGCGCATTTATTCCGAAAGCCAGTTGATTATGCACCGCTAATATCATTTCATCCCATACTGGGGTGAATTGTATCTTAAAAGTATATTGTTCGCGAGGAGTCTTTACGATAGATTTTCCTTTCATTTTATTTCTGGAATAACATTTTTTATTTACTACGCATATATTAATTACTCTGCAACATACCTGATCTTCCTTCCTTTCCTGAATCTGGTCTATCTAAATATTTGCTTCAGCTTTTATAGCAAGTATTTTACCCCCCCACGAGAAATTTTTAAAACTTGAACTGCTTAAAATTAAATTAAATTGAAGATTTCATTAACGTTATTCCCTTAAATAAAGTGTTATATATCAATGTCAAAGACAATTTTTTCATCTCAGAATAAAACGATTGAATTACAATGTTTAGATTCCATTCGCTGCGAGTTTAGATACTCTAAAACACAAAAAAAAAATCTGAATGATGAAGACTTTAGAATAATCCATAATGAATTTAATAAGGAGAAAGGGGGGGTTTTCATATGATTACTTAAATTCTTTTGATAAATTTAAAATGAAGCATGTGTGCCCCTCAGGATTTTTTAATAAACTTAGCAATAAGAAGAAGAATATCAGCATGTCGTTAATGTATGGAACAAATTTAATTCTAGAAATATCTGAGAAAATTTACAATTATATTTAAAGTGTGATGCTTTATTGCTAGCAGACATTTTTGAGAATTTTAGAATAGTATACATAAATATCTATGAGTTTAAGCCGAATCATTATTACACAACACCAGGATTGTCATGGGATGCTATGTTAAAACACATCCAAATTAAATTAGAATTATAGAAATGTATTATATAATTTCATGAAAAGCGGTATTCGGGGAGGTTTAACACAATGTTCCTTACGATATTCTCTATCTAATGAGAGATTTTGATTTTTTAAAGGGTTAAAATATTTGGTTTAGATTGATGTTATTAATTTATATAGACGAGTTATTTCGGAGTCACTTCCATATCCAGATTTTGTTTGGATAGATAATTGTGATATTGAAGATTAGGTTTGAGAAATTTTCCAAATATCTTTTAACGTGTTCTCAATAATATAAATTCAATATTTTTTTTATTTCCCCAGCATGTTTTGACATGTAAAACAGCTTACATTTAAACGGAAATTGCGGTTATAAGAATTTTGTTTGTTAGGGTCTTATCTTTGATTAAATATCAGTTCGAGTATAAAAGCCAAGTATTTTTAGTTAAATTTTTAGTTTTCAATGTAAAGTCAATCAGTGAAACTGAAAATACATGAAATTCGTGTTCCTAGTGAAATTAAAATAATCTAACATGCCTCAGCTACCAATAATCAATGAAGCAGTCATCGAAGACTTTGAAGTGCTCGAAGAACTGAACTCTGCAAATTTTAAACCTACGATTGCAGTTAAAGACATGGAAGAGTTGTTAGAGTATAAAATCATAGGATGCAGCAATGTAACAACGAAGTATGGGCCCAGGATTCTTTTAGAACTAGAGAATTATCAAGTTTTTCTGCCGCCGAGATACAGCGCTAAAATTACTTACCGCACAATCGAGAAACTTAACGATGGAGGCTTCTATGTTGTTAGGAAACCAGCAAATGGGAACTATTTTAATTTAATATTTACAAAAATAACATCTAGTAATGGATATTACTTAAATTTGTAAATAAAAAAAGTTCTATTAAATATATGGTTATTTTAACTTCACCTCTCCCAATTCTCTATATGGATCCTAATGATATTTTAGAGCCATACATGTCTCTAGAAGATGGCAGCAGGAGTCTAATATTACATTTGATATCTGATGAGCCGATTTCTTCTACATTTCATTTTGATTTCAATTTAATACCCTGAATGTACTTGGTGTATGCAATTAGTGGATCCTAACTTCGCTAGGAGATAAAGTAATAGGTCGATTTCTGACAATAACAGATAGCATGTAAGAAAAACAAAATCGCGACTAATCATATTATGATTCCCATGACTTTTAATTAAAACAATTTAATTAATTTTTATATCCCGTGTCTCCAGGGAGCCGGCTTTGTCTAACTGTTTTCATTTAGTTGATAAGCAACATAATTTGCAGTGTTTGCTGGAAAGACAATTATGGCTTTTTAGTAATCGATAAAGATAGTTTGTTGAAGAAAGGACGTTATCGAAAAGGAATCGATACATACATTTCGCTATAAATTTAGAAGATCTAGTAAAACAAATCAGCTAAAGCTGTTCATGACCTGCTAAAGCTGTTCATGACCTGCTAAAGCTGATAGTAGACCTGCTAAAGCTGGTAGTAGACCTGTTAAAGCTAATAGTAGACCTGATATAGCTGTTCATAGACCTGTTAAAGCTGATTGTAGACCTGATATAGCTGTTCATAGACCTGCTAAAAACTGGTAATAAACCTGTTAAAGCTGATAGTAGACCTGATATAACTGTTCATAGACCTGATATAGTTGTTCATAGACCTGCTAAAGCTGATAGTAGACCTGATATAGCTGTTTATAGACCTGATATAGCTATTCATAGAGCTGATAAAAGTTGTTCTTCGATCTAATAAATGAGAATCAGGTATTTGACCATCCGCTCTTGCCGTCATGATAAATCAGTTAACTTATAATTTATGCATACTTTGAAGCTCTAGTACCTTTTATTTAACTATCAGTTCTGTATTATCTTTTAAGTCATATTTGCTGTACAAAGATTTACAGGTTGTTTCATAAAAAGCAATTAACATAGACCTATCGTTATATTATAAAATTTTTCGTTAATAAGGAAATAATCTTTCTCAATTTCAATCTTTGAATTTTGCTGTCAATTGTCGGGTTTTTAGGCGTTGAAAAGTGAATTATATTCGACTATTCTGAGATATAAAAAGCAATGTGTAAGGAGTGCTACGGAAAGGGACTTGATGTCTTCATAATACTATAAAAGGAAAGGGATGAACAATGATTTAATAGCTAATACCAACACTTTGGTGGAACCGCTTATCTCTATTCATTTTTCACATTTTTTCTCATCTATAAAACTTATTTGTTGATTACCCATGAACCTCTCATAAAACTTCCTTCAAATTTAATTAAACGATCCCCCGCTTATCTCTATATAATTTCGGTAGCAGCTAACTATCGATAAGCATGGGATGAATAATGATTTAATAGCTAATACCAACACTTTGGTGGAAACGCTTATCTCTATTCATTTTTCACATTTTTTCTCATCTATAAAACTTATTTGTTGATTACCCATGAAACTCACATAAAACTTATTTTTTAATCATTCCATAAAACTTCCTTTAAATTTAATTAAACGATCCCCGCTTATCTCTATATAATTTCGGTAGCAGCTAACTATCGATAAGCATTTTTCATATTTTTTGCTCACCACAATTCCTTTCAAATCATATGCAAAGAATTTAAATTTAAATTTAGAATTCTATAAAGATAAGGGGTCATTTAATTAAATTTGAAGGAAGTTTTATGGAATGATTAAAAAATAAGTTTAATGAGAGTTTCGTTTTTACGCGATGATGTTAATTAAAATATTTGATCTTAGGTCGATTTCTGGTAATAAAAGATGATATGTATAGTGATTATCATAGTTTTTGGTAGTACTATCAAAAATTTGCGGCTGTTTTTACGCGATAATGTTAATTAAAATATTTGATCCTAGGTCGATTTCTGATAATAAAAGATGATATGTATAACGACATAAATGAATAAAACTGATTAGAAATAAGTGAACACTATTTTAGTATTTAAACAGATGCTTCAAATTGTTTAATTCAAAAGTTGTTTAAAACCCGTTCAACATGACCAGTATCAGTCAAATTATTATCAACTTTTTTACCAACATAGAATTATATGAGCACCCTCATATAACTATTAGTGAAATTGTGGACGACGTTAAAACGCCGGTGTTTGTTTTATACAAAATGAGAGATGAGGATTTGTGGTACGAGGCAGCCACCCCGTACACAGAAGGTTTGGAGCCTATCATATCGGTAAGTTTTAAAATTTATAAGAAAAATAAATTAAATAATAAATTCTTTTTAAAATTTACAGCGCTATTACCATATAAATGGAAATAGAATATTCGTTCTACAATATAACATCGAGTCGCTGGTGGTTTCAATGAGGCTGCGACTCGACGCGGTAACACGCAGAGAAGAATCGTGGGACACCGACGACGACGACGATTAAGCTCATCCCGGATGGAAACTTGCAACCGCCAAAGGAAATATTAAGCTTATCTTCTCTTAAATTTTGTATAAAACCCCATGCTGTTTAATTCATAAGGGAATGCTCAAGAAAATGTTTAGCTTTTAAGAAATTTTCTAGAAAAGTAATAGAAGATAGAAATAAGAATTAAATGTCTTATTATTTAATGCTAATAAAAGTCTTTCTGTAAATGTTAAAATAGCATTTTATTAATTTAGTCATTTATTTTTCCTTCAACATAAATTTATTAATGATGCTCATTTTCACAATTTCTATTTAATCTAACAATTAGTTTCAAATGTAGCTTTCATAATATCTTTCTTGATGTCTACTTGTAAAGAATGATAATGATATTGGGATTTGCAATTAAAGCACGACTTCTTCCTGATCTCCTGCTGGATGTTAATTTTAATTCATCCACCAGTATATTGGGGTCTGTAATATCTTGAATTTCATCATCGCCATTGGAGTCTTCATCACAACTTCGGTCATCATCCTCAACCGAGGAATCACAACTTCGGTTATCATCTTCAAACGCGGCATCTTTAACTGAATTTGGGTTCACATCTTCATTTACTCTTCTATCAGCGATGCTAAAATATCCAGTATTCTCACCCTTTAAAGATTCTTGAGAATGTCCCCGATTTTTTCTAAGCGGTATAATTTTATTCCTAATAGTATTCCTAACGCGATCAAAACCGGCTTCATTGATGGATGTTAATAAATGGGTATTTTCATCTGATAAAATCTCTTCTTCACGATTTTTATCTTTCAATAAATGTGTTGACCGTCTCTTATGTCTTAGAAGACTATCTTTCCGACTAAAGAATTTGTTGCATTCTATGCACTTAAACATATTGGTGGTTATCTAAACACTAAAAACGACCTGTTGAAATCGATATTTATAACTTATTACTCCCGCCAACGCCAACAACAACACCAACACCAACGCCAACATCAACACCAACCCTAACACCAACACCAACGCCAACACCAAGATAAAGCTGTTCATAGACATGATAAGAGCTGTTTGTAAACCTGGTAAAGGATAGAATTGAAACATATGCATGGGGGGGCATTATAAATTGAATCAAATTAATAGCATAAGATTTATGCGCAGAATGGATTAATTACCATAGGCAAGTTTTATGTTTACATCTGTCACTTATAGATTTTAAGTGTGAATTTCCGAACAAAATTAATCCCTTATAATCGAGTTTATAAGCATTGGTATCATTCATAACGATTCTGCAGCTGTTCATATCATCTAATGAGGATAGTTTTAATGGAGGAGAAAATTTTAATGAAAAGCAATTCGAGAAAACCTGAAGTAATGTTATATCTTTTTTTTTCTTGATATGATAGTGTCTTCATCAATTTGAAGAACAGCGTTACCAATTTCCTATTTGTTACCATCACAGAAAACCCTAAAGGATTTATCAATCTTAAGCTCCAGTTTTCTTATTTCGAACTTGAAGGGAACGTGTCCATGTTAATGTAAATGAATGTGTGAGTGTAGCGAATTCTTCATCATCATCCTCATTATTAGAGCTAGCTATCGGAAATTCCAGAATAATAATTACCTGAAGTACTTTGAAGTATTTATGCTTAGGTTGACGTGTTAAAATTTCACTGTCATTATATTTATCAATCCCAGGAACCATTTTCAAGAATTTACAGTTATATGAGATCATTGGAGAGGGTGTGAAATGCCATCAGAAAAAGATAAACAAAAAAAATGTTATTACAGAAATAAAATGGAAGGAAAATCTATCGTAAAGACTCCTCGCGAACAATATACTTTTAAGATACAATTCACCCCAGTATGGGATGAAATGATATTAGCGGTGCATAATCAACTGGCTTTCGGAATAAATGCGCTGAAGTATTTACTGGAAGAACATTACTTAAACAAATTTCAAGAACACATTCAAAAATATCTAAAAAATGGTGCATATGAACCTGTTCGGGTTATAACACGATTTAAATACATCAATCGATGTAATGAATACAAATTTGAAAACATAGAACTTAATACAAATCTTAAGGATGGTGATATTAAACAGGAATATCTAAATAAAGTAACACAGCCTATAATTCAGAAAATGGAGGAATTTCAGAGACAAAAAGATGTTCTTGTATTGACAATATGCTTTGTAAAATTCATTTTCGAAAATCATCAATCAGTGGAACCGCAGTCAGAGTTTCAAACAGTGGAGATCAACAACACTGTGTATGAGATGGATGAAGATTGCAATTTAAAATTTATCGAAAACAAAATGGACGAAATACCAGGATTTAGAAATATGTAAATTAATTATATAAAATAATGATATGTCAGGAAGATTTAATAGAACTATACCGATTTTAAATAAAAATTGATTAAGTGAATTACGAGTGTTTTTATTTCGAAGAAATTTGATATTTTGTAATCACGTTTTGTTTGGGGTATACCCTTTTTCAAATACATGTTTATACTTGCTAATGCAAACAAAGTAAAAGACAATCCAAAAATGAAGTTAATAATTTTTTAAACTGTGATAATTTTAGTAAACCGAACTTTGCTCCAACCAAAAGTTTTAATGATGATATTAGAATAAGTCTTGACAATAGTAAGCATCTGTTGAACATTTGAATATACTTAAGAACCCAAAATTAGTGTCACTCATCGTGATAAATACAAATTCCATCATAAGAGCTTAAGATCAGAAAGTGTTAACAGCTTTTGATCTATGCAAAGTACTAAGATCAATATATTGTTTTAATCAATTCCATTGTCTGAATCAAAGAGCTCTATGAATACATGAAAACTTCAATTCATACTTTAAACTACTTTTTAGAGATTTCTATAATGGATTATGTAATGAAATGTATCTTCTAAGTCACATATCAATTTTCTTGAGCCTAATTCAGGGGATTTTTATATTATTTGCGCAAAATGGTAGATCATTGTGTAAGTCATGAAGTGATTCTAGATAAGTTAAATCTACTTCAAATATATATATTCAATTTCTGAACTTTGAAGAATGCTCATTATATTGATATCCGTATTTTCTATCCCATTGAAATTCCTCATATGATAAGAATTCAGACATGTCTCACCCATATAAATTATTGCAGTCGAAGTAAATTAAATATGTTGAGCTTTGTGATGGGATAACATTTTCCATACACTTATTATTAGCAGTAGAATGCCTGCGAGAACATATAAAGTTATACACATTAACGTCAGTTAATAATTATTGTAATTCAATCTTTCAATACTTAAGCATAGCACCCCAAAATTATCCTGAATCTATATAATAAATCGTCATTTTTATAAAAGGATCTGTTTAATATTAAGTTTTCATCAGATGAATTATTCGCTAATTTTTCTATACTTGAGAAATCTAATCTATATGAATCTAAAATGCAAACAAAGTAAAAGACAAACCAAAACTAAAGTTAATAATTTTTTAAACTGTGATAATTTTAGTAAACCGAACTGTGCTTCAACCAAAAGATTTAATGGTGATATTAGAATAAGTCTTGACAATAGTAAGCATCTGTTGAACATTTGAATATACTTAAGAACACAAAATTAGTGTCATTCCTCGTGATAAATACAAATTCCATCATAAGAGCTTAAGATCGGAAAGTGTTAACAGCTTTTGATCTATGCAAAGTACTAAGATCAATATATTGTTTTAATCAATTCCATTGTCTGAATGAAAGAGCTCTATGAAGGTATGAGTTTTAATCAATTCCATTGTCTGAATCAAAGAGCTCTATGAATGTATGAAAACTTCAATTCATACTTTAAACTACTTTTTGGAGATTTCTATAATGGATTATATAATGAAATGTATCTTCTAAGTAACATATCAATTTCCTTGAGTCTAATTCAGAGGATTTTCTGTAAACTTGCTTCAAGAAGATTTATAACTCGAGGTTTGATTTTGTAGAAAAATTGTTTTGGATTCAAAATTCCTTCATCATCTTTTTCCAATAGAAAGCTTTCAATACGAATATTATAGCCTCAGTTTAATGCGCTTTAAATTTCTTTCATTGGTTCAGCTGCATTTCTCTATAAATTTTGAACAGGTCATTGGGATAGTAGTTTTTCGTTTGTTTGACTTGGTGAGATCACAATTTGGGTCTATTGTTGCATGACGCATACAAAAATTAAATTTTAAATGTCATATAGGGTTGTTAGCTGTCCGTTTGGTATAAATTTAAACCATAATTACGATTCAAGAGAAAATATGGTTTCCCTTATTAAGATTATTACGAGTGAAAAAAGAAGAAACGAAGTTTAAAGCTATGAAAAGAGTTTTATTTTCTTAAGTTCTTGACATGATAAATCTCTCTAAAATTATCAAAAGAAAGCTATTCCAGCTACCTCGATTTTGTTTGTTCTATCGGCCCAATTCAAAGTTTTTGAGTCTATTTTTATAAAGTGCTGCAACGACAACAAACCCGGAAGCTGACATTTGCCAAAATTAGATGACAAACTCAAAGTAAACTGAACTCTGTGAAATCACAATTTGAGTCTATTGTTACATGAAGCATATAAAAAATTTATTTTCTTATGTTCTTCACATGATAAATCTCGTTAAAGTATCGAAAGAAGACATTTCAGCTACTTCGATTTTGCTTGTTCTAGTCTAAATTCACAGTTTTGAGGCAATTTTTAGAAAGTGCTACAACAACGCCAATGATCTTGTTCATTTCTTCTGCAGTTCAAGGTTGTTATATGGGTTTGGTAGCTGTTAGTTTGATATAAATTTAAAGCATAATTACGAATCAATGGTTTCCCTTATTAAAATTATCACGACTGAATCATAAAGAAACGAAGTTTAAAGCTATGAAAAGATATTTATTTTCTTTGCAATTTCTTCACATGATAAACCTCTCCAAAGTACCGAAAGAAGCCATTCTAGCTATCTTGACTAGACGTTTATTACTAACGGATTTATGCAAAGCGATGCATGTTATTTTTAAACATCAGATTTTTTACCTTAATTACAGAAATTCCTTTGGCTATTCCTCAATGGTGTTATGACGTAATCGGTGGAATGACTTACTTGCTAGTTGCATAAAACACGAAATTATTTCAAAATATAACCTCGAATTAATGTCTTTATTTAGATCTGGAAAAGAAATTACATGATAATCTTTTAAAGTTCGAGGGTACAATATTCTGCTTCCAATTAAAGTCGCATCATGTTATTTCATTTAGCTGATAAAGGAGTACTTCGTAATTAAAAACTCAAAACAACAAACTCTTATTTTCAGCACGAGGTCAGGTTCATCTACAAAACCTTATCACCCAACGACCTCAACATTGCCAATAAATTATTAATTTCTACGCAGTCACTAGCTCGCTTATCAATCACAGCTCGAGCAGAAAAACATGCTAAAGCTTGCTTGGACCCCAAATGATATCATAGAAATAAGAATTTGCAAAAGAAATAAAAAATAATCTTCATCTATTTACTCAATGTGGTGAAATCTTTATTACGCAATATTCTGTTTTCCTATTAAATTCGCATCATGTTATTTCATTTAGCTGATAAAGGTGTACTTCGTAATTAAAAACTCAAAACAACAAACTCTTATCTTCAGCACGAACCAAGGTCCGCACTTCCCAATTTCGCATCTTCTTCTTACTTTTTCATACTTTTTTTTCCATACCGAAAATCCAAGATGGCCGACAATCCTTATCTTTCCATCAACAACCCAAAGAAGAAGAAGACCAATTGTAGTCTCCAAGACCGAATACTCAAAATCCAAGATTCGATTTTTTCTCATGGGTCAGAACCCCCCATAGCAATTTTTCTCATGAGCCAGAACCGCCATAGCAATTTTTTAGAAGAAGAAGACCAATTGTAACCTCCAAGACCGAATACCCAAGTCCAGGTTCAGATCCAAGTCTAAGTCCAGATCTAAGTCCAGGTGCAAATCAAAGAAGAACGAAATCAATTGTAGCCTTCAAGACCGAAAACCCAAAATCCAAGATGGCCGACAGGTGCCTTATCTTACTAAACAATCACCGACCTTGACCTTTGACCTTCTAAACCCCTTTCCCTTATCCCCAAAGAAGAAGAAGACCAATTGTAGCCTTCCAAGACCGAATACCGAAAATCCAAGATGGCCGACAATCCTTATCTCTTTTCCTTATCTCTCAATTGTAGCCTACAAGACCGAATACCCTAAATCCAGGTCCAGATCCAAGTCCAGGTGTAAATCAAAGAAGAAGAAGATCAATTGTAGCCTCCAAGACCGAATACCGAAAATCCAAGATGGCCGATGTAGCAGTAGCTACAAATTTAATTTTTAATTTTTAATTTAAACTTCATAAGTTTGATTACATTATTAATAAAATATTTTTATTAAAATCCACTTTAATAATATCCAATCAGACTGTACTGTCAAATATATTTTAGTCAACCTGTACACTTCGATAAATTTTGAATAGTGTGAAACACAAACACTTTGAAATATGTAATAATCATTTATTCATAGCCAATAAAATACTGTACTCTATACAGAGAAAATATTGAACAAACTATCTATGTGTTAAATGTAAAGTAGGATACAAAAAAATGTAAATAAGTATTTCAGTCTAACCAGATCTGCCGATCTGAAAGTATCAAAATTAATAAAAATAAAATTATAAAAATATTAAAATAAAATAGTTTTCTTCGTTTAAATAAAATGTATCTAAACAGTTTATAGGTACTAAGAGGAACTAGGATTTGGGATGTACAATTATATGGACTACGCCCTCCTATATTCAGTCATCAAGGAGCCCCATTAATCCTATCATACCCTCATTGGTGACCCCGACGCTCCGGTCGCAGCATTAGTGACCTCAAAATTTTAAAAACAGAAGTACCCCCTACCCAAGGTAAGGTACTTTCTGGTTTTTAAAATAGAAAGCAGAAGACAACAACGTTAAATTTAAAACAGAAGTACCCCCTACCCAAGGTAAGGTACTTTCTTGTTTTACAAAAAGAAGAAGAAGCCAAATTTTAAAACAGAGATACCCCCTACCCAAGGTAAGGTATTCTCTGATTTTAAAAATCAAGCAGCAACATTTTTAATAAGAGGTGCCCCCCACCCGTGGTAAGGCATCCTCGTTATTTAAAAAAATAACTATCAACAATTAACTCAACAATCAACAACAACAAAATATTTAATAAGAGGTGCCCCCCACCTAGGGTAAGGCATCCTTTTTATTAAAATATTCATCAATCAACAATTTCAAGTCAACATTTCAAGAATACTCATCTTTAGGAAGAAATAAAAATCAACGTAATAAAGAAGCAAGAAAAAGAAAAAAAGTCAACACATCAGTTAAATTCAATATTGGTATGTTCTTTTTTTTAATTAAAATTAATATTATTGTACAACACAAACATACACAATTCTACAATACAACATATTTTTTTTCTCACCTTTCAAAATTTGTATCTGTTTCAATAAATAATATATCTTCAACTTAAATTAAAATATATTTTATCATGGTATAATTATCTGAAAATTTATACATAATAAGGGGTTGGACTTTCATTTTGTGATTCGCGAAGTTAAGTCTCGTTAAAATCAGTGTATAAATAAACAAGTGAAATTTTACTTTCAAACATCAATTATGATGACTAGTGAAAATGAGTCAAACTTTTCACAACAAAGTTTACATACAAATGCTACAAATTACAATGAAAACAATTATGTAGCCACAACATCAATCAAACTACCAAGCTTTTGGACTCCATATCCAGAAGCTTGGTTCATTCAAGCCGAAGCCCAATTTGCTTCTAAACGAATAACGGTAGACGAGACAAAATATAGTCACGTTGTTCAATCTTTACCAGTGGAAGTCATAACAAATATCCTAGATTTTTTACAAAATCCTACACTTCTCAATAAATATGAAAGTTTGAAGAATATTCTAATCAAACGATTTACTGAATCGGAAGAAAAAAAGTTAGAGCAACTTCTATCTACTACCGAAATCGGAGATAGAAAACCTTCCGAATTCTATCGCTCCATGGAAATTCTTGCAGGCAATTCCTCCACATTTAGCAAATCTTTAATTAAAAAATTATGGATGAGAAAATTGCCGGCAAATATCAACATAGCCTTAATATCTTCCGGAAAACAAGATATTAAAGAACTTTTAGATTTGGCAGATAATATATATGATATTTCCAAAATTCAATTTATATCGGAAATAAACAAAAATCTACCAACACCAAATTACAATTTTATCGATAACAATTTCCTTTTAACAAAAATAAATAATTTAGAAAACAAATTAGAAAATCTCGAAAATTTGATAAAAGGATTATCGTGTCAAAACCAACCTTCTTATTCTCGTTCTCGAAACACATCAAGAGATCATTCATTCTCTAGAAACAACTCGCATAGCAGACAAGTTTCAAAATGTAGAGATAACAATTCTTATTGTTGGTACCACAATAAATATGGTACCAAAGCGAATAAATGCAGTTCGCCGTGTTCTTACAAACCTAGTAATAATCAAAAAAACTAATTAATCCCTCAGTGAATAATATATTTAACAATAATATTTCTAAACGTTTATTCATTTTTGACAAAGAAAACAAATTCAAATTTCTAATAGATACAGGTGCTGATATTTCAGTAGTACCTAACGAATTCTTTAGAAAATTTAACAAAGACCCAAACTTATATTTATCCGCAGCAAACGGTTCTACCATTAACACTTATGGTACAAAACTACTTAAAGTAGATTTCGGTCTTAGGAGAGAATTCATTTTCCCATTTATAATTGCTAATGTCAACAAGCCCATTATCGGAGCAGATTTTTTAACAAAATTTAATTTACTCGTCGATTTAAAAAACAAAAGATTACTCGACGGTACAACAACATTAAGTGTTAGTGGAATCACGGTAAACGCAAATACTCCAACTCCTCGTTACTACGCAATCAGTAATGAGTACGGTAAAATTTTGCAAAGATTTCCCACATTAACACAACCACCTCGTTATGATATGCCAGTTAAACATAACGTTGTACATCACATAGAAACTAAAGGACTACTTCCTTTTTCTCGTCCAAGACGTTTAGATGGACATAAATACAAAATTGCAAAATTAGAATTTGATCACATGGTTAAATTAGGTCTGTGCCAATTATCATCTTCTTCAGTATCTTCTGCACTACATCTAGTAGCAAAGAAAAATTCTACTGATTGGCGACCATGTGGAGATTATCGCAGACTCAACGCAATCACAGTTCCGGATAGATACCCATTACCACACATACAAAATTTCTCAATGAACTTAAACGGTTGCATCATTTTCTCAAAAATTGATTTGATAAGAGCTTACCACCAAATTCCAATGGCTAAAGAAGACATACATAAAACAGCCATTACAACACCTTTCGGATTATTTGAATTCACTAGAATGCCTTTTGGTCTAAGAAATGCTGCACAAACATTTCAACGATTCATGGACCAAATCATTAAAAATTTAGATTTCGCTTTTGTCTACATTGACGATATTTTAGTTGCCAGCAAATCTGAATCCGAACATCAAAATCATTTAAACCAAATTTTTAAACAACTATCAGATTTTGGAATCAATATCAATCCATCCAAATGCATTTTCGGAGTTGGATCTTTGGACTTCCTCAGTCATAAAATAACAAAAGAAGGCATCTTACCTTCAGAAGACAGAGTCCAAATTATTAACAATTTTCCTTCTCCAAATTCCATTAAACAAATTCAACAATTTATTGGCATGGTTAATTATTACCATAGATTTATTCCAAATCTTGCCACATTACTAAACCCAATTCACACTCATTTGGCCCTACTTCTCAAAAAGAAACCAAATAACTCTAAAAACTTTTCTTGGCCAACAGAATGTGAAGATCAACTTAACAAAATTAAACAATCATTTTCAAAAGCAACTTTATTAATTCATCCTATTGAAAGTGCAAAATTCAATTTAACTGTGGACGCTTCTGCTAGCGCTGTTGGTGCAGTTCTCCAACAATCCAATGCAAATCATTGGGAACCCATTGCATTTTTCTCTAAAAAATTAAAAGACGCGGAAATAAAATATTCAGCATTCGACCGAGAACTTTTGGCATTATATTTAGCCATCAAACATTTTAGACATTTTCTAGAAGGTCGAGAATTTACAGCTTTTACAGACCACAAACCGCTCATTACAGCAATATGGTCTAAAACAGAAAGAAGTCCAAGACAAACTAGACATCTGGACTACATAACTCAATTTACCTCAGATATCAGACATATCAAAGGCAAATCAAACACAGTAGCAGATACTTTATCTAGAATTTCTATCGAAAATTTTGAACATTCAAAGCATAACAATACCAAATTTGATTTAAAAACTATCGCTGAGTACCAAAATAGTGATGAAGAACTTACACATCTTTTAATAACTCAGCATAACAGACCAGATAATTCAAAATATAAACTTATTAAAATTAAATTAAACACTTCTGAATCTGACATTTGGTGCGAAGTTTCTACTAAAAATTCACGGTCATATATACCCAAAGAACTTCGAAAATCTATCTTTAATACCATACATAATTTATCTCATCCAGGAATTAGAACAACACGAAAATCTATTGTTTCAAAGTACTTTTGGCCTGGAATGAATATAGATATTAACAAGTGGACTAGAAATTGTGTCAATTGCCAAAAAGCCAAAATAACTAAACACACAAAATCAGAAATCGGTAAATTCGAACTACCCAAAACAAGATTCGAACATATCCATTTAGATTTGGTAGGTCCTTTACCGTCTTCAAATGGATATTCTTACATTTTAACAATAATAGATAGATTTACTCGATGGCCAGAAGCTTATCCAATCAAAGATATACAGGCAAGCACAGTTATCAATACGTTATACGAACAATATTTTCCACGTTTTGGTATTCCTCTAGAAATTACCACAGATCAAGGTACTCAATTCGAATCCAAATTATTCGAAGAATTTACAAAAATTTTAGGATCACATCGAATCCGTACTACTCCTTATCATCCACAATCCAACGGAATGATAGAACGATTTCACAGACAATTAAAAGCAGCCATACGCGCTCGTGACGGCCAAAATAATTGGGTCACACAATTACCTGCAGTCCTCTTAGGTTTCCGAACCACGATTAAAGAAGACTTGCAATGTTCTCCAGCAGAACTTGTCTATGGACAACCTCTTCGCGTTCCAGGAGAATTTATCATTAACAACAACTCAACAATACAAGATCCATCAAATTTCTTAAGTAAAATTAGATCTTGCATAAATAACTTCAAACCTTCACATTCTCGAAAACAAAATTCTAAAATCTACGTACCTAAAGATTTAAAAGATACAGAATTTGTTTTTGTTAGAATCGACAGAAGCAAATCTTCTTTACAAAACCCATATGAAGGCCCTTTCAAAGTATTAAACAAACTTGATAAATATTATCAAATCGACTACCGTGGTAAAGCAACGAACATTGCAGTTGACAGACTAAAACCAGCATTTATCGAACACACAGAACAAACAATTACACCAATCAAAAACAAGCCAAAAAAGAGAGTAAAATTTCAATTATAATTTTTTATTACTAACAATATTATTATTCATCATATTCTTAATTTTACGATTCACTTAAAATGAACGTTTTCACTGAGGGGGGAGTAATGTAGCAGTAGCTACAAATTTAATTTTTAATTTTTAATTTAAACTTCATAAGTTTGATTACATTATTAATAAAATATTTTTATTAAAATCCACTTTAATAATATCCAATCAGACTGTACTGTCAAATATATTTTAGTCAACCTGTACACTTCGATAAATTTTGAATAGTGTGAAACACAAACACTTTGAAATATGTAATAATCATTTATTCATAGCCAATAAAATACTGTACTCTATACAGAGAAAATATTGAACAAACTATCTATGTGTTAAATGTAAAGTAGGATACAAAAAAATGTAAATAAGTATTTCAGTCTAACCAGATCTGCCGATCTGAAAGTATCAAAATTAATAAAAATAAAATTATAAAAATATTAAAATAAAATAGTTTTCTTCGTTTAAATAAAATGTATCTAAACAGTTTATAGGTACTAAGAGGAACTAGGATTTGGGATGTACAATTATATGGACTACGCCCTCCTATATTCAGTCATCAAGGAGCCCCATTAATCCTATCATACCCTCAGCCGACAAGCCTTATCTCTTTTCCTTATCTCTCAATTGTAGCCTACAAGACCGAATACCCTAAATCCAGGTCCAGATCCAAGTCCAGGTGTAAATCAAAGAAGAAGAAGATCAATTGTAGCCTCCAAGACCGAATACCGAAAATCCAAGATGGCCGACAAGCCTTATCTCTTTTCCTTATCTCTCAATTGTAGCCTACAAGACCGAATACCCTAAATCCAAGATTGCGTCAGAATCGGCAAAGCACATTTTTGACTCGATTTTCTCATGAGCCAGAACCGCCATAGCACATTTTGAGCTCGATTTTCTCAATAGCCAGAACCGCCATATCTATACTACTAAAGTAAAGTACTTAAACTCTACCAAATTAGCCATTTCAGTACAGCTATCGTGAATAATAAAATAATTTTCGAACTAAAGATTCCAATTCCCTTTAAAGAACCCTATCAACTCCTCAAAATTATACCTCTGCCTAATCCTCGCGGCGACAATTTCATTTACGTTAAACCCTCTTCAGAATACCTAGTAGTTGATCTCCAACGTGAACATTACTACACACTTAACAATTTCGATATAGGAAATCGCCTCACGCAAAACTTAAGAAGTTACCTCTGCCGTATCATACATCCGATTTTTAATACACATGCATCCAACACGATATGCGAAATAGAACTCCTGCAACATGCAAAAGTTCTTCCCCAAAATTGTGAGACTCATAACTTACCAAAGGCAAATTACTGGATCCAATTATCACAACCAGATTATTGGATATTCATATTGGATAAAGCAATCACCACAGATATCATTTGCGGTACTTCTATCACGACATACCCCCTAGAACGATCAGGTATCCTTAAACTAAAAGAAGGATATTACCTAAAAGCTAAAGAATTGACTATCCATGTGCATAACATCCGTCAATCAGAGCTTAATAACCATTACCTACCCACAGTTCAGGCTTCAACCAATATTATACTATCAATTCCTACTCCCGAAGAAAAACTTTCACATACGCCAACCAGAGTAATTAAATATTATGATAAAGATCTACAGAAATTGAGTGAATCCATTAAAACACAACTAACCCAAGAAGGGAATGGAACATAATTTAACATTAAACGCGATCTCGAAAACGATCAACAAAGATCTCAGATTTGCCCTTTTTTCCAGAATTGATCTTAAATCATTTACACAATCTCGAGACCACTATTAATATCTCACAGATGTTCGCTTTCCATTTCTAAAATCCAGAAACCAGCATTTCAAGTAAATAAACCCAAAGTAAACCTAAAATAATTATCAAAACAAATCCTCAAATTACATTCAACTTTCCTCAAATCCATATCATAAATTAAAGCAAATAATTACTCACCTCCTCAAATTACATCCAATTTTCCTCAACTCTGTCACTTAAAATTCAAGCGGGCATAAACGCGAACATAAACAAATTCCGTACAACGTTACAGTTCAAGGTACTTGAACTCGGGTGACTTTCTTTGGTCTTGACAAAGAAAGAATTTCTTTTACATAACGACACGTTATGTACTGATTCAATTTGAACGAAAAATTTGATTGGTCGGGAAAATGACGAGGTTAGCGATTTTCGAGGGAAAATCGATATAAATATAGCTGATGGTAAGTATAGCAGGGAGTTAATTTTCTAAATCCGACCAGGAGTGATCCCCCCACCAGAGGTAAGGCCTCCTGAGTAGCACCTTTAAACGTTATAATTTATAATCAGTGTTATTACTAAAATCAGTGTTTTCTTAAAAGCGAAGTAAATTCAGGGCTGGTGATCTTCGAATCAAGCACTCCCAGTCCTTTGCTACAACCTAAATAAATAAGTAGCATAAAACACTTTTATAAACAAAAATATCACTTACCTGCTATAAAACTGCTGAAAACGGACTAAAAGTGCACGTAATAACAAACTTGGCGAACTTGTAAACCGCGAACACGACTGTCAAATTGACTCAAGCAAAAAGTCAATCTGATAAATTAGACGTCAGAAAACGCGACGGTGTTACCAGAAAAGTGCAAAAGGCGCGAATTAATTTGATATCGCGAAAAATAATAAATCTCATAAGCACAATAAGTGCGAAAGAGATAGACGTGGGAGCGAGATACAAAAAATTTAAGTTCCACACTTGTTCTTAAAAATTCAATCTGGCTAGAATTTTAAGACTCGATGGGCTTTAGGACTTTAGAACCCTTACCTCTGGTGGGGGGAATTCTAAAGTAAAAGCCAAACCTGAAAACTGCTAAATGAAAGACAACTTGAAAACGACTAGACTCTTTATTATTTGATCCTCCTTTTTATATAAATTTGTCTTACCTTAAACTTACGTACTACACATGAATAAATGCTCTAATTCTATTGTATGGTTTGTGCTGAGTCTGCTAGAATGTACAGGTGAGTTAAATTTTTGTTATTGACACTTGATGCGTCTGGTTTTCGTGTGAATTGCAATATTGCACTTTTAAGTGTGGGAACATTGCTCGTTTGTTTTCACATGCTTGATAATTTTAAATATTTAGAAACATGATTTTTGAATTTTTAGGAAAATGAATTTTTGTCATGATTAATTGATAGATTGATTAATCATACTGGGGCCGGGCAAGTTGGCAGAAAGAGGGGTTCGTTTAGCTGGAACAGGGGTAAAGGTTACATCAAACGAGTCGGTATTCGATGGTCTTTTGTACATTCTCCTGAAGATTTCATGGCGCTTATACCATAGACATATAAAGATTGCTATAGCAATTATGCCGTAGGTTGTAAAATAATGATGCACATGATGTGGGTCAATGACGGGAAAATTCCCTTTTATTTCATTGAAATGGATCTTATCAAGAGCTTGCGTATCTAGGTGAATTACTGGAGCATGGCTATCTTCTATAAGTTGAGGTTCCTTTTCAGAGAGGAGAGCTGAAATGTTTGTTAGCGGAGTGAATGATGTCTTTTTCTTTTCCGAAAATATTGTTTGGGTATTTATTGTCATTGTAGAGTGTTTAACTTGGCAATTTTGCCGTAATTTAATTATGCCACTTTTAGACAACCTCTTTACGATTACTTCATTATCACATACGATGTTTATAATTGTGGTTTCATGAACGACAAAAATCCAATGGTTGGGATGTGTTAACTGAATCCAGTACTGTGAGGGAACAGTTTTCCTAATATGACAACTATTTACCGGTGGCATGCGATGATTCATAAGTGCCATTTCACAACGGTTAACTGTGGCTTGAAGAGTATATATTGGTTTTTTCTGCTGACACAAAGTTCCTGTATGTTCTGATTTAAAACATTGATTAAGCTCAGGTTGGGTTAAAGGGTAGTATAAATCACGATGCAGACTGGCTGCTAAAAATTCCGTCGAGGGTTCTATATAATGGAATTGTCCATTATATTCTGATGGAATTGAATACAGTTTAAATAACTGAAATTTCGTTTGATCGGGAAGAGGGATTTGTATTTTGAATATAATAGTTGTATCGGTTACTCTACTCTTTACAGTCATTGTCTTATACAAACTTAATAAATCATCTGGATTTGTTTCTCCAGGAATGATTAATGACGTGGAAATATGCTCACGTATGAATTTAATTTGATTGCGTAATTGGATTGGTGTTAACAGAAATGGACTTATCTTACCATGATGTGCATCCAGAACCAATTCAATCAACTCTTTTTGTACTTTCTCGTAACTGGTGATAATAAGATTCGTATATGTCACCATAGAATTAAACGTTAATTTGAATTCATCTTCTTTAATGGTGGTTTTTAGTGCTTCTAAATTAGTGGTTATATGTTGATCGAAAACTTCGAATTGTTCTTGAATTTGTGTAACGGTTTTCTTTAAAACATTGGTTGTAACCTCGGCTATAGAGGTCTGATTTCTAGCTAACGATAATAAATAGTTTTCATTTTCTTTAACTTTTGTGATCTCTTGTTGTATATAGTCCGCGTATGACTGATCTAGGACCCCAAATAGGCTATGCTGGATAGTTCCAATTATTTCAAGGGGAGCTCTTCTTTTGTATCTATCCTTTAAATAGTGATTTCCATTTCTTTTATGTAATACTAGATTATTTTGATTCATCTCGACGACCTTCTGGTGATATTCAGCCACGATTGATTTACAATAATAATTAAAGGTTACAGTTCTATTACAAAGATTTCTTAATTTTTGTAAACATTTTTCAAATCCGGTTAACTGTAGGTAGTAGGTAGATAAGTCGTAATATATGACCATATCCCATACATTATTTATTAGATGAAGGTCAGAAATGTGCTCCATATAAATTCCCGGATTGTGTTCAAATGGTAAGATTTCTACTGCGGGTTGTCTTTTTTGGTTAGAGGGAGTACTCATGATTGGTAGAGATAAAACACTTAGGACACAGTTTAATATTAATATTGAGGTGGCTATTGGTGAAGTCTTTTTCCGTTTAGGATGTAAAGCTGTGCGCCGAAGTTCCTCAATAGGTGGACGTACAGGAATATTGGTTGGATATATTCGTGGGCATTTTCTTACTTGGTTGGTATTTTTCAGTTGTATGGTAATTTTTTCTGAAGTTTCTGTTAGATTTGATGGCGTTGACTCGGGTTTTGTAACACTTGGATCGCTGAGCTGATTCGTTGGTAGTGACAGGTGTGAAGTAACTTCTGCTAATGGTTTAGATTTGCCAGGTAGTTCTGTAGATGGTTCTGGATTGGGAAGGTCTTCAGGTTCAAATGGAAGTTTGCAAACCTTAGTTATTGGTCGTTTTATAAGACCTTTAACTGTCTTAATTGTTACTACTCGGACTAATTCATCTGATCCTGGGTGAGTAGAGTCTATACGACCCAATAACCACTGCCCTGGTGGAAGTTTATCTTCTTTTAGAAGTATAATGTCTCCTACTTTTAAGTTATTTTTTTCTACTTGCCATTTATTTCTTTGTTGTAGTCTGGTTAAGTATTCAGACGACCAGATTTTCCAGAAGTCATTTCGGGATCTTTGTACCATATTCCATCGTTTTAGGAGATTTAAGGGTTTATCTGTCGATGGATATTCTACTATATTGAGTACTGTAATTTGTGACATATGTTGCTGCTTCTTTGTGGCACCTATCCACCGTTAACTTGAACTGTTTTTCCAGTTCGTTTCGAGCTCCTACAAATGTAGTCCCACAATCACTATAAAGATTTAGACAAAGCCCTCTTCGTGATATGAATCGCTTGTAAGCGGCTAAAAATGCTTCAGTAGTGAGGTCACTTACTACCTCTAGGTGAATTGCTTTGGTACAAAGGCAGACAAATATGGAAATATAGCCTTTAACTGATTTTATACCTCGGCCTTTAGATGTTCGTAAACTGAATGGACCGGCATAGTCTACACCGATATTTGTAAACGGCAAGGATGGTTGCACTCGAGGGACAAGTAGTTGACCCATTAATTGCTTGGAAGTTTCCGCTTTATATCTACAACAGACAGTGCATTGGCGTATGGTGTGTTTAATTGTGCTCTGCGCATCTATTATCCAGTACTTCCTTCGTACATACTCACTACTAATGTTGTGAAATGATGAGAATGTGGCAAGATTATTGGATGTCTTTGATTATAAGGTAAATTAGCATTTTCTAATCAGCCTAAGACACGTAATAAGCCATAGTTATCCATAAATGGATTTAATGAGTTTACTTTTGAGGTTGTAGGTATTCTTTTTTCTTTGGATAATGATTTAATCTCATCGGAAAAAACTTCGAGTTGTACTGTCTTAATGCATTGCAATAAAGTTTGATGCAGCTCTTTTGTACAGAGACTTCCCTGAGTGTGTTCTCTCCTAATGAACCTTCTACAGTATGACAGTACTCGAGTGAGTTTTGTCAAACTAGAGAATCTAGTTATAATGTCATTTGGTCGTATAGTAGATGCTAAAGCTAGTACAGGAGCTTCAATGGGTGACTTTGGTATTTCTATTGAATCAAAGCTAGACTTGGGCCACTTTTCTTGTGGTAGTCCTAACCACTGTGGTCCTGACCACCACAGTTCATGATTCTTTAGTTTGGTTGGGGATATGCCTCTTGACGCACAATCAGCTGGGTTGTCTGCTGATCTGACATGAGACCATGCTGATGCTTTAGCTGCATCCAGAATGGCTGAAATTCTGTTTGTTATAAATTTATCAGGTTTTTTTGGACCTCCTTTGATCCACGCTAGAGTTATAGTGGAATCCGTCCATAGGTATATGTTTTCTTCTTTGACGTTTAGGACGGATTTTGCTCTAATAAGGAGCTTTGACAGTAGGACTGCTGCGCATAGTTCTAGTTTAGGCAACGAAATCTCTTTCTTAATTGTCGCAACTTTTGTTTTTGCTGTATACATGGTGGTTACAAATTCACCCTGTGAGGTGTATACTCGTGTATATAATACTGCTGCGTATGCTCTTTCCGAGGCATCGCAAAAGCCATGAAACTGAAAATCACGACAATCCTTGCGGTACTTAATCCAGCGGGGGATTTTAATGGCATTAATGGTTTCTAATTCCCTTTTAAACTGTCTCCAGTTTTGCGCGAAATTATCCGGCAATACATTGTCCCACTCTAAATTTGCTGCCCATAGTTCCTGCATGAGGATCTTTGCGCGAATTACTACTGGCGAAATCCAACCAGTTGGATCAAAAATTTTGGCTATGTCTGATAAGACGGATCGTTTTGTTGGGTTGGCATCTACCAGATTGCAGTTGACATTAAATTGAAAACAATCACTTGCCGGAAGCCAATATAATCCAAGTGTCTTTATGGTTTCTCCGTCTTTTAATAGTAAGAGGTTTTTCTCTTTATAGTCTTCTGGTATGGTATCCAGAAGTGATTGCTTATTTGTTGACCATTTTCTAAGTTTGAAACCCCCAGTTGCTAAGAGAGATATTAATTCTTGTTGTAGCGCCTTTGCTTCATGTATTGAATCGGCGCCCGTAAGCAAATCGTCAACATAAAAGTCTCGTAGCAATACTTCAGAAGCATTGGGATGGGCTTTAATTTCATCTGTTGCAAGTTGTTGTAAAACACGTAGCGCAAGAAATGGGGCGGCAGCGGTACCATAAGTGACTGTGGTAAGTTGATACTCTTTTATGGGTTCTTTGTCGGAGTTTCTCCAGAGTATCTTTAAATAATTTTGGTCTTGGGAGTGTATTTTAATTTGTCGATACATTTTTTCTATATCGGCAGTGAATACATAGCGGTGCTGTCTCCAGCGTAGAATTAAGTCTGCCAACTCATTTTGTAATTTAGGACCTGGGTACATGGCATCATTTAAACTGATGCCTGAGGTCGTTTTTGAGGATGCATCGAACACGACTCGTAATTTTGTTGTTGTACTGTCATTTTTTATGACCGCTTGGTGTGGCAAATAATATCCTTCTTCTTTAGTTGGTTTTACGGGTATCATGTGATTTAGCTTTATATATTCAGCCATAAATGCTTGGTAAGATTTCTTAAGTTTTGGATTATTTTGAAATTTTCGTTCATTTTGTAGTAACCTAGCCAAAGCTTTCTTTCTTGAGTTGCCTAATTCTTTTATGTTACTTTTAAAAGGCATTTTAACAGTATAGGTACCATCTTTGTTTCGTTCGTGGGTCTTAACAAAGTGGTTTTCACAGAAATTATCTTCTATTTTGAAATGTTTTGTATTAGGCGTAACTGCTTCTAAATCCCAGAACTTTTTCAGTGTTTCATCAAGCTCTACATTGGATATCATGCATGTTAAGGCTTTTTCATCATTATTATCAGAAAATATCTGTCCTGATATTATCCACCCAAATTCGGTTTTTTGTCCAAGAAGACCATGTTTATATTTGACAATTTCTTTAGAGAGTATCAAACCAAATATATCTGCTCCTATAATTATATCAATAGGCCCTGGTATGTTGAAGTCTGGGTCCGCAAGAATGATATTAGCTAACTCGAATCTGTTTTGATAGTTTTCTAGTCTTTGGCCTGGCAGCATTTTTGTTAACTGAGGTAGTACAAGAGCTTGGGTTTTTAATGAAAAGTTAGATGAAAACCGGGGTGCTAGTTCTAAAAAGACTTTGTGTTTTACACTTCCTGCATGTGCTAGTCCTAAACCTACGACTTGAGCTTTAGCCTTGAATTTTGGAATAGCAAGAAGTTCCGTCGCTGTTTCAGAGATGAAAGTAGCTTGGGAACCGGGGTCGACTAGTGCACGAAGTAGTTTAAATTTGCCATCTACCGAACGGACGTTGATAAGCGCTGTGGCCAGAAGAATATGTCTATTACTAGTGCTTTGGAATGATTGAATATTGGTTTCTTGTTTTTGTCTAGTAATTGCATTTTCCTTTGATGTCTGAACATCTCTGTTTTGTTGAAAGTGTAATAAGGTATGATGTTTACGTTGGCATACCGTGCAAGTAAATTTACTGCGACACTTTTCACTTTGTTTGTGACTAAGACAATTAATACAAAGTTTTCTGTTTCTTATAAATTTGCTTCTATCTTGAATAGATAGCTGGAGGAATTTTTGACACTCATAGATTTTATGAGGTTGTTGACAAAATCCGCATTTCGAATTATGGTTTGCAAAAGTTAGGTAGGATTTATAATGTGGTACTTGTGTTTTATTTAATTTAGGAGATGCCATTGGCTCTTTCCTTTTAGTTTCTTTTACTAGTTCCAATGACTGGAATCTTGTCTCCAAAAAGCGGAAAAGGCTATCATTTGTTGGTAAATCCCTGGGCTTTTCCAATGTTTGTTCATATAGCTTATGGCTTTCTAGATCAAGCTTCTGAAGGACTATATGTGTAATTATTGGTGCCCAACTACCTGTATCGATACCTAAATTTGTCAGAGCGTGAATGCACTCTCGAGTGGTATCGTAAAGTTTTCGTATACCGCTTGCTGATTCTTGCTCTAATTTAGGTTGGGTCAAGAGCATATGTACATGGATGGAACATATTTTCCTCTTATTTTCAAATCGGTCATTTAATAACTGCCATGCAGTTTTGTAATTGTAATTTGAAATTGTTAGATGCTGTACTACACTAGCAGCTTCCTTTCGCAAGTGGGTTTTTAGGTATTGCATCTTCTCTGCATCACCTAGTCGGTTATTATTATGAATTAATCGAAGGAAGATATCGCGAAAGGCTGTCCAGTTTTGGTAATCACCTTCAAAGACCGGAAGAATAAGTCGTGGTAGTTTGACTTCATCCTCATTTCTTTGAGTGGATCCTTGTCTTTTTTGAATCATGATCGCCACATGGTGATAGCGGTCTTCAAGTTTTTCGTAGGTTTGGTTATTTAGATATTCATTATAATTTTCGTTGGGATTAGCAACTATTTCAGCATGGCTAAGCATAATTTTATTCCAGTACGTTTGGATAGTATTTAGCTTATGCTGTAGTAGGTGGAACATGGAGAGACAATTTCCTGCTCTATTGTGTCTAAAATTCTTTTTAGCAGTTTTATTGTCTCTAGTTGTACTCGAAGTACTTTAATCGCGTAATTATCAGCTTCTTTACATACGCTGCCTATATTGCTTGCGTCCTCAGCTGAGTTTTTTAGGGCGGTCATTTTTGACTGCAATAATTCCTTTATAGTATCGTAGCCAGCTTTTACTTCTTTATAGTAATTTTTGGCAAAGTAAGGGTGCTGTTCGTTATGTTCTCTTAAGGTCTCAATTTTATCATTTGTTTGATTAAATTCTTCCCATAGCTCTTCTAACCGTTCTAATTTTACTTCTATATAAGTAAACGTTTTCCTACTCTCGGAAGCTTTTTTATAATTGATTTTAATTTTGGCAATTGCCTCGAAGAGATTTTTCTGTGTTTGGACTAATGCTTCCATTTTATATCACAAAAGATTATAAATTGACTAAAATTGTATATCCGTTAACGCAAGAAAATTAAATTTGCTATATATTATAAATTTGTAGGTTTAGCAAATAAGTGTGGAAGACAGATCAGTACTAATGAGATGGACACTTGTGGAAAATATGCAAAACAAAGTTCAATAATTCAATTTCATCACGATAAAAAATTTCGGTTAAACAAAGAGAATTTTCAGTAAAATGCAAAACAAAGAGACTTTTCAGTAAAATGCAAAACACATAATTCAATTTCAACACTATAAAAAAATTCGCTTAAACAACGAGAATTTTCAGTACACTTAGCGCACCTTTTTAAAAATGTTCACTTCAATAAAGAAAAACTAGCATAATCAGCACAAATATACCTAAGTTAAACTTCACAGATCAAATTTAATTTCAATATTCCCAAAAGTGTAAATAATAAAATATATATGAATATATAGTATACAATATGAAATATTTTATAGAAAAAAAAAATTTAATTATTATTAATTTTCAGAAACATACCAAATTATAAAGAGATACGGGACAGTTTTTCTGTTGTGTTCTGCTGTATTTTTTCTTGCTATTGTACCATTTACACCTGGCGGCTACTGATCGTTGGCTGATGAGTATCTTCCCTGGCAAGGGCTGCAATCGTTATGGCTGCTGCGGCAATGGCTTATGTTAGTATCGGCTGATACTATTTGGCTGGATGTAGAGCAATTGTCACTACTTCCGTAGCAGTGGCTGATATCGTTAAGGTGTTAGCAGCACCTGGATTTGCTGCTTATGTTATGACGGTTTGGCTGCCGTCGGAACTGATGTTGTGTTGGTTGTGGCTGCAGTCGTTAACAGCTACTGTTGTCGTTTTGGTTTGGGGCAACTACTGCTGACTTCGTTATAATGGATCACTGTTGTTTGCATTCGTTGCAGTTGTTCACAGAAGACGTTTTATTTGTATGTTCCCCTGAAGTCACGGGTAGACCTTTAGGTGGCAAAATATCTTCCTTCTGGTATTATCACCTTGGGGATAGGTGATGGGTTCTCTCTTGGTTAAATGATGAAGCAAAGAACTTCCTCTATGTGGTGGACAAATGGCTGAGAGATATTTGGAAATCTCTTAATTTGTATGTACGCGGCTGCTTTCCTTGACTCGATTCGTGTGTACGCGGCTGCTTTCCTTGGCTCGAAGGACCAATGTTCTTAAAAATTCAATCTGGCTAGAATTTTAAGACTCGATGGGCTTTAGGACTTTAGAACCCTTACCTCTGGTGGGGGGAATTCTAAAGTAAAAGCCAAACCTGAAAACTGCTAAATGAAAGACAACTTGAAAACGACTAGACTCTTTATTATTTGATCCTCCTTTTTATATAAATTTGTCTTACCTTAAACTTACGTACTACACATGAATAAATGCTCTAATTTTATTGTATGGTTTGTGCTGAGTCTGCTAGAATGTACAGGTGAGTTAAATTTTTGTTATTGACACTTGATGCGTCTGGTTTTCGTGTGAATTGCAATATTGCACTTTTAAGTGTGGGAACATTGCTCGTTTGTTTTCACATGCTTGATAATTTTAAATATTTAGAAACATGATTTTTGAATTTTTAGGAAAATGAATTTTTGTCATGATTAATTGATAGATTGATTAATCAACACTAGAAAAAGATCAAAATATGGCGGATGGCAGCCATATTGGTGCAATTTAATAATTTCAATTTATCTTAATGAATAAATGTAAATTGAGTCGCGGATAAATATTAAAAGGAAACCTAAATTAAGTCTTAAGGTTCTGAAATTAGTTTTAAGGGTATCCGAGGCCCTGTTTTGTGGAACTTGTCGAAAATGGCCGCCCAGAACGTATAAAAAGGGCGTTCGGCTATGAATCTCTCAGTATTTTTTCAGTGGTGATATATGCTAGTACAAGCATAAGCAAAATAAAGCTCATCGAATTATATATACCAAAGGTATCAATTCTACATGCAAGTGTTGTAAAAGTGGTGCAAGGAAGTGTTGTGTTTTTTAATTCTTTGGATAAGTACCTCTTTGTATTTTTATTAATTATAAATTAGCATTAGTTGTAAGATTTTTTGAATTAAAAATATATAAGTGAAATTTTATTATTAAGGTCTAATTTTGCATAAAACTGCATATGCCATATTATAGCATTTGGTTACATATGCAACAGGACCATTTAGATTAAGAAGTGAAAAGTGGTTTTTTTTTTCTTTTCGTGAACTATTTAAAGGAAGAATAATTAAGGTCGGGTTGTCTTGTTAAGTATTACGCCCCTTGAATTAATAAACGTAAAAGTGAATAAAAACCCACGTATTTTAATACCGCTACATGATCCACCGTAAGATCTGTTTACTGTTGAATAAAATTATTCAATTACGTAACGCTACGTAGTTTTTGGTGGTTCCATCCAGGAATCGTGCGGTTTATTCACTATTACGGTTAAAGCCAACTAACTTTACTAACAATTATTAGGAGGCATTAAGAATTTAAGATGGAATCATTAGATAAGCTTTTACTTCTTGAAACCGTATTGCGAAATCGACTGGAAAAGTTTATTGACAATGGTCGAAAAACGGCAACTTTCAAAAGTACGCGAGGTTTTTATGAATCAAAAACGACGGATTTAAAGAAATTATGGGACGAATATAGTACAACAGATTTGGAAATTAATAAAGTACTAGTCGAATCTCGAACGAGTTCAGAGCATGAATATATAAAACAGGACAGATACAGTATGACTGAAGTGAAATATTCGGAATACTTAGGAGAGATAGTTGATTGCTTACGAAAAATAGTTCTTATTATGGAATCATCAGGATCAGGAACAGCACCAACACATTCAACAACAATTGTTTATCAAGACTCATTCCTTCCTCGGATTGAATTACCGAAGTATAATGGAAATTACGATCTATGGCGATCATTTCATGATTTGTTTGTATCGCTTGTTCATGATGACCCGAAATTGACAGCAGTTCAAAAACTACATCTTCTTAAATCTTGTTTAGTGGGTGACGCGGAAAAGCTATTAAGACATACCCCCGTAACAAATGAAGACTATGTGCCAGCATGGAATAAGTTAAAGGCCAGATACGAAACCAAGAGAATTCTAGTCAATCACCAATTGAAAATTTTAGTCAACCAAGTCAAATTAAACTCTGAATCATCAAAGGTACTCAAAGCACTTATCGATACGACTGACGAATTTCTGCAGCAATTAAAAAGTCTAGATGTAAATATAGCAACATGGGATGTCCTACTCATACATCTGCTGGTTCAAAAGTTACCATTCTTAACACTAAAGTTATGGGAAGAAGAGCAAGGAGGAACGCAAGAGCTACCAACATTTAAGGATTTTTTAAATACTCGTTTAAGAATTTTAGAAGCAATATCAGATAGTTTAGTTAAAACCACACAAGTCAAACCACACAACACCACACAGGAAACAACAAAGTCATACCATCTTACGAAAGGAATTAAATGTCCAACTTGCGATGCAAATCACTTTGTTCAAAAATGTCCGAACTATCGTAAGATGGATATACCGACTAGGTATAAAACACTCAAGGCAGCCGGTCGGTGTCTTAATTCACCACATTAATAATTGCACCAGCAAATATAGTTGTCTCACCTGCAATAAACGACATCACAGTACACTCCACGCGAAATATATTAAGGAACAGCCCAAATCGTGAACTGGAAAAGAGAGAGCATGTCATCACAAGACAATATTCGATGGAATTCAATTCAAGTCAATCAGTCGAACAACACAAAGGAAGGATTATCAAGTGTAGATAGATAGTGGCTCGCAATCATCTTTTATCACAGAAGAAGCCTGCAGAAAACTAGGAGCAACACGAATTCCAACTGCAGTCTCTATCACAGGCTTAAACACTTGCCCTGCAGCTATCTCGAAACAACAAACAGCACTCACTCTACGAGCTCGAGAACCAACAGATAATACAGTAATCGAAGAACAGTTTTTAATTTTAAATAGAATCACAGAACCTTTACCTACTAAAGTAGTTTCTAGGAAGGATTGTTTACATTTAAATAAATTACAATTAGCAGATCCTAACTTTTGGAAACCAGGAAGGATAGATGCTCTACTAGGGGCAAGGATTTATGCTAAAATTTTACAAAATGGCATTCAACGAGGGTCTAATACAATTCCCACAGCAATCAATACTATATTTGGTTGGATTTTACTAGGCTCAGCAGTAAGTGTTTCAGAGGACAACATGTCTTCATTTGCAGTCACCATCGATGACTTAACATCTCAACTTAGGCAATATTGGGAAACGGAAGAATTTCCTACGAAACCAATCTTAAACAAAGAAGATAACGAATGTCAGCAGAGATATAAAATCACACATCAACGTCAATACAATGGAACATATCAGGTCGAACTACTATTTGTTCAAAACAAGACCCCAGACTGGGAGCGGATAATAATTAACCACGCAGAAATCATGTCGATGGGTAAAATAAAACATGAATATATAGATAATGATATATTTACAGCAACTGAAACTAGATATCAGGCTATTATCATAAGACTCCAAGAATTGTTGACAGAAACGAATTGAAAAATACAAGAGCGAAAAGCCGATAATAATGATTCTGTAAAAAATAATAAGGTGAAACTGCCACAAGTTGATATACCAGCATTTAACGGAGATTACTTTAAATGGCAATCATTTAAAAATCTATTTACGGAGCTAATATACAAAGAAAAAAATATATCAGGATCTCAGAAGCTATTTTACCTGAGATCGAATTTAATAAATGAAGCAAGTGAACTGATACAACACCTTCAAATAAACAATGACAATTTTGAGACAGCTTGGGCTATTTTAAAGAGACGATGCGACAACAAGAGAACTCTGCTAAAGCAGCTCAGTTAAATATACTCTTAAAGCAAGAATCATCTTTAGGCCTGAAAAAATTGCATGATGTGACAACTGAATGCCTTGAGGGAAACTCCTCAGCAAAGCAATGTCAATACAAAAGAGGAAATAAGCCATGCTAATATGTCACTAAATGGGACTGTTGCGGCTCACTTTGCGAAAAAATCAAAGGGGTACGAAGTACTACTGGCAACCGCTCTTGTACGAGCCATTACCAAGCCAGGAGATACTCTTTTATTAAGGGCACTGCTTGACCAGGGTTCTCAGGCAACGTTTATTACTGAAGATGCGGCGCAATCATTAAGGCTACCTAGACGAAAAATTCAAGCTTCTGTTTCCAGACTAAGTTGTTCCAATCTAGGGACAATCAAGCATAGAGGTTACTCTAATACCACGATTCCAATCGCTATTTTCTGTCACAACTACAGCTCTCGTACTTCAAAATTTAACAAGAAATTTTCCGGCAAAGAAAATCATCCCAAACTGGAAGCATACATAGGACCTAATTTTGGCAGATCCTACCTTCAATATGCCCGGAAAGATTGATATCATTCTAGGAGCAGAAGTGTTCGGAAAGTTAATACTAGGAAATATATTGCATGGTAGCGAAGAAACTCTTCTTGCTCAAGAAACCGAATTAGGATGGATACTCTCTGGTGGAATCAGCAACGCCAACAGTGAGCACACAATTTTATGAATGATATCAGAGATCGATACAAAAACTGAATTGCAAAGATTTTGGGAATGCGAAGAACTGTCATGAGAAACTATCACCACTCCAGAGGATATAGCCTGTGAAAGTTATTACCAACAAACGCTAAGAAGAGATGAGAATAGTCGATATATTGTACGAATTCCGTTTAAATAAGATCCTAAAGAAGTCAATGTGAGCGGATCAAGAGAACTAGCTCTCGCTCGAATATTTATTTCAAATGGAGCGGAAGTTCAATACTAACAAAGTATTTGAGACAATGTATAAGGACTTCATGGCGGAATACCAACGATTAGGACACATGGTTCCAGTAAATGATAATGACGAGAAACACTATTACATCCCTCACCATGCTGTTTTGAAGCAAGATAGTATGACCACCAAATTACGAGTGGTCGGCCAAAAGAAATAATACAATATGTTTAAATGACATCATGCTAAAAGGTCCACAATTACAACAGAATTTAATCTCCATGTTGCTACGATGGAGAAAACATAAGGTAGTATTCACTGCGGACATTGAGAAAATGTACCGCCAAATAAAAGTGGACGTTAGAGATAAACAGTATCAATGCATTCTCTGGAGAGAGTCACCGGAACGGCCTATAAAGGAGTTTAAACTAACCACTGTTACCTACGGAACAACATCAGCACCCTTTCTCGCAATACGCACATTGCAGCAACCTGCTAAAGACGAGGCAAAGTCCTATCCTAAGGCATCGACAATTATACTGACCGACACCTATCTTGATGACATAGTGTCAGGAGGTGCTTCAGTGTATGAAGCAAGATAATCCTGTAAACAACTAATGAACATGCTCAAACAAGGAGGTTTTCAGCTTCGTAAATAGCAATAAATTTAAATTCATTAAGGTTGTACCGTATGAATTTCGAGAACAAGCAAGCTCTATAGATTTCCAACATGAACAGACAACTAAAGCACTAGGAGTTTACTGGAATCCCATTACAGACACCTTCAAAATGCATGTATCGATAAACATGAACGACCATCCTACTACAAAACGAGATGTAGCATCAGAGGCAGCAAAGATCTTTGATTCTGTGGGACTACTATCACCGGTAGTTATGACAATAAAAATTCTCCTTCAGAACATTTGGCTAGAGAATTCTTCATGGGATGAACCACTATCAAAGGCATTATTAAGTCAGTGGTTACAAATAAAGTCCGAACTCCTACAACTAGGTGAAATCGAGATCCCAAGATGGATTGGGTATACAGGATAGGATATTAGTTATGAATTTCATGGATTCTCAGATGCCTGATGAATTGTACAAAAAACGCTAGTGCACACAACCTTAATAACTGCAAAAACTAAGGTGCCGCCATTAAAACCAAAGCTTTTCATTCCCAGATTAGAATTATGTGGAGCAACACTTCTTGCTAATCTTATGAAGGAAACGAAAAAGAGTTTGTTTATTGCTCATCTACAATGTTATGCCTGGACTTATTCAACAATCTTGCTATCTTTTTTAAGGGAAGACGCGCATAAATGGCAAACATTTGTTGGTAATCGAGTTGCTCAAATACATGGCAGTCTAGAACAAAAGTACTGGCATTATGTGAAATCCTGTGAAAATCCTGCGGATATTGCTTTTAGGGGTATTTTCCCATCACTACTGAAAACTCATATTCTCCTGTGAGAAGGACCTTTATGGCTAAAAGATAAAATAATTCACTATGCACCAATCCATAAAAAGCCGATTGATTTAGAAAAGAAAGTTGTCACCGTACATTCCAGTACAAAAATTGAGTGCGAAAAACCGGAACAAACAGAAAAAAACGTATACGAAGATCTACTACAAAGATATTCATCATTAGGAAAACTCCAACGAACAGTAGCATACATTAATAGATTCATACAAAATTTCAAATTGAGAAAGGAAAATCGTTTAATTGGTTACTTGACCGTAAAAGAAATTGAGGATGCTATCATCCAATTATAAAAATCACTCAACAGCAATTCTTCACTGAGGAGATATCTCAATGCTTATTAAAGCAAGAACTAAACAAAAAAGCAGAATAATTCCCCTGTCGCCCTTTACTGATTCCAAAGGAATATTACGAGTCGGTGGTAGACTAGATCAAGCGGAGCTACCATATTGTAACGTAAATGGGGCTCTTCGGGCTCGACGGATTAATTAAGACACTTATTTTCAATCACGAAAGTTCACAATTTTATTAAATTCACTTAATTAGTTCGTTGCACAATTTTCCTTACAATATTTCTTCACAATATTACGTTTCGCTTTAACAATAAGAACTTATCACTTCACTGGTTAAAATACAACTAACTAACTAGGCTGCTACTCAGCCCTATTTATACTACTTAGCATAATTCTAGAAAGTGCAGCAACTTAGTTTTAGAAATTTCCGTTATTCATTTCCACCACACCAAGTCACCACAGGTTGGAGTCGGCCATGACTTCAAACGGCATCTGACGTTTTTCTAGTTTCCGGAATTCGGGACATGCGCACAGCTTGACCTATGCCAGACTACAGTGCATGTTACAATATGACAGCAAACATCCTATCATAATACCATATAAAAGCGCTCTGACAACACTAGTACTTGATAAAATGCACAAGTCAACCTTGCACGGTGGAAACACACTAACCTTAGAAGCAGTAAGACAGCGTTTTTGGATTGAAGTGAAGGGATTCATACATCAATGTGCCATCGGAACAAGGCACAAATGACACAGCAAATGATGGGAAACCTACCTACGGCAAGAGTTGTCATGACTCAACCATTCAACCATTGTGGAGTGGACTTGTTACAAGGTGAACCTGAAATATAGGGAATGTGGTGACCTGAAAATAAATGGATAATTTTGATTCGAGTTTATTCTCTTAATTAATACAAATACCGTGTATATCGTCCTTCTCTGTGTTCTTCACTAAAAGATTCGAGTGATCCTGCAAAGAATTTTATTTTAATTACAGAAAACTATGCAGAAGTTTATACTTGCCCTTGTAGTGGTAGATTACGAGGCGGATGCTAAAGCCAGCAGCGAAAGCAGACTTTGGATTACGGATCCCATGAATTAGTCCCCTCCGTCGCGTCTCGGGGTATCCTAAAATGAAAAAAATATTAAGCAAGAGGAAGTCAAGATGTTTGAAGGACGTACTTCACAATACTATTAGCCGTAATAGGGAATTCACCTTCGCCAGCACATAGCTACTTCATATGGAGATTTACCTAACTTGATGAATGCGGTGCAAAAGATATCTGGTACAATCTTTTTGAAATGTTATCATCGCGGGATTCAACGACCTAAAAGTAGATTAAGTAGATTAATATTAAGATTATAATTTTTTTTATTTAGAGTAAATTTTATTTAAAGTAGCTTAAAATTACCTTGTAGAAATGATGTAAGTCAAACAGGGTAACGCGCAAAGTTTGGTCTTCACAGCCTGAGAAATACAAAAGAGTGGTATTTATCTTTTATCTTTAAACTAAAAGTTAAACATCGAAATAAGTAATTAAATACTTACGCTGTCCATTCTCCTTCGAACTTACAAGATATTAAACGAAACACGACATAACCTTTACACCGACATCGACTACAACAAATATTGGAACGAACTTCAATTACCCGAGAAAAAGCTTAGCGACATAGAGTTAAACGTAACCCAAAGCATAAAGTAAAAATAAATCCGACCGTAAAATTTATTGGGAAATAAAAATTATTAACACGTGAACTTACCTGTCAAATCAAAGAAAAAATTAAGAAAAAGCCCACAAAATAAGAAAAGATACCTTTTCCGACAACACCAAAATATTCCACAAAAGGCGGAGAACATTTTACAAAAATAAAAATATTATTAATATTTTCATAACTCAAACCGATTTGACCGATTCCAAAAATCTGCGAAAATACGGGGTGGAAGTGCGAATAGGGGCGCTTTCTCTATAAAAGCTTTGGTAGGTGAAGCGTTTAACTCTCTTTGGAAGGCGCCATTAGATAAGAAAAGTCGCAGTCATTTTTGTGAAGTGTCGAAGTAAAATAGTGAAATAAAGTAAGGAAGTGACATTAAAAAGATGTGAGACTACAAAGGAAGAAAAGTGAAAACTTCAAAGAAGAAAAGTTGAAATAAAGACATATAAAAAGTTGGAAATTAAGTACGAAGATTGACAGGACGAAAAACGGACGGAAGACAGGTGGGAAGGAGACTGGGCAGATCTGGAAGGCAAGGCACACAAAATAAAAACAAAACAAAAAAAAGATAAGTATTGCAATTTAGTTTTTTTTTATAAATTTCAAAATTCCCTTATTTTCTTGCGCGCTACCTTGTTTGCCACTTTGTTTTGTGTTTTAATTTTTTTAAATTTTTTTCTATTCTTGTTCACGAGAAATAAATAAGTATTAACGTAACGGAAAATGTTCCAGTGTGTATTATTAAATAATAAATTGAATTTAAATATAAATAGTGCGTTTTCAATTGTTTAAGAGAGTTCGTGGACTCTAAAACTACGTGGCGCCCAACAGGTGTTTACGCCCAGAGATACCCACCCTTTCTCCAAAGCTTGCCGGTGGTGCAATTTATGCAATCAAATAATTGCATAACATAATTTGGCGCCCAACGTGGGGCGTTAAACACCTACAAAATCATAAAATATAGCATAGAATATCATAAATATATGAAAGATAAATCACCTGTCATCGGTATTGTTGATAACTTGAATGTATACGCAATTTTGTTGCAAAGTGGAACGTTTACGAATTTTGTTGCGAACTGGAACGTATATGACACTTGTTGCGAATAATTTCAAATATGTTTCAAGAGTAATGCAACAAGAGTTTAATGTTGATTGATATTTTTGAACGAAGTGGCAAAGTGGTAGTGGTAGTTTTTAAGGAAAGAAAAAGAGAACGCAATTATAATTTTTTTGAGGGGAAATAGATCCATAAGGTTATGAATGAAACTAAAATGGCTGAATGAAAAATTTAAATTAAAGAAACTTACTGTGTTTAATTTTTCTATTAAATCCAAAATTGTCTTCAGGTTAACCACATTTACGAGTTTACTATTTTGTTTTCCACTATTGCGCACTAATTTCGTGTAATACTTATTAACACCACTTTCTTTTATTTGAATTTCTTTCGGTAGCAGATCACATTTAATTCACATTTTAGGACACTGATAACTTCCACAGCACTAATATTTTATGCACCTTTAATATTCGCACACTTTATCACAAACCTCTTTTTTTAGGCTTCTTTTTACTTAGATCCCCAAATCTAATCCACTGCGATATCCCGGCAATTTACTTCACTTTGCTTAAATCTTAAATTATTGTTCCCGAACGGAGTAAGTTTTTAAGTTTCACGTGCTAAGCGTGCATCGACTATCACTTTTGTTCATCGTGTCCGATTTACAATTAATTGAAAGATAGTAGAGTTCATTCTTAAGAGGAATATATCAATAATGATGGCGGATCACCAATAGTACCGGAGAGGTTGCTAGGCAACACAGTGAGTACTTAGTTACTGACCTACATTACGATTGACCCATATCTTGCACCATGAATTGATATTACTGCTGCTATTCATTATGGATATTTGTGCCGACAGATGTTGATAAAGAGACACTCCACTCAACGTTGTTTACCAATTAGTGAATTTAGTGAATTTTGTTTATGTTCTCGCAAATACCGAATTTTACAGGTCTTGGATTTTTTTTTATGACTTGAACTTAAATACACGAATTTTGTAGGCAAAGAATCGAAAAGATCATTAACCTATTGATATTTATTTTGGGTATAACAGACTTTTTGATATTGGGTGAATTTATAATTAGAAAAGTAGTTCTAGCAATATACATAGGTATAGGTTGAATTTCTTCGGTGATTTGGATGAAGTGTTTTTTTTATTCGCTCATATGGGCCGGCGAATAAGTTGGGCTTATATTCTTTGAGATTAGTACTTCAGTACATCTTCTTTCCTTTTGCGGTTTTCTCTGACGCTAATTGAGCTTTGTTTTTTTATATTTAAATTTTTTTGTGCACACGTTTGCAGTCTGCCTTACACTATCCCTATTATTATTTCAACTTTTCAGGTGCATTTGATACAAACATCGATGATATCTCACAACTCTAGTTTCACTCACTGAAGTCGTTTTTTTTTGTAAATTCTTACACGATCTTTTCTTTCTCTTTTTTTCGTTAAACACATTTTCTTTGAGGTATTGCATTTAACATCTTTCTTGATCTTGTTGAATTAAACTGATAAGAAAATGGAAATCAACAGGTTAAATCAAGAAGAGTTAATATATGAGCTTAAGCTAAGAGGACTTCCAACCGGAAAGGTAGATGAAATGAGAATAAGTTTACGGGATTCCTTAAGAGTGGAGAAAGATGGTCGGTCGTTAGTTTTAGATCCATACCCATTTACCTTTGAAGAGGACAAAGATGCATTAAACAAAAAAATCTAAGAAATTCGGGAACTCCTTGAATCTTTTAGCGGAGATTCCAATACGTCAGAGTATAAGAAAATCTATACGAAAATCGAATGGGCTTTGCGCCGGCTTGAAAGAGTTGTTTCAGAGGGTGACGAGCAGAAGAATGAAAAGGTAAAATCCCGCGCAAATTTGGTGCTATCCTTAGGGTCGCTAAGGATCAAAGCAGATGGAGGGTATGATGAGGATGACTCCTCCGAAGAAATTGCTGATTTGTCGACATCAGCCGCAGTTGTAAACAGGGCGTTTTCTAGGGTCGCACTAAATAAATGGGATTTAAAATTTTCCGGAGATTCAGGCCAATCTTTGAATTCCTTCTTAGAAAGGGTTGATGAACTAGCTGAAGCCAGAGGTGTCAGTAAGTACCAGCTGTTCCATTCAGCCTTAGACTTATTTTCAGGCAGGGCACTTATTTGGTTTCGGGCCAATAAGACGAATTTTCATTCATGGTCCGATCTGACGAAGGGGCTTAAACGAGAATTCCTCCCGTACGACTACGACGACCGGCTCATAGAAGAGATAAAACGACGAACTCAAGATAAGGATGAGTCAATTGGGATGTACAAAGCCGTCATGACCACAATGTTCTCCCGATTATCTGAGCCACTAACAGAACCACAAAAATTGCGCATATTAACCAGAAACATTAGCCCCTTTTATCAAACCCAGCTAGGTCTAACCGAGATCAACACAGTGCAGGACCTTATTGAGCTAAGGCGGCGTCTGGAATCCATCCGAACCTCTGTGGAGTCATACGTACCTCCACCATCCAGAAGACATAGCCAGTTGCTCGAGCCAGATTTAGCTTATGCTGCAGTCGAACGTCCTATGGTGGCCGTGATGCACGGTCAGACATCTAACTCAAGGTCAGCGCGAAACCCTGGGACGAAATGTTTTCGATGTGGTCGATTGGGACACATTGCGCGATTTTGTAGGGTTAACTCACGAAGTGTAAGGCATGAAGATGCAAGTGTTGGGCGAACGGGAAATAATAATGGCTACAGAAACACGGCGTCTACTAATCAACCTCTACCAGGTACATCAGCGAGAAGAACGGACGGAAATCTTCCAACTCCTAATAGAACGTACGAAACTCCTAAAACACCTAATAGATCCTCTGAAACTCCACAAAGACAATCACAAGGAAATACAGTACAGCACCACACTAACTCGGGAAACGCGAGTGGAGCTCGAATGTAGAGGACGGTTCGAGCTCAGGTAATTCCCGAAAAGTCGTCCGTATAGTGAGTCCTGCAGTGGATAGAGAGGTTGAGGGTGATGCCGCATACAACACAACAGTTGGATATGTCTTTTCGGAGGTAAAAGGCGACGTGCGACCACACCTTAATGTGTCAGTTTTTGGGCGAAAAATCAGTGGGTTATTAGACTCAGGCGCATCCAGAACTATTGTAGGAGAATATGGGTGGGAATTACTAAGGAAATTAGAACTTAAAATTACTAAAACGAAAGCAGAAACAGTAATCTTAGCTAATGGCCAGGGAACAAACGTGTTAGGTGAAACTAGTTTGCCGATAGAGCTTGAGGGTCGCGTAGCAGTCATTGACGTTTTAGTAATTCCAGATCTACCACATTGGCTCATTCTGGGAACTGATTTCTGGCAAACAATGGGTATATGTGCAAATTTACAAAAAAATTCGTGGCAGTTCGAAGGGGAAGTGAATGGTATTCAGGTAGCGGCACTACAAAGTCAATCCACATTGACGATAACGCAGCAAAGAGAATTGAGAGAAATTGTAGGCTTGGCAGGGAAGAAAATGGGGACGAATCTTGGTTGTATCAACCAAGTAGAGCATATCATCGAAACCAACTCACCCCCCATTAAGCAGCGATATTATCCTGTATCGCCAGCGATCCAGAATATTATTAATACCGAGCTTGATAAAATGTTGGAAAGTGGGGTTGTTGAACCTTCTTCTAGTGCATGGTCATCTCCAGTAGTGATGGCTAGGAAGAAAAACGGTACTTACAGGTTCTGCGTTGATTACCGCAAGTTAAACAAGGTCACTAAAAAGGATGCTTACCCGCTCCCATTGGTCACGACAACCCTCGACAAATTACGTGACGCGAAATATATGTCTTCGCTCGATATTAAGTCCGCTTTTTGGCAGGTGCCTGTACAAGAAAATTCGAAGCAATATACTGCCTTTACGGTACCCAATCGTGGTCTTTTTCAATTTCGAAGAATGCCCTTCGGACTGAGTAACTCGCCGGCAACATGGCAACGATTGATAGACAGGGTGCTTTCAGGAAAATTAGAGAGCCATGTTTTTGTGTACCTCGATGACGTTATCACTGTCACACAAACATTCGAGGAACATAAACAGATTCTACAGGAAGTCTTGGAAAAACTGCATCAAGCAGGATTGGTACTAAACTTCGATAAATGTGAATTTTGCCGTTCACAGCTCAAATATTTAGGGTATGTCGTAGGCGAACAAGGACTCCAAGTAGACCCTGATAAGGTGAAAAGCATCCTAGATATCCCTCATCCTTCCACCGTGTCTGAGGTGCAAAAATTTATCGGCACTGTGTCATGGTATCGTAGGTTCATACCGAATTTTTCCTCAATCTTAGCACCAATTACAGACCTTTTAAAAAAGAAAAGGAAGTTTATCTGGTCGCCGGAGTGTGAAGTAGCTTTCCGTACCATAAAAGAATGCCTAGTCTCTGCCCCGATTCTAAATTGTCCCGACTTCAACCATCCTTTTTCGATCCACACTGACGCCTCAGGATTTGGAGTAGGGGCTGTTCTTACACAAACAATAGGTGATGAAGAGAAGGTAATCGCATATTTAAGTCGTTCATTGAATAGATGTGAATGAAACTACTCAACCGCTGAACGCGAATGCCTGGCGGTTTTATGGGCCGTAGATAAGTTACGGCCATACATTGAAGGTACGAGGTTTACTGTAGTTACGGACCACGCATCCATTGTCTGGTTACACAACTTAAAGGATCCCACAGGGAGACTAGCCAGATGGGCAATAAAGTTACAAAAATACGATTTTGACATCGTACATCGTCGAGGTAAGGAACACCTTTTGCCGGACTGGCTATCTCGTTCTGTCACGGTATTAGACAGCGTAGAGGGACCCAATAGTGTGCCAGACAAGTGGTATGATAAAATGGTAAAGAATATTTGTAAGACACCATCTAAGACTGGAGGATAGAAGACGGTAATTTATGGAAGCACTACAAACCGAAGTACCCCTCTTTAGCAATGGACTCGGATTGTTGGAAACGGGTGGTCCCCAAGGACAAAAGAAAGGAAATCTTGTTTCAGGCTCATGACGCTCCAACTTCTGGTCATTGTGGTGGGAATAAAACCTATGAACGGATTTCTCGTGATTATTAGTGGCCTAAAATGAGAGCAGATGTTTCGGCATACGTGAGAAGGTGTAGAGTGTGCCAAGCCACGAAACCAGAGCGGAAGAGCCCGATAGGGTTAATGACCCCTCGTAAGGTAGCAAACAAGCCATGGGAATGTGTAAGTATCGATTTAATCGGACCGCTGCCTAGATCGACCCGTGGATTTGCTTATATATTAACTATAGTAGATCAACTAAGCAAATTCCCGATGCTATTCCCGTTACGTACCGCTTCAGTTAACTCTACGTATTTTTAGTTTTTGGCGTTCCAAGAGTTCTTATTAGTGATAATGGGGCTCAATTTAAGAGTAGGGATTTCAAGAAATTCTGCGAAAACTATGGTGTGGATAATAGATATACCGCACTTTATCATCCCCAGGCGAATCCGGCCGAAAGAACCAACCAAATAATTAAGGCAATGCTTCGAGCGTATGTGTCGGAGAACCATAGACTTTGGGATCAGCACTTAGCAAAGATTGCTTGTGCCATCTGCACATCCGCGCAAGAGGTAACAAAGTTGACGCCATACTTCATCAACTTCGGCCGCGAAATGGTAACCCACGGCAAATGTCACAAGAATCATGTTGGTAATGACATCTATGACCCTGAATTGAGATCCTTGGCCCTAGAAGAAGTAAGAAGCGATGTGAGGAAAAGATTAGTTAAGGCTGCAGAGTCTGCTAAACATGGTTATAATCTCCGTAGAAGAGATTTGATGTTTTTAGTGAACGATATGGTTTGGAGGAAAAATTACGTTCTATCAGATGCCGCTAAATATTATAATGCGAAGCTTGCTCCAAAGTATGTGGGCCCATTCAAGGTAGCTAAAGTTGTTTCTCCTTGGGTATATCAGTTGGAAGACAAAAGCGGTAGGGATGCCGGTACCTGGCATGCAAAAGATTTAAAGGTCTTCTGCTCCGATAGTGATTAAGACGTTTCTGGTCTCCCTAAAAAGGCATCCACTCAGCTTCACTGAGTAACCATAGAGTACGTGGGAGTCGCTTAAGCTTACTGCGGCCGCTGCTCTCGCTTTCATTTGCATGAATTTTTTTATTATTATTGTTAAGTTGAATTTTTGTTTTTGTACATTCAGACTGTAGTAATAGTGAATAATAGTTGGGTACTGTTAAGGATCTAGACCGATGTAGCATACCCAGTACAACATATCGCAACTACTAAATGAATTTTTTTTTGTGTGTTAAATCGTATACGGATGGTAAAATATGTTCGATCGGGGATATGACCGAGCTCAAGCTGAAATCAGAAATCAGGTAAAGATCGGGGGGCTACAGGGTAAACTTTTCAAAGTGTTGAATTTGAAGTAGGAGAAAAGGAATTGCTTTATTAAATTTGAAGTAGGAATTGCTTTATTATATTTGAAGTAGGAGAAAAGGAATTGCTATATCAGATTTTTTTTTGTACATGATTATAAACATTGGTAATCGCTTTTCGTATTGAATTATGTCAATAAAGGTAGCGTTAGTATCGAGATTTCTTCGAAATCTCGTGGAGGAAGAGGTGGTATGTTACAAGGTGAACCTGAAATATAGGGAATGTGGTGACCTGAAAATAAATGGATAATTTTGATTCGAGTTTATTCTCTTAATTAATACAAATACCGTGTATATCGTCCTTCTCTGTGTTCTTCACTAAAAGATTCGAGTGATCCTGCAAAGAATTTTATTTTAATTACAGAAAACTATGCAGAAGTTTATACTTGCCCTTGTAGTTTTAGATTACGAGGCGGATGCTAAAGCCAGCAGCGAAAGCAGCCTTTGGATTACGGATCCCATGAATTAGTCTCCTCCGTCGCGTCTCGGGGTATCCTAAAATGAAAAAAATATTAAGCAAGAGGAAGTCAAGATGTTTGAAGGACATACTTTACGATACTATTAGCCGTAATAGGGAATTCACCTTCGCCAGCACATAGCTACTTCATATGGAGATTTACCTAACTTGATGAATGCGGCGCAAAAACGCTACTTCAACAACGTATGGAGATTTACCTATCTTGATGAATGCGGTGCAAAAGATATCTGGTACAATCTTTTTGAAATGTTATCATCGCGGGATTCAACGACCTAAAAGTAGATTAAGTAGATTAATATTAAGATTATAATTTTTTTTATTTAGAGTAAATTTTATTTAAAGTAGCTTAAAATTACCTTGTAGAAATGATGTAAGTCAAACAGGGTAACGCGCAAAGTTTGGTCTTCACAGCCTGAGAAATACAAAAGAGTGGTATTTATCTTTTATCTTTAAACTAAAAGTTAAACATCGAAATAAGTAATTAAATACTTACGCTGTCCATTCTCCTTCGAACTTACAAGATATTAAACGAAACACGACATAACCTTTACACCGACATCGACTACAACAAATATTGGAACGAACTTCAATTACCCGAGAAAAAGCTTAGCGACATAGAGTTAAACGTAACCCAAAGCATAAAGTAAAAATAAATCCGACCGTAAAATTTATTGGGAAATAAAAATTATCAATACGTGAACTTAGAAAAAGCCCACAAAATAAGAAAAGATACCTTTTCCGACAACACCAAAATATTCCACAAAAGGCGGAGAACATTTTACAAAAATAAAAATATTATTAATATTTTCATAACTCAAACCGATTTGACCGATTCCAAAAATCTGCGAAAATACGGGGCGGAAGTGCGAATAGGGGCGCTTTCTCTATAAAAGCTTTGGTAGGTGAAGCGTTTAACTCTCTTTGGAAGGCGCCATTAGATAAGAAAAGTCGCAGTCATTTTTGTGAAGTGTCGAAGTAAAATAGTGAAATAAAGTAAGGAAGTGACATTAAAAAGATGTGAGACTACAAAGGAAGAAAAGTGAAAACTTCAAAGAAGAAAAGTTGAAATAAAGACATATAAAAAGTTGGAAATTAAGTACGAAGATTGACAGGACGAAAAACGGTCGGAAGACAGGTGGGAAGGAGACTGGGCAGATCTGGAAGGCAAGGCACACAAAATAAAAACAAAACAAAAAAAAGATAAGTATTGCAATTTAGTTTTTTTTTATAAATTTCAAAATTCCCTTATTTTCTTGCGCGCTACCTTGTTTGCCACTTTGTTTTGCGTTTTCATTTTTTTAAATTTTTTTCTATTCTTGTTCACGAGAAATAAATAAGTATTAACGTAACGGAAAATGTTCCAGTGTGTATTATTAAATAATAAATTGAATTTAAATATAAATAGTGCGTTCTCAATTGTTTAAGAGAGTTCGTGGACTCTAAAACCACGTGGCGCCCAACAGGTGTTTACGCCCAGAGATACCCACCCTTTCTCCAAAGCTTGCCGGTGGTGCAATTTATGCAATCAAATAATTGCATAACAGACTATGCTGGACCATTTGATCTACTACTAGCAAGAGGAAGAGGATCCAAATCACATAAAGGATACATTTCAGTATTCATTGCTTCATTCACTTAGAAGTGGTAACTGAATTGACTCTGCAGGCATTTATAGCCGCATTCAAACGGTTGGTCGCCAGGAGAGGGCCAGTTGCTCACATGTACAGCGATAACGCCACCAATTTTGTAGGTGCTAGCAAGATATTAAGTGACCTTCACAATCAACAAACTCATAAGAATGACGTACACAATGCATCAGCGAACGAAACAGTACGTGACGTCGAATTATGAAAATCAGCTGAAGACGCAGTGCGGACAAACGTGAAACGCACATGCTCAGAGCCTATAAATCCTAAACGTAGAAGACAACAACGTACAGTACCTAACGTCAATAATAGATCATGGCTCTCCTTCATGACACTTGCTCTTCTAACTCTAGTAGTTACTGGACGTCAAGTGGACAAGCCGTATAGCATAATTAGGTTCAACCAACAGGATGGCATATATTTTGAAGACATATCAGAGATACAATTGTATTCAAGTGAATGGAACTTGATAGTTTACTATGACTTGTCATCCTATTGGAAGGAGTTCATCGGAATAAGAAAATCCATTCAGAAATTAAGTGAAATCTGCCAGAAACCGGGACAACTCACCATAACGCAAGAATTATGTAATGCAACGATACTACAATTGCAGGTCCTATACCAGCAGAATGAAAATCTAAAATTCAGAATGAAACGGGCTCCTCTTGAAATAATTGGTTCAATTGCAAATGGATTGTTTGGTATAGTAGATCAAGATGTTGCTGACAGATACGAAGAACAAATAAAGAGTTTCAAGGAAAACAAAAATCTACTGAAGAATCTCGTAATGAATCAAACGTCTATTGCAGAACATACAATCAACGAAACAATTGTAAACGGAAACAATAAGGCCGAAGAAGACATAAAATCAACACATGCATTTACATCCGCAGTTGTCTCAGTTATGTTAAATCGTCTTAATTTCCAACACATGCAGAAAGATCTGTTAAGTGTAGTAACAGATACCAAACATGGACGGTTGAATACATTGTTACTAACACAAAAACAACTTCGTGAGCAATTGATAATCATAAAGCAACATCTGCCACCAAATCCAAGAGTCCCAGGAAATGGCAGTTCAACATCATTATTATCTATATACAACTCAATGCATGTCAAAATGCGCATTACCATGAAAAATGTACTATTCGACATTCGGATCCCCTTGCTTAGTACAGAAACCTACCATCTACAATTTTTGTTGGTCATTTGGATACAGTTGGTTGATCTAATTTCTATCGATCCTGTGCTTTATTTGTCCTGCAGCGTTCATCGCGATTTGCTCCTGCTGTCGCGGCACGCGCAGTTGATCTCGCTGTTTGTAGGATCCACAGTTTTCGTTCTCGTTTTTTGCTGCGTTTTTTTTCGGATTGCAGTTGTGATTGTTTTTCCCGATCTTTGTTTCCTGTCCTTTGTTTTGTCCCCGTTCCGCTTTCGCTGTCTGCGCTGCTTTCTCCGACCGGGTGTGCCGTTGACGTGACGCGAATTTGTTCCCTGTTTTTCGCTCTATTGTTTTTCTATTTATTTTATTTACTGATTCACTTCTTCTATTTTTACTTGACTATCTTTTTACTGCCTGAGTCAGGCAGGTTGTTCACTGTTTTTACTTTATTTTTATTCTTTCTATTCTATTTTTTGTTTTATTTCTTTTTATTCCGACTTGACTTTATTTTTACCTCTTGACCTTATTCCTTGTTTTTAGTTCTATTACTATTTTTTATTATTTCTATTTTATTTTTTGTTTTTATTTCTTTTATTTCGACTTGAGCTTCTTTTTACCTCTTGACCTTATTCCTTTTTAGTTCTATTACTATTTTTTATTATTTCTATTTTATTTTTTGTTTTTATTTCTTTTATTTCGACTTGACCTTCTTTTTACCTTTTTACCTCTTGAATTTATTCCTTGTTTTTAGTTTTATTTGGCTTGTCTTTCTGTTTGTTTTCTGTTTTGTTTGCTTGTCTTTCTGTTTTGTTTTTTGTGCTTTGACTTGACTTTTCTTTTTTTTGGCCTGACTCTGTTCCCTGTTTTTACCCTATTGTTATTCTCTTATTTTATTTTTATTTTATCTTACTGACTCAGTTCTTTTATTTTGACTCGACTATTATTCTGTTTTATTTTTCGTTTTTTTTGACGTTCTTTTTACCGCCTGACCTTATTCCTTGTTTCTTATTTATTTGCCTATCCTTGTATCATTTCTGTTTCTTCTTTTGTTATTTTTAGCTCCTTTTTCTTTTCTCTTTTATTTTTTATTTATTTTTTATTTTTTTAAAATTTTTTTTTATTTATTTTTTACTATGGCGGAGTGTGGGGCTTGTGCGGAGCGGATTACTCGTGATGGGTTGGCCTGCGACGGTGTTTGTGGCCACATTTTCCATGCGACATGTCTGAAGCGAAGAACTAATTCATCTGGTTCTACCTGCGCTGAATGTTCCGACATCAAGCCCTGCCATGTCCTTAGTTTGGTGAGGGGCATGATGGAGGCCTTATCTAGTGACATTGCTTTGGTTGCCGATAAGGTTGGCTCTTTCTCCTCCCGTTGGGCTGATCTACAGCTTTTGTCCGAGGACACCGGCACCATTGTGTCTAAAATGGATAAGTTGCTGAACATTGCCATTGTCCTGGAAACAAATTATTGTGCGCTCTTGAAGCGCTCAAATGAGTTGTCCTCGAAGGCTTCGGTGATTTCCGACTCGCTTGTTGATGTTCCGGCTGCACTTGCTGGCCTTGATCCTGGCTTGGTTTCATCTCTGGGCTCCTCACCGGTGTTGCCTCTGGTTGAGGACATTCGCCGCAACGTTAAGCAGGTTAGGCTCGATGTTGCCACTTGGTCTGCTTCAGTTTCGGCCAATAGAGACTTAATCGCCTCTATTGCTGCTGAGGTGAAGGTTGTCTCTGCTTGCTGCGGGGCTTCCAATGGGCCTCCGTCCGCGTCTGGTCCGTCAGTGTCTGGTCGGCGTGTGTCCGTTCGTTCTGTTTCCCTTATATCCGACCCTGCGAGTATGGATTGTCCATCTCATGGGCTGCTTTCTGACCCTCCGGCTGTCTCCGAACCACTGGTTGCCTCCGAGCCCCTGGCTACCTCCGAGCCCCCGACTGTTCCGACCGCCTCTGTGACCTTGGCTGTCTCCGAGCCCTCGGCTATTTGTCCGCCTGTACGGCATGATGGACCCGCCGGTGGTTCGCTTTCCTCCCTTGATGCTGGCCGGGGCGTGAGTCGTCGTTCCCGTGCTGCCCGTAGGCGTGCCCGCCGTTCATCCCTGTCGGCCCGGCTCCGCCGGCTATATCTCCCAATGCTGACTCTCACGTTTCGGGCGCTAGCTCTGTGCAGGCCGATGTTGTGGACTTTCCGCGTCGCCCTGGTGTCACCATGCTGAGACCGGCACAGCGGCCGAGATGGATTTTTGTTTCTCGGGTTCACCCAGATACCTCTGAGGCCGACATAGCTGGTAACATCTCTTCATCTGTGGGTGTTCCTAGCGGTATGATTGCCTGTAGGAAAATAAGCTATTCTCGCGGCCATGTTGGCCACACTTTTACCGCCTCATTTAAGGTGTTTGTTCCGGAAGGTGCCTTTACAGCTGTGCTCTCTCCGGACATATGGCCGCCGGGTTCTATCGTCCGTGACTTCACTCCTAAAGCCCGTCCGGCTCCTTCTTCGTGTCCAAAAAACTTGCCAGCCGGATCTCTTTCCACTATGCAAACGTGACCGGGTTGCGGTCTAAAACTGCGTCGCTTTTCTCCTCTTCCTGTGCGTCCGATGCCGACATTATCTGCTTGACTGAGACTTGGCTTTGTGCCGGGATCTCGGACTCTGAGCTTTTCGGTCCCGAGTTTCAGGTTTTTCGTCGGGATCGATATCTCTCTGACCCATATTCTCCTGTTGGCGGCGGGGGCCTGTGTGCGTCGTCTTGCGATTCCCTACCAGAAGAATATTCGTGTTGACTGCTTATGTTCCCCCTTGTTCTCCTTCCGCAGTGTACGAACAGCTCGCTGTGTCTATTGACTGTTTGACCGATTCCTTAATTCCCTCGGATGACATCGTGCTCCTTGGTGACCTCAATTTTCCTGGCATCGTCTGGATACATTCCCCCGATGCTGAAGGCCTTATACCTTCAGCTACTTCTGCTCCCCAACATGCTCTGTCCTTTTTGGACTCTGTAGCTTCTTCCGGATTGGCTCAATGCTGTGATGTTCCCAATGATTCGGGTAGGTTTCTTGACCTCGTTTTTTTTTCTGACCCTGATAGCACAGCTGTGAGGAGATGCCTGGTCCCTCTAGTCCCTGAATCGAGTCATCACCCTGCTCTTTTAGTCACCATGTGCTTCGACTCCCCTGCTGCATCTCCTTCCGTACTCGGTGACTTCTACTTCAATTTTAAACGTGCTGACTTCTCGTGCATGAATGACTGGTTACTTTCCTGTGATTGGTCGGGCGTGTTGGGGGAGCGCGACGTTGATCTGGCGACGAGCGCTTTTTATGATGTCCCCTACGCTTGTTTTACCCGATTTGTTCCTATTAGTATTTCTAGGTCTGGATCCCCTTATCTGTTCCGTCCCTGGGTTGATGGTGCCTCACGACACCTGCGGAACCTAAGGGGTAAAGCTTGGAGGAGGTTTTGTATCTCGGGGAGCCATGATGACTACCTGGCGTACACTGACCTTTGCCACCGTTTCTCTACTCGCCTGCAGGACTCTTATGCCGAGTACCTGTCTAATATGAGAACTACGTTGTGCAGTGACCCCAAATTATTCTGGAGATTTATTAACTCGAAGCGTAAATGCGATACATATCCGTCCTCTTTGAGGTACCGCGACTGTGAGAGCGACGATGCTCCTACAATTTCAGATTTTTTTGCGGATTTTTTCCGAACCTCTTTCTGTGATATTTCCCCTTCTGATTTTACACACTTGACGCGGCTCCCGCCTACCTCCCTTGAGCCTAAAGATTTAGTATTCGACGATGCACTCGTCGCTGAACATTTATCTAATTTGGCGGAAGGCTTTACGGGTGGTCCCGACGGCTTACCCGCTTCTTTCCTGAAGAAATGCCAATTGCCTCTTGCCAGTGTTCTTTGTTATTTGTTCAATCTGTCCCTACAATCTGGCCGCTTTCCTGAACTTTGGAAGAATTCCGTGTTGATTCCCCTCCATAAGAAAGGCAGTAGGTCAGACGTCTCCAATTACCGACCAATCGCCAACCAATGCCATAACCGCATACCGTGTTCTGCGACTGGTGTGTTCGCAATCGCCTTCCTTTAAATACCGGCAAGTGCACCGTTATGACATTTTCCCGTAAGAGACGTCCTTTCCTCTTTGACTACACCGTCGATGGCGTTACCTTATGCCTTTCATTTGATAATAATAATAGAATTGGTGTTTATAAAAATAATAACTCGACTCGTCTCGCACTAAACTTTATTGGTTCAACTTTTATTCTCAACTGAGCTTAATTTTATTACAATTGTGAAAATGAATACAATGAATAAAATAAATGCAACTCATGCAATTCGACGGTCAATGATCGATCGCTGCTCTGGTCACGTTGGGGATGGCGATGACCTGGTTGAGTGCTGTTTGCAGCACATACCGATGTTGACCGGATGTGTTGGAGCGGGTGATGACCTGGAAAAGTCGTGATGGCATCGCATTCCTTTGGTGACTATATCAGAGGGCGATGACCCGACTGAACATTCTGCCCCCTTGAAACCGTTGGGTTTCAAACAGATGGCGTTGATGCAGGCTCCAACAGGAATTGTCCAAAACGTGTAGTTACCAACCACCAGCGGCATTTCCTCCATGTCTGATCATTGGCAACCCTGATGTTGAGAGGTTTTGAGGCGCCTCGACTCGCCTTATATTTCATATGAGAATATTCTGGAAGTATAAAATAAGAAGAGACGATTAAGGTGTAAAGGGTAGGGACATGAAATAAGGAGCGGAATGATGAGGATCAGCTTGCTTTACATTGTCTGAGATAATTGTGGATATAGGGATGCAATCCTTTTAAACAAAACGGCATCATTGTTAGCTTGGTTAGGTGCTCCTTCTGTCGCTGTCGAAACAGGTTGCTGCTCGTTGGTGTGCGTGTGGCTGTCAGAAGGTTTTCCGTCATTGCTAGTTGCTTCATGGTCGGTGATTACTTCTTGGAGAGTGATATTGCTATGTTGCTTTCGTCTGTATTTATGTACCATGTGATTAGTGATTGAGTTCCATAAGGCAGCTATTAGTCTCCAGCTCCATCCGCAAAGTGTTTTTAGTATTCGAACGTTGAGGATAATATCACATGCATATTTCAATAGTTTTCCGATCAAGTATACAACGAAAGTAATTGTGCAAATACCACCGATTTCATTAAAAATTGTCCATATTTTTGTTCGCATGCTATTTTCTAATGCTTGGAACATATCAGTGGGGATTAGTTTCCCTGTTTCTAGATTCTGCTGATCAATTTCGTGGCCCAGAGCATTTTGTGTGATTATATGAGCTATTGCTTGCCTCTCCGCAGGATACATTATCTGGTGTCGTAGATTGTTCAGAGAAGCCATAGAGTAGAGACCTGATTCGATGAGGTTTCCTGGGTCCTCAAAAATCCAGTCTGGCTTTGTTGAGAGCTGTAGCTCAAATGAGCAAGGAATTTCTGTTCCGCGTTCGACTAACAAGTGCGTGATAGGAATCATGAAATATTCCTTGTCTCCATATGATACTGGGAGCTCGGAGTAGCATCTGGTGGTTTTCCTGACCTTGATATCAACAGGTTGACATTTTACCAAGTAGATTAATTCTCCTCTTGGTACAGCAATATATCCCGGTGTTTTTGTTTGCATGAGGGCGAATTCCGCTGGATGATGACTGGCCATTGACAGTTTTGTTTGAAGGGTTTCTCTCTCAAGTTCACACTTCTTCGCTAGTAAATTTGTGTACAATTTTTCAACTTGCGTTTTCATATGACGTGTGGTGTAAATAAATTTGGAATTTATATATGTGAATAAGTCAAGATTTCTCACATCAATAGCCTTTTTTGTGAACCAGTATTCTTGAGCTGCTCGTGGCACAATCACAAGGCGGTAATGTTCAGTTTGATATCCACTGAAGCGACAGACAGAGATTGGTTTTTTAACCTCTAGTGCAAAAATTATGTCTCCGGCAGTAACAGTGTACATCGCATTGTCTGCTATTATATTTCCGTGGTCATCTATCTTATTAATTTTTGTTGCAAAGCCTTGCCATAGAACGTCATAGTTCACATTCTCACAGGAATGGTCTGAAATTAAATTCCAAAAACTCATGCCATAATCAGGATCGGTACATGTGCCCGCTAAGTATGGGCAGGCAACATTGTTCCGTAATAAAACCACATCATCTTCAAGCCTAACAGAGCCTTGGTAATCTGTTATAGTGAATTCTAATGCTTGCATTACGACTACATCAGTCCAGGAATTGACTCCTGCCGTGTACGAACTTCCTTGACAGTTTCCAGTAGTGTCAATGGATCCTGCGACAACTTCACTATGGGATACTGTAGCATTATTTTTCAGGTCACCAATAATTCTTCCATTTTGTAGTTTGAAGGTATGATGAACTTGTATGGTCATGCATTCGTCGCGACTAATCTCCAAGAGAAATGTAGTCAACCCTCCAGATACTAGCGACTGTTGACTGAACATTCCGCAGCGATAAACAGTTTGAATCACATTGATTTTACACTGATAAATGTGTAGTGTTGCTACTTCACTCATCTGTAAAAGTTGTATATCTTCTTGTGTATTGACGATTGGTTGGTTATGAGTAGAGCATGTGCCTATATTTAGTAGAGATATTGCCGTAAAGTTTATTCTCTGATGTCCACAATCGTAGGATTGTGACATCAGAGACTACACCATTGACTACACCGTCGATGGCGTTACCTTATGCCTTTCATTTGATAATAATAATAGAATTGGTGTTTATAAAAATAATAACTCGACTCGTCTCGCACTAAACTTTATTGGTTCAACTTTTATTCTCAACTGAGCTTAATTTTATTACAATTGTGAAAATGAATACAATGAATAAAATAAATGCAACTCATGCAATTCGACGGTCAATGATCGATCGCTGCTCTGGTCACGTTGGGGATGGCGATGACCTGGTTGAGTGCTGTTTGCAGCACATACCGATGTTGACCGGATGTGTTGGAGCGGGTGATGACCTGGAAAAGTCGTGATGGCATCGCATTCCTTTGGTGACTATATCAGAGGGCGATGACCCGACTGAACATTCTGCCCCCTTGAAACCGTTGGGTTTCAAACAGATGGCGTTGATGCAGGCTCCAACAGGAATTGTCCAAAACGTGTAGTTACCAACCACCAGCGGCATTTCCTCCATGTCTGATCATTGGCAACCCTGATGTTGAGAGGTTTTGAGGCGCCTCGACTCGCCTTATATTTCATATGAGAATATTCTGGAAGTATAAAATAAGAAGAGACGATTAAGGTGTAAAGGGTAGGGACATGAAATAAGGAGCGGAATGATGAGGATCAGCTTGCTTTACATTGTCTGAGATAATTGTGGATATAGGGATGCAATCCTTTTAAACAAAACGGCATCATTGTTAGCTTGGTTAGGTGCTCCTTCTGTCGCTGTCGAAACAGGTTGCTGCTCGTTGGTGTGCGTGTGGCTGTCAGAAGGTTTTCCGTCATTGCTAGTTGCTTCATGGTCGGTGATTACTTCTTGGAGAGTGATATTGCTATGTTGCTTTCGTCTGTATTTATGTACCATGTGATTAGTGATTGAGTTCCATAAGGCAGCTATTAGTCTCCAGCTCCATCCGCAAAGTGTTTTTAGTATTCGAACGTTGAGGATAATATCACATGCATATTTCAATAGTTTTCCGATCAAGTATACAACGAAAATAATTGTGCAAATACCACCGATTTCATTAAAAATTGTCCATATTTTTGTTCGCATGCTATTTTCTAATGCTTGGAACATATCAGTGGGGATTAGTTTCCCTGTTTCTAGATTCTGCTGATCAATTTCGTGGCCCAGAGCATTTTGTGTGATTATATGAGCTATTGCTTGCCTCTCCGCAGGATACATTATCTGGTGTCGTAGATTGTTCAGAGAAGCCATAGAGTAGAGACCTGATTCGATGAGGTTTCCTGGGTCCTCAAAAATCCAGTCTGGCTTTGTTGAGAGCTGTAGCTCAAATGAGCAAGGAATTTCTGTTCCGCGTTCGACTAACAAGTGCGTGATAGGAATCATGAAATATTCCTTGTCTCCATATGATACTGGGAGCTCGGAGTAGCATCTGGTGGTTTTCCTGACCTTGATATCAACAGGTTGACATTTTACCAAGTAGATTAATTCTCCTCTTGGTACAGCAATATATCCCGGTGTTTTTGTTTGCATGAGGGCGAATTCCGCTGGATGATGACTGGCCATTGACAGTTTTGTTTGAAGGGTTTCTCTCTCAAGTTCACACTTCTTCGCTAGTAAATTTGTGTACAATTTTTCAACTTGCGTTTTCATATGACGTGTGGTGTAAATAAATTTGGAATTTATATATGTGAATAAGTCAAGATTTCTCACATCAATAGCCTTTTTTGTGAACCAGTATTCTTGAGCTGCTCGTGGCACAATCACAAGGCGGTAATGTTCAGTTTGATATCCACTGAAGCGACAGACAGAGATTGGTTTTTTAACCTCTAGTGCAAAAATTATGTCTCCGGCAGTAACAGTGTACATCGCATTGTCTGCTATTATATTTCCGTGGTCATCTATCTTATTAATTTTTGTTGCAAAGCCTTGCCATAGAACGTCATAGTTCACATTCTCACAGGAATGGTCTGAAATTAAATTCCAAAAACTCATGCCATAATCAGGATCGGTACATGTGCCCGCTAAGTATGGGCAGGCAACATTGTTCCGTAATAAAACCACATCATCTTCAAGCCTAACAGAGCCTTGGTAATCTGTTATAGTGAATTCTAATGCTTGCATTACGACTACATCAGTCCAGGAATTGACTCCTGCCGTGTACGAACTTCCTTGACAGTTTCCAGTAGTGTCAATGGATCCTGCGACAACTTCACTATGGGATACTGTAGCATTATTTTTCAGGTCACCAATAATTCTTCCATTTTGTAGTTTGAAGGTATGATGAACTTGTATGGTCATGCATTCGTCGCGACTAATCTCCAAGAGAAATGTAGTCAACCCTCCAGATACTAGCGACTGTTGACTGAACATTCCGCAGCGATAAACAGTTTGAATCACATTGATTTTACACTGATAAATGTGTAGTGTTGCTACTTCACTCATCTGTAAAAGTTGTATATCTTCTTGTGTATTGACGATTGGTTGGTTATGAGTAGAGCATGTGCCTATATTTAGTAGAGATATTGCCGTAAAGTTTATTCTCTGATGTCCACAATCGTAGGCTATGATTGCTGTTACATGTAGAAATGCAGCATTGAAGAGTAAAAACAGTTCGAGGAGCATTATATTTTCTGAAATTGAGTTACGCATTTATCTTCATATGTATTTATTGAAACAAAGGAGGTAATAACTATGTAAATTAATTGTGGTTAGATAAGGTTATATGTATGGTTAACTATTGATTTAACTAATTACTGACGTATCTTCTTTATTATTAATTATCTGGGATGGGTAATAAACAAAGTTTTGCAACAGGGCGTTAAAAAATGGCTTCTTTTGTTTTTAACGTAACAACACGCACCAGATTATCTTTCCCTGGATGGATTTTTAATACTCGAGCAAGTAACCATCTTGCTGGTGGTAGCCTTTCATCTCTAAGCAATACAAGATGACCTTCTCTGATATTAGGAGCTACTTGTGCCCATTTTGATCTTTGCTGTAGTCGAGGAAGGTACTCATTACTCCATCTCTTCCAGAAATTTTGTAACATTCTTTGACAAAGTTGCCAACGGCTGATTGCATTGATATTTAAATCTAATACATTTCGTTCAAGAAGAGTGAGAATAGCATCACCGATTAAAAAATGGCCTGGGGTTAGTGCCGTAAAGTCGTTTGGATCACTGGTGAGAGGACACAATGGTCGGGAGTTGAGGCAAGCTTCAATCTGTGTCAGTATGGTCGATAACTCTTCATACGTGAGCAATGCATTTCCTAGTATTCGTTTCAAATGATGTTTTACTGATTTAACGCCAGCTTCCCATAAACCACCGAAGTGTGGGGCCGCCGGAGGTATGAAATGCCACTGAGTACCAATTACAGTAAGCTTGTCCTTTATTGTTGCATCTAAGCCATATTCACTGGATAGTCTGGCCTGTATTAATGCCTGATTAGCTCCCACAAAATTCGTACCACAATCACTGTAGATATCACTACAGAGTCCTCTTCGGCTTACAAATCGACGAAATGCTGCTATAAATGCGTCCGTTGTCAGATCACTGACCAACTCTAGATGTATGGCTTTTGTACATAGACACACAAATACGCTAATATATCCCTTACTGGTTTTAGGACGTCCTCGTCCTTTCGATTCCTTTAGCATTATGTAACCACTAAAGTCTACACCAGTGTGTAAGAATGGTCGGTTTTGTTGCACCCGTGCCATTGGTAATTCACCCGTAAGCTGAGTTTGAGTTTCAGCTTTATATCGAAAGCATGTAATACATTTGTGGATTTGCTCTCGTACAACATTTCGTGCGTTTATAATCCAATATCTTTTTCGAATAAGATTAAGGGTTAATTGACTTCCGCCATGAAGTGTTCTTTCGTGACAATCTTGAATTATTAATGTAGTGAACTGATCCTTTTCGGGCAGTAGTATGGGATGCTTTTGAGCAGGAGGAATGTTTGCATTTTGAAGTCGACCTCCAAGTCGTATGATTCCATCTTGATCAATGAATGGGCAAAGGTTGTATAGTTTATTCTCTGCCGTTAACATCTTCTTACTTTGTAATATTTGAATCTCCTTATGAAATGCTATTCTTTGTGAAACCTTTTCAATACATTGGCGAGCTTTATTTATTTCAGAGACAGTAAGAGACTCTGTGTTACGATATTCTTTTGGCGCCTGGAAGTTTAAATAAAATCTTCTACAATATGCTATACTTCGAACGAGTCGTCTAAGACTTGAGAAACTATGAATAATTTCCAAGTCCAATGGTTGGACTTTACTGCTGGTCAAAATTGTTTTACGTGCTTCTAATTCCGTTTCAACTTGAGATGTGTTGTTCTTTGGCCATTTAGCTTCAGGTTCCTGTAGCCATGGAGGTCCCGTCCACCACAAAGGATGGGTTACTAATTCTTCAGGCATTACTCCTCTTGAAGCACAATCAGCAGGATTATCGTGTGATCTGACATATCTCCATTGGCTTCCATTTAGCGTTTCTTGTATTTGGCTCACACGATTTGCCACAAATGTTTGCCATTGGAGAGGGTGGCCTCGCAGCCAAGCTAGCACATTCAGGGAGTCTGTCCATCCATATACCTTAACATTTGCGATCTGAAGAGAGTCCCTTACATGAATTATCAATTTACTAAGAAGGTGCGCCCCGCAAAGCTCTAGTCTAGGGATGCTGACTTGTCGGATAGGCGCTACTTTAGATTTTGCTGCCAGTAGGGTTATGATGACTTCTTATATATACATCTTGCGTATACCACAGTTGCATATGCAAAGCTGGATGCGTCACAGAATGCTTGTAATTCAAGTGCTACATTTTTTGTGGTATATTGAAACCATCGAGAGATTTTAATTCGCTCTATTTTGGGCAGCTCGTTACGATACTCTGTCCATTTTTTATGTAACGTTGGCGGTAGCACATCATTCCAGTCAATGTTCTGAATCCATAGTTTTTGAAGCATTATTTTAGCTACGATAATGGTTGGTGTTAACCAACCCAGTGGGTCGAAGAGGCGAGCGATTTCTGATAGTAAGGTGCGTTTTGTAAACAGACCAATAGGGGGTTGCAGCGATACCTTGAATTCAAATGTATCTGATTTTGGATTCCAATGTATACCTAGAGCTTTGATTGTTTCATTGAAATCGATATGGAATGGTGTGTTGACTTCTCGATCTTGCTCCGGTATATGATATAATACATCCTCGTTATTGCAAACCCACTTGCGTAGGTTAAAACCTCCTTTATTAAGTAAGTTCCTTAATTGCCGCTGTAGTGAAATGCATTCTTCAATAGTGTCAGTTCCTGTCATCAGGTCGTCTACGTAAAAATCGGATAAAACCCTTTCGCTTGCTGTCGGAAAATGGAACTTTTCATCATAAGCTAATTGCATTAAGGTTCTAATTGCTAAATATGGAGCACATGATGTACCATATGTAACAGTGTTTAATTTATATTCCTCAATCGGGTTGGAGGGATTATTTCTCCAGAGAATTTTCTGGTATTCACAATGGTTAGGGTCTATGTTTATTTGGCGATACATCTTTTCAATATCCGCCGTGATTGCCACACGATATTTTCGCCATCGCATCAAGATAGTACATAAGTCCCTTTGAAGAGGTTGCCCTATGAGTAAGCAGTCATTTAGGGCTGGAGAATTCGTAGGTTTGCATGACGCATCAAATACTACTCTTAATTTAGTGGTCGTGCTTGATTCTTTAAAAACAGCATGGTGAGGTAGATAATATTCATTCTTTTCAGAAGTTTTATCAGTAACGTTGCACGATCTGATTTTTTCCATATGACCCAACGATAAGTACTCTTCTATGAATTTTTTATATTCCTCAAAAAGTTTAAGATTCCGGGCAATTTTTTTTTCCATTTGAACTAAACGTTTCTGAGCAATGTCTCTTGAGTTCCCTAATTTAGGTGGTGTATTGTTTTTAAATGTAAGTGGTACTACATAGCGACCATCATCTCTACGATAATGATTACGGGAGAATATCTCTTCACATAACTCTTCTTCGGGATTAGTCCTTTTACAATTTGGGGGTTCTTCTATCTCCCAAAACTGTCTTAATAATTTCTCTATTTCCTGAATCTCGGTGGAAGGACATAAAAGTGAGACTTTAGGAGTTGGATAGGTTAGTTTATGTTCATGGGGCACTCTACCGCTTACAATCCAACCTAAAGGCGTTTGCTGCGCCACTGGATATCCCTGAGGTCCCTTGATTAACCCTTCCTCTATTATTTCGGCATATTGTTCTGCTCCCACAAGCATATCTATGTTACCCGGTTGCATGTAATAGGGATCAGCTAAAGGTATACATATCGTTAAGGTAATCCAATGAAGAAGAATTCAGTTTATGATTTGGAAGGACTCCAGTAATTTTTGGTAATACATACGCCTCTACGAACATTCTGAAAGTAGGGCGCTGGCACGATTGAATTACGCATGTAGTTTTATTGCGTGAGAAACCTGATTCCGTGGCCCCTATCCCAGCTATCATTGCATGCTTTGGTTTCTTATTAAGTCGTAGTCTCTGCACAGCATCTTCGGTAATAAAGGATGCTTGAGAGCCTTGATCCAATAATATTCTAATTTTTTGTTCTCCTAGTTTAGGCGTTATTATATTGACTATTGCTGTTGCTAATAGTACAGAGGCTTCCTGTCGACTATCTGCTAGATGAATTTGTACCATAGCATCTGTCTCATCAAGTGGTGGTTGGAAGGTATTCCTAGTGCTTACCTGAGTCTTTATCGATTCAGAATGCTGCTGCATTGGGGTGGTAACTGAATTCGCTGCTAGGAGATTTTTGGTGTAATGTGATTTGTAGTAATTTTTCTTAAGAGGCTTGGTTGGTGAAAATTTACTGTTATCGGTTTCTGTATATTTGTTCACTTGTTCTTTCTGAATTGCAGATGTGAAATGAAGTAACGAATTATGCCTTTTACCACATTGTTGACAGTTCATTAGGACACTCCTGTATCGAATGAACCTTAGATAGGCAATTTATACATCTTGACTGACTTTTTATAAAGTCATATCGGTTTTTCGGACTCATTCCTAAAAATTTGGGACATAAATTGACAGTACTAACGGTGAGAGAATGCGTGGAATGATCGTAACTGTTACTGTTGTTCAAGTTTGACTTGGTATTGAGAATTTCTTTATGACCTTTTGCTCGGTTAATGGCATCTAAGGCCCTAAATCTTGAATCCAAGAATTCAGTAAATTCCGCAATCTTGGGCATAACAGAGGGATCAACTCTATTGCTTAATGCATGTTCCCAATGTGTTATAGTGTCACGACTTAGTTTTTGGACAAAAAGGTGAATTAGTAATGGATCCCATGTCGAAATATCAACTTTTAGACATTTAATGCTTTCCAAGCATTCGTTTATGTGATCTAAAAATTTTTACATTGGTTGGGGTTTCGTTTGTTTGGGTAGAGATGTTAGTGAGTCTATGCAATTGTGCATTTATAAGAGCTCGCTCATTATGGTACCTTTTTTTAATAAATCCCACGCCGGTACATAATTAACTTCTGAGATACTTAAATGTTTAATAAACTGCTTTGCTTCACCGCTAATGCAGGAATGTAAGTAATGCAGCTTTTGAACATTTGTTAATTGTCTGTTATTGTGGATTAAACCTTCGAACAGATCACGAAAGGTTATCCAATTCTGATAACCTCCATTAAAATTGGGTGTATTAATGCGAGGTAATGGGATCTCAGTGCTCTGGGTTTGGTGAGTCAGTGGACTTTCAACTTTAGAGAATTGTGTGTTGCTGCTGTCGCTTGCAGCGATAGCTTTAAGTAAATCAAAAATTATGCCATGGGCATTGAAATATAATTCTTCTAAGGTGCTGTGAATATCGGATTTAAAGTACGGCAATTCTGCGTGTTTACCATCCTCATATTCTCCTAATAACTTTCGGTTTGTTAATGCACATTTTTTCCAGATCTCTTCTAATATTTCTTGACGTTTTCGAAGATGGCCTTCTGTGCGACGGTCTTTTGGTGTTTTTTTCAAGTTTATGCAAAACTTTTCGAGTTCTATTTGATTTACGCTTTGTTCTTTAAGTAGTTCATCCATATTATATTATGTATGACTATCACTTTTATATAAGTAATTGGTTTTGTTAATTTTACACTAGAGAATTAGAGCTTTTTAACAGCCGCGAATTAAAATTTAGAATTCTTGTATTCTGGTCACCTTTCAATAGGTGTTTGTAATTAAATTATCTCGGTAAGGTTTTCAATAGGTTTTCAATAGAAGCCAATAATGTATAAGGTTAGGTTATGTGGTGATCAAATAGGTTTGTAGGTAATAGGATATAGAAATTAACTTACTGGTTACCAGATGTTTTACTTGCTTAATGGTGTTTTAGTCTTTAACTTTTTATTTGATAATTTTTTAATAGTAATTACACAGTTCACACACAATTCGTCACAGTTTAGTTCCTGTGAAAAAAAAAACACAAACAGCAGCACTATACTTTTCTAATAATTAACGGCTCAAAGGACCAAATGTCCCACCTCTCCTCTATATACGCCAAACCTTGCACCCGCTACTTCCTCCGCATGCCCACCTAATTCCATGCCGTCATCCTCCTACACTGTCGCCCCGTCTCAATCAACTTCTACCTCCGTTAACCCGCCCATTCCGCTAGCCAAAACTCCTTTATCCGAACATCATTCATTTATCGATCCCCTTCTCCCACCAACAGTTAAATTGACTTTGCGTTCTGCTGATTCTAGCGATGGACGATACCTCTTGTCCCGTTTACGGGACCGTCGCATTTATGACAACGTACGTCTATTTCTAGCCTATCTCCACGACAAACCGAACTCCGTCTGTGTTGAAGGTAAAACCAGCACCAACGTCATGTTAAGTATACAACAAGAAGGCCTGCCCACAGACCCATCAGTCTTACTCCAACTTTTCACTAAATACCATGAATCATTCAATATACCTTCCCATAAGGTTTCAGAAGATCTATCTACCTATGCTGCGTACGTCAGTTCTCGCGGTATTTGCCATCTTCAAAAAAGTCGTAACGACTCCTTAAACTACTTTCGTTCCTAACCCCCTTGATTTCCCTATTTCTGACTTCCCCTCTATTGCACCCGCGGTTTCCGATCAAGATCCTCTCCCCAACAACTTGTCGGTCTATTACCAGAACGTAAGAGGACTTCGTACAAAAACAACAAATATTTTCCTTAACTCTCACAAATTCCCGCACGATATCTTTGCCCTAACTGAAACCAATCTAACACCCGGAATTCTCGACAACGAACTATTCCCTCCAAACTATACCATTTTCCGAGTTGACGGTTGTATAGGCACCAATGAGCCACCAGGTCGCGGGGTTCTCATAGCTGCTTACAACCGTTATGATGCCACCCTGCTAAAGACCTCCGACTCTACAATATGAGAATTTGTATGTATAAAAATAGCACTAAATAAGTGCCTTCTATACATCCCCTGTTGTTACATTCGTCCCTCTCAACCACTTGACGCCTACGAGCCCATAATCGAAGCGATCGATACCCTGCTTGAGAACGCTAACGCGTCCGATGAATTTATTTTACTGGGTGACTTTAACCTCCCCCGTATCCAATGGTCATTGTCCGAGGACTGATCTCACTTTGTCCCCCTTAACGCATCTTCGGCCAAAGAAGCCTTCTTTACCGATCAGCTCTCCGTTTCAGGTCTCTTTCAAGTAAGCGGAGTCAGGAACTTCCTGGACAGACAATTAGACTTAATCTTTTCTTCAGACCCAGTTAACTCGGCTGTCGCAGAAAGCAACCATCTTTTCTCCTCCCGCGACCGTCACCATCCTCCTTTGTTCCTCGTTTTCTCCTACGAGCACCCTAATGCCGTTTCAGGCTCCGAGTCTTCTTTATCCTTCAATTTTCGTAAAGGCGACTTTGACAAATTAAATCACTTGCTCCTCAACTCTAATATTGGGGATATCCCTCAACATCTCCCAGTTGACGTTGCTTTAGAGGCGTTCTATTCGGAAATACACGCTTATACCTCTTTTTCTGAACGTTGTGATACCTTCTACCATAAGTACCTCCAACGGATGGAAACTAGCCTCATATACGACCCCAAGCGTTTTTATAGCTTTATTAATTCTAAGAAGAAATCCAATGGTTACCCTTCCACCCTAAAGCTCGAGAATACCTCTTCATCTGATCCTAAGGTTATCGCTAACCTCTTTGCACACTTCTTCAGTAAATCTTTCAGCGACAATTCTCTACAACCCGACCTTAACTATTTTGCATTCATGGATAAATACACTCAAACGTCGTTTTCATCTTTTGACCCTGATCCTGAACTAATCGCCGCCAGTATTAATAGGCTTGAGGACGACTTTCACCCAGGTCCTGATGGCATTCCGGCCATCGTTCTGAAAAAGTGTGCCATGCATCTAGTCCAACCCCTTACTTTGCTTTTTCGTTTCTCGGTCACTCAAGGGGTTTTCCCTCAATTATGGAAAAATTCGTATATTATTCCCATCTTCAAAAAAGGTTGCAAGAAGGATGTGTCCAACTACAGACCCATTGCTAAATTATCATCCATACCTAAACTATTCGAAAAATTGGTCTATGATTCCATGTTCTTCCACTGTAAGTCCATCTTCTCACTCTCCCAGCATGGCTTCCTCAAAGGTAGATCTACAACCACCAACCTTACCGACTTCGTCTCTAAAACCCTATGTGCCCTGGAAAATGGTAAAGATGTTGATGTTATAGCCACCGATTTTAGTAAAGCCTTCGACAAGATCTCCCATAACGTTATCTTGTTCAAACTTGATCGCCTAGGCTTCCCCCCCCCCAGATTCATCTCCTGGATTCGATCCTACATCAACAACCGTCAGTACAATATTCTTTTCAGTTCATCCATTTCTAACCCTATTGTCGCTCGTTCCGGCGTCCCTCAGGGCAGCCACCTTGGTCCATTGATTTTTATCCTCACGATAAATGATGTTGAATGTGTCATCAAACACTCAGAGTTGTCCATTTATGCCGATGACATGAAAATAATCAAACATATCTCCTCCCCTACCGACTCTCTTCTCCTGCAAGAAGACCTCGATTCATTCATCACATGGTGCATGAAAAACTTTCTAGAGCTCAATGTCTCCAAATGCCAGTCCATCTGTTATTCCCGCAAGCATCTTACCACCACCCCGAGAGTCTATATGTTAACCGACGTTCCAGTCCCTATCGTTACCTCTTTGTGTGACTTAGGAATAATCTGTGATAGTGAACTCAATTTCCGTTCCCACATTGACAGCATAATTAACAGAGCTAACTCCGCGCTAGGGTTTGTGAAGCGCTGGTCTAGAGAGTTCTCCAATCCTTATGTTTCCAAATCTCTCTACGTCTCCTTCGTTAGACCTCTCCTTGAATATGCCAGCCAGGTATGGTCCCCTACACAAACAACTCACATTAATAGGATTGAAGCTGTCCAGCGTAGGTTTATTCGCTTTGCTCTACGTGATCTTCCGTGGGTTGACAGATTCAACCTTCCTCCTTATGAAAACCGTCTGAAACTGATCGACTTACAACCTCTAAGCAAACGTCGTGATGTTTCCGACATTCTCTTCATTTATCAATTATTAACTGGTGCCATAGACTGCTCCTCAATCCTGCAATCTTTACCCATCTATACCAATCCCCGTAACCTTAGGTCCACTCCCCTTTACCAGGATGTTACGAAAAGTCAACGACCTTTCCTCTTTTGCCTTCCATCTGAGTAAATCATCACTCCACAAAGCCTTATATCTTGACCCCGCCCATCTTGATCCTGATCGCCTACTTTAATTCTTCTTCCTTACGCCCTCTGCCAGTAATCAATATATATAGCTCATATTGTAGCTTATACCTTTTGTTTATTTACTCTTAATTATTCAATTATTATAGTCTGTTGTATTAGTATTAAGTTATAGCTTGTATTTTATTTTTTTATTTTTGTCTTTTTTACGCAATAGCTTGTATTAAGCTTAAATAAATAAATAGATGATCATGTGGATTCGATCGTTGGTAGGGCTAACTCGATGCTGGGTTTCATTAAAAGATGGTCTAAGGAACTCGACGACCCCTACCTAACTAAGCTTCTTTACTGTACCTTCGTCAGACCGCTTTTGGAATATGCCAGCCCCGTATGGTCTCCCTATTTCGCCGTTCACGTCAACCGCGTCGAGGCAGTGCAGCGCAGATTCCTTAGATTTGCCCTCCGTGGACTTCCCTGGACTGATCCCTGGTTGCTCCCTTCTTATACTGATCGTTTGGGGCTGATTTCTCTTGACTCCCTCGAAAAGAGGCGTAACATCTCCAAACTATTGTTTTTGTTCGATCTATTGCAGGGTACAATAAATTCTCCTGACTTACTGGCGGCTGTGAACATCTCTATCCCGCAACGATCCTTGAGGAATCGCAACTTCCTGCACGTCTCTGGTCATCGTACTCTGTATGGGATGTACGAGCCCATCACGTCGATTTCTCGTCTCCTCAACCAACATTTCGCCAATCTTGACCTGAACCTCTCCAGGCAGCAATTGAAGGGCATACTTGTTTTGGTTGATGAGTGGTCGTAGATGGTGTGAACCGCTGTCCTTCAGTCGCTGATCAACTTGATTTTCGGCTTCTAGTTTGTAGTTTAGTTTATAAGTATTTTGCGCTGTAGTAATCATTGTTGATGAATCTGATGTAAATAAATGGTAAATAAATAAATGGTAAATCTGTATAAATTAATCCCAATTCCTGTCCAACAAAATGGTACGTTTATCTACATCGAACCATCGACGCAATACCTGCCCGTTGATTTACATAAGGATCGCTTCACTCCTCTCACAAGAGATGATCTGAAGGACTGCATGCACTTAACAATAAGTAATTAACCCTTCTAACACAGAAGGCGGACTTCTTTGGCAGGAGGCCAGAACCAATTCACCTATTCCATCAAATTGATGAAATGAGGCTCTCACACCAGCATGCAGAGGAAGAAATAACAAAAAAAAAAAGAAAAAAAGAAAAAAAAAGAAAAAAGGAACAGGAAGAAAACAAGCAAGGAAACCCCGCATGCACCATGCAAACAGAGAGTCACGGGAGTACAGAAAATAGATAGTTCTTAAACAACACCTTACTAAGAGTTAAATCAAAATTAGGACATGCAATAACAGCCCTACATAAACGGTTAATAGGTTCATGCACGCCATAATTAGATCTGGATGGTTCAACATGCAGTAAAGGCAGTCTTCGAAGGTTATGTTGGGATTGTCTGAAGGAAACCTTTCTAACAAGCAAACCTGAGTCAATATTGGAGTTCAAGAGCTGGTCAATAAAGACCAAGTCAGCCACCCTGCGCCTTTTATCAAGCAAGTGCAAACCATTCAACCGGAGGCGGTCCGTGTAGGGCGGGAGTCTAAGCGGATCGTCCCATGGGAGCTCTCTTAACGGAAATCTAAGAAAATTACGCTGCACCGATTCGATACGCTTGGAATGAACAGCGTAGTAGGGCGACCAGACCTGAAATGCATACTCAAGAATGGGTCTAACTAAGGAGCAGTATAAATCCTCCTATCGAGTTTTACCCCAAGGTCAGTTTTATACAGCACATGACGAAGACCATTCCCCGCAAAGTTGTAATCCGAAACTTGTGGATTTGGGCTCCTAGAAAAAGTTATAGCCTCACATTTCTCAAAGTTGAGGTGTTAGCCATTATACTCGCACCACTCACGAAACGTATCTAAGTCCTTTTGAATAAGGGCGGCGTCACCACCATCTTTAACATAAGAGTCATCAGCGTAGATTAGAAGATTATAGTACGAGATCAGATGGACAATGTCGTCATTGGCAAGAACGAATAATAAAGGGCTAAGATGACTGCCCTGCGGTACACCAGATAAGGCCCTGAAGATTCTAGAAGAAGCGCCACAGAGTGATACTCGATATGACCTGTCTCTTAGATAGGCAGAGATCCAGTCAAGAAGAACAGTGCGGAAACCCAGCCTCCCGAGTTTAAATAAAATTACGGAGTGAGGGAGTTTGCATGCCGCGCTGGAGGCCATAAATAACGTGGGAGCTAAATTCAAGTAAGTTAGTAGTCGTTGATCTACCGGGCAAAAACCCAAAACTTATACAACAATGAATGATGTTGATTGTGTCACCAAATACTCAGAGCTGTCCATTTATGCTGATGACATGAAAATAATTAAACATATCTCATCCACAACCGACTCTCTTCTTCTCAGAAAAGACCTCAATTCATTCACCACATGGTGCATGAAAAACTTTCTTGAGCTCAATGTTTCCAAATGCCAGTCCATCTCTTATTCCTGCAAGCGTCTTACCACCACCTCGAGAATCTACATGTTAACCAACGTACCAGTCTCTAGTGTTACCTCTTTGTGTGGCCTAGGAATAATCTGTGATAGCGAACTCTATTTCCGTTCCCATATTGATAGCATAATTAACAGAGCTAACTCTGCACTAGGGTTTGTGAAGCGCTGGTCTAGAGAGTTCTCCAATCCTTATGTTTCCAAATTTCTCTATATCTCCTTCGTTAGACCTCTCCTTGAATATGCCAGCCAGGTATGGTCACCTACACAAACAACCCACATTAACAGAATTGAATCTGTCCAGCGTAGGTTCATTCGCTTTGCTCTACGTGATCTTCCGTGGATAGACAGATTAAACCCTCCACCTTATGAAGACCTTCTGAAACTGAAACGATTTAAGTAAACGTCGTGATGTTTCCGACATTCTCTTCATTCATCAGCTATTAGGTGGTGCCATAGAATGCCCTTCAATCCTGCAATCTTTATCCATATATACCAATCCTCGCAACCTTAGGTCCACTCCTCTTTTCCGACTCGACCGCCATCGCACGAACCACGGTCAACGCGAACCAATTACCAGGATGCTACGAAAAGTCAACGACCTTACCTCCTTTGACTTCCATCTGAGCAAATCATCCCTTTACAAAGCCTTATATCATGATCTCGCCCATCATATTTCATAATTCTTCTTCCCGATTCACCGTAAATATTTCCGTTCCTCAGAGCAAAGGCGTATTAAGTTCAAAATTTAAATTTTCCGGTTTGTTGTTTTTTTATCATTATTCATATAACTAAGTTATATAAATCAAGTTTAAATTACTGATTTATACAGGCTACAAAGCAAGTAGAAATTATAATTATTTCTTCTTACTTTGTAGCCTGTACAACAAAATAAATAAATGTATTTATTTTATCTCCTGTAAAATTTACATTTTGTGACTTAATAACGTACGGATTTATATTTGGAATGATATACTACCCCCACGCAAAAGAGCTCGCCTACCTCTTGTTTGAATTCATAATTGCAAGAAAATAAAAAATATTTGCTTTGCTATGATAATTAAGAAAAAAGAATTATATTCAGTTTTAAGCTTATTGTATTCACATTTTAATAATCAAACGAAAATTATTCATCATTTACAATAAATTAAATTCAAATCCAAATCCAAAAACAAAGCAAAATAGTTCGCCTATCTTAAATACAAAGCACAATAGTTCGCCTACCCTGCAAATGTGGTTACCACTTAGTCCCAAATTACACGAGAGGGATTTTACCCCATGACTCACGGCAATTCTCTTCTGTGCAAAAGTAGAAAAACCCTCGGAGTGTTGCTACGAGAGGGGCTTTGATTGACGTTAAAAAACGGATTCATAAGTGTTTTGCAGGGTTGAAAATTTGTGTTCACCGGCTCAAGCAATACTTAATCAACCTGACGCCAAAAATTTTTCGAACCCTAATGAGGAAGTTACGAAAATGGACAAAAGCAAATCAGGAAAAACTCAAATAAAACCCTACGAATCGTGATTGACACTTACAGATGACCCTCTTCCTACCTCACTTCTCTCACCAAGAAAAAAACTGGTTTTCATCACTCATTGCGTAAAATCCCTTTCGTGTTATTTAGGGCTTAGTAACGTCACCTTTACTTTTCAGTACAGCTTGGATACGAATCCCAGACATTCCTTATTTGAGAACGCAATTCGTCTATATTCCTCGCAGGTTGTTGGCGCATTCTTTTTTTCATTTTCCCAACAAGGATTCAATAGGCAACCGGTCCGGCCATTCAATTAGAGGTATGTTTTTCGAGGTCAACCACGCCTTCGTTGTTTTGGCAGTGTGGTAGGATGTGACGTCCTGCTGAAAAATATACTGACCTTCGGGAGATTCCAACAAAGGAATCGAAGGTAGTAGTTCTTCCTGGAGGATCTTTTGGTACTTCGCAGCGTTGACAGTGTCATCAACGAAGTGAAGCCTCCCAACTCCCCGCCCCGACATGCAACCCCAAACCATAAGTGAAGCAGCGAACTTGCACGTTATCTTCAAACAATCTGGGTGGAAGGCTTCTACCGGCTTTCGGATGGCACTTTTGCCACTTTGTCCCACACACAGCTCAAACCTGGACTCATTGCTCCAAATTATATACTGACACTGCCTAATTGTCCAGTTTTCGTGTTTCTTTGCAAACTCTAATCGTTTCCTTTTATATTTCGCTGTTAGGAAGGGTTTCCCTTTTGGCTATAGGAGTTTAATTATGAAATTATCGAAGGAAAGTTCCTTTTTTATAAATTCCTTCCACTCCGCGGTTATTTCGGCTGCTTTCGCTTGCCGTGTTTGTTTCACAATTCTCTTTAATACACATAAATCTGAGGATGATGCTATAGGGTGGCGTTCGGTTTTTTTTCTTCGGTGTTCGAAAGCTATTTAAAAAAAATTTATGGTATCTCGAACCGTAGACCTTGACAAGCTAAAATTTTTAGCTGTCTTATACGCCGATTGCCCCGCTTGATAACTTTTAATTATAATTTTCCTTACGTCTTTACTTGCAGGTTTTCGGCGAACCATTTCGCTTAAATCCTTTACTTGAATGTACCACGTTTTACTGAACAGTGAAAAATAAACCGTAAATGTGTACGCAAAATGAATTTGAGCAGATAAGAACAGTTACTTTCCATTGAATTTAGAAGAAAATCAGGGTAGGCGAACTATTGTGCTTCGTGTTGGAGATAGGCGAACTATTTTGCTTTGTTCTTGGATTTTGATTTTAATTTAATTTATTGTAAATGATGAATAATGTTTGTTTTATTATTAATTATTAAAATGTGAATACAATAAGGTTAAAACTGGATATATGTAATTCTTTTTTCTTAATTATCATAGCAAAACCAATATTTTTTATTTTCTTGCAATTATGACTTCAAACGAGAGGTAGGCGAATTCTTTTGCGTCGGGGTAGTATATATTACTTAAAAGCATTAATTATGAGCAAATTTAAATGTAAACAAAAAAATTTCGTTTGTCAACCTTGTGAACGGGCATATGATGAAAAATAATCGCAGACTGAAACAAAAGTATTCAAAAAGTGAGATGAACGAAAAAGTCGCACGGGGTCGTATCGCGCTTATGAACAAGCTCTAAAGTAGATGAGAAACATAATTGAGGTGAATAGTGGAATTAAATCTAAAGATGTTATATATGTATTATATATTTTTTAGGAGAATGAAGCTGTTGAAATCGAAAGGCATAAGAGGTTATTTATTGAAATAACTAGAAGGGGATCTACAGCATTTGAAACTTTATTGGATATTTTAAAAGTGTTCAAACGAAATGACAAAGATACACTCAAGAAGTATGAAAAAGAAAAAGGTTCGGTTTGATTACGCAGTTCAAGTTTAGGTTGTTTGTGTTGTATTTGTTGACCAACATTTTAATCAAATCAGTCCAAAGATAAGAGCTGTTCATGCTTAACTGCTTCCATATCATACTCTTCAGAGTTCGATTAAATCGTTCGACTATAGATGCCTTCATTGAGTTGTACGTAGAATAATGATTTATTTCATGAATGGTAATTACCTTTTGAAAGTGACTGTTGTAAAACTTTTTCATCATCAGTTTGAATGTTGTTAGGAACATATCCTTCAATTAATGTGGGTGTCATAGCCTCAGTAATTTTAACCCCAGTTTTAGCTTTCACTAGAACTGCCCATACGTATTTGGAGAAGGTGTCGATGATTGTTGGGAGGAAGCGATATCCATTGTTTACATGTTTACAGGTATCCATTTCAACTAAATCAGCTTGCTACAAATCATACAAGCCTTTGATCATGACTAATCTCCGCTTAAAATTTCTGCGAGCTGGTTTAAGTAATTCATAGACTACATGTTTTTTATTTATTTTAGACATCTTTTTTCAATTCTGCGATTCTGCTTTTATTTTAGCTTGAAATTTTTTTGTAATTTCACCATTAGTTGCTCATTCAAAGCCTCAATAGATATACCTGTATATAGTTCAATTTTAGTTCTTCCCTTTTGCCAGGTTATATTTATTATATCATGCATTCCTTTGACTTCTTCTTTTAGAGCGGAACTGAACTTTTGTACACCTTCAGAGAGATCATCGCTGACTGACTAAGTTTTCAGACTTGTGTAGGGATTACTTAAAGTTACTGATTGTTCATATAATTCATCAATATATCCTTTAGTAATAGCATCATTATTTTCACTGGGGCGGAACTCGTTTCATTCGTTTAAAGTTCAAGTCATAGCTTCCATTTTCCATTTTTATGTTTACGCAAGTCTTTCACCAGGTGGTCTAGGAAGTCCACGTTCACCAGGGCGAGCAAGAACTCCTCTCTTTAAGAATCGTCCAAACTTGTCGACCTTTAATGCGTTAGCATGGCTTTGCCGGAAGGGAATTAGGGTAAGGGGAGTGAGGAAGCTTGAATGTCTTGTTTTTGCATTGCTGCGAGCTAGACAACACCCCAGAGATGGAGTGGATTTTTTAATTCAGTTTTAAAATTCCACGGGGAGACCAGGTGCCTTATTACGGAACAGGAAAATGAAACGAATTTCTAGCATAGACACGTGTAATGAGTCGCCGGAACGTTACTCATTACTCAACACCATATAATACCCCCCAATGAGCTTCAGCCAAAATTCTCATATGACACCCAAACGACACCATAAATTTTATTCTCTTGAAGAAATTCTCTCTAAATATCAAACCCATGTTTACTTTAAATGACTGATCCAATAAATTTCAATAACAAATGACACCTCGATTCCAAAACATGAACGCATCACATTTCATCATTTGCTAATTACTTCCACATGGCGCTAGCATAATCGCACGACCCAGATCTCGAGTACTTGAACTCAACGTAAACAAGCCAGGTCTTGTGCGGCTAATCGAGGCACGTGGGGCAGGCATATTTGCTTGGGTCTTGAGGAACCTTTTTTTATATGCTACATAAACAAATTAGGTCTCGTGCCGGGGTTCAAAGCACTTGAACCGGCACGATTTGTTCTGACCAATGCCCTGTCTTAGCTCCCCTAAAAATTTCTTAGCGAAAATTCTGATTGGTGGGCACAATACCAGAGTGAGTATTTTCAATAATTCGAAGAAGGGAGAATATCAATAAATATAGAATCAGTCAGAGGATCGAGGCAGTGATTTTTTAAAAAGATCTGACCTGCAGTTTCAACCAGAAAGTACAAGAAGTTAAAAGTGTAATTAAGTAATGAAAAGTTTTTAAGTAATGAAAGTACAAGAAGTTAAAAGTGTGATTAATGTGGAAAAGTTGTTAAGAACTGCAAGGAAAAAGTTTAAAGATATTCAATAAAACAACCCCAAGTAAGTAATACGTTTTATTAAAAAAAACTTTTTAAAGAAGCGGCTAGTGAACTTCTCTTAAGGAAAGCACTCCTAGTCCTTGGGAATTGCAACCCAAAACACTGGTGGCAGCGGTGGGATCTCAAAGTCACAGAGATCCCCAATAAGACAACCTCAGGCGCTCAGGGGTTGTTGAACAACAGTCGAGATAGTCTGAAAAAATAGGTCTCCCCAAGATTTGGAAAGCGAAAAAGAATTTTCAAGGCAGGCAGCTCTAAAGTCACTGTACAACAAACTAAACGGATTGAGACGACAATACCTTGAAAATGGCTTCTAAAATTCAACAAGAGATTCAGGAACAGGAGCAACGCATCGCCGACATATTTAACCGATCCACAGAACCTGATGAGGAAACATCCGACTTCATGAAGTATATTTAATACCGCCAACGACTCGTATTTATACTAGAAATGTCAAAGTATAAGTGCATTTCAGATTTTTATTCGGAGCATTTGAAATTTATTTTGTAAATCCTTTCATTAAAACTATATATATATATATATATATATATATATATATATATATATATATATATATATATATATATATTTAAAAGCAAAGATTACTTACTACTAGATAACCGGCTCCCTAAAATACCCAGCTAGTCTTGAAAAAGTAACACTGGCACCACAGTAAAACGAAATATTTCCAGATTTTAAAGTCATAAGAATATACATGCAAAGATAGAGTACAGGTAGTGTGCAGTCATTTACTCCTGTCAAAATTATTTGAGAGAATCACTTATTCCTGTCAAAATTCTGTTCTCATCCAGAGAGAATCACGTACTCCTGTCAAAAAAGTACCACCAAATCTTATCGAAGAGAAAAATGTACCAAAAAGTACGACCAATAAAAAGAATTCATATCAATCACATGACTGAGTTAGTTACTTATGTGCGTAAACTGTTGATGTATTCTGATCTTTTAATGAGCAAAGTACATTTCATATTTGTAAATGCATATATGAAAAGTATACGTGTCTCTTATCCACAAACTCTCCCGGAAAACAAATTTTTAATTCTGACTGCAGGGTTTCCCGATACGGGAAATATACAAAAGCAACCAAAAATTGTTCACAACTTTGTTCGAAGCCGTTTATCTAGTAATAGTAATCTTTGTTTAAAAGTCTATGAACTTCATACATATCTGTCGTCAATGTCAGTTAGGTCGTCACGATTGTTCCTGTTTTTTTTCTAGCGTACTACTTTACGAGTAAACAGCGTATTCCTTGGGAAAGTATTAATAAAAATGTACTCACGTCAAACGAGAAGTATAAGTAGCGATTTAAGCGAGCCAAGTAACTGTTGTCGGTTTTGCAATTTTACAACCTCAAGCGACCAAGCACTAAATATGAAAACTATTTAAAAAATTCTAATGAGATTAGTTTAAAACAACACTAGTCCAAGTATTAAATTGCTTTCATATGATGAGATTAGCAAAACTATCCCACTTTGTGTAGGCTTTGGATGAGTTCCTTATGATTAATTCACTTTCTTATGAATCGGCTTCTACGCGATAGGAGCGCTACTAAAATTTTACGTAAAAATGATTTTTGCTTGCTCCCTATTCATACAAAAAATTTACGCTACAATTCGGTTCTAATTATTGCACGAACAGCACACAAATGAACGTGGAACTAGACTTATTAATCTCGTCGTCCTCATGTTACTACTACAGGAAGTTCAAATTCAATTATTTCTTTCCTCTCAGACAATTGCCAATTTTATTGATATAAACTGGTAACGACCTTCAACATCTGTCCAATAAAGCACATGTTCCCAAGATTATGCAGCGATTTACATAGTCGGACCCCACTTGGATAAAAATTCACATTTCACTTAAATCGCAACAGTATTATTAATTCATGAATTAATTCATTTGCTAATCCTTATTATAAACAATTTATGTAAAAATATTTATAATCCTCGTTCGAGAAAAAACCGCAAATCGCTCAACAGAACTTAATTAAATGCCACCTGAGGCATAGCAAGGAACATGCATATATCTATATATTTTGTTTCAACTACTTACAGGTAGTGTTGTACTTATCCTTTATTTTTTCTTTTTTGAAAATTGTCGGCCTTCTCTTCCTTAATTTTCCTCCAATTTTTTCGTCCTCATTAATCCAGAAAGAAAAACCACGTTGAATTTATTTAAAATTTTCTTCACTCCAGAACTGCCACCTTTCTTCACTCCAGAACTGCCACCTTTCTTCACACACTACTTCTCACTTACTGCCTAGCTCCTCTCATATTCCGTAGGTGTCCGCCAAATTTTAGGGGGCCATATTTTCGGAAGTGCTAAAAATTTTAAATTTTAAAGGAATTTTATAACGACTTTTAAGATGATAACAAAATATTTACCTCCCTGTGCAGTTCTCACCTTTTTGTTTCCCTTGCCGATGTTTTGTTTAACTGGAATTCTTCTGAATTGATAAATTTAGTGCTTTTGGTGACAAAAGTCAGAAGAGTTTTCGTGCTATTCACAGAAGCTTGAATAATGTTGTCACATTTCGGAAGTTTTTTTTCGGGAGTTTGAGTTGAACTACTGACGGGGACGGACGTGCCGCCGTGTCTTGGCCCCCAAAAAAAATAAACTTTAAATTCGGTTGCGAAAGCGCGATTTTAAGTTAAAAATATTTAAAGTGCTGGTGCCATCTTCGCCTGGGTGAGGGGCTTTTATGTTCTATTTTAAAGCACGGTTTGGTGAGTCCGTTCCTCTTAATATATTTTGTTTACATCCAACATTCAATGTAGTACAATCGTGCTGCATTGAATGCGTTTAACGGGTCTCCACTGCTGAGCATTTGGCTGCCTTTGTCGAGATCAAAGTTCAGCGCAGCAGGCATAACACTGCTGCTGGCATTGTTCTCACAGATGTGGCTTTGCTTCGCATTTGTGGATCCCGTTCGTCAGTCCTTGTGTTTGTGTACGTTTTTGTTTTGTTTTGTTTTGGGCAAATTAAGACCGGTAGTATGCAAAAATTTTTATTTAATTTTTGCAACATTCGTGGCTTGAAAAGTAACCATTTTTCGGTTTACTGCCACTTGATCGCGGAAAATCCGGCTGTTTTTGCACTAAGCGAAACCAAGGTTATTTCCGATTCTGATATTAATCAGTATCACATCCCTGGTTATCACTTAGTGCGACTCTTCTCTCCTCAGAGGAGAATCGCGGTTTATGTTAGAAAAGATGTGCCATTCTCCCTTCTCCCTCAATTTTCTTCTGCTAATCCAGAATTTAATTATGTCTGGATTAGATTTAAACTCTATCGGCACATCATTCATTTTTGTTTTTTTATACCGCAGCCCGAATATGTCTGATACTGACACTGTATGTTCCTTTGATAAGTTGTCCTCCGATATCGATAAGATTTTGGAAATATCCCCCTCTTCTGATATCGTTCTTGCTGACGATTTCAACACAACACACAGTGGCTCAGGCATTCTTCTACCACAAGCCCGTCTGGAAGACACGTCGAGTTATTTAGTGAGTCTTTTAATTTACAGCAACTGGTTGAGTGTCCGACTCGTGTTCCTGATACTTTAGGGCACAACGCGCATCTTCTAGATCTATTTCTAACATCGCATCCAGAAAAATACTCGGTTTGGGTGACGTCTCCCTTGGGTAATTCGGTCCATTGTCTAATCTCCGCCCAATTCTCCATCTCCTCTCTGACAACCTTTAACCTAAATTCCACCAAAAGATTAGTGTGGCATTATAAAAATGCTGATTGGGCGGGACTTAATAAGTATCTCAGAGAGCTGGATTGGTCCGATTGCTTTTCTGTGAGAGACGTTAACAAATGCACCGATTATATCTTAAACATCCTTTGGTGTGGAATGCATCGCTTTATCCCTCATAGCTTCAAGAACATCAAACCAACTAACACCAATTGGTTCAATAATGACTGTTTCGCAGCCATTATAAATAAGAAAGCAGCCTTCCAGGCATATAAATTGTGCCCTTCAGAGGAATTGAGACATATCTATAGAGATGCGCGGAATATTTGCAATTCAGCAATTAGTCGGGCAAAGTTCAATTTCGACCAGAACATCAGACGGAAGGTTTTTTCTACCCAAAAGGGTAGTAAGGGTTTCTGGTCTCTAGTAAAAACTGTAAAGAACAATTTCACGTGTTCGTCAACACCACCACTCATTTATAATGGGAATGTTTTTACTGACTCATTGGACAAGGCCAACCTGTTTGCTGCTAATTTTGCTGCTTATTCATACTTACCACCTTCATCGCAGCCACTTCCATCTCCATCACTGTGCACTAGTAGGCAAAAGCTACACTTTTGCACTCGGGAAGTTTTTAGAGTACTTTCAAAACTCGACGTGTCCAAAGCTACTGGGCCTGATGGTTTCTCGACCCTAGTTTTAAAATGCTGCGCCTCTGCTTTGGCTAAACCTCTGCGCAAACTTTTTCACCTGTCATATTCAACAGGAATGTTTCCAAGTGTATGGAAACTTGCTCATGTCCAGCCGATACTTAAAAAAGGAGAGGCATGCGACCCCTCTAACTACAGACGAATTGCACTAACCTCGATCATATCTAAAGTTTTTGAAACACTCATCAACTCTCAGTTGTTGAAATATCTAGAAAATAACCATCTTATCAACGATTGCCAGTACGGTTTCCTCACTGGCCGCTCAACCGGTGACTTACTAACGGCTCTAACGGAGCGTTGGAATCATTGTCTCCATAATTTTGGTGAGTCCGAAATCGTCGCTCTTGATATTTCAAAGGCTTTTGATAACGTCTGGTATGCTGCCCTTTTAGCCAAACTTACAACATTTGGTCTGCAGCCTACCCTAGTTAAATAGATAAAGAGTTTTTTGTCAGACCGTTCAATCAGCGTAGTAATTGACGGAGTTACATCTGATTCCTACGAAATAAATGCCGATGCACCTCTGGGTTCAGTTTTTTCACCAACCTTATTTCTTCTTTTTATTAATGATCTTTTATCCCTTACTCTCAATCCTATTCATAGTTTCGCCGACGACAGCACCCTTGATTTCGCGTACTCATGTGATTCTGTTATGAATTCACGTGGAAATGCTACAGAAGCCAATCGGGAACGCATGTTTAGATCATTAAACAACGACATTTCCAAGGTTCTTGCTTGGGGCAGAGCAAATCGTGTTACGTTTAATGCATCCAAAACCCAATGCTGTGTAATGTCCCTTAAAAAACGCCCAGTTCACCCCCAACCCATTTCAGCCGACGGAGTGAATATACCCAATTCACCCTCCCTAAACATCTTGGGTATCGAGATATCCAGCAATCTTAGCTGGACTGATCATATATTTGCAATCGCTAAAAATGCAATGAAATGTTTGGGTTTTCTACAGAGATGTAAGAAATAGTTCACACCACCTGACTTAGCGCTAATCTACAAGTCCCACATTAGGCCTAGACTTGAATATAATTCCCATATTTGGGCAGGGGCCGGACACACCGCACTGTCCGCGTTAGACAAAGTCCAGCGTAAAGCTGTTAAGCTTATTGGCGATCCCTCAATCTCTGAGGGTCTTGACTCTCTGGAGCATTGACGGAATGTGGTGTTATTTCCATGGCCGTTGTTCTAACGAAATTGCTAGCCTGATTCCTTGTAGCCTCATGACAACGCGCGATACAAGATCAACAAGTCGCTCCCACCCCTATACTCTCCAGGTCAAATTTGGACGTACCGTCAAATTTCGGGAATCTTTTCTAAGCAGAACAACACGAATGTGGAACAGTTTACCATCTTCTGTTTTTCCCTCGTCTTATCAGCCTGAAACTTTCAAACGGGGCGTACATCGACACCTCCTTCACCCAAACTCCTAACCCATTTCCCTCATCCTTAATTCCTTTCCTGCCAAGGCTGTGCTTAAGCATCACAGGGCTTTGGCATCATCATATATAAAAAAAAATAAAAAACTTAAATAATTGCCTAAATGACTTTTAAGTTAGATTGTAAAGCCCAATCTTACTGAATCTTCCCTTATTTCCAGTGAGAAAAACCCAAGATGTCAATAGCGATCCGTCCTGTTCCTGCTCAAGTATACGCCGGTCTACGGCTGGATCTCTAACTCCTTGCGTAGCCAGCAGGCCACAGAAATTTGCTGCAAGATTTTCTCGTTTCACCATTTTTCCAACCACTGTTCAATTAACTTTTGAGTTAATTTTGTTTTATTGAAACATAATATTAATAAATATTAGCACTATTCTTAATACACTTTATATAACTTGTTCAATAATTAAGTAATCTTGAGTATTTTCTGCTAAATTCGGCATTTTCTCAAGGAGTTCAATTTTCTTCTTCTCGGCCCCCTGCCCAGCCGTTCCACTTTTCATTCCAATTTCTAGTGTACCATTCTCAGTTGGTTCGAGGAATATCTGAACGGCGGCGCGGTGATCGGTATGTTCATTATCTTAGCATAAGTCGTTTTGCCTACTAGCAACGAGTTCGCAACAGCGCTCAGATGTTCGTCCCAGCGGTCATGCTGGTCGGATAAGTAGGCCCGCATGCCTGCCAGAATGGAGCGATTAACACGTTCTGCAGCATTAGCTTGCGGGGAATAGATGGTTGGATTTAAACTGTGGGCCATTGTCCGTGACCACTTTTTCGGGCATCCCAAAAAGGTGGAATATGTCTTCCTCTATGTATTTATTTATGAGCAAGGAGCTTGATTTTCGCAAAGGCTTGAGTATGGGAAACTTGGGGAAATGATCCAACACGATGAGTATTGAAACATTTCCACTTCTAGATCGAGGATAGGGACCAAGAAGATCAATGCATAGTCGTTACCAGGGGCGTTCCGACTTTGGCTGCTGTCCCATAAGTGGACGAAGGATAGTATTGGGTACCTTGGCCTCTTTACAAATTTGGCAGCCAGTGACATAGGCTCGGACTTGTGTGGTCATTTTAGGCCAATAAAAGTATCGACGAATCCTCTCAAGCGTCTTACCGATGCCGCCACGCGCAGCGAGAGGTGGATCATGAGCCTGCCGCATTGTCTGCTCGACGAGTCCCGAAGGAATGCACAGCTTCCAGGCATCATCCTCTGAGATAAAGTCGCCGGTACGTGGCACTCCGGTGATTCGAGGTCAATAAGTGGAGCTACTCCTATCTCCGAAAGATTGTGTTCATACATACGCGAAAGTGCGTCGGGAACGACATTCTGACTGCCACGTCGGTGCTCGATCTCAAAATCGAAGGCCTGCAACTTCAGGCTCCAGCGGGCCAGCCGGCCAAATAGGTCCTTTTGCCTCATGAGCCACCTCAAGCTCGCATGGTCTGTCACGATCTTGAAAGGCATTAGCTCTACATATGCTCGGAATTTCTTCACGCTTAGAAGCGCGGCTAGGCACTCTAACTCCGTCACGCTATTATTGCGTTGGGCTGAGTTTAGTTTCTGCGACATGTACGCTATGGGTAACTCGGTGCCTTCTTCGTCCGCTTGTAGGAGAACTCCTCCGACCCCTTCCTGACTTGCGTCACACTGAATGAAGAAGGATTTGCGGAAGTCGGGACTGACGAGCAACGTAGCTGATGTTAATTTTTGCTTGAGGGCCACGAATGCATCTTGTGCTTCCACGGTCCAGGTGAATTTGTCACTCTTCCTTAAGGTGTCCGTGATCGGTGATGATACCGCAGCGTAGTTCGCAATAAACTTTCGTTACCATCCTGCCATGCCCAAGAAGCGACGCACTTGCCGTACGGTCTTCGGGAAAGGATACTCCACGATCGCGGCTACCTTATCTGGATCCGTTTTGATGCATCCGTTACCGATTATATACCCGAGGTATCTAATCACCCTCAGGCAAAACTTGCTCTTTTCGACATTGATGGTCAGTCCAGCTTTCCGCAAACACTCAGCCACTCGTGAGAGGATGGTCATGTGTTAGGTGAAATCCTTTGATACCACTAGGAGGTCATTCAAGTACACGAAGACTGTTTCTTTAAGGTCTGGTGGTATGACCTTGTCCATGAGTCTGCAAATGCCGTCTTTTCTCGGGAGCTGCTCTCCAGTGGTATTTGCCAGAAAGCGTCCTTCAGGTCCAGTCCTGTTTTTATATCTAGGGGGGGGGGGGGGGGGGGTTAAGTATTCCAAGGATGTCCTCAATATGCGGTAGAGAGTACGCATCTTTTGTTTTCACCGCATTGACCTTCCGCGCGTCGAAACATAGTCGGACCTTCCCGGGCTTTCTCACAAGTACCACTGGGGAGCTCCATGGACTTTGGCTCTCTTCGATGACTCCTAGGTTCTTCATACGTTCTATTTCAGCATCCATTAATGTTTGTATAGCGGGCGAGACCGGGTAGTGTCGTTGCTTCACTGGTGTCCCTCCTCCGACGTCGATGGTGTGTTCTAATAGGTGCGTTTCGCCTAATCCTTGTTTCGCGTAGGATGGAAAGATGCTCTTAGTTAGTTCAAGGCGTACGCGTTCTTCGCTGGACAGTTGGTGAGTATTGGGGTCAACGGGTGCCTCTGGATCGAACGACGGAGAGAGTGAGCCGATGATGTCTGGGGCTAGCTGGAAGGCTTTCCAGAAATCAACTCCAAGATATAGGTCCTGTGACGAACTAGGTATGACATATAACCTAATGATACGTCTGTCGCCGCGGAACTCTATATCCGTGTCCAAGTGACCGCATACCTGCTGTGAGCTTCCATCAGCTGTTTTGACGGACGTTGCGTATTGTCTTATTGTCACTTGGCCTTCTTGGAGAAGCTTCCGAGCTGATTGACCTCCCAGACAACTCACGCTCGCTCCACTATCTAGCAGCCTATTGATCTCCTGCCCCAGCGTCTTGACGCGAGCATATGGTCGAATGTCTTGCGGTATTGACGTTATGCCAGATACAAGTCGGCGTCTTTCTGCTACGACTCGTCGCCAAAACTCTCTAAGTCTTCTGCTGGATCGGTTCGGTTTTGATACTTTGTGTTGACTAGATATGGTTGCGATGCTGTCTACAGACTCAGCAAAGATGTGTTCTCGAGCGGCTTCGTATTCCTGTAGTCGAATGTGGTAGGGTTTAAGTGGAAACACTCTGGGTACTTTCATGTTGGGTTTTCTGTTCTGGGCCACCTGCATTGACGTCGAAGCTGAGCTATCTGCTGTAGTCTGGGTTGATACCTCAGAGGTGGTTATGTCGGTGGTTTTTTCGGCTACATTTCGTGCAGTTGTTAATGTAGACGTTACCGCTGAACAATCTTCCAAGGGGGGAACGTAAACGGTGTCATCGGTTCTTCCAATCTCCGAAGGCTGTTATGTTGCCTCAAGATCTTCGTGCGATGCAGGACTCCTTCGATAGGCATGACCAGCGCTTGCAGCTGAGCTATGTTGTGAGCAGGATGTAGACATATGTGTTGCTGAGTTGCTGGTAGGAGGTCGTCCCTTTCAATCTCAACGAACTCTGCCTCTGGCATGTGCAAGCGTAGCCTTTGCCTCAAGGATTGGAGATCCTATATGTAGAATTGGAAAGGTTCGCCAGGTTGCTGTCTACGTGTCAACATTTGTCGTAGGGTATCCGAGTCGTGAACAGGCGGCGTTCAGTCTCGTTTAAATGCCTGTTTCAGCTCTTGCCATCTAGGCTCTGGATGATAGTGAAGATATTGCCAGTACAATTCCAGAGGCCTGTCTTTAGGAGCATGGCGAAATTTTCGGACTTCACCTGGTATTCGCCTGACAGAGTGTTGCGCGCCATTACCTCTGCGTGGAACAGAAACTCTTCAGCCCGGAGGAGAGAATTATCTACGTCGTACTCTAACCTCCAATTTCTCATTGGGCTGACAGATCGTCTTCTCTCCCGGGGTTTGTATGACCTGTTAATGGTATTTACTTCACCGGGATGAGCCTGCCTCGGATTTTGTGGCATATAGACCGGTACTTGAGCCCCGGGTTGGGGTTGGGACAAATGATATGCTGATGCTGCGTTCGCAGGAGGCTGCTGGAGTTGCAAATCCTGCAGCTGCTGGCTAATTTGACGTGTTATTAAGTCAGTGAGCACTCCTCTCAGCCCTATTAGTAAGGCCTGGACGCTAGGAGAGGCGGGCTGACTGGCTTGTTCCGGGCTAGACTCATGTGTCCTTGAGCTAGATGGTGCAGCAGAAACTGTCCTGTTCAATGGCTGAGTAGGTGAAACATTAGGGGTAGTAGGCAGCCGTCGGGCTTGCGACCTAGTTGCTATGCCTTCAGTGTTGGTGCGAGGCACGACTCCACTACTAGGGACGTACGCTCTACTTTCCGCCAGCGAGCAGACTCTTCTGCAGACAGGACAGTTGGGTTGTCGTTCCAACCATTGTACCAAGCACTTCCTGTGAAAGATGTGCGCAAAGGGGGTGATAACGTGTATAGTGCTCGGGTTAAAATCACCGCTTTGGCACACCGTGCAGAGTGGTAAGGCGACCGCCCCAGCGGGTTGTTCTGGTGGCGAACGAAACATCGTTTTAGCAACTCTTACAGCGCCTTGATGACAGAACGTTCTAAATGTCAAGTCTATTAAAGTAACCGTAGAAAGGACAAAAGAAGATTAAATCACGACAATTTATTATACTTGTATCGCCCAGGTATTACTAAAATTTATGGAGAAAAAAAATTTTGAAAATTAAACCACTAGTATCACCAAGTAAGAAAATAATATAATTGTTGGGGCTTGAACCCAACTGCAAACCAATCTACTGGGTTTGGTTGATGTCAGCGTGAACGAAAACTTTTAAAATATTTGGTTGTTATTCCGGACAAGATCACTGGCTATCAAGCCAAGGCTCGTAAACTCCAGAATAGCCTGAGCACTCGAGTCAGTCGTCCTTCGCACAAGGCTGACTATAAGGGTTGTCAGCTCAAGGAGGGGGGTCCAGAACAGATGGTTGTTCCGAAACTTGGAAACGATCTCCAGAGATATTCAACTGGCTAATATCTCAGCCAAAGGATATCGCTCTCTGGAGTGTTCCAACTACAGAGGCCACTGATCTGAATCCATCTATCGCACGGACAACCGATGAGGGATAGGAAAACAAAACGGTATTAAGATCAGACAAGCCGTGAAGGCAAGCTGGTAGCAGACTATGCGTATGACTACTAACAGGTCCGTTAAGGAGGGTCAATATGAAATATGCAGAGGGCTATCCGTTCAGGATTATGCCCAGGGGAAGTAGAAGTCTATTAGCCGTGAAAGCCGTAAAGATAAGTATCACTCTTCTACTTTGGGAATTTGGTCCGAACAACCTGCCGAAGCAATCAAGGAAAACGTGAAGTCTCCTGAAATGTGCGTATACTAGAGAGGGGATTTTACTTCCCTTCTAGGTCCTTACTCCGGACTAGGCACAAGCGTTGGGCGCCATTTGTTATCGGTATAAGTAGTAGCATTCAAGTACCCATGCTGCCATCAAGTGGTAGCATGAGGGTATGAATTGGATGGAGGGATGTGAGAACCCAGACAGATTCTAGGCTCACAACCAAAAAGGTTCTGGAAAGATTATGGGAACTGCCGGGGTGAGCGTAAGTTGCCGTGCAGGCTTGGTCGATGACCGTGCTAAGCTCGTCGAATCGGGGTGAGTTCTTGCCTCACACTCCTCGGTACACTCACCCGAACATTTAATTTGCGGGCACTCTTTATGTCCAAAGAAAAAAGGAAAGGAGCACAAACAATATAAAACGAATAAGAAAAAAGGTAAAAAAGGGTTTATCTAAGCATGTCCCTGACGATGGAAACAACCTCGGCCTCTAGATGGTCCGAGGCTCATCAGGTTATCCCTCCCCATCCTATGACTATGCTGAGTCTGTATCATTTAGCATAGTCCCTATAAACCCGGACAGTTGCCCTGAGCTAAACGATAGAGAGAGAGGGTGACGAGAGAGGCACGCTGGTTAGGACTTCACAACTGCATGGCCTAGAAGTCACTACAGAATTAAGAGACAAAATTCATAAGGTAATTATGGGAATATTTGAATATTTAAGTATGGTGCAGAACGGCTGCTTTAACAAGAAATTCAACTATAATTCACTCGTTGTAGGGCTAGGTAAATTCAACGACCCGCAACAAATATCAATTTGAGATTTCAAAGCAAATTCTTATTCCTAAAAAATATTTTAATATGTAATGTAATATGTAAATCTAATATTGTATGTTACTTACATTTATAGTATTTAAAGCAGAAACTTATTACTAAATTGTTACATCAAAAGGTAACAGCGCCTTATTTTAGGTTAATTATATAGTATTATCGAAAAGAGTGTTTTTGTTAACAGGAAACATCCACATCCACGTAGGTTGTAATCAGAAAAAACTTACTTCTGATTGCGGCATTGGGAAACGTTTAAATTTATGTCGAAGCAAAATTAAATAGGACTACAATGTAAAAGTAATGAGATTGTTGCGTCTGGTAAGTAAATAAAGGTCATATAGAAGTCCCCGACAGAAATCAGGGGTGGCTGCAAGAGGTACACCCTGTTATAATATGCGTGCTTCCATTAACTTAATTTATTTCATGCACATTTATGCTGGTATATCCGTATGAAAGGAAACAACCGTGACAAAAGGACTAACTTATTACTAAAAATCTACATTGTAAAGTTTATATTTCTTTAACACTAATTGGAATAATTGTTGGATAAGTAGTCTACTAATTTATAAACGGAAATTAATAGTGTCTCAATGCATGATACAACTATTTTATATATGTAATTTAAATTGTGAGAATTAGTTTCAAAGAATACTGCCTCAAAAGATAGTATGACCCCTTTAAAGGAGAATTGACAGTAGATATTGCTGCAATTCTATATTAAAAGAAGTCGTTAAAATTTTTACTACTACTTTTACTATGATAGTTTTTTATTTTGTTTTTTTGTTTTTTGGTTGATAATCCAGAATTTTTCTTAATTTGATGTAGAACATAGAGTAGGACTAAAAATCTAAATGGTTCAGCTGGTAATTATTCAACAGTACTTACGGACCATACAGCTAAAGCAATATCAGTATTCCGGGGATAAGAGTGGTGAAGTGATAGGGATGTAAATGGGGCCCAAATTATATTTAATGAAGTTCTTTATTGTGGAGCTTCCTTCAATGATGTAGTAGGATGAAATGGGGCCCAAATTATATTTAAGGAAGTCCTTTTATTGTACAGCCTCCTTCCTAATACTTCTTCGTATCTATAATAATTTCTAATACATTATATAAATAGTTAATTGATACTCCAATATTTATTTTTTAATTGATATTTATTTTATTTTAATTTTGTTGTTTCCAGTTGAAACAATCTGGTTAGACTAGAAATTATATACAACTTTTTTTGTATCCTACTTTACGTTATATACATAGATAGTTTGTTAAAATTTTCTTTGTATTGAGTACAGTATTTTATTGTTAATGAATAAATGATTATGATAATTTTTAAAGTGTTTGTGTTTCACACTATTCAAAATTTATCGAAGTGTACAGGTTGACTAAAATATTTTTGACAGTACAGTCTGATTGGATATTATTAAAGTAGATTTTAATATAAATATTTTATTAATAATATAATCAAATAATAAACTTTTACTTAAAATATAAAATATTAAATTTGTAGCTACTGCTACAAGTGGCATGGCATATATTATTTAAAAGTATGAACTTCATACATATCTGTCGTCAATGTCAGTTAGGTAGGTCGTCACGATCTTTCCTTTTTTTTTTTAGCGTACTACTTTACAAGTAAACAGCGTATTCCTTGGGAAAGTATTAATAAAAATGTACTCACGTCGGTTTTGCAACAATTTTACATCCTCAAGCGACCAAGCACTAAATATGAAAACTATTTCAATAATTGTAATGAGATTAGCTTAAAACAACACTAGTCCAAGTATTAAATTGCTTTCATATGATGAGATTAGCAAAACTTTCCCACTTTGTGTAGGCTTTGGAGGAGTTCCTTATGATTAATTAACTTTCTTATGAATCGGCTTCTACGTGATAGGAGCGTTACTAAAATTTTACGTAAAAATGATTTTTGCTTGCTCCCTGTTCATACAAAAAATTTACGCTTCAATCCGGTTCTAATTATTGCACGAACAGCACACAAATGAACGTGGAACTAGACTTATTAATCTCGTCGTCCTCATGTTACTATTACAGGAAGTTCAAATTCAATTATTTCTTTCCTCTCAGACAATTGCCAATTTTATTGATATAAACTGGTAACGACCTTCAACATCTGTCCAATAAAGCACATGTTCCCAAGATTATGCAGCGATTTACATAGTCGGACCCCACTTGGATAAAAATTCACATTTCACTTAAATCGCAGTACTTATCCTTTAGTGTTGTACTTATCCTTTATTTCTTCTTTTTTGAAAATTGTCGGCCTTTTCCTTAATTTTCCTCCAATTTTTTCGTCCTTATTAATCCAGAACGAAAAAGCAAATGAATTTATTTAAAATTTTCTTCACTCCAGAACTGCCACCTTTCTTCACACACTACTTCTCACTTACTGCCTAGCTCCTGTCATATTCCGTAGGTACCCGCCAAATTTTAGGGGGTCGCCATATTTTCGGAAGCTCGCCATATTTCGGAGTGACTCCGAAATATGGGTGCTAACAATTTTAAATTTAAAAAGAATTTTATAACGACTTTTAAGATGATAACAAAATATTTACCTCCCTGTGCAGTTCTTGCCTTTTTGTTTCCTTTGCCGATGTTTTGTTTAACCGGAAACTTTCTTCTGAATTGATAAATTCAGTGCTTTTGGTGACAAAAGTCAGAAGAGTTTTCGTGCTATTCACAGAAGCTTGAATAATGTTCTCACATCTCGGAAACTTATATAATTGCCAAATTGACTTTTCAGTTGGATTGTAAAGCCCAATCTTACTGAATCTTCCCTTATTTCCAGTGAGAAAAACCCAAGATGTCAATAGCGATCCGTCTGGTTCCTGCTCAAGTATACGCCGCTCTACGGATGGATCTCTAACTCCTTGCGTAGCCAGCAGGCCACAGAAATTTGCTGCAAGATTTTCTCGTTTCACCATTTTTCCAACCACTGTTCAATTAACTTTTAAGTTAATTTTGTTTTATTGAAACATAATATTAATAAATATTAGCACTATTCTTAATACACTTTATATAACTTGTTCAATAATTAAGTAATCTTGAGTATTTTCTGCTAAATTCGGCATTTTCTCAAGGATACAAACTACTCCGCTAACAAGCAGTGGAGTTCAATCTTCTTCTTCTCGGCCCCCTGCCCAGCCGTTCCACTTTTCATTCCAATTTCTAGTGTACCATTCTCAGTTGGTTCGAGGAATATCTGAACGGCGGCGCGGTGATCGGTATGTTCATGATTGTTAAGATTCATCATTTGAGAATCTTTGTTTTTAAATTTAATTTTATATCATGCACATATAAATTGTACATTCCCACGAAAGCTTTTGAACGTGAGCAAATTTGCACGTACGATCACGGTAATGCTCTTGCAATGAAAACATTTTTCCGCGGACGGTGACGGTAACTCGAGCCGTGCTCGAGTATTTACATGTTGACTCGTGAGAAAGCTTTCGTGGGAACAATTTTGTTTGTCTAGTAATTTTGCTAATAAGGCATTTTTAGTTTGTAAAATTTATATATAAGAAATTATGAAAGAAAAATAAATTCAGTTGTTGTCTAAAAGTAAAGTTGAGTGGTGTTTCAAATTAGTACGGTTCCTTTTCAGCGTTTTAATCGTTATTTCAGTTCCAGGTCCAGAACAATAAGGTGTAGTGGTTTCAAGTGCCGCATACATCAACGAAAACAAGTCAAGGTACATGAACCTTGGCTATAATTAGTGAAGTAAAAGAACTTCACCCTAACAATGATCTTAGCATAAGTTGTTTTGCCTACTAGCACGCGTTACGATGACACAAATTCGTGCTCACATAACAAAGTAGGCTTTAAACCGATCGCTTCTGAACAATAAAGTTCTTTGTTTTAAATTGACTCGAGGACTTTTAATAAAGGATCCCGTTCCTAGAATTTAATCCCTTTAACATTTGTTGCCGAAACCCGGGAACAGGAAATCTAATTAAGTAAGGTAATCGGTTATATTTAACGACGCACGTGGTTGGATTCAGTTAACGGATCGTGATATAAGGCCATATACAAGAAAATGAAGTTGAGTTATCGCGGAACTTATCGGAGTCAGATTACCAAGATTGCGAATGCAGCCACGGATTATCTCATTCTAACAATTCGGGAGTTTGCCGGGAAAATTCAGAAAATTTTGACCTGATCGAGGAAGAATTGTCAACGTACCTTCAAAGGCTCAAAATAGCTAACGATAATTTAAATAAAGCTAATGACAATGTTCGCTCATTAATTAAAAAGGAGGAATACTCTAAAGAATGTGACTCAATTGCAGAATATGAAGATAGGGCAGTTAGTGTTATATCCCGTCTAGAACAGCGAGTATCTAAGTTGCGCTTTGCAGCACAGAGTCCATTATCCTCTGAAAATATGCCAACATCGGAAGCTCCTAATAACGGACAAACTGCTCTAAATCGTCATCACTCAGCCAAGCTGCCAAAGCTGGAGCTTAAAAGATTTTCAGGAGAAATCAAAGGCTCCCGTTTTGGGAACAGTTTAAAGCAGCTGTTCACGAAAACACCGCACTTAGCGGCACCGATAAATTTAACTATTTGCAGGCGTTGGTATCCGGCAAACCTGCAAATACAATTTCAGAATTTAGCCCTACGGATGCTTGTTACGACGGGGCAATAGCTTTGCTGATCGAAGAATTTGGCAACAAAGAGAAAATAATCCATTCCAGTATGCTGCAACTAATGCCTGTTCACATGCGTAATGATGTTGCGGAGCTACGACGTCTGTACAATGCAGTGACTACTCTTACTGCCCTTGGCATACCACCAAATCATTACTCCATCATGCTCAAATCTATTTTGCTAAAGTGTCTTCCAGTGGATTTGAGAGTAGATTATCATCGATTACAACAAAGCAAACCAGAAGAAGCACACTCCTCATCATCTAATTCGGTCGAAACTGAAAGCACCGCAATCCCGATGGCGATAACCAAGTTAAGAGTATAATGAAATTCTTGAAGAGGGAAGTCGAATCTTTAGAGAGCTCGATAACAGGAAACTACAGCGGTAAAAAGCACTCACCAACCACGCCAAAAGTAATTACTACTGCTGCTGGCTTAATGACGTCGACGACAAATAGCTCCATTTGTATATTTTGCAAATTAAGGATGCTTTCGTTAATGCATATTTGCGTGCGCAAATATGCGCAAATGCAAGAAATTTGCTTTCGTGACATTTGCAACAAGCCATTTGGCGCCTGTATGCATGCATGCATTAGTGAACTTCTTTGGCCATAATTACAAATGGTATTAATTATTTCTACAATTAGTTAAATTACAGTACCCATTTTAATATGAACTAAATACTAGTAAATAAAAGCAGAACCGGCGTTGGCTTTCCTAAAATTTCATTCTTCTTCTTAAACATAAGAGCCGCACGCAGTTAAAAATGTATGCAGAACTTGCGCTCATTTGCTTCGCACGTTTGAATTTATGAACCTTGTGCAAACGCATGTTTTGATTTCTTGCTTTAATGAACTTTATGCAAAAGCAAATATGCGCAAACATGCATTAATGAAAGTACCCTAAATTTCCGTACTGCTGACAGCTGCGACAAGCAAATTTTTTTAAATCAAAAGCGGGAAATGTTACTAAGAAAAGCAAGATGTTTTCGCTGTACGAAGAGAGGCCACAAAAAGTAGCAAAAGGCATGCTAGCTCTATGTGTGCCCAATCGTTCAGTGTAGGCGGATCTGATACCAACAAAGTGGCAACAGAAATCCAAAAATTGCAAACGAATGCCGCGAAGGACAGCAGACAGTAAATTCGAGTGCGTTAAACAAAGGTTTCACTAATGTATTCTTACAAACGGCGTGTGTATTTGTATCCTTCCCAATGAATAACTCTAGTCTATACGTTCGAATGATTCTAAATGGAGGAAGTCAGATGACTTTAGGTCTGTTCACGTACTTCTGCAGCTGAAAACTCCTGCATTTTTCTTCTTTATGTGGTGGGGGTACAGTTGTCAAAAGTACAAAAATATTTTTCTGAAAGTCCCTGAAAAATTGGAAGAGTGCCAATATAACCTCAAAAATAAACTGGTCAGGTATTTGACATCAGCCGGTGACAATAAGGAAAAGTAAGGCAGTTTAAAGCTACTGCAAATTCCTGAATTTTCCTGCAGGTGGGGAAGCGGTGACGTCAGCAAAAATCTGCTGTCAAACAGTACGAAAACGACTTTTTGCATTTTCCTGCGCAGGAATTATAACTCCTGCAGGTACGTGAACAGACCTTTTTATTCGGGAGAGTGTTTCGCGAAAACTTTGTCTACCTATTATTGGATAGCAGAGAATAAGTGTTATCAGGTTCGGTAGTGAGAAACGGACACTGCCTCGCGCGTGTAATCGAGTTCGCGTTTTGTTAAAAAGCCAATATTATAACCAGGTGGTCGTCGTGGAATGCTAGTGACCCACATTTTCGTGGTTTGGACTTAGCAGAACCGGAAGAAGGAATAAATCTCTTGATTGGTGCTGTGAGCTACTGGAATTTTGTCACTGGAGAGTTCAAGCGCATTACGAAGGAATTTACTGCAATCAATACTATTTTTGGCTGGACATTACAGGGACCAGCACCTGTAAGTATTTGGAACCTTCAGTCTAATCTAGCAGCATCATTGCAGACTTGTGTCTTAGAAACAGAAAGCGACGTAACAAAACTTTGGAGCTTAGAGACGCTAGGCATAAGAAACGATGATCTTGAAGAAGAGGAGTTCCCTAAACAATTCTCAAATTTATGTATAGCTAAGAAGGGAAATCGGTATGAAGCCAGCTTGCCGTGGAAGCAGCAAAAGTGCTGCCTTGACAACAATTATTTTCGAGCTCTTCATCGTTTACGACCGCTTACAAAACGCCTTTTTAAAAATTCAAATAAGCTATTTGAGTACGATAAGGAAATGCGAAAATTTATCTCCGCTGGGTTTGCTGAAATAGTAGAAGACACTAATAAGTGTCAAACCTTTTATATGTCACATCGTCCTGTCTATCGAGAGGATAAGGAAACTACTAAGCTACGTATTGTTTTTGATGCTTCGGCCCATGCCGAGAAAAGTGTTTCTCTTAATCAATGTCTATTAACGGGCTCCAACCTTTTACCAGATGTGTTCCAGATTTTATTAAATTTTCGAATGGGAAAGATTGCTATGATTGCTGATATAGAAAAGGCCTTTTTACAGATAGTGTTGGCCGAAAAGGAGCGTAACTATCATCGGTTTATCTGGTATGCAAAAGAAATTAAGTAAGCGGCATCTCTTCCGAAAATAAAAATTTTTAGAATGACCAGAGTAACGTTCGTTGTTAACAGCAGTCCCTTTATTCTTGGAGCTACTATTAGAAAGCACCTAGATTGCGAAACAAGGAAGTATCCAGAAACTTGTGCAATACTAAAGCGATGCTTTTACATGGATGACTTAGCCTTAAGTACGAACTCGATTAAATCAGCTAAACAGTTGTTCACGGAAGCTGTTAAGATTATGCAGAACGCTTCTATGGTGCTTCGAAAGTGGAATTGCATGTTATCACTGCGGTCAGAGAAGAGTTTTCAGAAGAACCACCGGAAAAGCAAAAGGTATTGGGTGTTATATGGCATGTTCTTAATGACGACATTTCAGTAGAATTGGAAGGTGTTGAAAATTTTTGTAAAGCAGATCCCAATAGGAAGTAAACGAACTATCCTTCATCTGATTTCTCGTGTATTTGATCCCCTCGGCTGGTTAGCCCCTTTTGTGATCAAAGTAAAAATACTATTTCAGTTGATTTGACGCTTAAAATTGGATTGGGACGAAGCCCTGCCTAGCGAATTGGTAACCACTTGGATTAGTTGCTGTACAGATTTGGTGTACGTGAGGGAGTTTTCGATTCCGCGGTGTATTCAATCAGACATAGATGTTGTACAGAGCCAGTCGCATATTTTTGCTGATGCCAGCTCAAACGCTAATGAGACAGTCTGTTATATTCGAAGTGACAATAAGCTTGGGGAAATCAATGTGAGATTTTTCTGTGCACGAAATCGAGTTGCTCCACTAAAGGAAAATGGAACAAAGGAGTGTACGTTGCCTCGCCTAGAACTTACGGCCGCTTTATTGGCCTCACGTTTGTATAAATATTTTAACCCCTTCCGGTATTATGACGAGTCTAGCTCGTCATCGGTTTTTCATGCCATACCGCACAATGACGAGCTACACTCGTCACGCGACTAAAGTTACTGTTGAATATGATAATTAATTTAGTTTAAAATTTCTAGTGTACTGAATTTGGCAACACTTTTGTTACTTGTGGAAATATCACATATCACTATCACATATTGTTTACCGTTAGAATTTCTTGGTACAAGACGCGGCGAAATTGTTGTTAGTCTGAAAGATTTCATTCTTGTAAACAGTTGGTGTGAACATCGGTCGATATGTATTTTTGCTAAAAGAAAAACGTATTGTATAATAAATACCATAATGGATAAGAGTAGTACAGACTACGAAGATCAAGGTGATTGGAGCGATTATGAAGAATCAGAAGAAATAAGTGTAGATTTACCTGATACTGATATTGAAAGTAATGATTAAATTAAATTAATTAAAATTAAATTTAATTAATTAAATTAATTAAATGGTTATTTCATGCACAGTTTTTCATTATTAAATCGTACCGGACTTGACTTTGCTGTGCGATAAGATTTTTCTTTGGTCTGATATATGGCGATGTGAAAAGGTGGAAACCCTATGTTGCCAACAGGGTTAGAGAAATAAATGAGAACACTTTCAAGCATGATTGGCGGCACTGCCCTGGTAGTGAAAACCCGGCGGACTTACTGACAAGAGGATTACCTGGCAGAGAGCTCGCTAACTCTAGTATTTGAACGAATGGACCGAAATGGCTTTATGAAGTGGATGAATTTTGGCCACAACAAGAACACCTTCCAGAAGTTCCAGTTTTATTGTCAATATCAAGTTCCTCAGAAGAAGCTGGTGGTGAAGCGCAAGGTACTTTGCTTGATATTAATTCTTTCAGTAGCTGGAAGCGACTAATAAGAACAAGTAATGTTCAGCGTTTTGCTCGTCTCATTTGTCAAAAGTATAGACGAAGATTTTAATCCGGTGAAGTCAGCCCGAAGCAGAAGTGTTTAACGGCGGAAGAGATCAGACAAGCTGAAAGGTATTGGTTAGCTTTTGTACAGAACCATGTATACGCCGTCGGCCATCAGGTACATAGGAGGAATAACATGTAACACTTGGGTGTACGTGCCGAAACTATGTGCACTGATGGTAGTGCGACTACAACCTCCTCGTGGTGGCGGCTGGTAACAGACTCCTGGTACGGTCATGTCTCTGCCAGGGGTTTCTGGCTAATTGTAGTCGTGCGGATTGGTTGCTACCGCATATAGGCTCCGAATCCATCGGTGTCACTATGCAATCGGAACTCTCACCCGAACCTGGCAGAGAGGCGGTCGTGTATCCTCCTGCACAGACGATGCAGTGAGACGAGGGGGGAGTGTAGCTGGCGATTGAGGTGAACGTCTACCTGCGGGATTCGGGATCCAACACATCTCTTTGCTTCATTCGTAACCTCGAGGAGCTGCGGCCCTAGGGAGTAGCACACCCTAGGTCTAGGGAAAACACCCGTTCTGATCTTTAGGTCAGACGGGAGTGTGTAAGGGGGCGCTCCTCGGAAAGCCTACGGAACCTTCGGAGGCAGGCTGCTGGTGATTCCGGGTATGTTCAAAGAGGGGAAAGGACGGTCGGAAGGGGAGAGTTCTCCTATAGGCACGGGTGTAGCGGGAGGCGTAACGCTGGCGGTTGCCTCGGCTGTGGTCCGAGAACGCGAGCCCGTGCCCGAATTAGAATTGAACATTATAATATGGAACTGAACAACGAAAATCAAATGAAGGGAGGAGTAGTAGTAGGGGAAGAGGAGGGAAGGGACAGCACGCCTGTCAATTCCGTTGGGAGGAGGTCTAGAGTGCTTCGCTCACCGGTACTGTAAACAACGGAACGGGCACATTCCTGGCCGGCTGCTGAGACGGCTCGGGCGGATCCCCCTCCACCGTCCCTGGAGCTCGGTGGAGGAGACATAGTAGGGGAGAGGGAGGAAAGTGGCAGTGCGGCAGCCAACCCCTTCAGAAGGAGTTTACGAGTGCAGCGCTCGCCGGTACATCAAACTCCGATGGAGCGAACTCGCTCGACACCGGCTGCCGCGAAGGCTCGAGAGAGCCTCCCACCACCAGTCCTTGAACCAGCCAGCCTGGAGGACAAACTGGAGGCTGTGGAGGCCCGCATGCAGAGCGGGTTCCTTCATATGAGGGATCTCATTAAGGAGATGTTGGCTGCTCTTAAGAAGCAGCCAAACATATCTAAGGTCGTCAAGGACGGTCTTCGGCTGCTGGAAGAGACGATCGACGATGTGGACTCGACCAGAAAGGTCTATGCGGAGGTTCGTTGCAGTCTTCCTCAGACCAAAACAAGGAAGTCATCTGGCACGCAGACTGCTCCGGTCGGGACGGCGAGCGTAGTGGCTTCAATGGCGCATGGGAAGAGGCCATCCCAGAAGTCACTGGGTATACAAACCACACGGGCCGGGGTGGTTGTCGAGGGAGACTCTCCGGTGGCACGGAAGAGGGGAGCTTCCGGCCCTCCGATCCAACCGGAGGGGGAGGCTGTAAAAAAAGAGGGAAACCATCGCGCCAACCTGGACCGAAGTGGTCCGCAAAAACAGGAAGGCCAAGGCCATTGAAAAGGGGGAAGAGCGCAAAGAGGAGAAGGCGGAGGAGAAGAAGAAGAAGAGGAAGAGGAAGAAGAAGAAGGTGGCGAAAGCTTCGGCCCCGACTCCGGCTCCCAGTCGCCCAGTGGCTCCCGCCGTGCTCCGCACTGTCCGCAAGGCGGTCAACCCTGAGAACTGCGGAGTGAAGGTTAAGGCCGTCCGGCAGACCAGGTTTGGCGAGGTCCTGCTCGAGCTCGGGCAGTCCACGCTAGAGACCCGGGCAGCCTTCTCGGATGCCTTGAAGGGCGCCGTTGGAGCAGCGAGCAGCGTCAAGCAACTGATCCCCAGAGCTAGTCTGGAAATCAGGGAGCTTGACAGCTCTAAAGAGAGAGTTGAGGGAGTATAGCGGCCACCTCCATGTCGCGCTGATCCGCTCAAACGGCCGAGGACAATGCCTAGCCATCGTTGAGATCGAGGAGACGGCCGCGTCGAAGCTGCTGAGGGCTGCTCGGCTCAGTGTCGGCTGGATAGAGGGCAGGGTGCGTAGGCGGGTGAGCGTTCCCAGGTGCTTTAAGTGCCTGGGGTACGGACACTTGAGCCAGGCCTGTAAGGGGCCGGACCGAAGCAAGCTTTGTTTCCGGTGCGGCGGCGAGGGCCACAATGCCAAGACGTGCATCGCGGGTCCGGTATATTTCCTCTGCCCGGAAACGGCGGGGCAGCCCGGCTCGCGGCGACATTTGGCGGGGTCGGGGCAGTGCGGGGTCTTCCGCAAGGCCGATGCTCTGCTGGCTCAAATCTGTCTCGAGAAAGACGCTGCCATCGTGATAGTCAGCGAGCAGTACCGAGACGGATGCGAGCCAACGTGGTATCGTGATGACCTCGGCACCGCGGCCATCTGGGTCCCGGAATTGCGACGATTTAGCGTTGCGGATCATGGCGTGGGCGCTGGCTTCGTTTGGGTAAGGAGCAGTGACATTACTTATGTTAGTTGCTAATTTACTCCAAACGAGCCAATAGCGGATTTTCAGGCCAAGTTGGACGGCCTGGAGGATGCGGTCCGCGGCATGGATGGGGAGCTGGTGGTGTCTGGAGACTTTAACGCGAAGGCCTTGGAGTGGGGGGAGCCCATGCCTGACTCCCGTGGCGAAAGAGTCCTGGACTTTGCGTCTAGGACGGGGCTGGTGGTCCTAAACACCGGCTCAACGCCAACCATTCGGCGTCCTTGGCTGCACGTGTGCAGTACTGGCAGGTGATCGAGGACTATACGGAGAGCGATCACCAATATATCACGTTCCGCGTGCGTGATATAGCGCCAGTGCGGGTCCGGCGTCTGCAGGGCCCGCCCAGATGGGATGTCGCCAGAATGGACGTCGAAAGGCTGTCTCAAGCCATCGCACGCGGCCGGCGAACCATGGACGAGATTCCGGAGGGACTGCCATTTATCGAGCAAGCCGCCCGGGTGGTAGACTCCACAGGCTCAACGAACTGGCAGACGCGAGCCCGACGCAGCCCATAGAACTGCCGATTTTAAGACAGCAAAGTAAAGCCTTTGTAAGGCCATCTAGGGGAGCAAGCGCCGATGCTGGCAGTGGCTGGGGGAGGATCTCAACGAGAACCCCTGGGGACTGGGTACAAGATCGTTCACCGCAAATTAGGCGCGTTCTCACCGAACGCTCCCCTGGATGCGGAGACAGTCCGATCCATCGTGGACGCCCTTTTCCCAACCCATCCACTGGAGCCTTACTGCTTGGCCCGCGAGGTACTCAACGCTCCTCTTTTTATAATGGCGGCAGGGCCCAACGGGCTCCCGGCATAGGTGCTGAAGGCGTTGACGGCGAGCCATCCAGAGCTCTTGCTTAATATGTATAATGCCTGCCTGAAAGCGGGAGTTTTTCCCTCCCCCTGGAAGGAAGCTAGGCTCGTGCTTATCAGCAAGGGTAAGGGGCCAGTAGGGTCCCCCGGGTCGTACAGACCGCTGTGCATGCTCGACACAGCCGGCATGCTCCTGGAAAAGCTCTGAAACCTCGCCTCCAAGCGGCAGTTGAGGCTGCTGGGGACCTTTCCGAGAGGCAGTATGGCTTTCGAAAAGGGAGGTCGACGGCTCATGCTATCCAGGAGGTAGCGGACGCGGCTTGGGCCACCGAATTCGGAAATCATTATTCTCGCTCGGTGTGCCTGCTGGTAACCTTGGATGTGCGCAACGCTTTCAACTCGGTGAGGTGCAGGGACGCACTCAGGGCGTTAGAGCGCGACTTCAGGGTCCCTCAGTATCTATTACGGATGATGAGGGACTACCTGAGTGATCGCACTCTCATCTTCGCGACGGAGGAGGGACAAGAAAGGAGGGTTCTTTTGGCAGGGGCAGCCCAGGGCTCCATACTGGGCCCCGACATATGGAATTATACATATGACGGGATTTTTCGTATGGAGATGCCTGAAGGGTTTTTCCTGGTTGGGTATGCTGACGACATCGCAGCGGTCATTACCGCTAAAGATGTTGCGGCGGCTCAGATGAGACTCAACCAGGTGATGCGCCGGGTAAGCTCCTGGCTGTGTGACCACGGGCTGGAGTTGGCGCTTGCCAAGACCGAGATCGTCCTTCTGACAAAGAAGCGAATTCCGTTGCTGATCCAGGTGCGGGTAGGAGACATGTTGGTCCAGACGCGCCCCGCGCTGAAATACCTGGGGGTGAGCCTCGATTGCAGGCTCTCCTTCTGGGACGAGATAAGGCGGCTGCGGTGACGGCGGCGCTGAGCAGGGTTATGGCCAACATTGGTGGTCCCAGACCCTGCAAAAGGCGCCTGTTGCTTCGCACCGCCGAGGCCATAATGCTCTATGGAGCAGAAGTCTGGGCTGATGCAATGCGGTGGGAGCGGTACCTAACTCCTACCGCACGGTCTCGGTGGTGCAGGTGGTCGCGGGGGTCATACCCATTGACCTCTTAGCCAGGGAGCGGCAGTTCGTTTGGGGGAGAGGCCGCGGTGGACAGCCCGGATGATCCCTCAGCTGGACACTTGGCTGAACCGTCAGCACGGTGAGGTGGACTACTACCTCACCCAAATGCTGACGGGGCATGGGAACTTTCGGGCTTTTCTCCACCGCATAGGAAAGGTCCCGAGCCCGTGCTGTGTATACTGCGAGTCTCCATCGGACTCCGCTATCCACACATTCCGTGAATGTGATCGCTGGAGAGCGGAGAGGGCGGAGATGGAGGCGGAAACGGGCAGCGTAACCCCGGACAATATTGTTGGGGTCATGCTGCAGGGGGAGGACCACTGGCGAAGGATTGCCTCTTTCGTCAGGATAGTCCTTCGTCAAAAGGAGGGAGACAGCAACGGGGGTAGCGAGGGAGCGGGGACTCCCGTAAGGGGGCCCGGTTGGCTCGCGGGCCTCGTAGGAGGGTGTTCTATAGGACTCCACCGCGAGGTAATGTCTCCTAGATGGTTCCGTGGAGGTCCTCCTGGAGGAGGGAGGAGGGTAAAAGCCGGTAGGACTGGTCGTTGGCCAGGTGAGTCTGGCACACGGGTGGCCTTGGCCACCTGGGTGCGTAAACGCATTTCCCCGCTCCCAAAAAAAAAAAATAAAAAATAAAAAAATTTATACTCCGAAGAGATAGCAGCCCTTCAGAAAAATGCTTGCGTGCCAAGGACTTCTAGTTAATTCACATTAAGTCCTATAATTGACGACAAAGGATTGTTGCGCCTTGGAGGTCGACTGAATAACTATGAGAGCTCATTTTCAGAGAGTCATCCTATAATTCTTCCAAAGAACTCTTACATTAGTCGACTTATTATCAGCGATGATCATGAGCGTACCTTGCACAGTGGAGTCGGCGTTATATTGACTAAAATAAGAGAACGGTTTTGGATTATTAAGGCGAGGCAGCTCGTAAAAACAGCAACTAAGGGGTGCATTATTTGTTAAAAATTGTTTGGAAAATCCGTCGAGCAACCGTTTGCGCCACTACCGAAAGATAGGATGATTACATTGCGCCCCTTCGCAATAACCGGAGTAGACTTTGCAGGACCATTGTTCGTGAAACAGAAAGGAGATGCGAAGTCGAGAAAATGTACTTCATGCTACTTACATGTGCAGCCGTTCGTGCCATCCATTTAAAACTTGTACCTAATTTGTCAACAGAAAATTGTTTGCTGGCTTTACGGACAACGCTTAAACTTTTAGGAGAGCCTCCTTGGAGTTAAAAGAATGTGGAAAATTTCTTCATAGTGAGGAGTTAAGTGGATTTTTAAGCAGCAGAGGAGATCCGTGTCCGTTGTCATGCGTTTCTGACGATCCTTTGGATCTTTCACCATTAACCCGCGCACATATTTTGTTAGGATTTGCTTCGAAAAGTTCTTTTGCTGATGTAAATTTTACTAATATTAGTTCTTTTCAGATTCGACAGCAGTGGCAATTTCGCTTAAGGGCTACACAAATTTTTTTTAGGCGATGGAAGCCCGAGTATTTACAGCAATTGAGGTCGTTGCACCACGATTCCAAGAAGAGTATAAAGACTGATGATGTTGTCCGAACGATCTTGTCCCAGAATATTTTGGAAGTAAGCAGTGGTTGAAAAGACGTTTCCGGGTCGAGACGGACGGACCAGAGCATATCAAGTGCGATTTTCAAACGGGTTAAAGACGCTTCGACCAGTGCAACTCCTATATCCACTTGAAGTAAATTAAGTCAAAACCAACTGTAAATTTGCCGGCCAGAGGATGTTTAAAATCTCTAGCTCTTTATTAAAATAGTTTACTCTTTAATGTATGTTCATTATGCACACAGACTAAGAACCTTTGTAAGAGAATGGTATCATTTATATTTGATGTTAGTCTACACGTAGCCTTTAAACCGATCGCTTCTGAGCAATAAATTTCTTTGTTTTAGATTGACTCTAGGACTTTTCATAAAGGATCCCGTTCCTAGAATTTAATCCTTTTAACAGTGACTTATCATACGCTCCAGACCCAAATAAAAACCTAAGCTTCCCAGTTACCTTTCAAGAACTGAGTACTTCACTAAGCAAACGTAAAGGTAGCGCACCTGGATTCGACAAAATTTCAACTCCAGCATAGAATTCTCGAACTGTATAACAGTATCCTGAGCAAGAGTTTCTACCCTAGCTCATGGAAAATGGCTATACAGATTCCACTTAGGAAAAAGTCAAATTCATTTTCATCATCAATCACTCCTAAGGATCTACGCCCAATCTTGGTGCTACCCTGTATATCGAGGTTATTCGAAAAGACAAGGCTGGGACAACTGTTGGAGGACGAACAGTCCACGCGCCAGCACGGTTTCAAAAGAAGACGAGGTACAACCTCTTTTCTGCTGTAGCTGGAAGCGGGCGCCGGACGAGCCTTGGCCCAACGCAGGGAATACCACGTATTGTCATTGAATCTTGAGAAGGCCCACGATAGGGTTTGCAGTCATGTAATAATCAAACAGATGCTTATCTAAGGAGTCGACAGGTCATTCTGTCAACTCATACAAAACTTTCTTAAAAATAGAATTCTTCAAGTTAGGGTAAGTAGAGTCGCTACCACAGGGATCTCCATTATCTACATCGCTTTCCAACATATATCAACATCGACTTACAACGCTACTAGACGACCAATTAGACTTAGAATATTACACCTACGCAGATAATATTATCTTGACGACATCTGCTGATAATCTTATTTGATGTATTTAGGAGGGCGGTTTTCAAGGTAAACGCATGGTGTACGGAAACGGGTGCCATGTTACCACAAGAGAAAGCCGAGGCTATAACTTTTAGCATAAAAAGGACTCCAACATCCTCCTCTATAAGATTCGGGGACACAGAGATTAATAGGCAAAACACACTAAAAATTATAGGACTTACGTTTAACAGGAAACTGACGTGGCGACAGCATACAGAAGTAATCGGTAACAAACTAACAAGAGTGAACGGCTTAGATAAGGCATTAGCAGTAAAAAATAAAGGGGCATCGACAGCAGTTATACTAAGAATAACAAACTCCCTTTTAGCAGGCTATTTAGGTTATGTACTACTTCTGTATGGCAGGACAAGACAAACGTACTTAAAACAGTTACAGGTTAAAGTAAACAGGACAATACGGACAGCGACGGGAATGATGAAGACAACATCCATCACAGCTCTGACAATAGAGTCGGGTGTTAGTGCAATTCAGGACCGAATACTGAAGGCGAGGGTCAACTTCACGGCCAAACACCACATGGACTGGAATGGACCGCACAGGGCATCGTTAAATGAGTGCATAGAACAGGAAACCGATCAGCGCTATTGAGGAACAGTGATGAGGCTAAGTATACTCATAACCACCCCCCCCCTAAATCCCCCTCCCGAAATTTGTTGCAGAATGCGCCTTGAAATCACACATTGGGGGACGAACAGACATGGATCACGACAGAAGTACACGGCTAAAGTGCACAGACAGATCCACGCAGAAACGAAACAAACTAATAAAGAGAAATTGCTGATATACTCTGATGGGTCTAAAACAAATATACAGATGACGGCAGCATTGGTCTGGAAAGATAAAAACAACCCCAGGTTCATGCTACACCAGGAAAGCTGGGTATTTGAAGCCGAGCTCAAGGGTATAGTAGAGGGAATCAATGAAGCCAAGGCCAATTCAGGAGAGGCAATAATCTTTACGGATTGAAAAAGCTGTGTAGAGCCCTTAAAAAACCACCGGAGCGAAGAACCACTTGTTGTCTGGGCAAGGCATACACTGATGGAGGAAAAAGGAAGGATTTCGGTAGAATGGATTCCCGGTCACCGGGTAATGAGCTGGAGTCATTTTACATTCCACAGACACAACACTGCATTAAACGCCCAGGAACGGAAGCCTTACTGGAAAGGAAAGAAAGAGCATGGGCCAGTAATAGTACTTTCCTAAGTACAATATGGAAAAGAACAACCCCGCCAATCTGACCCTCCAGTATGAGCAGAAAGGATTGCGCCAAAATGACGAGACTCCGAAAAGGGCACACGAGAATGACACACCTACACCTGAACAACGAAAAATATACTGAACAAGTGTGTGATTACAAGAAACATTCTGCAGGGAGAAATCCCTCCACTGGAACAACTTCTTGACCCACAGAACTTTGGAAAAATCAAAAAAATATTATTAGCTGTAGGAATTGAGATGATACTCTGTAATGTGTGTGCGTAACTTGTGCAACGTGAAGTTGCCGCAAGATGTCCAAGTGTCCCTGACTCCTTCTCTCAGGTCTTCCACGAAAAGAAAAAAAACGGGGAAACAGAGAAACAGAAGGAAGAGCAACAGGTCTGGTGTCACCTGTTACCCTTAGCCGCACTGAACCATCATGAAATTGACAAAAAAAAAGCAAGGAAAAGACTACCCCCATATGTGATGGTTCAGGCACTAACCCACCACTATTCCTACACCTGGCTAAGGTGTAGGCCCAACCTGTAAAGGGTGCTGAAAAACAAAAAAAAATCAAATCAAATTAAAACATGAGGAAGGAGGGCGAAGGGATATGGGAGACAAGAGGGAGGAAGAAGCTTCATCGGGTTTCCTGAAAGAAACGAAAATTATTTAACTCATATAATCAGATTTTTAATAACAATTTAAATTCGTCTTAAATTTAAGCATCCTAGTCAACTATTACAACAAAACAAAACCTGAGGCGTCTAATCGATAATTTCTTACTTTATCAAATTCAATTAAAGTATAATTAACTAAGTTTTACAAAAAAAACGAAGGGCTTATTCCATCTATATTACTTGATATAATTTCCGTAAACCTGACTGCATGTGCGAATACAACCGGCCACAGAGTGGTGGGTTATTTATTGTCTGTATATCAACCAAAATCAAAAGCAAAAGAAATTTAGGAATCAGCGAACTCAACTTTGAATTGAATAACTATTCATATTCCCTACGGAATTTCTTTTATTTTACAACCCAAAAAAAACAACACATATGCATGCTAAATAAACCCGAAAACAGAAAACTTCAGAAAATTTGTAAATGCAGTCTCGAACTCTTAGAACTCATACCAGCAAAAATTCACATCATAATCACACATCCACAAACTAGATTTCACATCCTTAGGTGCGATATCCTTCTACAACTACTGTTGCAGCATGACAGATTAATTCACGGACCCAGAAAGAAATCACCACAAAGAATCATAATCATAATTTAAATTTGTTATACTTATCTAATTCCAAAATACTGAATCCAAATAGCTTCTCATTAGTCTATCCTCACTTGTTTATTGTTGTTGTTTACCTCTGAAAGTATATTTTTGTAATTATTAAAATGTAAACAAAGGAAAATGTAAACAATAAGTAGACAAATCTTACCAACGATGAAAATGATTTCACATCACACGACAATTAAATCACAAGCACAAAACAAAGCTTTAAATACATAATACTTTCGGCGATACTTACCAAAAACAATTTATAGTTTTCAAGGCCAATTGACAAATTTCACTAGAAATTGAAACTTTGTTGCCAACCTTTTAATGATAAAACTACTTATCGAAATCTATCGATAAGTACGGCGAATTTGTATAAGAAAAAGATAGCATATACTGAAATAGTATTATTGGGGAAAGGAAAGATCAAAATCCATTACCATAAATGGTAAAATGACTTTCAAAGTACATAGAAATATCATGTACATTACCAAATATGGTAATCTGGTATGCAGGATTAAAGCTCGAAGGGGATATATTGAAAATCCTCAGTTAAGTCGTGGAAGAATCGCTGACAAGGGCAGAAGGAAACCATTTTTTTGTGTTTGAATTCGGGAAAAAAGAGTTTGAAATCTTACAAATTGTTGAAATCATTAATGTGAAGGGAATCGTATTGAAGTCGCGGAAAAACAGTCCAAAGTATTTAAAATCATTTTCGTCGTTCGGTGAAGAATTTTAAAATTAAAGTGAACTCTATCAAAATTGTGAAATCTGATAATTATTGTGAACTCGAAATATAATTAATTTTTGAATATATCTGTGAAACCGAATTCCAGTCTTATTATTTGTTAGAAAAGTTTTATCACTGAAATATATAGCTCGGTGGAAGTGTAGTTAACTACGAATCAAGCGGGACGGGTTCGAATCTTGATATCGACAAGACTTTTTTTTGTATTTTTTTTAACACATTTTTTTGAACAGTGGTGAAATAATATTTTTACTCCTGTATTATCCTTTGAAATCGAACATGGTCCTTCGAGCCGGATAATACAAGGCGCGTTGAACTCTAAAGTTATTTATTGTGTGTTAAAAGAACATTGAACTTTAGTGACAATCTGTGAACTGAGACTTTTCAAAGTGATCAATTTGAGTGTGCCTAAGGAGGAAATCTTCAGAAAATCAACTGAAATCTCGTAAGCTGAATCAAACAGGAATAATCTGCAAGAATATTTAGCGCAAATATCTGGTGAGTCTATTCCATATTATTTTTATCGCATGCAATTTGATAAAATTGATGAAATTTCGATACTCGTAAATCATGGAAACATTAATTAAAGTACAAGCAAACACTAAAAGTGAATTAAAAATATTTATGAGGAATTATGGCAAAGATGGAAAGGACAGGCGCACACAATCATATTATAAAACTAGATTAACGAATCTAGAAGGTCATTGGAACGATTTCAAAACACGACATCGAGAAATCGTAGTACTTGCTACTGAGGACAGTGTGAAGACAGAAAAATATTTTGTTGATGAAATTTATGCCCAGGTTGAGGAGTTTTATATTGATTCCCACGCTAAAATTGAATCAGATTTTTTACGCGATTTTCCACCAATAGAAACAAAGAAAACACCAGTAGATGAATCAAATTTAAAAATTGTGCAAGTACATGCAAGGAATGAAGAAGTCAAACTTCCTAAAATATCACTGCCAATATTTTCCGGGGATTATTTAACATGGGCTACGTTCTATGATATGTTCAAGTCTCTTGTACATGAAAATGAGAGCTTGTCATCAGTTCAAAAATTGCAATATCTAAAAGCACATCTTGCTGGAGAAGCCAAGGGACTGCTTAGCAACACATTAATAACAAGCGCGAATTACGAACATGCTTGGACTACATTGACGGGACGGTATGAAAACAAGAGGATTTTGGTGAAATCTCAATTGGACGTCTTAATTAATCAACCTACGGTGAATCAAGAATCGTCAAGGGGAGTGAAATCTCTGTTAGACAAAACATCCGAATGTCTATCTGCTCTCGAGAATCTTGGAATTACAATAAATACTTGGGATCCTATTCTTGTTTACCTAATTAGTCAAAGGTTGCCATATGAAACCCTGGAATTATGGGAACAGTCACTCAGTTCAAAAACATCACTTCCAACTTGGCAGGAGCTGAAACAATTTCTGGAAGCTCGTTTTCGGACACTAGAAGCATTACATGGGAAAAAGCGATTGATGCCGAAGGAGCCTAAACCTGCAATGCAGCAAGACAAATTTATCAGAAATCATCAAACTTTTCATCTATCAACTTCTCTATGTTGCCAACTCTGTAAGGAATCACACACAATTCGCCAATGTTCTAAATATTTAAATCTAGATTATCAAGCTAAATTAAATTTAGTAAAACCCAAGGGACTTTGCCTTAATTGTTTGGGAACTGGTCATCTTGCTGCTAAATGTCCCAGTAAGTTAAAATGTTACATATGTAAGAAATCGCATCATACCACATTACATAAGGAACAGATTGATTCTCAAATGGAACAAAGAAGAAATTCTAGTCAGACACTCTTATCAGTATGTGAAGACGGAGTGGCTCCCGAAACTAAGACTTTTATAGTGAATCAGGCATCGACACATCGTAATATTTTATTAGCTACAGCGTTAATTACACTTTCTTCGCCTTTTGGGGAAACTCAAATTTGCAGAGCCCTTATTGATCCCGGTTCGCAAGCTTCGTTTGTGACAGAACGAGTTTGTCAAGCTCTTCGACTACCTCGTGAATTTGTTGAGATCGATGTTCATGGCTTAGGCAGTATATCCACCGAAAAAATAAAATCACGCGTGAACCTTACACTTTCACCAAACAAAACTGGAAATGATGTTATTAAGGTCGAAGCATTTATTGTCAAACGGATCACAAACTTTCTACCAAATCAACAAATTATAAGAACAAATTGGAAACATTTAGATGGACTTCAATTAGCTGATCCTACATACGATCAGCCTGGACGAATAGATCTTTTACTAGGTGCTGACATTTACCCGTTGATTATTACTGATGGAGTGAGAAAAGGTCCAAACGGAACTCCAGTGGGCCAGCGAACGATATTTGGATGGATACTATCCGGTAGCACGAAATCCTTTGCGTCCCAGCCATTACACTTTCAAAACTTTCATATCAACATTGAATCAAATGAAATATTAAAGAAATTCTGGGGATTGGAAGAATTACCTGCGACGCCTACGTTAACTGAAGAAGAAAGCCGCTGTGAACAACATTTTGCAGAGAATTACATACGTTGTCAGGACGGAAGATACCAAGTTCGAATTCCATTCAAAGATGATAAGGTTAAGTTAGGCTCATCCAGAAATAGCGCCATCGTAAGCATGATACAAATGGAAAAACGCCTCGAACAAAATGTTTCTCTAAAAAGCGAATATATTAAGTGTGTCAATGAGTATTTAAGTTTAAACCATATGAAACTAACAAAGAAAAGCGAAACAGAATGTGCTAATCAAGATGAATCCGGAAACATCTATTACAGCTGTTCATATTTACCTCACCATGCAGTGTTGAAACCTAGTAGCACTTCAAAGAAGGTTCGAGTAGTTTTTGATGCCTCGCGAAAAACAAGCAACGGTAAGTCGCTCAATGATGCCCTTTTAAATGGACCCACTATTCAGGAATCATTATTTGCGATTCTCATGCGATGGAGAAGATATAAAATTGCATTTATGGCAGACATACACAAAATGTATCGTCAGATTCGTATGCATTCAACAGACGCAGAATTTCAAAGAATCATTTGGAGAGACTCACCAGATAAACCCTTCAATGACTACAAATTAACGACCGTCACCTTCGGAACGAAAAGTGCACCTTACTTAGCGATTAGAACTCTGCAGCAGCTAGCGAATGACGAGCAACACAAGTATCCAATTGGGGCTGAAGCAATTCTTCATGAGTTCTATGTGGACGATTTGATTTCTGGAGCACAGAGTGTAGAAGAAGCAATTATAAAACAATCGGAGATTCGACACATCCTAGATAGTGCTGGATTTGAATTACGCAAATGGGCTTTTAATAACGAAGCAATACTCCAAGCCGTGCCTGCTGAATTTCGCGAAGTTAATCTGCCTCTATCGGTTAGCTCAGAAAATATCAAGGCTCTTGGTATTCATTGGAACCCACGGACCGATCATTTGTTCTATACAATAAATATTGACAACGAACGACATACATGGACGAAACGAAAGGTTCTCTCAGAGATAGCAAAACTCTTCGACCCGATTGGATGGCTATCTCCGGTGACGATAACGGCCAAAATCCTCATACAGACGCTATGGCTTAGAGGACTTCAGTGGGATGACAAAATACCATCAGATATCGAGGAACAATGGAATCACTTTCGAAGAAATCTTATCGAGCTACAGCAAATCGAGATACCAAGATGGATTAGTACCGAAAGCACATCAACAAAAATTGAGCTACATGGATTTTGCGACGCATCTATGAAAGCATATTCAGCTGTGGTGTACATTAGGGTTCAACAAGCCAATAATGTGGTCGATACTCAATTGATTTCGTCCCAGACAAAGGTGGCACCTCTGAAAACAATATCGTTACCGAAATTAGAATTATGTGGAGCAAACCTGCTGGCTAAACTGATGGTTCAAGTAAAACAAGACATCCAAATAAACATTAACCAAATGTATGCTTGGACGGACTCCACAATCGTATTGGCCTGGCTAAAAAGACATCCATCTAATTGGGAAACGTTCATCAGCAACAGAGTATCGAATATCCATACACTATCAGCAGACACAATGTGGAATCACGTACCAACAGATGTTAATCCCGCCGACTGTGCAAGTAGAGGTATTTCTCCAGAGATGCTACGAAAGCATACTCTTTGGTGGAACGGCCCTCAATGGTTAAAGCAAGCAGAAGAAAACTGGCCCAAAAAAAAGGACGAAGTTAAAACAACGCTAGGTCTGCGTAAAAAAATAACTAGTTTTCACGTGCAAGCTTCAGATGCAGAACCAAATTTGCTTGAACGATTTTCGTCACTATCAAAACTCATCAGAGTCACAGCATACTGCAAACGATGGCTTCTACAGACTCGTAGTAAAGTACAACCCGAGAAGTTCTTATACCTCACCACAAATGAATTAAAAACCGCTACAAGGCATTGGGTTAGCGTCGTTCAAAAGGAATACTTTTCTTCGGAGATCAATAAATTGAAAATCGATAATGAAGTTGGAAAACAAAGCAAAATATTAAAACTGAACCCCTTTATTGACAATGATGGAATCATAAGAGTTGGAGGTCGTCTTCAAAATTCGTCGTTAACGTTTTCTGAGAGACATCCTATTATCTTGCCTGAAAAAAGCCCATTAACTAAGTTGATTCTTGATGATCTTCATACCAAAACAATACACGGAGGAGTTCAACTTATGTTATCACTACTGCGAAAACATTATTGGGTTATCAATGCTCGAAACGCAATTCGAACTCACATACATAAATGTATTAATTGTTTTAGACAGAATGCCCAAACTAGAGAGCAATTGATGGCAAATCTACCTGAGTACAGAGTACAGAAGGCACGCCCATTTTCACATTCTGGTGTCGATTACTGGGGGCCATTTGATGTAAAAAGTTCAAAGGGAAGAGGAATAAGAAGCTATAAGGGCTATATCGCCGTATTTATTTGCATGGTGACGAAAGCGTTGCACCTCGAATTAGTAAGCGATCTTTCTACTAATGGATTTCTTGCCGCCTTTCGGAGATTTGTTTCAAGACGAGGACTATGCACGGATATCTACAGTGACTGTGGATCCAATTTTATTGGAGCGAACGCTATTTTAACTCGCTATAAATTCGAAAGAGCACAGCAACTCGAACACGAAATCGCAGAAATGATCGAAAATCAAGGAATCAAGTGGCATTTTATTCCGCCTTCGTCTCCGCACTTTGGAGGATTGTGGGAAAGCGGAGTAAAGTCTGTTAAGACTCATTTGAAGAAAATTATTGGAAATGCTTTACTAACATTTGAAGAGTTCTGCACACTTTTAACGCAAATGGAAGCGAGTTTAAATTCGAGACCGTTAACAGAGATGTCCCAAGATCCACAGGATATTTCACCTCTTACTCCAGGACACTTTTTGGTAGGGGGCCCACTTCTCACACCGCCGGAACCCACTCTTCTAGATATAAACATTCACCATTTGGATCGTTTTCGATATGTTCAGAGATTGCACCAAACTTTTTGGAATCGTTGGAGTCAAGAATACTTGCATCGACTGCAACAGCGACCTAAATGGCTTAGACAGCAACCACATTTGCGAGAAAACCAATTAGTTTTAATCAAGGATGATCGAATTCCTCCATCACAATGGTTAATGGGAAGAATCATTAAAACCCACCCAGGAAGAGATTCTCTTATAAGAGTCGTCACATTAAAGACAAAAAACAATACCATTAAACGTCCTATTGCAAAGCTTTGTCCACTCCCAATACAATACCCCGAATAAAATCCTGACTCCATGTTAATTCATTCTCCCTTTATTTCCCTTTTTATCTTATAATGGTCTAAAAGCAATTGAAATCATTCACATATTTTTACAGACATGAATTCTTGAAGAAACTAAGGTAATAAAATGGTGTGAGCAAAACACGATCGTCAAAGGTCTGGTCATCATCATTTCTTATCATTGAAACTCATCGTTTCAAGGCGGGGAGCATGTTGCAGCATGACAGATTAATTCACGGACCTAGAAAGAAATCACCACAAAGAATCATAATCATAATTTAAATTTGTTATACTTATCTAATTCCAAAATACTGAATCCAAATAGCTTCTCATTAGTTTATCCTCACTTGTTTATTGTTGTTGTTTACCTCTGAAAGTATATTTTTGTAATTATTAAAATGTAAACAAAGTAAAATGTAAACAATAAGTAGACAAATCTTACCAACGATGAAAATGATTTCACATCACACGACAATTAAATCACAAGCACAAAACAAAGCTTTAAATACATAATACTTTCGGCGATACTTACCAAAAACAATTTATAGTTTTCAAGGCCAATTGACAGATTTCACTAGAAATTGAAACTTTGTTGCCAACCTTTTAATGATAAAACTACTTATCGAAATCTATTGATAAGTACGGCGAATTTGTATAAGAAAAAGATAGCATATACTGAAATAGTATTATTGGGGAAAGGAAAGATCAAAATCCATTACCATAAATGGTAAAATGACTTTCAAAGTACATAGAAATATCATGTACATTACCAAATATGGTAATCTGGTATGCAGGATTAAAGCTCGAAGGGGATATATTGAAAATCCTCAGTTAAGTCGTGGAAGAATCGCTGACAAGGGCAGAAGGAAACCATTTTTTGTGTTTGAATTCGGGAAAAAAGAGTTTGAAATCTTACAAATTGTTGAAATCATTAATGTGAAGGAAATCGTATTGAAGTCGCGGAAAAACAGTTCAAAGTATTTGAAATCATTTTCGTCGTTCGGTGAAGAATTTTAAAATTAAAGTGAACTCTATCAAAATTGTGAAATCTGATAATTATTGTGAACTCGAAATATAATTAATTTTTGAATATATCTGTGAAACCGAATTCCAGTCTTATTATTTGTTAGAAAAGTTTTATCACTGAAATATATAGCTCGGTGGAAGTGTAGTTAACTACGAATCAAGCGGGACGGGTTCGAATCTTGATATCGACAAGACTTTTTTTTGTATTTTTTTTAACACATTTTTTTTGAACAGTGGTGAAATAATATTTTTACTCCTGTATTATCCTTTGAAATCGAACAACTACTGTCTAAAATTTTCTCTTCTTGGTCAGGTTGAGAAGAAATAACAAGACCATTCCTATACCCGAACATTAAGGGACCACTTCCTTCTTCGACTCATTCACTCATATGTCCAGAGTTCGTTCCCTGACGAATTATCTAAAATGATGATAAATATGATGCTGCAAAACAAAACCTCTGTGATGCTGACAAAAATGCAATAATTAGTGCAAGATTTAAAACTAAATTATTAAAATTTTATGTATCTGTTCTAATGTGGATATCATGTCTAAGAAAAGCTTTCGCCTATTCCGAGAGTCAGTTAATTAATTATTTATTACCCGGGGATGGAAATTTTATGTTCGAATCGAAACATGACATTTTATGATTATTCTTAAGTTACACAAACAAAACCGGTTCTTATAATAAAATAGTTTTAAAAAAAAAAGTTGAACCGACTTCACAAAAAGCGCTAAAAAGCATAAAATAATTTTTAATTTTATATCTATTACGACATTTTGAAGTCGGTGCAAATCAAACAAACCAAACAACAACACAAATATTTAATCGGCATTTCTTATGATCCCGTAAGCTGAAACGTTCAGGTAGTATTATGTATTATTTTCAATTGTGGTTTTGTAGTTGTTTTATTTGTTAAATTTGCACCGACTTCAAAATGTCGTAATAGATATAAAATTAAAAATTATTTTATGCTTTTTAGCGCTTTTTGTGAAGTCGGTTCAACTTTTTTCTTAAAAACTATTTTATTTTTCACTTTTTAGTGTCTTCTACTCTATACAACGAAGAAAGAACCATCCAAATCGGTCCACGCGTTAAAAGTTAATATTAACCCCCTACCTCACCCCCATTCCACTAAACTTTTTTTCTCATGGTATCAATCAAGGAACATACTCTACCGAACATAAAAGGAATCATCGAAATCGGTCCACGCGTTACGAAGTTACTACCTCTCCCCCTCCCCCACCACCACCATAGGACCAAATTATTCTCCTATTAGCAATGGGGGATCACACTCTATACAACAGCAAAAGAACCATCTAAATCGAACCACGCGTTACAAAGTTAGGTTCCACCCCCTTCTCCCACCACCGCCACAGCAACATTTGTTTTCTCGTAGTATCAACCAAGGATCATATTCTAGCCAATAGAAAAAGAATTATCCAAATCGGTCCACGCGTTACGAAGTTAGACTACCCCTCCCCCCCACCCACACCTTTCACCATGGGACCAAATTATTCTCCTATTAGCAATGGGGGATCATACTCTATACAACAGAAAAAGAACCAACGAAATCGGACAACGCGTTACAAAGTTAGGTTCCACCCCCACCCCCCACCCCACTCTCCCTTACGAGAGTCCAAACAGAGCCTGACCTTTCCAGGTTTACGTACAAGTACAACTGGGGAATTCCAGGGACTGTTGGACTCTTCAATTACCCCTAACTCCAACATACGGTCGAGTTCGTCGTACATCAGCTTTTGGATTGCTGGAGAAATGGGATAGTGCTTCTGCTTTATTGGCAATGCATCGCCGGTGTCAATAACATGCTCTTCTAGGTGGGTCTTTCCCAAACCTAGAGCTGTAAACGAAGGAAATTGAGCAATGACTGTGCATAGTCTGGTTTTGTCTGAGTTACTCAAGGAGTGAAAGTCGAGAGAGGAGATGATGTTAGGCGCAAGATGAAACGCTCGCCAGAAGTCGACGCCTAGATACAATTGTTGGCTTAGGCCAGGCACTATAAACAGGGTGAGAATTTCAGTCTGTCCTCGAAATGTGACTGCAGTCCTTATTGTGCCGGGGACGGACTGGCTAGTACCGTCGGCGGTACGAACTGAGGCTGTCAAAGCGGAGAGTTTTAAGCCTGAGCGCTGGACAAACTCTAGGGCTCCCTGTCCCAAGCAACTCACGCTGGCACCGCTATCGAGCAAACCCAAAATGGATTCACTGCCTATCTGCACTCTTACGTAAGGACGACCGTCATCTTGGCTAGTAATGACTGTGGATATTAAAGTTTGTTGCGTCTTTCTCCTTACACGTTTTCTCTTTCGGAATTCTCTCCATCGTCGTCTTCTCCGATTGAGAGGAAGAATCACCTCCTCAGCAAAGATACGAGCTCTTACTCTGTCATAATTCAGTTGCCTCTCATGCAAGGACATTCCTCGCATGAGGTAATAAGGATCTTTCTGGGTGGTGCTCTCTTTATGAGTAGGGTCAGTCTGGGTATATTGTGACAAGGCAGGGTAATTCAGGGTGTCGTCGAAGTCGCCTTGCTGATCATTCTCTTCGGCGAGTGGGGTCCCCTGCTTCGACCACTCGCCCTGGCGTTTTCCGGGTTACACCTGGAGCACTTCGGTGACACTACTCCCGGTTGACCACAGGTGTAGCAAAAAAGTTTCCTGGTCTCACTGGGACAGGAATGGAATGAGTGTCCCACAACGCCACAGTTCCAACAAATCATGCGACCGGCAGCTTCAGGGGTGCGCCTCACTGCTTCCATCCCCGTCACAGGGAAATCAGGGAACTCCCCGGCCTCCTGGGCGGGGTCAAGGTCTACTTCATGGATGTCGGGTCTGACAGTTCGTCTAAGCATATCACGGCGCTGCAACCAACGTTCGGCCATGCGGGACAAATTCTGAAGCTGATCCATGGACCTAACAGTGGCAGTCGAGAACTGCTGTCCTATCTTTGGATGTAGGTTATCCCTAACTATCTGTACCAGGTCGGCTTCAGGTGGTGGCATCCGCATATGTGCTCGTAACGACCTGGCCTTGCGGAGGTAGCTGTCGCAACTCTCCGAACCCTGACGGAGCTCCATCAGAGTCCGCATCAGGTCGAGGTCTGTTTTGGCAGAGCCGAACTCTTGCCTGATACGAGCTCTGAACAGATCTCAGTCAAAGTTCGGAGAGGCGCGACAAAACTGATTCCAGAACCATTGTTCGGCCTCATCTATAAGCAGGAGGTGTACATTCGCACATAATTCTTTCTCCAGTACACGAGAGCTTGCTGCTAACCGCTCTACGCGAAACAGGAAGTCATCGACAGAGAAGGACGGGTTCCGGCCTGAAAAACTTATCCCCCAGGACGTCAAGATAGAAGGGCGTCTGGCTTGATATCCTGCCACTCTAGGAGCGGGTCTCGGTCATAAATAGGATGGCTGTACAGGTTGGTGTTGATAGCCCTCGGTTTGCCATCGCGGGCTTAAATCCACTGGATGTGCAGGGGAGGCTGGCTCATGACTATGGTAATGCCGGGTGTTAGTATAGGGGGCAGTGCTACCGTTGTGAGCTTCAGCTGGACTACAGGGCGAACCCGATCTCTCCAAAATGGATTGCGCAAGGTTCGTCCTCAACAACCCTAACATTTCTTTTTTTAAATCGGCCATGTGAATTGCCAACTGATCTGCCGTAATCACCGCGGCCTCTCTAGGATTGGGAACAAGACCTGCCGGAGGGCTAATCCTGGCATTGCGCAGCTCATCAAGCGGCTGTGCCTGATTAATGGGAGGGACGGACCAAGCTCCAGTCAGGGATAGGTTTGAGCCAAAGTTCTTAACTGTCTGATCTCCAATTACGCCTGAGAATGGCCTCGCCTGTTCCTTCGATCTAGTCGATACATTAAAATCTGGGGGCGGTTTCGAAAAGTCTGGTCTGGCCGGGCAAGTAGTACTCAAGGTAGAGTCTGAGGACATACGTGCCGTGCCATAAGTCTTATTTAGAGACTTTTGTGCCTTACTTCTCGTCGTCGGAGGTGATGGAAGGGGTAAGACCTGCTTAGGCTTTGCTCCCTGGTCTTCAGGACCCGTTGTCCGCTTTACAATCGGAGACCTGTACATTTATAGTTTTATGCAGAGTTACAAAGGCAAAGCGTCAAAAAAAATTTATTTGAGACAGAAGGTCTCAGCCAAAGGTGCGGGAGTACCAACTTCTAAAGTTTAGAAAAATTCCAAGTTGAGACAGAAGGTCTCGCTAATAGTGCGGGAGTCCAACTCCTAATGTCGAAGCACGAAAACAAGTCCGAGGGCAAGAAAAGAAATCAAAAACAAAGACAAAGGTCGTCGCACAAACTCAAGTTTGAGGGCAAAAAAAATTCAACAACAAAGATTGTCGCACAAAGTTAAGCTTGAGGGCAACCAAAAACAACCGAAGTCAAAAAAAGAAAAAAAAAGGAAAGACAGATCTGAGCTATGATATTTCAGACAAAAAAAATTTGTATAAGAATCAAGAAAAAAGAAAAAAAAATTTAATTTTCAAAAAAAATCAAGAAAAAAAAAGACAGAAAAAAAATATCACCTCATCCGAAATAAAAATCCAAAATAATTTTGAACAACAAAACTAAAGAAATCAACTAAAATCAATCAAAAAAATCAATCAAACTACTTTCAGGTTCCCCTCAGTAGCTTCTTCGCCATCTTGCTAGGGATGGGAAGGAGTGGGAGAAGGTAGGAAGGAATAAAAACAAACACAAAATCAAAATAATAAAACATAAAAAATGCCAAAGAAAGTCAAAGAAAGAGAAGGGGGTTTTAAGAAATGAAAAAAAAATTTTCGAACACTTTTATTCACCAAAGGGAATCTTAATTAAACGAAGAGAAAAGTTATTCAGGAAAATCGAATAGGAGAACACGAAAGTTCCCCAAGGCCCACAACATCTGTCCTGCATCCGAAGCTAGGAGTAACCCTGAACCTAGGCAAGCTCAGTGAGCACCTCCACTAACCATACCCAAAACGACATCGAGATCGTATATGATACTCGATTAGTGGAGTGACACACCGGCCACTGCCATGGTCAGGTCTTCGTCTGACTCACCAGCTTCCTACAGCACGAGATGCTAATGATCTCAAAGATTAGGCATACCCAGAGCGACTTCGGTCATCGCTAGGGGTACCAGCACTAATCCCGAGCACCAGTCATCTCGCACTGAGGACAGGGCAGAGTTGGATATATGTGTCCTATAATTGAAAACCTGTATGCCTGTGAGCAACAACAGTCATACAAGGATAAGAGGTACAAAACCTCGAAGGTGCTTTACAAAGGAAAGGGGGAAGAGACGACAGCCGTTCAGGCCAACATCGCCTAAGCCCGATAAGGACTAGCGGATCAGCCTAAGCTGACATGCCATCTCTTTAGAGACACGAAGCGCATCAGAAGATGCTGATGTGTCTTCCCTAGGGAAGACAAGCTTCGCGTTGGGCGCCATGTATGTAATGTGTGTGCGTAACTTGTGCAACGTGAAGTTGCCGCAAGATGTCCAAGTGGCACGCGCTAGCTGGCAGCACGTCCTAGCTCGTCGGTATGGGGTCAGGGTCCTTGGACATCCTATCACACATCGCAAGCAGAAGTCCGCGTGCCTGTGGCGAGAGAAGGTTGTGGACTCCTTCTCTCAGGTCTTCCACGAAAAGAAAAAAAACGGGGAAACAGAGAAACAGAAGAAAGAGCAACAGGTCTGGTGTCACCTGTTACCCTTAGCCGCACTGAACCATCATGAAATTGACAAAAAAAAAGCAAGGAAAAGACTACCCCCATATGTGATGGTTCAGGCACTAACCCACCACTATTCCTACACCTGGCTAAGGTGTAGGCCCAACCTGTAAAGGGTGCTGAAAAACAAAAAAAATCAAATCAAATTAAAACATGAGGAAGGAGGGCGAAGGGATATGGGAGACAAGAGGGAGGAAGAAGCTTCATCGGGTTTCCTGAAAGAAACGAAAATTATTTAACTCATATAATCAGATTTTTAATAACAATTTAAATTCGTCTTAAATTTAAGCATCCTAGTCAACTATTACAACAAAACAAAACCTGAGGCGTCTAATCGATAATTTCTTACTTTATCAAATTCAATTAAAGTATAATTAACTAAGTTTTACAAAAAAAAACGAAGGGCTTATTCCATCTATATTACTTGATATAATTTCCGTAAACCTGACTGCATGTGCGAATACAACCGGCCACAGAGTGGTGGGTTATTTATTGTCTGTATATCAACCAAAATCAAAAGCAAAAGAAATTTAGGAATCAGCGAACTCAACTTTGAATTGAATAACTATTCATATTCCCTACGGAATTTCTTTTATTTTACAACCCAAAAAAAACAACACATATGCATGCTAAATAAACCCGAAAACAGAAAACTTCAGAAAATTTGTAAATGCAGTCTCGAACTCTTACAACTCATACCAGCAAAAATTCACATCATAATCACACATCCACAAACTAGATTTCACATCCTTAGGTGCGTTATCCTTCTACAACTACTGTCTAAAATTTTCTCTTCTTGGTCAGGTTGAGAAGAAATAACAAGACCATTCCTATACCCGAACATTAAGGGACCACTTCCTTCTTCGACTCATTCACTCATATGTCCAGAGTTCGTTCCCTGACGAATTATCTAAAATATTTTGGCCTAGGACAATAAAATTTCACCCAATTAGATACCTAAATATGATGCTGCAAAACAAAACCTCTGTGATGCTGACAAAAATGCAATAATTAGTGCAAGATTTAAAACTAAATTATTAAAATTTTATGTATCTGTTCTAATGTGGATATCATGTCTAAGAAAAGGTTTCGCCTATTCCGAGAGTCAGTTAATTAATTATTTATTACCCGGGGATGGAAATTTTATGTTCGAATCGAAACATGACATTTTATGATTATTCTTAAGTTACACAAACAAAACCGGTTCTTATAAAAATTAATTCGTGCCATGATACTAGTAATTCCTGTTTTTGATTTCCTTTTCGCAGTTTAGTGTTATTACGTTATTTATATGCCAAGAAAAATATTATTAATAAAAAAAACAAAAGATGAAACCCTACAATAGAACAAGTTGTTTTATAGTAGCGCGAACTTCCAAATATATGCTAGACTTAATTTCACAATACAGCAGTAATTCTTATATCTAGTTACAGGGGATGTTAACGTTTTGGGGTAAAAAAAGTATAAAGATTGAAATCTTTTAATATTCCAGAACCATGAACTCTTAGTCCATAAGTGTCTTACTGGCTTACTTGGTAGCTATCCTGTTCACGATGCGTAAGGTGGTTTTCGAGTGGCCTGTAAACACCGGCCGATCCTTGACAGCTGTCTCACGGTAGGTAAGTCTCCGGCATGCCTGTGCTCTTGTACCACACGGGAGGGGGGGGGGGGGGGGGAAGAATCTTAGTATGCCTGCTCGAAATGAGAGTTGACAGGGTGTGCGCTTGGAGCAATATTGGCGGAGTCCTGAGGAGCGTTTATGTTTTTTTTCCTCCTGGGCCTATGGGTGGTTTTTATTTCATGACCTGGATACATTGGGAATTAAAAATGTTTATTTTGCATATTATCAAAAAGTTAAGGGAAATTACCACTTGTTAAATGAAAGGGGAGCAGCTGGAAATGCGGGGTTGCCGATGCGTGTGCGTTTTTTTTAATTGAGCCACCGCAAGTTTAAGATTCAGGCGTGAGGCTATTACACAGGGTTCCTATCGGACAGGAGCCGCAATTGTTCCCTGAATCTTAGTAGATTCACTCTAATGCATACCATTCAATGGCCTATAATAGACCTTGCCGTGCAAAAGACAGTATGAGGGACTTGCACTGGTTTATTTCTGGTATGTGGTGCTTATGTTCCAACGTTTCTTCTTCCCCAAATAACCTCGCTACTAATGACCGCCAATAGCCAATTTTTATTCTTTTATTATTACTGTTGGATAAATGTACGTTAGTATTAAATTTATCCAAACCGGGATGGCTTGAATAAATCGAGAATTTAGAATTGAAAATACGAGCTTACCTCAAGATGTCTATTCCCCTCAGCCGGTTGTCAGAAAAATAAAAATGTGCGCTCTTCTTCTTGCCTTTAAAAAGGGAGCTCGCACAATTGTACCTTTCCAACACATCCGGTGTGGTGATCATCGAGGTTAAATAAGTTAGGTACACATTGACGCGGCTTGACTTGTGTTGCGCTGCCGACTGCTAGCTGGCGCGAGTTAATTTTAAATGTCAAATGTTGTCTCACATTACAACTCATATAAATATGAAATTTTTAAATAATTCTTCTATTCTAGGCACAATATTTAAATTAGGAGTAAGTTTTATATTTTGTTTCCATACTTTACCGTCTCCTGAAAAAATATTTTATTTTAGTTTATTATTATTATTCCTGTCTTTATTTATTTAGTTATTTTATTTTTCCTGTCTTGCTATATTGCAAAGTAAAATATAAGTGTAATAGGTAATAAGAAATTGAAATAAAAATTAAAATTTTCTGTTTATGTTGTAAATCAAAATGTAAGGATATTGAAATCAAAATAAAAATGAATTTGAATTCAATAGTAAATATAAACTAAACAAAATGTAATGTGAATAATATATAAATATAAAATGAAATTTAGTAGGTTAAAGAATATGAATAGTAAATAAATAGGACTAAGTTGCTGTAAGTGCTCTATGGGCTAGATCCCTCAGCGCATAATATTAGTTATTTTAAGGCTTTGTGTTTTAAGATAATAAAGATTTTAAATTTGAAAATGAACTCAAACAATAATTATTAAATAAATACTTTCATTTAGTATTTGCATAAATTTCTAAACAGTCACTATTCCTAACTATTAACTCACAATAAACTCAGTTATTTTGTAGGTAATTTTGCTAAATGCCTTAGAGTCGAACTAGAATTGTTATTAAAGTAAATCACTTTCTTGGCAGTTAATCTTGTTTTATACCACCAATCAACCAATCAACTCCAGAGCGCTTTTTACCTTTATCCTTCACGACTTGATTGAATAGGCTCCCGGAATCTTCACGACCGCGTTCTAAACTCCACTCTGCTTATTAGAGATGGGCGATACCACATCGATACATCGATATTTTATATCGATGTTTTTAACGCCCGATAAATGCTATAATCGATATTTTTGCATGGGTACTTATATAGAAACGAAATTCGAAAAAAACTCTGCAATAAATTGAAAAAAAAAGGAATCGTAATCTTTTTTATTTTGACTGTTAATGTTATGTGAGCATCATTTGTCAACGAGAATATGCTCCATCGTACAGCAACAAGAATGGAATTAAAGAATAATAAGATACAGAAATCTCTTAGGAATTTGAAAATTGTTCTATTTAGAATCGTTTTCTTTCCCATTGCTCGAAATCACGCATTTCTGACGGAAATTTTGCTGATTAAAGCTAATCTTCGGACCGCTAAACGGTGCATAATAGTCGTCTCAGATTGCTTTACTGCCGTCAGCAACCGCAGCAGCACAGTGTTCTTATTGGCTAATCTGAATCACGTGACCCGACCCGTCAGCAGAAAAACTTTTGTTGCCAAGTCACCTCTAATCCTAATTTTGTGGAGCCATCTCGCGGGCAGCACGATTAACTTTGTAGAGGCATGCTGCCGTGTATGTGCAACCAGCAGCGAAATTGCTGTCGTCTGATGGGCAATCTGATACGGCATAAGGTGTAATATGCTATACAGCATATTTTTATGTATGCAATTCAACAATAGATATGACTTGTCTTTCCCTGCGATCGCGAGGTTAACGTGCAAAATAATTGAAGTGGTTTTGGTGATTAAATGTTTCTTAAAATACATAATTACAGACACTCCTGATCACTTTAAGTGATAAATTTCCTTATGTCTAAGAAAGAATCTTGCCAGCTCTCGGCGCCACTGCCTGCAATATTCACAATTAATCTTCCGGGTCATGGTTGAGAAATTCTACTCGGAATATGGTTGTGAAAAGTGGAGCGGCTGAACAAGGGTACACAAAAAAACAAACAAAACGTCAGAATTAAGTCAGCCCGGCACATGCGGAAATTGTAGGCTTTGTGAATTTGTAAAGAATTTTACTATAATAAACTAGATGTTATTTAATTTAGTCGTGTAAATTGAAAGAATGAACTTAAAGTAATGGGAAAACCATTAATGCCAGAATATATAAATTTTTCGTACGAAGAAGAGTTAACCCTAACCTATTTATGAAAGTCCGGTAGCAGAGCCAGGAAAATTTCTTTTTGCTGATGATTTTGATAACAAAGACGAGTTTTTTAAAAAAAAAAAGGATAAAGTCACAAACAATGAAAGATGATATTGCAGAGGAAATAGCAAAATATAGTGAATGGAAGATCAAGGTGAATGTTTGTTTGCATATATATTAATTTGAATTTCCTAAACTTTTGAAATTTAAAATTGTAGCGCTCATCTTTCGGAGACACTCCGAAATATGGCGGGTTCCTTACCAGTATGGCGACCACCCCCGCCATATTGGTGGGGAACATATTTGGTCTGGCACGCGATAAGTGGAGGAGCAAAAGAAAAACAAGGAATAGAAAAAAAGGTGCAAAAGTGTGTCTGAATGCAGGTGATGAAGAAAATAAAAACAGCCAAGTTTGAAGAAAAAAAGAAAAAGGGAGGAAACGTGACCTTTTAAGATAAAAAACTTAGGAATGACAGAATTGCGTGGGAAAGAGGTTAGAAAGGAAAAACTTTAAGTACAAGTTTTATCCCTAGTAAGAAATAACAATTTTTTTTCTCTCTATAAGCAATATAACATACATATCCTCGATAATTTAAATTAACTTCAATCGGTAGAAATATGCCAAAAATATAATTTTTTTAAGCTTATCCATTATAAGCCAGTGAGTAGACATATTTGGTTGAAATTACACTTTCTTCAATTTAGCATAACCTGTTCAGTAAAATTTGGGTACGGCCCCAAACCTGAATGAATAGTTTTCAAATTTTATTCGAAAGTATTTCTAGGCCTAAATATAACAGCTGTAGTTTTGCACTTTTTACGAAAACAAAATGAAATTATATAAGTATTCGTGAGTGGTAGACTGAACTACTAATTGATAGAGTACCTAATATTAAAAAAACCGAACTGTAAACATCCTTCAATAATGCTCAAATTATTCTTATCTTTTTTCTCAAATATTTATAAGTATTCCTTAACTATTTCCTGCAATCGTTAAGAAACATGTACGTGGCACAAACCAGTATATGTTACCTTTTTATACAAAAATATTATTGAATTTATATTTATAGTATTCCTTTAACTATTTCCTGCAATCGTTAAGAAACATGTCCTTGGCACAAACCAATATATGTTACCTTGTTATACGAAAATATTATTGAATTTATATTTATAAGTATTCCTTCAACTATTTCCTGCAATCGATACGAAACATATACGTGGCACAAACCAGTATATCGTAACAGATTTTCTTTTCATTCCTCTGTACTTTAGCTTTGTTAGGGCCGAGCGGAGGCAAAACAAAATAAATTGACAATTTCACGGTCAGGGTCAGCAATCTGAACTGCACAAACTTTGTTTTTAAGCACAGCTGTTTCGTTAGCCGCGTTTGATGTCAGCTATTGTTTCCGAATTTGTTGTCAATAGCAAGTATTCCCGGTGCAAAACTTACGCGTAAAACTTAGTATATATGCAAGATTTTATTCTTGTTAGTGTCTTTTTCAATTGTGTGTCCCTAATAGTGTTCAATGTGGCTTAGTGAAAGCAAATTGTTACCTGTTTTAAATCGTGAAGTGTTTGTTGGTGAACTGATCGTTTTATCATGATGATGTGTCGAATCGTGCTAAGGTTCTTTGCGGTATTGACGTGTGTTATGTTGATGTTGTCGGATGGTGTATGTTGTGTAGAGTTTTTGTGGTTTTGTTTGAAAATCTGGTGTCGTTTTTGTGGTTAACGTGTAGGTGTGTGGCAAAACTGATGCTTCCCTGGCTGGGATTTCTTCGGGGGCCTTCGTAATTTAATTGGGGTCTCCGTGGAAATCCTGTTTAGTGGGGCCGATTCTCCAAAATTTTATAGCAAATAAGGCGTGTAAAAAAAAAAAAAAAAACAAGCTTTAATTTTTTGAAAATTCATTTTGCACCTTTATTTACCGCAGAGTATAGTCCAGAACAGAGAGAGGGTTTTGCGGGTTTTTATAGACTTTTTAGGTTTGAAATTCGAAATTAAACAAAATAGGCTAGATTTGACCTAAAATTACTAGTGACATCTATCGTGTAATTATTTTTGTTAAAAATTTTACATTTAATTTAATTCATAATAGAAAAAATTATCGATAATCTATGTAAAAAATATTAGTTTGTTTGTTTTGATTCTGTTTTGGTGTTAAAACTAAGTTTTTAGTTTGTGAGGTTATGTGTAGTTTCTTGTGTTGATCTTTGTTATTTCCTTTCTTAATTTGACTCCTTTCTTTTATTTTCAGGTTCCTTGGGCGTTGTTGCAGGATTTTGAAGTTGCAGGATTTTCTGGAATATGGAGTACGGGCAGAAATGTTACAATTTAGATGGCCAGTTTTGACAGCTGCGCTGACCAGGTAAGTGACCAGAGTTAGTACACTTCACTGCCCTTCAGGTAAGATTCCTGGAAGTTTGCTGACTACTATAGCCCTATGTTGTGCTGTAAAGACGCCTAATAAATCTTTAATTTAATTTAATTTTAGGATGCGGACAAAGGCGAGGGCTGTTTGGATACCCTGGTTGGGGAAGGGATTAGGAAAGAACGCAATCAGTTGGAGGAGTTCTAGGTTTGCGGTTTCGCCAGGTAAGGACATTGGTGATGGAATAGTGTGTGGTTCGAAGAGGTGTGTTGTGCTGGATTGTTGTGTGTAATTGGTGTGTCGTCCGTCTCTGGTTGTAGTATGTGATATGGTGCTGTGTATGTTTTTAATCTGTTGTAAGATTGTCGTCAAATCTCCTTTCTGTTTCGTCCATTTTCCTTTGATTTTTTCACTCACTAGGTAATTTATTCATGATTTTTTCACTATTTAGGTGATTTTTGCTCACTAGGATTCGTCGTTGAAGCAACTGGTCATACATCGGGTAAGTCATTTTGTTACATCGCTCTCCCTCTGGAAAGCTTGAAGTACCATCCAAGCTAGTTGAGTTTACCGTGGATTCCGCTAACCCGTTTTATATTTGTCAGTTTTGGTACTAGTACAGGAACTGATGTGTTCATATCGCGCGCGGCTTGTCTTAGATTTGTATGAGTTCTTTGTTTGTTTTTTTGTTTTTTGTTTTTTTATTCACTTCGCGTATGATATGGGGCTAATCTATCCACGTGTACCGTTCGTAATTTTCCTCCGCGGCACTTCTTTATTTTGAATACAACTTCAGTAACGGATTCACTAATTTGGTATGGCCCGTCCCAGTTGCACTGCAATTTCGGGCACCGGCCGATTACACGTCGCGGAAAATACAGTCAGACAAGTTGGCCGACTTGGAAACTGGGATTTTTCGACCGTAAATCATAATAGGTCTTCATACGACGACTCGCGGCATTTAAAGCGGTGCGGTTGTGCTCGTGAATGTCGTTTAATGTAAAGATGAGCTTCTCAAGATATTCACTAATTGGCGTAGCTTCTGTAGGAGGGCTTCCCATAGTCATCTCGATTGGCAGGCGTAGCTCTCGTCCAAAGAGAAGACGAGCTGGTGTTTGCTTCGTGCTGTCTTGTACGCTTGCTCGGTACGACAAAAGTAGGTAAGGGATGTATTGGTCCCAATCGCGTTGGTGTGTTTCCAGGAACTTAGCCAGATAATCCAGTATCGTTCGGTTAAATCTCTCCACTAGACCGTCGGACTGTAGATGAAGAGCTGTGGTGCGCGTTTTATCGATGCCAAACCTTCTCAGTACTTCTTGAAATACAGAACTTTCGAAGTTCCTGCCCTGGTCAGAGTGCAGTTGCAGCGGAGCTCCGTATCGGCTGAATACAGTAGAGATGAGCGCATCTGACACAGTTTCTGCTGTTTGGTCCGGGACTGGTATGGCTTCGGGCCACTTCGTAAAGTAATCCATACAGACTACTAGATATCGGTTGCCTTGATCGGTCTTCGGAAGAGGGCCCAGAATATCGACTGCGACCCTTTCAAACGGTGCGCTATGTTACACACTTGGAGCAGAGCCCTTTTCCTTAGTTGGGGTCCTTTTCTTGCCTGACAATGTTGGCATCCTGTGCACCAATCCTTTACATCTGTGCTGCTACCGATCCAGTAGTATCTCTGACGCAATTTGTTGAGTGTCTTATCTATTCCAAAGTGTCCACCACAGGGTGAGTCGTGGATTTGACCAAGAATTAGTTTCCGCAGAGATTTGGGCACCAGTACCTGCTTGATAACTCTGGTTACCTCGTCAATGATACGGACAGCAATGTCATTTTCAATTCTTAGCGCACCCCACATCGCCCAATACGCTTTAATCTCTGGGCTAAGGTTTTTTATGCTCTCTTTATCTGGTCGTTGTCCCTCCTTCAGCCAAGCCCGTATACAACGTAATGAGAGATCGTCTTCCTGATGTTTCGCTACATCTTCCTGTGCAGTAATCATACGGGCCGTTATGGTATCTTTCTCGTCCAGTCTTTGGCAGTAGTGGCAGTCCACGGATGAACACGGGCGGCGTGATAACGCATCCGCGTTATTATGTCTATTTCCTGGTCGGTGTACAATTTCAAAGTCGTAAGCCTGTAAGCGCTCTATCCACCGTGCCACCTGTCCTTCAGGGCAACGAAAGTTGATTAGCCACCTTAACGAAGCATGGTCTGTGCGAATAGTGAACTTTTTTCTCAGGAGGTACGGTTGGAAGTGAGAGCATGCTTTTACGATGGCAACGAGCTCTTTACGAGTGACGCAGTAATTTCTCTCGGGTCGGCTGAACGTTTTACTATGATATTCAACGACGTGTTCGATTCTGTCTCGCACCTGTGACAGTACTGCCCCCCAGGCGTGTTGGGTGGCGTCCGTATCCAAAATGAACTTGAGATTTTCGTCGGGCTGGGCTAAAATTGGCGCGGTGATAAGCCGATCTTTTAAAATCTGAAATGCTTCTTGACAAGCCTCTGTCCAGGAAAATTTTCGGCCCTTCTCTGTAAGTTCTACCAATGGCTTCGCGATCGCTGAAAAGTTTTTGACGAACCGCCTGTAATAAGAGCATTGACCTAAAAAACTCTGCACATCCCTCTTCGTCTTCGGTTCTGGCCAATTCTTAACTGCGATGGTTTTGTCGGGGTCCGTTGATAATCGGGCGTCACTAATCACATGACCGAGAAATTTAACCTCTCGTCGACACAGCTGACATTTCTTGGGCGAAGCCTTTAAGTTGGCTATTCGTAATCGGTCTAATACAAGGCGAAGATTTTCAACCATTTTCTCAAAAGTGGGCCCGTGCACGATGACGTCGTCCAGATACACTAGACATGCGTGGGGTGGTATTCCTTGAAGAACGATTTCCATGAGCCTTTGAAAGGTGGCGGGCGCATTAGTTAAGCCAAAAGGCATGACGGAAAATTCCCAAAGGCCGCTACCTGTTGTGGAGGCGGTTTTTTCTTTATCCCTGTCCTCAACTTCCACCTGCCAGTAACCGGACTGTAAGTCGATGGTTGAAAACCATTTAGAACCGGACAATGCGTCCAGCGTCAGGTCGATGCGCGGAAGCGGATATGAATCCCGCCTAGTAACTTCATTTAGCCACCGGTAGTCAACACAGAACCGGGTAGAGCCGTCTTTTTTCCTTACTAACACGACAGGGGACGCCCACGGGCTACTCGAGGGATTAATAACGCCTTGATTCCGCATTTCTCTTACTAGGCTGTTTGCTTCCTCCCTTTTGGCAAGTGGAAGTCTTCGCGGGGGTTGTTTGATCGGTTGGCTGTCCCCTACATCGATTTTGTGACGAATTAGAGAAGTTTTACCCAAGTCATTCTTCGATTTTGCAAATACATCGTGGTATTCATATAGTAATTCCTTAATATTTGATTGTTGTGAACTATCCAAGTGAGCGGTCGTTGCGAGTAACTCTTCCAGTAGTTCCGAGGCTAAGGCGCTTTTAGTTAAAGTTGTTTCCTCACTGGAAGATAGAAGAATATTAGCCTCCACGTCGACTTTGGCTATAACGGTACCAGCCCTTATTTCCAAGGTGTTTTCTGAGAGATTGCTAATTGGGCTTATGACGTTGCCGCACTTTGAGCGGCATAAAATAGGTGCGGCCCAAAGGTCAGGGGTTACATCCTTCGGAGAAAGTAGAACAGCGTCCTGGTCGCCAATTAGAGGGTTAGACAAGGTCACTAGACATGTGGACAAGGCTGGTAGTGTGTAATTGTGCACGGCTCTAACTACTGGACTTTGCAGTTCCTTCAAAATGGGCATGATTTCTTTCCCGATGCGGAAAGTGTTTCGTTTCAGATCTATCGAACATCAATGGCATGCTAGGAAGTCCATCCCTATAATGCAATCGTCGAATATGTCGGCCACATAGAAGGCATGAGTGGTTGTAAAGCGTTGCATGGCGACAGGCAAATCTATGATACCGTGTACTTGGCTCGTTTCTCCAGTGACGTCGCGGAGGTATGTCATGCAGGATCGGATTTGAGAGCGGCAACGCATGCGTTCCAAAATTCGTCTTCGATAGAGTGTGTGGCTATGTTAACTCTTAATATTAAAATATTATTGAAGTTATATTTATGGCAATAATTAAAAGAAGGTGACATTTACTATTAGTTGATATCGCCCGCTTTCTTATAGGGCATTGGCGATTTTAAATTTTGCAATTAGACAAAGAATAGATGAAATACCTGTCCTTTACATAAGTTACAGAAAAACAAGAAAACTTTGAATTTTGTTTTTGTTTCAGCAATTTCTTGAAATGGCTTAAGATATTGTTTGTTATATTGTGGTTGTTTAGTAAATCTCTAAATCTGTTGAAAACTATAACTTTCGTCAGATTTAAAAAAAAAGGAGAAAAACTGAACCCTGGAATTTATAATTAAATTGAATGGAATACTGTTCTATAATCAAAACCTAGTTAGCCAATTGGTTTTATTGCTTGCAAATAAATTTATATTGTTAATAAGTGTTTTAGTGAGACCTTTACCATTTGTTCGGTTTTTTTTGTTCTACGGAACAAATCACTTACATTTTCAACTATACATTATAATGCCTTATGGCCGAAGCCCCTTTGTTAATTAATAGAGACAAATAAAACTAAATACTCCATGAACGGGGTGTAGTATAGGGTAGTTTCAAAAATACAACCATAAAATAATGAAACCCGCCTTTAGCCGTTTAAAGCAACCAATTTTAAATACAAAAAAAAGACGAAATTCTACTGGGAGTTCAATAAACGAACTTCTGTCGGGAGATAAGAAACCCAGTATCCAAAGGTAATAAGGACATTGATACCGACAAATTATAAAATACATTTGCCTTTACTTTTTGAACTTTTGTAAATCGGCCTATATATATTTATATAATTAAATTTGAATTTACGTATTTGATATGGAGATTAGATGTAAGTTATCCTGCTTCTCTCAAGTAGTCATATGATATCGCAACTTTTGATATATCGTGATAATGTATTTTATTTCCGTTTAAAACGGTTAGTTGGTCTATGGATTTACTTTTGACGACCTGGAGGTTGTTAAATCTGCCTCAACCATAGTGATTTAAAACTAGTGTTATGAAGTTGAACTTGTAAGATCATCCTATTAAATTAATAAACGTGCTCGGCCTATTATTTAATGAATTGGAAATCGTGGGCATTGAGAATCTTAAGTCGGTATTAAACGCATCGAGCGTGCTAAATAATAATTCGATTCCCTTTAGTTTATACATGTAGTATGCGTAATTCAATTTAAAGTTCACTGATTCAGCGTATTTTCATGTACTTTTTTCTTTTATAATGAATTTAACTATCGCATGCAGTGATAGTAAGTAGCCAGATTCTTTCAACCCCCTCTCTCTCTCTCTAACCCCTAGTTCCGGACAACTGTCCGAGTTTTTTTTTGTGACTGTACCAAATGATGGGCGAGGTGCAGTCATAGGTTGGGGAGGGTTAGTCCTACAAGCCTCAGACCCTCTAGAGGCTGAGGTTGCTTTTCGTCAGGAACAGGATCGAATCCTATCTCTTTTATCCTTTTTTATAGTAATCCCGTAACAGTTTGTGCTTCTTTATTTTTGTACCGTCTTCGGTCCATCAGGACTTTAAGAGTGCCCGCATTAGTGTTCGGGTGAGTGTATCGAGGAGTGTGAGGCAAGATCCCACACCGATCCGGCGAGCTAAGCACGGTTAGTTAGATGGGCCCCTCACCTCTTCAGTCACTGACCAAGCCTGCACGGCTGCTATAACGCTCACCCTGGCAATCCCTGAACCTTTCCCTATCCCTTTTGGTTGTGGGACAATTCATGTCCTCATGCTACCGCTTTTTGGCAGCATGGGTGCATGAATTCCCGCAAGTATACCTACAACAAAATGGCGCCCAACGGAGGGGTCCAACAGGCTTTTGAGACTACAGCATTTGGCTTACAGCTGATTTGCTGATCGGAAGCACATCGTTCTGCTCTCTCTCTCTTTAACCTACAACAAAATGTCGCGCAAAATGGCAGCATGGGTAGATGAATTTCCTCACTTTCCGCATACAACAAAATGGCGCACAACGCATGTGCCTAGTCCTGAGTAAGGACCTAGAAAGGAAGTAAAATTCCCTCTCTAGAGTATACGCACATCTCAGAAGACTTCACGTTTCCTTGATTGCTTCGGCAGGTTGTTCGGACCAATTTCTCAAGTTAGAAGAGTTGATAGTTCCTCTTCACGGCTTTCACGGCTGATAGACTTCTACTCCCCTGGGCATAATCCTGAACGGATAGTCCTTTACAACTTTCCAGATTGACCTTCCTTAACGGACCTCTTAGTAGTCATACGCATGGTACGGTACCTGCTTGCCTTCGCGGCTTATCTGACATCCGTATTTGTTTTCTTTCCCTATCCCTCAGCGACTAAAGGTTGACAGTGCTATGGATGAATCCAGGTCAGTGGCCTTTGAAGTTGGAACACTCCAGAGAGTGATATCCTTTGGCTGGGATTAGCCAATTGAATATCTCTGGAGTTCCTGGATCCCTCTCCTTGGACTGGCAATCCTAGTCGACTGATTCCCATCCTTATAGTCAGTTTTGTTAGAAGGACGATTGACTCGAGCGCACAGACGGAGTTTACGAGCTTTGCCTTGATAGCCAGGTAAGTGTCTGACTTACAACTGTATCCTTTCCTAATTAACTTTTCTTACCACCTGTCCCTAGCGGGAGGCACCCCATCGGCAGTGACCGGAGTGTTGGAGAGAGAGTGTAGTCGAGGAAGAGAAGATTACCATAAGTCATAAAATTCGAAATTTAAAATTCTCTTTCTAACTGGTATCGACCAACTGTTAATAGAGTTGTCTGCAGTTCTGTTCAAGCCCAAACAATTTTCTTTATTATACTTGGGGATACCAGTTGTTTACTTAGCTGCAACGAGCAATCAATCTCTATAGGGGTAGTATACCAATTTCTTGTGAAATATTATTGTACTCACCCTAGTAGCAACCAAACATAGTAGCTTGGTCTGCAGATTTATGTCCTGGATTCAAATCCCAACAATTTTAATTTTATTCGGTGTTACAGATTGGATTCGCATATTCTAAGATAAGTCAAAATTCCATCGAATCGAATCTGTCATTAGAAAATAAAAGTCACTTAAATTTAATGGGTTGGATTTCTTAAATCAAATTATATTCAAACCCAACTCATGAACAAACAAAAATAAAACCGACAAATATTTAATGAGTTGGATTTCGTACACCGAGTTACGTGGCAACAAAGTTGCCATGTACTCAAATCCAACTTATGATAAACAACACGGTAGATAAAATATTCGATAAGCAAAAGAAATTTGCTTAATCAGCGCAAAAGAAAGCGGTCTACAGTAACTCTGCCCAATGACAGCCATCTACATCAAGGGCAAAAGCCAAAAACGAAGAAAAAAGCGCGACGCGCTGAGTCGCGTATTCCATATGGAATAAAGTACAATTTTCACACTTTGGCAAGCTCCAGCTCGAGAACGGTAAGTTTTACAAAAAAATTGTTTAAATAAAAAATGTAGGTATTTTTGTGACGAACAACTTTCCCATTTACATTATTATGAAAAACGCATTTCAAAATTTTTTTGGATTTTCTCAAAAACAGGGGGGGGGAAATTCGGAAATCTAGAGTTAAGCTTTCTTTATGCCCCCCTAACGATTTATCAAGTCAAATTCCTGTAGGTAATTTTTCGAAGTGTAATTCTTTTATTTCCTGTACTATTGGGTATTCGGTCTTGCAGGCTGATTTTGTTCTTCTTTGATTTGCACCTGTCGGCCATCTTGGATTTTGGGTATTTGGAGGCTACAATTGATTTTGTTCTTCTTTGATTTGCACCTGGACTTGGATCTGGACCTGGACCTGACTGGGAATTCTCAAAGGGGATTCCCTGTTGACTAGATAACATCCGGTAGCATGACGTCATAGGAGGGGATTCCCTGACGACACATGTTGGCTAGTCATCTGTTGGCTAAGGTAGTGAAATTTAATTAAAGAAGCAGAGGTATCTGGATTTGAACAGCGGACCCCGAGTTTCACAGAAAAGTGCTCTAACCATGGGGCTATCAAGCTAATTGGCAGTGGTACTTCTAAGTCGGTGAATGTTGGAGCTAAAAATAGAAAATTGGATTTTTACTTTAATTAGTGGAAAAAGCGATTTAAAAATAGCCTCAACAATTTTGTCTAAATTCATTGATAAATAATTAATAAATATCTGGCTCAATTTCTTTTAACATAAAAAAATCCGCTGATAAGTAGTAGTAAACATTTGGATTCAATTCGTTAGCGTAAAAAATTTGCCGATAAGAGTTGAATGGCCCAGAATGTTTTGGGGTGATAAGAAAAAACGATTCGCTGTAGTAACCTCGAACTTTAAAGGTTTGTCATGCAATTTCTTTTCCAGATCTAAATATAGACATTAATTCGAGGTCATATTATGAAATAATTTCATGTTTATGAAACTAGCACCGATTACGTCATCTGGACCTTGATTACTAGTTAAAATAACACCATTGAGGAATAGCCAAAAGAATTTCTGTAATTAATGGAAAAAATCTGATGTTTAAAAATAACATGCATCGCTTTGCATAAATCCGTTAATAAGTAATAAACGTCTAGTCTTATTTCGATACTTTGGAGAGGTTTATCATGTGAAGAACTTGCAAAGAAAATAAATATATTTTCATAGCCTTAAACTTCATTTCTTTATGATTCAGCCGTAATAATCTTAATAAGGGAAACCATTGATTCGTAATTATGCTTTAAATTTATACCAAACTAGCAGCTAACAAACCCATATAAGAACCTTGAACTTAAGATAGGAAGAAGAAATTAACATGATCATTGCGGTCGTTGTAGCACTTTCTAAAAATAGCCTCAAAACTGTGAATTTAGACTAGAACAAACAAAATCGAGGTAGCTAAAATTTCCTCTTTCGATACATTAAAGAGATTTATCATGTGAAGAACTTAAGAAAATAGACCCAAATTGTGATCTCACCGAGTTCAGTTTACTTGGAGTTTGTCATGTAATTTTGGCAAATGTCAGCTTCCGGGTTTGTTGCCGTTGCAGCACTTTATAAAAATAGCCTCAAAAACTTTGAATTGGGACGATAGAACAAACAAAATCGAGGTAGCTGGAATGGCTTCTTTTGGTAATTTAGAGAGATTTATCATGTCAAAAACTTAAGAAAATAAAAATCTTTTCATAGCCTTAAACTTCGCTTCTTCTTTTTTCAGTCGTAATAATCTTAATAAGGGAAACCATATTTTTTCTTGAATCGTAATTATGTTTTAAATTTATACCAAACTGACAGAAAAGAATTTAAGTTGCAAGAAATCAAAGTATAGAAATTCGATTTTAAGATTCATATAGATTTATGTCCTCTAGCGTAGAAAAATTGCTCTTTGATTAAGACAATCGAATTGGTTAAAACAATATGTTGATCTTAATACTTTGCATAGATCAAAAGCTGTTAACACTTTCCAAAAAAAATTTTTTTCAAATTAGATAATAATGCTGTCTACGGCAAAGCAATGAAAAATGTTAATAAGAGTTGAGATATTAAAATAGCTACGGAATGGGAAAGTCGAGGTAAACATTTAGGTCTTCGTGCTTTAATTGCAAATCCCAATTTTCATAGTATTGCGCAATTTACAATAAATATGGCTGCAGTAGAATTAAGCAAAGTAAAAGTGACTTATAACAAACTAGTTTATTTAGACTTTGTAGTTCTTGAAATATAATAATGTATGAATTCCATTACGACTATATAAAATCAAAGTATGAAGATAGAGTTAAGTTAAATTGTATGGATACAGATTCCTTTATTTATACAATTAAAACTATTAATTTTTAAAGTGATATTTCAGATGAGAGAAATGAAAGATTTGATACTTCAGAATCCAGTCCAAATAATCCTTTTAGTCTTCCACTAAAAACTAAAAGGAAATTAGGTTGCATGATAGATGAGCTTAATGGTAACATAATGTTAGAATTTATAGGTTTAAAGTCTAAAACGTATTTTTTTTATCTATACAAAATTTTGAATCTATAAAAAAGCGAAGGGTGTTAAAAAGACGTCTGTTAACAAGTTTACTCATTAATTCATCACTCAAAGCCTCAACAGACTTTTCTGCATATAGTTGACTTTCAGTTTTTCCCTTTTCCCCACAGTAAGCTTAGAAATTCTGACGAATAACTTATCTGATTCTGAATTTAAAAATTAAAACTGTCATTAGTAAGATTACGTTAGAATGTATAGGATTGAAATCTAAGATCTATTCTTTACAAGTAGACAGCAAGAAAGATATTATGAAAGCTACATTTGAAACTAATTGTTAGATGAACTAGAAATTGTGAAAATGAGAATCATTAATAAATTTATGTTGAAGGAAAAATAAATGCCTAAATTAATAAAATGCTATTTTAACATTTACAGAAAGACTTTTATTAGTATTAAATAATAAGACATTTAATTCTTATTTCTATCTTCTATTACTTTTCTAAAAAATTTCTTGAGCATTCGCGTATGAATTAAACAGCATGGGGTTTTATACAAAAATTTAAGAGAAGATAAATTTGGACACTGCAATTCTTCTTCCATATTATATACTATTACACCTTCATCAAATGTATTTTTGATCCAGCAAACCTTTTCACAGCCTTTCACATAAAGTACTTTGTTTCTTATTAAAGGAGTCACTATAGTACGTATTTGATGTTAGGGGATATATCCATCGTTCCAATTGAATCCATGGTAATTATGATGCAATCACTTCGCTTCTTTCTGTCTCTTCAGTTGTGAAATCCTTGAAGAAATCGGCTCGCCAGATCTTAAGCGTAATATTTGACTCCTGTTACCATCTTCTGGAGTCATGTATACTTCTAAAACATCAATAGGATCCACACTTACATTAACAATTCTAAAATTGTTCCACCCTCCTTCGCAGACACAAAATTTACTGTCTGCCTTTACGGTTTCAGACCAAAACATCTTTCTAGACTGACGTTTTTTTCGATGAAGGTATTTATAGCATTCATTCAAAATCTCTTAAGAATTGTGACTTTTAAAAGTACTCCACTGACCCCGCGGTTCAGCAGCTAGATTAGGAAATTATTTAATATCTAGTACTAGGTGCTATTTTTGTGAACATTAAATTAAAATAGTTAACACTTGCTGGTTTCCTAGTACCATAGAAGCCTCCATCGTTAAGTTTCTCGATTGTGCGGTGAGTAATTTTAGCGCTGTATCTCGGCGGCAGAAAAACTTGGTAATTCTCCAGTTCTAACAGGATCTTGGATCCATACTGAGTTGTTACATTATTACAGCCTATAATTCTATACTCTACCAGCTCTTCCATATCTTTACCAGCAAGCGTTGGTTTAAAATTTGCTAAATCTTTTAGTTGGAGCACAGTTCAGGTTACTAAAATTATCACAGTTTAAAAAATTATTAACTTTATTTTTGGTTTGTCTTTTATTTTGTTTGCATTAGCAAGTATAACCATGTATTTGAAAAAGGGTATACCCCAAACAAAATGTGATTACAAAATACTAAATTTCTTATAAATAAAAACACTCGTAATTCACTTAATCAATTTTTATTTAAAATCGATAGAGTTCTATTAACTCTTCCTGACATATCATTATTTTATATAATTAATTTACATATTTATAAATCTTGCTTTAAAGTACCTGATTCTCATGAATGGGAGGGTTTGATGTATATACTCAAGAATAATATTGATTACTGGATATGTGCCCTATCATGAATATTCGTACTAGTGGCTCCTTTAATAAGAAACAAAATACTTTATGTGGAAGGCTGTGAAAAAGCTTGCTGGATCAAAAATACATTTGGTGAAGGTGTAACAGTATATAATATGGAGAAGAATTGTAGTGTCGAAATTTATCCTCTCTCAAATTTTTGTAAAAAGCGCGATGCTGTTTAATTCATAAGGAAAATGTTTACCTTCTAGAAAAGCAATAGTTATAAATAAGAATTAAATGTCTATTTTATAGTAATAAAAGTCTTTCTATTAATGTTAAAATAGCATTTTATTAATTTAGTTATTTATTTTTCCTTCTTCAGAAATTTATTCTAATTTTCACAATTTCTATTGCGTTAAATTTCTCTCAATTGGTAGGTTATAAATATCGATTTCAACAGGTAATTTTTTCAATACGACTTAAATTTCTTTCAATTGGTTCAGCTGCATTTCTCTACAAATTCTGGTCAAAGGTCCTTGGGATAGTAGTTTTTTTGTTCAGCTCCGTGAACAGCTTTACCAGCTCTATAAAACAACCCGAACAGTTCTATGAAGAGCTTTATCAGGTCGATGAACAACTTTTATCAGCTCTATGAATAGCTATATCAGGTCTACTACCAGCTTTAACAGGTCTATTACCAGCTTTAGCAGGTCTATGAACAGCTATATCAGGTCTACTACCAGCTTTAGCAGGTCTATGAACAGCTATATCAGGTCACTTACCAGCTTTAGCAGGTCTATGAACAGCTTTAACTGTTTTGCTTTACTAAATCTTCTAAATTTATAGCGAAATGTATGTGTCGATTCCTTTTCAATTTCAACTAAATCAAAACAGTTAGACAAAGCCGGCTCCCCTGGAGACACGGGATATAAAAATTAATTAAATTGTTTTAATTAAAAGTCTTGGGGAACATGCTATCTGTTATTATCAGAAATCGACCTATCACTTTATCTCCTAGCGAAGTTAGGATCCACTAATTGCATACACCAAGTACATTCAGGGTATAAAATTGAAAATCAAAATGAAATGTAGAAGAAATCGGCTCATCTGATATCAAATGTAATATTAGACTCCTGTTGCCATCTTCTAGAGTCATGTATGGCTCTAAAATATCATTAGGATCCATATAGAGAATTGGGAGAGGTGAAGTTAAATAAAACATATATTTAATAGAACTTTTTTCCATTTATTTACAAATTTAAGTAATATCCATTACTAGGTGTTATTTTTGTAAATATTAAATTAAAATAGTTCACATTTGCTGGTTTCCTAGCAACATAGAAACCTCCATCGTTAAGTTTCTCGATTGAGCGGTGAGTAATTTTAGCGCTGTATCTCGGCGGCAAAAAAACTTGGTAATTCTCTAGTTCTAAAAGGATCCTGGGCCCATACTTCGTTGTTACATTGCTGCATCCTATGATTTTATACTCTAACAACTCTTCTATGTCTTTAACTGCAATCGTAGGTTTAAGATTTGCAGAGTTCAGTTCTTCGAGCACTTCAAAGTCTTCGATGACTGCTTCATTGATTATTGGTTGCTGATGCATGTTAGATTATTTTAATTTCACTAGGAACACGAATTTCATTGATTTCAGCTTCACTGATTGACTTTACATTGAAAACTAAAAAATTTAACTAAAAATACTTGGCTTTTATACCCGAACTGATATTTAATCAAAGATAAGACCCTAACAAACAAAAATTCTTATAACCGCAATTTCCTTTTAAATGTAAGCTGTTTGACATGTTAAAACATGCTTGGAAAATAAAAAATATTGAAATTATATTATTGAGAACACGTTAAAAGATGTTTGGAAAATTTCTCAATCCTAATATGTTGCCATAAAATAATTAAATCTCTGTAATTATCTAGGGTTAAAGTATTTACAGCTGTTCTTTTAATACCTTTAGCTTTTTTTTTATTTCGGTTCTTTCTTCAATATCACAATTATCTATCCAAACAAAATCTGCATATGGAAGTGACTCCGAAATAACCCATCTATATAAATTATTAACATCAATCTAAACCAAATATTTTAAACCTTTTAAAAAATTCAAATTTCTCATTAGATAGAAAATATCGTAAGGAACATTGTGTTAAACCTCCCCGAATACCGCTTTTCATGAAATTATATAATACATTTCTATAATTCTAATTTAATTTGGATGTGTTTTAACATAGCATCCCATGACATATCATGCAACCTAATTTCTTTTTATTTTTTAGTGGAAGACTAAAAGGATTGTTTGGACTGGATTCTGAAGTATCAAATCTTTCATTTCTCTCATCTGAAATATCACTTTAAAAATCAATAGTTTTAATTGTATAAATAAAGGAATCTGTATCCATACAATTTAACTTAACTCTATCTTCACACTTTGATTTTATATAGTCGTAATGGAATTCATACATTATTATATTTCAAGAACTACAAAGTCTAAATAAACTGGTTTGTTATAAGTCACTTTTACTTTGCTTAATTCGACTGCAGCCATATTTATTGTAAATTGCGCAATACTATGAAAATTGGGATTTGCAATTAAAGCACGAAGACCTAAATGTTTACCTCGACTTTCCCATTCCGTAGCTATTTTAATATCTCAACTCTTATTAACATTTTTCATTACTTTGCCGTAGACAGCATTATTATCTAATTTGAAAAAAAATTTTTTTGGAAAGTGTTAACAGCTTTTGATCTATGCAAAGTATTAAGATCTACATATTATTTTAACCAATTCGATTGTCTAAATCAAAGAGCAATTTTTCTACGCTAGAGGACATAAATCTATATGAATCTTAAAATCGAATTTCTATACTTTGATTTCTTGCAACTTAAATTCTTTTCTGTCAGTTTGGTATAAATTTAAAACATAATTACGATTCAAGAAAAAATATGGTTTCCCTTATTAAGATTATTACGACTGAAAAAAGAAGAAGCGAAGTTTAAGGCTATGAAAAGATTTTTATTTTCTTAAGTTTTTGACATGATAAATCTCTCTAAATTACCAAAAGAAGCCATTCCAGCTACCTCGATTTTGTTTGTTCTATCGTCCCAATTCAAAGTTTTTGAGGCTATTTTTATAAAGTGCTGCAACGGCAACAAACCCGGAAGCTGACATTTGCCAAAATAACATGACAAACTCCAAGTAAACTGAACTCGGTGAGATCACAATTTGGGTCTATTTTCTTAAGTTCTTCACATGATAAATCTCTTTAATGTATCGAAAGAGGAAATTTTAGCTACCTCGATTTTGTTTGTTCTAGTCTAAATTCACAGTTTTGAGGCTATTTTTAGAAAGTGCTACAACGACCGCAATGATCATGTTAATTTCTTCTTCCTATCTTAAGTTCAAGGTTGTTATATGGGTTTGTTAGCTGCTAGTTTGGTGTAAATTTAAAGCATAATTACGAATCAATGGTTTCCCTTATTAAGATTATTACGGCTAAATCATAAAGAAACGAAGTTTAAGGCTATGAAAATATATTTATTTTCTTTGCAAGTTCTTCACATGATAAACCTCTCCAAAGTATCGAAAGAAGCCATTCTAGCTACCTTGACTAGACGTTTATTACTTATTAACGGATTTATGCAAAGCGATGCATATTATTTTTAACCGACTTCCCAAAAACAAAGAGGTTCTAAGTTCGACGCGTATTTTTTTATTTTTTTTTTTTTTATTTATTATTTTTTTTTTTATGTCTGACCGGGCATAACTTCGTAACGCGTCAACCGATTTTGATGATTCTTTTTTTGTTGAGTAGAGTATGTTCACCGATTGGTACCATGTAAAAAAAATTTTTGGTAGGGTGGGGGTGGGGGTGGGGATGAAACCTAACTTTGTAACGCGTGGTCCGATTTGTAGGTGAAAGGTGTGGGTGGGGGGGAGGGGTACTACGAGAAAACAATTGTTGCTGTGGCGGAGGTGGGAGAAGGGGGTGGAACCTAACTTTGTAACGCGTGGTTCGATTTAGATGGTTCTTTTGCTGTTGTATAGAGTGTGATCCCCCATTGCTAATAGGAGAATAATTTGGTCCTATGGTGGTGGTGGGGAGGGGGAGAGGTAGTAACTTCGTAACGCGTGGACCGATTTCGATGATTCCTTTTATGTTCGGTAGAGTATGTTCCTTGATTGATACCATGAGAAAAAAAGTTTAGTGGAATGGGGGTTAATATTAACTTTTAACGCGTGGACCGATTTGGATGGTTCTTTCTTCGTTGTATAGAGTAGAAGACACTAAAAAGTGAAAAATAAAATAGTTTTTAAAAAAAAAGTTGAACCGACTTCACAAAAAGCGCTAAAAAGCATAAAATAATTTTAAATTTTTTATCTATTACGACATTTTGAAGTCGGTGCAAATTAAACAAATAAAACAACTACAAAACCACAATTGAAAATAATTCATAATACTACCTGAACGTTTCAGCTTACGGGATCATAAGAAATGCCGATTAAATATTTGTGTTGTTGTTTGGTTTGTTTGATTTGCACCGACTTCAAAATGTCGTAATAGATATAAAATTTAAAATTATTTTATGTTTTTAGCGCTTTTTGTGAAGTCGGTTCAACTTTTTTTTTAAAAACTATTTTATTAAACATCAGATTTTTTCCATTAATTACAGAAATTCTTTTGGCTATTCCTCAATGGTGTTATTTTAACTAGTAATCAAGGTCCAGATGACGTAATCGGTGCTAGTTTCATAAACATGAAATTATTTCATAATATGACCTCGAATTAATGTCTATATTTAGATCTGGAAAAGAAATTGCATGACAAACCTTTAAAGTTCGAGGTTACTACAGCGAATCGTTTTTTCTTATCACCCCAAAACATTCTGGGCCATTCAACTCTTATCGGCAAATTTTTTACGCTAACGAATTGAATCCAAATGTTTACTACTACTTATCAGCGGATTTTTTTATGTTAAAAGAAATTGAGCCAGATATTTATTAATTATTTATCAATGAATTTAGACGAAATTCTTGAGGCTATTTTTAAATCGCTTTTTTAAACTAATTAAAGTAAAAATCCAATTTTCTATTTTTAGCTCCAACATTCACCGACTTAGAAGTACCATTGCCAATTAGCTTGATAGCCACATGGTTAGAGCACTTTTCTGTGAAACTCGGGGTCCGCTGTTCAAATCCAGATACCTCTGCTTTTTTAATTAAATTTCACTACCTTAGCCAACAGATGACTAGCCAACATGTGACGTCAGGGAATCCCCTCCTATGACGTCATGCTACCGGATGTTATCTAGTCAACAGGGAATCCCCTTTGAGAATTCCCAGTCAGGTCCAGTCCAGGTGCAAATCAAAGAAAAATAAAATCAATTGTAGCCTCCAAGACCGCGAATACCCAAAATCCAAGATGGCCGACAGGTGCAAATCAGAGAAGAACAAAATCAATTGTAGCCTCCAAGACCGAATACACAAGTCCAGGTACAGATCCAGGTCCAGGTGCAAACCAAAGAAGAAGAAGAAGACCAATTGTAGCCTCCAAGACCGAATACCCAAAATCCAAGATGGCCGACAGGTCTTACTTACTAAACAATCACCGACCTTGACCTTTGACCTTCGGAACCCCATTCCCTTATCTTCAGCCATTTCCTTATCTCTCTTCTCCTCCAAAAATTGTTATGGGGTTTCTGCCTCACGTGAAATGTGCAAAAGTGTGACGTCAGACCTCGATTTCCCTCACAATTTGACCATTTTCAATGTTCACATTTCACATTTGCGGCAGAAACCCCATATTTATACTACTAAACATAAATTTTTTATTGAATCCTGAACATATTGGTCCTTCGATATTGTGGAAATCTGTATATTTGGAAAACTTCGAATAGCAAGAAATCAAGAAATCTTAGTGAATTCTAATTTAATTTGGAATCCTCGAAATCTACTTTGGCAGCGCACTGGAGATCGAAATATTTACAAGGAAAAAACAAAAAACTCGTTGAGTTCGTTTTTTATTTTATTTATTGTACAATAATTGCATGCTTTAAAAGAAATTAAATTTTTTATACATAAAAATGAAAAATTTGTTGAAATTACAATTGAACAAAAAGTCTATAATTGAAAATTATGTAAAGAATCATAAAAAGGCCGGGAAAGAACGTAGAACGAAAGCTTATTATGAAGACAGATTATGTAATTTTGAAAAATATTTTAACGAATTAAAGCTCTTCATGATGAGATCATTTTGTTAAGTACAGAAAAAGATCAAAAATCCGTGACATATTTCAACACAGTTATTTATTCAAAGGTAGAAGATTTTTACATTTATTCGCATGCTTTGATGATAATGGAATTGAGACGTGATTTTCCTCCTCAAGAAATCAAAAGCGGAAATCCAACAGAAAAAGATATTAAAGTACAAGTCCAAAGTGATGATATAAAACTTCCAAAGATTTCACTGCCAACGTTTTCTAGTGATCACCTTTCATGGACCACTTTTCATGATCTATTTAAATCCATGGTTCATGACTGCGATCGTCTTTCTTCCGTGCAAAAGCTCCAATACTTGAAGGCACATATTGCCGGGAAAGCTAAAGCTCTCCTTAGTAATACATCCATTACTAGTGCAAACTATGAACCAGCTTGGAACACGTTAATAGAGAGGTATCATAATAAACGGATTTTAGTCAAAATGCAGCTTGACGTTCTGTTCGGCCAGGTTAATGTGAATCAAGAATCGGCAAATGGGGTAAAAGGTTTGCTTGACAAAACATCGGAATGTCTAATTACTATTTAAAATCTTGGTGTCAGTATAGAAACTTGGGATCCAATCATAGTACATTTGATAACACGAAAGTTACCTTATGAAACTCTTGAATTATGGGAACAGTCAATAAGTTCAAAAAAGGATCTTCCGAACTGGATTGAGTTAAAACAATTCCTAGAAACTCGCTTCCGCACTTTAGAGGCTGTATCTATAAAACGAAAGGTTCCGTTTAAAGACGCTAAACAACCAGTTCAGGGGGAAAAGTCATGGAAAAGGACTGACAGTTTTCACATTGCTACAAAATCACCATGTATTCTTTGCCGCGATTTTCATGCCATTCGACAATGTCAAAATCAACAAGACAGACTAGAAATAATAAAATCAAAAGGTCTTTGTTTGAACTGCCTTGGAACCGGTCATCTGCTTGCAAATTGTCCTAGTAAGCTCAAGTGTCTGAACTGTGGAAAACCTCATCATACCTCCCTTTACAATGAAACTAGCTCTACAGATCGTTATAAAAAGATAGTCACATGCAGTCTGAAAATGTACGACAAAATTTTGGTAACAACTTAAGGGAAAATAAAAATGAGTCTAACTAACTCTTTCATGGTAAACCATTCATCTATGTTATGTGTCCATGCTTTCGTTTTAAAAACTATCTCTGGTATTCTACCAAGCAATCATTTTTCTCCTGAGGATTGGACACACTTAGCTGATCCAACATTTAATCAACCTACTTTGATCCGTGATGGCATTTGAAAAAGAAGACTTGGAACTCCACTAGGGCCACGAACCATGTTTGGTTGGATCCTTTTTGGTGAAACCGCTGCATCCAAAATCAATGGAAACCTACAAAATTTTCATATTAATATTAATCCATACAATGATTTGAGATTATTTTGCGAACTAGAAGAAATACCTAGCCAGTTTTAACAGCAGAAGAAAGCCAATGTGAAGAACATTTTTCAAATAACGTCATCAGATGTCCAGATAGAAAAAAAAACCTTCAGGATCCGAACCTAAAATCGGAATATGTGAAATGTTTTAAAGAATATTTAGAACTAGGACATATGAATCTAATAAATACAACAGAATTCGATAATTTGAAACATGATAGTGACGGAAAACCGTATTATACTTGTTCGTATTTACCACATCACGTGGTCGTGAAGGCAGGCAGTACCACTACCAAGGTTCGCGTAGTTTTCAACGCGTCGCGAAAAACTAATAACGGAAAATCGGCAAACGATGTACTTTTAAAAGGACCAACAATTCAAGAAACCTTATTTTCAATCCTTATGCGGTGGAGAAAATACAAGATTGCCTTTACAGCTGATGTACAAGAAATAAGAGAGATCAACCTGCGATTATCGGTCAACACGGAAGACATTAAGGCTCTCGGCATACGATGGAATCCCAAAAATGACAATCTGTCTTACAAAGAAGAATTGAAAGAAACGGAACAACATGGACCAAACGGAAAATTTTATCAGAAATCGCCAGGCTTTTTGATCCCATTGGGTGGCTTGCCCCTGTCACGATTACAGCCAAAATTTTTATTCAAACACTCTGGCTCACCGAACTCCATTGGGATGATGAAATTACTCCAGCTAAAGAGCAGTGCAGAAAATCGAGATTCCTCGATGGATCGTCACAGAGACTGATGTGCTGAGCATTACCATTCACGGATTTTGCGACGCATCAATAAAGGCCTATGCGGCAGCTGTATACATTCGAACTGAAAGACGTGACGGTGGAATCGACATACAACTTATATCAGCAAAAACAAAGGTGGCTCCTATAAAAACTGTAAGTCTTCCGAGACTTGAATTATGCGGGGCGACTCTATTAGCCAAATTACTAATCGAAGTGAAAGGAAACATGAAACTTAATGTAAGTAAAATCTACGCTTGGACTGATTCTACTACAGTCCTTGCATGGCTTAAAAAACATCCCTCCAATTGGGAACATTTATTGCTAATAGAATTTCAAATATTCATGGAATATTGGAGGAAAACTGCTGGGCTCATGTTCCTACATCAACAAATCCCGCGGATTGCGCAAGCATAGGTATAGATCCTAGCAAACTGAAGGATAACCGTCTATGGTGGAGTGGCACAGAGAAAAACCTGACAGATGGCCGAAATTAAATAATAAAATATCGACGACACAAGGAATAAGAGAAAAGGTACTGAATTTGTATACGCAAACATCATTTGCACACTGGGATCTTTTAAATCAGTATTCATCACTTTCAAAGCTTGTCAATATAACAGCTTATTGTAAACGCTTTATTAGAAACGCTAGCAATCAAAAGTCTAATCGACGAGTCAGCTACTTAACCTGTGGGGAGTGTTCGGATATTAAGCCATGCCATGTTCTGAAGCTCGTGAGGAGCATGGTGGAGGCGCTTTCCGGCGATCTGACTCTGGTTGCAGATAGAGTCAGCTCTTTTCCTTCACGCTGGGCTGATTTTCAGCTTCTGTCCGAGGATACTGGAGTCCTTAATACAAAAGTTAACAGGTTGCTTGGCGTCGTTGACGCTACTGAGTCGGCCTCTACAGTCCTATCAGAGAGGTCCCATGAGGTGTCCTCCCGTATTTCAACATTGCCCGGTTCGCTGGATGAGGTCCATTCTGTACTTGCTGGCCTCGTAAAACAGGTGGAGGGTGACCTTTGCTCTTGGTCTGCTACTGTCTCAGCCAATTCCGAGTTCCTAGGCTCTATCGCCTCCGATTTGAGGGTCCTGTCCTCTCGTCATGCAGCCTCTTCGGAGCTGCTTTCCGTCTCGTCCGGTACCGTCGTTCAGCCCACTGCTCGGCTCCTCGTTTCCTCTTGCCGCCCTGTGTCTCCTATTTTGGTTGTTCCCCTACCCCCTGCTGTCCCTGAGTTCTGCTCCCCTGCCCCTGCTCTGAGCGGATGTTGTGCCGATCTGTTCTCCCTCTGTGGACATACCCCCGCCCGTTAGTGACCGGCCCCCGTGCCGATCTCGGGCTGCGCGCTTGCGGAGGCGTCGTCATGGCGCTGCTCATGATTCCTCTGCGGCCCCTGAGCCTCTTAATTGCAACGGCTCCTCAGTCTTCAGGCGTTTGTGCTAACACCGAGCCTGCTGATGGCGATTTTGCTCTCCAATCCACGGGAGCCGCCCCTTCTCCTCCTCATTCTAGCATATCTGCCGACATACGTGCCTCCACTGCGCGTACATGTACTCTGAGGATAGCGCAATTACCGAAATCTTTCTTCGTTTCTCGTCTCGATCCAGCTACATCTGTTGATGACGTAATTAGTTACGTGAGGCCGAAGAGTGGAGCTGATGACTCTGCACTCCTCCGTTGTCAGCTTCTTGGTTCTCGTAATTCTCGTAGACTCATGTCATCTTTCAAGCTGATATCCTCCCAAGATCTTTTTGGGTTAATGTCTGCCTCCGATTTCTGGCCTGAGAATATAATACCACATGAGTTTGTGCCCCGTCGTAAGGTCGCAGGCGGCACTCACAATAGAGACACTGGCAATAACCAAAAAGACTAAGCACGCTATCCCTTTACTACCAAAATGTAAGGGGATTAAGAACAAGAAGGGGCCAGCTATTTCGGTCTTCTCAAGCCTGCAGTTACGATGTCATCGCTCTGACTGAAACTTGGCTTCATCACGGTTTTAATGATGCTGAAGTTCTTGACGATTCCTATCAGGTTTTTCGTTGGGATAGAAATTCTGACTCTGTAGCTCTTGGTGGCGGTGTGTTGATTGCATGCAAGTCCCACTTGAGTTGCAGCTTGATAAATATTCTGTCTTTTTCCGACACGCTCATAATTGAGCTCTTAGCTCTTAAGCTCTCTCTTTTTAAGAAGAACTTTTTCCTGCTCTGTTGTTATATTCCTCCAAATTTGACAAACCGCGTTGATAAACACCGTCGTAGTCTCTTTGAAATTTTATTTCTTAGCTTAGATTTTATTAATAATATGACGAACCCAGAGGACGAAATCATCTTTCTTGGTGACTTTAATTTACAAAATGTTCAATGGGTATTGAACACTGATGACGATGACTACCCTTAAATTTTCTTACTGTTAGAGAATCCCTTTTTCTTGACGCCATCTCCTCCTTTGGTTTACACCAAATGAGTGATGTAAAGAACTCTATGGGAAGACAGTTAGATCTTATCTTTAGTTCTGACTCGAGTAACACTATAGTCGAATCGGCTTCTCGTTGCTTATCCGCTATCGACAGTTTGCATCCGCCCATTTTCATCTCTTTTTGCTACGATGGTTCTAATACTGCCGACCCCAACGTAGATCAGTACGTTCTTGTTTTTAAAAAGGCGGATTTTTCTGTTCTTTCAAACAGGATCCTCTCGATCGATTTCGCATCTCTTTTTGATCATAGCGATATCGATGAGTGCGTTTCCGTGTTTTATGATAGGATTTATGATCTGTTTAATTAGTGTGTACCACTCAAACTCCTTCGTATTATACTAGAGAGCTGCGTAAATTTACTGCTTATTGTGATTTTGTTGATTCCTACGACAGATTTTTGGCGTTATCTTCTTCATTATACAAAGAATACCTTGATAATGTTCGCGCTAACTTGCATAATGATCCTCGTACTTTTTTCAAATTTGTTAATATGAAGAAGAGATCTGATAATTACCCATCTACAATGTGGTATAATGGAACCTCTAAATGCAGTGCGTCCGACATAGCCGACAACTTTGCATTATTTGGAGGGCGTCTTTTCATCTGACGACTTTGTGCCTTCCCTGGATGCGTTTGGTCGTATCCAAGACCGTCCCGCTACCTCCATTGCCTTGCACATTATATCTCATAATATTATCATGGATGGTATCAATGAGCTTAAACTTGACTTTTATTTTGGTCCTGCGTTCTTGAAATCCTGTTCTGACGCCTTACTCACTCCGCTGGTACTCATCTTCAACAAATCTCTTCAGGCCGGCAGATTACCTACATTATGGAAGTGCTCCTTTATAATTCCCGTTTATAAAAACTTAAGATGGCATAACAACTTAATAACAAATTATAGACCAATCGCGAAGCTTTCCTGCATACCCAAGTTGTTCGAATCTGTTATATATTCGCAGCTTGTTGGGCAGTGTAAAGGGTTAATCTCATCTAATCAGCATAGCTTTCTGCCTGGTAGATCGACAACAACTAACCTGCTTGAATTTACATCCCACATAATCTCTGCCTTCCTTTTTGACTTTAGCAAGGCGTTTGATAAGCTCGTCTTTGATTATACCTTTGCTGAAACTACTATCCGTCGTGTTTAGTCCGTTACTGACCTTGGTGTGAAGCTAAACAAAAAACTCGATTTCACTTTGCACATAAACTATATCGTGTCTCGGAGTAATTCAGTTCTGGGTTTAGTTAAACGGTAATCAAGGGAGTTTTCTGATCGACTGACCCTTATTCACTTATTTTTCTCCTTGGTTAGACCGGTCCGCGAGTAGGCATCTCAGTTTTGGTCACCTTGCTATTGGGTTTATTCTAGACGCATCGAGTCGGTGCAGCGGAACTTTGTTAGATTCGCTCTAAGGGACCTCCCGTGAAGTGATCCATTAAGGCTTCCTCCATATGAGGAGTGCGTAGAATTGCTGACGTAGTATTTATTCACCAGCTTTTGAACTCGAATATAGATTCTCGCATTTTCGCGGGTTTGGTTACTTATAGGCATACCCCATATTGCCTTTACTACATTTTGTCCATTCTTGGTCTAACTATGGTATGCATGAGCCCAGAAATCGCATGTGTTGAGCAGTGAATATGTGTCCTATTTTTGACCTGGCTCTTACCAAGGATTTGCTTAAACGATCTCTGTTGTCTGTACACCCCTGACTGTAGTGTTTGGACGTGTTTCAGTTTTTTGTTTACTAATATTCTTCTTTGCATGTTAGTGTGGGAGCCTCATTCACCTCAATATATGTTATATTCTGGTGAATAGGTCAATTGATTCCAGGCTTCTGCCTGTGAAGTGCGCCTTCTGAGTTAGAAGGGTTAATTCGATAAAAAATTAACTAGTGAAGAGCTGCAGCAGGCACTTAAATATTGGTTACAAATAGTTCAGGCCCGACATTTCTATAATGAACTTAAATCAATAAAGGAGGGCAAATCCATCATAAGGCAAAGTAAACTAATCAAACTCAATCCCTTTCTTGATAAAGATAACTTTGTTTGAGTTAGAGGCCGCCTCAAAAATTCATTGCTACCGTTTTCAAAAGCGCACCCTATCATATTACCTGAAAAATGTAATTTGACTGATCTGATAATTGACAATATGCATAAGATCACCATACATGGCGGCACTCAACTTTGTTTTCTTTATTTCGGCAAAAGTATTGGGTTTTAAATGCTAGAAATGTTATTCCTTTCAAAATTCACCGATATATTACATGTTTTCGGCAAACAGCCCAATTCCGAACTCAGTTAATGGGTGAGTTACCAACATATCGAATTCAAAAAGTACGACCATTCGCACATTGTGGAGTAGACTATTGTGGACCATTTGACATCAGAGGTTCTAACGGACGGAGACTGCGTAGTTAGAAAGTATCTAAAGCCGTTTTTATATGCATGGTTACAAAAGCCATACATCTCGAATTAGTCAGCGATCTCACAACATCTGGATTTCTAGCAGCCGCAGATTTTCTTCACATCGAGGTTTGTGTTCTGACATGTACAGTGACTGCGGCTTAAATTTCATTGGTGCAAATGTAATTCTTACCCGTTATGAACTGGAAATGGTTCAACAATTAGAAAACGAAATCACCCAAGAAATAGAAAATCAGGGAATTAGATGGCATTTTATACCGCCCTCCTCACCACACTTTGGAAGACTATGGAAAAGTGGGGTGAAATCGAAAAAAAAACTATTTGAAGAAAATTATCGGCAATGCAACAATAATTTATGAAGAATTTTACACTTTACTGACACAAATAGAAGCTTGTCTTAATTCCCGGCCACTAACAGAATTATCAGATGACCCGACGACATATCTGCGTTAACACCTGGGCATTTCCTGATCGGAGCATCAATATTAACACCACCTGAACCAAGCATTCTAGATACAACTAATAACAGTGTAACATGCACTGTAGTCTGGCAAAGGCTCATGATGAAAACGAAACCAAGTTGTGCAATGCGCATGTCCTGAATTTCGGAAACCAGGAAAACGTTGGATGCCGTATGAAGTCAAGGCCGACTAGAATCTGTGGTGACTTGGTGTGGTGAAAATGAGATGCTAGAACTAAGTTGTTGAACTTTCTAGAATTAAGCTAAGTAGCAGCCTAGTCAATTAGTTGAATTTTAACCAGTGAAGTGATAAGTGTAAATAAGTAAAGTGAAACCGTGTATTGTGAAGAGAATATTGTCAAAAAAATTGTACGACAAATTAATGAAGTGAAGTGAATAAACTTGTGAACATTTGTGATTAGAAATAACTGTCGTAATTAATCCGTCGAGCCCGAAGAGCCCCATTTACGTTACAATTGGTGTCAGAAGTGGGATTAATTAAGAAAAACTAAAAGTGAACTTGAAAAAAAGGAATAATCTAAATATGGGTCGCAAATTGAAAGACTTACGTGTTCAAGACTTGAAGGGGGAATTAAGTAAACGTTCCCTACCTACAGTTGGAAATAAATGTGCCCTGGTAGCGTTATTACAAGAATCTATGGAAAAAGAAGGAAAGGATCCAGAGGCTTTCGTTTTTGAAAACGAGCTAGAAGAAGAAGAAGAAGAAACAAATACTCCAAGCAGGACAGATCTAAACAATGCCGAATTAAAAGCATCGAAAGGTCCGTAAGCGAATTGAAAGCGGCAATTGAAGAACAGAAATTGTCTACGGCTGAGTTGAACTCATCAATAGTAGCGGAACTTAAGGTCTCTGTTGAAGAAGTGAAAGCGGAAATGGAAACAGTTTGAAGGTATGGAAAGTCAAGTGGAAAACAAAATGGGAGAGATAAAATCAGATATTGAAAAAAGATTAGAAGAGGTAGAACTATCTGGACAACTCAAAATAAAAGAAGCTGAATGTAAAATGGAATCAATGAAAAAAATTTCGAAGAAATTAGGACAGAGTGTACAGAAACGTCATTTAACTACGTTATCTACAGACGTCACTGTGAATAAAAGACTTCATCCTTCAATATTTGACGGTCAAACGCCCTGGCAGACATACAGACTCCAGTTCGAGACAGCAGCAGCAATGAACTATTGGACTGATGAGGAAAAAGCTACAGCTTTAATTTTGGCACTCAGAGGAGCAGCCGCTGAACTGTTGCAGACTATACCGGCTGAGCTAAGGTGCGATTATTCATCTTTAATACAAACCTTAGAATTACGAGACGTCAACCAACACATGCAAGAGGTCTACCGTCTACAACTACGAAGTCGAACACAGAAGCATGGAGAAACGTTGCAGCAGTTATGTGCGGACATAGAAAGGCTGAAACATTTGGCTTATCCCACGTTTAGCCAAGATTATGTCAATGAGGTAGCCAGAGAAGCATTTATTAATTCATTTGCAAATCGCGACTTACAGCTAGCAGTACGACTGGCTGGAAAGAATACAAACGCTGAGGTTGTGGCTTACGCTCTGCCATATGAGGCAGCAAAACAAGCCTCAAGGAGTACTGTCCGCCTAAGAGAACTGGAACTGCAACAAAGAAGGCCACCTCCAAAGAGATTGCAGGAAGAGACGAAGATCGAACTCCCCACAAGATGACAAGAGCAAATCCGGCTCTGGCTGTGAAAAATGCAGAGAAAGAGAACGAGTGGAACAAAGAAGCAATGGAGCTGTAAGCCCCATACCAACTCGACGCTCGCAACAGGGAAACGAGTAAAGACCAACTTTGGCGGGCAGGAGTTGGCCAGTAGAATCGACGCCCCCGGAGTTATCATCAACATTAAGAAATTGCAGCGAAATGATAGCAGCTTATTAATCAACGGAGGAATTCAAGAACAAAAATGTACGATTACAGTAGACACAGGTGCTTCCAGGTCTATTCTTCGGTACGATTATGCTAACAACCAGTGGCTTAGCAACAAAAATCGATACATTTTGAGGACAGCTACAGGAGAATCCGTGGAAGTGTATGTGGAAATATTAAAGACAATATCCCTCGGCGACAACCGATTTTCACACAGATTTCTTGTCGCAGATATAACGGATGAGTGCATACTTGGCCTCGATTTCATGATAGCACACAACATTCAACTGGATATTGGAAGAGGAATCATGAAATACGACAACAGAGAGACTCCTATGGCTCTGGGATCAAATTATTATTCAAAGCTGAACATCGTGGCATATGAAGACTTTGAGCTCCCTCCTTGTGCAGAAACCTTAGTACGAGCAAAAGTTCTTGGTGATTCCGGGAGCTATACATTCTATTTAGTAGAACCAGATCGAACAGAACAAATAAGAAATGTCGCCGTTGGAATATGTTTAGTAACTATCGATGAAAAGAAAGAAGTTTTGGTACGAGTCCTAAATTCCCGTGAAAAAGGCATCAAATTAAAAAAAGGTAAAGTCTTGGGTATTGGCGAATCAGCCAAAGAGATTGTGTTAGCGGAATATTTAGACTTAGATGAAACCAAGCAGCCAAAGAAGGACGTTAAACAGCCAACCAAAATGATACTTCCGTCTAATAAACTGAGCCAAGTGTAATATCGTAAAGCAAGGAAGTTGCTTGAAGAATTTGCCGATATTTTTGCACTACGGGACGAAGATAATGGAAAAACTGATATAGTGCAACATAAAATTGACACCGGAGACGCCCGCCCTATCAAGCAGCCACCAAGAAGATTACCACTTGCAAAGCGAGAAGAAGCAGACGAAATGGTTGAAACAATGCGTAAGCAAGGTCTAATAGAAGAGTCGAAAGTTCCATGGATGTCACCAGTGGTGCTAGTAAAGAAGAAGGATGGCAGTATAAGATTCTGTGTCGACTACCGTCGTCTAAATGATGTCACAAAGAAAGATAGTTACCCACTACCCCGCAGAGACGACACCCTAGATACCTTATCAGGATCCAAGTGGTTTTCAACATTGGACTTAAAAAGCGGCTATTGTCAAGTAGAGATATATCCAGATGATAGGGAAAAGATAGCATTCTCGGTGGGAAGTGGATTTTGGCAATTTAAAGTTATGCCCTATGGGCTTTGCAATGCGCCAGCGACATACGAGCGCTTAATGGAATGTGTTCTACGAGGTTTAACTTGGTATATTTGGATGACATCATTGTAATTGGACGAAGTTTTGAAGAACATCTCGGAAATCTGCGAGAAGTGTTCCAGAAACTCAAGTCAGCCAAACTAAAACTAAGCCCTAAAAAATGTACGCTCTTTGCAGACCAGGTCAAATACCTTGGGCATGTGGTATCAACAGAATGAGTTAGCACCGATCCTGAGAAGATAACTTCAGTAGAGAACTGGCCCCCTTCGAAAGATAAACACGAGCTACGGAGCTTTCTTGGACTAGCCACTTATTACAGACGCTTTGTGAAGAATTTTGCTGATATAACAAAGGAGTTGCATAAGCTAACGGAGATGGTGTTAAGTACCTAAAAATGGTCAATATTATTATTCATTTAAATTGAATATAATCATGAAAATGAAATATTCAATCATTAAAAAATAAAAAATTCAAACATTGAAATATTATTTCAGTTGCATTAAACGGATGTAACTAAATTCGCCTTAACGGCATAAATTATTTCAATTCGCGACAAACAAATCGCTCAAGTTACCGCACATTCCTTTCCCAGGAAATTTGTAGCGCATTGGTAATTTAAAAATGCTAATTATGCATTTAAGCAGATATGGTACCGAACGAAATTAAATTCGTTCCCAGATAAAGGTACCTATCTCAGCGATTCCTAACATACATCGTATCTTTCTCAGTAAGATACAAAAAGAAGAAAAGCTCTGGGAGCTTTCTTCATATAGGTCGTTCTGATCGCGATCTCTCGCTACATCGTCTTCGGCCTGCAAAAGAGGGACCGAAGAATAAACGAAATGAAAGCTCAAAGCTTTCGTTTCATGTAGATACGGTTGATCAAAAGAATCAACCGAGGGATTCGAAGAGTTCTGTTCTATTCGCGAACGCGGTAAGTCGCGTTGACGGTGAGTTTTGTTCTGGACGTAATCGCGGCAGGTCGCGTTTCGGAAAAGTTTTGTAGTATATCCGCGGGAAGTTAAATAGATTTTGGTTGGGCGTTTGTTTTCGATTCCGCGTACTTGTTTACATCGACGATTAATGTACTTAAGTGTTTACTTCTAGTAACAATTGCAATTTTTGTATTAACTAAGTTCCTGAAGCAATTAAGAACTTTTGTGTTAAAATAATTTGAATAAACTGAACTTAAGTGTTTACTTCTAGTAACAATTGCAATTTTTGTATTAACTAAGTTCCTGAAGCAATTAAGAACTTTTGTGTTAAAATAATTTGAATAAACTGTACTTAAGTGTTTTCTTCTAGTAACAATTGCAATTTTTGTATTAACTAAGTTCCTCAAGCAATTAAGAACTTTTGTGTTAAAATAATTTGAATAAACTGTACTTAAGTGTTTACTTCTAGTAACAATTGCAATTTTTGTATTAACTAAGTTCCTGAAGCAATTAAGAACTTTTGTGTTAAAATAATTTGAATAAACTGTACTTAAGTGTTTTCTTCTAGTAACAATTGCAATTTTTGTATTAACTAAGTTCCTGAAGCAATTAAGAACTTTTGTGTTAAAATAATTTGAATAAACTGTACTTAAGTGTTTTCTTCTAGTAACTATTGCAATTTTTGTATTAACTAAGTTCCTGAAGCAATTAAGACCTTTTGTGTTAAAATAATTTGAATAAACTGTACTTAAGTGTTTTCTTCTAGTAAAAATTGCAATTTTTGTATTAACTAAGTTCCTGAAGCAATTAAGAACTTTTGTGTTAAAATAATTTGAATAAACTGTACTTAAGTGTTTACTCCTAGTAACAATTGCAATTTTTGTATTAACTAAGTTCCTGAAGCAATTAAGAACTTTTGTGTTAAAATAATTTGAATAAACTGTACTTAAGGGTTTTCTTCTAGTAACAATTGCAATTTTTGTATTAACTAAGTTCCTGAAGCAATTAAGAACTTTTGTGTTAAAATAATTTGAATAAACTGTACTTAAGTGTTTACTTTTAAGAACAATTGTAATTTTTGTATTAACTAGGTTCCTGAAACAATTAAGAACTTTTGTGTTAGAGTAATTTAAATAAACTGTAATTAAGTGTTTTCTCCTAAGAACAATTCTAATTTTTGTATTGACTAAGTTCCTGAAACAATTAAGAACTTTTGTGCTAGAGCAACTTTAGCAGACATTAATTAAGTGTTTATTGTTTGTTGGTGGAATTGTGTGGGCTCCATCCCAGCCCGAAGAAGACGACACCAATCAACACCAGCAATCAACACAGCAGCAGTAACAAGTAGGAAAAGGGAATCGTTGAAGCAGGCACAAGCCCCCCTTTTCCCCAACACAACTCTAATACTGTCAACAAGGGAACGGTAAGCAGGCCAAAAGCCCCCCTTGCAACGCTGAAGAGCAGGAGTTGATGTCCAAGGACACCCACTCTACTCCCGCTCACTCACCAACGGAGGAGAAGACAGAGGACCTCCTCATAACTTCACTGGACTTGGAGAGCAACGCGGAAGAACCACGCCAGGGTTCCCAGTCACCAGTATTTACGGACCAAACTCAGGTTTGCGAACACCAGATCACCCCAGCACAACCAGGACCCAATTCAGAAGGACTCACACTCAGGAGGGGGACCGTCCTCCAACGAATAAATCAAAACCAAGTAAGATTTAAATATAATAATTTTAATAACTTGTACGAGTCCGCGCGAGAATCCGAACGCCTAGCAACTCTCTATTCTAACCTCCTCGAAAAATGGAATACAAAGTCCAGCGAGGAGAGATTGGAGGACCTAGAGCGCTTTCAAAAGGAAGCCGCACTCTTTCAAGCCAAGCTAGACGGATTCTCGCGCATACTCCCTCCTGAAGAAAATATTGAAAACAATTCGGAAAGCACAACTGAGGAAAACCTCATACAGTCCCTACAAGACTCCCTGCGAGAAATTAACCTGAAACAGGGTCTAAATCGATTTCTCGCACAAGACTCGCCCGACACCGACTCGAATCAGAACTCCACTATGGCGACCGATTATGGAAAAATTGTAAAATTAAGTGCGCAAATGGTGCCCATTTTTTCAGGTGAGCCAGGCCCGCATCTCGGATCAGAGTTGCAAACATTCCTGGGTTGCTGCCGCCAGGCCAAACAGTGTCTCTCCGAAGGGGAGCAAGACGCTTTCCTCAAGATCCTTCCCACAAGACTTCGTGGAGGAGCATATCAACTGTTGGCCTCGGATGTACCGACAACCTTTCAAGAAGTCACAGCTCACCAAAACCCCTGCGAAACGCTCACTGCCTTCACGGCTAGAGTGAAACAATTGCTGCCCCTCTGTAAGGAGGCAGCACAAACCAAATACGGAGCTGCGGCCACCCCATCTGTAGCAACGCAGCTGGAGGACTTCGCGAAAAACGCAGTCCGCAGTGGGGTTACGAATCCGCACCTTTGCCAATATCTCCTCACCGTCACCGACGGCACGCTCGAGGCGCTGATCCATAAAGCACTCGACATGGAGAAACTACAGCAGGGCGCCCAGTTCACACAAACCACAACAACCCAAGGCTTTCCTGCTCCGGTTGTTGTAGAACAGGGCTCAACCATGCCGGTCGCTATGGACCCAACTGCCAGAATAAGGGCATTCCATAGAACCCCATATACACCTGCTCGCAATTTTCCACAACAAACGTTATACAGACCGCCGCCACCACAAAACTTTCGCCGACCGACTCCACTATATACGACTCTACCTCAACGCTCGTCTCCCCCACAAATCGACTACCGCCGCCAGAACCTCGACCAGTTAAGGTCAAACATCACCTGCAACTTTTGCCAGCGAAGAGGTCACACTTAAGCCGACTGCATGAAGCGTAAAAACACACCCTTCTGCTCTAATTGCAGGATATATGGACATGATGTTCGCGATTGTAGAAACAATCGCCAGGTTCCGGGCCCGAGTAACCCGACAAGGCTCCCCGAACGACGGATTCAGGATCAGCAACATTCCGCTGGTCCTCGAGTTTTTAACATAAAACTCAAATGCAAATTTTGCAACCGTCGCGGCCATTCCATAGAGGAATGCCGCCAAAAACAAAAATGGGACTCTAAGAGCCAGGGAAACGACGAGCAGTCGACCGAAAAGACCCCGGATCGACACTAAAATCAAAAAATTTTAATAAAGGGTCACCTTAACCGCCCGAACCCTGTATCTCTACAGTTAGCCTTCCGTTGGATATTAGCCTGAACGGCAATACCAAACTTGTAGTAGATACTGGCGCTGAGGTTAGTATTATAAAAAAGAAAGCAATTAAAAACCCCGAAGATATAAATACCGGAGAAACATATATTTTACAAACACCATTTGGTACCGGAAAGACGCTGGGAACATGCCAGGGCAATTTTACATTAAAGAACAAAATTCCCTGCAATTTTCAGGTAATAAAAACCTACCCGGCCTTTCCGACGACAGCTTGCTAGGAAATGACTTTCTAGCAAAGAATTGTAACGTTGAGGGCCCGAATAAGGCATTGCGATTCCCTCGAACGGAAAATAACCCTGAGGAGTTTGCTGTTCCATTAACAGCTGCTTTGGATAACCTGTGTTCCGAAAAAGTGGTCAAAACGAATGCCCGAACAGACAGAACAGAGCCCAGAAAGGCCGATCTGACAATCTGTGGTACTTCAAAAGTTTCTCAAAAGGAGAACAATGACCGGCGAACACTGGAATGCGAGATGGACAAACCGACTGAGAGTGATTTGACCTGCGAGATGAGGCAGCAACAAATACAGCTGAAAGAGCCTGTATGCATACCTGCCAGGTCACAGATCATAGTCGAGGTTCCCTTGCAGCTGCAGGAGGAGATGCTCTGTCTATCTAGAGAAATAGATCAAGGAGTCTTCCTAGCGATTGGCCTACTCCCCGCTGGTTTAAAAGCAGTGTCTGTTGGAGTTCTCAACACACACAATTCACAAGTAGTTCTGACTACCATTAGTCTGCATCTAGTCCCTGCCCAATACTACACCGTCGTCCAACTGAAACAGGATTACCAGGAAAGAAGCAATCAGGAAACCCCGAAAAACGGAGAACGCGCTGAGGATGCTCACCTGAAAACCAGGAATTACGGTGACTCGAAACCACCAGCACAAAAGAAATATAAGAAAAAAACGGAACCAAAGGAAAGGAAAACCCAATAAAACAAATGTCGACGGAGCTCACCTAGACAGAAGGAATTACGATGGCAAAAACCCATCAGCTCCCACCTACTCTCAAAATAAAATTTCGGAAAACGTCGACATTGGAAGCGAGCTCACCACAGGGACGGTATTTTCAAAAGCTCCAAAATCACCTTCCACAGTAAGTAAACAACGGCGAAAGAGCCTATTAGAAGACGAAAGCGAGTTCGCCTCAAATATGGCAATTTACGGCGGTTCAGAAACCCGAACTGCATCGTCATTTAGTATTAAGAGTGATTTAAATAAGATAAAGTGGGGTGAAAATAAATATAAAAATAAAAATATTTCAGGTTTCCGTAAAATAAGTAAAAGAAAAAATAAAAAGAAAGAAACAAATATTTCAAGCGCCGAAAAAATGGCCACTTTACAGCATATTAAATATTTATTCCAGGAGCACGAAGAACCAGAAAACTCAACTAATAACCCGCGTCTCGTCAGGTTAGATAAAGAGCTCAGCCTAGACGTAAATCTGAGCGCGGAGGAAAAACAAGCGATATCACAACTCTGTTACGAGTATAACGATATCTTTTTCCTCAAAGGTGATCGGCTAACTTTCACAAACGCCATCACTCATGATATACCATTGGTGCAGGACCAAGCACCAATCAACCAAAAAATGTATCGCTTGCCAGAGACGCAGCGAAACGTAATAAACGAACAGCTTCGCGGAATGCTAGAAAACGACATAGTGCAGCCAAGTAAAAGCCCTTGGAATTCACCTCTCCTAGTCGTCCCCAAGAAGGCGGGACCAGACGGTGAAAAAAGGTGGCGCGTCGTTGTCGACTTTCGTAAATTAAACGAAAAGACAATTGGTGACGCCTTTCCACTACCTCGGATCGAGGATATTCTCGACCAATTAGGTCATTCTCGGTATTTTACCACCCTCGATCTCGCCAACGACTATCACCAGGTGCTCGTCGATCCTCAAGATCGACCAAAAACGGCGTTTAGCACCAATTACGGCCACTATGAATTTAGGCGTATGCCATTTGGGCTCAAAGGAGCCCCGGCCACATTCCAACGCTTAATGAATTTCGTCCTAACAGGATTACAAGGCTTGGAATGTTTTGTCTACCTAGACGACATAGTCATCTACGGTAAAAACCTTGCGGACCATAATAGTAAGCTCCGCAAAGTCTTCAATCGTTTGAGAGAGAACAACCTCAAACTGCAGCCGGAAAAGTGCCAGTTTCTGAGAAAAGAGGTTGTTTACCTAGGCCACAAGTGTTCCAGTGAAGGAGCACTTCCAGACCCCAGTATAACGAATTTGCTCCGCAAGGATGTCAAATTCACATGGACCGAGAAGTGCCAGGAGGCATTCGAGAAAATTAAAACTTCATTAATCTCTTCTCCACTACTTATATATCCCGATTTCTCGAAACCATTCAATTTAACTACGGACGCCAGCAGCGAGGCATTAGGAGCCGTCCTCTCGCAAGGAGAAGTAGGACACGATCAGCCCATTGCCTACGCCAGCCGTACACTGAACAATGCGGAACGCAACTACTCAACTATTGAAAAAGAGTTGCTCGCTATAGTCTGGGCTACGCGTAACTTTAGATGTTACTTGCAACGCCGAAAATTTACGGTCTATACAGACCACAAGCCTCTCAAAGGCGTCTTTAATGTTAAAGACCCCACTTCCCGTCTGGTGAGATTTCATCATAAACTTTCCGAGTTCGATTATCAAATCGAATACAAGCCAGGAAAGTACAATACGAAGGCCGACGCGTTAAGCCGCATTCCACGGGAAGTCAGCGAAGATTCAAATGGCCAAAACATAATAGTAAAAGCGCAAGTCCACCATAAAATGGATTCGGACTCGGAGGATGAAATAACCTCCATTCGCAAAAATCGCCTAAAATGTAACGCTGTGACCCGGGCTCAAGCGAAAAGCGCTCAAACAGAGTCTAAAAGCCCCGAAATACGGGATCACACGCCTCGCGAAAACGAGATAACTCTAAATACAGAAGAGGTCACTACAGAAGACCCGAAAGATACTAATCCGCTAGTTGACGATAAACCTAAGCCCCCCGAGATAATCACAAGCCCCAAGGAGATACAAACGATCTTACATGATTATCACGACTCTCCCTTTGGCGGCCATCAGGGCGTAATTAAAACATACAAGCGGATTCGAAGGAAGTACTGGTGGAGGCACATGCTTTGCGGTATCAAGAAATACGTAAAGCGTTGCTCAAAATGCCAAAAAATGAAGGCATCACCTCAGTATAAAATGCCGATGGTCATCACGGACATCGCAGAATAACCCTTCGACAAAGTCTATCTCGACATTGTTGGTCCACTCGAGGAAACTGACTCCGGAAACAAGTACATCTTGACTTTCCAGGATAACCTCACTAAATTTGTCGATTTGTACGCCATACCTAACGGGGAAGCCGTCACTGATCAAGGAAGCAACTTCCTGAGTGACCTGTTCAAAAAGGTATGTAAACTGCTACGGGTGAAGAAGTTACAAACTTCTGCCTACCACCCACAGTCAAACGGCGCGCTTGAACGTGCACACAGGCCGTTAATTGAATACTTGCGTACCATAGTGGACGAGAATCCTAAATCATGGGATCAATATCTGCGAACCGCTGCATTCGTGTACAACAACAGTGTACACGAAGGGACGAAATTAACTCCCATGGACTGCCTTTACGGCTTCACAGCGGATGTTCCGTCTAATTTGAAACGAGACCCTGAACCCGTGTATAATCACGAGAGCTACTATCAGATCCTACGATGCAAGCTCCAAAAGTCTTATGCCACGGCACGCAAAAATCTGCTCGCTAGCAAGCAACGGTCGAAATTATACTACGACAAAGCTGTTCGACCCTTATTGTTTCACATAGGTGACAAAGTCCTACTCAAGAGCGAAAGTCGAAAGCATAAGCTCTCTCAAATCTGGGTAGGACCATATCTGGTAATTGGTATACCATCATCAGTGAACACTAAAAATGGGCAAGCGTACAGTTACGGTTCACAACAACCGTCTTAAGCCATTCTATGAATAGATAATGAAGATCGTAAATATTTTTTTTAACGCGTCGTGGCGTGCTACCACAATCTACGGTCGAGATGAAGATCGTAACGCAAAGCCAAGCCAGCACAAAACCAAGAAAGGCAAAACGAAAAAGTCCTTTAACAACTCGGTCCAATCGGATCCAACCCAACCTTAATTACAAATTTTTATGTCCTATAACCTTTTTACTTAATTTCGAATCTCTTAACATAAAACTCCCACTCCACCTATTAAACGTGCTTAAAGCTAAGAAGTTCCAATCAACAGGACTTCACTATCTTTAGCACAGCAACCCAAAATTAAAAGAACGACTCCTACTAAAAGTCGAACCTTAAAACGACAAATTCAAACCAACTCTTGTGTAATATCGTCAGAGATTGAACCACCAAAAATCCCTCTCTTTAATGCTATATCTAGCCGTTCTTCCTGGCAGTTCCGTGTCTTGAAGACTCCCTCCTCCTTAGTCATATTTTCTACAGCACAAAAACTCTAAACACCTCTATAACGGGTAGTTCCTCATGACGGCAATCTGAATTGCTGTTACACCCTACTTTGCTTCTATCCCCTCGAATAAAAGGGGATAATTATGATAACATTTTCTTTAAATGCCTAGCAAAAGACCCTTAGTCTAACCTACTTTGCATAAGGCCAAACCTTCCCACTTCGAGCAAGCATTATCTTCTAGTTTCTTTCTTTTCCCGCCCCAAGGCTGGGACAGAGACTTCTTCCTGGTAGTCCCTTGTCTTGAGGTCCTCCTCAACTGCTTTCGAAATACTGTATTCAACAGTAGATATCAAAGCAACTACCCAAAGGTAACCAACTATTATACCCACTTCCAGTAACAGAAAATGCTTCCTGGTAGTCCCGTGTCCTGAAGTCGACCTGCGGATATAAAAAATCCGAATAAAGCTAATTCAGAACACTACACTGGAAAATAAATATAAAGTCCACGTAAAGTAAATTACAACTTTCCCAACTAATTAAAAACAAAACCGCCATATTTCAAAAAACTGCTAACTATGGCTCCAATACATTCCCAACAACAAGAAATTGGCGCTAGAGCCACCTTGATCACCCTCGCCTCAAGGGCTACAACAGGTATTTCTCCTGACAGTCCTCGCCCTGAGGTATACCCGTGAGAATGCAAGACAAGCATGACATCACTTTAGGGAAAATCTACGCTTAGTAAATAAGAAACTTAATTTAGAAACCTCCATTAATAATATTCCTCTCCCCAGGTATGATACAAAACGCTATCATCCTCGGACTAATCATGTCCACTATGGGAAGTAGTACGTCGGAGACACACTCGGTGAACCCACTCAACAATACAGGAGTGCTATTCGAGGATTTAGGAAGCCTCATGGTTTACCACTCGACGTGGAATATCCTCACGGAATAACCTGACCGAGTTGGATAATCAGACAACGATTGCGGAACGAGCGGAACACTACGTGCATCAACTATGCGGAAACAACACCGTAGGAGACCTCTGCGAACTCCAGCAAAAACACATGCACGCGTTGATGGAAAATATCAAACAACGCACAAAGGTAATTAAACAAGATGTTCCCGAATCTCGCAAAACGAGATCTATCTTTGACGGCATCGGAAACGCCATGCACTACCTATTCGGTACCATGCATAATGCCAATGAACGCGAAGTCTATAGTCGCCTGGATGAGTTGGAAACTAACCATCAGGTACTCGCTGATTTGGAGAAACAACAAATCAGTGTAGTCAAGACTGCGCTCAATACAATTCAAAAGCCTCTAAATTCACTGGTCGAAAGACAACGACAAATAGCCTACCAGATGAATGATTTGTATAATGCAACCGACAAACTAGTAACAAGGCAATTGAGACAGGAAATAGTCTCTAGTCTGTTGCTACAAATGGTTGAGTTTCGACAGCAGGCGCTACTGGATATAATAACCTCTAGCCGAAATAACCAAATTCATCCCCTGCTGATCGCCCCTGATTCACTACTTGAGATTTATCACAAATCTCACGCCACGTGTTCAAAGGCCCAGAATTGTCTATCGATTCTTTATCAGACGGCTGAATTACGAACACACCTGTTGCAAGAAAAATTGGTAATCAGAATTACATTGCCAATTTTCAATCTTCCAAAAATGAAGTTGCAACGAATCAGGTGCTTCCCGATACACACGGAAGCGAACCATTCATTAGTTTCGGAAATAGAATATTCGCATATAGCGAGTCAACTTTCGACTCAGGAATTTCTATTACTTAAACCGGAGAACATGAAAACATATCGGAAAGTCACTCGAGATGTCGAGGAGGATACTTACGCTGGTTTGCTAAATACGCCGATAACAAAGGCAACACAATCGGATGAATGCGTGATCAAGTTGCTCTTCAATCCCCTGAACGAAAACCCTAGGTGTTCGCTAAAAGTGCAGATACCTTCCAGGGACATTTTAATTAAATTAAATAGGCCCAATTCCTGGCTGTATGCATTGAAGACAACAACCATTGTGCATATTACATGCACCCAACAATTGCTCACGCATCGCCTCTCTGGACAGGGAATCTTGGTAATTAACCAACCCTGCCACTTACAAATAGGACCGCATACCCTATATTACGAGGCTGAAAACACACATCCACTACTCTTCACGCAACCAGCATACTTTCCTAAAACAAACGAAACGGCAAAGGAATTAGATTCCTTCATGGCCAAATACGAGCAGCATTCTAGGACAGAGGTACCATATACAAAGTTACTACTAGGTGATAACACTAACGAAATGTTGCACGAGAGTACGCAATCATTGGACCAAATACAGGCCAAACTACAGGAGTTAAATCTACACTCCCGGGTGAAAACACCCCACCTTCTCTCGGGAACCTCGTTGTCACTTACGGGTCTTATGCTGCTGTTCATCGTCATTTACATGACAGCCAAATACGCCATACCTCCACTAAAGGCATGGACTACGCGGCGTAATCAAACGCCCATGCCCGAAATACCCTTAGACAAGGCAGCCTCACAACCAAAAGAGCGGCCTCAACGGCCACAAACACTGCCCAGGGCACGGTCCATTCAACTGGTCTAAACAATAGACAGAAATAAATTTGAAGGATGCCAAGATAAAATTTATTATAGACCTTTAGATTAGCAAAGAAACCTAAATAATGCACACGAAAATAAGGTAAAAATACTTGCACCGTGGAGTACTACCACAATCCTCGGTCGGAAAAATACCGAAGCGCAAGGATAAAAATACGCAGGGATAAAAATACTATAAAAAGTAGAGAATATTAAGAAATAAAAGTAAAAATTTACGCGCCGTGGAGTACTACCACAGTCATTGGTAGAAAGAATACCAAAGCGCAAGGCAAGTACTTACCGCTTTACTAACCGGGGGTAAAAACAAAGGAGAAAATAGTAAGAAATAAAGTAAAAATTTACGCGCCGTGGAGTACTACCACAATCTACGCTCAAGAAGAGAACGTAGCGCAAAGCAAGTACTAACAGATAGAAAAGAAATATAAAATAGATATAGTATTTAAACCCAACACTTTTAGTGTCTGTATCCCCTAAGGGTACAGACAATAACGGCCAAGGGTAAGACCATCAAATAAAACAAAAATATTCAAATTTCCTTTACTCCCCTCTGTGATATGTTCCTCTCCCAAGAACAGCTCACTTTTTCCAAGGGGGAAGGATTGTTAAGTACCTAAAAATGGTCAATATTATTATTCATTTAAATTGAATATAATCATGAAAATGAAATATTCAATCATTAAAAAATGAAATATTCAAACATTGAAATATTATTTCAGTTGCATCAAACGGATGTAACTAAATTCGCCTTAACGGCATAAAGTATTTCAATTCGCGACAAACAAATCGCTCAAGTTACCACACATTCCTTTCCCAGGAAATTTGTAGCGCATTGGTAACTTAAAAATGCTAATTATCCATTTAAGCAGATATGGTACCGAACGAAATTAAATTCGTTCCCAGATAAAGGTGCCTATCTCAGCGATTTCTTAACATACATCGTATCTTTCTCAGTAAGATACAAAAAGAAGAAAAGCTCTGGGAGCTTTCTTCATGTAGGTCGTTCTGATCGCGATCTCTCGCTACATCGTCTTCGGCCAGCAAAAGAGGGACCGAAGAATAAACGAAATGAAAGCTCAAAGCTTTCGTTTCATGTAGATACGGTTGATCAAAAGAATCAACCGAGGGATTCGAAGAGTTCTGTTCTATTCGCGAACGCGGTAAGTCGCGTTGACGGTGAGTTTTGTTCTGATCGTAATCGCGGCAGGTCGCGTTTCGGAAAAGTTTTGTAGTATATCCGCGGGAAGTTAAATAGATTTTGGTTGGGAGTTTGTTTTCGATTCCGCGTACTTGTTTACGTCGACGATTAATGTACTTAAGTGTTTACTTCTAGTAACAATTGCAATTTTTGTATTAACTAAGTTCCTGAAGCAATTAAGAACTTTTGTGTTAAAATAATTTGAATAAACTGTACTTAAGTGTTTACTTCTAGTAACAATTGCAATTTTTGTATTAACTAAGTTCCTGAAGCAATTAAGAACTTTTGTGTTAAAATAATTTGAATAAACTGTACTTAAGTGTTTACTTCTAGTAACAATTGCAATTTTTGTATTAACTAAATTCCTGAAGCAATTAAGAACTTTTGTGTTAAAATAATTTGAATAAACTGTACTTAAGTGTTTACTTCTAAGAACAATTGTAATTTTTGTATTAACTAGGTTCCTGAAACAATTAAGAACTTTTGTGTTAGAGTAATTTAAATAAACTGTAATTAAGTGTTTTCTCCTAAGAACAATTGTAATTTTTGTATTAACTAAGTTCCTGAAACAATTAAGAACTTTTGTGCTAGAGCAACTTTAGCAGACATTAATTAAGTGTTTATTGTTTGTAACGATCGTGACTTTTATACTGGTTGAGTTATTATAAAGAATTGTAGCTTTGGTGTAACTTAATAAAAGGAATTTGTTGTTGTCACTTGGGGTGTGCTTTTAATCCACGGCACGGTTACGGTACACAACAAAGGATAAGACATTCGTTTGGACAGGAAGAGCAGAAAACAGCTTTAAAGCACTGTAGTGGGCGCTGTGCAATGCACCAGTACTCACTTATCCAAAGGCGGGTGAGACATTTATATTGGAAACCAATGCAAGTAATATTGGGATTGGCGCTGTGCTGTCACAAGAAGTAAACGGGCACGAAAAGGTGGTAGCATACTATAGCAGAGCTCTATCAAAACAAGAAAGAAATTACTGTGTTACGAGGAAAGAACTGCTGGCTATTGTTGATACAACGAAGCATTTCCATAATTTCCTCTATGGACAAAAATTCATTCACCGAACTGATCATGCAACTCTAAAGTGGTTGATGCAATTTAAAAACCCTGAAGGACAGGTGGCAAGATGGCTAGAAAGACTGCAATCCTATGATTTCAAAATAATCTATAGGAAGGGTAGATCCTATGGAAATGCAGATGCACTTTCACGACGACCATGTAAGCCTGGTTGTAAATACTGTTCCCGTCTGGAAGAGAAATGCGACCATGTGATTGTGAAAAGAACAACTGTCGTACCCTTGACAGGATGGATCAAGGAAGAATTTCAAGCAGCTCAACGAGAAGAGGAGAATATATCTCCAATTTTGACGTGGAAGGAGAACGACGAAAGGCCCCAATGGAAAGATGTTTCCGACAGAAGCGCAACATTGAAGAGCTACTGGGCGCAATGGAATTCGCTATTTTTGAAGATGGAATATTGAAACGCAAATGGGAAACACCCGACAAATCATCATGCCGGATGCAGGTATTAGTTCCCAGGAACAAGATTAAGGATTTGTTGGAAGAATTTTATAACGGTGCTTCGGGAGGACATCTTGGCGTCAATAAGATTTTGGAGAAATTAAGAGAACGATTCTACTGGTTACATACGCGGGAGGATGTGGAAGACTGATGCCGAAAATGTACTGTTTGTGCCCGTAGCAAAGGATCTTATATCAAAACAAGGGGAGCGATGCAGCAATACAACGTTGGAGCACCTTTTGAGAGAATCGCGATTGACGTTGCGGGACCATTCCCAGAATCAGATCGAGGTAACCGGTACATTTTAGTGGTAATGGATTATTTCAGTAAATGGCCAGAAGTATATGCGATCCCGAATCAAGAAGCCAAGATAGTGGCAGAGGAGTTAGTAACAAATTGGATATGAAGATTTGGCGTCCCCAATGAGCTTCATTCCGACCAAGGACGAAACTTTGAATCTCAAGTATTCCAGAAGGAATGTGAGATTCTTGGAATAAGAAAGACGCGGACAACACCACTTCATCCACAATCTGACGGGATGGTTGAGCGATTTAATAGAACAGTGGTCGAACACCTCAGAAAAGTAGTAGATGAGCATGAACGGGATTGGGATAGCTACATTCCGATATTTCTACTAGCTTATCGGACAGCCGTCCATAACTCAACAGGACAGACACCCTCTAAAATTGTGTTGGGAAGACAGATTCGACTGCCCAGTGATTTGAAGTTCGGAACACTTGAGAAAAATACTGAAAACACTGAAGACTATATTACCATACTTCGGAAGCGTCTCGCAGAAATCCATCAACTGGCAAGAAACAACCTCAAGACATCCAGTGATTGAATGAAAACACGTCTGCTGCCTTATCGATCGGACGCGTTGCGTAATCGCTCTATAATTTGCCCAAGTCTTACTCTAATATTTTCGGTTCGTGTGTTTTGCGCTTGTATCAGCAAAGTGAGTGCCACCCTTTCCCAATCATTAAAATTTCGTGACACAGTTTCTGGGTGTTTTCGTATTGCTCAGTGACCTTTTTTTTTGTGTGACACGGTTGTTTATTTACATAGTTGATTTCGCTAACTAGATCAGGAAGCCAGGCATCCAGTGATGCCAATTCATTGATTTTGTCACCAAATCTGGTGCTTTCGAACACCTAATTTTCGTCCATTTAGCTTAAGACTGCACTAAGATACCTGATTTTTGCTTTTCGTTTTTTGTTCTCCTATTAAAATTTTTCTCCCTTCCTCTGTTGTTTTCCTTCTTTATAATTAGACCTGGTGGTCATTGAGCGGCTATGGATATTAAGCTGCGAAATTTCGTCGCTAAATATTTAGCCAAAACGCGGTATTGTGTTTTTAAGCCCGGTATTGTTTCATTTAGTAGCTAAATTTTGTATAGAAATTTAAAACGCGGTATTTTGTTTTTAGCAGCTAAAAGTGTGTTTAGTTTTCACCTGTAGGTGGCAGTTGTGTCCCAAATTGTATGTTCTAGCTTCAGATTTATCTGACAAGGACCATATCTTCGTCAACATTTCAGTTAAAAAATTTAATTGACTAATGTACGACAGCTGATTGTCAAAAGTAGCCACCTAGAGTTCAAAACAAATAACTTTGCTATCAAAAATTTAGCGTGAAAAAAATTACGTCGCTAAAAATTTAGCGGCTAAATGAATAAATACCGGGCTTTAGCTGCAAAATTTCGTCGCTAAATATTTAGCCAGAACGCGGTATTGTTTTTTATCAGCTTAAAGTGTGTTTAGTTTTTACATGTAGATGGCAATTGTTTACCAAATCAATGTTTTAGCAAAGATTACTATTACTAGATAAACAGCTTCAAACAAAGTAGTGAAAATTTTTTGGTTGCTTTTATACATTTCCCGAATCGAGCAAACCTGCAGTCAGAACTGTTTTCCGGGAGAGTTTGTGGATAGGAGACAAGTCGTAAGGGTCGTGTTTCTCAGCCTGCTTCCGATATCGACGAAAATATTGACAACTCGCACACTGTCATGTCGTCTCAACATCCTGCGACTGAACACATCGTGCGGCAGCCCACTGTGGATGGGGTTGCTGGTAGTTCACTTTCCGTCTCGGTGCAGCGGACGGCCGAGGAATTGGTTTCTACTGACCTGCATTCCGAATTGGTGCAGTCTGTTCCAGATGGTGATGCTGCTGTTGGTGAGGTTGAGCTACATAGGTCCTCGAGTGCTGGTAATGTTTCTGATGTCGTGACTCTGAGACCGGCTGTGCTACCTCGTAGCGTTTTTGTCTCGCGAATTCATCATGATACCACCGCGGACGTCGTCGTGCATCATATTGCCTCACATTTTGGGATTTCGCGAGATGTAATTAACTGTCGACGAATTGACAAGTCACGCAACTGCCCTAGCTCCTTCTTCGCGTCTTTCAAGGTTGTTATCCCTGATGCTTTCTTCAACGCCATCGTTTCCCCTGAGATTTGGCCCAGTGGAACCATCGTCCGGGAATTTGTTCCTAAAAACCGTTCAAGCTCTAGAGATGTTCCAAAAAACTCATTAGCGAGATCACGTTCTACTACGCTAACGTAACCGGCCTTCGATCAAAGACGACTTGCCTCTATACCAGCTCTACTTTTTCATGTTTCGACGTGGTCTGTCTGACTGAAACTTGGCTTTGTGGTATGATCGCCGATGCTGAGCTCTTTGGACCGGAATACATCGTCTTTCGGCGTGACCGACATCTATCAGCAGTCAGCGCTCCTGTCGGGGGAGGAGTACTATGCGCTGTCCGTCGCAACGTCCCTTGCTCTGTTGTTGAGATCTTAGACTCAAATATTTTGGAACTTTTATGTATAGTTCTCAGATTGCCGGATAAGAACGTGTTTATTGCCACCTCTTACATTCCTCCGGGAGCGACCAGGGATACTTACGACTCACTTTCTTCCTGCATCGACACTCTTTCCTCCTCTTTGCGTCCTCAAGATGAGTTGTTGCTCCTCGGAGATTTCAACCTGCCAAGTATTAGCTGGGTGTCATCTGATGTTGACGGACTGATTCCTTCCCTATCACATGCATCGCAGAGTTCTCTATGTTTCATCGACGGCATTACCTCTTCCGGGCTTGTACAGTGTTCCAGCATCGCTAATGATTCCGGCAGATTTTTGGATTTGGTGTTTAGCACTGACCCATGCAGTACCTTGGTCAGGCGTTGCCCGGTTCCTTTAGTTCCTGAGACGTCTCATCATCCTGCGCTTCAAATTGCTTTGGTCTTCGATCCACTGCCTGCTGCATTTCTGATTCACGACGACTTCTCTTTTAATTTTAAAAAGGCTGACTTTTCTTTATTGAATAATTTTTTATTGAATTGTAATTGATCTAATGTTTTTTATGAGCGGAACATTGATGTGGCGGTAAGTGCTTTTTATGACAATTTGTTTACTTGTTTCTTGCATTGTGTTCCTGTTTCTCGTTCGTTTTCTTCTTTCTCTAGTCCGCCTTGGCTCAATAGCTCGCTGAAGCATCTTAAAAACTTAAAAAATAAAGCATGGAAGCGGTTAAGCTCATCAAGGAGCAACTCGGATTTTTATATCTACTCACAATTGCGCGATGAGTTCAATTCCGAAATTCATGCCTCATATAATAATTACATTAACAGAATGAGGTCCATTATACCGACGGCTACCCTACTTTACTAAAACTAGGTGACACTGAAAGTAGTGATCCCTTGACGATTGCGAACCTTTTCGGCGACTTTTTTAAGACAGCTTTTCTTTCTGACAACTGCGATACTTGTTCTAGGGATTTTAGCTACTTGACATTATTTCCTCCTTTTTCACTGAAAATGAAAGATCTTACATTTGATGACGATACAGTCGCGAATTACATCAATAATTTGGCAGATAGTTTTTGTGCGGTCCTGATGGTATTCCTGTTTCCCTTTATAAGAACTGTTCTTCTTCCTTGGTTTCTGTTCTTTGTTATTTATTTAATTTATCTATTTCTTGTGGAGTCTTTCCAAAATCTTGGAAATCATCTCTTATTATCCCTCTTCACAAGAAAGTCAAGAGCTGTGATATTTCCAATTACAGACCCATTGCAAACTTGTGTTGTATTGCTAAGATTTTTGAGGCATTAGTTTGTGCTACATTATACTTTCATTGCAAACCTTTTCTTGGAACTTTCCAGCATGGCTTTATGAAAGGAATTCTCAAATTTCTGCTTATCCAAAATTGAGGCTGGAAAGCAAGTGCATTGTATCTTTACAGATTTTAGCAAGGCATTCGACAGAATAAGCCACCAAATTTTGGTTCACAAGTTGACGGCCCTCGGGTTTCCTTCATTGTTTGTAGACTGCGTTCGTTCTTACCTACTAAATCGGACTCAGCGTGTGTCCTTTCGTGGATCACTATCCAAGTTTATTTTTAATTCCTCTGGCGTACCTCAGGGAAGTCACCTAGGCCCGATTTTATTTATTATATACATCAATGATGTATCTTTATTTTTGAAATACTCAAAAATTCTTTGTTATGCTGACGACGCCAAAATTTTCCGTGTTGTGTCCTCTATTCGCGACTGTGAACTATTAAATTCTGACTTAGACGCTTTCTACAACTTGTGTTCTGATAACTATCTTCCCCTCAATATTAGTAAGTGTACGTCTATGTCTCTCGACTTCAACTACACCATGCATGGCTGTGTTCTGGAAAAAATTATTAGGACCAAGGACTTGGGTGTCTGGTTGAACAGTCTACAGTTTACGTTTGACGATCACATTGATGAGATAATTATCAAGGCTAATTCTACATTTGGTTTTATAAAAAGATGGGCAAAGGAATTTGACGACCCTTATATCTTCTCTACTGCACCTTTGTTAGACCTATTCTGGAGTATGCTAGTTGTGTTTGGTCATCATTTTATCGTGACTCAATTGACCGGGTAGAGGCAGTCCAGCGCCGTTTTGTTCGCTTTGCAGTTCGTGGGCTTCCTTGGAGTGACCCTCTTATCCTGCCGCCGTACTCAGATAGGCTTAAGCTCATAAAACTAGACTCTCTTGAATTCAGACGTAACATCTCTAGAACTGTTTTCGCTTTTGAATGTCTTCAAGGTAATGTTGACTCTCCAGTCTTGTTGTCTTCTTTTAATATATCGATTCCGAGTCGCTCCTTGAGAAATCGAGATTTTCTTAAAATTCCACAGCATCGCACAAATTACGGTTTTCACGAGCCCGTCACGTCAATGTCTCGGTTTTTTAATTCGCATTTTAACAACATTGATTTTAATCTGTCGAAAAATTCTGTAAAGGCAAAACTTTCCTAACTACTCTGTTATTATTTTGTAATTATTATGTATTATTAATTATTTTTTTAGTTAATTATTTTTCTATTTTTTTAGTTATTGTTTTAAATTAATTATTTCCTAGTTATTTATATTAATTATTGATTATTGTAATTATTTTGATTCTTATTTTATTTTGTGACTGTTTTTATATTTACATGTTAAGTAATCAGCCCGTTGATGAATCTAATAATAATAAGTATACTTTTCTTATGTGCATTTTCAAATGTCAAATATACTTCACTCATTAAAAGATCAGAATACATTGACAGTTTGAAAGTTTCTTACGCACACAAGTAACTATCTCAGTCATGTGATTCATATGAATTCTTTTTATTGGTGGTACTTTTAGGTACATTTTTCTCTTCGACAAGATTCGGCGGTACTTTTTTGAGAGACGGCTGTGATTCTCTCCGATTGAGAACAGAATTTTGACAGGAGTAAGTGATTTTCTCAAATAATTTTGACAGGAGTGCACACTACCTGTACTCTTTATTTGCATGCATATTCTTATGATCTTAAAAGCTTGATATCTTTCGTTTTACTGTGGTGCCAGTGTTACTTTTTCAAAATAGCTGGGTAATTTAGGGAGCCGGTTATCTAGTAGTAAGTAATCTTTGGTTTTAGCTTCAGATTTATCTGGCCAGTACCATATCTTCGTCCATTTCATATTCTTCACACACTTCAGTTAACACATTTATTTGACTAAATTGTAAAACACAAAATATAAACAAAAATGTACGGCAGCTGATTGTTAAATGTAGCCACCTATAGTTTGAAACAAATAACTTTGCTGTCAAAAATTTAGCGCGAAAAAAAGGTCCGCCGCTTAGAACATAAAGCTAAACAGGAATGGCAGTATCGCGTATATGTTGTAATGTGTGTACGGAATGTGCAACGGGAAGTTTTCGCTAGATGTCCAAGTGGCACGCCTAGCTGGCAGCACGTGCACAGCTCGTCGGTATGGGGTTGGGTTCTTGGACATCTGGCTAAGGTGTAGGCCCAACCCGAAAAGGGTGCTGAAAAAAAATCAAATTTAAGACATAAGTGAGAAGTGAGACGGGATGAGGGGGAAGGGGACAATAGGGACAAGAAGCTTCATATATATGTATATATATATATATATATATATATATATATATATATATATATATATAACTTACGAGACGTCTCACTAGGAGACATACTGGCGAACGCAAAAGTATCTATCCGGCAAGCGGAATTCACATTTCTTACGAATATAAGTACGATTTCTAAAGTAAATATTGAACATTTTTCTTTTCCTTTTCCTTTCCTTTCGTCGTAATCCTATCTATCAATTAGGTGTAAGTGCATAAGTATGTAATTATTTCACACTAATTAATCACTAATTGAACTATTTTCAAGGACTTGCTCCTAACTACTGACAGGATGACACGACGTTCTGATATGTCCTCCATAGAACCAATTTCACAATTTTTCAATTCTTTTCTCTCTTTATCTATCTAGCATCCAACACTCTAATTATCCGGATGTTATTACTACGTACTTATAAGACTTTGGCACAGTCAGAACTTAGGATTTAACCTGAATACAACAGCTAAACCACTATGCACAGTTAAATACGAACAGCATTCCAGAAATTAAATTTAAAATCTCTCTCAATACACAAATCTAATATTAAATATAAAATGATAACCCTAATACTTAATTAAGGTACACCCTTTTGTTTTTTTAAATAAATGTTGAGTGCAATATTATAAAAAAGAAAAAAAGTTGTTGCCTATGTTAACATGCTTTGGAACAACCCCAAAAAATATTTTATAATCTAGTTTGGCGAAATGATCGGCGGGGAATACTGAGCGGTTAGTTTTTATAAAAGAACTACTTAATTAAGACAATTATGCTTTTGTTGGCAAGTAACCAAATCTGAATTCTGTTACCTTAGCATTTCCCTGTTAATTTGGATGTATATATGCTGCTGTCACGGAACGTTTTGTCTTCTTCTTCGCAGAAGTCAGAAGAATGACATCCACTCCGTAGCAGAAAGCAGTGGCAGCAATTACGGAGGAAAAAGGTGCGTTCATAGTGGCGTATAAACTGTCACACATTACAACGCAGGTCTCCCTCTCAGGGATTGTAGCTCTAGCGATTTGATGAGAGAGGAGCTGAAAACAGTGAGACAGGATCTTCCCGGGCTCCGCAGTGGCACGGGATCACCTCAGGATCTGGCGCTGGCACGCTGTCGTGGAGGCCACCGGTACCACTTCATACCCTAATGAGAGGCAGAAGGATAGCCGGTCACTTCCACCTCGAGCAAGGAGTCAGATCGTCCCCCCTCCAAGCTCTGATGAGAAGCTGGAAAGTTCAGATCTTCCTCAATGCTCGGTTGCAAAAACGTGTGGCACGACCACGACCCTGAGAAGAGACTCAAGCTCTACCGACTGAGCTAGTCGGCCATTCCTGTCTAGGACGGCGGACGGACGGACTAACAATAAAATTTGGACGGCTTTATATGTTCGGGCGGAGGGATGATTGAAATTGCACTGGAATATTCCACTTGGCGTGGAATATTCCAATGGATTTGCCTTGCATGTCCTCCAGCTGATATAAACTTTGTCCCGCGCGCTTTACAATTCTGGGTTTGGTAAACTTGTTGGCCAGTTTAGCACTAAAACCCTTCAGCATGTCGCTTTGTGCGAAGACTCTACAATACACTTCCCGACCGGGAGTATATGTGACGTCGCGACAGCGCGTATTATAAGTTTTCTCGTGTTTTTCGTGGGCACGCTGTAGATGGTCTAACATGCGTCAGCGAACCAGCTGGAGTCGATCAGTAGTGGGCAAGACTGCTACATCGCCAGACTTCAACTGGTCAAGTTGTCGCAATAATGGATACGATGAGCCATGTTGTACCATGTGGTGGCCAAAAAGAGCATAGTATGGGTTGACGCCAGTTGATTGGTGTACTGAAGAACGAAGAGCACTCCCAATGGCGGAAAGATGTAAATCCCACGAACTATGGTCTTCTTTCAGATAAGCACGAATAGCTCGCTCTGCTCGCATGGGCTTAACCAGAACAAATTTGGTGAAGCCGTCCAGTGCAACGAATATTACAGTGTTGCTCCGATTTGTGCGAGGATATGGTCCAAGAAAATCGATATATAAGAACTGGAATGGACAATGGGCTTCCAAAGGTTTACCCATGGGTGGTTGCAAGATGGTATTGGGCGATTTAGTTTCTTTGCATACTTGACAGCTTAATACATATGCGCGTACATGTGTTACCATGTAGGGCCATTAGTACTTTTCGCGGAGTCTAGCTAAGGTTTTGTGAAAGCCTCCATGCGCTGAGTGAGCTGACTCATGAGCCTCACGGATCAAACCTTCCACCAGACCCGATGGAAACCAAAGCTTCCAGGCTGAGTCCCCTTGCGTAGAGTCACCGCTTGGGGGTTGGGTCCTCTTGTGAACGTACCCGTCCGAGACACAGAGATCAGGGAGTTGTGTTGGGTTAGCAAGAACAGCCGATTTCAACTGCTCATACTCTTCCATGGAGAAGTAAGGTGAATTTAAGTCTACGTCAACTGCACTTACTTTCAACTCCTCAGCCGTTTCAGTGTGAGCTCGGGACATAGTGTCAGGGACCGCATTCTGCGAAGCTTTACGATGCTCAATCTGGAAGTCAAAAGCCTGCTGCTTTAAGCTCCATCGAGTTAATTGTCCAGAGAGATCCGAGATCAACCACTTCAGACTGGCGTGGTCAGTGATGATAGTAAAAGGATGTCCTTCAACGTAAGCTCTGAATTTTTTTACGCTCAGCACAGCAACATAACATTCCAATTCAGTAATGCTATAATTGCGCTGTGCTGCATTGAGCTTTTTGGACATATTTGCTATTGGCCGTTCCGCCCCTGAATCATCGACATGAAACAGTACACTACCAATACTGGATGTGCTAGCATCACATTGTATAAAGAACTTCATAGAGAAGTCAGGTGTTGTTAAAATTGATGCACCACACATGGCTTGCTTTAAGTTGTCAAAGGATTACTGTACTTCGTCTGTTCATGAGAAGCTTTTGCTCTTCTTTAAGCTGTCGGGGTCAGTTTTCAGAGTTCCATCTCCAATCATGAAACCCAAGTAGCGGACTTGCTTGACGCAAAAGCGGCTTCAGATACTTCTCTTAAGATTTTCAGGTGGGCTAAAAAATTTGGAGATACGACAAGTAAATCATCCAATTACACAAAGACGTGTTCGCGCAAACGACCAGGAATAATCTTGTCCATCAATCGACACATACGTTGCGGGACATTGCACAACCCAAAGGGAATGACAGTATATTGATAAAGCGGCCTGCCGGGCACTGTAACAGCTGTCTTCTCCCTTGACTGCTTTTCTAAAGGGATCTGCCAAAACACATCCTGCAAATCAATAGATGAGATGAAGTGCGTATCCTGCAGTCGTCCAAGCAATCCGTCGATGTCGTGACCAGGTTCACCTTGCGAGAGTCCAAACAGAGCCTGACCTTCTTAGGTTTACGTGTAAGTACAACTGGGGAATTCCAGGGACTGTTGGACTCTTCGGTTACCCCTAACTACAACATAGGTTGAATTCGTTATACATGAGCTTTTGGATCGCTGGAAAGATGGGATAGTGCTTCTGTTTGATTGGCAAGGCATTGCCGGTGTCAATGATATGCTCTTCTAGATGGGTCTGTTCCAGGCCTATTGCTGCAAATGATGGAAATAGAGAAATGACTGTGTCGAGTTTATATTTATTTATTTAAGCTTAATGCAAGCTATTACATAAAAAAAATACAAAATAACAAAATAAATACTACAAACTAATATAAACAATAATTCATAACAGATAATGGAAGCTACAATATAAGCTATGATAATGATAACTTTAGACTGGGAGGAAGGAGAATTAGGAAAGGCGATCAAGATGGGCGGGATAAAGATATAAGGCTTTGTGAAGGGATGATTTACTCAGATGGAAGTCAAAGGAGGGAAGGTCGTTGACTTTTCGAAGCATCCTGGTAATTGGTTCGCGTTGACCGTAGTTCGTGCGATGGCGGTCGAGTCGGAAAAGGGGAGTGGACCTAAGGTTGCGAGGATTGGTATAGATGGGTAAAGACTGCAGGATTGAAGGGCAGTCTATGGCGCCAGCTAGTAGCTGATGAATGAAGCGAACGTCGGAAACATCACGACGTTTACTTAGGGGTTGTAAGTCGATCAGTTTTAGACGGTTTTCGTAAGGTGGAAGGTTGAATCTATCTACCCATGGAAGATCACGTAGAGCAAAGCGAATGAACCTACGCTGGACAGATTCAATTCTGTTAATGTGGGTTGTTTGCGTGGGTGACCAAACCTGGCTGGCATATTCAAGGAGAGGTCTCACGAAGGAAATATAGAGAGATTTGGAAACATAAGGATTGGAGAACTCTCTAGACCAGCGCTTCACAAACCCTAGCGCGGAGTTAGCTCTGTTAATTATGCTATCAATATGGGAACGGAAATTGAGTTCACTATCACAGATTATTCCTAGGTCACACAAAGAGGTAACGATAGGGACTGGTACGTTGGTTAACATGTATGTTCTCGGGGTGTTGGTAAGACGCTTGCGGGAATAAGAGATGGACTGACATTTAGAGACATTGAGCTCAAGAAAGTTTTTCATGCACCATGTGGTGAACGAATCGAGGTCCTTTTGGAGGAGAAGAGAGTCGGTTGTGGAGGAGATATGTTTAATTATTTTCATGTCATCAGCATAAATGGACAGCTCTGAGTATTTTATGATACATTCAACATCATTAATTGTAAGGATGAAAATTAATTGACCGAGGTGGCTGCCCTGAGGGACGCCGGAACGAGCGACAATGGGGTTAGAAATGGATGAGCTGAAAAGAACATTGTATTGACGGTTGTTGAGGTAGGATTGAATCCAGGAGATGAAACTGGGGGGAAGCCTAGGCGATCAAGTGTAAACAGGATAACGCTATGGGAGATCTTGTCAAAGGCTTTACTAAAATCGGTGGCGATAACATCAACATCTTTACCGTTTTCCAGGGCACATAGTGTTTTGGAGACGAATTCGGTAAGGTTGGTGGTTGTAGATCTACCTCTGAGGAAGCCATGCTGGGAGAGGGAGAAAATAGACTTACAGTGGAAGAACATGGAATCATAGACCAATTTTTCGAATAGTTTAGGTATGGATGATAATTTAGCAATGGGTCTGTAGTTGGATACATCGTTCTTGCAGCCTTTTTTGAATATGGGAATAATATAAGAGTTTTTCCATAATTGAGGGAAAACCCCTTGAGTGACCGAGAGGCGGAAAAGCAAAGTAAGGGGTTGAACTAGATGCACGGCACACTTTTTCAGAACTATGGCTGGAATGCCGTCAGGACCGGGGTGAAAGTCATCCGCAAGCCCGTTAATACTGGCAGCGATTTGTTCGGGGTCAGGGTCAAAAGATGTAAACGACGTTTGAGTGCATTTGTCCAAGAATGAAAAGTAGCTAAGGTCAGGTTGGAGCGAATTGTCGCTGAAAGATTTACTGAAGAAGTGTGCAAAGAGGTTGGAGATAACCTGAGGATCTGATGAAGAGGTATTTTCGAGCTTTAGGGTGGAAGGGTAACCATTGGATTTCTTCTTAGAATTAATAAAGCTATAAAAGCACTTGGGGTTGGATATGAGGCTAGTTTCCATCCGTAGGAGGTACTCATGGTAGAGGGTATCACAACGTTCAGAAAAAGAGGTGTAAGCAGACAAGTAGGAAGAATAGTCGGACTCATTTTGGGTGAGAAGAAAAGTTTGCCAACGTTTATTTCTCCTGTTGCGGAGAGAGCGTAATTCTTTGTCGTACCAAACGGGGGATGAGGAGCAGTTTTTACGAGGAAGAAGAGGGATAGATTGTGTAAGGCAAGCGTGTATTTCCGAATAAAACGCCTCTACAGCAATGTCTATTGGAAGATGTTGAGGGATATTGCCAATGTTGGAGTTGAGGAGCTAGTGATTTAATTTTTCAAAGTCGCCTTTACGAAAATTGAAGGAAAGAGAAGACTCGGAGCCTGAAAGGGCGTGAGGGTGTTCGTAGGAGAAAACGAGGAACAGGGGAGGATGGTGACGATCGAGGGAGGAGAGGAGATGCTCGCTTTCCGCGACAGCCGAGTTAACTGGGTCTGAGGAAAAGATTAAGTCTAATTGTCTGTTCAGAAAGTTTCTGATTCCACTAACTTGAAAGAGACCAGAAACAGAGAGCTGATCGGTAAAAAAGGCTTCTTTGGCGGAAGAGGCGTTTAGGGGGACAAAGTGTGAACAGTCCTCAGACAATGACCATTGTATACGGGGGAGGTTAAAGTCACCCAGTACAATGAATTCATCGGAGGCGTTAGCGTTCTCAAGCATGGTGTCTAACGTTTCAATTACGGGCTTGTAGGCTTCTATAGGTTGAGAGGGACGAATATAACAACAAAGAATATACAGAATACACTTATTCAGTGTTAATTTGATACATACAAATTCAGATATTGAAGAGTCGGAGGTCTTAAACAGGGTGGCATCATAACGGTTGTGAGCAGCTATGAGAACCCCACGGCCTGGTGGGTTATTGTTGCCTACACAACCGTCAACACGGAAAATGGTATAGTTAGGAGGGAATAGTTCGCTGTCGAGAATTCCTGGTATTAGATTGGTTTCAGTTAAGGCAAAGATATCGTGCGGGAATTTGTGGGAGTTTAGGAAAACGTTGGATGTTTTTGTGCGAAGTCCTCTGACGTTCTGGTAATAGACTGACAAGCTGCTGGGGAGAGGTGCTTGATCGGAGACCGCAGGTGCATAAGGGGGGAGGTCAGAAATAGAGAAGGCGGGGGGGTTAGGAACGAAAGTAGTTTAAGGAGTCGTTGCGACTTTTTTGGAGATGGGAAATGCGGCGAGAACTGACGTACGCAGCATAGGTGGATAGATCTTCTGAAACCTTATGGGAAGGGATATTAAATGATTCATGGTACTTAGTGAAAAGTTTATGTAAGACTGTTGTATCTGTGGGCAGGCCTTCTTGATGTATGCTTAACATGACGTTGGTGCTGGTTTTACCATCAATGCAGACGGAATTCGGTTTGTCGTGCAGATAGGCAAGAAATAGACGTACGTTTTCGTAAATGCGACGGTCCCGAAAACGGGACAAGAGGTATCGTCCATCGTTGGAATCCGCAGAGCGCAAAGTCAATTTAACTGTAGGTGGGAATAGGGGATCGATAAATGAGTTATGTTCGGATGTAGGAGTTTTGGTTAGCTGAAGGGGCGGGTTAGCGGAGGTAGAAGAAGTTTGAGAAGGGGCGATAGTGAAAGAAGATGATGACTTGCAATTAGGTGGGCATGTGGAGGAAGTAGCGGGTGCGAGGTTAGGTGTATGCAGAGGAGGGGTGGGACAGACGGAAATCGAAGTAGAGGTGGTGGGGTGGTCGGAAGCTGATGGCTTGTGGCTAGGTGGGCACTCGGAAGAAGTTGGGAGTGCGTGGTTGGGTGGATGCGCTGGATATACAGAATTCGAGACAGTATTGATAGGGTTGTCGGCTGGGATGGATGTTTTCGAGGGCTTTACTGTAAGTGGATCTGAGGGGTTAAGGGTGTGAGAATAAATAAAGTTAGGATAATTGATTCGGGTACTTAGTTTAAAGTCTGGAAATACACCCATTTTGAATTGCCAATTGGAGTTTGGATCACTAGGTGCGGAAGAGTGATGAGAGATTATGTTGTTACTAGTTTTAATGTTCTTACGATTAGGCTGAATACTAAATTTAGGTATGGGAGAAGGACGTTTGGAATTACCTTTAGGATAGTTAGTAGGATTTGGTCTATTAGAATTTAATTTAGGGTTAGATGCAGAGGGCTTACGGTTAAACTTAACATACTTCCTGGACCACTTGGATATTTCGATAGTCCCGAGAGTGAAGATTTTGCAGGTGGGGTTACTGATGAGCCACACATACTTGTTCGGGATGGAGATTTTGAAGTTGCTGAATTTCCTTGCGTCCAAGGGTAACTTCAGGCAGCTAACGGGGATGAATGCAAAATTCCGGGAAAAAAGCTATGTACCCAGGAAACGGTGGCGTTGTGAGGCGCACCCTTAAGGAGAAATGAAGTATGGTCGTTAGATGAAGATGAGTATTTGCTGCCTAGTTTCTTTAATCTCTGTTCCCATTCCAATACCGACCAGGTGGTGCCGAATTTGTTTATCGTAGGTGCGGTGGAAGTGGATTGTGATGACACTAGCGGTGAGACATTGATGACGACACCAGTATCCGTCGCCATCTGGGGCACGATCGAACCAACAGTAGCATCAACATCTGGAGCAGGCTGCGCCGAGGAGGAAAGCAAGTTTGTGGGAACCACTTTCTCAGTTGATTGAGGTGGAGCTGCAGGAACCACATTCTCGGTTGATTGAGGTGGAGCTGCAGGAACCACTTTCTCGGTTGATTGAGGGGGAGTTGCAGGAACCACTTTCTCGGTTGATTGGGGTGGAGCTGCGGATGTTGAATCCCGGCGAGTGGGGCAGTTGCTGTTCGGTGATGAAGTTCCTGAAGAAGCAGAAGCCGAGCCAGAGCCGAGAGAGCCTTTTGACGTTAAACACCTAAGATGAGAGGAAACTGAGCCAATGAGTTTAAAGTTTCTATCAATGGCTGTAGAGCACGAATTTAGATCCTGCTTGACGTGCCGGACACCGCGCCGAATGTCGTCTATGAGTGGCATAATTGACCCAGCAGGCTGGCCGATGGAGGGAGATGGTGAGCCAGACGTAGATTGTGTTAAGCAAAGGTCATCCAAGGAAGCCACCAGCGCACTTAACTTCGAAGAAATCACATGAATCTTATTAGAAAGCAGCGACGAATCACTGCTCAAAGCCTCTGCGATTTGAATAACCTTGTCCAGTTTTGAATTTAAACTGGCGCAGTCATCGGACAGGATCTGCAATCCGGCCAAGTTAGAGGATATCTCATTGACCTTATCCCCTATAAACGTTTGGTCGGTGGAAAGCGTAGCAATAACTCCTTTCATAAGACGTAAAACATGGCAGGGCTTTATATTGGAGCAATCCTTGCATGTAGCAAGACCACCAGTAGAGGGCTCCAGACATGTCCCGTGGAAACTATCACCACAAATGCCATCACAGGCCACAACATTGGTAAGTAATTCAATAGAACACGCTTTGCAGATTGCCATTATGTTTAGAAAGATTGTCACAAAAAAAAAATTTTAGTAATGAGAAAAGTTAAATAGTTGAATTTAAACCACGAATACGTAAATAAACAACTGAGTCACGCAAAAAAAGGTCACTGAGAAAATAGTTAACACGCAGAAACTGTGTCAATGTAAATAAACAACCGTGTCACGCAAAAAAAAAGGTCACTGAGCAATACCAAAACACGCAGAAACTGTGTCACGAAAGTTTAATGATTGGGAAAGGGTGGCACTCACTTTGCTGACACAAGCGCAAAACACACGAACCGAAAATATTAGAGTAAGACTTGGGCAAATTATAGAGTGATCACGCAACGCGTCCGATCGATTAGGCAGCAGACTATAGACTATATCTATCAGGTGGTGGTAACTGATGAAGGTTCGTCTCAATCGGAGATGAAGGCGGTTCATCGAGAGAGAAAATAATATTTGGTGCGAGTTTAAACGCTCGCCAGAATTCAACACCTAAATACAACTGCTGGCTTAAGCCAGGCACAACATATAGGGTTAGGACTTCGGTCTGTCCTCAATAGGTAATTGCAGTTCTGACTGTGCCGGGGACGGACTGGTTAGTACCGTCGAGGTTACGAACTGAGGCTATCAAAGCGGAGAGTTTGAGGCATGAGCGCTAGACAAACTCTAGGGCTCCTTGTTCCAAGCAGCTCACGCTGGCACCGCTGTCGAGCAAACCCAGGATGGATTCACTGCCTATTTGGACTTTAACATAAGGACGACCGTCATCTTGACTGCTGATAACAGTTGAAACTAACGACTGTCGAGTCTTTTTCAATCCGCGTTTTCTTTCTCTAAATTTCTTCCATTGTGTTCTTTTTCGATTGAGAGGAAGCGTCACTTCCTCTGCAAAAATGCGCGCTGGTACTAAGTCATAATTGAATTGTCTCTCATGCAAGGACATTCCTCGCATGAGTCAAAAGGGATCTGTCTGGGTACCGTATTCTCGATGCCTTGGATCAGTCTGTATTGATTGTGTTTTGGTAGAGAGAATCAGGGGGTCATTGAAGTCGCCGTGCTGGTCATCTTCGGCGAGTGGGGTCCCCTGTGTCGACCACTCGCCCTAGCGTTTTCCGGGTTACATCTGGAGCACTTGGGTGAAACTACTCCTGGTTGACTACCGGTGTAACAGAAGAGTCTCCTGGTCTCACTGGGTCAAGAATGAAAAGAGTCCCTCACTACGCCACAGTTACAGAAAGTCATGCGACTGGCAGCTTCTGGGAAGCGTCTCACTTCCTCCACTCCAGCCACAGGGAAACCAGCGGAATCCTCTGCCTCCTAGGCGAGGTCAAAATCAAGTTGATGGATGTCGGATCTAGTGGATCGCCTTTATAATTCACGTCGTTGCAGCCAGCGTTCAGCTTTACGACACAGTTCCTGAAGATGGTCCATAGATAGAACAGTAGCGGTAGAAAATTGTTGCCCTATTCTTAGATGTAAACTGTCACGGACAATTTGGACAACGTCAGGCTTACGAGGTGGCATCCTCATGTGTCCTACGTTAGAGCTGGCTTTGCGGAGGTAACTATTGCAACTTTCCGAACTCTGACGGAGTTCCATCAGAGTCCGCATCAGGTCGAGGTCTGTCTCAGCTGAGCCAAACTCTTGCCTTATACGAGCTCTGAATAGCTCGCAGTCAAAATTCGGAGAGGCGCGACAGAACTGGTTCCAGAACTGGTTCCAGAACAACTGTTTCGCCTCTTCCTTTAACAGAAGATGAATGTTAGCACACAGCTCGGGGTCTGACATTTGAGGCTAGTCGCTCTATCCTAAACAGAAAGTCGTCAACGGAGAAAGCCGAGTTACGACCAGTGAAATGAATCCCCCACGACACCATGATGGAAGGGTGTCTGGGTTGATAATCAACTCTCCTAGGAGCGGTACTATGCCTATGTTGAGGTGGCTGAGGGGGAGTGTACTCGAAAGCCGGGGGTTGCCAATGTGGGCTTACTACAGCCTGTCGGTGTACTGAAGCTGGACATATCGAAGGAGCTGGGCAGATATCATCAGCTCTGGTGGGGCTACTGACGGAACTTGACCTCTCCAGAATGGGCTACGACAAGTTCGTCCTTAGCAGACCTAACATCTCCTTTTTGAGGACTTCCATTTGCGCCGCCAACTGATAAGCCTTGACCAGTAAGGCTTAAGGAGGGTGAACAGCCTTAGGCGGAGGAGGAGTAAGCCGAAGGTTCCGCAGGTCTTCTAGCGGCTGATCCTGACTCGTAGTAGGAAGAGTCCAGGCTCCACTAAGGGATAAGTTTGACCCGAAGTTAGGTGGTGGTTTTGACAAGTCTGGCTGGGGCGCCGATGCAGCACCTGTAACTTGCGCCTGTTTAGGCTTTGCCCCACGGCCATCGGGTTCAGTTCCGGGCTTCACAACTGGTGACCGAAACATTTAAAAAAATTTGTTTTGTAGGTACCTATCACCCACCGTTAAGGAGTTTAATTAGGCAGAATCAGCGAAGTAGCTACTTGTACCGATATAACGCAAAAAAAAATTATATACGTGTGAGACTGAGGGTCACTGCCAAATGTACGGGAGTCCAACTCCTAATGTTTGCTTTGCACTGGCAACAAAATGAAAAAGAAATCCCTTTCTGTATTCTGTAGAGGGAAAGTGAGAGTAAAAAAAATCAAAATAAAATGCGCATATGAATCAAACAAAAACTCAAAAAGGATCGTACCGCAAACAAAAAATATAAGAAGAAGAAGAAACAAAAAGGTTTTTGAAAATAAAAATACTAAAAAAATCAACTACAATAATTTCAGGTTCAGGAAGCTTCTTCTCCATCCTTCCACGGGATGGGAAAGGATGGGAGAAGGTAGAAGGAAGAGAAAAACGAATAAAAAAGGAAATACTAAAAATAATTTTGGAATGCAGAAAAATAAAAAGGGGTTTGACTAATGAAAAAGAACAAAGTATTCACCAAAAAGAAAATTTTCGAAAAAGGGAAGAAAAAAAATTGAAAATTTAGTTCTGCCTGCGGAGCTGGAGTCAACAAGCTTAGACGGACTCAACGCGCACTTTCACGATCCTACCAAGACGGCATCGGGGCTGTTCAAGCGTAGACGACCAAGTGAAGAGTGTTGCGTATTTTTTATTCGTTATTAAAAAAAAAACACAAATATGCTTTCACTTCGACTCTGGAGGCTTATCACTGGTGGGGGCTCTCCAGATCTTTTATTTTTCTCACTCACTGCTATTTTTATTTTAACATTAAGTATTAGACTTGGATACTGAAGGCTTACCACTGGTGGGGGCTCTTAAGATCTTTCCTGAAAAACTTTGCAATTTTTCGAAGTTAACTCACTGACTTATTAAATTGAACTCTCTCGTCTGCTCATCCTTCAGACCATATTTATTAAATTTTACCAATTCCCCAAGAACTTCGTATGGTTTACTATTCATTTCTTTAGTGCTTATAATTAGCAGGGGAAATGTCAATGGGTGGCGTATGATAGAAGTACGCCGACGGGTTTAGATATTGGGATAGGTTGGGGTTTATGGAAATGGACTGTGCTCTTGAAGGTCAAGAGCAATTAAGACTTTTGTTTTTCAGACTTCAATTTATGGATTGAACAGAAATTTGGTGTGGTATTTCGTAGACCGATTTCCGATTATTGTTTTCCCATAGATTGTTTAAGTGCCTTTTAGGCAATTTTAGGTAATATGTTAGCCATTAATATGAGATTTGGAAAATGTGCACATATTGCACTGAAATGATTGGCCAGGGCTCGTGCTGGGAAAAAGATGAAAAAATGGCTTTCATGGTGATAAAAATAGACAGATGTAGAGATGAAAATATGCAGAGTATTGAATGTGAGGATGAAAATATGGTAATGAGGCGTTGGCTCATTACACTTTCCCCCTTAAAAGAGAGAGTTGCGTGACTGAAGGGAGTGTAACTTGCGTCCAAAAGTTGTGGGTATGGTTGTATGTTTGGCCTGAAGGTGAGTTGTTTTCCATAATTCTCTTAATACATATTAGTTATTATGCTTTACTTTTAATCTTATTATTTTTGTGTACATATTGCTTAAAGTTTGGTTTTAATCTAATCACCTTCTCTTTCGCCTAGATTAACTACTTTTGTAAGGGTATGATCAATTACTTATTTAGAAATGTTCTAATGCTCTAATATGTATCTTATTCTCATAAATGTTTCATTACATATTTTAAATTTGGGGATTTATATTATTTATTTCCCTTATTTTTTTTTAAATTTAGTTTTTGTTTGTTTTTTTTACACTTGTTATGCATATTACTTTTAAAAAATTTTTTTTACTTATTTTTTCTATGGTCTATTTCGTCGTATAAACGTATTTTCTTTTGTTTCACCTAATATCTAAGTATTTCACCTTTATTTGTTTTTATCCTACCATATTGACATTATTATTATGGACCTTAGCTAGGTACTGATTTCACTCAAACAGTATTTATTATATGTACTATATTTAACAAAATTTTTCTATTTATATATATAAATTTTTAGTTACAAAAAAGCTTATAGTAATAATAAGATTTTAATTATGTGCTTATTATTGTTTTGCCGTTAACGTATATGTGCTGGGTGTTTATTCCTGTGGGCTTTGTTCTTCAACTATTTTTAATTCTATATCCGTGTTAATTTTATTGCGCCAGTTAAAGCATCTTTTTCGCAAAAGTATAATAAATATAACTATTGCAGAAGCCAAAAAAATATAGCTTATAGAGTAATGGTGGACTGTGTGTACTTTACTGTTAATGAAGCCTAATCCTTCATCCTGTTTTTGCTTTTCGATAGTAGTACTAAGCTCTTTCAAGTCATCGTCACTATTATACTATACTTACTTTTTCAATTTCTTACAGCACTAGGAAGTCAAAATGCCGATTTTTATCAAAAAAATAGACAATTTTGTGATTTTAAAATACGTTACAATTAAAAAAAAATATAACTCGACGTCATTACCTCGTGATTTATGTAAAGAAAAAGTGTGCAAAATTTCAAAAGGATCGGTGCAGTAGATTTTTAGCTACAGTGGGCACCGACTCTGAAAAAGCTAAGTGTGAGAAAAACGCGTTTAAAGTTTTAACACTGATCTTTTGTACATGAGATGTATCGGATGGAGGGAGACCCGAGGCACTGTATCTCCGGAAGTTTTGTTCCAATCGACCTCAAATTTTAACTAGATACTCTTGAAGAGTTATACTATCAAATAAAAAAATATGCAAAAAAAATTTTGAATACCTTACCCCCCCCCCCCCCCCCCCCTTAACTAGGAGGGCTTTAGCTACATTTAACATTGGTTTAGACTTTTCACTTTGGATTTTATTTAGACTACTCGTTCAATTAATTGTCGGAAGATAGAAATTATTTAAATGTGAATTTCGGATGTTATGCGCTTGTATAATAAGTTCCTTTCAATGATTCCACTGCCATTCAGTGAGCAGGGAAAAAGCTTGTCCTGACATATGATGTCAACTGTGGCATGTTTATCCATAACGAATAACCATTTGTTCGGTTGGTTTAATTGGATCCAGAAACTTGTGCGTGATACGTTTTAAGGGATCGTCTCAGTGTGAAATTTTCGAAAAATCGATATTTTTTGTTACATTATCGGATAGTATACACTGTAATAAACATTCTCTCAAATTTTCAAATCGAAATACAAATTATTACGGTCGCTACAGCGTTTCTTGTAGAAAGGGAACGGAGTGGGGAACGGAGCGAGACATCTGCCTCGTTCGGAGCTCCGCTCGACCGTTATTACTTTTGTTTATTTTTCTACCTGCGTGTGTATCTTTCTAAGGTGCTTACGTTCTATAACTTTCCAAAATAAACTGGGCAAGCATTTAAGTTCGTTTTCGACATCAACCACGGATAGACATACGAGTGAAACCCCCAAGAATCTAGTTCCAATTTGGAGAGAAAATTTTTAACGTCATTCTTTATCGCGCTATGGAAACTTTTTTTTTTTAAATCTTCCTATTTTTGTTTACGAAAAACTGTCGAAAAAAAGAGCCAAATTCGATACTTTTTGTTCAAACCGCCGCCATTTTGTCAAATTAACAAAAAAAAAACCCCTCCATAGCGCGATAGCGACTTCCCTACAGATTAATAATCTTTTTGAAATTTTTGTTTCACATCAAAATTGCGGCCGCAATCGTGGACATCGTACAGGACCTTTTTTTACGTGTCATTTCAACAATTTATTCAACTATTATACACCCAATAAATAAACATTAAAAAAAATCATTTTGTATTCGTCATGAATGTATTTATTTATAAAAAAAACCGGACCGATTAGTTTATTTCAAGATTTAAAAAAAAAATCGCGAAAATCAGTGATTTTTCACACTGAGACGATTCCTTAAGAGGTCAATTTCGCACAAATTATTTTCGGAATGAACATTAAAGATGGGGTGTATGATTCGACACAAGTAATACTTGAAGTCTAGCTTTTTTAATGTGTAGTAATGCTCTCGATTGTAATCTACTACTAAGTATTCTAGAGATGGTTGTATGTAAATGTAATCGTTATTATGAGGTGTTGGTATGGGGATGACCTTATGTAGTTGGTAATTTTCATGGAATGGCAAGGGAATTTTTAATTCGAATATTACTTTGTCTTTCACAATGGCAGTGCTGACATGTCCTAAACGATAAATTTGAAGTACGCTATTTGTGTATCTAGCTATTGGCAAGGTAAGGGTCATTGGCAGATGTTTCTGGATATCTGTTAAGAAATCATCCACCTGCTTAGGTGTTATGATTGAAGGGTGTGGTTTGCCATGTCGTACGTCAGTTACCAGGTCTAAAAGCGTGTTGAGTGTAGTCTGATATCGTATCGTCATGAGAGTTGTGAGGGAAATTAAAGATTCGAATTCTAAGGTAACATTTACCTTTGCGATTTCCAGATGTAGTGCATTGATAGCTTCGCTGAGTTTTTGGAATTTGGTCTCGACTTGAGTGAATTGCCGTTTAATATCGGAGCGTGTTTTATTGAATATGTTTGCGGTTGTTTCGATTATCAAGATATCATCAGACCGAGTAGATGACCTTGATGGTTTTTTACGTTTTCTATTAGTTCATCGTATTTCTGAGCATCTTCCTCATCTAGAGTGCCAAATAGCGTTTTGCTGAGAGTACCTATTACATTAAAAAGTCCGCGTTCGTGCTGAGGGGTTTCTATGTTGAGAAGTTTGGATTTTTGATTTATTTCTTGCATTATAATAGAGAACTGTTATAAATTCAAGGTCTGCTCGTGTCCGTAAATGGTTTGACGAATGGTTTCTATTCTTTTTTCACATTCTTGAAGTCTAGCTAATTCGTACTTAAAATTAACTAAATCGTAATAAATTATGACTTTCCATTCATTGGTGAACAATCCCACTTTTCCAATCTCCTCAAAATATATTCCAAGATTATTCTGGAACGTGGTGATATTAAAGGCTTCGTCCCCTGATGAAAGCGGCAGGAAGCAGAACCATACAAACAAGGTTATCCTGTGGGGATTCTATACTTTAGTGTCTTCCGTAAAAAGCTTAAGATTATTGTTATGTAGGGTTTTATTCTTATTTCCTATTTTTATAGTTGTATTTTCTGCCGAATCTAATCTTATTACCTGATAAGAACCGTGCCATAATGGCGAAAGCTTTTTCTTCCGTGTATTATTTTGAGGAGAACTTTGTCTCCTAAATTGAAACGTTTGAAGCCTGAATTCTTATCGTAATAGTTCTTCGAATTTTCTTTTCACAAAATAATAGCTTCTCTGGCTATTTTAAACCCGTGTTGCATTCTAGTTTTTAATTCATGGACGTATTCGTCATAATAATTATACCTGGGCGTCGGATTACTTTTAAGGCCTGAAGGAATCGTTGCGGGGAATCCATATAGCAGTTCATGGGGTGTATAGTCCGTGCTCGAATGAGGCGTAGTATTATACACGTTTTGTTTTGTTTTATTTGGAGTAGGCTTGTTACTTCCTTTAAAATTTTACTTAGGAAGTTGGAACCCTGATCGGTGAGTAGTGATTCTGGAACACCCTGTTTGCAAATAATACTTTCTACGAATTCCCTAGCTATGGTTATTGCTTCCGCATTTTCTAGAGCGACTGCGACTGAATATTTTGTAAGGTCGTCCTGGAAAGTGAGCAAATATTTGTTACCATGATAGCTATTAGGCAATGGGCCTACTATGTCTAATAATATTTTTTCGAATGGTTTCGAACTAGTTGTAATTTTCATGGGGACCCTTTTAGTCGGAATTAGTTTATTAATTTGGCACGAAGGGCAATTTTTGATGTACCTTTTTATGTCTCTACGCATTCCCTGTCAGAAGTAGGATGCTTTTATCCTTTTAATTGTCCTGGAAATGCCTTGGTGTCCACCCATCGGTGTTTCATGATATTCCCGTAAGACCTCTTGTATTTCGAGAGAGTCTTTTAAAACCTTAACCTTCTCTAAATACATTATTATTCCAATACGGGTTTTCTCAAAAATTTTCGAACACATTTTTTTTAGTTCTCGTGAGTGGGGTTTATTAAGAGTAGGGGCGGACATATTGAGCTCGCGGAGTCCCTCCTCTTGACACATTTTCTTAAATTGTACTAGAAGCTCGTATATTGTTTTCTTGTCGGCATCAGTCCGTATCGGAATGTTGGCTTTCGCTAATATGAAATTATGATCGTTTATCTCTGATTTGGAAATTTTTCCCAGTTGCAATTTCCCAGGTTGATCAGTAATTACTTTCTCGTGCTGTTTTTCAACTTCACTTCTTGTTAGGGGGAGTAAAAAGAACTTGTGGGAGGCGCCTTTTTCAGTGAGCAAGGAATTATATTTCTCGTTTACAGGTACTAAAGATTGTTTCCCTGTAATTCGTTTAGATTGGCCCTTCTTTATTGCATTTACCACTTTTTCTTCAGCTGTGGAGTCAGCCTCAACGAGTTTTATTCTGCTGAGAGCGTCAGCGTTTACATTTAACCGTCCGGCTTTGTACTTGATTGTATAGTCATATTCCTCAAGCCATATCCTCCACCTAGCGAGTCTACTGGAGCAGTCTTTTAGGTTTATCAGCCAGACGAGTGGCTTATGATCCGTGAAGATTATGACATTTCTTCCTTTTCAATTGTCGAATATTTACTTTCGGCAGGGTTTAAGGTTCTGCTTGCAAAACATATTGGTCGATCCTTCCCGATTTCGCCCTGGGATAAAACTGCTCCCAGTGCTACATCACTTGCGTCCGTCGTAACTATGAACCTTTTGTCAAATTCAGGGTATCCTAATACAGGTGCAGTGATCAATTTCTCTTTTAAGGTTCTAAATGCTTCGTTGCAAAAAGCGTCCCACTCATATGGTGTGTCCTTTTTCAGCAGGTTCGTAAGAGGTTTTGCTAGTTTGGCAAAATGCGGAATGAGTCCGTGGTAGTAGCCTACGAAACCTAAAAATCCTTTGATTTCTTTAGGCTTTTGGTTGCAGGTAAGTCCTTAAGACTTTAATCTTAGTGGGGTCTGGATGGACTCCATTGGAACTTACAACGTGTCCTAGGTAGGTTATTTCTTTAGCAAGAAAATTACATTTTTGCTGTTGAAGTTTAAGATTGGCTCCTCTCAATCTTTCGAACACTTCCATTAACTTATTGTTATGGTCTAAAAGGTTGTAACCGTATATAACAATGTCGTCTAAGTAGACGAAACAACGTATTCCCTGAATTTCCGTTAGTATAGTATTCATCAGCCTTTGGAAAGTGGCTGGTGCTCTTTTAAGTCCAAAAGGCATTGGATTATAGTGGTAATGCCCGAAAGGTGTGCTGAACGCAGTTTTTTCCTTATCCGCCTCATCCATTGGGATCTGGTGGAATCCGTTGGCCAATTCTGGAGAAGTACTTAGATTTGCCTAACTGATCCAATATATCAGTTATATTGGGTAGAGGATATGCGTCACCTGTCGTGATTTCATTTAACCGTCTAAAATCTACTACCACCTTTTGCTACCGTTCGCGTCCGGTTTTTTCGGTACCAGAAGTAACGGGGAGTTCCATGGGTTGCTACTAATTACCTCATCCTCTAACATTTGTTTTATTTGCTTGTTTATTTCGCACCTCTGCGATTCAGGGAGCCTATATGGTTTCGAATAGATAGGAGGTTTGTCCGAAAATGTGGGTATAGTGTGTGTGACGGCATCCGTACAGGAAAGGTGGTCTCCTTTTAAATAAAAGCGATCGTTGTATTTTCGACAAATATGTTCAATACTTTCGCGTTCTTCGTTATTACAATGGCTTAACTCGATAAGTGTCTTAAGTTCTTTCAGTCTTTGCGATAATCCGCATTAACTATATCGTATCGGTTTAAGTCATCCCATGTAATTGAAGTGTCATTCGGTGAAAGTACCACGTCTTCATCATTAGTATTAAGGATAAACACATTAGCGAATCCATGCGTTGGTTTAACTATACAATCTGCCAAGAAGATACCTCGTTTGATTTCTTTTTTAGTGCATATAGCTACCTTATTATGGCTCACAGGTATTTCCGCGATAACTTCGGACTTGGCGGGAATGATTAGCTTATCTTTACCTCCTTTAATATTGTCTTTCCTACGTCTTTCCCCTCTATATTTGGTTTCACAGGTTTTTGCTTTCTACTCTCCATATTGTCGTTTTTTTGTGCAGTTGCTCGCCGCTGTCGCGTATATTTTCTTCATTAATCAAAGTAATTTCATTTAAACTTCCGCCCACGGTATTTGAATATTTATTCCAAAAAATGGTATTTGTATACTCCTTTTAATTTTGGAATCATTTTTATTCTTTCGTTTTGGTTTGATTCTTTAGTTGGATGCGTTTTACTTATTTCATTTCTTATTTCCATGCACTCTTCAACTGCGGTGTATGGTTCGTTTTTGTTTGTAACCACCACTGGGCTACGTTTATTTCTATTCTTAATGTTATTCGATTCATCTGTTCTTACAGGTTCATTTTCAAATAGTTTTCTTTTTCCTTTTGAATTATCTATGATCACATTTTTATTAATTTTACTTATATTACTACATTCCGTATTAGGTTATGGAGAGTACCGTGAAGTCGGTATAGGGTTAATAACGTTTTGTGGTTCTCCTAGCACTATTTCCATTTAACTTTTCGGGTAATTGATGGTGCAACCATATTCTGTCAAAAAATTGCCTAATAGTCCGTCGCAGGGTAATGTATTCTCCCCTTTTATCAAATGGAAGGGATCATCAGATCAGATTTTGGTGCAACAGGTGCTCCCTACGTCCAGGCTTCCGTACGATAAGCCTTTTGAAGTAATGTAATCTCCCGAAAGAGTGGTGATCAAACACCTTTGGTTAATGTCCACCATGCTTTCGCCAGAAGTGGACGTGAGTTTATGCAGACTGATTTCTGCACCTGTATCTACGAGAAATGTGGAATTACCCTTACTTGACATTGAAAAAGGCAATGTTACGGTGATACCACGTTCTGTTACAGTGATAAGAACTTTCGCTAAGATTTTTAGTTGTGCTAATGGACATCGGCCTATACCTCTAGACTGCGGAACGAATGGCCGGAAATTTCTTCCCGCGTGACATCGTTTCCCGAATCGTAATTACTTTCTTGGTTTAATAGCCGTACTTGCCGTAAATTCAGTTATGGTTCGTTGTACTTTTGATTGGGTGGCATCCTATGTCTTCCTTGATATCCACCGAGTTCGGGTCGGTGTGGTTCCGTGCGGCTGGTTTCGTTCACAGGGCGCGGATAGAACCCCTTCTGCGGTTGCCAAGTTACATTGCGTTGGTTATAAGATGTGAACGGCTATTGTCGTCGGGGATTTTGGTCGCTTGTCCTTCTATTGTAGTCGCTACGTCGTGCTCGACACTCACTTGCGTCGTGGTTTGGTTTATTACAGTAGGAGCAGTAGAGTCTCCTTACTGTAATAATCGGTGCTTTACAATTAAAACAAGAACACGTGTTTTTAAAATATAACTTTTATTACTAGGTCTAGTCTCTAAGTTAACCGAATACAGACTGCCTTCATGATTTTAACAATTGTGTACTCAACCTGTGTTAGCTAAGCTGTGATGACTACTACAAGTAAGGAATGTGTTAATGTGTCAATTAGTTTTACTCTAAGTTCAATAGTGTACAAGTTCACTTTATATATAATTATATAACACCACCTCCCTTTTCTTTAGACTTTTATGATTAAGTTATATAGTTTTATAAAAGATTAAAATTCAAAATAATACAATTCAATTTTGTTTTTGTTTTTTTGTTTGTTTTTGTTCTTACATACTATTAAATTCAAAATTCCTATATGTAGGTATATACAGTTCTATTAAGATATTTGAAATCTAGCTGGTGGTTTTACAATGCGACCTGCTCTAGTTACATAGTGTTCATTTTTCAAACTTTTATCTCTACTACTTACTGGAGGGTTAACTTCAGCTGAGTTGCTATGGGTATCTTCATGCCCCTTTTCTAAATTTTCATCAGATGCATTCGTGGGAAGCGAATATTCTTCTAATGGCATTCTAGGTTGTGGCGAAAGCAGTGATGGTCGTAAGTGTGATAAGTTTCTACGTAACACTTTATTATCTTCTGTTCTAATTATATATGACCGTGGACTTTTGTGTTTATTTTCTATTGTCGCTGGAGCCCAAACCTTACCTCTTCTATACGTTGCATTGTCTCCTTTTTTAAATTTAAATTCAGATCGGAGTTTGATTTTTCTATCATGATACTTCTTGTATCGCCGTTGTGACTGTTGTATTTCCTTGGTAATGTTTTGAGGAATTTGAGGTTTTAATAGAGTACTTTTTAAGGGAATTTTCGTACGGAGGCGTCTACTCATAAGCAACTGAGAAGGAGTGTAGGAAAGACCTGTTATTGGAGAACTACGGTAAGATAGTAAGGCACTATTTAGGTCCTTACTCTCTTCAAAGCATTTCTTTACAAGAGATTTACTGATATAGACGGCCCGTTCCGCTAATCCATTTGAGCGGGGATACAAAGGACTTGAAGTAGTAACTGTAATATTCCAATCGTTTGAAAATTCTTTAAATTCGTATGATGCGAAAGGTACATTATCGGCTACAAGAATTTCCGGTATTCCGTGGGTTGAAAAAATATTCTTCAAATGACTTATAGTCTCCTTTGCTGTCTTATTTTTTAGTTCCTTTAACTCTAACCACTTAGAGTAATAATCCATAAAGACCAAGTATGACGTTTTCCCATATTCGAATATATCACACGCGACTTTATTAAAGGGCACTTTTGGTATTTGGTGTGGTATTAAAGGAAAATTCGAGTTATTATATTGGTACCTTTCACATATGCGACATTTCATTATATATTGCTCTATATCATCATTCATTTTAGGCCAGTAGACTAATTGCCTCGCGGCTGCGCGCGTTTTGGATATCCCCATATGACCTTCATGCAATTTACGTAGGATATCTTCTCTTTCCGACGAAGGAATAATTATTCGATTTTTATAGAATAACAGGTTGTTTTCTAAATATATGTCGTTTCGAATTTGCCAGTACTTTTTAAGAGTGGGGTTGACTTTTCGTACTTCATTAGGCCAGCCATTTCGGCACATGTCAATAAGTTGCAAGCATTCAGGGTCTTGCTCCACAGCCATTCTTATTTGATGACACCGATCGTGAGTGATATTGATTGAATGTACTGTTTCATTTAATTCTGAGTCTACTTCTTCTGATATATCTTTGCGGTATGCTCTTGAGAGGGTGTCAGCTATGAACATGTATTTTCCTGGAATGTATTTAATTTGAAGATCGTAGATCGATAGCTTAAGCCTCATACGCTGCAATCTACTGGAATGCACCTCACTTATTAGTTTATTGAATAAAGCGACTAACGGTTTGTGATCTGTTAAAACCGTTACCGACCTACCGTAAATGAAATTATGAAATTTACGACATGCGAATAAAATCGCTAGTAACTCTTTTTCTACTTGAGCGTACCTAGATTCCGCGTCTGTAAGCGATTTAGAGGCATAAAATATAGGCTTATTATTTTGAATTAAGCAACTCCCCAGACCGTTTTGTGAGGCATCAGTCTGAATAATTATTGGACTATTTTCCTCAAAATTTTGAAGTACTGGTGCAGAGGATATCACCTCTTTTAATTTCATAAAAGTTTTTGTATGAATTGGTAACCAAATGTATTGGACATTGCTCTTTAGCAAATCCCTTAAAGGCGCCGTAATTTCTGATAGGTTAGATATGAAGTTTCTAAGATAGTTTACTACTCCTAAAAACCGTTGTAATTCTTTTTTACTCACTGGTTCTTGTATTGCATTAATAGCTTCTTTACGTTCAGGATCAATTTGTATACCCAACTTCGAAAAAATGTAACCAAGATATTTAACTTCCTCTAAGCAATATTGTAATTTTTTGGGATTAAATTTCACGTTAGTCATATTTGCCCGTTCAATCACTCTTCGTAAATTTTGGTCATGCTCCACTTTGGTGTTGCCGGCTATCAATAAGTCGTCTATGTATACGAAGACACCCGGCAAATCTCCAAAGTATTTGGCGTTTAATTTTTGAAACAATTCAGGCGCAAAGTTCAACCCGAAAGGCAAACGCAAAAATTTGTAGCATCCAAAAGGAGTGCTAAAAGTGCACAAGTCGCTGCTGGGTTCATCAAGTAAGACTTGCCAGAATCCGTCTTTTAAATCGAGCACGGTAAAAAATTGTTTACCTTTCAATTTATTTGATAAATCTTCGAAATGAGGAATTTCATATGGTTCTTTGACTATATTGAGATTTAATTCTCGTGGGTCAAGACAGAGGCGTAAACTTTTATCTGGTTTTTCGACAATAATTAGATTGTGCACCCATTCTGTTGGGTGATCTACTTTACAAATAATTTTGCACTGTTCCATTTCTATTAGTTTGGACTTAACCTTGTCCCTCAGAGCAATTGGGATCCTTCGCGGAGCTTTAATTATCGGTCTTGGACCAGATTTCAAGTGAATTGTGCATTTGTCTGGAAAATTACCTAAACCTTCAAAAGTTCTTTTATTTGCTTTTAAAAATTCTGTTTTACTATTAGGCAAACTGACAACTTGTGTATTGCTTGTTTCATAGATTTCTTCGACCCGTTTAATTAAATTTAATTGTGAACAAAAATTTAACCCTAAAATGGGTGATGAGTCTGCATCGACAACAATAAAGCGTTCTACATAGTGTTTATTTTTATACTTCACGTCTAAATTAAGAGCACCTAAAACTTTTAACTTATGACCACCGTATGCCTCCAAATTTATTTTGATAGTTTTTAAATGTAAATTTTGAAATGAATTATCATAAACATATTTAGGAAGAATATTCACTTCAGAGCCGGTGTCAACTTTGAATTCAATTTCACGACAATTATTTAAAACTAGTTTTATACGCCAGCCATTGTTAACCCTTTCCACGGATTCACTGTATATGCTATCAATTATAAGGTTCTCTATATCCCTATTTGGATAATAATTAGAAATTTCGCTCACACCTTTACTAGTAGACTTGCTATAGACTTTTTTCTTATCATTTCTATTTAATTTAAGTTTACAAACTATCGAAAAATGATTAACTTTACCGCAATTATTACAAGTTTTATTGAAAGCTGGACAACAATTTACCTTGTGATCATATGAGCAATTTGTACAATTTCTTATCATTTTATTACTTCCTGATAAATTTCCTAAACCTTTCCCTGCACTCTTACCTACATCCAGTTTACGTGGCTTACCGATGTTTCTACTTCTATTTAATTGGTTATATGAAATTTTACTGACCTCATGGATATTTTGGGAACCTTGTAACTCCTTCGCTTGTTTGTGCGTAGCTTCAGCGATGCGGCAGATCTCTATGGCCTTGGGTAATGTTAAATCATCCATACGAAGTAATCTCTCTTGCACGTCAGAATTGTTGATACCGATGACGATTCTGTCCCTGATCATTTGATCACGTATTGGTTCACTGTTATTGCTGAAATCACAATTTGTTGCCTGTTTACTTATATCCGTTAGGAACCTCTCAAACGGCTCGCCATCTTCTTGCTTTCTCGAATGAAATTTGTAGCGTTCATAAATTAGAAAATTCTTCGGCTGGCAATATTTGTTAAAATGTTCAATTATTTTAGCGTAACTTGTTTTATCTTGGGCGGTAATTTTTAGCGTGTCAAAGATTTCAATTGCTTTTTCCCCCATTAGGTTTAAAAGCATAGCAATTTTTACTTCGTCCGAAATATCGGCTCCCTTTGTTGTTGCCGTGAAGAAAATTTCAAAATGTTTTTTGAATTTATCCCATTCTTGACTTACATTTGCATCAAAATTTAATGGGGCTGGTGCTCGAAATGTAGCTGTATCCATTTTTCTCTTGAGTCTGTACTTGCACTTCTCTAGTATAATTTCTCAATGCGATTATTTAGTATGTTTTCTGTTTTCTTAACTTAATTTTCAAGAAAAACTCGGCTGCGCCATGTAATAATCGGTGCTTTACAATTAAAACAAGAACACGTGTTTTTAAAATATAACTTTTATTACTAGGTCTAGTCTCTAAGTTAACCGAATACAGACTGCCTTCATGATTTTAACAATTGTGTACTCAACCTGTGTTAGCTAAGCTGTGATGACTACTACAAGTAAGAAATGTGTTAATGTGTCAATTAGTTTTACTCTAAGTTCAATAGTGTACAAGTTCACTTATTATATAATTATATAACACTTACTTCCCTTTTTATTTGTTGTCCGCCGAACGACGGAATTATTTTATTTCGGTAACAAGTTTCCTTTGTGTTTCCCCTTCTATTACATATTTCGCAAGTAGGTGGCGACCTACGTATTGTTTCGTTATATTGCTCCCTTGGGTTCCTCTCTTCGACATACGCGGAACGCTCCAGAATGTAGTCGATTAAGTTAGAGAGTTCGGTATCATTTCGGGCTTGTGCTGGTGTTTGGGATCAATATCTGCGAACCGCTGCATTCGTGTACAACAACAGTGTACACGAGGGGACGAAATTAACTCCCATAGACTGCCTTTACGGCTTCACAGCGGATGTGCCGTCAAATCTGAAACGAGAACCTGAACCCGTGTATAATCACGAGAGCTACTATCAGATCCTACGATACAAGCTCCAAAGGTCTTATGCCACGGCACAAAAAAACCTACTCGCTAGCAAACAACGGTCGAAATTATACTACGACAAAGCTGTTCGACCCCTATCGTTTCACATAGGTGACAAAGTCTTACTCAAGAGCGAAAGTCGAAAACATAAGCTCTCTCAAATCTGGGTAGGACCATACCTGGTAATCAGGATACCATCATCGGTGAATACAACAGTAAAAATGGGCAAGCGTACAGTTACGGTTCACAACAACCGTCTTAAGCCATTCTATGAATAAATAATTTCAATTGAAATTTTTTTTCGCGTCGTGGCGTGCTACCACAATCTACGGTCGAGATGAAGATCGTAACGCAAAGCCAGCACAAAATCAACAAAAAAAAAGTCCCTTAACAACTCGGTCCAATCGGGTTCAAACCAACCTTTATTAAACATTTTTTATTTCTTATAACCTTTTTACGTAATTTCGAATCACTTAACGTAAACCTCCCACTTCACCTATTAAACGTGCTTAAAACTACGAAGTACCAAGCAACAGGACTTCACTATCTTTTAGCACAGCAACACATAATTAAAAGAACGACTATTACCAAAAAGTCGAACCCTAAACTCGAAAGAACTCTTGTGAAATTCCGTCAGAGACTGAACCACCAAAAATCCCTCTCCTTAATGCTATATCTAGTTCAGTTCGCTAACGAGTAGACGTGTGCCCGCTTTAGCTCCAGATTTTTTAGTTGTGCACGGTATCAAAGTCTCCTTGCATTTTTGTAGTTTAATTGACGGCAAATATTTTAACCAAAATTGTTCTGTGAGCCATTTTGTACGAAGCTGAAGTTTTATTGGCGCTGTAATCTGCAATTTGAAAATTTTAATTTTCAATTTTTTCGACTAGCGGGTGTTTCTCCGTAGCTGTTTGGCTCAGGTTGCTATTGCTGTGTTTGTGAGACGTTGTTGGTTATTTCCTCTATTCGCTCATCACTCACACAACATGACTAGCAGGGGCCAGAAAAAAGAGAGAGAAGAAAGCAATAGCAGTCAAATGCAGACTCGCAGACTTGCCAAGGTTGTTTTGGATGACTCAGTTTCTGCTGATGACGTACTGAGCAGATTAGTGCAATCTCTGGAGGCGCGTCTTCTAAGAAAAATCAATGATCTCGTTGACCAGCTTGAGATCCGCATCGCTGCCAAAATTGATGACGCTATAAGCTGCCTCAATAACAAAATTGCAACCTGTGAGAGTTCTCTAAACAAACTCCAGCGGAACAACAATTTATTGCAGTCGCAACTGAACGACTTTCAACGTATTCAGCGCTCGAGTGACGCAATAATAAGAGGGATTCCTAATCGGGAGACGGAGAATGCGCTTGCAGTGGTGAAGACTATCGCTTCAGTGATTCAGCACCCTATCTCTACATATACTGATGCTTTCCGCATTAAGCCTAAATCGCCCGGAATAAACACGCCGATCGTAGTACGCTTTTCTTGCATTTCGGAGGCGTAAAAGCGTTAAATTATCTGATCTGGATGATTTTGGTTCAGCAAGCCCAGTCTATATTTCTGAAAGCTTGACCCCGCTTAACAATTCAATCTTCAAGGAGGCAATAAAACTCCGTAACCAGGGAAAATTGTCTTCAGCCAGAACAAGGAATGGTCTACTTTATATTAAGAAGAAAAAGGATGATTCCAAGATTAAAATTATTAGTCATGAAGACGTTCTGATGAGTATTTTTGTTTCAAAATAATTTCTTTCAAATTAACAATTTTCAAACTAATAAATTTCTAGTTCTTATTTTGTTTTTGATAACACTCTTTTTGCAGACATTATTATTTTTAATTTCTACTTTTGCGTTTCTATTTTTCTAAATTTATAAATTTTCTTTGTTAATACTCTTCTTTTTTTTTTGCCAACTGTAGTATTTTAATTCTATTATGGCGTTATTATTTTCTATTTTTATTTCTATTGATAAATTTTTTGTAACTTAGTTCATGATGGTTCCACTACGAGGATTTTTGTTATCTTATTACTTTTTCGAATCGAGTTGTCTTGTCGTACTGTGCTGATCGTGGCCCACTATATTATGAATACGTATAATCTTCCTGGTTTGGACAGGGTGGGAACTATGATGAAGATATTATGTAATCAGTCTTCTGGTATAAGAGTTTGTACGCTAAATGCGAGAAGTATTCGCAATAAGATTGACGAGCTCCGCTATATTTTTTCTGATCCAAATTAACATGCAATTTTGATCAGTGAGACATGGCTGACTGATGAAATTCCAAATTCATTCATATCATTGCAGGGCTTTACTGCTTTTCGTAACGATCGCATCGGACGCCGGGGAGGTGGCGTTGCTGTCTACGTAAGGGACTGGTTGAAACCCAAACGAATTTACTCATCAGTCGACCAGTCAGTTGAGTTTTTGTGCATCGAGATCTGCACAAATAATGATAGGTGCATAATAACCTCTGCGTACTGTCCTCCTAGTTGTTTTGATTGCGATAGCGCCCGTGAAACGTGACTGCTCAGCGCATAATTTTCTATATTTTCTCCAGTCCATTAACCTTACCGTAGTCAACCACTATCCGACATATTTTAATTCAGAGAATCCCTCGCTTCTTGATTTAATTCTTGTGTCAGACCGCGATAAGGTTCTAGCCCACAACCAGATCACTCCACCCAGCACTCTCGATCACGATCTCATGTTTTTAGCCTATGATCTTGCTGTAAACTCTAGCCCACCTCCTATTAACTTTACGTACCGTGATTTTAGCAACATCGACCTGCCTTCCATGTTTGATGAATGTCTGCTTCTGCCCTAGGAAAACATACTCCGTTTTACCTCAGCTGATGAAAAGGTCGATCTCTTTACGTCATAAGTCTTGTATTTATTTGACAAGTATGTCCCCTTGAGATCGAAATGTGTTGCTGCAACTCGATGCCCATGGTTCTCGGCTAGGGTCAAGTCCCTTATCACCGAGCGGGAATATTTATATCAGCGCTGGAGAAGGGTTAGAACTGATGAGTCGAGATCGTTATACGAATTCGCTCGCAACAGGACTAATACGGCGATACGTCGTGCCAAACAACAATTCTTTAACAACAAACTGAGCACGGATCTTGACTCTAGTACGTTATGGCGCAATTTACGGCAGGCCGGAGTATACGGCAAGGACCGAATTCCATGCACCTTTAAACCTGATGATCTTAATACTTTTTTCACTTCCGTAAATTATGTCCCTTCAGTAGCTCCAAGTCAGGCCGCCGTTTTTGATAACCCAACCAGTCCTCCGGTGATTAGTCATTCTACCAATTTGTTTTCTTTCCGTGCGGTCGATCTTGATGAAGTCGTAGCTGCTATTAGCTCAATCAAGTCAGGCGCAACAGGACCAGATAACCTTTCACCTCGCTTTATCAAACTTGTATTCCCTATAATCGGTAGGTATATTCACCATATATTAAATTCCTGTCTCACTAGATCTACGTTTCCCACTACCTGGAAGACTGCTATAGTTCTACCCATACCTAAGAAGTCCTGTCCAGAATCACCATCGGACCTTCGCCCTATTAGCCTACTAAGCTTTTTGTCTAAAGTTTTGGAGAAGCTTATGTATAGGCAAATACTGGAATATTTGGAGAAATATAACTTGTTAACATGTTGGCAGTCTGGCTTCCGAGCCTACCACTCCTGTGAAACTGCCATTCTAAAAGTCTCTTCTGACCTAAGACGCGCGCTATTTAGGGGAACGAATTAACCACCTTAATTCTTCTTGATTTTTCTAAGGCTTTTGATTGTGTTGATCATTGTATTCTCATTCGCAAACTTTTTTATTATTTTATGTTTGATACACTGGCAGTTCAAATGATTATTAATTTCCTCTCGGGCCGTTCTCAACAGGTTAAGGTTGACAACACATTCTCCTCGCGGCTATATCTGAGGCAAGGCGTGCCTCAAGGATCAATTTTGGGTCCGTTACTGTTCAGTTTATTTATTAATGATCTGCCGTCGGTGATCCGCGACTCAACTATTCATCTCTATGCGGACGACGTACAATTATATTTAAGCCGGCCGATAGGTCTCATTGAGGACTGTATAGCTCGCATTAATTCTGACCTTGAAAGTATATGCATATGGTCCGATTATAACCATTTGCAGCTAAACCCTAGAAAATCGCAGTTTATCATTTTCTCCAACAACGTAATTGATCAGTCTAATATTCCGTCGGTGGTTTTAAACGGGTATTCGCTACCAGTTCTATAAAAAGTTAAGAATCTTGGGACTACTATGAATCAGCAAATGAAATGCTGCGACAATACAAAGGGGAAGCTTGGCGTGATTTATGGCTAAGATTAGTTAAGGCGTTAATAATGCCCCATTTTACCTTCGGTAGTATGATCTACCCGAAGCTAGATAGCACCTGTGCGCGTAAAATGGAAGTGGCTTTCAACGACTGCATACGTTTTGTTTTCGGAATACGGAGGTACGACCATGTTTCACCGTTCCGGATGAGAGTGCTTGGGTGCACATTGTCATCTTATCTAAAGCAAAGGGCTCAAAGGGGAACACTCTTCCTCTTAATATCCAAACATCGGGCACCTTCTTCTTGTGTACTGTAACCAGCAATAAAGATTATTATTATTATTATTATCTAGAAGCTCCTCCTGACGGCAATCTGAATTGCTGTTACGCCTTACTTGGCTTCTACACCCCGCGAATAAAGGGATAATTATAATAACATTTTCTTTAAATGCCTTATCCACTCTATTTTTAACCGACTTCCCAAAAACACAGAGGTTCTAAGTTCGACGCGTATTTTTTTTTTAATTTTTTTTTTTTATGTCTGACCGGACATAACTTCGTAACGCGTCGACCAATTTTGATGATTCTTTTTTTGTTGGGTAGAGTATGTTCACCGATTGGTACCATGTCAAAAAAATTTTTGGTAGGGTGGAGGTGGGGGGTGGGGGTGAAACCTAAATTTGTAACGCGTGGACCGATTTGGATGGTTATTTTTTTGTTGTACAGAGTATGATCCCCCATTGCTAATAGGAGAAAAAAATTTGGCCTAGGATGGTGGAGGGGAGGAGGGCTAGGCTAACTTTGTAACGAGTGGACCGATTTGGATAATTCTTTTCTGTTGGGTAGAGTATGTTCCGTGGTTGATACCAGGAGAAAAAATTTTTGGAGGGATGGGAGTAGGGGGTGGGGGTGGAACCTAACTTTATAACGCGTGGTCCGATTGCGATGGTTCTTTTTCTGTTGTATAGAGTATGATCCCCCATTGCTAATAGGAGAATAATTTGGTCCTATGGTGAAAGGTGTTGGTGGGGAGGAGGGGTTGCCTAACTTCGTAACGCGTGGACCGATTTGGATAATTCTTTTTCTATTGGGTAGAATATGATGCTTGGTTGATACTACCAGAAAACAAATGTTGCTGGGGTGGGGGGGAGGGTGGAACCTAACTTTTTACCACGTGGACTGATTTGGATGGTTCTTTTGCTGTTGTATAGAGTGTGATCACCCATTGCTAATAGAAGAATAATTTGGCCCATGGTGGAGGGTTGGGCGAGGGGAGGAGTAGTCTAACTTCGTAACGCGTGGACCGATTTGGATATTTCTTTTTCTTTTGGGTAGAGTATGCTCGCTGGTTGATACCACGAGAAAAAAAATTGTTGGTGTGGTTGGGGTGGGAGAAGGGGGGGTGGAACCTAACTTTGTAACGCGTGGACCGTTTTGGATGGTTCTTTTGCTGTTGTATAATGTGATCTCCCATTGCTAATAGGAGAATAATTTGGTCCTATAGTGATGGTGGGGCAGGGGTAGGAGTAGTAACTTCGTAATGCGTGGACCGATTTCGATAATTCCTTTTCTGTTCAGCAGAGTATGTTCCTTGATTGATACCATGAGAAAAAAAGTTTAGTGGAATGGGGGTGGGGTAGGGGGTTATAGCTAACTTTTAACGCGTGGACCGATTTGGATGGTTATTTTCATAGTATAGAGTCGAAGACACTAAAAAGTGAAAAATAAAATAGTTTTTAAAAAAAAAGTTGAACCGACTTCACAAAAAGTGCTAAAAAGCATAAAATAATTTTTAATTTTATATCTATTACGACATTTTGAAGTCGGTGCAAATTTAACAAATAAAACAAATACAGAACTACGTAATTCTACCTGAGCTACGTATTACGTATTTACGTAATTCTACCTAGCTCACGGGATCAAAAGGAAGGACGATTAAATACTTTTGTAGTTGTAGTTGTTTGGTTTGTTTGATTTGCACCGACTTCAAAATGTCGTAATATATATAAAATTAAAAATTATTTTATGCCTTTTAGCGCTTTTTGTGAAGTCAGTTCAACTTTTTTTTTTAAAACTATTTTATGTCTAAGGCAAAACCTTTACTCTTTAATTATATCTACACGGTTGTATAGTGATTTACGTCCACTTTGGATCTAACATTGCCTTATAATTCTTCCTTTTCTCGCCTCTGAGGCCGAGACAGGAACTTCTTCCTGGTAGTCCCTTGAGGTCCTACTCCTCTACCCCGAAATATTGTATTCAACAGTAGATATCAAAACAACTACCCAAAGGTAACCAACTATTATACCCACTTCCAGTGACTTACCAGAAAATTCTTCCTGGTAGTCCCGTGTCCTGAAGTCGGCCTGCGGATATAAAAAATCCGCATCAAACAATTTCGGAACACTACACTGGTAAATACATATGAAGTCTACGATAAGTAAATTATAACTCTCCCGACTAATTGAAAACAAAAACTCGCCATATTTAAAAGTTGCTAATTATGGCTCCACCACATTCCCAACAACAAGAAATTGATGCAAGAACCACCATTACCACCCTCGCCTCTAGGGCTACAACAGGAGTTTCTCCTGACAGCTTTCGCCCTGAGGTACACCCGCGGAAATATAACATTAGTTGAAAACCACTTTAGGGAAAATCTACGCTTAGTAAATAAGAAAATTGATTTAAAAACCTCCATTAACCATATTCCTCTCCCCAGGTATGATACAAAACGCTATCATCCTTGGATTAATCATGTCCATTATGGGAAGTAGTACGTCGAGGACATACTCGGTGAACCTACTCAACAATACAGGAGTATTATTCGAGGAAGCCTCATGGTTTACCACTCGGCTTGGAATATACTCACGGAATTGGACCTGACGGAGTTGGACAATCAAACAACGATTGCGGAACGAGCTGAACACTACGTGCATCAACTGTGTGGAAACAACACGGTAGGAGACCTATGCGAACTTCAACAAAAACATATGCAGCCAACGAAAACATCAAACAACGCACAAAGGTAATTAAACAAGCTGTTCCCAAATCTCGTAAAACGAGATCCATCTTTGACGGCATCGGAAACGCCATGCACTACCTATTCGGTACCATGGACAGTGCCAATGAACGCGAAGTCTATAGTCGCCTGGATGAGTTGGAAACTAACCATCAGGTACTCGCTGATTTGGAGAAAGAACAAATCAAGTCAAGACTGCGCTTAACAAGATTCAAAGACCATTAAATTCACTGCTCGAAAGACAACGGCAAATAGCCTACCAGATGAGTGATTTGAATTACTTAACCGATAAAATCGTAGCAGGACAAATGAGGCAGGAAATAGTCTCTAGTCTGTTGCTACAAATGGTAGAAATTGAGTTTCGACAGCAGGCGCTACTGGATATAATAACCTCTAGCCGAAACAACCAAATTCATCCCCTGCTGATCGCCCCTGATTTACTCCTTGAGATTTATCACAAATCTCACGCCACGTGTTCAAACGCCCAGAATTGTCTATCAATTCTCCACCAAACGGCAGTATTACAAACACACCTGTTGCAAGAAAAATTGGTAATCAGAATTACATTACCAATCTTCAATCTTCCAAAAATGAAGTTGCAACGAATCAGGTGCTTCCCTATACACACGGAAGCAAATCATTCACTAGTCCCGGAAATAGAATATTCCCATATAGCGAGTCAACTTTCGACTCAGGAATTTCTATTACTTAAACCGGAGAACATGAAAGCATATCGGAAAGTCACTCGAGATGTCGAGGAGGACACTTACGCTGGTTTGCTAAATACGCCGATAACAAAAGCAACACAAACGGATGAATGCGTGATCAAGTTGCTCTTCAATCCCCTGAATGAAAACCCTAGGTATTTGCTAAAGGTGCAAATACCTCTCAGGGACATTTTAATTAAGGGGACATTTACATCAGTTGGGACCAAAAAATTCATTTTTTTTATTGGCTTTGATTGATTGATATCTTGAGTAGTTTCCGAGTTACAGGTCATTAAAGGGGCGTGCCTCCCGTCGAGCGCCCAACTGCATTCTAAGCGAAAGCGAAGTCGACTGAAATGTTTTAGGCCAAATATCTCAGCTTGTCACATTTTTTCCTCTCGGCAGCGTTTCTGAGCAAACGGCTACTGCGATTTTTCACAAAAGCGTTCTAATTATTCATTTCATATGTCATTGTGGTATAGACCTCAATTTTTTATTCTGATTGTTTTTTTCAAAAGTTAATAAAAAAATAGTACTAAAAAAATGACCAAAAAACGAGGTTTTTTTTTCAAATGGCCTCCATTTTGTTTTTTATTGGAATTTTGGCTTGCCAAACGTCTATACCACGCATTATGGTATAAACTTTAAAAAAATGTTGACTTTTTTGTTTTTAGGTCACGTGTGTACCCAGGAAATGTGCCGAGAACACGACGTGTCCGCCGAGAACGGCAATCTTTGACGGCGCGGAGGGGGGGTTGGACTTGGGGGGGATGAATCGGCGACGTAGCAAATGTTACTTAAAAAATGTACAAAAATAATAAAAAAAAGTTCAATTGATTAGCATTGTTCATTCACGAGATATACGGTCTCAAAAAATCAATCATGAAATTTTGGTCCAACTGATGTAAATGTGCCCTTAAATTAAATAGGCCAAATTGAGAACAACAACCATTGTGCATATTACATGCACCCAGCAATTAATCACGCATCGCCTCTCTGGACAGGGAATCTTGGTCATTAACCAACCCTGCCACTTACAAATAGGACCACATACCCTATATTACGAGGCTGAAAATACACATCCACTACTTTCCACGCAACCAGCGTAGCAAATGAAATGGCAAAGGAATTAGATTCTTTCATGGAATTGATTTGGAATTCTCCGACGCTGTCATTGCTACATTGTTAATTAAGAAGTTCTTTTATAAGAACTAACCGCTTGGTATTCATCGCCGATCATTTCGCCGAACTACGTTATAAAATATCTTTTGGGGTTGTTCCAAAGCATGTAAACATAGGAAAAAAATTGTTTTCATTTTTATAATATTGCACTCAACATTTATTTAAAAAACAAAAGAAAAAAAAACAAAAGGGTGTACCTTAATTAAGTATTAGGGTTATCATTTTACATTTTATATTAGATTTGTGTATTGAGAGAGATTTTAAATTTAATTTCTGGAATGCTGTTCGTATTTAACTGTGCATAGTGGTTTAACTGCTGTATTCAGGTTAAATCCTAAGTTCTGACTCTGCCAAAGTCTTATTAGTACATAGTAATAACTCCCGTATAATTAGAGTGTTGGATGCTAGAGAGATAAAGAGAGAAAAGAATTGAAAAATTGTGAAATTTTTTCTATGGAGGAGTAGTTAAGAGCAAGTCGCACTTACACCTAATTAGTAGAAAGGAAAAGAAAAATGTTCAATATTTACTTTAGAAATCGTACTTATATTCGTAAGAAATGTGAATTCCGCTTACCGGATAGGTACTTTTGCGTTCGCCAGTATATCTCTTAGTGAGACGTCTCGTACGTAATATAGATATTTTATTTTCTGGTTGGAAATTTAATGATATTATTGCTTTTATGACAGTCTACACTACGTTGGACTTTTATGCACAAAAGACCCCGGCGTTGCAGCTAGTTAGTTACCGTCGGGCATAACTTACCTTAACTTTGATTTATTTTCGCAACTTTTTAGCCAATTCCTTCCTTTTAATTTGAGTAAATACATTTTTATTTTTTTTATAGCTTATTGATTTTTTTTTGCATTTGCAAATGATGATGAACTAGATGGCCTGGAATTGAGAGACGTAGAATAATTAAGTTATACATAAGCATATATTCCAAGTGAGCCTTACCGTATAAATACCTGTCTGTATGTCTGATGTCTGACTCCTTTTATAGTTTATGAGTTATACAATAAGTATTACAGGATGGTTGAATTGCTCACTGGATGTCAATATATTATAATTATATGAACTAAGTTTATCTTTGTTTCAGGTATTCCTATGAAACTTCTTGTCCCTATTGCCCCCCTCCCCCTCATCCCGTCTCGCTCCTCCCTTATGTCTTAAATTTGATTTTTTTTCAGCACTCTTTTTAGGTTGGGCCTACACCTTAGACAGGTGTAGAGGGTAGTTTTTTTCTTGTTTTTGCGAATTTCAAGATGGTTCAGTACATCTAAAGGTGAGAGGTGACACATCAGCATCTTCTGATGCGCTTCGTGCCACTAAAGAGATGGCATGTCAGCTTAGGCTGATCCGCTAGTCCTTCTCGGACTTAGGCGATGTTGGCCTGAACGGGTGTTATGTCTTCCCCTTTTCTTTTCAAGTGCCTTCGAGGTCTAGTGCCTCTGTCCTGACATGTCTAAGAGTATCTCCATAGGCATGTCACTTTTAGCAATAGGGACACACTTTAGCCGACTCTGCCCTGTCCGCGGCATTAAATAACTGATGCTCGGGATTAATGCCTGTGTCTTTGGCGATGTTGCTCCTGACATGCCTTATCTCAGGGATCATTAGTGTCTCGTGCCGCAGGGAGCTGGTGAGTCGGACGAATACCCGACTTAGGCAGTAGCCAGCGTTACTCTTTACTTGATCGTCTACGCTTGAACAGAACCGATGCCGTCTTGGAAGGACCGTAAAAGTGCGCGTTGAGTACATCTAAGCTCAGGGTTGACTCCAGCTCCACAGGCAGGACAGACGTTGTAGATAGTAGTATAGATATGCGGGTTCTGCCTCAAATGTGAACATTAAAAATGGCAAATTTGCGAGGGAAATCGAGGTCTGACGTCACATTTTTGCACATTTTCAATGGTCCAGAACCCGCATAACAATTTTTGGAGAACAGAGATAAGGAAATGGCTGGAAATCGAGGTCTGACGTCATATTTTTGCTCATTTTCAATGGTCCAGAAACCCCATAAAAATTTTTGGAGAAGAGAGATAAGGAAATGGCTTGGATTTTGGGTATTCCGTCTTAGAGGCTACAATTGGTCTTCTTGTTCTTCTTTGGTTTACACCTGGACCTGGATCTGGACCTGGACCTGACTGGGAATTCTCAAAGGGGATTCCCTGTTGACTAGATAACATCCGGTTGCATGACGTCATAGGAGGGGATCCCTGATATGTTGGCTGAGTTAGTGAAATTTAATTAAAAAAGCAGAGGTATCTGGATTTGAACAGCGGACACCGAGTTTCACAGAAAAGTGCTCTAACCATAGAGCTATCAAGCTAATTGGCAATGGTATTTCTAAGTCGGTATATAAACGAATGTTGGAGCTAAAAATAATAAATTGGATTTTTACTGTAATTAGTGGAAAAAGCGATTTCAAAATAGCACCAACAATTTTGTCTAAATTCATTAATAAATAATTAATAAATATCTGACTCAATTTCTTTTAACATAAAAAATCCGCTGATAAGTAGTAGTAAACGTTTGGATTCGATTCGTCAGCGTAAAAAATTTGCCGATAAGAGTTGAATGGTCCAGAATATTTTGGGGTGATAAGAAAAAACGATTCGCTGTACTAACCTCGAACTTTAAAAGATTGTCAGGCAATTTCTTTTCCAGATCTAAATATAGACATTAATGCGAGGTAATATTATGAAATAATTTCGTGTTTATGAAACTAGCAAGTAAGTCATTCCACCGATTACGTCATCTGGACCTTGATTACTAGTTAAAATAACACCATTGAGGAATAGCCAAAAGAATTTCTGTAATTAATAGAAAAAAATCTGATATTTAAAAATAACATGATAGCTGGAATGGCTTCTTTCGATACTTTGGAGAGGTTTATCATGTGAAGAACTTGCAAAGAAAATAAATATCTTTTCATAGCCTTAAACTTCGTTTCTTTATGGTTCAGCCGTAATAATCTCAATAAGGGAAACCATTGATTCGTAATTATGCTTTAAATTTATACCAAACTAGCAGCTAACAAACCCATATAGCAACCTTGAACTTCAGATAGGAAGAAGAAATTAACATGATCATTGCGGTCGTTGTAGCACTTTCTAAAAATAGCCTCAAAACTGTGAATTTAGACTAGAACAAACAAAATCGAGGTAGCTGAAATGTCCTCTTTCGATACTTTAAAGAGATTTATCATGTGAAGAACTTAAGAAAATAAATTTTTTATATGCGTCATGTAACAATAGATCCAAATTGTGATCTCACCGAGTTCAGTTTACTTTGAGTTTGTCATGTAATTTTGGCAAATGTCAGCTTCCTGGTTTGTTGCCGTTGCAGCACTTTATAAAAATAGCCTCAAAAACTTTGAATTGGGACCATACAACAAACAAAATCGAGGTAGCTGGAATGGCTTCTTTCGGCAATTTAGAGAGATTTATCATGTCAAGAACTTAAGAAAGTAAAAACATAGCCTTAAATTTCGTTTCTTCTTTTTTCAGTCGTAATAATCTTAATAAGGGAAACCATATTTTTTCTTGAATCGTAATTATGTTTTAAATTTATACCAAACTGACAGCTAACAACCCTATATGACATTTAAAATTTAATTTTCGTATGCGTCATGTAACAATAGACCCAAATTGTGAGCTTACCGAGCCAAACGAACGAAAATCTACTATCCCAATGACCTTTTCAAAATTTTTAGAGAAATGCAGCTGAACCAATGAAAGAAATTTAAAGCGCATTAAACAGGGCTTTAATAATCGTATTGAAAGCTTTCTATTGGAAAATGATGAAGGAATTTTGGATTTAAAACAATTTTTCTACAAAATCGAACCTCAAGTTATAAATCTTCTTGAAGTAAGTTTACAGAAACACAATGCTATAAAGTTCAATTAAATAAATTGCTGCCAGGATAATGCTTAAAAGGAAGTTTCCAAAGTAGAAATAGAAAAAAAATATTATTTCTTATAAAAAATACCAAACGAACTGGTCTCGAACCCGCGACCTCTTGTTTTTCAGGCCAACTCACTTTCTACTACATCAAAGTTGCAATTAAAATTAAGTTCAGCACAAATTAATAAGAATGCTGTAAGTTCATACAATGAGTTCAACAATTTATTCAATATTAATTCAATTTAACAAATTTCACTGTTCAAAAAATCCAAAGTTCAAAAATCACAAGCCACTGCACAACTATAAAAATGTTTATTTGATTTCAACTGATTTAGTAATATTGATTTCAACTGATTTCAACTTAATTTTTAGATTAAAACGATTTCAAATTTTCCGATCACTCTCATTTCGACTTTCGATCCGCGCCGCTTCGATTTCAAAGTACGAATGCCAACCTATCCTATTGTGGAAGCTCAATTTCCCCTTTTTTCCTCAAACATTTCCAAAAAAGGCAACTTCTAGAGTTTTCATCAAATGCTTTTCGATTTTATGACCAAATATGGTCAAATTTTAATGAGTTTCAAATGCATACATTTACATTAAAATGCATTTTCCCCACCTAATTATGTCGTCTATTTCAATAAATTTTATAGTACTTGTTCAGCTCTACAATGTTGGCGATATTGTTATTTTTCGATAAGTTTTTGTCAATAAAAATATTGTCAAACGAATGACGGATTGAAGTGTAAACAAGAGGTAAGTAATGTGTTACAGGGAAAATACGTGAGTTATTTTAATAAATGTCTAATTGTAGTGACTTGCAGTGATGTCTTAATGATTTATGTTCTTCGTTTAAGTTGTGCAATGTCTTGTGTTAAATGTTGTAAATGTGGTGAGAGGTTTGTTATTGTTATTAAAATTTCAAAATATTTACAATACTAACTTTCTTAATTAATACAAAATTTAACTAATTATCTTTTTATGTTTTCAGCAATAATTCAAATCCAAGAGGAAGAAGTGGAAGTCATCAGAGTGGTCCAAAGTCCAAAGTCAGATAAGTGTTTTTGAATCATTTTTGTTAGCGATGAATTCTTTGTTTACATTTCTTTCAGATCGTCTGTCGGCGCCTTCACGGAACATACTCCCCGCCTTGGCATCGTTGCTAGCAAAGATGCAAACAATGCTTATTTGTAAATATTCAACGTATGTGGTACACCTGCAACGAAAACAAAAAGATGGCAAAGACGGAATAGGGTTATAGCGCCATTACTCGCTTTTAGGACTGTGAGGAGTTGGGAATTTTGGATGGTTTATAGTTGTCAACAATGTGTTTGGATTTTTGTGTAAATAGGAATTGAATTATGGATGCACCATCAATAAAGCTTTATCAGTAAATTGAGTTCAACTTCTCTTTTTTTTGTTTTGAGTTAATAAGTCACGTTATTGCTTATTTAAATTATTACAGTTTTCTGAAATCGGGAGCAAGCAAATTTTTGCAATAGATCTCTTTAAGTTCCTGTCTTTTGTTCTTAACGTGACGACACGTACGAGTCCATCTGGGCCTGGATGTGTTTCTGTTACTCGTCCTAATATCCAACGACATGGTGGCAAATTTTCGTCCTTTAAGATAACAAGATCTCCAACTTTAACGTTTTCTGTTTTGTTAGTCCATTTGGGTCTTTGTTGTAGGCGACAAAGGTATTCAGCGTTCCATCTTTTCCAAAAATTATGATATAATTGTTGTAGAAACTGCCATCTGTCTAATCTGTTAATACCAATGTCTAAAAGAGATGGCTCCGGAGGCGTGATCAACAAATCTCCAATTAAAAAGTGGGCCGGTGTCAAAGGATTTAAGTCTTGAGGATCGCTGCTCAATTCAGATAGAGGTCGAGAATTAAGGCAGGCTTCGATTTGAGTTAAAACGGTGTTAAACTCTTCAAATGTCAAAATAGTATTTCCTAAAACTCTTTTCAAGTGGTATTTAGTGGATCGTACTCCAGATTCCCATAAGCCGCCAAAGTGTGGTGAAGCGGGAGGAATGAAATTGAATTTTACACCTTCGTTTCTACTGCAGTGGCTATTTCGGCGTTTAATTGGGTGGCCAATTGTCTCTGTTCTTTCGATAAGAGCCTATTTGCGCCCACAAAATTTGTTCCGCAGTCACAATAAAGTTCAGTGCACAAACGACGTCTGGACAGAATCTTCTAAAGCTCGCAATGAAACCTTCCGCGGTAAGATCCGTCACCAATTCTAAATGTAATGCCTTAGTGACCATACACACAAATAGTGCAATGTATGACTTATACTTTCGCGGATTTCGCCCTTTATGTGTTTTAAGATCGAAGGGTCCACAGTAGTCCACTCCTGAATGTGCAAACGGACGAGCCATTCTAACTCTCGGTTTCGGCAGGTCAGCCATAAGTTGTATTTGTGCAGTAGCTCTTTGACGATAACATGCGATACATTTATGAATGTGATATCTAATAGTGTTCCGTGAATTTAACAACCAGTAATTTTTCGCGAAAACGTTCATGATTAATTGTGGACCTCCGTGAAGTGTGTCTGCGTGGGTTTTCTCAATCATAAGTTTTGTTAAATTACATTTGTCAGGTAGGATAATTGGATATCTTTCGTTATATGCCAAGTCAACATGTCTAAGACGGCCTCCTACTCTTAATAACTCATTCTGATCTAAAAATGGTGTGAGCTTCAACAAGCGGCTTTTACGATCTACTGATTGATTTCTGTTTAAACATTTAATTTCCTCTAAAAAATGCTGTTGTTGTGCCCTTTTTAACCAAATAGTCAAAGCTTCTTGTAACTCTATAGACTTGATGTATCCAGTTTCTCTTTTATCGGCTGATTTCCTAATGTTATTGAAGAAGCGTCTACAATAGGCTGTGATTCGGAGAAGTTTATTTAGTGATGAATACCTCGATTCTAATTCGTCGAAAGCTATGTTTTCAATGCTCACATGATGCGTATATATTTTTCTCTGCTCTAGATCAGTAGTCCTGTTGGATTTTCCTTCCGGCCAATGTAGTTTGGGTTTCCATAACCAATCTGCACCACACCACCATAACTTGTGCTCTCGGAGTTCTGCTGCATACATTCCTCTAGAAGCGCAGTCCGCTGGATTCTCCTTTGACGGGACATGATTCTATACGTTTTCTCCCAGCAACTCGTGAATGTATGACACTCGATTAGAGATGAAGGTAGTCCACCTTGACGGATGAGCTCTCAACCATGCCAGGACAATTTCTGCTTTCTTAATGCTTGATTTACATAATGCAGCAATTTTGCTAACAATGCTGCACCACATAGTTCCAGTCGTGGGAGAGAAACTGTTTTAATGGGTGCGACTTTAGTCTTTGCAGCTATAAGAGTAACACATCTCTTCCGTGTGACGTTTGTGGTACATATATACACAACTGCGGAATATGCCTTAATGGAAGCGTCTGAAAATCCATGTACTTCTACAGATGAATCAGTCTCCGAATAGTTAAACCATCTATTGACTTGAATATTGGTGATATCTTGCAGCCTTTCTCTGTATGTGATCCATTCCTTTTCTACGTCTGAAGAAACTTTCTCATCCCATCCTAGACCAGATAACCATAATTTCTGTATCATTATTTTTGCCAAAATGATCAAAGGTGCCAGCCATCCTAGAGGATCAAAAAGTTTCGAGACTTCTGACAATATTTTTCTTTTTGTCCAATTCGAGTCCTCATTTTCTAGTTTAATGGAATATTTAAATTTATCCGTTTGGGGAGCCCAAGAAATTCCCAAAGTACGAACACTTCCTTCACAATTGATGTCGAATGGTAAGTTGAACTCACGATGCTCTGATGGTATGTTTCTTAATAACTCTGGGTGATTCGAAGTCCACTTTCGTAACGAGAAGCCTCCAAGATTAGTAAGTTTGATTAGCTCCCTCTGCCTTTGCAATGCCATTTCGATAGTACCTGAGCCAGAAAGTATGTCATCCACATAAAAATCCATTAAAGTTGCTTGGGATCCCACAGGATATTTTTTCCTTTCATCCAGTGCCAGCTGCTTTAATGCCCAAGTTGCCAAATAAGGTGCGCTTTTAGTTCCAAATGTTACAGTGACTAGTTTGTAATCTTCTACAGGTAAATCTTGAGATTCTCTCCAAAGTATCCGTTGAAATTCAGCATGATGATCCTTTACCCAGACCTGCCTGTACATCTTTTCGATGTCGGCTGTAAAAACTACCTTATGTTTACGCCATCTGATGAGAATTCTGATCAAATCGTCCTGTATGACAGGTCCTTTGAGAAGTCTGTCGTTTAATGATACTCCACTTTGCGTAACTGCTGACGCGTCAAACACAACACGCAGTTTAGTTGTAGTACTGCTCTCCTTAATGACTCCATGATGTGGAAGGTAGCTGCATGAATAGGATGTCACTCCATCCGATATCTTCATATGGTCTTCTTCACTGGTATGAACTTTCTTCATGTGCCCGAGCGATTTATATTCTTGCATGCATTTGATATATTCACTTTTCAAGACCGGATGTTTCTTAAAGCGTCCCTCCAGTTGATAAAGACGAGACAGCGCGATTTGTCGGGATTTTCCAAGAAAGCTTTGATTGGTTTCCTTTCTTAAGGGTAATTCCACCTCATATCGTCCATCACTGTCACGTTTACAAGTCCTCGAAAATAGTTCTTCACAGAGCGATTCCTCTTGAGTAGGTATTTTATTACATTGCATTTCTTCCAGTTCCCAAAATTTACGTAGGGTATTGTCAAGTCCAGTACATACGTGAAAGTTGTGTATACTAATTGAATTTTTACTTGCAGCGCTAATTTCTCCCGATAAAATCCATCCTAACATAGTTTTTTGTGCTACTGGAGTACCAATTGGACCTTTAACTAAACCGTTCATAATTATTTGACCATAAATATCAGCTCCTAATAGCAAGTCGATTTTTCCGGCATATAAAACTGTGGATCAGCGAGATTTAATCCCTCGATATGTTTCCAACTGCGATAGAACACTGAGCTTGTGGGCAATAAACCAGTAAGTTTTCCCAAAACCATACTAGAGACTTCGAATGTTGTGTTACCTTGCAAAGGCTTTATGACAATGTTTACGCGAGATTTCACATGACTAATATGATTTTTACCTACACCGTGGATATCCGCACTAACATTTTCTCTTTTTAATTTTAGCGTTTGAACCACAGACTCTGCTATAAATGAAGCTTGGGAACCTTGATCAATTAATGCTCTGATAACATTTTCTTGCCCAGAAGGAGATACAATTTTGACTAAAGCTGTTGCCAGCAAGACTTGATGTGTAGAACCTGTACTTGTCTGAAATGAACTTAAATTTGAAGAGATCGACGTACGATTATTTCTTATAAAGGCGGGAGTCAACGCAGATAAATCAGGCGAAGTAATTTCATTTGCATTACTATAACTCATGCTTGCATTGTTATGATTATTAGATGTTGAAGCAAGATTTGAAATTGTATTTCTTTGAGTATTAGACGCGCTAAAATTCTCATTCCTTGAAATTTCGTTCGCTTTTATATGCAGGAGAGAATGGTGATTACGTTTGCAATAAAAACATTTTTGGTGGCTGGGGCAATTTCCTACTATATGTCCAGCACCCAAGCAATTGATACACAAGCCCTTAGATTTAACCAGTTCAATTTTTTGAGTGTGATTCATTGCTGAAAACTTGTTGCAATGCCTAATATTATGATTTCCAAAACAAGCTTGAAAAAGTTGACTAGCAGCAACATGAAAAGTTTGAGGATATTTCGACCTTTTATGCTCAGTTTTAGCATCTCTATAAATTGATTGCTGTTTCGGAGAAATTGCCTCTAAAGTTCGGAATCTTGACTCCAAGAATTCTTTTAATTTATTCCATGGCGATAAATCTTTGGTTTTGCTCACTTCTTGTTCCCACAATTGTCGTGTTTCTGGCCTGCAAACATTCTGTAGTTGTGTCCAACAATCCCTTAACTCCCTGCGTAGATTCATTAAGTACCGCATTTTGAGACAATAGTACCTTTAAATGGGTATTAACCAAAACTCTTTTATTATTATAACGTTCTTTCAGAAGTTCCCAAGCAGCTTGATAATTACCGTCGGTAACTTGAAAATGGCGAAGTAAATGCTCCGGCTCGCCACTTAGATGCAATTTTAGGTATTGGAGCTTCTGAACTGCGGACAAAGTTTTGTTTTCATGCACAAGAGATTTAAACAGATCATGAAATGTAGGCCATTTAACATAATCTCCAAAAAACTTGTCGAGGTATATTTTTGGCAACTTAATTGATGCACTACTCTTCTCAAGATTAATATTTTGCATTTGCAATGGATTTATTTCTGCTTTATTAGATTCCTTAGGTACATTGGGCGGAAATTCTCTCATAAATCTCTCTTCCATTAACGCGAAATTATGAAAAAAGAATTCTTCCATACTTGAAAAGATGTCATCTTCAAAATAAGTGAGCTTTTCACAACTAATCGTTTTATCAGAATACTTTTTTGTTAACATAACTCTATGTCGCACTTTGAAATCATTCCAAAGCTCCTGAAAGTCTTTTAATCTCTTCTCATAATAATTTTTCGTTCTTTTGTCTTTTCCATCCTTTTTGTAATTAATCATAAATTTTTCCAAAATTTCCTTTTGAGCTAATTGAATATTGATCAATTCCTCCATGCTTGCTTTATACCAACACCAACTATGTAAGTTAAAGAAAATGCTGAACTTACCAGGTATTGTGCTTTCAGGAATTTAGATTAATTTTAGCAGATCACAATTTTTGCGCACTCCAAGTTGATTTTGTTTACTGTCTATAAGTCTATTGTTCGTATTTTCACAGTTCACGATTCGTTTTCGATATTTATAGTTTCTTTTATCACTTTTTAAGCACTTAAAGAGTTCAAATTTTACGAACAAAATCCGGCTCGAAGGACCAATAAATAAATTGCTGCCAGGATAATGCTTAAAAGGAAGTTTCCAAAGTAGAAATAGAAAAAAAATATTATTTCTTATATAAAAAATACCAAACGAACTGGTCTCGAACCCACGACCTCTTGTTTTTCAGGCGAACTCACTTTCTACTACACCAAAGTTGCAATTAAAATTAAGTTCAGCACAAATTAATAAGAATGCTGTAAGTTCATACAATGAGTTCAACAATTTATTCAATATTAATTCAATTTAACAAATTTCACTGTTCAAAAAATCCAAAGTTCAAAAATCACAAGCCACTGCACAACTATAAAAATGTTTATTTGATTTCAACTGATTTAGTAATATTGATTTCAACTGATTTCAACTTAATTTTTAGATCAAAACGATTTCAAATTTTCCGATCACTCTCATTTCGACTTTCGATCCCCGCCGCTTCGATTTCAAAGTACGAATGCCAACCTATCCTTTTGTGGAAGCTCAATTTCCCCTTTTCTCCTCAAACATTTCCAAAAAAGGCAACTTCTAGAGTTTTCATCAAATGCATTTCGATTTTATGACCAAATATGGTCAAATTTAAATGAGTTTCAAATACATACATTTACATTAAAATGCAGTTTCCCCACCTAATTATGTCGTCTCTTTCAATAAATTTTATAGTACTTGTTCAGCTCTACAATGTTGGCGATATTGTTATTTTTCGATAAGTTTTTGTCAATAAAAATATTGTCAAACGAATGACGGATTGAAGTGTAAACAAGAGGTAAGTAATGTGTTACAGGGAAAATACGTGAGTTATTTTAATAAATGTCTAATTGTAGTGACTTGCAGTGATGTCTTAATGATTTATGTTCTTCGTTTAAGTTGTGCAATGTCTTGTGTTAAATGTTGTAAATGTGGTGAGAGGTTTGTTATTGTTATTAAAATTTCAAAATATTTACAATACTAACTTTCTTAATTAATACAAACTTTAACTAATTATCTTTTTATGTTTTCAGCAATAATTCAAATCCAAGAGGAAGAAGTGGAAGTCATCAGAGTGGTCCAAAGTCCAAAGTCAGATAAGTGTTTTTGAATCAGTTTTGTTAGCGATGAATTCTTTGTTTACATTTCTTTCAGATCGTCTGTCGGCGCCTTCACGGAACATCAATATTGAATTATTTTGTGAATTTATGAAATATGCTAAAACTGATGATGTAGATGAAAACGAAGTAGCTTTAGATATAAAATCTTCTCAGGCGAAGATGAACATAGCATCTAATAATTTTCAATTTCCAGACTCGATAGAATGAAGAAACAAATTATTGCAAAATCTGAAGAATTTCAAGAAATTGATAGCGGTTGGACTCTTCTTAGAATCATCCACATTGAAGTGGAAGTATGATTGCCTGATATGAATCTAAAAATCTATAATTTCTATACTTTGATTTCTTGCAACATAAATTCTTTTCGAGATTGACACATAGCGTTCCTTATTTAATGGTATAATATTTATTGCATCTTTAACTACATCAAAGGCTTTAATAAATAAACGACAATCATACTTCCACTTCAATGTGCGTAGAAAAATTAGTTATTTAATTTAATGTTGAATATCTTAATTGCTTTGAATAATTTAGTGAAAATTCCTTGTCTATACAAAAGTATTTTGATAATAAATTTACAGATACGAAGTGTTCTGATAATGATTATGCGCATGCAACAAACGTTTGTAAAGCATTTGAATGCTAAATATTTGTAGACTATTTATATTGTCATTATTATATAGCACCAGGATTATTTTGGGATGCTATGCTTAAGTATACAAAGATTGAATTACAATAATTATTAACTGACGTAAATATGTATAGCTTAATATGTTCTCGCAGGCATTCTACTGCTAATAATAAGTATATGGAAAATACGGATATCGAAATAATGAGCATTCCTCAAAGTTCAAAAATTGGATATATATATTTGAAGTAGATTTAACTTATCTAGATTCCCCTCATGTCTTACACAATGATCTACCATTTTGCGCAAATAATATAAAAAGCCCTGAATTAGATTCAAGGAAATTGATAGCTGACTTAGAAGATACATTTCATTACATAATCCATTATAGAAATCTTCAAAAAGAATTAAGCAAAATAAAAGTGACTTATAATAAACCCGCTTATTTAGGTTTTGTAGTTCTTGAAGTATCGAAATTAAAAGTATATGAATTCCATTACGAATATATAAAATAGTTTTTAAAAAAAAAAGTTGAACCGACTTCACAAAAAGCGCTAAAAAGCATAAAATAATTTTTAATTTTATATCTATTACGACATTTTGAAGTCGGTGCAAATCAAACAAACCAAACAACTACAACAAAAGTATTTCATCGTCATTTCTTGTGATCCCGTAAGCTGAAACGTTCAATTGTGGTTATGTAGTTGTTTTATTTGTTTAATTTGCACCGACTTCAAAATGTCGTAATAGATATAAAATTAAAAATTATTTTATGCTTTTTAGCGCTTTTTGTGAAGTCGGTTCAACTTTTTTTAAAAACTATTTAATTATTCACTTTTTTAGTGTCTTCTACTCTATACAACGAAGAAAGAACCATCCAAATCGGTCCACGCGTTAAAAGTTAATTTCAACCCCCTACCTCACTCCCATTCCACAAAACTTTTTTCTCATGGTATCAATCAAGGAACATACTCTACCGAACTTAAAAGGAATCATCGAAATCGGTTCACGCGTTACGAAGTTACTACCCCTCCCCCTCCACCACCACCACCATAGGACCAAATTATTCTCCTATTAGCAATGGGGGATCACACTCTATACAACAGCAAAAGAAACATCTAAATCGAACCACGCGTTACAAAGTTAGGTTCCACTCCCCTTCTCCCACTTCCATCACAGCAACATTTGTTTTCTCGTAGTATCAACCAAGGATCATATTCTACCCAATAGAAAAAGAATTATCCAAATCGGTCCACGCGTTACAAAGTTAGACTACCCCTCCCCCCACACATACCTTTCACCATAGGACCAAATTATTTTCCTATTAGCAATGGGGGATCATACTCTATACAACAGAAAAAGAACCATCGAAATCGGACCACGCGTTACAAAGTTAGGTTCCACCCCCACCCCCCTCCGCCATAAATTTTTTTCTCCTGGTATCAACCACGGAACATACTCTACCGAACAGAAAAAGAATTATCCAAATCGGTCCACGCGTTACAAAGTTAGACTACCCTTCCCGCCTCCCCCCACCCTAGGCCAAAATTTCTCGTAGTATCAACCAAGGATCATATTCTACCCAATAGAAAAAGAATTATCCAAATCGGTCCACGCGTTACGAAGTTAGACTACCCCTCCCCCCACAAACACCTTTCACCATAGGACCAAATTATTTTCCTATTAGCAATGGGGGATCATACTCTGTACAACAAAAAAAGAACCATCCAAATCGGACCGCGCGTTACAAAGTTGGGTTTCACCCCCACCGCCCACTACCACCCTCCCAAAAATTTTTTTGACATGGTACCAATCGGTGAACATACTCTATCCAACAAAAAAAGAATCATCAAAATCGGTCGACGCGTTACGAAGTTATGCCCGGTCAGACATAAAAAAAAAAAAAATTTAATAAAAATAAAAATTAAAAAAAATACGCGTCGAACTTAGAACCTCTTTGTTTTTGGGAAGTCGGTTAAAAAATAAAAAAAATACGCGTCGAACTTAGAACCTCTTTGTTTTTGGGAAGTCGGTTAAAAACTAAAGTATGAGGACAGAGTTCTGTTAAATTATATGATATTTCCGATGAGAGAAATGAAAGATTTGATACTGCAGAATCCAGTCCAAACAATCCTTTTAGTCTTCTACTAAAAAATAAAAAGAAATTAGGTTACATAAAAGATGAGATTACTGATAACATAATGTTAGAATTTATAGGTTTAAAGTCTAACATGTTTTCTTTATCTAGACGAAATGTTGAATCTATAAAAAAGCGAAGGGTGTTAAAAAGAGGTCTCTTAACAAGTTAATTACAGGTAATTGTAGAGATTGCTTGTATAAGAAGAATAATTTTTATGGTGATATGCTTATATTTAGATCTAAGTTGCATCAGCTTTATACACAATATATTAATAAAGTAGTTTTGAGCTCATCAGATGATAAAAGATTTTCAAGAGAGGATGGAATTGAACCGTATGCTTCAGTATAAATTGAATCAAATGAATATAGAAAAATAAAAAAATTTCATTGGTAAGCTTACGTTAGAGACTATTGGATTGAAATCTAAAATCTATTCTTTACGAGTATAAAGCAAGAAAGAAAGAAAGACAGAAAGATATTAAGAAGAAGGAGTTAGGCTATATACTTTTTCTTTAACAATGATATTGTCACCATCAACTCGAAGAATCGAGTTGCCAATTTTCCATTTGTTACCATCAAAGTAAACTAAAAAAGATTTAATGTATTTCGAAATTGAAGGGTTATTGGGCAAATCATCGACAGAAAGTGTCCTTGTTAGAGTAGATGAAAGTGTAGGTGTAGCGAATTCTTGATCATCATCATCTTCACTATTATTAGAGCTATTGGAAATTCCAGAATAATCTCCAAGTTTACTTGAAGTACTAGCTGGCTCTGCTTTGAAGTATTTATGTTTAGGTTGAGGTGTTAAAATTTCATTGTTGTTATATTTTTCAATACCAGGATCCAATCGACGAAATACCAGGATTTAGAAATATGTAAATTAATTATACAAAATAATGATATGTCAGGAAGAGTTAATAGAACTCTGCCGATTTTAAATAAAAATTGATTAAGTGAATTACGAGTGTTTTTATTTCTAAGAAATTTAGTATTTTGTAATCACATTTTGTTTGGGGCATACCCTTTTTCAAATACATGTTTATACTTGCTAATGCGAACAAAGTAAAAGACATATACCAAAATAAAGTTAATAATTTTTTAAACTGTGATAATTTTAGTAAACTGAACGGTGTTCCAACCAAAATTTAATCGTGATATTAGATTTAATCGTGATATTTGAATAAGTGTTGACAATAGTAAGCACAGCACGTGTTGAATATTTGAATATACTTAAGAACGCAAAATTAGTGTCATTCATCGTGAAAAATACAAATTCCATCATAAAAGCTGTCAAGAACGAATTTACTCTAGGTGAAATACAGCGTCAAAGCTTAAGATCGGAAAGTATTAACAGCTTTTGATCTATGCAAAGTACTAAGATCAATATATTGTTTTAATCAATTCGATTGTCTGAATCAAAGAGCTCTATGAATGCATGAAAACTTCAATCCATACTTTAAACATTTTTGAAGATTTCTATAATGGATTATGTAATGAAATGTATCTTCTAAGTCTAATCTAATTCAGGGCTTTTTATATTATTTGCGCAAAATGGTAGATCATTGTGTAAGACATGAAGGGAATCTAGATAAGTTAAATCTACTTCAAATATATATATCCAATTTTTGAACTTTGAGGAATGCTCATTATATCGATATCCGTATTTTCCATATACTTATTATTAGCAGTAGAATGCCTGCGAGAACATATAAAGCTATACATATTTACGTCAGTTAATAATTATTGTAATTCAATCTTTGTATACTTAAGCATAGCATCCCAAAATAATCCTGGTGCTATATAATAATGACAATATAAATAGTCTACAAATATTTAGCATTCAAATGCTTTACAAACGTTTGTTGCATGCGCATAATCATTATCAGAACACTTCGTATCTGTAAATTTATTATCAAAATACTTTAGTATAAACAAGGAATTTTCACTAAATTATTCAAAGCAATTAAGATATTCAACATTAAATTAAATAAATCGTCATTTTTATAAAAGGATCAGGTAAATATTAAATTTTAATCAGATAAATTATTCGCTAATTTTTCTACGCACATTGAAGTGGAAGTATGATTGTCGTTTATTTATTAAAGCCTTTGATGTAGTTAAAGATGCAATAAATATTATACCATTAAATAAGGAACGATATGTGTCAATCTCGAAAAGAATTTATGTTGCAAGAAATCAAAGTATAGAAATTATAGATTTTTAGATTCATATCAGGCAATCATACTTCCACTTCAATGTGGATGATTCTAAGAAGAGTCCAACCGCTATCAATTTCTTGAAATTCTTCAGATTTTGCAATAATTTGTTTCTTCATTCTATCGAGTCTGGAAATTGAAAATTATTAGATGCTATGTTCATCTTCGCCTGAGAAGATTTTATATCTAAAGCTACTTCGTTTTCATCTACATCATCAGTTTTAGCATATTTCATAAATTCACAAAATAATTCAATATTGATGTTCCGTGAAGGCGCCGACAGACGATCTGAAAGAAATGTAAACAAAGAATTCATCGCTAACAAAACTGATTCAAAAACACTTATCTGACTTTGGACTTTGGACCACTCTGATGACTTCCACTTCTTCCTCTTGGATTTGAATTATTGCTGAAAACATAAAAAGATAATTAGTTAAATTTTGTATCAATTAAGAATGTTAGTATTGTAAATATTTTGAAATTTTAATAACAATAACAAACCTCTCACCACATTTACAACATTTAACACAAGACATTGCACAACTTAAACGAAGCACATAAATCATTAAGACATCACTGCAAGTCACTACAATTAGACATTTATTAAAATAACTCACGTATTTTCCCTGTAACACATTACTTACCTCTTGTTTACACTTCAATCCGTCATTCGTTTGACACTATTTTTATTGACAAAAACTTATCGAAAAATAACAATATCGCCAACATTGTAGATCTGAACAAGTACTATAAAATTTATTGAAAGAGACGACATAATTAGGTGGGGAAACTGCATTTTAATGTAAATGTATGTATTTGAAACTCATTTAAATTTGACCATATTTGGTCATAAAATCGAAATGCATTTGATGAAAACTCTAGAAGTTGCCTTTTTTGGAAATGTTTGAGGAAAAAAGGGGAAATTGAGCTTCCACAAATGGCATTCGCTTCCAACCTATGGCATTCGTACTTTGAAATCGAAGCGGCGCGGATCGAAAGTCGAAATGAGAGTGATCGGAAAATTTGAAATCGTTCTGATCTAAAAATTAAGTTGAAATCAGTTGAAATCAATATTACTAAATCAGTTGAAATCAAACAAACATTTTTATAGTTGTGCAGTGGCTTGTGATTTTTGAACTTTGGATTTTTTGAACAGTGAAATTTGTTAAATTGAATTAATATTGAATAAATTGTTGAACTCATTGTATGAACTTACAGCATTCTTATTAATTTGTGCTGAACTTAATTTTAATTGCAACTTTGGTGTAGTAGAAAGTGAGTTCGCCTGAAAAACAAGAGGTCGTGGGTTCGAGACCAGTTCGTTTGGTATTTTTTATATAAGAAATAATATTTTTTTTCTATTTCTACTTTGGAAACTTCCTTTTAAGCATTATCCTGGCAGCAATTTATTTAATTGAACTTTATAGCATTGTGTTTCTGTAAACTTGCTTCAAGAAGATTTATAACTTGAGGTTTGATTTTGTAGAAAAATTGTTTTGGATCCAAAATTCCTTCATCATTTTCCAATAGCAAGATTTCAATACGATTATTAAAGCCCTGTTTAATGCGCTTTAAATTTCTTTCATTGGTTCAGCTGCATTTCTCTAAAAATTTTGAAAAGGTCATTGGGATAGTAGTTTTTCGTTCGTTTGGCTCGGTAAGCTCACAATTTGGGTCTATTGTTACATGACGCATACAAAAATTAAATTTTAAATGTCATATAGGGTTGTTAGCTGTCAGTTTGGTATAAATTTAAAACATAATTATTCAGAATTTCTATTCAAGAAAAAATATGGTTTCCCTTATTAAGATTATTACGACTGCAAAAAGAAAAACAAAGTTTAACCCTATGAAAAGATTTTTATTTTCCAGCTACCTTGATTTTGTTTGTTGTATCGTCCCAATTCAAAGTTTTTGAGGCTACTTTTATAAAGTGCTGCAACGGCAACAGACCCGGAAGCTGACATTTGCCAAAATTACACGACAAACTCAAAGTAAACTGAACTCGGTGAGATCACAATTTGGGTCTATTGTTACATGACGCATATAAAAAATTTATTTTCTTAAGTTCTTCACATGATAAATCTCTTTGAAGTATCGAAAGAGGACATTTCAGCTACCTCGATTTTGTTTGTTCTGGTCTAAATTCACAGTTTTTTAGGCTATTTTAGAAAGTGCTAGAACGACCGCAATGATCATGTTAATTTCTTCTTCCTATCTGAAGTTCAAGGTTGCTATATGGGTTTGTTAGCTGCTAGTTTGGTATAAATTTAAAGCATAATTACGAATCAATGGTTTCCCTTATTAAGATTATTACGGCTGAACCATAAAGAAATGAAGTTTAAGGCTATGAAAAGATATTTATTTTCTTTGCAAGTTCTTCACATGATAAACCTCTCCAAAGTATTGAAAGAAGCCATTCTAGCTACCTTGACTAGACGTTTATTACTTATCAACGGATTTATGCAAAGCGATGCATGTTATCTTTAAACATCAGATTTTTTCCATTAATTACAGAAATTCTTTTGGCTATTCCTCAATGGTGTTATTTTAACTAGTAATCAAGGTCCAGATGACGTAATCGGTGGAATGACTTACTTGCTAGTTGCATAAAACACGAAATTATTTAATAATATGACCTCGAATTAATGTCTATATTTAGATCTGAAAAAGAAATTGCATGACAATCTTTTATAGTTCGAGGTTAGTACAGCGAATCGTATTTTCTTATCACCCCAAAATATTCTGGACCATTCAACTCTTATCGGCAAATTTTTTACGCTGACGAATCGAATCCAAACGTTTACTACTACTTATCAGCGGATTTTTTATGTTAAAAGAAATTGAGTCAGATATTTATTAATTATTTATCAATGAATTTAGACAAAATTGTTGGTGCTATTTTGAAATCGCTTTTTCCACTAATTACAGTAAAAATCCAATTTTTTATTTTTAGCTCCAACATTCGTTTATATACCGACTTAGAAATACCATTGCCAATTAGCTTGATAGCTCCATGGTTAGAGCACTTTTCTGTGAAACTCGGTGTTCGCTGTTCAAATACAGATACCTCTGCTTTTTGAATTAAATTTCACTAACTCAGCCAACATATGACGTCAGGGAATCCCCTCCTATGACGTAATGCAACCGGATGTTATCGAGTCAACAGGGAATCCCCTTTGAGAATTCCCAGTCAGGTCCAGTTCCAGATCCAGGTCCAGGTGTAAACCAAAGAAGAACAAGAAGACCGATTGTAGCCTCCAAGACGGAATACCCAAAAGATGGCCGACAGGTGCAACTCATCCTTATCTTACTTAAACAATCACCAACCTTGACCTTGACCTTCGGAATCACGCAAACATACCCTTATCTCCAGCCATTTCCTTATCTCTCTTCTCCAAAAATTGTTATGGTGTTTCTGGACCATTGAAAATGAGCAAAAATATGACGTCAGACCTCGATTTCCAGCCATTTCCTTATCTCTCTTCTCCAAAAATTGTTATGCGGGTTCTGGACCATTGAAAATGTGCAAAAATGTGACGTCAGACCTCGATTTCCCTCACAATTTTACCATTTTTAATGTTCACATTTCACATTTGAGGCAGAACTCGCGTATCTATACTACTGTGGGTTTTGGGAACCATCTCAAGGTTCTCACAGATTTTTTGTTGTGTGATTTTTTGCTCCCTTTTTCGAAAATTTTCTTTTTGGTGAATACTTTTAGTTCTTTTTCATTAGTCAAACCCCTTTTTATTTTTCTGCATTCCACAATTTCTTTTAGTATTTCCTTTTTGCGTTCGTTTTCCTCTTCCTTCTACCTTCTCCCATTCCGTGCAAGGATGGAGAAGAAGCTTCTGGGGGAACCTGAAATTAATGTAGTAATTTTTTTTATTTTTTTTTATATTCGAAAACCTTTTTGTTTTTATTCGCTTTCTGATATTGGAATTTTTTTTTTGACGTTTTGATTTTTTTGGAATTTATTTTTTTTTTCGTTTTGATTCTGATTTAATTAAGTTTTTTTTACTCAGTTTTTCTTATGTTTTTTTGCGGTATGATCCTTTTTGATTCATATGCGCATTTTATTTTGATTTTTTTACTCTCACTTTCCCTATACAGGATACAGAAAGGGTTTTTTTTCGTTTTGACCCTCAGTCTCACACGTATATAATTTTTTTTTCGCGTTATATCGGTACAAGTAGCTACTTCGCTGATTCTGCCTAATTAAACTCCTTAACGGTGGGTGATAGGTACCTACAAAACAAATTTTTTTAAATGTTTCGGTCACCAGTTGTGAAGCCCGGAGCTGAACCCGATGGTCGTGGAGCAAAGCCTAAACAGGCGCAAGTCTTTACTACGCCACCATTGACCAGGAGAAAGTCACAAAAGGCTCTAAATCAGACCTACGGGACGGCAAGTTTCTCCTCGGATTCAGTTACAGGTGGTGCATCGGCGCCCCAGCCAGACCTGTCGAAACCACCACCTAACTTCGGGTCAAACTTATCCCTTAGTGGAGCCTGGACTCTTCCTACTACGAGTCAGGATCAGCCGCTAGAAGACGTGCGGAACCTTCGGCTTACTCCTCCTCCGCCTAAGGCTGTTCACCCTCCTAAAGCCTTACTGGTCATGGCTTATCAGTTGGCGGTGCAAATGGAAGTAATCAAAAAGGAGATGTTAGGTCTGCTAAGAACGACCTTAGCGCAGTCCATTCTGGAGAGGTCAAGTTCCGTCAGTAGCCCCACCAGAGCTGATGATGTCTGCCTTCGATATGTCCAGCTTTAATACACCGACTGACTGAAGTAAGCCCACGTTGGCAACCCCCGGCTTTCGAGTACACTCCCCCTCAGCCATCTCAACATAGGCATAGGCCCGCTTCTAGGAGGGTTGATTATCAACCCAGACGTCCTTCTATCACGTCGTGGGGGATTCATTTCACTGGTCGTAACCCGGCTTTCTCCGTTGACGACTTTCTTCTTAGGATAGAGCGACTAGCCTCAAGTTCCCATGTGTCAGACCCCGAGCTGTGTGCTAACATTGATCTTCTGTTGAAGGAAGAGGCGAAAACGTGGTTCTGGAACCAGTTCTGTCGCGCCTCTCCGAATTTTGACTGCGAGCTATTCAGAGCTTGTATAAGGCAAGAGTTCGGCTCAGCTGCGACAGACCTCGACCTGATGCGGACTCTGATGAAACTCCGTCAGCAAAGAGGAAGTGAGACGCTCCCCTCAAGCTGCCAATCGCATGACTTGCTGTAACTGTGGCATAGTGGGACACTCTTTTCCTACTTGTCCCAGTCAGTCCAGTTGACTCTTCTGTTACACCTGTGGTCCACCAGGAGTAGTTTCACCCAGGTGCTCCAGATGTAACCCGGATAACGCCAGGACGAGTGGTCGACACAGGGGACCGCACTCGCCGAAGATGATCAGCAAGGCGACTTCAACGACTCCCTGATTCTCTCTACCAAAACACAATCAATAAAGACTGATCCAAGGCATCGAGAATGCGTCCCTTTTGCCTCATGCGAGGAATGTCCTTGCACGAGAGACAATTCAATTATGACTTAGTACGAGCGCGCATTTTTGCAGAGGTAATGACGCTTCCCCTTAATCGAAAAAGACGACGATGGAAGAAATTTAGAGAGAAAACGCGGGTTGAAAAAGCCTCGACAGTCGTTAGTCTCCACTGCTATCTCCAGTCAAAACGACGGTCGTTCTGACGTCAAATTGGAAATACGCAGTGAATCCATCCTGGGTTTGCTCGAAAGCGTACTAGCCAGTCCGTCCCCGGCGCAGTCAGATCTGTCATTACCTATCTAGGACAGACCGAAGTCCTAACAATGTATGTTGTGCCTGGCTTAAGCCAGCAGTTGTATTTAGGTGTTGACTTCTGGCGAGCGTTTAAACTCGCACCAAATATCATTTTATCTCTAGATGTACCGCCTTCTTCTCCGATTGGGATGATCTTTGTTATAGGTTACGTGGGAAATCCATGTTCACAGGCTACCACAAGATGGCTGCATGCGGACATGGATTTAATGGAGGGTGGTGAGCACCACTAAGTTGCCTTGTCACAACTTAGTTGTAGCTCTCAACCAAGGGATTAGGGGAAGATTATGGGAATTACTGGGGTGAGCGTAGTGATAGCCGTGCTGGCTTGGTCCAATGACCGAAGAGGTGAGGGGCCCGCCTAGCTTAACGTGCTTAGCTCTTCCGATCGGGGTGAGATCTTGCCTCACATTCCTCGGTACACTCACCCGAACTCATTGCGGGCACTCTTTAAGTCCTTATGGACCGAAGACTATTCAGAAAAAAAGGAACGCACAAAATTTAAGGGAGTAAATTGCTGTTACATATTGGATTCACTTATTTTAAGATAAGCCGAATTCTAACGAATCCAATCTGACATTTATAAAAACAAATCGTAAAAAGTTTTAAGGGTGGATTTCAAATATCAAATTTTGTTGCAACAAAGTTGCAACATATTCAAATCCAACTCAGGAACACATAAAAAATAAAAAACCAATAAATATTTAATGGGTTGGATTTCCTACACCAAGTGCATTGCAACAAATGTACTCATTGCAATGTACTCAAATCCAACTCATGATAAACAACGCGCTCTGGTTACCGTCGAAATTCCTTTCACACGGTAGCCCAGTACACGATAAGCGAAAGAAATTTACTTAATCAGAAGAAGAAAAAGCACGAAAGCTTTCTTCATGTAGATCGGTCGTAAGTATTTCTTTAAAGAATAATAGGCGAGTCTGTTTGAAACCGTGACGGAATAGAGCGAAAAAAATAAAAGTCGTCGGAGTCGGCCGCGTCGCAAGGGAAGAAAAGAAAATTATATGAAATACGATTAAAGTGTTCAATCGGATTTAGTGTCAAAACAGAATTTATATGGAATACGATTAAAGTGTTAATTAGATTTAGTGAAAAAACAGAATTTATATGGAATACGATTAAAGTGTTCAATCAGATTTAGTATAAAAAGAATTTTTATGGAATACGATAAAAGTGTTTAATTAGATTTAGTGTATAAAAATAAATTATATGGAATTCGATTCAAGTGTTCAATCAGATTTAGTATAAAAAGAATTTTTATGGAATACGATTAAAGTGTTTAATTAGATTTAGTGTATAAACAGAATTTATATGGAATACGATTAAAGTGTTCAATCAGATTTACTATAAACAGAATTTTTATGAAATACGATTTAAAGTGTTTGTGAAAAGGAAATTATTTGGCAACCAAATTTAGGGAATAAAGAGAATTTATATGAGATAAGATTAAAGTGTTTAATTATAGCACAAGAGAAGTGAAGTAATAACCGCTTTGTGTAGTTGCGAATCAATGACTCTACGCAGTAGATTTACGAGTATAACGTAACAATGCTCCTGATGAAGAAAACAACCTCAGCCTCCAGTTGGTATGAGGCTTATATGGCTAACCCTCCCCATCCTATGACTATGTCTAGCCCTTGTTACGACATAGTCCCAAATGTCTCTCCCTATAATAAGTATGAGGTTCTTATTCCTTTTTGTAGGCTCACGTCCACAAAACTTAGTTTTCCAGCTTCATATTCAAAATATACTTTCCTTCTTTTTTAAATTCAACAAAGTTTGAAGTAGTAAATCAAAAGGTTCATCATTAAAATTTTATTTATATAATAATTCCTTTTTTTTATACGCTGTATAACTATACATATAGCTGTAAATATAAATAGTTTCAGGTAGAGATAATTCACAAAATGGTACTTCGGGTCCACTGCCATTTATATTTGTAAAGATATCGGTGATGGTTGTTAAAAATGGGACCAATTGCTATTAACTATGCTTATTGTAACTAAACAGTTATATTGTGCTTAGCTGTTCAATTAGTAAATTGAGCAAAAAGGAAAATCATAATAACGAACACCTTTTTAATACATTGGCAATGAGAGCCAAGAAACTTTCGGACATCAGTCCGTTAATCAGTCAGTTAATCGAAAGAACAAACCTCGCTCACATAGCAGTTACTTCGTATATCCATTTTCGATACATAACGATTATTTATTTATAAATAAGTCTTAATAATCTTCTATTTCACTTATTTTCATATACTAGGTTTGTTATTATATCCTAAGATATTTTTTTGTCTGTCTCTGAAATACTATTACAAGTTTTCTAAGGATTAAACCATTAATAAAATTATAATAAAAAAAATTTATGAAAAAGGAAATTAGAAATAATCTTCACAACTTGATCCAGATTTATTAGTATATACTCGTTTAAAAAAAAAATTTTGCAACTTCAAGCCTTAGATGTCGGCCTATCTAAATTAAAAATGTGAATGTATATATTTAAATTTAAATCTTTCTTTTCGACTGATTTATAATCAGTTAGCAATAGCATTCAAAACTTGCACAGAGAACTTCTTATTTTATGTAGTTTTCTTTCTCTTATTTCCCTGTCTTTGGAGAATTTTCCTTTTTTTTATGTAGCTGAAATTCTATTAAATTGTATTTATGTTTCGTGTCAAAAAGGAATCAATTGTTCTTAATTACCTCATAAATTGTTTTTATCTAAACGCTATAAATCTGATTGTCTTAAAATGTGTTCAACCGTCATTTTAACTTGCTTCCTTTGCATTGATTTAATTAAACACCTTTTCCCACATTTTATAGCTCCAGGGTAATTGCAAAACGCGATCGTATCAAATATAACTAAACAATTTAAAAAGACTTACAACTTCGAAGAACCTCGTGTTTACTTATCCATTCCGTATTAGCTCCTTCCTTTTTCCTGGTATCTGCTAACGCCGATTTCCAGCTGTTCTCCTTCCTTGCGATCCGAATCCAATCCTTTCCATCATCTTTACAACAAATTGTGATTTTCAAAATTCCAAATTTTCAAATTTTGGATTTCTTTCAACTACTCTTGGCACTATTCACCTGTTATAATTATTTCAGGGTTACTCACCAGAGTCACAACGCTTCTCTGAAATTTTGTTGTATTTCGCAATCCCAATATTTCACTACGGTATGTTCCAGTAACCGTTGCGATGAATCAAAGACACTTTCCTTAGTAAGTAACTATTTAATTATTTTCTTGTTTTCACTGTTCATATAATTAAAATACATTTTTCTTAGTTATTAACTATTTACTCATTTAACACTATAAGACTTTCTATTGCCGTTCTTATTTTCACTGTTCTCATAACTAAAATATCTTTTCCTTAGTCATTAACTATTTACTTATTTAACACTATAACACTTTCTATTGCCGACCGAACCGAACCCAAAAAAAAGTAATCAGACTGGCCTTAATTATATTTTTCACGACCACCTACCTGTTTATTCGACTTGAACTTTTTGATCAAGGTAGAAAGCTTTGAGCTTTCGCTCTCGATCGTATACCTTCCGTTCAGTCGTTAAACATAAGGTAAGTTTTTGGTCGTGTGTGTGAGAGCTTTTTCCTCTCACTGGCCTGATCAAGTTCAAGCACCGATAGACCTTGAGCACGACGATGTACTTATCGGAATTTGATGGCGAGGCGCTTTTAGCCTGAGAACTTTAATTCTTACCCAGGTGCTTCGCCATCATTTTCCATGTACTTTCGACTTGCTTTGATTTCTAGGAAGATTTACCAGTTAGCCACTTCGTGAAAGAGGATATGCAATTTCCTCTGAAATTTGTTTACGAAGTGGCTACTTGCTGGTAAATTTTTATTTTCTTTTTGTTTGTGGTCATATCCGTTATCCGATGTTGTTGACAAAATATCCAGCATCGGATTTCGGATCTGACCTGTAACATTCCTTCCTTCTGGGAAAAAGATAACTATTCTTTGGAGAGGAATAGTTATCAGTTGAAAATGACTGGTCAGGGATATTTTCTAAATAAAAGTCGTGTGCCGAGAGGAGCTGTCGTTTAGTTGTTCAACTATCGTGGCTTTCGTAATTTGTTATATTTTGGTATTATTGCTTAAGTTCTGTTCGTCACCATGAACTTTACGGAGGTAGTGACTCGTGCGGGGATCACCGTGATCTCCCATCATACTGTACGGGTCAACAGCATTTAAATTTCATCGATTTCCCGGAACTGGGCTGAACCGGTTCGTATTGTGTTGTACCGGTAGAATTTTTTTGAATAATTATGATATTGAGTGTGTTTCGTTCTTTTCTTCTCCCTCTTTCTTTTTTGATTTGCTTCTATGGTTGTGTTGTTTTTTGGTGGGTGAGGATGAAGGTTTAAAGATTGCTTTCTCGATCGGCGTTTCCTGGTTTTATTATTTATACGAGTTGAATGGATTTAACTCGTGGAAGCGTTTGGGGCCTTTGATATGTTTGTGTCTTCGGGGGTGTTTGGGATTTGGTTGTTGTTTTGTGGCGATTCGTATAGATTGGCTGCATTGGTACCTCGTTTTGAGGGCGCGGTGCGTTCCGCTGGCTAATCCATAGTGTGCCTTTGAAAGCCACATATTTTATTATAATATACCCTGTTATGACCAACAGCAGTATGCTTGAGAGGGACAGGGAAGTGGTGGATAAAGTATGGGGTATCTTGGCTGTAATGTTAGTGCGAACCTTCTCTACCTGGTTGAGAATCTCGTCTAGGGATTTCGTGCCTTGGTGTATTAATTGGTTCGTATTGTCCCCAAGAAGCAATAAGGAGTGTTCCTGTGCGTGTGGTTCCGGGAGTGTGGCCATGAAATTTTCCAACTCTATTTTAGTTTTGTTTGTGTTTGGGAAGTAATCCGGTTGGGAGATTTTTAAGGGATGAAGGTTTTTTGGTGTTTGGGCCTATTTGTAGTTGACAGGGTTCGTTAATTACTAATATGCCCTGGCTGCTTAAGCGATTAGTGAGTAACCGTCGGGCACAGGTGATATGCACTATTGTTGGGGAGGCTAAAGAATATAACCAAGTATTGGGTCTTTTTAATTTGATAAGGGTATCTCTGGGAGTTAATTGTGCCCTTAATTGGCATCTGGTGTTTTCTTCTAGCGGGTTAAATAATAGTTTAATAACACATTCAGTAGACAGGGTTGTTTTCGTTATCGGTGTGTTTAGTCTGCCAATATATGTGTCTTCTTCTATGTTTTTGGACACTTTTTGATATTGACGGATATCTGACGGTTTAAGAAGTAAAAATTCCTGTGTGTATATTTGACTTGCTATGTGTGAGTAAGCAATCTCTGGTATAAGTGAATGGTTATTTTTCGTATGGATTGGGAAGCATTGGATTTGTTGTAGTTTAAATTTGGGAATGTCGAATATAGGGAGGGTGAGGCGAATTACAAGTTTTTCTAATAATAAATGGGTTCGAATTTCGGTTGTCTGGTAAAGAATCGAGAGGCAGTTTTGGGGGTTTCGGCAGGCTGAATGGGATTTATGGTAAATTTCTAACAGCCCACCGGGTGAAATTAGTAATGGGTGGATTTGGTTATTCCTACTTGATACTATTATATCTAATAGGGCCTGCTGTCTAAACTCTAGTTCGATCATTTGGAGGAGGAGACTAGAAATAATTTCCTGTCTTAACTGTCTAGCTTGTAGTTCATCCGTCAAGTTGTGCAGATCATTCATTTGAAGAGCTATTTGCCTTTGACGTTCTGCCAGTGACGTTAAGGGTTTCTGAATTCTGTCAAAGGTTGTCTTTACCATGCTAATCTGTTGTTTCTCTAGGTCGGCGAGTGCTTGGGTATTTGTTTCGAGTTCGTGCAAGCGACTGTACACCTCGCGTTCGTTTCCGCTGTCCATCGTTTCGAAGAGATAATGCATGGCATTTCCTATACCATCGAATATTGATCTGGGTTTTCGGGATTTCGGTACTGCCTCCTTGATGACGTTGGTGCGTCTTTTTATGTTCTCCATCAGTGCATGGATATGTTTTTTCTGCAATTCACATAGGCCTGTTGCTGATGAATGATTTCCACAGAGTTGGTGTACATAATACTCTGCTCGTTCCGTCAATATTGTTTGGTTTTCCAATTTGGACAGGTCTAGTTCCGTTATTACGTTCCAGGTGTTATGATACACCATCAGGCTTCCCAAGTCTTCAAAAAGTACTCCGGTGTTGTTCAGGGGAGTTATTGTATATGGTTCTATCTCGCCTTTTGCCACAGGGGACAGAAACAATCCGAGTATAATGATTGCCAAGGACATGTCTATAGGGAGAGGAGAGGTTTAGATTAGATAGTTTGTACTCATGAATTTGTTGTATTAATATTGAAGTTTAGTAACTATTGCATTAAATGGAGGGGTTTGAAGTGTTAAAATTTTAAGTATTATTTATTTGGTTTAGTCATAATATGGCTTCAGCCTGTTATTATGACTGTGATTATTCTCTTACCAACTCGTATCGTGGTGTTCACTGAGCTGGGAACACCGGTTACCAAATAGGGTCCTACCCAGATTTGGGAGAGCTTATGTTTTCGGTTTTCGCTCTTGAGGAGGACCTTGTCTCCTATGTGGAGGGATATTGGTCGAATAGTTGTAATGAGCTAACGCCTCATTACCATATTTCGATCCTCACATGCAATACTTTGCATCTCTTGTAATGACCCAAGGCCTCATTACCACATTTCTATCTCTATATTAGCCTGTTTTTGCCACCATGAAAGCCATCTTTTCATCTCTTTCCCAGCACGAGCCCTGACCAATCTTTTCAGTGCAATATGTGCACATTTTCCAATTTCACATAAATCTCATATTAATGACTAACATGTTCGTTAAAATTGCCTAAAAGGCACTTAAACAATCTATGGGAAAACAAACAACGGAAATCGGTCTACGATATACCACACCGAATTTCCGTTCAATCCATAAGTCTCAATTGCTCTTGACCTTCAAGAGCACAGTCCATTTCCATAAACCCTAACCTATCCCAATATTTCATGCCCGCATATCACATACCTTTCTTCGGTAAATAATCCATCGGCGTACTTCTATCATACGCCATCCATTGACATTCCCCTGCTAATTATGAGCAGTAAAAGAAATGCATAATAAACCATACAAAGTTCTTGGCTCTTTCCCTTGCGTGTAAATCCACTGCACATGCTTACTTGCTTACTCCCAACACATAATGCACTTCATTCATAATTCTCATATTTTCCCCTTCAATGCTTATGAGCATTAAGAAGTCATATGTGCTTGCGCACATAAAGCTTTTCGAGCCTCTTTCTCTTCTGCCAGTTGATGGCGTACATAATTAAGCTGGTTCTAATTATGTATTACCCAAAATCTAGAATAACCAATTAGAACTCCCGATTTATGTATTTATGATTTAATGGAAAAGTATCAGAGTGAACCCAGTTGGGCATTTTGTAAATTAATTAAAAATAGTAAAGTACAAGGAACCAAGTTAAATCAGAAGAGTCTTCAACTCTTCTTGAGTCTTCGGTTCCGGGTTTGGTCAGTAAAGTAGTGTAAACCGAAAATAAAAGTGTAATGTGGTAAAATAAACAGCGAAAAAGTGTGTTTTCTTTCAATGTTCTGCGCAATTAAATAATTAAGGGCTGGTGATCTTCGAGCTCTAATCAAGCACTCCCAGTCCCTTGTCGTGGGAAAAAAAACACGATACCACGACAAAATTTTTGGTGCCAGGTGTGGGGTATCGCCAATTATACTGTGCGGTACGCCAATTATTCTGTGGAGTTCCCAAAACAGAAGGGGATCCACAAAAAAAAGAGGTGTTCTGAAAGAATAGGCCCTCCAACAAAGAGACCATCGGGATCGGCCCATGATCACTGCCCAAATATAAATCAGTGAAGATCGAACGTCATCAGTAATAATTTTGTACAACTAGAAACCGTCGGCCAGGACGCCCGACGTGCTCATCTATAATAAAGAGCACAACCGAAAATGGACACCCAACAGGAAATCGAATTTCTTGAGGAGGATATATCGCGCATTGAAAGACCTGCTGGACCAGAGGAAGAAATCGTGGATTTTTCTTACTACATTCTGTTATGCTCAAGGTTGAAGAGCATAAGTCCGTGCCGACTAGCATGGAGAAGGGGTTGGTTCCATTTTTTTTATCACTGTTTGGGCGCCACGTGGTTTTTATTTGGTGTTGTTTAATGAGTCCACGAACTCGTTTTAGTTTTTGTCTAATCGTTTTGATTGCTAAACAACGCAGATTTGAGCTCATATAATTTTCCTTTATTTACGACTAAATTCACAAATTCGTTTCGCACACAAAAAGAGGAAATATACCAAAAAAATCAAAATAAAAGGAACTTACTTCTAAAATCAAATTATTTGTAAAACAAAAGAAAAAGAAAAAAAGAAAACAAAATAAATTCAGAACTTATCTTTTGATTCCGAGGATTCCTTGCAATCAAATCCTACTCAAACTCCTCCTGCTAATTGTCTTTCATCTCCTCTTGACGACTCGGTACGCTCCAGATGTGTCCTCACTTCACATTCCTCTGACACTTAAACCCACTTTCTTTTGACACTTCTGACTTTTTTTTTTTAATCTTGTCTATATACTTTTATTTCCACAGCAACTAACTTGTTTACGTTTCCACTTTGAACTATCTGCTTCACATACCAAGGTCCCATATTTAAAGGATAATGCCCCCTATTGGAAAATATGCTGGAAAATCTATTACATTTTCCAGATCGGTTGAAAGCGGTTCAATTTTATGATAATTATTTTGCTTTTTCTTCTTTAAAATTGTCTCCAAGTTTTCTAATCTTATTTGGTACTATCCAAAGTGTTGTTAAAATTCGCGAAGTCGCTCAATTTTGGAAAAATTGTTGGATGTTGACAGCCATTTTCACGTGGTGTTAATTCCCATCGTGATCCTTTTCGGGCATAGCTTCTTCTGATTTTCCTTCCTTGGGTTACAAACAGTTCGCTCGGTTTTGTTTTTCGTTCCAGACTATTGAAGAACAGTCCTTTTTTTATAAAGTTTTCCAGGTGAAATCGAGGTTATGTATTGTGTAGATAAATCGTGATAGGCGCATAGCAAGAGAAGTCTGAGCCAGGTAAGTATACCCATTCGGTCTACATTATTCCGCGTAAGGTAAGTACTGATTTCCTATCTAACGATTTCATTTCTTCTAAACTTTATCATATATCGTACTTTCACTTCATTCAATGCTACTTACATAGGGTTATATTTGCTTATTTTAACTTAAATTAATCTACTAATATGTAATTTTATCTGTTTATCTATGTATAATTTCCCTAATCCTATTAAAATTCCAATTTTCCATCAAAAATCTAATATCTATCCAAACTGATATTTTACCATTATTCCCTAAACCTACATATTAAAAATTCCAACGCTAAAACAAATTATTTGCTTTTCCTAGTTTAATTAGCTTAACTAACCCTGCCTAGCTTTCATTACTTTTAAGTCAATCCAATGTATTTTTAATAAACCTAATGTCTATGTAATATCTTAATACTATATACAATGTGTAATCTTAATCTATATTCCAGGTTGATGAGCTTCGATGAACAAACTTCTAGTTATCCAGCAAAGGTAATTTAAGTTTAATCTTTTTATCTTCGACGTAGTCACATCATCATATTTTAGGATGATGGCAACATTTGAATGGTATCAACTTTAACGAGGATTGCACGATCTTCCTTTTCATCGTCATTACAGGGAATACAAATAGTTTAGAATGGTAGCAAGAGATCGACTATCTCATCAGGATGGTGGCTTTGGAACTATAGATCGCCTTTTGAGGACAACGGCAATAGATCGCTTAATATAACCGATGCTTAGGTATCTTTTTGCTTCAAATAAAGTTTACCTGTAAATAAGGAAATGTCTTTGCAGCATTACTTCATTATAAATAAACAACGAGGACAAAACATCACATGTAAGTAAGTTCTTTACACTTTTGGCTTTAATTAATATTTATCTCTTTTAGGCTTCAGCATCCCTCGCATTGGCACGTAACATTTCCTCCCCTTCCTCCGGGAGATTTCCTCCGAAATCTCCTACTTAAGCTCTATATAAAAAAAATACTTCGAAATTACATCCCCTAATGGGCAGAGAAGAAGAAACTTAAATATGCCAAAAAGGAAGCAAGACAATAGGATTTTACTATTACTTATCTACAACGTTAGACTGATATAACTTTAAATCCTTAGAATGCCAAATGCCCGCACTCTTACCTGTATTTGCTCGCAATTCATATGTCCATGGCGAAACGACCCTAGTTACAGTGAAAGGACCGATGTATTTTGGAGCTAATTTTGCGTTGAAAAACTTGGAAGCGTCTGATAAAACATAGTTTTTCCTCATAACAATATCATTTACCATAAATTTTTGATCTCTTCTGCGTAGATTATACGAATGTCTTGTCGATTGCGCTGCCTTTTCTAATCTAACCCTAACATCTCTTCTTAGCTCCTCGAAAGCTATTGACCTTTTTGTAGGGTCAAACTGTATGCTGCTATTTACTTGATAATTGTGGGCTTTTCCATCCGTAATCATTTCTTTTCCGAAGTTGACGAAAAACGGCGTCAATTTTGAGACTTCGTGGACCGACGTGCGTATTGCGCAAGCTATTTGAGCTAAAAAGGAATCCCACATTCGGTGGTTTTCCGCAACGTAAGCGCGAAGCATGGTCTTTATGACTTGGTTAGTTCGTTCCGCTGGGTTCGCTTGAGGATGATAGAATGCTGTGTAGTTTATTCTACATCCATAGTCCTCGCATAACTTCTTAAACTCCCTGCTCGTGAATTGTGAGCCGTTGTTGCATACAAGATTTCGTGGGACACCAAATAAAAGAAAAACATAATCTTCTAAAGCTTGACAAATGGAGCGTCCAGTCGCAGAACGCAGCGCAAACAACATCGGAAATTTACTAAATATATCTACTATGGTTAAAATATACTTAAAACCGCGATTGGAGCGTGGTAAAGGTCCGATTAGATCCACACATATTGACTCCCATGGATTCCTAGGAATAGCTCGGCAAGCCATTAAACCTGCTGGCTTTTTAAGTTCGGGCTTTATTGACTGACAAACTCGGCATCTCTTTACGTACGCTGATACGTCACTCTTCATTTTCGGTCAATAGAAGCGTTGAGCTATCCGATGATAAGTCTTTTGAACTCCACAATGACCAGATGTGGGTGAGTCGTGTGCTTTAAACATGATATCTTTCCTTTGGCCTTTAGGGATTACCTGCTTCCACTGATCATTACCAAGCTCTAGTTCTGGATACTTTGAATTGCAGTGTCTCCATAAGAAATTGTCTTCACACTTCCAGTCTGGGTATTTGGTGGGACACTCAGTTACCTTCCTTACCATTTCGCTAATCCACTTATCTTGATGTTGGTCATTAACCTGTAGACTCTCAATTATTGGCACAGAATGGGAGAGCCAGTCAGGCAGCAGATGCTCTTTACCTTTGCGATGGACTACAGTAAAGTCATACTGTTGCAGACACATGGCCCACCTTGCCAGTCTACCAGTGGGGTCCTTCAAGTTGTGGAGCCATACTAGGGAAGCATGGTCTGTCACAACAGTAAAGTGGCTGCCTTCAATATAAGGCCTTAATTTATCGACCGCCCACACAACGGCAAGACACTCTCGTTCAGTGGTAGTATAATTCTTTTCGCACTTGTTTAGTGAGCGACTTAAGTAGGCGATAACCCTCTCTTCTCCATTAATTCTTTGGGTCAACACAGCTCCCAATCCATAACCCGATGCGTCTGTGTGAACCACGAAAGGATGATCAAAATTCGGACAAGTTAGTATCGGCGCACTTACGAGACAATCCTTAACTAAGCGAAATGCCGTTTCACACTCTTCCGTCCAGGTAAACTTTTTGTTTTTCTTTAGTAAGGCCGTAATTGGAGCTATGATTGTTGAGAAATTTGGCACAAATCTCCGATACCAAGCAATCATTCCTATGAATCTACGGACCTCAGACACGTTTTTAGGATTTGAAATCTGTAAAATACACTTCACCTTATCGGGATCAACCTGCAAACCCTGTTCTCCTATGACGTAGCCCAAGTATCGGAGTTCTGCTCGACAAAATTCACACTTCTCGTAATTTATTACGAGACCAGCCTGATATAATTTTTCGAGGACATTCTGCAATACTTTTTTATGCTCTGAGAAGGTCTGAGTCACGATAATTACATCGTCTAGATAGACGAAAACTTTACTTTCAAGATCGCCCGAAAGAATCGTATCAATGAGTCGTTGCCATGTTGCTGGTGAGTTACTTAATCCGAAGGGCATACGGCAAAATTGAAAGAGGCCCCTTCCGGGCACTGTGAAGGCCGTATATTGCTTCGAGTTAGTTTCCAGAGGTACTTGCCAAAACGCTGACTTAATATCCAAGGAGGACATAAACTTTGCATCCCGCAATTTGTCAAGAGTGGCTGAAACATAAGGTAGAGGGTATGCGTCCTTTTTCGTTACTTTATTTAACTTTCGGAAATCTACACAAAATCTATACTGACCATCCTTCTTTTTGACCATGACAATTGGGGAAGCCCATGCACTATTACTGGGTTCTATCACGCCTGCGTCGAGCATTTTGTCAAGTTCCTCATTAATAATACGCTGTATAGCTGGTGAGACCGGGTAGTATCGCTGTTTGATCGGCGGGGAGTCTGTTTGTATGATATGCTCCACCCGATTAGTACAACCCAAATTTGAACCCATTTTACCCTTAGCCTCGCTTATTACCTCTTCGAGCTCTCTTTTTTCCTCAAGTGATAGCTTGGATTGGCACTGAAGAGCACTTATCTCGTACTCTGTGGAAGTCTGTGTAAATTGCCAAGAGTTGTTGCTAAAATTGGCTTGAATATCCATACTGCGCCAAAAATCAATGCCAAGTATGATGTTGAGTGGTAATTCTGGTATCACAAGCACGTCAAAGACTTTTACACGTTCAGCTAGCTGGATTGGTACACTTATCTCTCCTAATACGTCGACAGTTCCACCATTCGCTAGACATATTCGCTTGGCTCCTGCAACGTTGAGCTTGAGATTCATTTTCCGTAACGACGGCCAACCTACACCTCCAACAACAGTCCGCGAAGCACCTGAGTCCAGCAAACCACGAAATTTGACTCCGAATATGAAAACTTCAAGATGAGGACGCATATCGTTTTCAGCTTGTGTGAAAACATAATCCACTAGAGTGCCATATGGATCCTCAACTTCCGCTTCAATCTTACCTCTAATTTTCAAATTCTCAAAACTCTCGACATTGGCGGCTTTTTGGGTATTTCTCGACTCACCGCTTAAGCTCGAGCCCCACTCGCGTTTCCCGAATCTTGTGGTTCCTGATGGTTATTCCTCGGATTCCGTCTCGTGTTATTAGGATTGCAATTGGTACAGCGTGGTCTTATTACTCCTGGTGTGCCACATCCAAAACAACTTAATCTTGTTCTACAAAATCTTGCTATATGTCCTATCTTACCACATTTAAAACATTTCGTAGCTCTTGCGTCACTCGAACTTTCATTACGATTTGAAATTGCTGCTATGTTAGGCTGATCGATAGAAACGTAGGCCAAGTCAGGCTCCAAAAGTTGATGGTTCCTTCTGGACGGAGGTGGTACAAATGATTCTACGGAAACCCTAACTGCCTCTAGGCGCCTACCAAACTCAATTAAGTCCTTTATGTTCTCAATATCCGTCAAACCCAATTGTGTTTGGTAAAATGGACTAATATTCTTCTTAAGGATACGTAGTTTCTCAGTTTCGGTAAGGATGTCTGTCAGTCCTGAAAACATATTCGTCATAATAGCCACGTACATGCCCATCGACTCGTCTCTGCCTTGCGTCCTCTTCTTAATTTCATCCAACAGCCTCTTGTCGTAATCAATCGGAAGAAACTCCTTTTTCAATTCTCGCACCAGGTCGAGCCAGGAATGAAAATTGGTCTTGTTCGCCCTATACCAAATGAGAGCTCGTCCTGTAAAAAGATCCAGTGCTGACCGAAAAAGTTGAAGTTTTGTGATTCCTCGAGCATCTGCTAACTCCTGGACCCTATCTAAAAAGGAATTAAGTGATTGTCCGGGTTCCCCAGTAAACTTTATTTCCCATTTGTACAGAGGCACTCGTGAGTGAGCACCCGTTATGAGAGCTGTAGTCGTCGACAGTTCTTCGGCCGCATCGGAGTGATCACCCCGATCGTCATCGCCATCAGCTTTAAGTTGTAGAGAACCTAGAGCTAGGATCAAATCTGCACGCACCCTTGCTTTCTCTTTTGTTTGCGCTTCATCGCTGGCAGTGGTTCTTTGAAGTCGGTTAAGCGACCACTCAATTTTCGTAACTATTTTCTTATATTCTGTAGAGCAGTTATCGCCTATAAATGTCTCAGATAATTCTCTTACTTCCTCGACCTTCTTCTTTAAGGCCTCTATGTCCTCGTCGAATGTGTAGGTATATGGATTGATTATCGATGACTTTCCATCTCTTTCTAGTCTCAAAGCAGCGCGTAGGCTAGTCCTCATTTCATCAACCTTACCCAGAGTTAGTCCTCTAATCTTGAGCTCATAGGTAAGCTCTTCCTGATTAAGGCGGTTGACTTCCATTTTCCTTAGTAATTAGCACAGTTGTTAAGGTTAGAAACAATAAGAAAACAAAAATTTAAAAAAAAAATTATAGACGCAATAGAAGTACTAATATTAATCAAGCTTCTAGGGAGACAAAGGAAACAAAAAAAAATCTATCAAAATCAAATGTTAAATGTCTGATGAGTACATCTCCTACCAACCAGTTACACAAATCTGAAATCGTAAGTATCAGAATGAAACCTCAATCGGGTTATTGGAGGTAATTATTTCAAAATAAATTTCTTGTTCCTTTCTGTCAAAGCTATCGACTTAACACTTACTATAAAATTCTTTCAATTTAGTTCAATTCCATAAATCCTAACATACGCAACTAGCGTTGAAATAGGATAAAATTTGCATTTGCATCTATTTCCAAAATCAAGAAAAACAATATTAACTTGACCTAGTTTTATCCTATCAACAAAATTCTATCCTATCAACTCCATAAATAAACATTGCCATTCTTCTTACGGAATTTAATTGGAAATCAAACTTGTTGCCATTGACCTTTCACAACAACTATTGAAGGAAAGTTGTTATAAACATCCAGTAGTCAGACCCCGAATATATGTACAAACATGCATCTGCCTCAATTCTGAAAATTGTTTGTCAATACCTTTACTTTGCGATAAATTCTGACCTACAAAATTAAAAGTTATAAATTCTCCTAATACAGTTCATTCTTTAAACCTAGTTGACTATTAACACAGGCAATTTTACAAGCGAAGGGGAAATCAGACCATATGACATCACAGAGCAATCCGTAACCCCGATACAATATCAGCGTATCAGAAACAGCTGAATTCATTCAACAAAAAATGATCCGTTCGAATTCAAACGATCAATATCGTACTTCTCCAGTTTACTTACGCGCGTTAATGTAATAGCTAGTGTGTCGTAGAATCGGGTTATTTTTGTTAATAAAGAAAAAGGAATTTTGGCTGCAAGTGACTAGTGAGAGTTATATCTTTAGTTAGTTATTACATGTGGAATCTCTAGTGCTTGAGAAATTTAAAAAGCTTATTAAAACAAAAAAAAGTGTGTGAAATTATAAATATATTAATGTGCTCCTAAAATGTGTTGGTTATCTCTAATATGGACAAGAAAATAGTACCATACCCTTAATTATCTTAATCTTAATCTGTACAATAGCAGTGAAATTTGATTTGCATCAAGTTATATTTAAAAAAAACCATGTGCTCGAGACGCTGTAAACCCAAAAGAAAAATTTCATCAATGGATACCCCATAAGTTTCCCCAGTTAATTCAAAACTATATACGCGTTGACGTCACGAATTCTTTGTCTCATTCACATTGAACAAATTTCTGTAGGAACAAGTTGCCAATTCTCGTGATCTATACAAAGAATACAAATAAAAGTGTATACATCAAGTTGCAATAATAATATTTCTGTACTCTTGCTGCTTCAATAAATGTCAAGTTGAATGAATGTTGCGGAACATAAGAATCTGACACTCGACGTCTTTTTGTGAAGAAAATTTTCGTGAGCGTTGTTATTTTATGTAATTAATAAAATTTCAATTGAAAACAGGTGATTTCACCCCTATGTGGCCCCACGTTGGGCGCCAAAAATGTTATGTTGAAGAGCATAAGTCTGTGCCGACTAGCATGGAGAAGGGGTTGGTTCCATTTTTTTTATCACTGTTTGGGCGCCACGTGGTTTTTATTTTGGTGTTGTTTAATGAGTCCACGAACTCGTTTTAATTTTTGTCTAATCGTTTTGATTGCTAAACAACGCAGATTTGAGTTCATATAATTTTCCTTTATTTACGACTAAATTCACAAATTCGTTTCGCACACAAAAAGAGGAAATATACCAAAAAAATCAAAATAAAAGGAACTTACTTCTAAAATCAAATTATTTGTAAAACAAAAGAAAAAGAAAAAAAGAAAACAAAATAAATTCAGAACTTATCTTTTGATTCCGAGGATTCCTTGCAATCAAATCCTACTCAAACTCCTCCTGCTAATTGTCTTTCATCTCCTCTTGACGACTCGGTACGCTCCAGATGTGTCCTCACTTCACATTCCTCTGACACTTAAACCCACTTTCTTTTGACACTTCTGACTTTTTTTTTTTAATCTTGTCTATATACTTTTATTTCCACAGCAACTAACTTGTTTACGTTTCCACTTTGAACTGTCTGCTTCACATACCAAGGTCCCATATTTAAAGGATAATGCCCCCTATTGGAAAATATGCTGGAAAATCTATTACATTTTCCAGATCGGTTGAAAGCGGTTCAATTTTATGATAATTATTTTGCTTTTTGTTCTTTAAAATTGTCTCCAAGTTTTCTAATCTTATTTGGTACTATCCAAAGTGTTGTTAAAATTCGCGAAGTCGCTCAATTTTGGAAAAATTGTTGGATGTTGACAGCCATTTTCACGTGGTGTTAATTCCCATCGTGATCCTTTCCGGCGCATATCCTCTTCTGATTTTCCTTCCTTGGGTTACAAACAGTTCGCTCGGTTTTGTTTTTCGTTCCAGACTATTGAAGAACAGTCCTTTTTTTATAAAGTTTTCCAGGTGAAATCGAGGTTATGTATTGTGTAGATAAATCGTGATAGGCGCATAGCAAGAGAAGCCTGAGCCAGGTAAGTATACCCATTCGGTCTACGTTATTCCGCGTAAGGTAAGTACTGATTTCCTATCTAACGATTTCATTTCTTCTAAACTTTATCATATATCGTACTTTCACTTCATTCAATGCTACTTACATAGGGTTATATTTGCTTATTTTAACTTAAATTAATCTACTAATATGTAATTTTATCTGTTTATCTATGTATAATTTCCCTAATCCTATTAAAATTCCAATTTTCCATCAAAAATCTAATATCTATCGAAACTGATATTTTACCATTATTCCCTAAACCTACATATTAAAAATTCCAACGCTAAAACAAATTATTTGCTTTTCCTAGTTTAATTAGCTTAACTAACCCTGCCTAGCTTTCATTACTTTTAAGTCAATCCAATGTATTTTTAATAAACCTAATGTCTATGTAATATCTTAATACTATATACAATGTGTAATCTTAATCTATATTCCAGGTTGATGAGCTTCGATGAACAAACTTCTAGTTATCCAGCAAAGGTAATTTAAGTTTAATCTTTTTATCTTCGACGTAGTCATATCATCATATTTTAGGATGATGTCAACATTTGAATGGTATCAACTTTAACGAGGATTGCACGATCTTCCTTTTCATCGTCATTACAGGGAATACAAATAGTTTAGAATGGTAGCAGGAGATCGACTATCCCATCAGGATGGTGGCTTTGGAACTATAGATCGCCTTTTGAGGACAACGGCAATAGATCGCTTAATATAACCGATGCTTAGGTATCTTTTTGCTTCAAATAAAGTTTACCTGTAAATAAGGAAATGTCTTTGCGGCATTACTTCATTATAAATAAACAACGAGGACAAAACATCACATGTAAGTAAGTTCTTTACACTTTTGGCTTTAATTAATATTTATCTCTTTTAGGCTTCAGCATCCCTCGCATTGGCACGTAACATTGAAACAACGTTTAGCTGCTCTCATCAAGTAAGCTTTTTGATTATTCTAAATTGTAAAAAAAAATTTCATTATAAATATATTTCTTTTATTATATAATATATATATATATATATATATATATATATATATATATATATATATATTATACATATAATTTAAATTTTTTTGAAATTTAAATAAGCAAAGGATGTTAAAAGATATGTGACTAAAAAATTAAATAATTAAAAAAAATAATTAAATAATTTTACGAAAATCAACAAAAAGGGAAATTAACTACATGTTTCGTTTATACACGTTGTGTACGTTGTTGTTCTTGTGCGTTACTGAGTCTTTTTAAAATAATATGTTAACATTGTTTAACCGTTCAATCGAGTCGTGAAAAAGTGTGGTGTCACTGTTTTTGTGTCCGCTGATCTCTAATTAATCAGTTTGCTAACCGTACTCGGAATTTTTTTTCTTTCCCAAAAATTTTTCATTAAAGAATCATTGGAAAGAAACAATTCAGTTCTTTTTCTCTCAGTTGTGGTAATTTTTCTTAAAACGTTGGTCTCCTCACATTAAAAATTCTTACCAGAAGTCAAGCTCGAGTGCTAAATACGTTAGGTATCGACAGCCATCATAGCGGTAATGCCACCGAGCAAGCCAACGACTCTCCATCCCTTCGTGTAACTATTTCTGACGCCAGGGAATTGATACCCGAATTTGGAGGCAATAAAAGTGACCTAAATAGATTCATATCGTGCTGTGATAGTCTTTTCAACACGGCAAGTAACGCCCGTGATAAAGCTCTCTTTTTTAATGTAATGAAGACTTAAGTCTCGGGTCCAGCATACGATATTATAGATTATGGAAATGTTAATAATTGGGAAGAATTTAAAGCCCAGTTACTTAAACGATATAAACTATCACGTTCGGCAGTCCGCGAAGATCTTAAAAGGCTAAGGCAAGGTCCACGGGAATCCGTGAAGGATTTCTCCCTACGAGTGACTAGAACACTTGGGGAACTAAATATAGCCACAACAATAAGCGTAACCGACGCAGGCGCTAGAGTTATTTTCCTAAAAGAAAACGAAAAGGAAGCTATTCGTGTTTTCGAAAATGGCTTAAAGAGCGAACGGTTAGTAACACTGGAACAAGCCAAAAATGAAACTGAACTTAGCAGTTTAATTGATTACGTTTTGGAACGTGCCATACACTCTGAGGATAGAGTACAAAAGATTATTCGGGTGAGGGTACATCCAGACAAGCCCAGGTATGTGAGATAGGCAATAAAAGAGGTCATACCAGAGAAACATGCTTTAGGAATAAAATAATTCCAACTTTCAACGGTCCGCAAATAAAACTAGAAGTCCGCAGACTGCATTGTTCCTATTGTAACCGACCAAACCACGACATTAGTGAATGCCGTACTCGTCAAAACGACTACAATAGGGAAATTCATGACCAACCAGGTCGATACAACCGGGGAACATCCTACAACAGGCATAACGAACCTTGGCAACAGCAGCAGCAATATTCCGATTCAATAATAACTCAGATAATCGGGGCCCAATGTCGACAAACAATCGAAACGAACTGAACAAATCCCAATGAAATCTACGGCAAGTAAGGTTCATTAACCAAAATAGCGATCATAATTAGGGAAACGCAATTTCGCGGGAAGGAATTTTCGGCCACCCAACTCGCAACACGGAAGTAAGGGCCGACATACACCCGAAAAACTAAGGGTAATAATCAAAGTTCCACTCACTATAACCGAACGTAGTGCCACTGTTACCTTACCCTTTTCGTTGTCAAGAACAGGTAAATCTACTTTCCTCATTGATACTGGTGCTGAAATAAGTCTGCACAAGCTAATGGCAACTTCCGAAGAAAGTCTAGCTGATATCACACAGAGGTGTTTAATCACCACTCTCTTAGGAGACTATGTGCCCTAAGCAGGCTTGTCATATGGAACACTAGGCCTAGAAAGCAGCTGCAGTAACATTCAAATCAGTCACCATTTCCATTTAGTAAGAGGAGAGAATATTCTAACTTGCGACGGATTGTTTGGTAACGACTTTTCTTTCTTTCGGAAAACGTGATGAACATTGAATTAACCGAAGGCAATATTTACACCTCCAAAGATTTCGCTATAGTACAAAGCAACAATTGTCCTGAATCCCGAATTAGCATGAGAATCTCTACAAATAATAGTCTAAAGATTGAAAGAAAATTTAACGTATTAAATAAATACGAAGCAGTAAACATGAGGTGCGTTGCACAAACGAATAAACGCGAAAAATCGCAAGAAAATATAACTAAGGAAGTAAAGAAATATGTTCCATTTATGATCAAAAATGAAAATGAAAATAGAAAGCTTGAGAATAAAGCAGGAAACGAAGTGATAAGAAAATATACTGATAAAACATTATATAATAATAATTTAGCGCTAAATAAGCAAAATAGCCATAACACGCATGAAAACGCACTAATGAAGGATACATATAACGAAATTAAAAGCATCAATCCCAAAAATAAAACAAATAGGGAAGGCATGGTAGTAAATAAACATGGAAACACAGGGTCTGGAAACACTGGGGAAATAGTACAGAACGGCGAAGAAAACTCAACTATCACAGACATGATAAGGGAGGACAAGAATGGAAAGGATCTAATTACGATTCCAGCAAGATCTGAATTAATCGCAGAAATTCCAGCAAAGTGTAATAAAAATTCAGTATGTGCAAAACAAGAAATAGCGCCAGGAGTATATTTAGGAGAATGCATACGATAACGATACGCTAAGGTACTTATATTAAATACTAGTGAAAATGATGTTCTACTCCCTATTGGTAACGTAATACCCAGGTGGTCTAATCTCAGTGAATATGACATAATTCAAGCCGATTACCACCGGAACCAGATTAAAGAAAGACTAAAGGAACTATCAAAACTCATCAAGTTGGACCATTGCAATAAAGAAGAACGCGACAGTATAATAAATATTTATAAAAGGTACAATGATTTATTCCATATAGAAGGAGATCATCTGACCAGCACTAGTGCTGTGACGCATACCATCCCGATATTGCCGGATAAACTGCCAATATACACGAAACCGTACCGACTCCCTGAGTCACAAAGATCCGAAATAAATAGACAAATAAATAGTATGTTGGAAGATGGAATAATAAGTCCAAGCAGCAGCCCCTGGAACTCTATTTTACTTCTGGTACCGAAAAAACCGGATGCGGAAGGCAACAAAAGGTGGAGGTTGGTGGTAGACTTTCGAAGATTGAATGAAATTACGGTAGGAGATGCGTACCCTCTACCCAATATAACTGATATATTGGATCAGTTGGGTAAGTCCAAGTACTTTACCACCTTAGATTTAGCAAATGGGTTTCACCAGATCCCAATGGACGAAGTGGATAAAGAGAAGACTGCGTTCAGCACTCCTTTCGGACATTTTCATTATAATCGAATGTCTTTTGGACTCAAAAGAGCCCCAGCCACTTTCCAGCGGCTGATGAATACTATATTAACCGGAATCCAAGGAATACGTTGTTTTGTTTATTTAGATGACGTCGTCGTGTATGGTTATAATTTACAAGATCATAACAACAGACAAATGGAAGTATTTGATAGACTAAAAGAAGGTAATCTAAAGCTCCAGCCGGAGAAATGTCACTTCCTTGCGAAAGAAATAACATATTTAGGGCATGCTGTTAGCGTTGCAGGTGTACATCCTGCACCACACAAAAATAGAATCAGTGAAAACTTATCCGCAGCCTAGAAAACAAAAAGACGTTAAAGCATTTCTGGGTTTTGTAGGTTACTATCGTCGGTTTATTCAGGACTTTGCGAAAATAGCAAAACCTCTGACAAATCTGCTCAAAAAGAACGTACCATTCGAGTGGAACGCCTTCTGTGATGAATCTTTCAGAACATTGAAAGGAAATCTAATCACCGCGCCCGTGTTGGCCTATCCTGATTTCGATAAAGAATTTGTAGTCACTACTGACGCTAGCGACATAGCGCTCGGAGCAATCCTGTCACAAGGAGAGATTGGGAAAGACCGACCCATATGCTATGCAAGCAGAACTTTAAACCCAGCCGAAATGAACTACTCAACTATTGATAAGGAACTCCTTGCCGTCGTATACGCCGTTAAACAGTTCAGACCGTATCTTAACGGTAGAACATTTACGATAGTCACGGATCACAAGCCGCTCGTCTGGCTGATGAATTTGAAGGACTGTTCAAGTCGACTAGCTAGATGGAGGATACGCCTTGAGGAGTATGACTACAAAATCAAGTATAAGGCAGGTTGCCTGAATACCAACGCGGATGCCCTAAGCAGAATCAATCCTACCAGAGACGGTATTCCAGCCGAAGAAAAAACAGTAAATGTAATCACCAGAAGCAAAGCGAAGCGAAGCACAGAGCAGGAATTGCCTGATCCAATAAACAGCAAACAAACTACCGACAAACAAAATAAAATAAAAAATTCAGAGATCAACCATCACCTTCTTCAAGAAAATACCCCTTATAAATTTTTTGTATTCCCTTTAACAAACAGCGATATTGAAAGTCAAGTTCATAAAATATTAAGCGATCTTCCTGATACACTAAAAGTAGGAAGAATGTATAAATCAGAGGTTAAAGGACGTAATTATAATTTACTGATCTTTCTGTAAGCACTTGGTGAAACATATTACTATTCATTTTCGGATAAATATTAAAAAACACTTGTTAAGTTTCACAATTTATATCTGGACGTAATTACATTTTAACGAAAGCTAATATCCCAATGCGATCTATTAAAGACAGAGATACGGTAGCTGAAGTGTTTGAAAATTTTAAAGGAATATATCAGGCGGAAAAACTTAGTAAACTAAACCTCTCCCTACCCTCAATCAAGGATAAGTTTGACAAAACCAATATTGAGATAGTAGTCTACCTAGGGACGATACAATTTTTAACCGACCCCAACGAAATACAGAAGGTCTTGCGTGAATACCACGACATCCCAACCGGAGGACACCAAGGTATTACCAGAACGCTTGAGAGAATTAAAACTGCTTACTCATGGCAAGGAATGCGTAGCGATATAAAGAGGTATGTTAAAAATTGTCGATCCTGCCAAATTAATAAGCAGACACAAACTCCCAAAATCCCGATGAAGATTACTACAACTAGCTCGAAGCCATTCGAAAAAGTATTCTTAGATATTGTGGGACCGCTACCCATTAGCTACAATAGCAATAGATACTTGCTTACCTTCCAGGACGACCTTACAAAATTCTCAGCAGCAGTTCCGCTAGAAAATGCTGAAGCGACAACTGTAGCAAGAGCGTTCGTAGAAAATATAATTTGTAAGTATGGAATCCCGCAATCATTGTTAACCGACCAGGGATCCAATTTTCTTAGTTCCATGTTTAAGGAAGTAACGAAACTACTTAATATAAAACAGTTTCAAACAACCCCATATCATCCGCAAACGAATGGAGCCCTTGAACGGAGTCATAGGACCCTTGCCGAATATCTCAGGCACTATGTGAACAGAGACCCATTAACCTGGGACACATGGATACCATACGCCATGTTCACTTACAATACTACGCCCCATTCTAGCACAACTCATACTCCGCATGAACTATTGTTCGGATTTCCCGCGGAGATACCTACAAGCCTTCATATTAGTCCATCAACCGTATATAATTATGACAATTACGCCTTCGAATTAAAGGCAAGACTCCAGCATGATTACAAAATTGCTAGGGAGACAATTATTTTGCGCAAAGAAAAATCCAAAGAGTACTACGACAGAAAAAGTGGAGTAAAAACGTTTAACTTAGGTGATAAGGTTTTGCTGAAAAACAATGCAAGGAAAAATAAGCTATCAGCGCTTTGGGAAGGACCCTACCTGGTAATAAGTTTAGAATCAGCAGAAAATACTACTATTAGAATAAAAAATTAGAATAGAACTATATATAATAATAATCTTAAACTCTTTACGGAGGATACTGAAACTTAGAATCCCCACAGGTATTCATTGCTCATATGGCTCCTCTTCCTGCCACTCGCAACCGGGAATGAAGCATTCAACGTCACCGTGCTTCCAAATAACCCTGGAATATACTTCGAGGAGATCGGTAAAACTGCCCTATACAGCAATGAATGGCAAGTTCTTATTTACTATGCTCTAATTAATTTTAAGTATGAATTAGATAAATTAAAAGAATGTGGAAATAGGATAGAAACAATATGTCACGGTTACGAGGAAACCCAAGCCTTGTGCTCTTCAATACCCCAACAATTCTCAATCATATTACAGGAAATAAGCGAAAAGTCAAAGGTCCTGTACATAGATGAACCTCGGCACAAAAGGGGAGTATTTAATGCAATAGGCACACTCAGTAAAACACTATTCGGAACTTTGGATGAGGAAGATGCTAATAGAAAATGTCAAAAATGATCAGGGACGACTACTCGCATTAATGAGAAATCAAACCTTGATAATGGAAACAACCGCAAATGTATTTAATAAAACGCGTACCACCATAAAAGAACAATTTTCCCATGTAGAAGCGAAATTCCAGAAAGTCAGTAGAGCTATCAATCTCCTGCATACTGAAATAAGTCAAGTTAATATCACACTAGAATTGGAATCATTAGTTAGTCTCACAACCCTCATTACAATGCGATACCAAACAACCTTAAACACTCTTCTAGACCTAGTTACTGACGTAAGACACGGTTGACCACATCCATCCATCATTACCCCGAAACAGGTGGACAACTTGCTAACCGAAATTCAAAACATCTACCCAGTACACTTACATTACCAATAGCTCGACATAAAAATACCATTCTACAGATTTACCGTTTAGGACATATAAGTACTGCCATAGTTAAAGACAAGATAATATTCGAACTAAGAATCCCCTTTCCATTCCGTGAAAATTACCAATTGTTCAAAGTAGTCCCAATACCAACACTCCACGATAGAAACTATATTTTCATACAACCATCCCTAGAATATTTAGTTGTCGACTACAATCGCGAACACTATTATACCCTCCATAAGCTCGATTTAGGCAACTGCCTAACGGAAAATCTCCAGTACTACTATTGCCGAATCGTCCATCCAATATTCAGTGTACACTCATCCAACAATCTATGTGAAATAGAACTTTTAAGCATGTCACTACCCTACCAAAATCCTGTGACATTAAAACAGTTCCACGAACTAATTTTTGGATTCAGTTAAATCAACCAAACAAATGGTTATTTGATATGGACGAATATGTCACTGTAGACATAATATGCAATGACAATATCTCTCCCTGTCCGTTGAATGATAGTGGCATCATTGAAATTAAATCAAATTGTTATCTGCGAAGCAAAGAACTCATAATACAAGCACATAATGTGCGTACATCCAGTTTAAATAGTTTTTACCTCCCCACAATCAACCTAACAACCAGCGTAAATCAAACGTCGAGAAAAAGAAATGAATCAGATCTTATTGGTAAAACTTTTCTAATAAAATACAATAGCGATAATGAATTAAGAGAATTAAGCAATCGAAAAAAAAGCAAAACGAGGAATTAAGTCTAAGCGGCACTAACAGCCACACAATCCACCACTACTCTATGAGCTATATACTATTAGCAGCCGTAATAGTAATTTTCATAATACTCCTGAGAAATAAATTTTTTGCTCACCGTAAGCAAGTAAATGGCGACATAGAATTACAAATTCGAGAACACGCACAAGAACATGCCTCCTCCGTGTACACGTTAACAACTACTGAGTATTATACCAAATTCTAGAAAGATACATATTTAGCCATAATCAAAGATATTCAATTTACTAAAAGATAACAGGTTTTTTTATTATTATTCAAAGAAAAGGAAATGTCCTAAATTTCACACAAATATATATAAAAAAATTGTTTTTTTCTTTAATTGAGTTATATAGGTAACATTACATAAAAAAATTCTAAATTGCAAAAAAAAAAATTTTATATATATATATATATATATATATATATATATATATATATATATACGTTGTTAGATTAAAAACCAAATAGTAAGTAATATGTAAGACCAATAAGAATTTTTTTTACATATTAGACAACCCAACTAAGTAATAACAATTAGTTTATAAAAAGAAAACATATAATACTTAAATATTAGGTAAATAATAAAATTTCACTTGTAACGAAATAAATAAATAAAATTAGGCACAAAAGAAAGGTAGACATGTTTTATGTATTAGTAAAGAAATTAAATGAACATGCAAGCTTTTGAATCAAGACAATAAATTATAACATTTGCGTGGATAACAGCTAGAGCATTGCATATATCTAAATAAGAAATAAATTAAACTTTTTAAAATAGTCAATCTAAGCTAAATTGTTAACCAGAATAGAAATATTAAATATGTAGAACTAAAATAAGCCATATACACAAAGTAATAGTAATAGAAAAAATAAGTATGTATTAGACAAATATAAATCTGACATAAATGATTATAATGTAAAAAAAAAAAGAAGAAAAACCCACCTTCAGACCATATAAATATTGTAAATTTTGGACGAAAGTTCCACTCTTTTATTCGCGCAACTTTCTCTTTTAAGGGGGAAGGTGTAATGAGATAACGCCTCGTTAACATATTTTGATCCTCACATGCAATACTTTGCATCTCAAAGGCCTCATTACCACATTTCTATCTCTATATTAGCCTGTTTCTGCCACCATGAAAGCCATATTTTCATCTTTTTCCCAGCACGAGCCCTGACCAATCTTTTAAGTGCAATATGTGCACATTTTCCAATTTCACATAAATCTCACATTAATGGCTAACATATTCGCTAAAATTGCCTAAAAGGCACTTAAACAATCTATGGGAAAACAAACAACGGAAATCGGTCTACGACATACCACACGGAATTTCCGTTCAATCCATAAGTCTCAATTGCTCTTGACCTTCAAGAGCACAGTCCATTTCCCTAACCTATACCAATATTTCATGCCCGCATGTTACATACCTTTCTTCGGTAAAAAACCCATCGGCGTACTTCTATCATACGCCATCCATTGACATTCCCCTGCTAATATGAGCACTAAAAGAAATGCATAATAAACCATACAAAGTTCTTGGCTCTTTCCCTTGCGTGTAAATCCACTGCACATGCTTACTTGCTTACTCCCAACACATAATGCACTTCATTCATAATTCTCATATTTTCCCCTTCAATGCTTATGAGCATTAAGAAGTCATATGTGCTTGCGCACATAAAGCTTTTCGAGCCTCTTCCCCTTCTGCCAGTTGATGGCGTACATAATTAAGCTGGTTCTAATTCTGTATTACCCAAAATCTAGAATAACCAATTAGAACTCCCGATTTATGTATTTATGATTTAATGGAAAATCGGGGGAATTAGTAAAAATTAATAAATATGGTCTGAAGAGAGGATAGCAGACAGAGTGTAGACAGAGTGTCTGAAGTATCAGAGTGACCCCAGTTGGGCATTTTGTAAAATTTATTAAAAATATTAAAGTACAAGGAACCAAGTTAAATCAGAAGAATCTTCAACTCTTCTTGAGTCTTCGGTTCCGGGTTTGGTCAGAAAAGTAGTGTAAACCGAAAATAAAAGTGTAATGTGGTAAAATAAACAACGAAAAAGTGTGTTTTCTTTCAATGTTCTGCGCAATTAAATAATTAAGGGCTGGTGATCTTCGAGCTCTAATCAAGCACTCCCAGTCCCTTGTCGTGAAAAAAAACGATACCACGACATAGTTTTGTCGTAATAGCCCTTCGAGCGTTGTTTGCTGGCCAATATGTTTTTCCGAGCCGTTGCATAAGACTTTTGAAGCTTATACCGTAATATGTGGTAATAGCTCTCGTGGTTATACACGGGTTCTGGGTCTCGTTTTAGATTGGAGGGAACATCCGCTGTGAAGCCGTAAAGGCAGTCCATGGGAGTTAGTTTCGTACCTTCGTGCACACTGTTGTTGTACACGAATGCAGCAGTTCGCAGGTAATGGTCCCAAGATTTGGGGTTTTCGTCCACTATAGTTCGGAGGTATTCGATTAATGGTCTATGTGCACGTTCTAGTGCGCCATGTGATAAGCTGAAGTTTGGAGTTTCTTCACCCTTAGCAATTTACATACCTGTTTGAATAAGTCACTCAGAAAATTGCTTCCCTGATCGGTGACAATTCGTTTGGGGATGCGATTCGGCATGGCGTACCAATCGACGAACTTTATAAGGTTGTCCTGGAACGTTAAGATATATTTATTTCCGGACTCTGTTTCCTCAAGTGGACCCACCATGTCAAGGTAGACCTTGTCAAATGGTTTTTCTGCGATGTCTGTTATAACCATCGGCATTCGGAATTGCGGTGACGCTTTCATCTTTTGGCATTTGGAGCACCGCTTAATATATTTCTTTATGTCACTAAGCATGTGCCTCCACCATTACTTTTTTCTAATCCGCTTGTATGTTTTTATTACGCCCTGGTGGCCACCGAAAGGAGAATCGTGGTAGTCATGTAAGATTGTCCTGATTTCTTCGGGGTTTGTAATAACTTCAGGGGTTTTTGCTTCATTTATGTCTGGATCATTTCCTGGTGGGTCTATTAGCTTTATTTCTTGTTCGGTTTTTGGCATTTCGTGATCCTGGTCGCTCAGCGAGTGATCCCGTGTCTCTGGGCTCTTGGGTTCTGTTTGAGCATGATTGGCTTGAGCCCGGGTTATCGCGTTGCATTTTAGACGATTTTTAAAGGTTTTCTTCCTCCGAGTCCGAATCCATTTTATGGTGGACTTGGGCCTTTACTAGGAGAGTGTTGGCTTCGGCTTCTTCCCGCGGGATGCGACTGAGTGCGTCGGCATTTGTATTATATTTTCCGGGTTTGTATTCGATTTTGTAATCGAATTCGGAAAGCTTGTGGTAAAATCTCACCAAGCGAGAAGTTGGGTCTTTGACGTTAAAGACGCCTTTGAGAGGCTTATGGTCTGTGTAGACTGTGAATTTTCGGCCTTGTAGGTAACATCTGAAGTTACGGGTGGCCCAGACTATGGCTAGCAACTCTTTTTCTATTGTAGAGTAGTTGCGTTCAGCTTTATTTAGTGTACGGCTGGCGTAGGCAATAGGTTGATCACGTCCGACTTCTCCCTGGGAGAGGACAGCTCCTAAGGCCTCGCTACTGGCGTCCGTGGTTAGGTTGAATGGTTGGGTGAAATCGGGATAGATTAGATGTGGAGGGGAAATTAGGGCTTTTTTAATAACTTCAAATGCCTCTTGATATTTGTCAGTCCAAATAAATTTCACGTCCTTGCGAAGCAAATTCGTGATTGGACGTAGTATCTTTAAGAAATCGGGTATAAATTTCCTGTAATAGTTGGCAAGTCCCAGAAATGATTGAACTTGTCTGACTGTTCGGGGAACGGGGAATGTTTAGACGCATGTCGTTTTGCTGGGGTCTGGTAGTGCTCCTTTGTTGGAACACTTATGGCATAAGTCTACAACCTATCGTCTTAGAAACTGGCACTTCTCTGGTTGCAGTTTCAGTTTGTTCTCTCTCAGTCTGTCGAAGACTTTGCGGAGCTTTTGATTGTGGTCCGCAAGGTTTTTCCCGTAGATGACTATGTCACCTAGGTACACGAAGCATTCCAGGCCTTGTAAACCTGTTAATACGAAATTCATTAGACGTTGGAAGGTAGCCGGGGGTCCTTTGAACCCGAACGGCATAAGTTTGAATTCGTAGTGTCCATAGTTTGTGCTGAAAGCCGTCTTTGACCTATCTTTGGGGTCGACTAATACTTGGAGATAACCATTGGCCAAGTCGAGGGTAGTGAAGTATCGGCAATGACCTAGTTTTTCGAGTATGTTCTCGATACGAGGTAGCGGATAGGCGTCGCCAATCGTTTTTTCGTTGGGGACGACTCAGAGAGGTGAGTTCCAGGGACTCTTGCTCGGTTGGACTATGTCATTATCCAACATTTCTCGGAGCTGATCGTTGATTACATTGCGTTGGCAATCGGTATATCTTTTGATTAATGGGTGCTTGGTCTTGCACCAGGGGAATGTCGTGGGTGATGGCGTTGCTGTGAGTGAGCCTATCACCTTTTAAGAAGAAAATATCATCGTATTCATAACATAGTTTGGTTATGGCAGATGACTCTTCCGCGCTTAGGGTGTCGTCCAGGTTGAGTTCTTGTACTAACCTGACGAGGCGCGGGTTATGTTGGGGTTCGTCCGAATCGTCACTGTCCGGGTAGAGGTATTTAATGTGTTGCAGAGTGGCTATCTTATCGGCTCTATTAGTTCTGTTCTTGTTTATTTTGTTTTTATTGTTTTTAATTTTCTTAAAACTATTGTTTGTGAACGTTGGATTTTTGTGGGCCGTGATACCTACAGGTTCAGGCATTTGTTGAAACTCGCAAGCGTCTGTCGTTTGTATTTTTGTGCTTGAGCTTCTGGGCGATGGAGTTTGTCGATCTGGGCTTTCCTTAGGTGCCAGACATTTGTTGTACTCACACGCGCCAGACGTTGGGGTTGTCTTGAGTGACCCGCAAGCGTCTCTGGAGGGGCTCTTATGCCATCTTACATGCTTGGACGTGTTTTTACCTCTAATTGGCTTTGCGGCTACTGGGTCTTTGTGACCGGTTAGAGTAGACCTTTTGTGGGGTTGATCAGCGCCTCTCTGTATTCTGGGTTTTCTTCATCTAGTTTAATTACATCCGATCCGTTGGAGATAGGGATGACGGTGTAGTCTTTAGTGTGGACAAGCGTTATGTCGAGGCTTGCCAGGACTACTTGAAAATTGTTAGCGTTGAGGATTCCAATGGGCGTTACCTTGATTCCTGATGAGAGTAAGCTATTTGCCAGGAATCTGGGATCTTGCAGGTATGCAAACAGGTTCGTCTAAGACTATCTGGTGCTGCCTTATTTCGCAAGCCGGATCTTTGGTAGTCCTTTTATCCCAATGGTGTTCTTGTATGCTGCAGCCAGCATTCTCCAACTGAGATGCCTTAAGGACACTGCAAGTAGACAGCTTGACCTCTGAGGCCTCCGTGCTACCTGTTAGTGTTTCTACTTCGACTGCGTTCTGTGAACACGCCTCGTCCGATGCAAATGTTAGGGGTATAGCGAACTCTTCGGGGTTAGTTTCCGTGCGAGGAAACCTGAGCGCCATATTTGGACCTTCAACATTACAATTCTTCGCTAGGAAGTCATTTCCTAACAACCCGTCGTCCGTGAGACCTGGAAGGTTTTGAATGACTTGGAAATTACAGGGGCGTCTGAGGTGACCCTTGTTTGTTTTGCGGTGTGTTTATAGTCGAGCCGGGGAGTTTTGGGTCGACTGTGCGTCGTTTCCCTGATTCTGAGACTCCCATTTCTGTTTTTGTTGACAAACGTCAACAGTGTGTCCGCGTCGGCCACAGAAATTATATTTGAGGCTTATGTTATACACTCGGGGGCCGCCGGAGGGTCTTTGCTCTAAGGTCGGCCTTTCTCTCTGGGGGGCCTTCTCTCATGCCTTGTATCTTGGATTCTAGCAGAACGATTTGTTCTGCAATCGCGAACATCATGCCCATAATTTTTGCAATTCACGCAGAAAGGTGTGTTTTTGCGCTTTAGACAGTCGGAGTACGTATGACCCCCGTTTTTGGCAGAAGCTACATGTAATGTTCTGTGCCGGTGTGCTGGGGTTCGGTCGTCTGTTTCCAAACCTGTGGTCCCTTTGCTGAAATGGAGGGCGTTGTGATGGGTTCGGAGTGTAGTGTTGATGTTGGTAATTTGGTGGTTCTGTTCTAGGGGGTGTTATAGTGAACATTTCTTTCCTTACCGGGCTGGCCCAAAATCAAACCACCATTAACTATTGTAACACTTCCAATACAAAGTAATTTATTAGCGTAGTAGTGAAATTGCTTAATTTAGTGCGCACAGTTATCACTTAACGTGTAAATACTTAATTGTCCCTATCTAGTTTAATTATTTGAATATAAATCGAGCACTTAGTATTAACTTATTTAAATTCATACGCACAGCAATCACTTAACGTGTAAATACTTAATTGTCTCTATCTAGTTTAATTATTTGAATGTAAAGCAAGCACTTATTATTTTAACTTATTTAATTTCAGACGCACAGTAATCACTTAACGTGTAAATACTTAGTTGTCTTTATCTACTTTAATTATTTGAATATAAATCAAGCACTTAGTATTTTAACTTATTTAATTTCATACGCACAGTAATCACTTAACCTGTAAATGCTTAGTTGTCTCTATCTAGTTTAATTATTTGAATATAAATCAAGCACTTAGTATTATAACTTATTTAATTTCATACGCACAGTAATCACTTAACGTGTAAATACTTAGTTGTCTTTATCTAGTTTAATTATTTGAATATAAATCAAGCATTTAGTATTTTAACTTATTTAATTTCATACGCACAGTAATCACTTAACGGGTAAATACTTAGTTGTCTTTATCTATTCTAATTATTCCTTTTTTAAACCCCCGTTATTAGCAATCAATTTACTCCGGCTCGTTTCCGCGGTTAATTTTGGGTACGCTCACTCATTAGACGATTTAAAACAGACTCCACGCGACTTACCGCGATCGCGATTTTAACAGAACTCGTCGAATCCCTCGGTTGATTCTTTTGATCAACCGTATCTGCATGAAACGAAAGCTTTGAGCTTTCATTTCGTTTATTCTTCGGTTCCTCTTTTGCAGCCCGAAGACGATGTAGCGAGAGATCGCGATCAGAACGACATACATGAAGCAAGCTCCCAGAGCTTTTTCTTCTTTTTGTATCTTACTGAGAAAGATACGATGTATGTTAAGAAATCGCTGACATAGGCACCTTTATCTGGGAACGAATTTAATTTCGTTCGGTACCATATCTGCTTAAATGCATAATTAGCATTTTTAAGTTATCAATGCGCTACAAATTTCCTGGGAAAGGAATGCGCGGTAACTTGAGCGATTTGTTTGTCGCGAATTGAAATAATTTATGCCGTTTAGGCGAATTTAGTTACATCCGTTTGATGCGACTGAAATAATATTTCAATGATTGAATATTTAATTTTTTAATGATTCAATATTTCATTTTTTAATGATTGAATATTTCATTTTTATTATTATATTCAATTTGAATGAATAATAATATTTTATTTCGTGTCCATTTTTAGGTACTTAACAATCTTTCCCCTTGGAAAAAGTGAGCTGTTCTTGGGAGAGGAACATATCACAGAGGGGAGTAAAGGAAATTTGAATATTTTTGTTTTATTTGATGGTCTTACCCTTGGCCGTTATTGTCTGTACCCTTAGGGGATACAGAGACTAAAAGTGTTGGGTTTAAATACTATATCTATTTTATATTTCTTTTCTATTTGTTAGTACTTGCTTTGCGCTACGTTCTCTTCTTGAGCGTAGATTGTGGTAGTACTCCACGGCGGTGTTTTTGTTGTTAATTTTGTTTTAGTTTGTTTAATTTTATTACTTTTATTTTTTGTTTGTACCTGGTATGCGCTACGATCTTTCTTATTATTTTCTCCTGTTTATAGTATTTTTATTCCCGGCTAGTAAAGTGGTTAGTACTTGCCATGCGCTTCGGTATTTTTTCGACCGACGATTGTGGTAGTATTCCACGGCGCGAAAAAATTTTTACTTTATTTTCTGTACTTTATTTAGGTTTCCTTATTAATCTATTAGTCTCTAATAAATTTTATCTTGACCTCCTTCAAATTTATTTGTGTCTATTGTTTAGACCAGTTGTATGGACCGTGCCCTGGGCAGTGTTTGTGGCCGTTGAGGCCGCTCTTTTGGTTCTGAGACTGCTTCTTCTAAGGGGATTTCGAGCATGGGCGTTTGATTACGCTGCGTAGTGCAAGCCTTTAGTGGAGGTATGGCGTATTTGGCTGTCATGTAAATGAAGATGAACAGCAGCATTAGACCCGTAAGTGACAACGAAGTTGTCGAGAGTAGGTGGGGTGTTTTCACCCGGGAGTGTAGATTTAACTCCTGTATTTTGGCCTGTATTTGATCCAATGATTGCGTACTCTCGTGCAACTTTTCGTTAGTGTTGTAGGGTAGTAGTAACTTTGTATATGGTACTTCCGTCCTAGAATGCTGCTCGTATTTAGCCATGAAGGAATCTAATTCCTTTGTTTCATTTGTTTTCGGAAAGTACGTTGGTTGCGTGTAAAGTAGTGGATGTGTGTTTTCAGCCACGTAATATAGGGTATGTGGTCCTATTTGTAAGTGGCAGGGTTGGTTAATGACCAAGATTCCCTGTCCAGAAAGGCGATGCGTGAGCAATTGCTGGGTACATGTAATATGCACAATGGTTGTTTTTCTTCAATGCATACAGCCAGGAATTTGGCCTATTTAATTTAATTAAAATGTCCCTGGGAGGTATTTGCACCTTTAGCGAACACCTAGGGTTTTCATTCAGGGGATTGAAGAGCAACTTGATCACGCATTCATCCGTTTGTGTTGCTTTTGCTATCGGCGTATTCAGCAAACCAGCGTAAGTATCCTCCTCGACATCTCGAGTGACTTTCCGATATGTTTTCATGTCCTCCGGTTTAAGTAGTAAAAATTCCTGAGTCGAAAGTTGACTCGCTATATGCGAATATTCTATTTCCGGGACTAATGAATGATTGGCTTCCGTATGTATAGGGAGGCACCTGATTCGTTTTAACTTCATTTTTGGAAGATTGAAGATTGGTAATGTAATTCGGATTACCAACTTTTGTTGCAACAGGTGTGTCCGTAATACTGCCGTTTGGTGGAGAATTGATAGGCAATTCTGGGCATGCATTTGAACACGTGGAGTGAGACTTGTGATAAATCTCAAGGAGTGAATCAGGGGCGATCAGCAGGGGGTGAATCTGATTATTTCGGCTAGAGGTTATTATATCCAGTAGCGCCTGCTGTCGGAACTCAATTTCTATCATTTGTAGCAGCAGACTAGAGACTATTTCCTGTCTCATTTGTCTTGCTACGAGTTTGTCGGTTGAATTATATAAATCATTCGTCTGGTAGGCCATTTGCCGTTGTCTTTCGACCAGTGAATTTAGAGGTTTTTGGATTGTATTGAGCGCAGTCTTGACTATACTGATTTGTCGTTTCTCCAAATCAGCGAGTACCTGATGGTTAGTTTCCAACTCATCCAGGCGACTATAGACTTCGCGTTCATTGGAATTATCCATGGTACCGAATAGGTAGTGGATGGCGTTTCAGATGACGTCAAAGATAGATCTCGTTTTGCGAGATTTGGGGACAGCTTGTTTAATTACCTTCGTGCGTTGTTTGATATTTTCCATCAACGCGTGCATGTGGTTTTGCTGGAGTTCACAGAGGTCTCCTACGGTGTTGTTTCCGCATAGTTGATGCACGTAGTGTTCAGCTCGTTCCGCAATCGTTGTCTGATTGTCCAACTCGGTCAGGTCCAATTCCGTGAGTATATTCCACGTCGAGTGGTAAACCATGAGGCTTCCTAAATCCTCGCATAGCACTTCTGTATTGTTGAGTGGATTTACCGAGTAAGTCTGCGACGTACTACCTCCCATAGTGGACACAATTAGTCCGAGGATGATAGTGTTTTGTATCATACCTGGGGAGAGGAATATGGTTAATGGAGGTTTTTAAATTAATTTTCCTATTTACTAAGCGTAGATTTTCCTTAAAGTGGTTTCCAGCGAATGTTATATTTCCGCTGGTGTGCCTCAGGGCAAAGGCTGTCAGGAGAAATTCCTGTTATAGCCCTGGAGGCGAGGGTGATAAAGGTGGCTCTAGCGCAAATTTCTTGTTGTTGGTAATGTGGTAGAGCCATAGTTAGCAATTTTTTAAATATGGCGTAGTTGCTTTGATATCTACTGTTGAATACAGTATTTCGAAAGCAGTTGAGGAGGACCTCAAGGCAAGGTTTATGGTCAAGCCTTGTGGCGGGTAATGTTCGATCAAAGTGGGTGTAAATTAATATATGATCGTGTAGATATAGTTAAAGGGTGAAGGTTTTTGCCTTATGCAAAGTAGGTTAGACTGAGGGTCTTTTGCAAGGCATTAAAAGAAAATGTTATCATAATTATCCCCTTTTATGCGAGGGGACAGAAGCCAAGTAGGGCGTAACAGCAATTCAGATTGCCGTCAGGAGGAACTACTAGATATAGCATTAAAGAGAGGGATTTTTGCTGATTCAGTCTCTGACGAAATTTCACAAGAGTTGGTTTGAATTTGAAGTGGTAAGGTTCGACTTTTAGTAGAAGTCGTTCTTTTAATTATGGGTTGCCGTGCAAAAGATAGTGAAGTCCTGTTGCCTGGTACTTCGTAGCCTTAAGCACGTTTAATAGTTGAAGTAGGAGTTTTTACTTTAAGTGATTTGAAATTACTTAGAAAGGTTATAAGAAGTAAAGAAAAAAAAAATTTTTAATTAAGGTTGGTTTGGACCCGATTGGACCGAGTTGTTAACGGACTTTTTCGTTTTGCCTTTCTTGATTTTGTGCTGGCTTTGCGTTACGATCTTCATCTCAATCATAGATTGTGGTAGTACGCCACGACGCGTTAAAAAAAAATTTTCAATTGAAATTATTTATTCATGGAATGGCTTAAGACGGTTGTTGTGAACCGTAACTGTACGTTTGTCTATTTTAAGCGTTGTAGTCACTGATAATGGTATACCGATTACCAGATATGGTCCTACCCAGATTTGAGAGAGCTTGTGTTTTCGACTTTCGCTCTTGAGTAAGACTTTGTCACCTATGTGAGACCTTTGGAGCTTGTATCGTAGGATCTGATAGTAGCTCTCGTGATTATACACGGGTTCAGGGTCTCGTTTCAAATTTGACGGAACGTCCGCTGTGAAGCCGTAAAGGCAGTCCATGGGAGTTAATTTCGTCCCTTCGTGTACACTGTTGTTGTACACGAATGCAGCGGTTCGCAGATATTGATCCCATGATTTGGGATTCTCGTCCACTATGGTACGCAAGTATTCGATTAACGGCCGGTGTGCACGTTCAATTGCGCCGTTTGACTGTGGGTGGTAGGCGGAAGTTTGTAACTTCTTCACCCGTAGCAATTTGCATACCTTTTTTAACAGATCTGACTATTCTCTTGGGGATGCGGTAAAGCGCGACGATTTCGTCGAAGAAGATTTACGCTAGAGTGACGGCTTCCCCGTTAGGTATGGCGTACCAATCGACAAATTTAGTGAGGTTATCCTGGAAAGTCAAGATGTATTTGTTTCCGGAGTCAGTTTCCTCGAGTGGACCAACAATATCGAGATAGACTTTGTCGAAGGGCTGTTCTGCAATGTTCGTGATGACCATCGGCATTTTAAACTGAGGTGATGCCTTCATTTTTTGGCATTTTGAGCAACGCTTTACGTATTTCTTAATATCGCTAAGCATGTGCCTCCACCAGTACTTCCTTCAAATCCGCTTGTATGTCTTAATTACGCCCTGATGGCCGCCAAAAGGAGAGTCGTGATAATCATGTAAGATCGTTTGTATCTCCTTGGGGCTTGTGATTATTTCAGGGGGTTTAGGTTTATCGTCAATTAGCGCATTAGTATCTGGCGGGTTTTCTGTAGTGACCTCTTCTATATTTGGAATTATTTCGTTTTCGCGAGGCTTGTGGTCCCGTATTACCTGGCTTTTAGGTTCGGCATTCGTATTGTACTTTCCTGGTTTGTATTCGATTTGATAATCGAATTCGGAAAGTTTGTGATGAAATCTCACCAGACGGGAAGTGGGGCCTTTAACATTAAAGACGCCTTTGAGAGGCTTGTGGTCTGTATAGACCGTAAATTTTCGGCCTTGCAAGTAACATCTAAAGTTACGCGTAGCCCAGACTATAGCGAGCAACTCTTTTTCAATAGTTGAGTAGTTGCGTTCCGCCTTGTTCAGTGTACGGCTGGCGTAGGCAATGATCTGATCGTGTCCTACTTCTCCTTGCGAGAGGACGGCTCCTAATGCCTCGCTGCTGGCGTCCGTGGTTAAATTGAATGGTTTCGAGAAATCGGGATATATAAGTAGTGGAGGAGTGATAAATGAAGTTTTGATTTTCTCGAATGCCTCCTGGCACTTCTCGGTCCACGTGAATTTGACATTCTTGCGGAGTAAATTCGTTATTGGACGCACAATTTTGGAGAAGTCGGGGATGAATTTTCGATAGTAATTGGCAAGTCCAATAAAGGATTGAACTTGACGTACAGTTCTTGGAACTGGGAAAGTTTGGACGCAAGCCGTTTTACTGGGGTCTGGAAGTGCTTCTTCACTGGAACACTTGTGGCCTAGGTAAACAACCTCTTTCCTCAGAAACTGGCACTTTTCCGCCTGCAGTTTGAGGTTGTTCTCTCTCAAACGATTGAAGACTTTGCGGAGCTTATTATTGTGGTCCGCAAGATTTTACCGTAGATGACTATGTCATCTAGGTAGGCAAAGCATTCCAAGCCTTGTAATCCTGTTAGGACGAAATTCATTAAGCGTTGGAATGTGGCCGGGGCTCCTTTTTGATATCGCATGTTTTTCCTCCGCGCTCAGATTTACGTCCAGACTGAGCTCTTCGTCTAATCTGGCGAGACGCGGGTTATTACTTTGGTTTTCCGATTCTTCATATTCCTGGAATAAATATTTAATATTTTGTAAAGTGGCCATTTTTTCGGCGTTAGAAATATTTTTATCTTTATTTTTATGTTTAAGTTTACTTGTTTTACTGAAACGAGGAATATTGTTATCTTCATTTTTATTTTCACCCTAATTTCTTTTATTTAAATCACTCTTAATACTACATGACGATGAAGTTGGGGTTTCTGAACCGCCGTAAAGTGCCATATTTGAGGTGAACTCGCTTTCGTCTTCTAATAGTGTTCCGAAGTTTTAATTTGAGAGGAGGTGGGAGCTGATGGGGTTTTGCCATCGTAATTCCTTCTTCCTAGGTGAGCTCCGTCGACATTTGTTTTATTGGGTTTTCCTTTCCTTTGGCTCTTGTGTCTCCTTATATTTCCTTTGTGCGTGAGTGCTGGTGGTTTCGAGTCACCGTAATTCCTGGTTTTCAGGTGAGCATCCTCACCGCGTTCTCCGTTTTTCGGGGTTTCCTGATTGTTTATTTCCTCATAATCCTGTTTCAGTTGGACGACGTGTAGTTGTGGACAGGGACTAGATGCAGACTAATGGTAGTCAGAACTACTTGTGAATTGTGTGTGTTGAGAACTCCAACAGACACTGCTTTTAAACCAGCGGGGAGAAGCCCATTCGCTAGGAAGACTCCTTGATCTATTTCTCTTAATAGACAGAGCATCTCCTCCTGCAGCTGCATGGGGACCTCGACTATGATCTGTGAACTAGCAGGTATGCATACAGGCTCTTTCAACTGTTTCACTCTCAGTCGGTTTGTCCATCTCGCTTTCCCGTGTTTGGTGGTCATTGTTCTCCTCTTGAGAAACTTTTGAAGTGCCACAGATTGTCAGATCGGCCTTTCTTGGCTCTGCTCTATCTGTTCGGGTATTCGTTTTGACCACTTTTTCAGAACACAGGTTATCCAAAGCAGCTGTTAATGAAACAGCAAACTCCTCAGGGTTATTTTCCGTTCGAGGGAATCACAATGCCTTATTCGGGCCCTCAACGTTACAATTCTTTGCTAGGAAGTCATTTCCTAGCAAGTCGTCGTCGGAAAGGCCGAGTAATTTTTTTATTACCTGAAAATTGCAGGGAATGTTATTCCTTAATATAAAATTGCCCTGGCATGTTTCCAGCGTCTTTTCGGTACCAAATGGTGTTTGTAAAGTATACGTTTCTCCAGTATTTATATCTTCGGGATTTTTAATAACTTTATTTTTTATAATACTAACCTCAGCGCCAGTATCTACTACAAGTTTGGTATTGCCGCTCAGGCTAATATCCAACGGAAGGCTAACTGTAGAGATACAGGGTTCGGGCGGCTGAGGTGACCCTTTATTAAAATTTTTTGTTTCTAGTGTCGATCCGGAGTCTTTTCGGTCAACTGCTCGTCGTTTCCTTGGCTCTTGGCGTCCCATTTTTGTTTTTGCCGGCATTCATCTATGGAATGGCCGCGACGGTTGCAGAACTTGCATTTGAGTTTTATGTTAAAAACTCGAGGACCAGCGGAAGGTTGCTGATCCTGAATCCGTCGTTCGGGGAGCCTTGTCTGGTTACTCGGGCGCGGAACCTGGCGATTGTTCCTACAATCGCGAACATCATGTCCATATATTTTGCAGGTAGAGCAGAAGGGTGTGTTTTTACGCTTCATACAGTCGGCGTAAGTGTGACCTCTTCGCTGGCAAAAATTACATGTGATGTTTGACCTTATCTGGTCGAGGTTCTGGCGGCGGTCACCATATCGGAAGTCGATTCGAGGGGGAGACGAGCGTTGGGGAGGAGCCGTATATGCCGCAGTCTGTCGGCGGAAGTTCTGTGGTGGCGGCGGTCTGTATAACGTTTGTTGTGGAAAATTGCGAGCAGGTGTATATGGGGTTATATGGAACGCGCGTATTCTGGCTGTTGGATCCATAGCGACCGGCGTAATTGTGCCTTGTTCTACAACAACCGGGGCAGGAAAGCCTTGGGTTGTTGTGGTTTGCGTGAACTGGGCTCCCTGCTGTAGTTTTTCCATGTCGGTGCTTTATGGATCAGCGCCTCGAGCGTGCCGTCGGTGACGGTGAGGAGATATTGGCAAAGGTGCGGATTCGTTACCCCGCTGCGGATTGCGTTTTTCGCGAAGTCCTCCAGCTGCGTTGTAACAGCTGGGGTGGCCGCAGCTCCGTATTTGGTTTGTGCGGCCTCTTAACAGAGAGCCAGCAACTGTTTCACTCTAGCCTTGAAGGCGGTGAGCGTTTCGCAGGGATTTTGGTGAGCTGTTATGAGCCTATTTAACAGTTCCTGGTAAGTTTCTCTGGGAAGGTGTGCCGCGTTTAACCTGGATTCAACCTCTTGGAAGGTTGTCGGTACATCTGAGGCCAACAGTTGGTATGCTCCTCCACGGAGTCTTATGGGGAGGATCTTGAGGAAAGCGTCTTGTTCCCCTTTGGAGAGACACTGTTTGGCCTGGCGGCAGCAACCCAGGAATGTTTGCAACTCTGATCCGAGATGCGGGCCTGGCTCACCTGAAAAAATGGGCACCATTTGCGCAGTTAATTTTACGATCTTGCCATAATCGGTCGCCATAGTGGAGTTCTGATTCGAGTCGGTGTCGGGAGCGTCTTGTACGAGAAATCGATTTAGACCCTGTTTTTAGTTGATCTCTCGCAGGGAGTATTGTAGGGATTGTATGAGGTTTTCCTCAGTTGTGCTTTCTAAATTGTTTTCAATATTTTCTTCAGAAGGGAGTATGCGCGAGAATCCGTCTAGCTTGACTTGAAAAAGTGCGGCTTCCTTTTGAAAGCGCTCTAGGTTTTCAAGTCTCTCCTCGCTGGACTTTGTATTCCGGTTTTCGAGGAGGTTAGAATAGAGAGTTGCTAGGCGTTCGGATTCTCGCGCGGACTCGTACAAATTGTTAAAATTATATTTATGGCTTACTTGGGTTTGATTTACTCGTTGGAGGACGGTTCGGCTCCTGAGGGTGAGTCCTTCTGAACTTGGTCCTGGTTGTGCTGGGGTGATCTGGTGTTCGCTGACCTGAGCTTGGTCCATGAACACTGGTGACTGGGAACCCTGGCGTGGTTCTTCCGCGTTGCCCTCCAGGTCCAGGTAAGTTATGAGGAGGTCCTCTGTCTTCTCCTCCGTTGGTGAGTGAGCGGGAGTAGAGTGGGTGTCCTTGGACATCAACTCCTGCTCTTCAGCGTTGCAAGGGGGGCTTTTGGCCTGCTTACCGTTCCCTTGTCGACAGTACTATAGTTGTGTTGGGGAAAAGGGGGGCTTTTGCCTGCTTCAGCGATTCCCTTTTCCACTCTGCCACGGGTGATATGTTGATTGGTGGTGTTGGTTGTTGTGCGTCATTGATTGCCGTCGTTGACTTCCTTCTCGTAATTAGTTGGCTTCCTTCGGAAAGTCTTCTTTAGTTTCAGTTGGTGCCTTTTTGCACAATTAAACTAGGGCAACTGCGTGCTCGCCTGGAGCAGAGGCAGCTAAAGTTGCCTAACCCTGAGAGTTGGGGGTGGCGTACCAGGCTATTGACTACCCGGCAGTGGTCAAAGGATCCCCTTTAGTTCGGTCTGGGATCAAGGCTTTTCAAGCTATTACGGTAATTTTGATTTACCACGCTTCCTTGATCCTACCGGCTGCGCCAATTTTTTTTATAGTGAAAATTTCTTTCCTTACCGGGCTGGCCCAAAATCACACCACCATTGACTATTGTAACACTTCCAATACAAAGTAATTTATTAGCGTAGTAGTGAAATTGCTTAATTTAGTGCGCACAGTTATCACTTAACGTGTAAATACTTAATTGTCCCTATCTAGTTTAATTATTTGAATATAAATCGAGCACTTAGTATTAACTTATTTAAATTCATACGCACAGCAATCACTTAACGTGTAAGTACTTAGTTGTCTTTATCTATTCTAATTATTCCTTTTTTAAACCCCCGTTATTAGCAATCAATTTACTCCGGCTCACTCATTAGACGATTTAAAACAGACTCCACGCGACTTACCGCGATCTCGATTTTAACAGAACTCGTCGAATCCCTCGGTTGATTCTTTTGATCAACCGTATCTGAATGAAACGAAAGCTTTGAGCTTTCATTTCGGTTATTCTTCGGTTATTCTTTTGCAGGCCGAAGACGATGTAGCGAGAGATCGCGATCAGAACGACATACATGAAGCAAGCTCCCAGAGCTTTTTCTTCTTTTTTTATCTTACCGAGAAAGATACGATGTATGTTAAGAAATCGCTGAGATAGGCACCTTTATCTGGGAACGAATTTAATTTCGTTCGGTACCATATCTGCTTAAATGCATAATTAGCATTTTTAAGTTACCAATGCGCTACAAATTTCCTGGGAAAGGAATGCGCGGTAACTTGAGCGATTTGTTTGTCGCGAATTGAAATAATTTATGCCGTTTAGGCGAATTTAGTTACATCCGTTTGATAAAACTGAAATAATATTTCAATGATTAAATATTTCATTTTTTAATGATTGAATATTTCATTTTCATTATTATATTCAACTTAAATGAATAATAATATTTTATTTCATGACCATTTTTAGGTACTTAACAGGGGTACCTGTAAAAAGTTTATTTGACCATGGGCTAACGGGCTGGTCCCTGTGTGTGTGTCATAACTTTGCGTGTGTGGTAGGGTTGGTATTTGCGAAATTTGGGATTGTATAAATAGGGCGCTTTGCTGGAGCCTCTCCATGTCTAGCGCCTTTTGTATTAGCTCGTCCACTGTAGCATCGCCTATTATAATGAGATACTGGCACAAATGCGGGTTACCTACTCCGCTTTTTAGTGCGTTTTTAGCGAAGTCCTTTAACTGAGTCTACACTGTATATGCTGGATTGCCGTATTTGGTGTCGGCAGCTTCTTTGCAAAGGACCAACAATTGTTTGAGTCTGGTCGTATATGCGTTAAACGTTTCTAGGGGTAATTGACGAGTTGTGATTAGTTTATTTATCAACTCTTGATATGTTTCCCTAGGTTAATATGCCCTATTTAGACGTTTCTACACTTCTTTGAAGGTGGGTGGAACGTCTGAGGCGACGAGTTGATACGCTTCACTCCGGAGTCTGGTGGGAAAAATTTGTAGGAAAGCTGCTTGTTCCTCTGTAGTTAGGCATTGCTGTGTTTGTTTACAGCAACCTATAAAGGTTTGGAGTTCTTTGCTCAACTGAGGGCTTTTTGCGCCAGAGAACAAAGGAACAAGCTGTGCCGTTAGTTTGGCTACTTTGGCGTAGTCTACCATCTTAGAGTATTTGAAGTTGGTTTTCGGTTTATACTCGCGCAGACTAAGCAGGCTTTTCTCGTGACTGGTGTTCATGCAGGATACTTCCAGCCAATCGTATAGGAGGTCTTCGTCGGTCGGTTCGGATTTGGTCTGATCCTCGGTGTCTGTACCTGGTGAGGCTCTTACAATTACACTGGCCTCTTTACAATTTTCTCTCTTTAACCTGTCTTCCTTAACTAATTCGAGCGAGCGCGAGGTTCCCTTAAATTTGGCGATGTCCGCCTTAAATCTCTCTGTATCCTCCTGATATTTTTTTACTAATGCGAGCCTATCCTCGCGGTTTTGTGTTAGTTTTTTATATAAAACGTCACACTGAGGTACAGAGAGTTTATCGGAGTCCCGCGCTCTCTCAAGAACCCTATCTAAATACTTATTTAAACTTACTGTACTAGCGGCTGTCAATGGGGGATAAACTGTGCCGTGTTAATTACACGCCATCTGTATGCGAGGTAGAAAAACATTTATGCACCCAAATGTAAATGTACCAGGTACTTCGTGATTATCATCTCTGTTAGTGCCATGAATGCTGCACTACAGGAAGAAGAAGAGCACATTACATGTTATCTGCCAGAGAGGATTAACCAGAGGAGGTAAGTGAAAATTTCTATCCGTCTTTCCTACCTATTTATTCATGCCATCCGAGCTTGAATAAATGGAGAACTAATTAAAATATACTTTTTAGCCACTGCACAGACGAATTTACGGAAGAGAAAATTTTTATTCGGAATAAGACACTTTGGTTGTCATCTTAAATCGAGGTTACTAACCTCGCTTGCCAGGGATCAAATTTTTGCAAAAAGTACCTGTTACAAGCATACTTGTGCTCCACAATTGGCATCTGTTATATGTCTCCGTCATTCTGTTTCTATTCCTGCTTTTCTTCTGCCATCGGCTTATCGGTTGTTTGCAACATCCAGGAGCCGTTGCCGGCTGCCACCGAAGTCCCTCCTTCCTGGACTATGAATCACCTACTTGGAAAAGGGTAATTAACATTTTTCTTGTTGATTTGCGAATTAGATACTCCTACAATGTTTAGACGCTTTGACAGGTTCAGGATCGCATCACAGGTTTTTTTGTTTTTGCCTTAGAATAAGTATTTAAGCAGTAGTGAACATAAATGTGTTCGGGTACTAGACCCCCCCCCCCCTTCCCGTCCTTAATCATTGAATCGAAAAAAAACAAAAGAGGACATTTGACGGAAAATTAGATAAACGACGAAGAGGGCTTACCAATGACATAGATAGCCAGCAAATTAAATTTGGATGAGGACATCCCATACCCGAAATGTTTCTGAAATTATAATATTGGAAAAGAGTCATTAGCAAGAAGATTAGGTCATGGCAAAATGTAGATAATTCACGTTGTTAGGTACAGTGGTTCTGTCTCCGTTTTAATTATAGTAATTTTAGTTACCATTAAAATATATACCTTTTAAGCAAAAGATTTCTTCTCAAGAAAACGTTTCAAAGTGATTGTAAGTTGGAAAAAGAATTTATCGTAGTGATAGTGAAATAGTTTCATAATTTCGTGTTTAAACTAGGCTCAAAACTGGTTGTTCCTATTATTAATTAAACTTTATTTCTTTAACAAAATTATTCAACCAAGGTTACTTTCTTGAACAGTATCTTTTCATTGCTTTTGATAAGGCCGTAAGCCGTTTTCCAAAAGAAAAAAGACTAAGTGAATACTGTTATCAATCAGATTTTACGACTTAAGGTCATGCTACTACAAATTTAAGATTACGCTAAATCTTTCTAATAGTTTGCAGATTCAAGTGATATCTTTTTTTTTGCACAAAATAATCATCAGGTCGTGTTATACATACAATATGCGGGTCATAAAAACAAAAAAACAAGAAATTTTTATTATTTAAACTCACGCGCTCAAATGCCACTGATCAGTTGTTGAACGTTGAGTATTGTTTTTAGTGCCTAAGATACTGTTTAAAATATACGTACATGTGTACGAAAGAGAGAATTTTTTTTTGTAAAGACTTTAAAATCACCTAAGTTGGTCAACTAATTTCTTTTATTTGCACTTCATGCGAAATTCGTTTCATTATTTTTGCGGTTTATTGTATCTCTAGCAAGCAATAGGCATAGATTCAAGTAGGGTAAGTAGAGTCGCGATGTTTGGAATAAAACTCTAGTGTAGCTTTAAACACGAGCCTTCAATTGAATGTAAGCCATATTATGAAATTTCATTCTAAGCCAATTTTTCTTGAATATATTTATTATTATATGAGTTAATTCACTTTTTATTTCAGAAACCCCATGAAATTTCTCCATCTTGATTTCCTTATTCCTTTTCCCTTATTCAACATGCCGTAACTTTTGATTCTTTTGTGATCTTTTTTTTGCACTCCTTTCTAGGTCGGGCCTGTACCCTAGCCAGGTACAGGTATGGCGTAGGTTAGAGACTGAACCATTGCATATGGGGTAGTTTTTTTTTTCTTTGCGATTTTTCAAGATGGTTCAGTTTGGCTAGGAACAGCAGGTGACACCAGACCTGTTGTTCTTCCTTTATATCTGTTTCTCGTTTTTTTTCTTTTTGTGGCAGACCTGAAGAAAGAATACCACAACCTTTCTTCGCCACAGGCACGCGGAATTCTGATTGTAGATGTGTGAATCAGATGTTCAAGGACCTACACCCCATACCGACGAGCTAGGACGTGCTGCCAGCTAGCGCGTGACACTTGAACATCCTGCGGCAACTTCACGTTGCATATCACGCACACACATACATTACAATATGGCGTCCAACGCGAAGCACGTCTTCCCTAGGGAAGACACTCCAGTATCTTCTGGATGCTTTGCGCCTCAAAAGACATGGCATGTCAGCTTAGGCTGCTCTGCTATTCCTTCTCGGACTTAGGCGATGTTGGCCTGAACGGCTGTCGTCTCTTCCCTTTTCATAAAGCACCTTCGAGGTCTAGTGCCTCTGTCCTGACATGTCTTATAGTGTCCATAGGCATGTCAGTTTTTAGCAATAGGGAGACACGTTAGCCTACTCTGCCCTGTCCGCGAGTGATTAGTGCCTGTTTCTTTAGCGATGTCTGATGTTGCTCCTGACATGCTTAATCTCCGGGATTAATGTGAGTAATGGCTGCTATCAAGTAGATGTTTGTCGAATTCGCTCCCGTTTAGTATAAAGTTTTAACTATTTTACCCCGCTTTTTTGTTGCTTTCGGTAGTAAATAATTGTTAAGAAAGTGAAAGACGTTGTGCTCATAGTAAAATTTGTGGATAATCCCAGCATATTTACACTCTTATTGGATCGATCTTGCATGAACGCTTTGCACGTGTGATATTCATCCGTGCATTTTGTTGTTTATAGACTACCAGCAGTGAAGGTTCTGTGAAGGCAGTTAAGAATATTGTGCCAATATTATTCCAGTTTAATTACAACATCTTGTTAATTTAAATCTTAATCGGATTTTTCCTGTGGCAGCGTCAGATTAGAGCGAGAACAACGGTCGCACCAATACAGAGAACTCGGCGATGATGTCGTCATCTACTGCTGGGATTACTATACGTCATCGAAAGGCAACTGCCAGTACCACTACTTTTGGCACGACGGGGACGGTTAGTGCAGCAGCAGCTGCGTCGCCAAGTTCGTCATTGACCTTAACCAATATTGGTAGCAGTGTGAATGTTAGTAGTATAAATATGCGGGTTCTGGACCAAATGTGCAATGTGCACAAGGTCAAAGGTCAAGGTTGCTGATTGGGTTTTCGGTCTTGGAGGCTACAATTGAGAGATAAGGAAAAGAGATAAGGATTTTCGGTCTTATAGGCTACAACTGAGAGATAAGGAAGAGAGATAAGGATTGTCGGCCATCTTGGATTTTGGGTTTTCGGTCTTATTGGCTACAATTGAGAGATAAGGATTGTCGGCCATCTTGGATCTTGGGTTTTCGGTCTTATAGGCTACAATTGAGAGATAAGGAAGAGAGATAAGGATTTTCGGCCATCTTGGATTTTGGGTTTTCGGTCTTATAGGATACAATTGAGAGATAAGGATTGTCGGCCATCTTGGATTTTCGGTTTTTGGTCTTGGAGGCTACAATTGAGAGATAAGGAAGAGAGATAAGGATGTCGGCCATCTTGGATTTTGGGTTTTCGGTCTTATTGGCTACAATTGAGAGATAAGGATTGTCGGCCATCTTGGATTTTGGGTTTTCGGTCTTATAGGCTACAATTGAGAGATAAGGAAGAGAGGCTACAATTGAGAGATAAGGAAAAGAGATAAGGATTGTCGGCCATCTTGGATTTTCGGTTTTTGGTCTTGGAGGCTACAATTGGTCTTCTTCTTCTTTGGTTTGCATCTGGACTTAGATCTAAACCTTGGATCTGAACCTAGATTGTTTAGTAAGATAGGATTGTCGGCCATCTTGGATTTTCGGTTTTTGGTCTTGGAGGCCACAATTGGTCTTCTTTGGGTTTTCGGTGTTATAGGCTACAATTGAGCAATAAGGAAAAGAGATAAGGATTGTCGGCCATCTTGGATTTTCGGTTTTTGGTCTTGGAGGCTACAATTGGTCTTCTTCTTCTTTGGTTTGCATCTGGACTTAGATCTAAACCTTGGATCTGAACCTAGATTGTTTAGTAAGATAAGGCACCTGTCGGCCATCTTGGATATTGGGTATTCAGTCTTGGAGGCTACAATTGATGTTGAAGATAAGAGTTTGTTGTTTTGAGTCTTTAATTACGAAGTACAGCTTTATCAGCTAAATGAAATTACACGAGGCGAATTTAATTGGATTGAAGATAAGAGTTTGTTGTTTTGAGTCTTTAATTACGAAGCTTTATCAGCTAAATGAAATAACATGATGCGAATTTAGTTGGAAAAACAGAATATTGCGTAATAAAAGATTTCACCACTTTGAGTAAATAGATGAAGAATATTTTTTAATTTCTTTTTCAAATTCTTATTTCTATGATATCATTTGTTTTCAAGCAAGTTTTAACATGTTTTTCTGGTCGAGCTGTGATTGATAAGCGAGCTGGTGACTGCGTAGAAATTAATAATTTGGCGGCAATGTTAAGGTCGTTGAGTGATAAGGTTTTGTAGATGAATCTGACCTCGTGCTGAAAATAAGAGTTTGTTGTCTTGAGTTTTTAATTACGAAGTACTCCTTTATCAGCTAAATGAAATAACATGATGCGACTTTAATTGGAAGCAGAATATTGTAACCTCGAACTTTAAAAGATTATCATGCAATTTCTTTTCCAGATCTAAATATAGCCATTAATTCGAGGTTATATTATTAAATAATTTCGTGTTTTATGCAACTAGCAAGTAAGTCATTCCACCGATTACGTCATAACACCATTGAGGAATAGCCAAAGGAATTTCTGTAATTAAGGGAAAAAATCTTATGTTTAAAAATAACATGCATCGCTTTGCATAAATCCGTTAATAAGTAATAAACGTCTAGTCAAGATAGCTAGAATGGTTTCTTTCGATACTTTGGAGAGGTTTATCATGTGAAGAACTTGCAAAGAAAATAAATATCTTTTCATAGCCTTAAACTTCGTTTCTTTATGATTCAGCCGTGATAATCTTAATAAGGGAAACCATTGATTCGTAATTATGCTTTAAATTTATATCAAACTAGCAGCTACCAAACCCATATAACAACCTTGAACTGCAGAAGAAATGAACAAGATCATTGCCGTTGTTGTAGCACTTTGTAAAAATTGCCTCAAAACTGTGAATTTAGACTAGAACAAACAAAATCGAAGTAGCTGAAATGTCCTCTTTCGATACTTTAAAGAGATTTATCATGTGAAGAACATAAGAAAATAAATTTCATATATGCTTCATGTAACAATAGACCCAAATTGTGATCTCACCGAGTTCAGTTTACTTTTAGTTTGTCATCTAATTTTGGCAAATGTCAGCTTCCGGGTTTGTTGCCGTTGCAGCACTTTATAAAAATAACCTCAAAAACTTTGAATTGAGCCGATAGAACAAACAAAATCGAGGTAGCTGGAATGGCTTCTTTTGGTAATTTAGAGAGATTTATCATGTCAAGAACTTAAGAAAATAAAACTCTTTTCATAGCTTTAAACTTGGTTTTTTCTTTTTTCAGTCGTAATAATCTTAATAAGGAAACCATATTTTTCTTGAATCATAATTATGTTTTAAATTTATACCAAACTGACAGCTAACAAACCCATATGACATTTAAAATTAAATTTTTGTATACGTCATGTAACAATAGACCCAAATTGTGATCTCACCAAGTCAAACAAACGAAAAACTACTATCCCAATGATCTTTTCAAAATTTATAGAGAAATACAGCTGAACCAATGAAAGAAATTTAAAGCGCATTAAACAGGGCTTTAATAATCGTATTGAAAGCTTTCTATTGAAAAATGATGATGAAGGAATATTGGATCCAAAACAATTTTTCTACAAAATCAAACCTCGAGTTATAAATCTTCTTGAAGCAAGTTTACAGAAAATCCTCTGAATTAGGCTCAAGCAAATTGATATGTTACTTAGAAGATACATTTCATTATATAATCCATTATAGAAATCTCCAAAAAGTAGTTTAAAGTATGAATTGAAGTTTTCATACATTCATAGAGCTCTTTGATTCAGACAATGGAATTGATTAAAACTCATACATTCATAGAGCTCTTTGATTCAGACAATGGAATTGATTAAAACAATATATTGATCTTAGTACTTTGCATAGATCAAAAGCTTGTATTTATCACGAGGAATGACACTAATTTTGTGATCTTAAGTATATTCAAATGTTCAACAGATGCTTACTGTTGTCAAGACTTATTCTAATATCACCATTAAATCTTTTGGTTGAAGCACAGTTCGGTTTACTAAAATTATCAGTTTAAAAAATTATTAACTTTATTTTTGGTTTGTCTTTTACTTTGTTTGCATTTTAGATTCATATAGATTAGATTTCTCAAGTATAGAAAAATTAGCGAATAATTCATCTGATGAAAACTTAATATTAAACAGATCCTTTTATAAAAATGATGATTTATTATATAGATTCAGGATAATTTTGGGGTGCTATGCTTAAGTATTGAAAGATTGAATTACAATAATTATTAACTAACGTTAATGTGTATAACTTTATATGTTCTCGCAGGCATTCTACTGCTAATAATAAGTGTATGGAAAATGTTATCCCATCACAAAGCTCAACATATTTAATTTACTTCGAATGCAATAATTTATATGGGTGAGACATGTCTGAATTCTTAGTATATGAGGAATTTCAATGGGATAGAAAATACTCAAAGTTTAGAAATTGAATATATATATTTGAAGTAGATTTAACTTATCTAGAATCACTTCATGACTTACACAATGATATACCATTATGCGCAAATAATATAAATATCCTCTGAATTAGGCTCAAGGAAATTGATATATGACTTAGAAGATACATTTCATTACATAATCCATTCTAGAAATCTTCAAAAAGTAGTTTAAAGTATGAATTGATTAAAACAATATATTGATCTTAGTACTTTGCATAGATCAAAAGCTGTTAACACTTTCCGATCTTAAGCTCTTATGATGGAATTTGTATTTATCACGAGGAATGACACTACTTTTGGGTTCTTAAGTATATTCAAATGTTCAACAGATGCTTACTATTGTCAAGACTTATTCTAATATCATCATTAAATCTTTCGGTTGGAGCAAAGTTCGGTTTACTAAAATTATCACAGTTTAAAAAATTATTAACTTTATTTTTGGTTTGTCTTTTACTTTGTTTGCATTAGCAAGTATAAACATGTATTTGAAAAAGGATATACCCCAAACAAAATGGGATTACAAAATATCAAATTTCTTCGAAATAAAAACACTCGTAATTCACTTAATCAATTTTTATTTAAAATCGGTAGAGTTCTATTAAATCTTCCTGACATATCATTATTTTATATAATTAATTTACATATTTCTAAATCCTGGTATTTCGTCCATTTTGTTTTCGATAAATTTTAAATTGCAATCTTCATCCATCTCATACACAGTGTTGTTGATCTCCACTGTTTGAAACTCTGACTGCGGTTCCACTGATTGATGATTTTCGAAAATGAATTTTACAAAGCATATTGTCAATACAAGAACATCTTTTTGTCTCTGAAATTCCTCCATTTTCTGAATTATAGGCTGTGTTACTTTATTTAGATATTCCTGTTTAATATCACCATCCTTAAGATTTGTATTAAGTTCGATGTTTTCAAATTTGTATTCATTACATCGATTGATGTATTTGAATCGTGTTATAACCCGAACAGGTTCATATACACCATTTTTTAGATATTTTTGAATGTGTTCTTGAAATTTGTTTAAGTAATGTTCTTCCAGTAAATACTTCAGCGCATTTATTCCGAAAGACAGTTGATTATGCACCGCTAATATCATTTCATCCCATACTGGGGTGAATTGTATCTTAAAAGTATAATGTTCGCGAGGAGTCTTTACGATAGATTTTCCTTCCATTTTATTTCTGTAATAACATTTTTTTATTTACTACGCATATATTAATTACTCTGCAACATACCTGATCTTCCTTCATTTCCTGAATCTGGTCTATCTAAATATTTGCCTCAGCTTTTATAGCAAGTATTTTACCCCCACTGGAAATTTTTAAAACTTGAACTGCTTAAAATTAAATTAAATTGAAGATTTCATTAACGTTATTCCCTTAAATAAAGTGTTATATATCAATGTCAAAGGGAATTTTTTCATCTGAGAATAAAAAGATTGAATTACAATGTTTAGATTCCATTCGCTGCGAGTTTAGATACTCTAAAAAACAAACAAAAATCTGAATGATGAAGACTTTAGAATAATCCATAATGAATTTAATAAGGAGAAAGGGGGGTTTTCATATGATTACTTAAATTCTTTTGATAAATTTAAAATGAAGCATGTGTGCCCCTCAGGATTTTTTAATAAACTTAGCAATAAGAAGAAGAATATCAGCATGTCGTTAATGTATGGAACAAATTTAATTCTAGAAATATCTGAGAAAATTTACAATTATATTTAAAGTGTGATGCTTTATTGCTAGCAGACATTTTTGAGAATTTTAGAATAGTATACATAAATATCTATGAGTTTAACCCGAATCATTATTACACAACACCAGGATTGTCATGGGATGCTATGTTAAAACACATCCAAATTAAATTAGAATTATAGAAATGTATTATATAATTTCATGAAAAGCGGTATTCGGGGAGGTTTAACACAATGTTCCTTACGATATTCTCTATCTAATGAGAGATTTTGATTTTTTTAAAAGGGTTAAAATATTTGGTTTAGATTGATGTTATTAATTTATATAGATGAGTTATTTCGCAGTCATTTCCATATGCAGATTTTGTTTGGATAGATAATTGTGATATTAAAGATTAGGATTGAGAAATTTTCCAAATATCTTTTAACGTGTTCTCAATAATATAAATTCAATATTTTTTTTATTTCCAAGCATGTTTTAACATGGAGAAGGGATATTAAGATAGCTACAGAATGGGAAAGTTGAGGTAACCATTTAGATCTTCGTGTTTTAATTGCAAAGCCCAATTTTCATAGTACTGCGCAATTTATAATAAATATGGCTGCAGTAGAATTAAACAAAATAAAAGTGACGTATAACAAACCAGTTTATTTAGGGTTTATAGTTTTTGAAATATCAAAATTAAATTAGAATTTATAGGTTTAAAGTCTAACATCGTCCGGGTTATCCCAATCCTCCTCTAAATGATTAGCAGCATCAAGCCGGGTCCTCATCTCGAGGGCCAGCGCTTCGACGCTGAAAACGGATATAACACACCTCCTTCCGCTAACTGAGTGATTAATCTATAAAGAAGAAAATAATAAAAATAACATGTAAAATAATTTTAAAAACTAACCGTTCGCAACCCCGTCAAATTCTCCGAATATGGAGTGGCCACTTCGCACCACTCAGACTCCCATCCTAACCTATAAACCAGGTTTATCGGGGTTAGCGGAGAATTTACCAGCTCCTGCAGCCGCTCATGAGGATCCTCGTAATCCTCTGGGATATTCAACACCTTAAGAACTTCTTCTATAATTCTCTCCATTTTGGTGAATGTTAAAACTCATAAATGATTCATTGCTTAAATAGTATCCGCTTATCTCTATTCATTTTTCACATTTTTTTGCTCGCCTATAAAACTTATTTGTTGATTAACCATGAAACTCTCATTCGACTTATTTTTTAATCATTCCATAAAACTTCCTTCAAATTTAATTAAATGACCTCCGCTTATCTTTATAGAATTCTAAATTTAAATTTAAATTCTTTACATATGATTTGAAAGGAATTGTGGTGACCAAAAAATATGAAAAATGCTTATCGATAGTTAGCTGCTACTGAAATTATATAGAGATAAGCGGGGATCGTTTAATTAAATTTGAAGGAAGTTTTATGGAATGATTAAAAAATAAGTTTTATGAGAGTTTCATGGGTAATCAACAAATAAGTTTTATAGATGAGAAAAAAAAATGTGAAAAATGAATAGAGATAAGCGTTTCCACCAAAGTGTTGGTATTAGCTATTAAATCATTATTCATCCCATGCTTATCGATAGTTAGCTGCTACCGAAATTATATAGAGATAAGCGGGGGATCGTTTAATTAAATTTGAAGGAAGTTTTATGGAATGATCAAAAAATAAGTTTTATGAGAGGTTCATGGGTAATCAACAAATAAGTTTTATAGATGAGAAAAAAAGTGAAAAATGAATAGAGATAAGCGGTTCCACCAAAGAGTTGGTATTAGCTATTAAATCATTGTTCATCCCTTTTCTTTTATAGTATTATGAAGACATCAAGTCCCTTTCCGTAGCACCCCTTACACATTGCGCTATCGCTACATCATTTTTGTTTGCTTTTTATATCTCAGAATAGTCGAATATAATTCACTTTTCAACGCCTAAAAAACCCGACAATTGACAGCAAAATTCAAAGATTGAAATTGAGAAAGATTATTTCCTTATTAACGAAAAATTTTATAATATAACGATAGGTCTATGTTAATTGCTTTTTATGAAACAACCTGTAAATCTTTGAGAAAGATTATTTCCTTATTAACGAAAAATTTTATAATATAATGATAGGTCTATGTTAATTGCTTTTTATGAAACAACCTGTAAATCTTTGTACAGCAAATATGACTTAAAAGATAATACAGAACTGATGGTTAAATAAAAGGTACTAGAGCTTCAAAGTATGCATAAATTATAAGTTAACTGATTTATCATGACGGCAAGAGCGGATGGTCAAATACCTGATTCTCATTTATTAGGTCGAAGAACAACTTTTATCAGCTCTATGAATAGCTATATCAGGTCTATAAACAGCTATATCAGGTCTACTATCAGCTTTAGCAGGTCTATGAACAACTATATCAGGTCTATGAACAGTTATATCAGGTCTACTATCAGCTTTAACAGGTTTATTACCAGCTTTAGCAGGTCTATGAACAGCTATATCAGGTCTACCACCAGCTTTAACAGGTCTTTTACCAGCTTTAGCAGGTCTATGAACAGCTATATTAGGTCTATTACCAGCTTTAACAGATCTATTACCAGCTTTAGCAGGTCATGAACAGCTTTAGCTGATTTGTTTTACTAGATCTTCTAAATTTATAGCGAAATCTATGTATCGATTCCTTTTCGATAACGTCCTTTCTTCAACAAACTATCTTTATCGATTACTAAATAGCCATAATTGTCTTTCCAGCAAACACTGCAAATTATGTTGCTTATCAACTAAATGAAAACAGTTAGACAAAGCCGGCTCCCTGGAGACACGGGATATAAAAATTAATTAAATTGTTTTAATTAAAAGTCATGGGAATCATAATATGATTAGTCGCGATTTTGTTTTTCTTACATGCTATCTGTTATTGTCAGAAATCGACCTATTACTTTATCTCCTAGCGAAGTTAGGATCCACTAATTGCATACATCAAGTACATTCAGGGTATAAAATTGAAATCAAAAAATGAAATGTAGAAGAAATCGGCTCATCAGATATCAAATGTAATATTAGACTCCTGTTGCCATCTACTAGAGTCATGTATGTCTCTAAAATATCATTTGGATCCATATAGAGAATTGGGAGAGGTGAAGTTAAAATAAACATATATTTAATAGAACTTTTTTCCATTTATTTACAAATTTAAGTAATATCCATTACTAGATGTTATTTTTGTAAATATTAAATTAAAATAGTTCCCATTTGCTAGTTTCCTAACAACATAGAAGCCTCCATCGTTAAGTTTCTCGATTGTGCGGTGAGTAATTTTAGCGCTGTATCTCGGCGGCAGAAAAACTTGGTAATTCTCTAGTTCTAAAAGGATCCTGGGCCCATACTTCGTTGTTACATTGCTGCATCCTATGATTTTATACTCTAACAACTCTTCCATGTCTTTAACTGCAATCGTAGGTTTAAAATTTGCAGAGTTCAGTTCTTCGAGCACTTCAAAGTCTTCGATGACTGCTTCATTGATTATTGGTAGCTGAGGCATGTTAGATTATTTTAATTTCACTAGGAACACGAATTTCATGTATTTTCAGTTTCACTGATTGACTTTACATTGAAAACTAAAAATTTAACTAAAAATATTTGGCTTTTATACTCGAACTGATATTTAATCAAAGATAAGACCCTAACAAACAAAATTCTTATAACCGCAATTTCCGTTTAAATGTAAGCTGTTTTACATGTCAAAACATGCTGGGGAAATAAAAAAAATATTGAATTTATATTATTGAGAACACGTTAAAAGATATTTGGAAAATTTCTCAATCCTAATCTTCAATATCACAATTATCTATCAAAACAAAATCTGCATATGGAAGTGACTCCGAAATAACTCATCTATATAAATTAATAACATCAATCTAAACCAAATATTTTAACCCTTTTAAAAAAATTAAAATCTCTCATTAGATAGAGAATATCGTAAGGAACATTGTGTTAAACCTCCTCGAATACCGCTTTTCATGAAATTATATAATACATTTCTATAATTCTAATTTAATTTGGATGTGTTTTAACATAGCATCCCATGACAATCCTGCCTAAATAAACTGGTTTGTTATACGTCACTTTTATTTTGTTTAATTCTACTGCAGCCATATTTATTATAAATTGCGCAGTACTATGAAAATTGGGCTTTGCAATTAAAACACGAAGATCTAAATGGTTACCTCAACTTTCCCATTCTGTAGCTATCTTAATATCCCTTCTCCATGTTAAAACATGCTTGGAAATAAAAAAAATATTGAATTTATATTATTGAGAACACGTTAAAAGATATTTGGAAAATTTCTCAATCCTAATCTTTAATATCACAGTTATCTATCCAAACAAAATCTGCATATGGAAGTGACTGCGAAATAACTCATCTATATAAATTAATAACATCAATCTAAACCAAATATTTTAACCCTTTTAAAAAAATCAAAATCTCTCATTAGATAGAGAATATCGTAAGGAACATTGTGTTAAACCTCCCCGAATACCGCTTTTCATGAAATTATATAATACATTTCTATAATTCTAATTTAATTTGGATGTGTTTTAACATAGCATCCCATGACAATCCTGGTGTTGTGTAATAATGATTCGGGTTAAACTCATAGATATTTATGTATACTATTCTAAAATTCTCAAAAATGTCTGCTAGCAATAAAGCATCACACTTTAAATATAATTGTAAATTTTCTCAGATATTTCTAGAATTAAATTTGTTCCATACATTAACGACATGCTGATATTCTTCTTCTTATTGCTAAGTTTAATAAAAAATCCTGAGGGACACATATGCTTCATTTTAAATTTATCAAAAGAATTTAAGTAATCATATGAAAACCCCCCTTTCTCCTTATTAAATTCATTATGGATTATTCTAAAGTCTTCATCATTCAGATTTTTGTTTGTTTTTTAGAGTATCTAAACTCGCAGCGAATGGAATCTAAACATTGTAATTCAATCTTTTTATTCTCAGATGAAAAAATTCCCTTTGACATTGATATATAACACTTTATTTAAGGGAATAACGTTAATGAAATCTTCAATTTAATTTAATTTTAAGCAGTTCAAGTTTTAAGAATTTCCAGTGGGGGTAAAATACTTGCTATAAAAGCTGAGGCAAATATTTAGATAGACCAGATTCAGGAAAGGAAGGAAGATCAGGTATGTTGCAGAGTAATTAATATATGCGTAGTAAATAAAAAAATGTTATTACAGAAATAAAATGGAAGGAAAATCTATCGTAAAGACTTCTCGCGAACATTATACTTTTAAGATACAATTCACCCCAGTATGGGATGAAATGATATTAGCGGTGCATAATCAACTGTCTTTCGGAATAAATGCGCTGAAGTATTTACTGGAAGAACATTACTTAAACAAATTTCAAGAACACATTCAAAAATATCTAAAAAATGGTGTATATGAACCTGTTCGGGTTATAACACGATTCAAATACATCAATCGATGTAATGAATACAAATTTGAAAACATCGAACTTAATACAAATCTTAAGGATGGTGATATTAAACAGGAATATCTAAATAAAGTAACACAGCCTATAATTCAGAAAATGGAGGAATTTCAGAGACAAAAAGATGTTCTTGTATTGACAATATGCTTTGTAAAATTCATTTTCGAAAATCATCAATCAGTGGAACCGCAGTCAGAGTTTCAAACAGTGGAGATCAACAACACTGTGTATGAGATGGATGAAGATTGCAATTTAAAATTTATCGAAAACAAAATGGACGAAATACCAGGATTTAGAAATATGTAAATTAATTATATAAAATAATGATATGTCAGGAAGATTTAATAGAACTCTACCGATTTTAAATAAAAATTGATTAAGTGAATTACGAGTGTTTTTATTTCGAAGAAATTTGATATTTTGTAATCCCATTTTGTTTGGGGTATATCCTTTTTCAAATACATGTTTATACTTGCTAATGCAAACAAAGTAAAAGACAAACCAAAAATAAAGTTAATAATTTTTTAAACTGTGATAATTTTAGTAAACCGAACTTTGCTCCAACCGAAAGATTTAATGATGATATTAGAATAAGTCTTGACAATAGTAAGCATCTGTTGAACATTTGAATATACTTAAGAACCCAAAAGTAGTGTCATTCCTCGTGATAAATACAAATTCCATCATAAGAGCTTAAGATCGGAAAGTGTTAACAGCTTTTGATCTATGCAAAGTACTAAGATCAATATATTGTTTTAATCAATTCATACTTTAAACTACTTTTTGAAGATTTCTAGAATGGATTATGTAATGAAATGTATCTTCTAAGTCATATATCAATTTCCTTGAGCCTAATTCAGAGGATATTTATATTATTTGCGCATAATGGTATATCATTGTGTAAGTCATGAAGTGATTCTAGATAAGTTAAATCTACTTCAAATATATATATTCAATTTCTAAACTTTGAGTATTTTTTATCCCATTGAAATTCCTCATATACTAAGAATTCAGACATGTCTCACCCATATAAATTATTGCATTCGAAGTAAATTAAATATGTTGAGCTTTGTGATGGGATAACATTTTCCATACACTTATTATTAGCAGTAGAATGCCTGCGAGAACATATAAAGTTATACACATTAACGTTAGTTAATAATTATTGTAATTCAATCTTTCAATACTTAAGCATAGCACCCCAAAATTATCCTGAATCTATATAATAAATCATCATTTTTATAAAAGGATCTGTTTAATATTAAGTTTTCATCAGATGAATTATTCGCTAATTTTTCTATACTTGAGAAATCTAATCTATATGAATCTAAAATGCAAACAAAGTAAAAGACAAACCAAAAATAAAGTTAATAATTTTTTAAACTGTGATAATTTTAGTAAACCGAACTGTGCTTCAACCAAAAGATTTAATGGTGATATTAGAATAAGTCTTGACAACAGTAAGCATCTGTTGAACATTTGAATATACTTAAGATCACAAAATTAGTGTCATTCCTCGTGATAAATACAAGCTTTTGATCTATGCAAAGTACTAAGATCAATATATTGTTTTAATCAATTCCATTGTCTGAATCAAAGAGCTCTATGAATGTATGAGTTTTAATCAATTCCATTGTCTGAATCAAAGAGCTCTATGAATGTATGAAAACTTCAATTCATACTTTAAACTACTTTTTGGAGATTTCTATAATGGATTATATAATGAAATGTATCTTCTAAGTAACATATCAATTTGCTTGAGCCTAATTCAGAGGATTTTCTGTAAACTTGCTTCAAGAAGATTTATAACTCGAGGTTTGATTTTGTAGAAAAATTGTTTTGGATCCAATATTCCTTCATCATCATTTTTCAATAGAAAGCTTTCAATACGATTATTAAAGCCCTGTTTAATGCGCTTTAAATTTCTTTCATTGGTTCAGCTGTATTTCTCTATAAATTTTGAAAAGATCATTGGGATAGTAGTTTTTCGTTTGTTTGACTTGGTGAGATCACAATTTGGGTCTATTGTTACATGACGTATACAAAAATTTAATTTTAAATGTCATATGGGTTTGTTAGCTGTCAGTTTGGTATAAATTTAAAACATAATTATGATTCAAGAAAAATATGGTCTCCTTATTAAGATTATTACGACTGAAAAAAGAAGAAACCAAGTTTAAAGCTATGAAAAGAGTTTTATTTTCTTAAGTTCTTGACATGATAAATCTCTCTAAATTACCAAAAGAAGCCATTCCAGCTACCTCGATTTTGTTTGTTCTATCGGCTCAATTCAAAGTTTTTGAGGTTATTTTTATAAAGTGCTGCAACGGCAAAAAACCCGGAAGCTGACATTTGCCAAAATTAGATGACAAACTAAAAGTAAACTGAACTCGGTGAGATCACAATTTGGGTCTATTGTTACATGAAGCATATATGAAATTTATTTTCTTATGTTCTTCACATGATAAATCTCTTTAAAGTATCGAAAGAGGACATTTCAGCTACTTCGATTTTGTTTGTTCTAGTCTAAATTCACAGTTTTGAGGCAATTTTTACAAAGTGCTACAACAACGGCAATGATCTTGTTCATTTCTTCTGCAGTTCAAGGTTGTTATATGGGTTTGGTAGCTGCTAGTTTGATATAAATTTAAAGCATAATTACGAATCAATGGTTTCCCTTATTAAGATTATCACGGCTGAATCATAAAGAAACGAAGTTTAAGGCTATGAAAAGATATTTATTTTCTTTGCAAGTTCTTCACATGATAAACCTCTCCAAAGTATCGAAAGAAACCATTCTAGCTATCTTGACTAGACGTTTATTACTTATTAACGGATTTATGCAAAGCGATGCATGTTATTTTTAAACATAAGATTTTTTCCCTTAATTACAGAAATTCCTTTGGCTATTCCTCAATGGTGTTATGACGTAATCGGTGGAATGACTTACTTGCTAGTTGCATAAAACACGAAATTATTTAATAATATAACCTCGAATTAATGGCTATATTTAGATCTGGAAAAGAAATTGCATGATAATCTTTTAAAGTTCGAGGTTACAATATTCTGCTTCCAATTAAAGTCGCATCATGTTATTTCATTTAGCTGATAAAGGAGTACTTCGTAATTAAAAACTCAAGACAACAAACTCTTATTTTCAGCACGAGGTCAGATTCATCTACAAAACCTTATCACTCAACGACCTTAACATTGCCGCCAAATTATTAATTTCTACGCAGTCACCAGCTCGCTTATCAATCACAGCTCGACCAGAAAAACATGTTAAAACTTGCTTGAAAACAAATGATATCATAGAAATAAGAATTTGCAAAAAGAAATTAAAAAATAATCTTCATCTATTTACTCAAAGTGGTGAAATCTTTTATTACGCAATATTCTGTTTTTCCAACTAAATTCGCATCATGTTATTTCATTTAGCTGATAAAGCTGTACTTCGTAATTAAAGACTCAAAACAACAAACTCTTATCTTCAATCCAATTAAATTCGCCTCGTGTAATTTCATTTAGCTGATAAAGCTGTACTTCGTAATTAAAGACTCAAAACAACAAACTCTTATCTTCAACATCAATTGTAGCCTCCAAGACTGAATACCCAATATCCAAGATGGCCGACAGGTGCCTTATCTTACTAAACAATCTAGGTTCAGATCCAAGGTTTAGATCTAAGTCCAGATGCAAACCAAAGAAGAAGAAGACCAATTGTAGCCTCCAAGACCAAAAACCGAAAATCCAAGATGGCCGACAATCCTTATCTCTTTTCCTTATCTCTCAATTGTAGCCTCTCTTCCTTATCTCTCAATTGTAGCCTATAAGACCGAAAACCCAAGATCCAAGATGGCCGACAATCCTTATCTCTCAATTGTAGCCAATAAGACCGAAAACCCAAAATCCAAGATGGCCGACATCCTTATCTCTCTTCCTTATCTCTCAATTGTAGCCTCCAAGACCAAAAACCGAAAATCCAAGATGGCCGACAATCCTTATCTCTCTTCCTTATCTCTCAATTGTAGCCTATAAGACCGAAAACCCAAGATCCAAGATGGCCGACAATCCTTATCTCTCAATTGTAGCCAATAAGACCGAAAACCCAAAATCCAAGATGGCCGACAATCCTTATCTCTCTTCCTTATCTCTCAATTGTAGCCTATAAGACCGAAAATCCTTATCTCTTTTCCTTATCTCTCAATTGTAGCCTCCAAGACCGAAAACCCAATCAGCAACCTTGACCTTTGACCTTGTGCACATTGCACATTTGGTCCAGAACCCGCATATTTATACTACTAATGTTGATGACGTATTGCTGAACAAGTTCAATAACTTGCTAATGCTGTTTGCTCGTCTCAATGTTTACGATAACAGAATGGTAGAGTAAGAGGACAAATACGACTAGCTATCCAAAGAAAAGCTACGACGAAGGGGACGGCTCTGCGAGGCAGTCATAAGGGGCATTCCTGAGATGCCAAAGGAAAATCCTAAGGATCTCTTAAAAGAGTTATCAGTCATAATTCAACTTGAACCGTCTCCCTATACCGATGCTTTCCGCATTAAAAGAAAGCTAAATCAAAGCAAAACAACGGTAGCCGATCGCCCTATAATTGTTCGCTTTTCTTGTATAAACGAAAAAAATGCACTCTTCTCGGCACTCCGAACACATGGGCAATTAAAACTGCGGGAATTTAATGGCTTTTCCTCCGATGGAGCTGTTTACGTTAACGAGAGTCTTACTTCCAGTAACCAACGACTATTGCGTGAGGCTCTTAAATTTCAAAAGCAGAAAAAACTTTCCTCTGTTTACACGTAAAATGGTATTGTTCATGTAAGATGTGACAAAGGTGAGGCTCCTATAAAACTGTCGAATTTGGATCAGCTAGCTGCCCTTATTGCTATCAGACCGAACGTGGATGCGGCTTCGAGTGATTAATAACAGATCCCAGATGGATATATCTTGTTTCTTAAAACTTTGTAATCATGTTTATTTTATTGCTTTATTTTCCATTTTATATATCATTTCTTCTCTCTTATTAAATCGTTTCTTTTCTAGTAACTTCTTCAATTATGTTACCTTTGCATGTGCTGTTGAACTGATCCTACTGCTTACCTCTTATTTTGAATATTTCTGCTTCTTATGTGCTACATGTAGCCCTGGAAGGGGTGGTCGACTCGTTTGCGTTGCATTGTTGGATTATGGGTGAAAACTTCTTTCCTGGCAACAAGGTAAGAACTATGATTAACATCTTAAATGGACATTCTACGTGTTTCAACGTCTGTTATCTAAATGCTAGGAGTGTTAAGTCGAAGATGGATGAGTTGAGGGAAATGCTCTCGGGCACGAACCTGCATGCGATCCTCATCAGTGAGTCAAGCCAAATATTCCTTCAGCCTGGGTATCCATGCCAGGCTTCAATCTTTTTCGTAATGACAGGGAAGTAAGAACAGGGGGCGGTGTCGCAATTTACATCCGCGAATGTTTTAAGTCTAAGGTACTACACTACTCCAGTTCTAGTGTCTTGGAATTCATTTGTGTTGAAGTAAATACTGGACTTGATAAAGTCATCTTAGCTCGGTTTACTGTCCACCAAATCTATTCAATCTCGAAAATGTTGTAGATTTGGAAGTTTCTTTATATGCGATTTCTCATAGGTACTCTAATATTATTGTTGCAGGTGATTTTAACGTCAACATTCTTTGTAACAACAACTTTTCAGATACGTTTCTATCTTTTGTTGAAGCTTTGCATCTCCGAGTAATTAATTCTCTACCTACCTACTTCGACACTGCATCCCCCTCCCAGTTAGATCTTTTGCTCACTCCAGACCCTTCCCGTGTTATAAGTTGTGCTCAGTTCTCCCCTCCTGCTATTCTTGATCACGATATGCTATTCTTAAAGTATAACTTACCGATTAATAATTCCTCGTCACCTGTTCGCATTATCAAATTTCGAGATTTTAAAAACATAAATACTGATCTTCTCTTCGAGGAATGCAGAAACATAAACTGGGCTATAGCACTAGAACAAAATATTGTTTCTCCGTCATGCTACCTTGACACACAGGTCAAAATTATCAATGACGTGTTATCGTACCTGTTAGACAAATATGCTCCGCTTCAGACTAACACTATAAAAATAAATGGCTGTCCATGGGTCACGCCGGAGATTAACAAATTAATTTTTGAACGTGACTTCTTACACCGTCAGTATAAAAGACTTAGGTCCTCTCACAGTCTTTCTCTATTTAAAAAGATGCGCAATCTTGTTAATAGGAAGGTGAGAGATGCCAAATCTTCTTACTTTGCGTCTAAGCTAGATTGTCACGCCCCGCCTAAGAAGCTCTGGAGTGCCCTTCGTGGCCTGGGTGTTAATGAAAAGCATAACACAGCATGCGAGTTAAACATTAATGAACTCAACGAGTTCTTCACAAGTGAGCTGGAAGTAGCACAAATGCCGGATATTCCTCATCATCCCATGTCCAGAATATCTATTCGGCATCCGTTGGCTCAGAATTCAGTTTTCGTTGTGTAAATGAGATTGAAATCGCATGTTTCATTACTTCCATTCAATCTAATGCTACTGGACCGGACAATGTTCCCCCGCGCTTTCTGAAATTAATTTTGCCTTTCACTGTAGGTGTTATCACAAAGGTTTTTAACAGCTGCCTAACCTTCAGCGAATTTCCTTCTCTCTGGAAAGAGGCTCTAGTAATCCCAATCCCAAAGATCGCATCTCCTAAGGACTTCAAGGATTTTAGGCCAATTAGCCTTCTATGCTTCCTGGCGAAGGCTTTGGAGAAAATCATGGCAAAACAAATATCTGAGCACTTAGATCATACGAGCTCTCTTAGCTGTTGGCAGTCTGGGTTTCGCGCGGGGCATAGCTGCGAGACGGCTCTCTTAAAAATAACGACTGATATAAGAACTGCTCTTGACAATGATTGTGTCATGTTTTTAGTCTTTCTGGATTTCACGAAGGCCTTTGATAGTATGGATCATCATAAGCTTCTTCTCAAACTAAAAAACTTCTTTGGTTTCGGCTCTTCGACAAACCTAATCAGAGGTTTTTTGGCTAACCGCTCGCAGAGGGTCAAAGTGGGTGAAGATATATCTTCTAAGCTTCCATTGTCTATTGGTGTACCCCAGGGCTCAATATTAGGACCCCTGCTCTTCAGCCTCTTTGTCAATGATTTGCCTTCTGTTATTAAAAATTGTTCTGTTCACTTGTACGCGGATGATGTTCAAATCTATCTAGATCGTCCCATTGGTCTCCTGGAGGACTGTGTTTGTAGAATTAACGAAGATCTTCTTAGTATCCTACACTGGTCTATAAATAATAGTCTAATACTCAATCCCGCAAAATCGCAAGCTTTGGTACTGAGCAGAGAAACATGTGACTGGGCTTATTTTCCTCTGATAGTGTTCAACCGCTCTATTATACCCTTTGTTCTTAAAGCCAAAAATTTAGGCATTATGCTAAACTCTCAAATGGGTTGTTGTGACCATGTCAAGATGAAGCTAAGCAGGGCTTATGGTGTACTCCGCCGACTGTGGTTATATGCTGAGTTACTCTCCACCGAGCTGCGCATAAAGTTAGTCAAAACCCTAGTATTACCGCATCTCACGCATGGCTCTATTATCTATCCTAGACTTGACTCACGTTGTAAGCGTAAGCTTGAAGTAGCCTACAATGATTCAATTAGGTTTGCTTTTAGATTGCGCAGATATGATCATATTTCTCCTTTCCGCTACAGAATTATAGGCTGCTCATTAGATATTTATTTGTTGCGCAAGGCACTACTTTTTCTCCATAACATTCTTTACAATCACAATCGCGCATATTTGCATGAATTTATAAATTTCCTGCGTGGTGACAGACGTTGTGACTTGCTACTACCTCGCTTTAAACATTCTGTCATGGATAGTTCTTACTTTGTTCAGGTTATTCGTATCTGGAATACACTACCACCTTCAATTCAGCGCACGAGTTCGGCTACTACTTTCAAACGGTTACTTTGTCAGCACTTATCTTAATTTAAATCTAAAGTTTAACTTTATATTGAGCAACATTACATGCATTGGTATCTTTATTGCTTTCTTTTGTATCTTCATTTCTTTTTCTTCTCACGATTAATATTAGTCTCTTGATTTGGTAAATTACAATAATTTTACGCATTAGTTATATCAGTTTTAGTTTGGAAATAACCTCTTGAATTTGTACCAAATATATAGTATACCTAGTTTCTTTTTTATCATTACTTATTATGAATTAGTGTATAGTAATTTAGCAGTACTAATGAAAAGACTCATGTCTTATTGTACTATTATTATTATTATTATTATTTTTCGGTTTTGACGCGTGTCATCTCGGCTTTTAGCCGGCGCGGCGGTAGTTTTCCCCTATGTCGGGCGTAATGCCAAGACTTCGGGGATTTGTCATTCGTTCGTTATGTCCTTATGTATTGTCTGTAGCGTCCTGTCCGTAGTTCAGGAATTTGCGAACCGTTCGGCAAGTGATAAGAACAACCGCTTTCTGTAGTGTGTGTGGAGTGTTTTTATGTAACTTTAGTGTTTGTATATTTGTGATTAGTGTTTTCGGTACAACGGCTGTGGAAGACAAGATGATTGGCACGATAGTCACTTTGTCCATTTTCCACATCCGCTGCACCTCGTGTGCCAAATCTGTATATTTCGTAATCTTCTCTCTAAAAGTATTTTGCACATTGTTGGTGTTGGGTACTGCAATGTCAATTACGTATGTTGTTTTGCTGTGTTTATCTATGAGAGTAATATCCGGTCTATTGTGGTGTATTGTCCGATCAGTTATTATTGACCGATCATAATACATTTTATGTGTGGAGTTTTCAAGAACACTGTCTGGTGTATATTTGTGATATGGTGTGTATGTGGCGGGTGTAATAAGGTTGTGTTTTAAGGCTAACTGTTGGTGTATGACATTGCAGACCTGGTTGTGCCTATGCAAGTAATCTGTTTGAGTAAGGAGTTTGCATCCAGCCGTTATATGTTCTATTGTTTCAGAAGCTAAATGACAAAGTCTGCACGTGTCGTCCTGAACTGCCGCATCCTTAAAGATGTGTTTCCTATAATTCCTCGTGCTAATGACTTTGTCTTGTATAGCAAGCATGAAGGGAATAAATCACCGCGACTGAGCCAAGCGTTCGACGCATCTTTGTCGACATGATTTTGGTTCAAGTCAGCGTAATGTCTTCCGTGGAGAGACTTCTGTGACCATGCTTGCTGTTTATCTGTGTGTGTGGCTATGTTAAGGGTATTATCCAGCATTCTGTTGTGCAAATCAAGTGGTGTTTGTTTGTTGGCGGTTTTGATCACTGCTGCATGCAATGGAGAGTTATCTTCTTTGCTATAGAAGTATTCGCTGATAGATTTCACTTGTTTATAATGAAGTGACTTTATGTCAGGCCGCGACCCCCCTCGCACCTCTGTAACGATAGGCGTTCGGATGGTGTGCCCTGTACCTTGTCAACATCGTTCGCGTTCTTCTGTCCAGTGCTTCTAAGTCCGTCTGTGTCCATTTAATTATCCCAAAGGAATAAGTAAGGACTGGTGATGCAAACGTGTTTATAGCCTTAATGAGATTTTTCCCATTAAGGCTAGTTTTGAGAAGACTGTTTAAGCGGCCTGTATATTTGGTCTCTAGCGCTCGCTTTATGTCCGTGTGAGGTATATCACGTGATTGTTCGAATCCAAAATACTTGTAGAGTTCCCCCTCCCCCATTGGTTCAATAGTGTCCCCGGATGGGAGATCGAATCCCACAAGTTCATGTTTTCCCCTCGTCACATGTAGCGTCCTACATTTGTCAACTCCATCCGGATGTCATTGGAAAAATCCAGAGTAGTCTGCAGCAGCTGTTGCAGATGAGGTTTCGAGGAAGCGTATAATTTGATTTTAGGAATATTTTCCCTGTCGTGTCGTATATTATACCCATAACCGGTGGCATCCAAGGCACGTGATAGTGGATTCAGAGCGAGACAAAACCATAGCGGACTCAAAGAGTCTCCCTGGAATATACCTCGCCTGATTGGTATTGGGGGTGTTGTAATCTGTTGGTTTGGTGTTTTTATGTTTATTTTTGTGTTTCAGTATTTCATTGAGTGTTGCAGAAAGTGGATGAGTGTTGGATGTTTTTTTTTTTATACATTCAGTATACCGACCAGCCAAGAGTGCGGGACAGAGTCATACGCCTTCTTATAATCGATATATGCTAAATGTATATTCCGGCGAGCAGTTTTTGTTTGTCGCAGGATCACAAAGTCTATGAGCAGTGGTTCTTTACAACCCAATGACCCTTGTCGGCATCCCTTTTGCTGCTCAGACAATATGTTATTTTGTTCGGTGTGTTTGTGGATTAGTTTACTGGTGCATGAAGTCATAATCTTATAAAATGTCTGTAGGCAAGTAATCGGTCTATATTTGGATGGATCTGTGGTGTTATTATTGCCTTTTGGTAGCATGTACGTGATTCCCTCTGTTTAAAACTTCGGGAGGGTTTCCGGGTTATTGAAAAAATTATTAATGTGGTGTAAGAGGTGCATATGTGTAGATGTAAACTTCTTGAACCAGTAATTTTGAATATTGTCTGTGCCTGGTGCTTTCCAATTATGGGTATTTTGTATGACATCCGTTAGTATCTCCATCGATATCTGTGGTTCTGGCATGTTGGGTATGTCTTGGACGCGTTGCATTTCTGCTTCAATCTACTCAGCATTGGGGTTATGATGGACTTCTTTTGTCCAAATAGATGATTATTATTATTGAATAATCGAGAGTAGACAGACGCGAATTTTAAACAGTGTGAAAAAAGTGCCAAAAAGTGAAAGAAACGTAGGAAAAAAGAGTGGAAAAAGTGTATAAAGGACAATTAGTGAGCAATTGATTAATATATTGAGAAAAAACTGTGAATTTATAAAATTTTAAACTTTAAAAGACAAAAAAGAAATTAATAAAAATGAAAAAAATTGTGACATTTTAAGAAAAATTTTTGTTGATTACCGGTTTCTATGGTTACCATAGAACTCTGAAAGCATAAAGTAGCCAGGAAATAAAAAGTTTTAAAGTGTATTTGCTACTGCACTCAATATGAGTTGCAGTAGCAGCAGCGATACTGGGGAGAGTAAAAAGCCCCCCAATTTAAGGAAGAAGAAGGAGCGAAGACTAGCAGCGGGTAAGGCCGCAGCCACTTATGCGACAAGCGTAGCGACATCCGTTGCAAATGCATCGGGGGCATCCCCAACCAGGAAGTCGGCGACTACCGTCGCCTCGACATCTGCAGCATCTGCTGCGAAGAACGCAGCAACATCTGCTGCAATTGTGACTGCAGCAACATCTGCTGCAATTGTGACTGCAGCATCTGCTGCAACTGTAACTGCAGCATCAGCTGCAGTTGTGTCTGCAGCATCTGCTGCAAAGAAAGGAGGAACAGCAGCTCCAAAATTAGTAGACGTGGTGAAAGCTGCTTCCAAGGTAGCTCCACTGCCGAAGACGTCACCAATGCGCCCAACTCTTTCTGGTGCAAAGAAAGCAGCAATCAGCAACCCAGTGTCAGCCGGAACAACACAAACCCGCTCCGGGGTAGTAACAGGGACTAGTTACGCCCAGCAGGTAAGTGGTAGCTCCACTAGAAGTGCATTTATAACAATTACAGGTAGCTACGTGACTCCTTGTCAGCCCCCGGCTGATTTAGGCAAGTCTCGGCCTAGAGCAGGCGCGGACCTGCAAGGGCTTTTTGACGCCGAGTGGCAGGACGATAGGTACGGTATGTACTTTGAGCACCTCCGTGGAGTTGCACAAAGTACATACCTGCGAGCCCTGTCACAGGTTGTCCCATTGGAGAAGATATTCTCCTTTGGTCTGGTCGGACGCGGTATGGTAGAGGTGTATTCCACCACCATTGAAGCGTCTACGAAGCTGATGCTTGAGGGCATCGATGTGGGTGGTAGACACCTCCAACCGTACCCGGTGACAGTGAAGCCGACGAGAGTCTACTTTTCCCGGGTCCCACTTTGAGCTAAGCCACAGGACCTCGCAGCCTTCTTGCAAAGGTTTGGCAAGGTCCACGGCAAAGTTCGAGCGGTTCCACTCAAAATTGGGGACCAAGGTCTGGGCAAGGGCATCCTCAGCTCTAGCCGGGAAGCATACGTCTCTCTAAACCAGGGATGTGTGCTTCCAGAGGGCTTCTTCTGGAGCATGCTCGGGTCCAGAAATTGGATTGAGGTGAGCACCGAGGCAAAATGTTTCGCCTGCCATCAGGTAGGGCATTTTGCTGCAGAGTGCTCCAAGAGGGATAGGAAAGCGGCTGAGGTCACTGTGGAGAGTGCTCCTGCACCTGCAGTTGTGCCCGCAGCAGTGCCTTCGCCCAGTGCTGCATCTGCTCTCTTGGAGCAAACTGCAGAAAAAGTTCCCGAGGAAAGTACTCCAGAGACAACTCCGGTCCTGGCTGTAAACGGTGCCACCTCAACACGGGTAGAAGCAGTGAGCTAGGATGAGGAGCTCACCAAGTCAGGTCAGGAGAGGAAGAAGAAGAAGAGGCGCACAAAGCGCAAGCCTGACCAGGAGGTCATGCCTGCACCTCCATCAAAGAAGGTGCTGAGCAAGAGGGGGGTTTCGGCAGAGGAGACAAAACCTGTCGCTCCGAGTGCGTCGTCGGTGGCATTTGAAGATGTTACTGATGCCCTCTCAGACGTCGAGGTTCTCTCCGCTACCGAGACGGCCGGTCCAAATCAGAGCGGCTACGAATCGTGCGGCAGTACCGCGTCGATGAATAGCCGCTTCGAGGTGGACCCCGATTTGGTGGAGGTGCCGAGGGCGACGCTGCGCACGATCCTCGACAGTCTCCACTACAAAAAGAGTGGAGACAGGATCTTGGCTATACTCAAGCGAGAGCTTGGTGATCCGGCCAGGATCCTGCCTCAGTTATGGCTCTTAAAGCAAGAGGCTAAAAAGCGGGCTCGGTATAATGAGGTGTCGAGGCTCGAGCGCCTCTGCAATAAAGTTGTGGATTCCCTCGAAAAGCAGCGCCTGGACAGGGCTCTTCTTCAATAGAGTCGAACACTCATAATCCCAGTTCAGCTCTCCCCTTGAATGTGTAGGATAGTCTCTCTAAATACTGGGGGCTTAAGTGCACCTACACGTCTACACGCAATTTTTGAAGACATAAAACATTTTAATACTGACATTACACTCTTACAGGAGACAAATTTCACACTTGACACATTTACACAACTCGAACGAAACACTATATTACACAAAGGTTACACAGTTTTTGCCACACCAGCTCCTCGTAGAGGATCTGGTGTGGCAATTGCTGTGTCGAACAGTTTTACACTACCGTCTCCTGTATACACAGACATCTGCTCAGGTTTCGCGTCTTCCTTAGAATTCGTCTTGCGGGACAAAACACTAAGGGTAGTAAACGTGTACCTACCGCATGACCAGGATATCGCAAGACAGGTAATGGACTCTGTCCTGTCGCATCTTGCGAACTTCGGTGGTGAAGTTATCCTTGGGGGTGACTTCAACTGTACACTGGATTCTGCGCTCGACCGCCATTCCGGAGTTGAATTCAACTCAGTGAACGTGGGACGATTGCGGAACCTAGTCAGACAGCTCAACCTTGTCGGTTTCCCGAAATGTCCGGGGTAGCTTTTCGGGTTCGAGGATAGACAGACTTCACGTCTCGTCTAGCCTTCTTAACATTTTCGTTAGTGTCACTCATGAAGTGTGCTCATTAAGTGATCACCTTCTTGTTGTGGCGACTAATACTTTGGTCGAAAAGCGAACTGCTTACTGGATTTTCAACAATAACTTGTTGAATTCAGAGCAGTTCATTGAAGAATTCATACAGTTTTGGCATCAATGGCGAGAAAGGAAAAATGACTACGCAAACCTTAGTCATTGGTGGGATGTTGGAAAGCTTCAGTTTCGCTCATTTATTGAGACGAGATTCAATCGAAGCAGGTATATAGAATCGAGTTTGACGGCCGAAGTCACCCGGATTGGTACGCTTCTGCCCGCGCAACCAGAGTTGCTCTCGCAATACGAGAGATTAAAAGAACGGCTAAGAGTACAAAATTACAAACATAGTTTGGATTTTGTACTCCGAAATCAGTCGCGCTGGTTGCGAGAGGGCGAGTCTCCGACCGAGTATTTCTTCCAGACAACACGACGACGTACCGCTTCTTGTGAAGTAGATTCGATTCTTGCCGAATCTGGGCAACTCCTACACGGAGACGAGCTTGCTGATTATATCTGAAACTACTACACACGGCAATATGCTGTGCCGACGTTGCCAACATCTACGTCCACTGATGAATTCTTCCAGTACGTTCCTGCTTTCTCTAATGAAAGTAGAGAATTCCTGGACAGAGCATTAAACCTCGACGAAATGCTTACCGCAACGAAGGATCTTCGCCGTCATACCTCTCCTGGTTATGATGGTCTAACTCCAGAATTTTTTCTACGCTTCAGGAATCTTTTGATTCCAGACCTATTGGAGGTCTTCAGTTCTGCAGTGGTTGGACAAACCGAATTTCCCTCAAGTTGGCGGAGATCCGTTATGCGTCTAATACCCAAGAAGGGAGATCTTCAGAGGCTGGGAAACTGGAGGCCAGTTACGTTGTGCAATGTCGACTACAAGATAGTTTGCAAAGCACTCGGAACGATATTAAGCTCAGTGATGGCATCGCTTATACACCCGGAACAGTCCTACTGCATACCAGGTCGTACTATTTACGACAACATCGCCGTAGCAAAACATATTTTCGCCCACCACGAAAAGACTGGTTCGCAGATGGCCATGATCTCGTCAGATCAAGAAAAGGCGTTTGATAGCGTCTCGCATGAGTATCTACTGAGAGTGCTCGATAAATTTGGGATTCCGTCCAGATGGATGGAGATCATCAGTAGTCTGAATAGAGATTCAGTGATTCTCATAAAGCATAATGGGCATATATTGTCTCCTATTCCGTTTCGTCGGGGTATCAGGCAGGGATGCCCGTTGTCAGGAATGCTTTATGACTTTTCACTGGAGCCGCTGTTAGTGAATCTTCGTCAATCGTTGAGACAATATTCAGTACACTTACCATATACTACTATAAGGCCACTTATGCTAGCGTATGCTGACGACCTGTCTATTTTCGTGACGAAAGAAGATGCATTTCCAGTCGCTCGTAGTGTTTTCGAACAATATGAGCGATTAGCGGGCACTAGGGTTAACCTAAGCAAAAGCCAAGGCCTATGGTGTGGGAGGTGGCGGAATCGTTCAGATTCTCCCCTTGGCATACACGTAATCGCTGCATGGCTCTGGAAAAACTTTCCGGAGCAGTGAATTCGTGGCGGACTAGATTGTTCCCCCTTTCGCTGAAAGGACGTGCAGTCGTTGTCAATTACCTGATTACCTCGTTTATCGTACATCTGCTTAAGTCGGAGTGCTTCGAGGAAGGCTTCGTTAAACTTTTGCAGGCAAAAATAATTGACGCATTTTGGGGGGGGGGGGGAAGAAGATGGGTCGCTGAAAGCACGCTCTGTCGACCAGTAGCGATGGGTGGATTGGGTCTTTCGGATATGGTCGTTAAAACTCGTTGCCTTCAGATCAGAGCATTACAACGAGTGTTCCGGTTTGAAGACAGCTTGATTTCTCAGCTGTGGGTAAGTTCCTTGGGGGGTGCCGGCGTAGGAAAGCATTACTATCTGCTTTCAGTCCGCCCACCCTATCCGCACGACTGGTCTCAGGAAATGATCTCTACGATCACGACCTGGGGCAGAATAAGACCGGCATTCCATTTGCAATGGGATGAAATTGGGTACGGGGATTTTTTAGCTATACCGATCAGGTTAAATCCTGAATTAGTGGATTCGGTGTTCAGTAATGCTCGAGGTGTAACAGCCGATACAGGACAGCTTACAGTACTCGGAGATATCATTGATGCCTCTGGGAACATACTTATACACCCACATACAACACAATTGAACCAATTGGTTGATACAGTACCAGGTCGCCTGGCACAGAGGTGGTGAATCAACCGCCGCACACGCCATTCAGTACGCTGACATCACGTCGGCTGCGCGATCTATTTGCAGATGCGTTACCTGCAGAACACTTAGGTGTTAATAGATGGAGCGCACATCTCGGGGTAGAATTGGGAGTAATCGGAGGGGTGACTAGCAGAGTGGTCTACAGTTATTCGTCCAATTATAGAGACTCTGATATAGCATTCAAACTGCTACATCATAGCCTCGTGCATCCAAATCAGCTGTCGCACATTGACCAGAGCGTTCAAAGAATCTGCACGGTCTGTGGGGGTGAAGGAACTTTGTTCCACCGATACTTCACATGCCCGGCCTTGTGCGAATTGATGCTACTGGTCCGTCACTTGTGCCAGGTAATCTGCCCGCGTTTCGGCATTACTAGAACATCGTTTTTACTGGGGCCAAGGACATGCAGCCTGGTGAATTGTTTAACTAGCTAAATCAACAGTTCATTTGTATTGCATGCGGATCGAGCCTGGGCAACAGGCCACCGACACACAGTTACATACACGTGCACTTAAGAGACACTTCGTTGTCAGGCTGAGTAAACGACTCCGTCTCGAGTTTCTGGCAACGAACGCCGGCACATTCAACTATACCTGGCAGCCGCTAGCGTCGGTGCAGAATGGCAGTCTCACTTTTCACTGGTGACAATAGGCCGCAGCCTTGTAGCATCTTGTCCACGGAGCTTCTCTCCGCTTTGGATTTGCTGCAAGTGCTGCGGGGAAAGTGATTCTCCCGTTGGGAGAGAAGAACTGAGAGGATGATGGGATCAGTTTGCAGATGTCTACGACTCTATCGCGTTCAAAATTTTTCGTGCGTTCGTCTAGAACACTTGATGCTGAGTGTTCCGGGGGAGAAGAAAAGTGGCGAACGTCCCTACGGAGAGCGTTTTTGCTTGCACGCAAGCAGAGGTTCTCGATTTAGCGACTTCGCCCGGTGCTGCGTCTATCCCCGGGAACACTCAGTGTACAGTGTTACAGTTATTCAAAATTTTTGGTTTTATTTTCGGCTCGTTTTTCATCAGTTTAGGATAAATTTAAAATTTTTTCAAAATTCAAAGGAACTCTTCCTGGAGCTGCCACTTACCGGGTGGCCTTCTAAATTTGTCGTTCATTTTTATTCCTTTTTAGAAATTGTGATACTACGTGGTTTATTCTTGTCCGTTATTCTTTATCGTTTGTTTCTCGTTCTTACTATATTACTGTTCTTGTTCATTTTATTACTCTTGTTCTTTATTGTTCGTTTTTACTCTATTGTTCTCTTTTGTTCATTGTTCCTTAACCATTTGTTGTTTCTGTTTATATACAATTATATTATTATTAATTATTATATCGGTTACAATTTATAGGTTAAGTTTCTCTTTTATGTGTCTTTTTATAACATTTTTACACTTTAAAATTTATAACGTTTGTGCCAAATATAGTGCCAGATTTACATAAAAAAAAATTATTATTGTCTCATGTCGTAGGGAACTGGTAAGTCTGACGAACACACGACTTAGGCAGTAGCCAGCGTGACTCTTCACTTGGTCGTCTACGCTTGAACAGCCCCGATACCGTCTCGATAGGACCGTGAAAGTGCTCGCTGAGTTCGTCTATGTTCAGGGGTGATTCCTAGTTCCACAGGCAGTACAGATGTTGTGGGTATTGGGAACCTCATCAAGGTTCTCACATTCTAAAATTTTTGATTTTTCTTTCTTCCTGTTTTCAAAATTTTTCTTTTTGGTGAATACTTTTAGTTAATTTTCATTAGTCAAACCCCTTTGTATTTCTTTGCAATCCTTTATTTTTTTTATTTCCTTTTTGTGTTTGTTTATTCCCACATACCTTCTCCCACCCCTTCCCATCCCTAGCAAGATGGAGAAGAAGCTTCTGGGGGAACCTAAAATAATTTTTTTTATATTGATTTCTTTGATTTTTTTTAAATATTTTCGTTTTGTTGATTTCGGATAAGCTGATAATTTTTTTAAATTAATTTTTTTTTAATTCAATTAAGTTTTTATGCAGTTTTGCTTATTTTTTTTGCAGTAAGATTGTTTCTGAATTTTGTTCTTATACTTATTTTACGCTGATTTATCATAGCTCTGATTTTTTTTGTCCTTTTATTTCTTTCTCTGATTTCCTTTTTTTGCTGCCTTCAAACTTGAGTTTGAGCTGCGACTTCTTGGATTTTTTTTTGGGTGTTGCCTTCAAACTTGGGTTTGTGCTGCGACCTTCGAAGTTGGCTCTCCCGCACATTTGGCTGAGACCTTCTGTCTCATAAGTTTTTTTATCAATATTGCCTATTGTAATTTTATTGCACGCTATTGCCTAAAGCAAGAAAGTTTTTTATAATGTTTCGTTCACCCGTGGTAAAGCCCGCTGAATCGGACTGTAGTGGTGCAAGGCCGAAACAGGTAACAGCTCCCTCCTCTCCTCCGGTTACCAGAAGCAAAGGCAGAAGAATATTAACCAAACTTTTGCACAGGAGAGACTGTCGAGCGACTCTGTCACTGGTGTTGTACAGGCGTCAAGGCCCGATTTCTCAAAACCGCCACCAGTGCATAATGTTAGTCGGCTTCCAAGCGAGCCAGCTAGAACATCACTTACCCTGAATTACAATCCCGCGCAGCCTGTTTTTGGGTCAAGCCAGTTATTAGACGGGGCTTGGGTGCTTCCTCCCCCGGAACAGGCTCGACAGCTAAAAGATTTACACCACCTTCGGCTTTCCCCTCGCCAAACTCGAGCTCCTAGCAATTCGGAGACAACAGTGATCACGGCCGATCAGCTGGCCAATTTTAAAAAGGAAATGTTGGGTCTGCTAAGGACAAACCTGGCCCAATCCATTTTGGAGAGATCAGGTTCTGTCAATAGCACGGCCAGTGCTGCTAACCCGTGCCCAGCCTCTTCCAGGAGTCCAGTGCGACAACTACAGGCCGAAGTAAGCCCACGTTGGCAACCTCCGTCTGACGAGCACGCTCCTCCTCCACTGCGTCAAGCTAGACAGAGGCCCGCGCCTAGAACGGCAGGTTACCAACCCAGACGCCCTTCCATCTTAGGGATTCATTTCTCTGGTCGTAACCCAGCTTTCACCATAGAAGATTTTTTATTTCGTATAGAGCGACTAGCCTTCAGCTCTCGAGTTTCTGACGAAGAACTCTATGGCAACATCCACCTCCTGCTAAGAGAGGACGCAGAGCAATGGTTTTGGAACCAGTTTTGTCGCGCCTCTCCAAACTTTGCCTGGGAGCTATTCAGAGCTCGCATTAGTCAAGAGTTCGGCTCAGCCAAAACAGACCTCGACCTGATGCGGACTCTGACGGAACTGCGTCAGAGTTCGGAGAGTTACGATAGCTACCTCCGCAAAGCCAGCTCTATCGTAGGACATATGAGGATGCCACCTCGGGAGGCTGACGTTGTCCAAATTGTTCGTGACAATTTACATCCAAGACACTGTACTATCCATGGACCATCTACAAGAACTGTGTCCTAAAGCAGAACGCTGGCTGCAAAGACGCAAATTATATAGGCGATCTATGCAAACAGACATCCACGAACTTGATTTTGACTCAACCCAGGAGGCAGAGGATTCCTCTGAATTCCCTGTGGCTGGAGTGGAGGAAGTGAGGCGCTCCCCAGATGCGGCAATTCGTATGGCTTGTTGGAACTGTGGTGTAGCGGGTCACTCCTTCCATTCCTGTCCCAGCGAGACCAAGAGACTCTTCTGCTACACCTGTGGACAGGCTGGAGTTGTGTCACCTAAATGCTCTTAGTGTAATCCGGAAAACGCCAGGGCGAGTGGTCGATACAGGGGACCCCACTCGCCCGAAGATGATCAGCAAGGCGACATCGACGACCCTCTGATTCCCTCTATTTTGTCTAAAGAAACACAGACTGATCCAACGCATCGAGAATGCGGTACCCAGACAGATCCCTTTTGTCTCATGCGAGGAATGTCCTTGCATGAGAGGCAACTAAATTACGAGCAAGTACGAGCTCGCATTTTTGCTGAGGAAGTGAGGCTTCCTCTCAACCGAAAAAGACGACGATGGAAGACAGTCATTAGTTCAACTGTTATTACCAGTCACGACGACGGTCGTCCTTACGTTAAAGTCCAGATAGGCAGTGAATTCATTCTGGGTTTGCTCGATAGCGGTGCCAGCGTGAGTTGCTTGGGACAAGGAGCCCTAGAGTTTGTCCAGCGCTCAAGCTTAAAACTCTCCGCATTGTCCCCTCAGTTCGTACCGCCGACGGTACTAGCCATCGTACCGCCCTCTTCTTCGATTGAGACAAACCTTCACTCCTTGAATAACTGAGACAGAACAAAACCGGACACAGTCATTGCTCAATTCCCTTCGTTTACAGCTCTAGGTTTGGGAAAGACCCACCTAGAAGAGCATGTCATTGATACCGGCGATGCTTTGCCGATAAAACAAAAGCACTATCCCATTTCTCCGGCAATCCAAAAGCTGATGTACGACGAACTTGACCGGATGTTGGAGTTAGGGGTAATTGAAGAGTCCAACAGTCACTGGAATTCCCCAGTTGTACTTGAACGTAAACCGGCTTTGTTTGGACTCTCGCAAGGTGAACCTAGTAACAAGGGAGGACGCCTACCCCTTACCCCACATCGACGGATTGCTTGGTCGACTGCAGGATACGCACTTCATTTCGTCCATCAACTTGAAGGACGCCTTTTTGCAAATTCCCTTAGGAAAGCAGTCAAGGGAGAAAACAGCGTTTACAGTGCCCGGCAGGCCGCTTTATCAATATACTGTCATGCTTTTTGGGTTGTGTAATGCACCGCAACGTATGTGTCGATTAATGGACAAGATTATTCCTGGTCGGTTGCGCGAACAGGTCTTTGTTTACCTGGACGACTTACTTGTTGTATCTCCAACTTTTGACGACCACCTGAAAGTCTTGAAAGAAGTGGCTGATTGCCGGCGCAGCGCTAAACTAACAATCAATGTAGAGAAAAGTCGCTTTTGCGTCAAGCAAGTCCGCTACCTACGGGTTTCATGATTGGAGACGGAACTCTGAGAACTGACCCCGAGAAAGTAGCAGCGGTGGCGGATTTCCCTATACCCCGCTCTGCTAAACAACTACGTAAATTTCTCGGAATGACGGGTTGGTACCAGAGGTTCATCCCCAGCTATGCGACCCTGGCAGCTCCAATTGCGGACTGCTTAAAGAAGAGCAAAAGTTTCTAATGGACAGAAGAAGCAGCGCACTATTCCAAGTCGATGATTCAGGTGCTGAAAGGCCCATAGCGTACTTGTCGAAAAATCTCAATCCAGCACAGCGCAATTACAGCATTACGGAACTCGAATGTTATGCTGCGGTGCTGAGTGTGAAAAAATTTAGAGCTTATGTTGAAGGACATTTATTTACTATCATCACTGATCATGCTAGTCTGAAGTGGCTGATGAGTCACTCGGATCTCTCCGGACGATTGGCTCGATGGAATTTTGACTTTCAGATCGAGCATCGCAAGGGTTCGCAGAATGTGGTCCCTGACACTTTGTCTCGAGCACACACTGAAACGGCAGAGGAGTTGAAAGTAAGTGCAGTCGACGTAGACTTAAACTCGCCATACTTCTCTATGGAAGAGTATGAGCAGTTGAAATCTGCTGTGCTTGCTAACCCAACACAACTCCCTGATCTCTGTGTCTCGGACGGGTACGTTTACAAGAGGACCCAACCCCGCAGCGGTGACTCGATTCAAGAGGATTTAGCCTGGAAGCTTTGGGTTCCATCGGGTCTGGTGGAAGGTTTGATCCGTGAGGCTCATAAGTCACCTCAGTCAGCGCATGGAGGCTTTCACAAAACATTAGCTAGAATCCGCGAGAAGTACTATTGGCCCTGCATGGTAACACATGTACGTGCATACGTAACAAGTTGTCAGGTATGTAAAGAAACTAAATCACCTAATACCATGTTGCGACCGCCGATGGGCAAGCCTTTCAGTTCATATATATCGACTTCCTCGGACCGTATCCCCGCACTAAACGTGGCAATACTGTAATTTTCGTTGTGTTAGACAGTTTCACCAAATTTGTCCTGATTAAACCCATGCGAGCAGAGCGAGCAAATTTCGTATTTCGCTTCCTTGAAGAAGAGGTCTTCTCTGTCTTTGGGATACCGGAAACAATCTTCTCTGACAATGGGCGGCAGTTTGTCTCTACCACCTTCCACAAACTGTTGACCGAATATAACATCAAGCATGTTAAGACTGCCAAATATTCTCCGCACCCGAATGCCTCCGAAAGAGTTAACAGATCCACTTTGTCCGCTATCCGTGCATACTTGCAGGATGATCACAGTGCATGGGACTTACACCTCCCTGTCATAGGAAGCGCTCTACGCACTTCGATACATCAGTCCATTGGCACAGACCCATACTATGCTCTCTTCGGACACCACATGGCACAACATGGTTCAGCCTACCCCATTCTGCGACGGCTTGACCAGTTAAAATCTGGCGAGGTAGCAGTCTTATCCACTGCAGACCGTCTCCAGTTTATTCGCTCCCGTATCTATGGCCACCTTCAGAATGCGCATGAAAAGCACGAAAAGGCCTACAATACGCGCTGTCGCGACGTCACTTACACTCCCGGTCAGGAAGTGTATTGTAGAGTCTTCTCACAAAGCGACATGCCGAAGGGTTTAAGTGCTAAACTGGCAAACAAGTTTACGAAGGCCAGAATTGTTAAACGCGTGGGACAGAGCCTGTATCAGCTGGAGGACATGCAAGGCAAGTCCTTGGGAATATTCCATGCCAAAGACAACCGGCAGTAAGAGTCCTCAACATTTTAGACAGTCCAAATTTTAATCGTCCGTCCGTCCGAATTTTGTTTTGTTAGTCCGTCCGTCCGCCGTCCTAGACAGGAATGCCCGGCTCAGTCGGTAGAGCATGAGAACTGATCTCAGGGCCGTGGTCGTGCCACACGTTGTTGCAATGGAACAGGGATGAGGATCTAAAATCTCCAGCTTCTCATTAGAGCTTGGAGGGGACAGCTATGACTCTCTTCTCGAGGTGGAAGTGACCGACTATCCTTCTTTCTCTCATTAGGGAATGAAGTGATACTGGGAACTGCCACGGCAGCGTGCTAACGCCAGACCCTGGGGGTAGTCTTGTGCCTCCATTGAGTTCGATCAAATCCTGTCTCACGTCTTCAGCTCCTCTCTCATCGGATCGCTACAGCTACCGGCCTCGAGAGAGAGACCTGTGTCGTAATGTGAGCCATTCTTTTTATAACTACACGCCATCTGTGTGCGAGGTAGAAAAACATTTATGCACCCAAATGTAAATGTACCAGGTACTTCTGTGATTATCATCTCTGTTAGTGCCATGAATGCTGCACTTCAGGAAGAAGAAGAGCACATTACATGTCATCTGCCAGACAGGATTAACCACAGGAGGTAAGTGAAAATTTCTATCCGTCTTTCCTACCTATTTATTCATGCCATCCGAGCTTGAATAAATGGAGAACTAATTAAAATATACTTTTTAGCCACTGCACAGACGAATTTACGGAAAGAGAAAATTTTTATTCGGAATAAGACACTTTGGTTGTCATCTTGAATCGAGGCAACTAACTTGCTTGCCAGGGATCAAATTTTTGCAAAAAGTACCTGTTGCAAGCATACTAGTTCTCCACAATTGGCATCTGTTATATGTCTCCGTCATTCTGTTTCTATTCCTGCTTTTCTTCTGCCATCGGCTTATCGGTTGTTTGCAACATCCAGGAGCCGTTGCCGGCTGCCACCGAAGTCCCTCCTTCCTGGACTATGAATCACCTACTTGGAAAAGGGTAATTAACATTTTTCTTGTTGATTTGCGAATTAGATACTCCTACAATGTTTAGACGCTTTGACAGGTTCAGGATCGCATCACAGGTTTTTTTGTTTTTGCCTTAGAATAAGTATTTAAGCAGTAGTGAACATAAATGTGTTCGGGTACTAGACCCCCCCCCCCTTCCCGTCCTTAATCATTGAATCGAAAAAAAACAAAAGAGGACATTTGACGGAAAATTAGATAAACGACGAAGAGGGCTTACCAATGACATAGATAGCCAGCAAATTAAATTTGGATGAGGACATCCCATACCCGAAATGTTTCTGAAATTATAATATTGGAAAAGAGTCATTAGCAAGAAGATTAGGTCATGGCAAAATGTAGATAATTCACGTTGTTAGGTACAGTGGTTCTGTCTCCGTTTTAATTATAGTAATTTTAGTTACCATTAAAATATATACCTTTTAAGCAAAAGATTTCTTCTCAAGAAAACGTTTCAAAGTGATTGTAAGTTGGAAAAAGAATTTATCGTAGTGATAGTGAAATAGTTTCATAATTTCGTGTTTAAACTAGGCTCAAAACTGGTTGTTCCTATTATTAATTAAACTTTATTTCTTTAACAAAATTATTCAACCAAGGTTACTTTCTTGAACAGTATCTTTTCATTGCTTTTGATAAGGCCGTAAGCCGTTTTCCAAAAGAAAAAAGACTAAGTGAATACTGTTATCAATCAGATTTTACGACTTAAGGTCATAGTTTGCAGATTCAAGTGATATCTTTTTTTTTGCACAAAATAATCATCAGGTCGTGTTATACATACAATATGCGGGTCATAAAAACAAAAAAACAAGAAATTTTTATTATTTAAACTCACGCGCTCAAATGCCACTGATCAGTTGTTGAACGTTGAGTATTGTTTTTAGTGCCTAAGATACTGTTTAAAATATACGTACATGTGTACGAAAGAGAGAATTTTTTTTTGTAAAGACTTTAAAATCACCTAAGTTGGTCAACTAATTTCTTTTATTTGCACTTCATGCGAAATTCGTTTCATTATTTTTGCGGTTTATTGTATCTCTAGCAAGCAATAGGCATAGATTCAAGTAGGGTAAGTAGAGTCGCGATGTTTGGAATAAAACTCTAGTGTAGCTTTAAACACGAGCCTTCAATTGAATGTAAGTCATATTATGAAATTTCATTCTAAGCTAATTTTTCTTGAATATATTTATTATTATATGAATTAATTCAATTTTTATTTCAGGAACCCTATGAAATTTCTCCATCTTGATTTCCTTATTCCTTTTCCCTTATTCAACATGCCGTAACTTTTGATTCTTTTGTGATCTTTTTTTTGCACTCCTTTCCAGGTCGGGCCTGTACCCTAGCCAGTTACAGGTATGGCGTAGGTTAGAGACTGAACCATTGCATATGGGGTAGTTTTTTTTTCTTTGCGATTTTTCAAGATGGTTCAGTTTGGCTAGGAACAGCAGGTGACACCAGACCTGTTGTTCTTCCTTTATATCTGTTACTCGTTTTTTTTCTTTTTGTGGCAGACTTGAAGAAAGGATACCGCAACCTTTCTTCGCCACAGGCACGCGGAATTCTGATTGTAGATGTGTGAATCGGATGTTCAAGGACCTACACCCCATACCGACGAGCTAGGACGTGCTGCCAGCTAGCGCGACTTATATTTCCTATAATCTCTTAGGAGAAAAAAAAGGAAAATAAAAATAAAAAATCCACAAACTTTTAAAAATTCTAGATTAATTTATTAACTGTTAAAAATTGCGACAATTAAAGTTCGCGACGATCTTAAGACTGATTAACTCAAGAATTTGTTTTTACAATGTTACCTTCTACTTTGGAAAATTTTGCTTCTCTTATCGTTTTAATTCTGCTGACGTATTTCCTTTTCTTTTATTTCAGGTAAGTTTCTGTGGGAAAGTTCTTTCAAATATTATTTGAAATGAAATGTGATTCCTTGTCACGTTTCACTTCAGGTGAGTAAATAACTTGATCGTTTTCAGGGTTACAATTAATTTTTGCTGATGTAACTCCTCCCTTGTTAGATTTAGGACTCTCCTGAGTCCTTATTATATTTTTGATTTTAAAATTTGATCTCTTATTTTTGACAATCAAAATTACAACGATAGAGACAGCAATTATAAACATAAAACCTATTGTACCTCCGTATACATATAGTGTGTTTTCTTTTCGTATTTCAGCTCCTTTATTTCATTAGTATTTTCTATTTGCTTTAACAAAATATTGTCGAACATTTATTTATCGTTCAATTTCTTAATTTTCTCTAGATAGTTGGGAATAACAAGACTTTGCCTAAATTCTTTCAGGCTATTTTCAAGAATTTTCTTATCTGTTTCTACTGAACAATTGCTAAATTTAATTAAATAGTTTCCATTTATTATAGATTTTCTTTCATTACAGGTACTGTTAAGTTTGACTGATTTTTGATTTTTTGCTAATAAAATGCCTTTTCTTAGTTCTATAACTTCAGATACATTATTAAATATTTTGATAAGGCTCTTCTTTGTTATACAATTTTTATAGGGTTTTAAATTCTTTAGATCTTTATCTTTCACATAGCTATAGGTTACATTTTCGTATTTAACTATTTCCTGTGCATCAAATATTAGTTCTCTGTATTCTTCATCACCTATTGGAACAATTAGTATTTTCTGTAAGGTTACTATTTCTTTTGGTACCCTTATTACAAATATTATATTGGTATCATTACTTATTACAACGCCTAATTTGATGTTTTGTAATTTTTGAATATCGATTTCATATTCAATAATTTCTTCATTAGTCAGAATATTACTGTTAATTATACCTAGTCTCGCAGAAGCTATATTATCTTGTATATCACCTATATTGTCTTCTAATATTTTTAATCTTAATACATAATCTGTGAACATAGTTCTTCTATACAAAATTTCATTATAATCTTTAATTTCACCTATCTGCTTTACCAACATTTGTCTGTCCTTTTCAATTATCTCTTTTATTTTAGTGAAACTTTCGTTAAAATCTTTATTTATTTTAACTTGTGAATTTAAATTCGTTATTGCGTTATGGTTGTTAATGTCAATAATGTTAAGGTGGGTTTCGATCTCCTGTCTGTCTGTATCGTCCATGGTTCCATAGAGCCATTTATGTATTGTACCTACAAAGTTCAATAGACCTCGTCTCTGTCGGTGTGGAATTAGTGTTTTAATTTTGTTTCGTATAGTCTTTGTTTGGTGTTCTAAAATTCATTGTCTGTTATTAGTTTTGGAAAGTGTCCCCTCTGTGATTTATATTCTCTTACTTTTTCTATTATGGTTCGGTGATTCCTATCTTCTAAATAATAAGCTGTGGCGAATTTAGAGAATTTATCGAGAAAGGTTAAAAAGTTAGCTTTTGAATTAGTGTATATATCCATATGTATAATTTGCTTTGTGTCTTTAGGGGTTTCGGTAAACTGAAATTTTTCTTTAATGGGATTTCGATCGTATTTCACTCGATTGCAGGTATCGCAATTGTTAATGTATTTCTGTACTAGAGTCTTGAGGTTTGGGAAATAGATACGTCTTTTTAATCCCTCATAATTTTCGTTAATCCCTGTATGCCCTGTCTCGTATTTATGGTAGTTTTGCATTTGAGCATATTTTGTCAAAGAGTTCTATGATTTTTTGTTGTAGTTTGTAGATCATTATCGCTAAGTTCCGTGTAGATGCCTGTTTTTCCAGGTTTTATATATCGTCGTAAAATATCTGGCAAATTGCTCTTTAAGTCTTCTGTATCTATATATATTATCCTATTTTTATGTATAACTTCGAATTCTTTTGTTTTATTGTTTGCTAAAATAATTTGGGTTTTGAATCTATTGACTACTGTGTCAAGGATGGGAATATGATTATTTAGATTCTCTTCTTCAGAATGAATCGTTGCAGTGGTTTCCACGTTATTTTGCATTGAAATTTGAGATAAGTTTTCATCTTCTTCGTTTGTCTCAACTGCATTAATTTCATTTGAATGGATACATCTTCCCTTTACAGGAGTGATCGTCTCGATCACGTTCTCTGAGCTATTTGTTTCGTGGAGTCAATCACATTTATCTCGTTGATGTCAGTTCTTATACGACTTAGAAGTCTGCCACTTTATTATCCCTTCCCTTAATATATTCGATATTTATGTTGTATTCCCCTAATTTAAGTAACCATCTATACAGTCTAGGATTTACATCCTTGCCTCTTGTTTTAGTATATAACCACTTGAGCGGTTGATGATGAGTTAGTAGATCAAAATTGGTGCCATAAAGATAAGGCCTAAAGTAGCCTGTAGCCCACACAATTGCAAGGAGTTCCTTTTCCGTAGTTGAGTAATTCCGTTCGTGTTCGTTTAGCGTTCTGCTAGCGAAGCATATTAGATGATTCTCCTGTTGGAGGACTGCTCCTATGGCAAAAGTGCTGGCGTCTGTAACTAATTTAAAATTTTTGTTGAAATCCGGGTATTTCAATACAGGGGTTTCCGTGATAATTCTTTTTAGCTTTTCGAAGGAATTAATGTAATTTGGATCATTTCTTTCGATCTTGGCATTTTTTTTCAAATACTTAGTCATTGGTTGAGCTACTCTCGCATAGTCTTTAATAAACTTCCTGTAGTAGCCTGTAATACCGAGGAAGGATTTTATTTGCTTCTGAGTTTCTGGAAGCTTCAATTTTAAAATGTCATTGATTTTTTTCGGGTTTGGTTTGACTCCTTCGGGTGTCAGGATATGACCCAAATATTCTGTTTCTTTTGCCAAGAATTTACACTTGTCCACTTGGATTTTTAAGTTTGCCTCCCTTAGTTTATTAAATATTTTCTTAACGCTGTCAATGTGTTCAGCTACGGAAGGCGAGAAGATTAATATGTCATCAAGATAGACAACGCATATTTTATTAATGAAATCTTTTAAGACCGAATTCATCATTCGTTGGAATGTCGCTGGGGCGTTTTTCAGTCCAAACGGCATTCGAATAAATTCATAATGACCGTGGAGGGTCGAAAATGCTGTCTTAGGACGATCATTTTCGTTGACCAGTATTTGGTGAAAACCCTTTGCCAGGTCAACTGTGCTGAAATATTGGGCTCTGCCCAGTTTATCAAGGATACTGTCAATGTTTGGTACTGGGAATCTGTCGTCTATCGTGACTTCGTTCAGTTTTTCTTCCCTGAGTTATCTAATTTCTTTGGAACGATCCACAATGAACTATTGTATGGGGAGTTGCTTTCCTGGATAATTCCATTATTTAACATTTCACTTATTTGAGCAGTGATTTCTTGTTCATGAATTCTTGGGTATCTATAATTTTTAGCGTAAATTGGTCTATTTGTCGTAGTGACGATTTGGTGCGTTATTTTATGGGTACATGTTAACGTTTCCCCCTCTTTGAAAAATAAATCTTTGTATGACTTCAATAAATCCTCAAGCAATGCCTTCTCTTCGGAGTTAAGGCTCTTGAAAAGATTTTCTTTAACATTCTCATTGATTTCTGAGTATTCTAGTTGATGAATTTCTTCATCTGTATAGCGACAATTTGATAGAAATTTTATTTCACTGTTATTTATTGTAAGGTTTCCTTTTTCTTTATTAATAACGGCACCTAAAGGCTTTAATAGGTTTAGTCCTATAATGGCGTCAAAACATTTGTTATGGAATTTCGTTAATTTCCATATCATGTAGGCATCTTCCTTGAATTCCATTGGAAGATCAGTTTTGATTTCTTTATTTATAATTATCTTCATATTTAGAGTATTAAATTTGATGGGTTGTTTTAAATATTGTTTTTTATATTGGGGTAATTTATCCTCATCTAAAAGAGAGGTGGAGGATCCTGTATCGATAAGGCATTTGATTTTGTCCTTACCAACAGTCAGCTCTACTATTGGTAAGTGTGTTTTTGAGGTGTTAATGGAAAATTTACTTCACGTTCTACCTCTTTAATGTGATCTACTTCCATTGGCTCTGGTCTGTTTTGTGCCTGATTTTGAAGGTTGTTATGAAAATTGTTATGGTGGTTTCTAGATTGACCTGAATTATAATGATTTCTAGATTGACCTGAATAAGACCGTTCTGGTCTGTTCTCGGATTGTTGGGTCTGTCTAAATTGTCCTGAGTTTTGTCTGTATTTGTTGTTTGGGTGTTGTCGATTGTTGTGACCACTATTATTGTCAAAATTATTGCGACTATTGAAATTATTGAATGAATTAGGATAATCACAATTATTTCTACGTCTACGATCGTTCTGACCTACATAATTATTGTATTTTATTTTATTTCTTAATAAATCAAGACTATCTAATAAATTATATGCTTCTCTCAATGTATTAACATTTTTATTTAAAATCCCCGAAGCTAAATTGGCATCTATATTATTTAAAAATGTTCTTAAAATAATTAATTCATTTGTCTTAGGACAAAACTCGGTTGGTTTTCCGGTGTCGTACTCATATTTTTCATTAAGTTTTGATAAAATTTCCCTCAATTTAATAAAGTACTCACTTACTTGATAATTTCTAAGTGGCAAAGCATTCTGATATAGTTGGTGGTAAGTTTCTTTTACGCCAAAGTTGCTTATTAGAGTTGACTTTATTTCATTCCATGTTGCATTGATTCCTAAGGTACGAACAACGTCCAGTGCCTGTCCTTGGATTTTGTTGATGATAACTCGTTGGTGCACATATTGTTTAGCTTGGGGATGTCCCTCTAGGTATTTGAGAATGAAATCAACTTCTCGTAAGAAGGAAGTAAGGGCCACTTGTCCATCTCCTCTAAATTCATGTATCCTTTGTGCATCTTTTAAAACTTCGTTTACCGTAAGGTCAAAACTTGGGTTGTGTTGGTTGCGATGTTGCGGTTTGCTGTCCCAATTGTGATGGTCGCAAAATGCTTGCTGCTGAATTCTGTTGTTCCAACATTATATCTTTGTAATTTTCTAAAATTTCACTGTCACTTTCTGTACCACTTTCAGTTATTCCAGGTGAAACTCTGAACTTTTTTTTATCTTTTCTCACTCTCGGCATGTAGTTTTCTTCTGTTTATCACTAAAATATTTCATTCTCAATTTCACTTATATAACACCACTAGAACTTATTAACGTAAGTAAAAAGGCTTGTAATAAAATTCAAGCTCGGCCCGAACAGCACTAATTGAGATCTTGTTCTTGCTCGATTAGTTATGATTAATAATTATTTAACATCGCTTCTTTGGAAGGATAGTTTAAACCGACTGCGCCACTTATATTTCCTATAATCTCTTAGGAGAAAAAAAAAGAAAATAAAAATAAAAAAAACACAAACTTTTAAAAATTCTAGATTAACTGTTAAACTTTTAAAAATTCTAGATTAACTGTTAAAAATTGCGACAATTAAAGTTCGCGACGATCTTAAGACTGATTAACTCAAGAATTTGTTTTTACAATGTTACCTTCTACTTTGGAAAATTTTGCTTCTATTATCGTTTTAATTCTGCTGACGTATTTCCTTTTCTTTTATTTCAGGTAAGTTTCTGTGGGAAAGTTCTTTCAAATATTATTTGAAATGAAATGTGATTCCTTGTCACGTTTCACTTCAGGTGAGTAAATAACTTGATCGTTTTCAGGGTTACAATTAATTTTTGCTGATGTAACTCGCGTGCCACTTGAACATCCTGTGGCAACTTCACGTTGCATATCACGCACACACATACATTACAATATGGCGCCCTACGCGAAGCACGTCTTCCCTAGGGAAGACACTCCAGCATCTTCTGGAGGCTTTGCGCCTCAAAAGAGATGGCATGTCAGCTTAGGCTGATCTGCTAGTCCTTCCCGGACTTAGGCGATGTTGGCCATAGTGTCCATAGGCATGTCAGTTTTTAGCAAAAGGGACACACGTTAGCCAACTCTGCCCTGTCCTCGGCATGGGATGCCTGATGCTCGGGATTAGTGCCTGTGTCTTTAGCGATGTCCGATGTTGCTCCTGACATGCCTAATCTCCGGGATCATTATTGTCTCATGTCGTAGGGAACTGGTGAGTCTGACGAACACCCGACTTAGGTAGTAGCCAGCGTGACCCTTCATTTGGTCGTCTACGCTTGAACAGCCCCGATGCCGTCTCGATAGAACCGTGAAAGTGCTCGCTGAGTTCGTCTATGTTCAGGGGTGATTCCTAGTTCCACAGGCAGTACAGATGTTGTGGGTATTGGGAACCTCATCAAGGTTCTCACATTCTAAAATTTTTGATTTTTCTTTCTTCCTGTTTTCAAAATTTTTCTTTTTGGTGAATACTTTTAGTTAATTTTCATTAGTCAAACCCCTTTGTATTTCTTTGCAATCCTTTATTTTTTTTATTTCCTTTTTGTGTTTGTTTATTCCCACATACCTTCTCCCACCCCTTCCCATCCCTAGCAAGATGGAGAAGAAGCTTCTGGGGGAACCTAAAATAATTTTTTTTTTATTGGTTTCTTTGATTTTTTTTAAATATTTTCGTTTTGTTGATTTCGGATAAGCTGATAATTTTTTTAAATTAATTTTTTTTAATTCAATTAAGTTTTTATGCAGTTTTGCTTATTTTTTTTGCAGTAAGATTGTTTCTGAATTTTGTTCCTATACTTATTTTCCGCTGATTTATCATAGCTCTGATTTTTTTTGTCCTTTTATTTCTTTCTCTGATTTCCTTTTTTTGCTGCCTTCAAACTTGAGTTTGAGCTGCGACTTTTTTGATTTTTTTTGGGTGTTGTCTTCAAACTTGGGTTTGTGCTGCGACCTTCGAAGTTGGATCTCCCGCACATTTGGCTGAGACCTTCTGTCTCATAAGTTTTTTTATCAATATTGCCTATTGTAATTTTATTGCACGCTATTGCCTAAAGCAAGAAATTTTTTTATAATGTTTCGTTCACCCGTGGTAAAGCCCGCTGAATCGGACTGTAGTGGTGCAAGGCCGAAACAGGTAACAGCTCCCTCCTCTCCTCCGGTTACCAGAAGCAAAGGCAGAAGAATCTTAACCAAACTTTTGCACAGGAGAGACTGTCGACCGACTCTGTCACTGGTGTTGTACAGGCGTCAAGGCCCGATTTCTCAAAACCTCCACCAGTGCATAACGTTAGTCGGCCTCCAAGCGAGCCAGCTAGAACAACACTTACCCTGAATTACAATTCCGCGCAGCCTGTTTTTGGGTCAAGCCAGTTATTAGACGGGGCTTGGGTGTTTCCTCCCCCGGAACAGGCTCGACAGCTAAAAGATTTACACCACCTTCGGCTTTCCCCTCGCCAAACTCGAGCTCCTAGCAATTCGGAGACAACAGTTATCAAAGCCGATCAGCTGGCCATCCAGATGGTCAATTTTAAAAAGGAAATGTTTGGTCTGCTAAGGACAAACCTGGCCCAATTCATTTTGGAGAGATCAGGTTCTGTCAATAGCACGGCCAGTGCTGCTAACCCGTGCCCAGCCTCTTCCAGGAGTCCAGTGCGACAACTACAGGCCGAAGTAAGCCCACGTTGGCAACCTCCGTCTGACGAGCACGCTCCTCCTCCACTGCTTCAAGCTAGACAGAGGCCCGCGCCTAGAACGGCAGGTTACCAACCCAGACGCCCTTCCATCTTAGCGTCTTGGGGGATTCATTTCTCTGGTCGTAACCCAGCTTTCACCATAGACGATTTTTTATTTCGTATAGAGCGACTAGCCTTCAGCTCTCGAGTTTCTGACGAAGAACTCTGTGGCAACATCCACCTCCTGCTAAGAGAGGACGCAGAGCAATGGTTTTGGAACCAGTTTTTCCGCGCCTCTCCAAACTTTGCCTGGGAGCTATTCAGAGCTCGCATTAGTCAAGAGTTCGGCTCAGCCGAGACAGACCTCGACCTGATGCGGACTCTGATGGAACTCCGTCAGAGTTCGGAGAGTTGCGATAGCTAACTCCGCAAAGCCAGCTCTATCGTAGGACATATGAGGATGCCACCTCGGGAGGCTGACGTTGTCCAAATTGTTCGTGACAATTTACATCCAAGAATAGGGCAACAATTTTCTACCGACACTGTACTATCCATGGACCATCTACAAGAACTGTGTCGTAAAGCGGAACGCTGGCTGCAAAGACGCAAATTATATAGGCGATCTACGCAAACAGACATCCACGAACTTGATTTTGACTCAACCCAGGAGGCAGAGGATTCCTCTGAATTCCCTGTGGCTGGAGTGGAGGAAGTGAGACGCTCCCCATATGCGGCAATTCGTATGACTTGTTGGAACTGTGGTGTAGCGGGTCACTCCTTCCATTCCTTTCCCAATGAGACCAGGAGACTCTTCTGCTACACCTGTGGACAGGCTGGAGTTGTGTCACCTAAATGCTCTTAGTGTAATCCGGAAAACGCCAGGGCGAGCGGTCGATACAGGGGACCCCACTCGCCGAAGAAGATGATCAGCAAGGCGACATCGACGACCCCCTGATTGCTTCTATTTTGTCTAAAGTAAACACAGACTGATCCAACGCATCTATAATGCGGTACCCAGACAGATCCCTTTTGTCTCATGCGAGGAATGTCCTTGCATGAGAGGCAACTAAATTACCAGCAAGTACGAGATCGCATTTTTGCTGAGGAAGTGAGGCTTCCTCTCATCCTAAAAAGATGACGATGGAAGAAATTTAGAGAGAGAAAACGCTTATTGAAAAAGACTCGACAGTCGTTAGTTTCAACTGTTATTACCAGTCACGACGACGGTCGTCCTTACGTTAAAGTCCAGATAGGCAGTGAGCCCATTTCGGGTTTGCTCGATAGCGGTGCCAGCGTGAGTTGCTTCGGACAAGGAGCCCTAGAGTTTGTCCAGCGCTCAGGCTTAAAACTCTCCGCATTGTCCGCCTCAGTTCGTACCGCCGACGGTACTAGCCAGTCCGTCCCCTGCACAATAAGAACTGCAGTCACATTTCGAGGACAGACTGAAATTTTAACCCTGTTTGTAGTGCCTGGCATAAGCCAACAATTATATTTAGGCGTCGACTTCTGGCGAGCATTTCAACTTGCTCCGAGTATCATCTCCTCTCTCGACGTACCGCCCTCTTCTTCGATTGAGACAAACCTTCACTCCTTGAATAACTCAGACAGAATAAAACTAGACACAGTCATTGCTCAATTCCCTTCAAATCCGTAAATTTCTCGGAATGACGGGTTGGTACCAGAGGTTCATCCCCAGCTATGCGACCCTGGCAGCTCCAATAACGGACTGCTTAAAGAAGAGCAAAAGTTTCTCATGGACAGAAGAAGCACAGCAATCATTTGAGAGTCTCAAACAAGCAATGTGTACATCTGGTGTTGGCAGCGTACTATTCCAAGTCGATGATTCAGTTGCTGAAAGGCCCATAGCTCAATCCAGCACAGCGCAATTACAGCATTACGGAACTCGAATGTTATGCTGCGGTGCTGAGTGTGAAAAAATTTAGAGCTTATGTTGAAGGACATTTATTTACTATCATCACTGATCATGCTAGTCTGAAGTAGCTGATGAGTCACTCGGATCTCGCCGGACGATTGGCTCGATGGAATTTTGACTTTCAGATCGAGCATCGCAAGGGTTCGCAGAATGTGGTCCCTGACACTTTGTCTCGAGCACACACTGAAACGGCAGAGGAGTTGAAAGTAAGTGCAGTCGACGTAGACTTAAACTCGCCATACTTCTCTATGGAAGAGTATGAGCAGTTGAAATCTGCTGTGCTTGCTAACCCAACACAACTCCCTGATCTCTGTGTCTCGGACGGGTACGTTTACAAGAGGACCCAACCCCGCAGCGGTGACTCGATTCAAGAGGATTTAGCCTGGAAGCTTTGGGTTCCATCGGGTCTGGTGAAAGGTTTGATCCGTGAGGCTCATAAGTCACCTCAGTCAGCGCATGGAGGCTTTCACAAAACATTAGCTAGAATCCGCGAGAAGTACTATTGGCCCTGCATGGTAACACATGTACGTGCATACGTAACAAGTTGTCAGGTATGTAAAGAAACTAAATCACCTAATACCATGTTGCGACCGCCGATGGGCAAGCCTTTCAGTTCATATATATCGACTTCCTCGGACCGTATCCCCGCACTAAACGTGGCAATACTGTAATTTTCGTTGTGTTAGACAGTTTCACCAAATTTGTCCTGATTAAACCCATGCGAGCAGAGCGAGCAAATTTCGTATTTCGCTTCCTTGTAGAAGAGGTCTTCTCTGTCTTTGGGATACCGGAAACAATCTTCTCTGACAATGGGCGGCAGTTTGTCTCTACCACCTTCCACAAACTGTTGACCGAATATAACATCAAGCATGTTAAGACTGCCAAATATTCTCCGCACCCGAATGCCTCCGAAAGAGTTAACAGATCCATTTGGTCCGCTATCCATGCATACTTGCAGGATGATCACAGTGCATGGGACTTACACCTCCCTGCCATAGGAAGCGCTCTACGTACTTCGATAAATCAGTCCATTGGCACAGACCCATACTATGCTCTCTTCGGACACCAAATGACACAAGATGGTTCAGCCTACCCCATTCTGCGACGGCTTGACCAGTTAAAATCTGGCGAGGTAGCAGTCTTATCCACTGCACCGTCTCCAGTTCATTCGCTCCCGTATCTATGACCACCTTCAGAATGCGCATGAAAAGCACGAAAAGGCCTACAATACGCGCTGTCGCGACGTCACTTACACTCCTGGTCAGGAAGTGTATTGTAGAGTCTTCTCACAAAGCGACATGCCGAAGGGTTTTAGTGCTAAACTGGCAAACAAGTTTACGAAGGCCAGAATTGTCAAACGCGTGGGACAGAGCCTGTATCAGCTGGAGGACATGCAAGGCAAGTCCTTGGGAACATTCCATGCCAAAGACAACCGGCAGTAAGAGTCCTCAACATTTTAGACAGTCCAAATTTTAATCGTCCGTCCGTCCGAATTTTTTTTTGTTAGTCCGTCCGTCCGCCGTCCTAGACAGGAATGCCCGGCTCAGTCGGTAGAGCATGAGACCTGATCTCAGGGCCGTGGTCGTGCCACAAGTTGTTGCAATGGAACAGGGATGAGGATCTAAACACTCCAGCTTCTCATTAGAGCTTGGAGGGGACAGCTCTGACTCTCTGCGCGAGGTGGAAGTGACCGGCTATCCTTCTTCCTCTCATTAGGGAATGAAGTGATACTGGGAACTGCCAGTTGTAAATGGATTTAGATTTTCCATTTCTTTTTGTTTTCTAGGCTGCGGATAAGTTTTCACTGCCTCTATTTTTGTGTGGTGTAGGATGTACACCTGCAGCGCTAACAGCATGACCTAAATATGTTATTTCTTTCGCAAGAAAGTGACATTTCTCCGGCTGGAGCTTTAGATTATCTTCTTTTAGTCTGTCAAATACTTCCATTAGTCTGTTGTTATGATCTTGTAAATTATAACCATACACGACGACGTCATCTAAATAAACAAAACAACGTATTCCTTGGATTCCGGTTAATATACTATTCATCAGCCGCTGGAAAGTGGCTGGGGCTCTTTTGAGTCCAAAAGACATTCGATTATAATGATAATGTCCGAAAGGAGTGCTGAACGCAGTTTTCTCTTTATCCACTTCGTCCATTGGGATCTGGTGAAACCCATTTGCTAAATCTAAGGTGGTAAAGTACTTGGACTTACCCAACTGATCCAATATATCAATTATATTGGGTAGAGGGTACGCATCTCCTACCGTAATTTCATTCAATCTTCGAAAGTCTACCACCAACCTCCACCTTTTGTTGCCTTCCGCATCCGGTTTTTTCGGTACCAGAAGTAAAATAGAGTTCCAGGGGCTGCTGCTTGGACTTATTATTCCATCTTCCAACATACTATTTATTTGTCTATTTATTTCGGATCTTTGTGACTCAGGGAGTCGGTACGGTTTCGTGTATATTGGCAGTTTATCCGGCAATATCGGGATGGTATGCGTCACAGCACTAGTGCTGGTCAGATGATCTCCTTCTATATGGAATAAATCATTGTACCTTTTACAAATATTTATTATACTGTCGCGTTCTTCTTTATTGCAATGGTCCAACTTGATGAGTTTTGATAGTTCCTTTAGTCTTTCTTTAATCTGGTTCCGGTGGTAATCGGCTTGAATTATGTCATATTCACTGAGATTAGACCACCTGGGTATTACGTTACCAATAGGGAGTAGAACATCATTTTCACTAGTATTTAATATAAGTACCTTAGCGTATCCGTTCTTCGGTTGGACTATGCATTCTCCTAAATATACTTCTGGCGCTATTTCTTCTTTTGCACATACTGAATTTTTATTACACTTTGCTGGAATTTTTGCGATTAATTCAGATCTTGCTGGAATCGTAATTAGATAATTTCCCTTTTTGTCCTCCCTTATCATGTCTGTGATGGTTAAGTTTTCTTCGCCGTTCTGTATTATTTCCCCTGTGTTTCCATGTTTATTTACTACTATGCCTTCCCTATTTGTTTTATTTTTGGGATTAATGCTTTTAATTTCGTTATATGTATCCTTCATTAGTGCGTTTTCATGCGTGTTATGGCTATTTTGCTTATTTTGCGCTAAATTATTATTATATAATGTTTTATCAGTATATTTTCTTACCACTTCGTTTCCTGCTTTATTCTCAAGCTTTCTATTTTCATTTTCATTTTTGATCATAAATGGAACATATTTCTTTACTTCCTTAGTTATATTTTCTTGCGATTTTTCGCGTTTATTCGTTTGTGCAACGCACCTCATATTTACTGCTTCGTATTTATTTAATACGTTAAATTTTCTGTCAATCTTTAGACTATTATTTGTAGAGATTCTCATGCTAATTCGGGATTCAGGACAATTGTTGCTTTGTATTATAGCGAAATCTTTGGAGGTGTCAATATTGCCTTCGGTTAATTCAATGTTCATCACGTTTTCCGAATAATTCAGAGTGCAACTGTATTTCCTTAGAAAGTCGTTACCAAACAATCCGTCGCAAGGTAGAATATTCTCTCCTCTTACTAAATGGAAATGGTGACTGATTTGAATGTTACTGCAGCTGCTTTCTAGGCCTAGTGTTCCATATGACAAGCCTGCTTAGGGCACATAGTCTCCTAAGAGAGTGGTGATTAAACACCTCTGTGTGATATCAGCTAGACTTTCTTCGGAAGTTGCCATTAGCTTGTGCAGACTTATTTCAGCACCAGTATCAATGAGGAAAGTAGATTTACCTGTTCTTGACAACGAAAAGGGTAAGGTAACAGTGGCACTACGTTCGGTTATAGTGAGTGGAACTTTGATTATTACCCTTAGTTTTTCGGGTGTATGTCGGCCCTTACTTCCGTGTTGCGAGTTGGGTGGCCGAAAATTCCTTCCCGCGAAATTGCGTTTCCCGAATTATGATCGCTATTTTGGTTAATGAACCTTACTTGCCGTAGATTTCATTGGGATTTGTTCAGTTCGTTTCGATTGTTTGTCGACATTGGGCTCCGATAATCTGAGTTATAATTGAATCGGGGCTGCTGAATCGACAATGGTGGTCGTCTCTCTTGGCTTACCGACTGCGTGCAGAATTGCTGCTGCTGTTGCCAAGGTTCGTTATGCCTGTTGTAGGATGTTCCTCGGTTGTATCGACCTCATGTAGTCTGCGGACTTCTCGTTTTATTTGCGGACCGCTAAAAGTGGGAATTATTTTATTCCTAAAGCATGTTTCTCTGGTATGACCTCTTCTATTGCATATCTCACATACCAGGGCTTGTCTGGATGTACCCTCACCCGAATAATCCTTCTGTTCTCTATCCTCAGAGTGTATGGCACGGTCCAAAACGTAATCAATTAAACTGCTAAGTTCAGTTTCATTTTGGGCTTGTGCCAATGTTACCAACCGTTCGCTCTTTAAGCCATTTTCGAAAACACGAATAGCTTCCTTTTCGTTTTCTTTTAGGAAAATAACGCTAGCGCCTGCGTCGGTTACGCTTATTGTTGTGGCTTTATTTAGTTCCCCAAGTGTTCTAGTCACTCGTATGGAGAAATCGATCACGGATTCCCGTGGACCTTGCCTTAGCCTTTTAAGATCTTCGCGGACTGCCGAACGTGATAGTTTATATCGTTTAAGTAATTGGGCTTTAAATTCTTCCCAATTATTAACATTTCCATAATCTATAATATCGTATGCTGGACCTGAGACTTTAGTCTTCATTACATTAAAAAGAGAGCTTTATCACGAGCGTTACTTGCCGTGTTGAAAAGACTATCACAGCACGATATGAATCTATTTAGGTCACTTTTATTGCCTCCAAATTCGGGTATCAATTCCCTGGCGTCAGAAATAGTTACACGAAGGGATGGAGAGTCTTTGGCTTGCTCGGTGGCATTACCGCTATGATGGCTATCGATACCTAACGTATTTAGCACTCGAGCTTGACTTCTGGTAAGAATTTTTAATGTGAGGAGACCAACGTTTTAAGAAAAATTACCACAACTGAGAGAAAAAGAACTGAATTGTTTCTTTCCAATGATTCTTTAATGAAAAATTTTTGGGAAAGAAAAAAAATTCCGAGTACGGTTAGCAAACTGATTAATTAGAGATCAGCGGACACAAAAACAGTGACACCACACTTTCCACACTTTTTCACGACTCGATTGAACGGTTAAACAATGTTAACATATTATTTTAAAAAGACTCAGTAACGCACAAGAACAACAACGTACACAACGTGTATAAACGAAACATGTAGTTAATTTCCCTTTTTGTTGATTTTCGTAAAATTATTAAATTTTTTTTTTAATTATTTAATTTTTTAGTCACATATCAGTTTTTAACATCCTTTGCTTATTTAAATTTCAAAAAATTTTAAATTATATGTATAATATATATATATATATATATATATATATATATATATATATATATATATATATATATATATATATATATATATATATATATATATATATATCACAATTAATATAATACTACTGTTGGTGCACTTCTGACAGGAGCTTTATTTCAGGTAGCTTTTGGTCTGCTAATGTGAGAACTGAATATTAATCTCTAAAAGTTTTCAAGCAACATGAAAAGTGAACAGAAATAATTTATGGGAAAACTCATATTGATAAGAAAGAGATAGCTAGTTATTAAAAACCACTTCTCTCAATTAGTTTCTCAATTTATGTGACGTCAACGTGATCTCTTGGATGCCATCTTCTTTTTGCTCTATATATTAAGAGGTTTCAAATAAAAGTGTCACATACAATCTCAGGTCTATAGATGTAGTAAATTTTTGATGCGTGGATACGAGAAAACTTCTTGTATGATTAGCATGTGTTAGTTACTGTTTGACAGTTCGCCCAGCCGGAATATTTTTATTTAGCTGATTTGTGAGAAAAAAAAGACGTGTTTTATTTAAAGGATCGTTACTAATTAACATAAAAAGGATCGTAAGTAATATAACATTTATGGATTTATAGGTGTTGGTTTTACTTAAGTGAAGAAAATAGTGTTTATATATAAAAAAATTGTGTATTAGAGTGAAAACTTTTGTGGCAAATTGAAATTTAAAAGTAACTAGTTTGTTAATTATAGTGATTAGATTTTAAGATATAGTATTTTCAATAGCACTCAGTCTGTGTTCACTAATTGATTCCTGCTTGGACTTCGGTGTTTTACTTTTCTGGGGTTCTGTTGGAATCTTTTTTGAAAACGACGAGAAAACAACATGCAAGTTTAATAATTATATTTTTTAAATAATGTATAATAATTATATTTTTCAAATAAGTATTATACCGAACATTCCAAATCTGGCTCGTTTGCCATCCGGCAATCCCGAATTTTTAGACATCCATCGTCTCCTCCCGTAACAATGTGACACTGTTTACTTTGATTACAATCCAAATCTCAAACAAGATGCCCGTGAGAGTCCTCAATTGTCCAGGCACGGTGATATAGATCAACAATTTACTTTGCAACTACAAGAGTTTTTGACTCTGGTCAGTCAAAGATTAGAATTTTCCTGTCTACAACTGTAGCAAGAATTTTGTCATCAGATGGATGAAATTCTGTTGTCTTCACTTCAGTTCCATAATCTTAAAATAAATTTTATCTAATAATTGTGAAGTTCACTTTTAAATTAATCTTACCTCGATATAAGTAATATCTTGCCTGAAATTCCAGTCAATATATTACCGAATTATTTTTATCCATTGCGGGCAAGAGCTTCCAAGTACTTTCCGTTCAGATTAGTAAAAGTAAATTGACTGCCCTTCAATTTCAGAAAGCAAAAATCAGTTCTATCGTTGCTAAAATTAATGTAACACTTTCCTTAATAATAAATATATTATAATATATTTATAACCAAAACATTTCATCAAAATCACCATGAACAAACTCAGTCACAGTGGGATGTACTTTCAACTTGATGATTTGACGTTTAATAAATCAAACAGCTGTTAATTGTTGTATCTCTTCCATTCTTGTTCTTCATAAACCAAATGCGGCAGCTATCGCTTTTTTCCAAAAATTAATGAGAGAGAATTATTCTCTTTTGCTTGAATAATCCGTGTGCATAAAATGCAATACATTCTCAGGTTATAGTGTCCAAAACAGGTCGAAGGCCAATGGCGTGTTGAAAGCTCAATGTTCCTAGTGCCAGGCCTCTGATATATATATATATATATATATATATATATATATATATATATATATATATATATATATATGTGTATATGTGGGATCCAAACCCAAATCAAGCGTTTATCCGATCCCATACTAAAACGACCTAAAACGTACCTGGCAACGCCACAGTAAATCGCCAGAAGAATGAGAGATGATCTGTTCGGATCAACACACCAGTCTTCTCCAGGAACTCATCATTACCGGTAGGCCTACGCGAAGTAAACTTTACACATTATACCCATAAGTTAATAAAGTAAAATAGAGTTATTTCAGTCAATTTGTTTAATTCCATTTCCACAAATGGGGGCTCAACTAAAATTGCAACATAAAATTTGATCAAATAGGAACATAGGAACATAGGAACATAGGAAGCAGCATAATAAGAAAAGCAGCAACAAGAAGACGACAAACGTGGATATTATTATGCAACAAAAATATAAAAGGATGAAGTGGGAACAAACAACGTGGAGCATAAAATAAAACACAGGAAAATCCTGCAATTGAGCTAACGGCTCTCAAAAAAAAAGTGCACACAACAACACGAAAAGAAGCAATTAGTATATATCTATCTCAGCAAGGGGAGAGAGTAGTGGTAAAGTAGTGGTATATGGAGATTAAATTACAATTTAATGCATACTACGTTTAAGTGAATTTATCGAGACGAAAAGAGAAATAAGACAGCAGTGACGTAATGAATTTTGTGTTTGTGAAGAATAATCAGTGTGTCATTGTGTGAAGAATAATCAGTGTGCATTGCATACTTGTTGGGGTTTTATTTTCTCGTGTGTTGTGTAGCACTTAGAAAATTTAGAGAATATTTTGATGAAATATTTCAACAAATTAATTCAATTATATAATAAAATACTTATTAATTTCAATACTGAGCGCAACTTATTAAGCTTTCGAAAACTAATTATGTAGTTAAGGCAAACCCTATTCTGATCTGTGAACGATTACAGTGCTTGTAAAGTAATTGTAAGTTGACGATATGACAGAGCACTTAAATAAATGGTTCAGAGGAATCGAGCATATTTAAAAAGAAAGAAAAAAGCATTTAATATAAGCTCGTTTAATTGTTTAATTATTTGAATTCAACAGAATACACGAAAATTGAACGTCAATTTATAAATCACGTGGTGCGAAGAGAATAAAGTTTTAAGAAAAGTAAATTTTATGGTTTAATTCTCAATTGATTATATAGGAAGATTTATAATCTGGTTTTAGGAAATAATATATAGGTGGGATAAAAAAGAAAAAGAGTCTCTGGCAGTGTTAAATACTTTAGGTGAGTTGACAGAGTGATAGAGCCGGCTATTATTGTGTTAAAGGAGGGTAAAAATGGGAAGACGGAAGAAAATCAACAGACAGAGTAAAATTAACGAAGAATCATCATCCGAAGAAACTTACCAGGACATGGTCAGACAATTAACTGAGGCATTAAGAGAGAAGGATACAGACGTTGGGAAGAAGATTAGACAGGCTAGAGTCCCGTGAAGATAAACATAGTCCAAGTACATCAACAATTCCCGCTAGGTCTCAAACAACAAGAGAATCGGAAGTCAACGCAATACCTCATACAGAACGAAGTAGTAATTCTCGAACAGAACGCAAAGCAGAAGAAAGTAATCATACCAGAATACCACCTGACCGGAGTTCAGAGTTATCCAGGATGACTGACGCAGCTGGTACCTTTTTCTTCAAGGATATCGAAGAGTCAATGACTACCTTTAATGGCGAAGACAATTACACCCCGGACAAATTTATTAATGATTTCTAGAATGCCGCCAATATATTCCAATGGAATGAATTACAGAAACTTGTCTATTCTAGAAGACTCATAAAAGGAGCAGCCCGACTGGCACTGCGAACAACTAGTTCTATTGACTCTTGGTCTGACTTGAAATATTTTCTAAAACGGGAGTTTGAAGAGACCGAAAATAGTGCAGAATTGCATGCTAATTTAAGGCAAAGGAGGAAGTTAGGCAAGGAAACTTTTTATGAATACTTCCTGTCTATTCGTGAATTAGGAGCGAGGGCTAACCTAGAAGAGTCGGCAATTATGAAGTATACCATCGATGGAATTGATGACGAAGAAGTTAATAAACTCATTCTTTACGGTGCCCGCGATCTTAACAAATTTAAAGCAAGACTGCGCACATATGCTGACATCAAAGGAAAGGCAAACACTCGAAAAAGGAATTTAAGCGAACGTACGGTGAGAAATCACCAGAGAAGCAACCACCAAAATAAATTAATTTGTTATTCTTGTGGAAGTGTTGGTCATTTAGCTACACATTGTCCGAGAAAGAACAGTGGCCCTAAATGCTTCACATGTAACCAATACGGCCACAAAAGCAACGAGTGTACACAAGCAAAGAGGAAACCCCGAGAAACTATGGTGGCGTGGGTAAATGAAAACAAAGTAAACACAGAGGAAATGTGTAAGTCAATCACATTAAAAGACTTAAATTTTAACGCTCTCATAGACACTGGCAGCGATTACAGTTTGATAAGAGAGGATGCATATGATTTGCTCCATGCACCACACATAAAGGATCCTATTAGTTTACGAGGTATAGGCCAAGGAAAAGTGTTATCATTGGGATCCTTCGTCGACAAGATAATCATAGACGGACATGTTTTTGAAGAACGATTACATGTAGTACCAAAGCAAGGAGAAGGAGCAAGGGAGAATCTCAGTGTTCCTGGTAAAAAACTATCAACCCCAGAGGGACGGAAAACTTATTAACTTCAATATGAAGATTATTTTAAAAGACGAGAAACCGATCCACCAGCCGCCCAGAAGACTATTGGTATTCGAGAAAGAACTGGTCGACAAACAAGTTGCTGAATGGCTACAAGACGGGATAGTAACAACGAGTGTGTCAGAGTTTGCAAGTCCAATAGTCATGGTGGATAAGAAGGACGGATCAAAACGATTGTGTGTGGATTATCGGCAACTCAACAAGGTGATCATAAGGGACCATCAGCCACTGCCTCTAATCGAGGATCAACTTGATCGGTTAGTTAAAGCCAAAATATTTTCAACCTTGGACTTGAGAAACGGGTTTTTCCACATACCCTTAGATATAGAAAGCAGAAAATATACAGCCTTTGTGACCCCATCCGGTCAATATGAGTTCACCAGAGCCCCTTTCGGCTTGTGCACTTCTCCGACACAATTCCAGCGCTTTATAAACTTAGTTTTCGCTGACCTTTTAAGCAGGAAAAAGGTGTTAGTTTACGTCGATGCTGTTATCATTCTGGGCCAGGATGAAGAAGATGCTCTACATAACTTAGAAGAAGCTTTGGAAGTCTCAGCTTGTAACGGTCTAGAAGTAAAGTGGACCAAGTGTAAATTTCTGCAAAGAAGAATCGAATATCTGGGATATTGCATAGAGAATGGAACAGTTGCGCCTACTGATGAGAAAATTAAAGCTGTTGCAAGGTTCCCCGTACCTAACTCTCTAAAATCAATTCAATCATTCCTAGGACTTACGGGTTATTTTCGTAAATTCGTTCCCGAATATGCAGTAACAGCGCGGCCAGCAAATTGGGATATGGTGCCATTTTGCTACAGAAAAATTCTGAAAATGGATTACTGCATCCAGTATACTACTTGAGTAGAAAAACTTCTACAATCGAGCAAAATTACAGCATTTATGAATTAGAGGTACTAGCGGTGATCGTAGCTCTTAAGAAGTTTCGTGTGTATCTTCTCGGCAGAAGGTTTAAACTAGTAACCGACTGTGCGGCATTTAAACATACGATGGAAAAGAAAGAAGTCATGTCCACGCACTCAGTCGCAACCCGCTGGTTATGACCATCGAAGAAGATTCTATGATACATCGAATACAGGCAGCACAAAAAAAGGACCAAGGTATTAAAGCAATATTCGAAGTGTTGAAACATGACGAGTTTGAAGATTTTTTCGTAGAACGAGATATACTTTTTAAACTACAAGGTGGTCTTAAACTGCTAGTTGTTCCCCGAAAAATGCAAACAACACTCATTAAGCAAGTGCATGACCAAGGGCATTTCGGTGCTAGAAAAATAGAAGACATTATTAACAGAGAGTATTTCATTACCGATTTACGGCGAAAAATCAATGAATGCATTAGTAACTGCGTGCCATGCATCCTATCGGCTAAAAGGGGAAGAAAAGAAGGATTCTTGCACACCATACCCAAAGAAAGCCTGCCTTTACAAACTTACTATGTGGATCACCTAGGTCCCATGACGATTACCAGAAAAGGCTACAGATATATCTTTACGGTGGTGGACGCATTCTCTAAGTTTGTATGGCTGTACCCGACAAAAACGACAACAACGTCTGAAACTCTAAAGAAACTAGAAGTCAAACAGACAATCTTCGGTAATCCAAGCAGAATAATAACGGACCGCGGACCAGTGTTCACGTCTAATGCTTTCGAGGAATACTGCGCAGAGGCAGGAATCGAACACGTTAAGACAACTACTGGCGTACCACGAGGTAATGGACAAGTGGAAAGAATTCACAGTATAGTCATAGCGATTCTTACGAAGCTGTCTATAACATCCGAAGACACGTGGTATAAGCACATAGGAAAAGCACAACGATGGATAAACGGTAGCTATCAGCGAAGCATAAACTCAACGCCTTTTGAGATAATGTTCGGTACCAAAATAAAACAACATGACGACGTTACCATGGCAGCACTCATTGATGAATGCGAATACTTTTCCAGAATAAAAGAGACGAAAAACGCAAAGCGGCAGCCCAACAGATCCAAACTATACAAGAGGAAAATAAAAAGAACTACAATAAAGGGAGGAAGGAACCTACGAAATATCAGGTCGGAGACCTGGTTGCTATCAGGAGAACCCAGTTTGGTTCATGCCTTAAAATCAGCCCATCCTATTTAGGACCTTATCGTATCACTAAAGTAAAAGATAAGGAAAGATATGAAGTGGAAAAAGTCGGCGAACATGAAGGCCCAAAATTTACCTCCACAGCTGTTGATTTTATGAAACCGTTTTCAGAACTTCTATCGTCGGATGACGAAGATGAAGAAAACCACGAAGAAGGCGACGAAGCTAAAGACATAGTTGAAACACACCCTGAGACAAGCCCTAACATAACTCACAATAATTAGCATAAGCACATCGCTCACCTATCAAATGATCAAGCCAAAATAAATAATGCAGATACCAATTTTAAACCAGATGTAAAAGAGAAAAACCATAGAAAATAAACCATAATTAGATCGAGATAAAAGATATAAAGCCTGTGAATATATTGCTCAGATAAAATTGAATTAATAAAACATTATCATGAAAACAGCGAACAAAGAAATCTAAGAATGAAAACGCTTTTAATATTAAATTGAAGGAAAGAATTATTATGAACTTAAGAGATTATTAAAGAAGTTAAGAAATAAATTCTAGCTATAGTCTATTATGAAGTCTAAAAACTAAGCCAATTGAAGTATAAGCCACAAACCACCTCTCTCAAAGCAAACGACGACAAAAAACATGGCCGCAAATAAGATCATGATGACAACACTAACTAATTCAAATGTGAAAAGATGGAAACCAGTTATCCTACGCTCTGTTGGACGACGTTTTCAATAAAGTAGATGCTTCAGTAATTTGGAAAAGAATTCGCTCTGAAGACGAAAGCGAAAAACGACGAGATTTCCAATGCTAAGATGACGCCAAACTACGACGGAAAATAACTCGCTCTAAAGACGCCAGCGAGAAGAAGATGACGTTTGCTGCAGTATGATGTTACACTATGACGGTTTAAAGAAGTCCACACTGATACAACTTGGGTATGCAGGAAAGCTTCGCGATTGGCCTATAATTTGTTATTAAGTTTTTATGCCCCTTTTTATAAACAGGAATTATAAAGCAGCTCTTCCATAACGTAGGAAATCTACCGCCATGAAGATATTTGTTGAAGATGAGTTCCAGTGGAGTGAGGAAGACATCAGAACAGGATTTCAAGAATGCAGGTGGAACACCATCAGGACCAGAAGAAAAGTCCAGTTTAAGTTCATTGATACCATCAATGATATACCATTTCCCATTTAAGTACAACCATTTCCCAATTAAGCAAAACTAAAACCCAATTGAAAAGACACTTTTTCCAATTGAATTAAACTTATCCCAATTAATTTGATATTTTTCTCAAATAAATTAAACTTTTCCCCATTTGAAAAAAACCTTATTTCATTGTAATTAAACAATTTTTCAAATAATTAAACCCTAAATTTAAATATATACCATTTCCCTTTTAAGTACAACCATTTCCCAATTAAGCAAAACTAAAACCCAATTGAAAAGGCACTTTTTCCAATTGAATTAAACTTATCCCAATGAATTTGATATTTTTCTCAAATAAATTAAACTTTTCTCCATTTGAAAAAAACTTTATTTCATTATAATTAAACAATTTTTCAAATAATTTAACCCTAAATTCAAATATAAGTAGTATAGAAATGGCGATTCTGGGACAGGAGAAAATCGAGCTCAAAATGTGCTATGGCAGTTCTGGGACAGGAGAAAATCGAGCCCAAAATGTGCTTTGCCGATTCTGACGCAATCTTGGATTTAGGGTATTCGGTCTTGTAGGCTACAATTGAACCTGGATTGTTTAGTAAGATAAGGCACCTGTCGACCATCTTGGACTTTGGGTTTTCGGTCTTGGAGGCTACAATTGATCGTCTTCTTCTTTGATTTGCACCTGGACTTGGATCTGGACCTGGACTTGGGTATTCGATCTTGGAGGCTACAATTGATTTTGTTCTTCTTTGATTTGCACCTGGACTTGGATCTGGACCTGGACTTGGGTATTCGGTCTTGGAGGCTACAATTTATTTTGTTCTTCTTTGATTTACACCTGGACTTGGATCTGGACCTGGACCTGACTGGGAATTCTCAAAGGGGATTCCCTGTTGACTAGATAACATTCGGTTGCATGACGTCATAGGAGGGGATTCCCTGACGTCACATGTTGGCTAGTCATCTGTTGGCTAAGGTAGTGAAATTTAATTAAAAAAGCAGAGGTATCTGGATTTGAACAGCGGACCCTGAGTTTCACAGAAAAGTGCTCTAACCATTGCAATGGTACTTCTAAGTCGGTGAATGTTGGAGCTAAAAATAGAAAATTGGATTTTTACTTTAATTAGTGGAAAAAGCGATTTAAAAATAGCATCAACAATTTTGTCTAAATAATTAATAAATATCTGGCTCAATTTCTTTTAACATAAAAAATCCGCTGATAAGTAGTAGTAAACATTTGGATTCAATTCGTTAACGTAAAAAATTTGCCGATAAGAGTTGAATGGCCCAGAACGTTTTGGGGTGATAAGAAAAAAAACGATTCGCTGTAGTAACCTCGAACTTTAAAAGATTGTCATGCAATTTCTTTTCCAGATCTAAATATAGACATTAATTCGAGGTCATATTATTAAATAATTTCGTGTTTTATGCAACTAGCAAGTAAGTCATTCCACCGATTACGTCATCTTGACCTTGATTACTAGTTAAAATAACATCATTGAGGAATAGCCAAAAGAATTTCTGTAATTAATGGAAAAAATCTGATGTTTAAAAATAACATGCATCGCTTTGCATAAATCCGTTGATAAGTAATAAACGTCTAGTCAAGGTAGCTAGAATGGCTTCTTTCGATACTTTGGAGAGGTTTATCATGTGAAGAACTTGCAAAGAAAATAAATATCTTTTCATAGCCTTAAACTTCATTTCTTTATGGTTCAGCCGTAATAATCTTAATAAGAGAAACCATTGATTCGTAATTATGCTTTAAATTTATAACAAACTAGCAGCTAACAAACCCATATAACAACCTTGAACTTAAGATAGGAAGAAGAAATTAACATGATCATTGCGGTCGTTGTAGCACTTTCTAAAAATAGCCTCAAAACTGTGAATTTAGACTAGAACAAACAAAATCGAGGTAGCTGAAATGTCCTCTTTCGATACTTTAAAGAGATTTATCATGTGAAGAACTTAAGAAAATAAATTTTTTATATGCGTCATGTAACAATAGACCCAAATTGTGATCCCACCGAGTTCAGTTTACTTTGAGTTTGTCGTGTAATTTTGGCAAATGTCAGCTTCCGGGTCTGTTGCCGTTGCAGCACTTTCTAAAAATAACCTCAAAAACTTTGAATTGGGACGATACAACAAACAAAATCAAGGTAGCTGGAAAATAAAAATCTTTTCATAGGGTTAAACTTTGTTTTTCTTTTTGCAGTCGTAATAATCTTAATAAGGGAAACCATATTTTTTCTTATGTTTTAAATTTATACCAAACTGACAGCTAACAAACCCATATGACATTTAAAATTTAATTTTTGTATGCGTCATGTAACAATAGACCCAAATTGTGATCTCACCGGGATAAACGAACGAAAAATCTACTATCCCAATGACCTTTTCAAATATTATAGAGAAATGCAGCTGAACCAATGAAAGAAATTTAAAACGCATTAAACAGGGCTGTAATAATCGTATTGAAAGCTTTTTATTGGAAAATGATGATGAAGGAATTTTGGATCCAAAACAATTTTTCTACAAAATCAAACCTCAAGTTATAAATCTTCTTAAAGCAAGTTTACAGAAACACTGTTGAAAAAAGAACCGTCGGAGCAGAAATCGAATATTATTTACGACCACATCCGCCTATTTATATTGAATTCTTGTTATTGTATGTATATTACAAATACTAATGAATTGCATTGAATTGATTTTGAATATGTATTGTTTCAGCCATTTTAGTCACCATTCTACTGTCGTAAGAATTAGAAGTCTTTCTTTAATGCGTTAAATAAATTGTGTTACATTAACCGCTTTCTTTATAATCTTTTCAACCGGTCCTTCCTTAAACGCTTTTACATTTTGGTGCCGAAACCCGGGAACGAAGAGAAAAAAAGTCTTGAACGAACGTAAAACGTAACGCTTGAGATAGAGTGGTGACCAGTAACGGGACTTTTGACTTATTTTAAGATTACGGATAGTAATAAATTATGGAAGCCGCAGCGCGCGCGAGCTACAGAGGTCAAGTCACGCGAATCGTAAATAGCGCGAACGAATACCTACAATCCGCGGATTCGCAACCTATAGGTGAAAATGCACAAAATTGGGACAATATAGAGGAAGAGCTTTCAGTGTTGCTGCAACGGTTAAAAACCGCTCACGAAGGGCTTAACAAAGCTAATGGTGAAATTCGACCAACTATAAAAAATGAAGATTTTGCTAAGGAAAGTGATAATATCGCCGAATACGAGGACAAAGCCGTTGGTACCATTGCACGCATAACACAACGGTTAAGCAAGCTTCATCAAATGCAAAACCAGCTTCTTGCGCCGAATAGCAACACATCTTCACAAAACGCACACACCTCTCGTGATCATCAGAGCGCAGTTAAATTACCTAAGCTAGCGCTAAAGACATTCTCTGGTGATTTTAAAGACTGGATTCCGTTTTGGGAACAATACAGAACCGCCATACATGAGAATAAATCGCTCTCTGGAGTGAGCAAATTTAATTACTTGCAATCTGCTTTAAAAGGGAAAGCTGCAGAAACTATAGCAGGCTTCGCACCGTCAGAGAACTGTTATGATGGTGCTATTGCACTTCTACAAGAAGAGTTTGGAAATACAGATAAATTAGTTGACAAAAATATGCAGCAGTTAATGTGCATGCCAGCGATAGCATCTAAAACGGATTACAAAGGGCTCCGGCGCATATACAACACAGTCATGGCTTGCATTCCCTCTCTTAACGCAATTGGAGTTCCATCCAGCAACTACGCTATTATGCTAAAATCGAGACTATTGAGGTGTCTTACGAACGAACTACGAGTGGACTACCACCGACTTAATCCAGAGCTCCCTAAGGCCAGTGTAGAAGATGAAACTGCTGTAGACAGCACTGCATCGATAGCAGACAGCGACACTTCTTTCGCATTTGATGGCGACCGGCAAATAAAGACTCTCTTAAAGTTTATAAAGAGAGAAGCCGAGTCTCTTGAAAATTCTTATGAAGAAAAGGAATCTCGAAAGCAACCAAAGCCATATATGACTGCAGCGGGATTATTTACGACTAATGCGAATAACTGCTGTTTTTTTCTGTAAATCTACATACCATCGTACCGTGAACTGTGACGGATCGCATACATTAACTCAGCGAAAAGAGATGTTGAAACGAGATGGCCGATGTTTCCGTTGCACTGGACGAGGACATTCATCGAAGAGATGCTCAAACAGAAATTTGAAGTATGGTAAGTGCAACGGATTTCATGCATTATCAGTGTGCGACCCAAATTATGCAAGGCCAGCAAAAGCATCGAAACAACCGATTTCATCTGCAGCGACATTTCACTCAACTGCTACTCCAACCAAAGAAACTTTAACTGTGCAACTAACACTTTGAAAAAATTTGCGGATGTCTACTTGCAAACTGCGTCAGTATTTGCCGTGAATCCAGAAAATCAGCGAAATGTGTATGTGCGTATCATTATTGATGGAGGCAGCCAAATGTCATTTGTGAAAGAGAGTGTAGCGCAGAAGCTAAGTCTGCCTGTAATACGAACACAAAAGCTGCGTGTGATACCATTTAGAAGCGGCCGACAAACACCAGTCAAGTTATGTGATTGTGTTCGTCTGGTCTTGCAAAGCCAGCATGATAGAAAAAAATCGGTGACGTTAGAGGCAATAGTCGTACCTGAAATTTGTTTTGATGTGCTTGCTATCCCTGCAACTAATGAACCTGAGTTTTCCGATTTAATTTTAGCAGACGGGCGACCATTTAATTGTCAACCAGAAGAAGGTATTGCAGTCTTGATTGGTGCGGACAACTATTGGCAGTTTATGACTGGAGAATATAGGAAAATATCAGATCGTCTTACAGCGGTAAGCACAGTATTTGGATGGACGTTACAGGGTCCAGCTCCTATCAGTGTAAGTAGTAGTCAAGCAGATTTGACAACCACACTTCAGGTATCAACTATGGATGATTCGAGTCTTAAAAGTTTCTGGGATTTGGAATCACTTGGAATAGTGTCTGATAATGGTAAATCAGATTTCATGGACAATTTTTTGGGGAAATATATCGTAAAAAAAGGAAATCTATACGAGGTTAGCTTACCTTGGAAAGAAAAAATGCCAACTCTGGATAATAATAAGACAGGTGCGTTAATTAGATTTAAATCGCTTACTAAACGTCTTTCTAGAGAACCAGAAAAATTATTTGAATACGATCGAGCAATGCGCAATCTTATCTTAGCAGGCTTTGCAGAGAAAGTTGTTGATAATTTTCATACAACACTGGAGTATTATATGCCCCATCGACCCGTCTACAGAGAAGACAAGATAACAACAAGGCTACGCATTGTCTTCGACGCATCGTCGCATGCAGAGCATTGCCTGTCGCTTAATGATCACCTGTTACCTGGCACGAATTTGCTTCCGGATATTTTAAAAATTATATTAAATTTTCGCCTGGGAAGCATTGGTCTAGTCGCAGATATTGAGAAGGCTTTTCTCCAAATCTCCCTCAACGAAAAGGATCGAGATGTACACAGATTCTATTGGTACTCGGAAGAATTAAAATCTCTAGATAGATTTCCTTCATATGAAATATATCGAATGACTCGTGTTACATTTGGGGTAACGTCAAGTCCGTTTCTTTTAGGTGCAACTCTAAAGAAACATATTAACGATGAAAGTGGACGGTTTTCAGAGACCTGTGCTAAATTGAACTCATCCTTTTATATGGATGATTTGGTTTGCAGTGCAGCCAGCATAAATGATGCAATTCAGCTATATCAAGAAGCAACAGCTGTTCTAAAGAGTGCATCTATGAACCTAACTAAATGGAATTGCAATCGAGAAGAAGTAAGATACAACTTCGCTAAAGATATGAGTCCTCCTGATAAACAAAAGGTTTTAGGAATATTGTGGTTTGTGCACAGTGATGAGTTGGCCGTAGACATCAGCCAAGTCGAGCGTTTCTTAATATCTACAACGACTAAACCAACGAAACGTAATGTATTACAAGCGATCTCTAGACTTTTTGATCCATTGGGGCTCCTTGGCCCATATGTTATTAAATTCAAAATTTTATTCCAAAATATTTGGAAGCGGAAGCTAGGATGGGACGAGGAATTGACTGCCGATTTGCTGCTTGCCTGGGAGTCGTGTTATTCAGAGATAGGTTATTTGAAGGACTACACAATTTCGAGATGCATGTGGAAGAATTTAGTGCCCATCAGCCACGAGCTCCACCTATTTTCTGACGCCAGTCTTAATGGCTATGGAGCAGCTGCCTATATAAAAACCAATAGCGAATGTGGCCGGACAACTATAAGGTTCCTTTGTGCGAAAAATAGAGTTGCGCCTTTAAAGGAGAATGGTGCAACAGATTTAACTCTGCCTAGGTTAGAGCTTACTGCCGCTTTAATTGCAGCGCGACTGTCTTCATATATATGTCAAGGTTGTCAGCTATCGTTTGAAAAAGTTTATCTTTGGACGGATTCGAAAATTACCCTTTTTTGGATATTGGGCGACGTTAATAAATGGAAACCATATGTTGCCAATAGGGTGAAGGAAATAAGGAATCTGACAGCAAATTTTGTATGGCGTCATTGCCATGGAAAAGACAACCCTGCTGACTTGTTGACAAGGGGGGTGAGAGCAAAAATTCTAGCTAAATCAATTATTTGGCGTGAAGGACCTGAGTGGTTAAAATATAATTCTAATGCTTGGCCCAAAGATGACTTACCTGTTAAATTGCCTGAATCGGTAACTGCTTTACAAGTCGTAACAAATTACAACGAGTTTACTTTTAGTGAATCAATATTCCCAATTGAAAATTTTAGTAACTGGAAGAGACTATTGCGAGTAACTGCCTATGTGTTGCGCTTCACGAATGCAATTCGTAAAAGGACAATTAATAGCCGAAACTACGTCATTACTTCTGAAGAAATGGACAAAGCAGAAGACTACTGGTTAAGGTATGCCCAAGCGAAAGAATATCAAAATGAAATCAACGCCCTAAGGAAGGGTCATGTTATTGACAGATCGTCCAGTCTCTTTACTTTAAATCCTATATTAGACGAAAAAGGATTATTGCGTGTCAACAGTCGGCTCCGCGGAAACGAAGATGAAAGTACGAGTATTAACGCGTATCCTATAATATTACCAAAGCGATCTACTGTGAGTCGCCTTATCGTAGAGGATACTCATCGTCAACTATTGCATAGTGGTCTGAATACCGTTCTTGTGGAAATTAGAAGACGTTACTGGATTTTAAAGGCTCGGCAACTAGCAAAGACAGTAATCAAAGGATGTCTCGTCTGCAAAAGAATGTTATCGAAACCTGCTTCTCAGCCATTCGCGCCTCTTCCTCGTGATAGAATGCAGGCGTCTCGTCCCTTTGATTCAACCGGCATAGATTTTGCAGGTCCCTTATATGTGAGGTGGTCCCACAACGACGATACGGCCAAGAAAGTGTACATTCTTCTATTTACTTGTGGAGCTGTACGTGCTGTTCATTGGAGTTAGTTCCCGACTTAACTGCCGAGTCCTGTCTGTTGGCTCTAAGAAGATTTATCGCTCGAAGAGGGAGACCAAGGATAATTTACTCGGACAATGCTAAAACTTTCAAGCGAGCATCTAAGGAATTAACAGTTTTAACGGAATTTATGCAGAATCAAAAACTGCAAGGATTTTTGACTAATCAAGGCATCAGATGGAAGTACATTATTGAACGGGCACCCTGGTGGGGGGGATTCTGGGAACGTCTTGTACGAAGCATCAAAAATGTTCTCAAGATAACTATCGCTCGGGCCACACTGAATACTGAAGAGCTACAAACACTGCTAGTCGAGGTGGAGAACATCATTAACTCAAGACCTCTGACGTATGTTTCGGATGACCCTAAGGATCTTGCGCCCATTACTCCATCGCATTTTTTAATAGGACCACCATCTGATTCAGAAGAGTCAGACATCATCAAAAGTTCAATAAACAGTACAGAGATTCGCCAGCGCTGGAATGATCGCTTAAAATCACTGAAATTTTTCTGGGAACGTTGGCAGCTTGAATATTTGCATCAACTTCGATCGCTTCATCATTATAAAGGAGGTGCTTCTTCCGCTATTAAGCTTGATGACGTTGTATTAATAAAAGACAATTTGAAGCCAAGACTACACTGGAAACTGGCTACGGTTGAGGAACTTTTCCCAGGGCGTGATGGTAAGATTCGTGCTTGTCAGTTGCGTTTATCTGATGGAACGATGTTACGAAGACCCGTTCAGCTACTATATCCTATGGAATTGAATTAATCCGAGTTATGCGCCGGGCAGGATGTTGAAAAAAGAACCGTCGGAGCAGAAATCGAATATTATTTACGACCACATCCGCCTATTTACCAAATACTTATGAATTGCATTGAATTGATTTTGAATATGTATTGTTTCAGCCATTTTAGTCACCATTCTACTGTCGTAAGAATTAGAAGTCTTTCTTTAATGCGTTAAATAAATTGTGTTACATTAACCGCTTTCTTTTTAATCTTTTCAACCGGTCCTTCCCTAAACGCTTTTACAAACACAATGCTATAAAGTTCAATATTCAATTATTTTGTGAATTTATGAAATATGCTAAAACTGATGATGTAGATGAAAACGAAGTAGCTTTAGATATAAAATCTTCTCAGGCGAAGATGAACATAGCATCCGATAATTTTCAATTTCTAGACATACTCGATAGAATGATGAAACAAATTATTGCAAAATCTGAAGAATTTCAAGAAATTGATAGCGGTTGGGCTCTTCTAAAAATCATCCACATTGAAGTGGAAGTATGATTGTCGTTTATTTATTAAAGCCTTAGATGTAGTTAAAGATGCAATAAATATTATACCATTAAATAAGGAGCGCTATGTGTCAATCGCGAAAATAATTTATATTGCAAGAAATCAAAGTATAGAAATGATATATTTTTTAGATTCATATAGAGTTATGCTCTCTAGCATAGAAAAATTTGCGAATAATTTATCTGATGAAAACTTTTATAAAAATCACGATTTATTCAATTTAATGTTGGGAAAAGAGGTTTTCCCTATGAATATCTTAATTGCTTTGAATAATTTAGTGAAAATTCATTGTCTATGCAAAAGTATTTTGGTAATAAATTTACAGATACAAAATGTTCTGATAATGATTATGCGCATACAACAAACGTTTGTAAAGCATTCGAATGCAAAATATTAGTATACTATTTATATTGTCATTATTATATAGCACCAGGATAATTTTGGAATGCTATGCTTAAGTATGCAAAGATTGAACTATAATAATTATTAATTGACGTTAATATGTATAACTTTATATGTTCTCGCAGGCATTCCACTGCTAATAATAAGTTTATGGAAAATGTTACCCCATCACAAAGCTCAACATATTTAATTTACTTCGACACCAATAATTTATATGGGTGGGACATGTCTGAATTCTTACCATATGAGGAATTTCAATGGGATAGAAAATACGGATATCGATATAATGAGCATTCCTCAAAGTTCAGAAATTGTATATATATATATTTGAAGTAGATTTAACTTATCTAGAATCACTTCATGTCTTATAAAATGATCTATCATTTTGCGCAAATAATATAAAAATCCCCTGAATAAGGCTCAATTAAATTGATATGTGACTTAGAAGATACATTTCATTACATAATCCATTATAGAAATCTCCAAAAAGTAGTTTAAAGTATGAATTGAAGTTTTCATGCATTCATAGAGCTCTTTGATTCAGACAATGGAATTGATTAAAACAATATATTGATCTTAGTACTTTGCATAGATCAAAAGCTGTTAACACTTTCCGATCTTAAGCTCTTATGATGGAATTTGTATTTATCACGATGAATGACACTAATTTTGTGTTCTTAAGTATATTCAAATGTTCAACAGATGCTTACTATTGTCAAGACATATTCTAATATCACCATTAAATCTTTTGGTTTGAGCACAGTTCGGTTTACTAAAATTATCACAGTTTAAAAAATTATTAACTTTATTTTTGGTTTGTCTTTTACTTTGTTTGCATTAGCAAGTATAAACATGTATTTGAAAAAGGGTATACCCCAAACAAAATGTGATTTACTAAATTTCTTCGAAATAAAAACACTCGTAATTCACTTAATCAATTTTTATTTAAAATCGACAGAGTTCTATTAACTCTTCCTGACATATCATTATTTTATATAATTAATTTACATATTTATAAATCCCGATATTTCGTCGATTTTGTTTTCGATAAATTTTAAATTGCAATCTTCATCCATCTCATACACAGTGTTGTTGATCTCCACTGTTTTAGATCCCTGACTGCGGTTCCACTGATTGATGATTTTGGAAAATGAATTTTACAAACCATATATTCAATACAAGAACATCTTTTTGTCTCTGAAATTCTTCCATTTTCTGAATTATAGGCTGTGTTACTTTATTTAGATATTCCTGTTTAATATCACCATCCTTAAGATTTGTATTAAGTTCGATGATTTCAAAATTGTGTTCATTACATCGATTGATGTATTTGAATCGTGTTATAACCCGAACAGGTTCATATGCGCCATTTTTTAGATATTTTTGAATGCGTTGTTGAAATTTGTTTAAGTAATGTTCTTCCAGTAAATACTTCAGCGCATTTATCCCGAAAGCCAGTTGATTATTCACCGCTAATATCATTTCATCCCATACTGGGGTGAATTGTATCTTAAAAGTACATTGCTCGCGAGGGGTCTTTACGTCAGATTTTCCTTCCATTTTTATTTCTGTAATAACATTTTTTTTGTTTACGCATATATTAATTACTCTGCAACATACCTGATCTTCCTTCCTTTCCTGAGTCTGGTCTATCTAAATATTTGCCTCAGCTTTTATAGCAAGTATTTTACCCCCCACTGGAAATTTTTAAAACTTGAACTGCTTAAAATTAAATTAAATTGAAGATTTCATTAACGTTATTCCCTTAAATAAAGTACTATATATCAATGTCAAAGACAATTTTTTTCATCTGAGAATAAAACGATTGAATTACAATGTTCAGATTCCATTCGCTTTATGCCTGCGAGTTTAGATACTCTGAAAAAAAAATCTGAATGATGAAGACTTTAGAATAATCCATAATGAATTTAAAGATGATGAGTATTTTAATTTAATAAGGAGAAAGGGGGTTTTCATATGATTACTTAAATTCTTTTGATAAATGATAAATGAAGAAGAATATCAGCATATCGTTAATGTATGGAACAGATTTAATTCTAGAAATATCTGACAAAATTTACAATTATATTTAAAGTGTGATGCTTTATTGTTAGCAGACATTTTTGAGAATTTTAGAACAGTATGCATAAATATCTATGAGTTTGACCCGAATCATTATTACACAACACCAGGATTGTCATGGGATGCTATGTTAAAACACGTCCAAATTAATTAGAATTATAGAAATGTATTATATAATTTCATGAAAAGCGGTATTCGAGCGAGGTTTAACACAATGTTCCTTACGATATTCTCTATCTATGAGAGATTTTGATTTTTTTAAAAGGTTTAAAATATTTGGTTTAGATTGATGTTAATAATTTATATAGATGGGTTATTTCGGAGTCACTTCCATATGCAGACTTTGTTTGGATAGATAATTGTGATATTGAAGAAAGAACCGAAATAAAAAAAGCTAAAGGTATTAAAAGAACAGCTGTAAATACTTTAACCCCTAGATAATTACAGAGATTGCTTATGTAAGAAAAAATTATTTTATGGCAACATATTAGGATTGAGAAGCAAATTACATACAATATATACGTAATATATTAATATAATTGCGTTAAATTCATTTGACGATAAAAGATTTTATAAGAGAAGATGTTATCCAAACCAACAGCGCATTTATCCCGAAAGCCAGTTGATTATTCACCGCTAATATCATTTCATCCCATACTGAAATGAATTGTTGATGCTCAGAAAAACAACTATCCCAATGACCTTTTCAAAATTTATAGAGAAATGCAGCTGAACCAATGAAAGAAATTTAAAGCGCATTAAACAGGGCTTTAATAATCGTATTGAAAGCTTTCTATTGGAAAATGATGATGAAGGAATTTTGGATCCAAATATAACATGATACGCGCTAGCTTTATTTTCTTGAACTTGAATAAAAACGCTGAGCTCTTTGGATTTGGGAACTGATGTTGAAGCATCTTGTTTTTGTTCCCATAGCTGCCTCATATCCAAAGGTAACCGATCTAAAGAGTACTGTTGGATCCCAATCTATAATTTTTATATCTTAATTTTTCCAAACCGCAAGACTTTCACTTCTCAAATCTAATAACCTGCGTATTTTTGAACTACTTTGGGAATGAAGATGAGGTTGAGAGAATAAGATTTTTAAATAATTGTTCACTAAAACCCAGGTGTTGTGGTATCTTCTGCATAGCAGGTCCCATGCGACGGCATAATTCTCGTGAGTTATATTCAAATGCCGAACAATTTGTTCGGCTTCAACTAAAAGGCAAGATTTCAGGTATTGCATTTTTTTGATTTGAATAAATCATAAAGCGATGGCCATAAAATATATTATCTCCTGAGAATTTGGGGATTGTAATAATACGCGGTAATTTAATTTCGTTGCGAAACGATTCATTGAAATCATTATTGAAATTACTTGCATTTGGTGTGTTTTCGTTACTCGGAGGAGACGGTGTGGGCAATTTTGTTAAGGTATCGTGAAAAATACCTATGTATTCGAAGTACAACGTTTCTATTTTATCGAAAATGTCATCTGTAAAGTATTCACCTTACCTACCTAGAGCAATCCCAACCGTTTGGGAGTTATAAATTTCAGTTTTCCATGGTATGCACGTTACTCTTTTATTTTTATCTTTTGATCTACTCAACATAGCGACATCAAAGAAACGATAGAAAACTGCTACCCCAATTACCTTCCCAAAAATTTCAACAATATTGATCTCACTACTACAACTTCACAGCCAAAATTGAAAGAAACGTTTAGAAATTACCAAAATTTCAGCATTTTCCCAAATTTTCTCCGAAATTTATGTAATTAGTATACCTCTTTTTTGTTTTTATTGGATCGTCTTATTACCTTTCCAAAAAGGAGAATATTATAAAAATCAACAAGTTATTGAAATTAAACTCAAATTAATTCTAAAATGCTTTTTATTGAATATAAAAATAATTACAATTAATTTTGATAAGTAACTAAAGCAGCTAAAAATATTCACCGCCCCTTTCGATGCATTTCAACAATCTCCTTCTAAGTCCCTGTTTAAGGCGTATTGCAGCCAGCCTATTGCGTATTTTCGTCTCTGAATTCCCAATTCTGCTAACTAAATCCTGCCTAGTGTTAACTGGGCTTGAACAAACTTCACCCTTCATTGTTAACAATAAGAAAAAGTCCAACGGGGTAAGGTCTGGAGATCTAGCAGACCAAGGAATCGGTGTACCTCGTCCAATCCAGCGGTTAGGAAATTTTTCACTTAGTATTTCCTTCACAATGTTAGCCATATGCGCTGATACTCCATCGTGTTGGTGAAACATTCCCCTAAGATTATCCATAGGGTTCTCCTCCATTATATCTGGCAGTGTCTTGTCCAAAAAGTCCGCATCAATTTTACTATTAAGCACTTGCGGCAAAATGAATGGTCTTACAAATTGTTGCCGATGAGACCAGCCCAAACATTGACACAGAATCTCTGCAGGAATGAGGTCAACTTTGCCCTGTGTGGGTTAGTGTTCGACCAGGTATGGAGGTTATGGAAGTTCGTGATATCATTCCTGGTGAATTGACATTCATCTGTCCATAGAATTCGGTCCAGAAACGCTCTATCGTCAATGTCGCGTTCCAGAAGCCAAGTGCTAAATTTGGAAAATTTGGGAAAATGCTGCAATTTTCGTAATTTCTAAACATTTTTTTCAATTTTGGCCGTGACTGTACCTGCAGTGGTAGTAGTGATATCAACATTGTTGATATTTTTAGAAAGGTGATTGGGGTAGTAGTTTTCGAGCGTTTGTTTGATGTCGCTATGTTGAGTAGATCAAAAGATAAAAATAAAAGTCAACAGAGCGGCGCTTTTTTAAAAACTCTATCAACAGGGAATATCAACTAAATTTATAAGGTTTCTTCAGAGCATTTATAATAATACTAGTGCCTAGGTTTGGAATGGAGACAAACTATGCGATCGATTTGAGTTCAAGTGCGGACTAAGACAGGGATGCACACTAAGTCCTTTGCTTTTCTCCTTTTTCATCAACGATATTGAAGTGGGCATGGAGGGAGGAGTAAATATAGATGGCTTGGCCATCAAGACCCTTTTGTATGCAGATGATCTAGTTTAACTATCGGGAAACCCAAATGAGCTACAAAACATGGTATTTAAACTCGAAGAGTACTGCCAGTCTTGGAATTGGATAGTAAACCTGGACAAATAAAAAATAATGATATTACAAAAGGGAGGTGGCAGAAGAGCTCATAATGAAAATTGGAAGTTCGGAGTACACGACGTTGAAGTTGTAAAGGAATTCAAATACCTCGGAATTACTTTGACACCCAAGCTCACAATGAAACCCATCTAAAGGAGCGTTTAAGTGCAGCAAAAGGCGCAATCAACAGTAGCTGGCGCAACTTTATTAAGAGCAATAATATAAACCACTCATCGAAAGTTAAAATCTACTCGGCAACTTCAAAGTCAGTACTGTGTTACGGAGCTCAAGTGTGGGGCTTCGCTGAATATGAAGAAGACGAAAAACTGCAGCGCTTCTTTATTAAAAAACTATTACGGCTACCACAAAAAACTCCCAATTATATACTTACGCTGGAAGTGGGACTGCAAAGTTTGTACATGTTTACTTTAAAATGCCACTTCGACTACATGCTCAAAGTTCTCTGCTTATATGCTGAGGAAAGATTACCACATATTCTAGCTACTAAGGCAATCGAACATGGGGCATATTGGTACGATGAATGGCGAGATCTTTTAACCAAACACAACGAAGAAATTGAATTAGCACCGCAAAATAATATCCAAAACCTATCTTCAGTTTAAACGACAATCCTGGAAAAGGAGGAGCGATGGCAATGGTCAAAAGCGGAGGAAAAAGCAAGACAAACAATTCGACACGGACTTTATAATAAACTTAATTTTGACCTAGGGGAGCTTAACCATTTCAAAGATAGCAACAATGTCGAAAGAATAAGATCAATTCTTTTATACAGAAGTGGAATGTTGCAATTAAATGCAAGCCCGTGGCGAAACGAAGGCAGATCGGTATGCTCACTGTGTAACTTGGATGAGGACGAAGATTTTATGCACTACAGAGCTATATGCCCAATTCTTAAAGAAATGAGAATGTCAGCTTTTGGGAAAACCTATCCTACAGAAGATGAAACAATATCTATCCTAAACGGTGAAGATTTCAACGGTCTCGTAAGGGACGCAAGAACGGCGTGGAAGTATAGACAAATGCTAGTAAATGAATATAACAACTAACTACCCATTAATATTTTTTGCAAGCATATTTATGATTTTAAAAGTATAGGATATATTAGCTTTCTTAAATTAATTGAACTATTGTATATTAATTAATGGAATTGAATTTAAATTGATAGGAAGTAGGTTAATATTTTAGAATTTGCCAGCCACGACAGACGGCCTCGGAGCCATTGTCTTTGTTTGTTAATTCTGATTGTGAAAGCCTAAACTTGTCATTTGGAGCTTGAAGAATAAACATTTATTATTATTTCCGGTTTTGGCGCGTGTCATCTCGGCTTCTAGCCGGCGCGGCTGTAGTTTTCCCCTACATGGGGCGTAACGCCATGACTTCGGGAATTTGTCATTCGTTCGTTATGTCCTTATGTATTGTCTGTAGCGTCCTGTCCGTAGTTCAGGAATATGCGAACCGTTCGGCAACAACCGCTTTCTGTAGTGTGTGTGTAGTGTTTTTATGTAACTTTAGTGTTTGTTAATTTGTGATTAATGTTTTTGGTACAACGGCTGTGGAAGACAAGATGATTGGCACGATAGTCACTTTGTCCATTTTCTACATCCGTTGCAAATCTGTGTATTTTGTAATCTTCTAGTGTTGTGCACATTGTTGGTGTTGGGTACTGCAATGTCAATGAAGTATGTTGTTTTGCGGTGTTTATCTATGAGAGTAATATCCGGTCTATTGTGGTGTATTGTCCGATCAGTTATTATTGACCGATCATAATACATTTTATGTGTGGAGTTTTCAAGAACACTGTCTGGTGTATATTTGTGATATGGTGTGTATGTGGCGGGTGTAATAAGGTTGTGTTTTAAGGCTAACTGTTGGTGTATGACATTCCAGACCTGGTTGTGCCTATGCAAGTAATCTGTTTGAGTAAGGAGTTTGCATCCAGCCGTTATATGTTCTATTGTTTCAGAAGCTAAATGACAAAGTCTGCACGTGTTGTCCTGACATGCCGCATCCTTAAGGATGTGTTTCCTATAATTCTTCGTGCTAATGACTTTGTCTTGTATATTAAGCATGAATCCCTCCGTCTCAGGGAATAAATCACCGCGATTGAACCATGCGTTCGACGCATCTTTGTCGACATGATTTGGGCTCATTTCAACGTAATGTCTTCCATGTAGAGACTTCTGTGACCATGCTTGCCGTTTATTCAGCAGTGTATTATTAAGCATTCTGTTGTGCAAATCAAGTGGTGTTTGTTTGTTGTCGGCTTTGATCAGTGCTGCATGCAATGGAGAACTATCTTCTTTGCTATAAAAGTATTCTCTGATAGACTTCACTTGGTAATAATGCAGTGATTTTATGTCTATCAGGTAATCTGTGTGTTTGGTGTTTTTATGTTTCTTTTTGTGTTCCAGTATTTCATTGAGTGTTGCAGAAAGTGGATGAGTGTTGGGTGTATTTTTTATACATACAGTATATCGACCAGCTAAGAATGCGGGACAGAGTCATACGCCTTCTTATAATCGACATATGCTGAATGTATATTCTGGCGAGCAGTTTTTGTTTGTCGCAGGATCACAGAGTCTATGAGCAGTTGTTCTTTACAACCCAATGACCCTTGTCGACATCCCTTTTGCTGCTCAGAGAGTATGTTATTTTGTTCTGTGTTTTTATGGATTAGTTTACTGGTGCAAGTAGTCATAACCTTATAAAATGTCTGTAGGGAAGTGATCAGTCTATATTTGGATGGATCTGTGGTGCTATTACTGCCTTTTGGTAGCATGTACGTGATTCCCTTCGTTAAAAACTTCGGGAGGGTTTCCGGGTTATTGAACAAATTATTAATGTGGTGTAAGAGGTGAATATGTGTAGATGTAAACTTCTTGAACCAGTAATTTTGAATATTGTCTGTGCCTGGTGCTTTCCAATTATGGGTATTTTGTATGACATCCGTTAGTATCTCCATCGATATCTGTGGTTCTGGCACGTTGGGCATGTCTTGGACGCGTTGCATTTCTGCTTCAATCCACTCAGCATTGGGGTTATGATGTAATTCTTTTGACCAAATAGATGACGAAAAATCGACCATATCTCTTTCGGAGCGCAGTTTACTTGCCGGGCTATTGTTTGAATTTTGATTGTGTGTAAGTGATCTATAAAAGCTTTTTTCATTACGAATGAATTGTGTGTTCTGAGTTTTTCTATCTGTACATTTTCTGTATCTTCTTAATTAATGTATTTATGTGCATTGTAATGTTTGTATTTATTGTGTCTCTGTTTGTGTGTAATTTTTGTTTTTCTAAAATTTTGTGAACTTTTTTAACTACCCTCTTACTTCTGTTTCCCTGTTTATACTGGATAAGTCGGCCGAGATCACAACGGATCCCGTCGATTCGCCTCTCCAGTAGTTTCTCCCAAGCCGGTTTTTCAGCGTCGTGTTGTTGATATTAGTTGGATTGCGCGTCTTTGAACTATTGTATCTGATAGCCGCAACAGCAGCACAATATATCGCTGTATGCACTTCAGTAAACGTTCTGTCATGTGCTAAGTACTCAGGCAGAACGTCCGTATTCAAGATGTCAAGAATGCTGGATAATTGTTTAGATGTGCCCTGTTTTGGTATTATATGCCTTTATGTTGCGTTTAAGTGTGGAAACTCTGTGAGTGCTTGGTGAGTGTTTGGGTGTTGGGTTTGTGTGATTGTGTGGATATGAGCTGGATGCAAAATTTCCCGAATATTATTGTTGGAGAAGATATGTGCACAGTTTGGTGTGAAGGTGTGACGTGATGTGGCTGTGAGATATCGCGTGGGAGTGTGGTATTGTGTGGTGACGCGGTGTGGTTTTGTGATGTGTTAGATCTCTAGACACTTGGTCCTTAATCTCTTGCAGAATATTTGGTGCAAGTAGGTTGTTCCTAACTATTACTCGTCTATGGTCGGCAATTCTCTGCTCTGTGACTTTGAGCAGGGTCCGGGGACGTTATTGTGGACGGCCTACCAACCCGTGAGCCAGTGCCACTCGCTCCACTGTCTAACACGACTGACACAGGACTGAGTTTCGGTGCGTTTGAGTTCAGTCCAACTACTCAGCGCACCCCGAAATGAGGCAATTCTTTCATTATTCTCCATAGAAAAATGGGTTGCATTTTATACCTACTAAAAAGTTTAGAAAAACTGCCGCCCCTAACATGGAGAACAGTTGCCGACCAGGGAGCCGCAAAAAGTGAACAAACGTATGAAATAAAAACAGTGAATTTATAAACATTTAATATAAAATACCTAAAAATAAAATTTGTAAAAGTGAGGAAAATTGCAATTTTTGCAATATAACGAAGCCAGGCAGTAAAAATTTTTCAAGTATTGTAACATGCACTGTAGTCTGGCATAGGTTACGTGATGAAAACGAAATCAAGCTGTGCCGTATGAAGTCAAGGCCGACTAGAACCTGTGGTGACTTGGTGTGGTGAAAATGAATAACGGAAATTTCTAGAACTAAGTTGCTGCACTTTCTAGAATTAAGCTAAGTAGTATAAATAGGGCTGAGTAGCAGCCTAGTTAGTTAGTTGAATTTTAACCAGTGAAGTGAATAAGTGTAAATAAGTAAAGTGAAACCGTGTATTGTGAACAGAATATTGTCAAGAAAATTGTACGACAAATTAATGAAGTGAAGTGAATAAACTTGTGAACATTTGTAATTAGAAATTACTGTCTTAATTAATCCGTCGAGCCCGAAGAGCCCCATTTACGTTACAGTATTTTTGCTGCTGCCCTCAAAATGAGTGGCAGTAGCAGCAGCGATACCGGGGAGAGTAAAAAGCCCCCCAATTTCAATATAATAATATAAATGGACCTCGGCTCTTTTCTAAAAGTGAAAGTGCCCACTGAAGAGGTAAAAGTAGGGCCCACAGAAAATTCCAAAACTGCGAAGGAAGGAGGAGTAGCAGCCGGCAAGGCCGCAGCCACTTATGCGACAAGTGCAGCGACATGCGTCGCAAATGCATCGGTGGCATCCCCAACCAGAAAGTCAGCGATGACCGTCGCCACGACATCTGCAGCATCTGCTGCAAAGAACGCAGCAACATCTGCTGCGAAGAACGCAGCAACATCTGCTGCAATTGTGACTGCAGCAATATCTGCTGCAATCGTGACTGCAGCATCTTCCGCAACTGTAACTGCAGCATCTGCTGCAACTGTGACTGCAGCATCAGCTGCAATTGTGCCTGCGGTATATGCTGCAGTTGTGTCTGCAGCATTTGCTGCAGAGAAAGGAACAACTGCAGCTCTAAAATTAGTCGACGTGGTGAAAGCTACTTCTAAGGTAGCTCAACTGTCACCAATGCGCCCAAGTCTTTCTGGTGCAAAGAAAGCAGCAACCAGCAACCCAGTGTCAGCCGGAAGAACACAAACCAGCTCCGGGGTAATAACAGGGACTTGTTACGCCCAGCAGGTAAGTGGCAGCTCCAATAAAAGTTCCTACATTACAATTGCAGGTAGCTACGTGACTCCTCGTCAGCCCCCGGCTGATTTGAGTAAGTCTCGGCCCAAATCAGGCGGGGATCTTCAAGGGCTTTTTGACGCCCAGTGGCAGGACGACAGGTACGGTATGTACTTTGAGCACCTTCGCGGAGTTACCCAAAGTACGTACCTGCGAGCTGTGTCACAGGAGAGGATTGGAGAGGATTTTCTCCTTTGGTCTGGTCGGACGCGGTATGGTGGAGGTGTATACCACCACCATCGAATCGTCTACAAAACTGATGCTTGAGGGCATCGATATGGGCGGTAGACACCTACAGCAATACCCGGTGACAGTGAAGCCGACGAGAGTCTGCTTCTCCCGAGTCCCACTCCGAGCGAAGCCTGAGGACTTTGAAGGATTCTTGCAAAGATTTGGAAAGCTCCACGGCAAAGTTCGAGCAGTACCCTTGAAACTTGGGGATCAAGGTCTCGGTCGGAGCATCCTCAGCTCTAGCCGGGAAGCATACGTCTCTCTAAACCAGGGATGTGTGCTTCCAGAAGGCTTTTTCTGGAGCCTGTCCGGGTCAAGACATTGGATAGAGGTAAACACCAAAGCAAGATGTTTCGCCTACCATCAGGTAGGGCATTTTGCTGCGAAGTGTCCAAAGAGGGAGAGAAAGTGGCTGAAGACACTGTGGAGAGTGCTCCTGCACCTGCAGTTGCGCCCGCAGTAGTGACTTCGCATGTTGCTGTGCCTCCTCTCTTGGTGCAACCCATGGTCAAAGTGCATGAGGAAATTATTCCAGAGACCCCTACGGTCCTGGCTATAAACGATGCCACCTCAACACGGGTAGAAGCAGTCAGCTGGGATGAAGAGCTCATAAAATCAGGTCAGGAGAAGAAGAAGAGAAAGAGGCATACAAAGCGCAAACCTGACCAGGAGTTTATGCCTGCACCTCCGCCAAAGAAGGTGCTGAGCAAGAGGGGGGTCTCGGCGGAGGAGACAAGACCTGTCGATCCGAGTGCGTCGTCAGTGGCATCAGAAGATGTCACTGATGGCCTCTCAGACGTCGAGGTTCTCTCCGCCAACGAGACAGCCGGTCCAACTCACAGCTGCTATGAATCGTGCGGGAGTACCGCGTCAGTTGGTAGCCGCGTTGAAGTGGACCCCGAGTTGGTAGAGGTGCCGAGGGCAAAGCTTCGCACGATCCTCGGCAGTCTCCACTACAAAAAGAGTGGAGACAGGATCCTGGCTATACTCCAGCGAGTGTTGTGATGAAATCGTTGACCTCACTAGGCAAGCAACCGGATCAACCTGGAAAAAGCAAAAACAAAGAAAAAAGCTTATCATCATGAAATATTTCTACTTATCTGATCATTAAAATCATCGCGTTGTATCCATTAATTATTTTCTTTAGAAATTTATAAAGATAGCAAATGTAAACAAACTTCTTAGAGTTCGCTTTCACTTACACAAGACGAAAATGATTTCACGACACAAGATCGCATATTAAACATTAAAAAACAAATACAACAAGTCGAAATAAAAATGAATTTTCTCAAGAACACGAAACACAAAGTATTATTGAATATTTACTTACCTCAATCTACTCATGTCGTATATTTCACATTGTTGTCACTTTTGTTTTTGATGGATTGCAGACAATGATGCCAACATTTAACAATATAATACCATAAATCCATCTATAAGTTGGGGCGAATTTAGATTGGAAAAGGACAACATGTACAAAAAATAGAGAGTAATTGGGGAAATACGCAACGAAACATTACCATAAAAGGTAATTATTCGAGAAAATACAACGAAGTGTCCCTTTAAATTACCAAATATGGTAATTTCCACAAAATAGGAGAACCTAAAGGAACTCCCCTTTTCTAATCAAAAGACAGTTGAATAGAAATCGTCGTCGTGAACGCTTAAAACAAATAATTCTTTGAAATCAAATCTTTAATTCAAATTTTTCGTACAAATCTTGAAATCCGGTAATATTATGTCGAAATCTATTTAATAATAAAATCGTTGAAGTCGCGTATATTTAAATATAATAAGAAGTTAAGTGGAATGCTTTGAATTGCAAAAAAGTGAAATCATTTTCGTCGGTTATAGTGGAAATAAATTTTTGATGAACAGAAAGTGTAGAATTTTCTGAATATCTGAACTGTTACTTCTTTAATATTTATGTAAAAACATTTTATGAATAAAGACCAAGTGAATTCAAAGTGAGTTTTATCATTTTATAAAGTAGATCTGTGAACAGAACATATAGCTGAGTACAGCATTTGTCATTGGAATTGTAGTTGTGAGTTCGAGCCCAGGTGACGAGGTGGTTTTTTTTTTTAAGTTTCGATTTTATTTTGCTAAAACCATTTTTTTTGTGGTATCCTTTGAAATCAGTGTTTAATTCATTATCCTTGAATACAAAACATGGTCCTTCGAGACGGATATAGTTGCGCGCTTTAAAAAAAAAGGAATTTTAGTTGATAAAGTGATAAAAAACGTGAACATTCTCTGTGAACTTGAACTCGTCCAGTTTCAGTGAATTCAATTGAAGAGAAAGTTGGACTTTGAAGTATAAAGCGAAATTTGAGTTCAGTGACTGTGACTGGCAATCAAAATTGTAAGCATAGACAATTCGTAAAATCTGCTTTTACTTTGCGGCTTATACAAGTGAGGCATATAAAAAAATCTGAAATCTGGTGAGTCCGTTTCATGCTATTATTTTATTAATATATTGCATGCTAATTATTTTTAACTGACTTACCAAAAACAAAGAGGTTCTAAGTTCGACGCGTATGTTTTTTAACCGACTTCCCAAAAACAAAGAGGTTCTAAGTTCGACGCGTATTTTTTTTTTTTTTTTTTTTTTTTTTTTTTTTTTTTTTTTTTATGTCTGACCGGGCATAACTTCGTAACGCGTCGACCGATTTTGAAGATTCTTTTTTTGTTGGATAGAGTATGTTCCCCGATTGGTACCAAGTCAAAATATATGGACCGATTTGGATGGTTCTTTTGCTGTTGTATAGAGTGTGACCCCCCATTGCTAATAGGAGAATAATTTGGTCCTATGGTGAAGGTGGGAGAGGGGGAGGAGTAGTAACTTCGTAACGCGTGGACCGATTTCGATGATTCCTTTTCTGTTCGGTAGAGTATGTTCCTTGATTGATACCATGAGAAAAAAAGTTTAGCGGAATGGGGGTGGGTTAGGGGGTTAAAACTAACTTTTAACGCTTGGTCCGATTTGGATGGTTCTTTCTTCGTTGTAGAGAGTCGAAGACACTAAAAAGTAAAAAATAAAATAGTTTTTAAAAAAAAGTTGAACCGACTTCACAAAAAGCGCTAAAAAGCATAAAATAATTTTTAATTTTATATCTATTACGACATTTTGAAGTCGGTGCAAATTAAACAAATAAAACAACTACAGAACCACAATTGAAAATAATACATAATACTACCTGAACGTTTCAGCTTACGGGATCATAAGAAATGACGATTAAATATTTTTGTTGTAGTTGTTTGATTTGCAACGACTTCAAAATGTCGTAATAGATATAAAACTAAAAATTATTTTATGCTTTTTAGCGCTTTTTGTGAAGTCGGTTCAACTTTTTTTTGAAAACTTTTTTTTTTAATTTTTTTAATTTTTTTTTTATGTCTGACCGGGCATAACTTCGTAACGCGTCTACCGATTTTGATGATTCTTTTTTTGTTGGGTAGAGTATGTTCACCGATTGGTACCATGTCAAAAAAATTTTTGGTAGGGTTGGGGTGGGGGGTGGGGGTGAAACCTTACTTTGTAACGCGTGGTCCGATTTCGATGGATCTTTTTTTGTTGTATAGAGTATGATCCCCCATTGCTAATAGGAATATAATTTGGTCCTATGGTGAAAGGTGTGGGTGGGGAGGGAGGGGATGTCTAACTTCTTAACGCGTGGACCGATTTGGATAATTCTTTTTCTATTGGGTAGAATATGATCCTTGATTGATACTACGAGAAAACAAATGTTGCTGGGGTGGAGGGGGAGGTTTAGTCTGACTTTGTAACACGTGGTCCGATTTGGATGGTTCTTTTGCTGTTGTATAGAATGTGATCACCCATTGCTAATAGAAGAATAATTTGGCCCATGGTGGGGGATTGGGCGAGAGGAGGAGTAGTCTAACTTCGTAACACGTGGACCGATTTGATATTTCTTTTTCCTTTGGGTAGAGTATGCTCCCTGGTTGATACCACGAGAAAAAAATTCTTGGTGTGGTTGGGGTGGGAGAAGGGGGTGGAACCTAAACTTGTAACGCTTGAACCGATTTGGATAGTTCTTTTGCTGTTGTATAGAGTGTGATCCCCCATTGCTAATAGGAGAATAATTTGGTCCTATAGTGATGGTGGGGGAGGGGGAGGGGGTAGTAACTTCGTAACGCGTGGACCGATTTCGATGATTCCTTTTCTGTTCGGTAGAGTATGTTCCTTGATTGATACCATGAGAAAAAAGTTTAGCGGGAATGGGGGTAGGGTAGGGGGTTAAAACTAACTTTTTACGCGTGGACCGATTTGGATGGTTCTTTCTTCGTTGTATAGAGTAGAAGACACTAAAAAGTGAAAAATAAAATAGTTTCTAAAAAAAAGTTGAACCGACTTCACAAAAAGCGCTAAAAAGCATAAAATAATTTTTAATTTTATATCTATTACGACATTTTGAAGTCGGTGCAAATTAAACAAATTAAACAACTACAGCACCACAATTGAAAATAATATACTATATAATACTACCTGAAAGTTTCAGCTTACAGGATCATAAGAAATGACTATTAAATATTTTTGTTGTAGTTGTTTGGTTTGTTTGATTTGTACCGACTTCAGAATGTCGTAATAGATATAAAATTAAAAACTATTTTATGCTTTTTAGCGCTTTTTGTGAAGTCGGTTCAACTTTTTTTTTAAAAACTATTTTATTAAATATGGAAAATTTAATAAAATTGCAATATAAGACCAAAACCCAAATTGAAAACTTCATTCGCAATTATAAAAGAACTATTTTGTTCTTTGTTAAAATGAGTAAGTCAAGGTGTTACACCTTGGCTTCTGATGAATGATGCAGCGGATCTTAAACCACTACACACAGAAATTCTTAAAGGGAAAGTTATTATTAAGATAACTAAATAAAACACTTTGTTTGTTCCCGGTTAAATCAGAACTCCCTTTAGTCTTTATTACTGATGATATTTATACATAAAAGTTGCTTAATCATAAGCTTAATTTCTATCGTAAGTCTATATACTCATTACATTATGAACATAATTTAATTGCCTACGCTTACAAAATATTTGATTAGTAAAAAGTTCATTGATCGGCATTTATGCAGTGAGTGAACTCGGAAACTTGACACTTCTCTGAGTGCACTCACCTTATAATGCTGATCAGGTGTCAAGAAAATTGCTTTGTGAAATAATTATTTTCTTCGCTTAGATGTTTTTACTTAATTTAAGAATGCAAGATTTTACAGATGGGAAAGATCGAAAAACAAAAGTTTATTATGAAACCCGAATTAGTAATTTCGAAAAATATTGGGCAGCATTTAAAGCCCGCAATGAGCAAATAATTTTGTCGGCCTCAGAACAAATCGAAGCAAGTAATCCATATTTCGTAGACGAATTATATTCAGCTGCAGAGGATTTTTATATCGAATCGTATGCAATGTTGGTATCGGAATATCAGCGCGATTATCCACCTGTAATAACAAATAACCCAAATGATTCAGAAACCAGAATGAATTTTAGCAACACGGTTTTAAATCAAGACGACGTGAAACTTCCTAAAATTTCATTGCCCACATTTTCGGGGGATTATCTTGCGTGGAATACATTTTACGATATGTTTAAAACTTTAGTTCATGATAATGGGCGTCTTTCACTATTCCAGAAATTGCAATATTTAAAAGCGCATCTTTCGGGAGAAGCTAAAAATCTTGTTAGTAATACTACTGTTACAAATGCTAACTACGAACCAGCATGGACTGTTTTAATCTCGAGAAACGAAAATAAGCGAATTATAGTAAAAGCACATTTGGATGTTTTGTTCAATCAACTCAATGTTAATCAGGAATCTGCGAAGTGGGTGAAGAGTCTCTTAGATAAAACTTCTGAATGCATTACTGCTCTTAGAAATCTAGGAATCAGCACAGAAACGTGGGACCCTATCATAATTTATTTGGTAATGCAAAGATTACCTTATGAGACACTGGAACTGTGGGAACAATCTTTAAGCTCAAAAACAGATCTTCCTAATCGGGCTGAATTAAAACAATTTTTAGAAGCTCGGTTTCGTACTCTAGAAGGAATTTGAAACGAAAACCCGTACCCAAGGAGTCTAAATTTGTGACATAAGGAGACAATTCATGGAGAAGACCTCAGACGTTACATGTAGCAACTTCTTCGCCTTGCGTCCTTTGTCGCGAATTTCATTCCATTCGTCAATGCTCAAAATATTTAAGTTTAAATCATCAAGCAAGATTTGAAACTGTCAAATCGAAGGGTCTCTGCTTGAATTGCCTTGGCACTGGCCATCGTTGTAACACTTGCCCCAGCAAACTTAAGTGTTCAATATGCAAGAAGTCATATCATACAACACTGCATAAGCCCCAAACCACATCAGAATTTACAGACAGAGCCATGATCAGTAATTAAGACTCTCCTCGACAATCCTTCGCCGTCATCAACAGCAAAACTCCCACAGAATCTTAATCTTTCATAGTGAATCAGGAATCAAAATATCAACAAATCTAATGAATATGTGGATGCAAAAGTCACTGGTCTCGGTAAATGTATTACGGAAAGAAGGGTTTCTTCAAAGGATCCGATAAAAAATGCTACTATAAATGTTCGAGCTTTTGGGCTAAAAACGATCACAAACATTTTGCCAGGGCATCAAGTCATGAAGAAAATCGATCGACCAGGGCGTATTGATATACTACTTGGAGCGGATGTATATTCGTCTATTCTTTGTGAAGGAATATGGAAAGGAGGTCTCGGTACACCATTAGGACAACGTACCATATTTGGTTGGATACTGTCTGGCGAAACAACTACTCATTCGACTCATCCTAATAATTCGTCGACTTTTCACATAAATATTAATCCTTCGGATGATCTGAAACTGTTTTGGGAACTGGAAGAACTACCACGCAAACCTCTATTAACACCAGAAGAAAAGAAGTGTGAATGTCATTTCAGCAGCATCTACAAAAGAGACTCAGATGGAAGATATCAAGTCAGACTGCCATTCGTTGATCAAAAAAAGGATCTAGGAACCTCAGATTATAGCAGATGGAGAAACGATTTAACCAAGACGCATACTTAAAGGATGAATACACTAAGTGCATTAAGGAATATTTAAACTTAGGACTTATGCAACCGACTTAGATCGATTTCATGCACCATGACGACTAGGGGAACCATTTTTTTGAATGTGCATACCTACCACATCACGCAGTGGTAAAGCCGACCAGCTCGACGACCAAAGTTCGAATCGTCTTTGATGCGTTACGACAAACAAGCAATGGAAAATCATTAAATGATGTGCTTCTGAAAGGACCCACTATTCAAGACACACCTTTCTCTATTCTCTTACGTTGGAGAAGATATAAATTCGCTTTCATGGCAGATGTGCAAAAAATGTATAGACAGATTCGTGTCAACCCTATTGATTCTGATTATCAAAGAATAGTGTGGAGGAACTCACCAAATGAACCAATACGCGACTACAAATTGACAACTGTTACGTTTGGGATAAAAAGTGCGCCTTACCTTGCCATACAAACTATGCAACAGTTGGCCAAAGACGAAAGTCATAACTATCCTTTAGGCGCATCAGTGGCTCTTAATGACTTCTACGTAGACGATTTAATTTCTGGCGCAGATAGCGTGGAACAAGCCCTTCTGAAACAATTTCAAATTAGTCGTCTTCTTCAATCAGGAGGATTTAAACTGCGAAAATGGGCATCGAATGATGAAACAATCTATTCCGGAAGAAAACCGACAACTGGAGCTAACTCCATCGCTACATTCTGAACAAATCAATGCTCTTGGAATGCTTTGGGATCCTCACAACGATAACCTACACTATAAAATAGAAATTGATAATAATATTCAAACGTGGACGAAACGCATTATCCTATCTGAAATTGCTTAACTCTTTGACCCCATTGGATGGCTTGCACCTAATACAATTTTTGCAAAAATTATCATCCAAACCTTATGGCTTATGGGATTACAATGGGATGATGAAGTACCTCAGCACATAAGGACGCAATGGATTCACTACCGCGACAGCTTGAGTGCAATCAGCACGGGTGCAAATTCCTCGTTGGATACAGATAGATGAAAAACCTTTAAATAAAGAACTTCACGGGTTTTGTGATGCATCTGTGAAAGCCTATGCTGCAGTAGTATATGTACGTGCCGAGAGAGCCGATGGCCAAATCAGCCGTTCATCTATTATCAGCGAAAACAAAAGTCGCTCCTATAAAAGCAATATCTCTACCGAAACTTGAGCTATGTGGTGCACACCTCTTGGCGAAATTGATAACAGAAGTACAGCAAAATCTTCAATTGAATATAAGCAAAATTCGTACTTGGACCGATTCCGCCATCGTACTCGCTTGGTTGAGGAAACATCCTTCGAGTTGGGAAACATTCATAGCCAATAGGGTGCCCCATATTCATCAACTGCTATCAGCTGAATGTTGGGGCCATGTTCCAACTGAAGTCAACCCGGCAGATTGCGCTAGTAGAGGCATGAATGCAGAAAAGTTGAAGGATCTTTCACTCTGGTGGAATGGACCCTCATGGTTAAGGGAAGGTAAAGAAAATTGGCCAAAACGAAAGGAAAATCTAAATACATCAGTTGGGTTTCGCAAAACGATTCTGAATCTACACTTACAAGCTGCTACAACATTACATTGGGAGATTCTAGACAAGTTTTCGTCATTGTCTTAACTCATTAGAGTCACTGCATATTGTTTACGCTGGATCCAGAATGTTCGTGGCAACTCTAAACAAACCAATTATAAATATTTATCTAGAGACGAATTGCAGACTGGTCTTAAGTTTTGGCTTCGGTGCATTCAGTCTGAATACTTCTCCGTAGAATTAAACACCCTAAAAGACGAAAAAGAAATTCCACGACAAAGCAAGTTGTTCAAATTGAAACCCTGCTTAGACGATGATGGACTACTTCGCGTTGGAGGTCGCCTTCGCAATTCAGAAATGACATTCTCTGAGAGACATCCTATAATATTACCTGAAAGGAGTCACCTAACGAAACTCATTATAGATAGTACACATAAGACAACCATACATGGTGGGCCTCAACTTATGCTATCTTTTCTTCGTCGCAAATATTGGATCATGAACGCAAGAAATATTATTCGTGCCTACAATCATAAATGCATCCGCTGTTTTCGACAAAAAGCAAAAACTCGGACTCAATTGATGGCAGATCTTCCAAGCTATCGTGTACAGCGATTAAGGCCGTTCGCCCATACAGGAGTCAATTATTGTGGGCCATTTGTTATAAAAAGCTCCAAAGGCAGAGGAATTCGGAGTTATAAAGGCTACATAGCAGTTTTTATTTGTATGGTAACTAAAGCCATGCATCTCGAATTGGTGAGTGACTTATCCACTCCCGGATTTTTGGCAGCGTTTCGGAGATTTACTTCACGCCGTGGTTTGTGCACGGATCTATATAGCGACAGCGAATCTAATTTTATTGGAGCAAATGCCATTCTCACCCGCTACAAATTTGAAATGGTTCAACAGTTGGAGCATGAGATTGCCGAAGCTATGGAAAATCAAGGAATTAAATGGCATTTTATTCCTCCATCATCGCCACACTTTGGAGGATTGTGGGAAAGCGGTATTAAATCGGTAAAAACTCATTTAAAGAGAATACTTACCTATGAAGAATTCACCACTCTGTTAGCGCAGATTGAAGCCAGCCTCAATTCCAGACCTATTACGGAAATGTCAGATAATCCCGACGACATGTCAAAATTTTTAAAAACCAATTTGTTTTGATTTTTATTTTAAAAATTAACTCGGGTCATGTGAATATTTGCTGCACATTTTGTGCATTTTGTGAAAATATTTTTACCGCAAGGTTAGTGGGACAGTGTAAGTGATCATAATTTGATACAGTTTTTAAAAATTTTGTGTTGGAGTTTCATCTAGTTTTCGTTTTTTCGCGAAGGCGTCCAGCAGCTGAGGAAAAGTTAACCCTTTGGTGCTGCTGTTGATAACGAGCCAAAGGTGTTTAACTTTTCTTCATTAGAAACGCCGATTGTGTTAAGAAATTTTTGTATTTCTTACGTTGCTCGAGTTTACAAGCAATTTGTTTTGATTTTTATTTTGAAAATTAACTCGGGTCATGTGAATATTTGCTGCACATTTTGTGCATTTTGTGACAAAGAAAAAAGCTTATCATCATGAAATATTTCTACTTATCTGATCATTAAAATCATCGCGTTGTATCCATGTCGATTCTCAAATAGAAATTTAACCTGTAAAATAAACATTAATTATTTTCTTTAGAAATTTATAAAGATAGCAAATGTAAACAAACTACTTCGAGTTCGCTTTCATTTACACAAGACGAAAATGATTTCACGACACAAGATCGCACATTAAACATTAAAAAACAAATACAACAAGTCGAAATAAAAATGAATTTTCTCAAGAACACGAAACACAAAGTATTATTGAATATTTACTTACCTCAATCTACTCATGTCGTATATTTCACATTGTTGTCACTTTTGTTTTTGATGAATTGCAGACAATGATGCCAACAAACAAATAATTTTTATTTTTCGTCTACTAACTGCGATTTTGATGTGATAGCCCTATCTGAGACGTGGTTGCACCGGGGTATTTCGGACGCGGAACTATTTAATGGGTCTTATCAGGTTTTCCGTAGGGATAAGCATGCTGCCTCGTCCGCACGTGGTGGGGGTGTTCTCATAGCTTGCAGGAGTTTTCTTAATACTGATCATCTAGACATTCCCTCATTTTCTGACCAACTGAAGCTGGAACAAGTTTCAGTGAAAATTTCATTTGATTCAAGAAGCGTCTTCTTGATTTGTTGTTATATACCTCCTGATGCGTTTAATGTCATTGATAGTAGTGGTCTGAGTCTGTATGATATTCTCATTAAGCATGTTAACTTCATCTATGACCGATTGGGTTCTAAGGATGAAGTTATTCTTGTAGGGGACTTCAACTTACCCAATGTGCGATGGGTAGCGGATGATGATGACGATAGCTTTCTTCCCCATGACTTGACTGAAGGACAATCATTATTCCTTGACACCTTGGCTTGCTTTTCATTGTCTGTCGGACATGCCTGTCGATGACCTCGATAGCCAATATCGTTTTAACTTTAGAGCGGCCGATTTTGGGGCTTTGCATGATTATCTTGATGAGTTGGACTTCCAAACTTGCTTGTTTGGTGACGATATTGACAGTAACGTATCAGGTTTCTACGACGTTTTGTATGAGGCTTTTGGGAGGTTTGTTCCATTAGTTCGGGTTAGAGGTAATGACTCCGCTCCACCCTGGTTTGACAGAGAACTGAAAACTCTTAGGAATAGGAAGAACAGACTTTGGAAGAGGTATCTTCGTGTTGGCAGTGCTGATTCCCTTCAGGAATTTAGTATTTGCTATGAACATTTTGTTAACTCGGCTGTCGCATAAAGCAACCATCTTCTCTCCTCCCTCGACCGTCACCATCTTCCTTTGTTCCTCGTTTTCTCCTACGAGCACCTTCATGCCGTTTCAGGCTCCGAGTCTTCTTTATCCTTCAATTTTCGTAAAGGCGACTTTGACAAATTAAATCACTTGCTCCTCAACTCTAATATTGGGGATATCCCTCAACATCTCCCAGTTGACGTTGCTTTAGAGCCGTTCTATTCGGAAAGACACGCTTGTCTTACACAATATATCCCTCTTCTTCCTCGTAGAAACTACTCCTTATCCCCCGTATGGTACGACAAAGAATTACGCTCTCTTCGCAACAGGAGAAATAAACGTTGGCAAACTTTTCTTCTAACCCAGACCGAATCTGACTATTCTTCCTATCTATCTGCTTATACCTCTTTTTCTGAACGTTGTGATACCCTCCACCATGAGTACCTCCAACGGATGGAAACTAGCCTCACATCCGACCCCAAGCGTTTTTATAGCTTTATTAATTCTAAGAAGAAATCCAATGGTTACCCTTCCACCCTAAAGCTCGAGAGTACCTCTTCATCTGATCCTAAGGTTATCGCTAACCTCTTTGCACACTTCTTCAGTAAATCTTTCAGCGACAATTCTCTACAACCCGACCTTAACTATTTTGCATTCATGGACAAATGCACTCGAACGTCGTTTTCATCTTTTGACCCTGATCCTGAACTAATCGCCGCCAGTATTAATAGGCTTGAGGACGACTTTCACCCAGGTCCTGATGGCATTCCGGCCATCGTTCTGAAAAAGTGTGCCATGCATCTAGTCCAACCCATTACTTTGCTTTTTCGTCTCTCGGTCACTCAAGGGGTTTTCCCTCAATTATGGAAAAATTCGTATATTATTCCCATCTTCAAAAAAGGTTGCAAGAAGGATGTGCCCAACTACAGACCCATTGCTAAATTACCATCCATACCTAAACTATTCGAAAAATTGGTCTATGATTCCATGTTCTTCCACTGTAAGTCTATCTTTTCACTCTCCCAGCATGGCTTCCTCAAAGGTAGATCTACAACCACCAACCTTACTGACTTCGTCTCTAAAACCCTATGTGCCCTGGAAAACGGTAAAGATGTTGATGTTATCGCCACCGATTTTAGTAAAGCCTTCGACAAGATCTCCCATAACGTTATCTTGTTCAAACTTGATCGCCTAGGCTTCCCCCCCAGATTCATCTCCTGGATCCGATTCTACCTGAACAACCGTCAGTACAATATTCTTTTCAGTTCATCCATTTCTAACCCTATTGTCGCTCGTTCCGGCGTCCCTCAGGGCAGCCACCTTGTTCCATTGATTTTTATCCTCACAATAAATGATGTTGAATGTGTCATCAAACACTCAGAGTTGTCCATTTATGCCGATGACATGAAAATAATCAAACATATCTCCTCCACTACCGACTCTCTTCTCCTGCAAGAAGACCTCGATTCATTCATCACATGGTGCATGAAAAACTTTCTAGAGCTCAATGTCTCCAAATGCCAGTCCATCTCTTATTCCCGCAAGCGTCTTACCACTACCCCGAGAGTCTTTATGTTAACCGACGTACCAGTCCCTATCGTTACCTCTTTGTGTGACTTAGGAATAATCTGTGATAGTGAACTCAATTTCCGTTCCCACATTGACAGCATAATTAACAGAGCTAACTCCGCGCTAGGGTTTGTGAAGCGCTGGTCTAGAGAGTTCTCCAATCCTTATGTTTCCAAATCTCTCTACGTCTCCTTCGTTAGACCTCTCCTTGAATATGCCAGCCAGGTATGGTCCCCTACACAAACAACTCACATTAATAGGATTGAATCTGTCCAGCGTAGGTTTATTCGCTTCGCTCTACGTGATCTTCCGTGGGTTGACAGATTCAACCTTCCTCCCTATGAAAACCGTCTGAAACTGATCGACTTACAACCTCTAAGCAAACGTCGTGATGTTTCCGACATTCTCTTCATTTATCAATTATTAACTGGTGCCATAGACTGCCCCTCAATCCTGCAATCTTTACCCATCTATACCAATCCCCGTAACCTTAGGTCCACTCCCCTTTTCCGACTCGACCGCCATCGCACAAACTACGGTCAAAGCGAGCCAATTACCAGGATGTTACGAAAAGTCAACGACCTTTCCTCTTTTGACTTCCATCTGAGTAAATCATCACTCCACAAAACCTTATATCTTGACCCCGCCCATCTTGATCCTGATCGCCTACTTTAATTCTTCTTCCTTGCGCCCTCTGCCAGTAATCAATATATATAGCTCATATTGTAGCTTATACCTTTTGTTTATTTATTCTTAATTATTCAATTATTATATTCTGTAGAATTAGTATTAAGTTATAGTTTGTATTTTATTTTTTATTTTTGTATTTTTTATGCAATAGCTTGTATTAAGCTTAAATAAATAAATATGCCGCTCTCGCTCTCTCTATGATGAATACCTTCAAAGTTTAAAGAACAGATTATTCTCTGAACCCGTGCATTTTTCAATATGTCAACCTAAAGAAAAAGGTCGATAACTATCCATCGACAATGGAGTTCGGGGGGATTTCCAGCAATAATTCTAATATTATTTGTAACTTATTTGCTGAATGTTTTAAGGGTGCATTTGAATCATCTGATTTTATCCCGGATAGTGGAAACTTCTCGCACATAAATGACCGAATTACACCTATAGTGTCAGTTCCATCTATCGCGGAGGAGATCTTGTTGAATCATATTAGTGCACTTCCTACTGACTTTTCTGGTGGTCCTGATGGGGTTCCTGCTGCAGTCATAAAGAAATGTTCTTCGGTGTTATTGGGGCCTTTGCTCTTTTTATTCAGGAAGTCTCTCTCGCGGGGCCATTTCCCAGCACTTTGGAAGATATCCTTTTTAATTCCTATTTTCAAGAGTGGAAATAGAAGAAACATTTCCAACTACAGGCCAATTGCTAAGTTGTCCTGTATTCCTAAGCTCTTTGAACTGTTAATTCAATCCCAATTATCCGACGTGTGTAAGGGCTTAATCTCCACCCGGCAGCATGGTTTTCTCCAGGGGAGATCCACGGTTTCAAACTTGGTTGAGTTTGTTTCCTGCACTGTGGGTGGTTTCACAGATGGTTGCCAGACTGACTGTATTTACACTGATTTTAGTAAGGCCTTTGATAAGCTGTCTCACTCTATCATTGCTTTTAAATTGGCTAAGTTGAGTTTCCCGCCCTCGCTTATTGTTTGGATAAAGTCGTATTTATCTAATAGGACTTATAGGGTATGCTTTCGTGGCGCACTCTCTGATGATTTTGTGGCTCATTCTGGTGTTCCCCAGGGCAGTCATCTGGGTCCACTGTTATATATCTTATCTATAGATGATATCTCGTATTTGCTTCAAAGATGTAAAATTCTTATATATGCTGATGATATTAAGATCTTTCTCCCAATCAAATCTGATGCTGATTGTGAGATTTTGCAATCAGAGTTGCACATTTTTTATGGGTGGTGCCGCAACAACAATCTCCAGTTGAACATTGAGAAGTGTGAGGTTATGTCCTTCTCGAGGTCTTCCAGCTTCCGTACTTTTCAGTACATGTTTGAAGGCACTGTTATAAAGCGGGTGGAAGGGGTCAGGGACTTGGGAGTGTATCTTGATGTTAAATTGAACTTCATCTCCCATATTAATAACGTCGTCCCTGGTTAGACCCCTGCTTGAATATGCTAGTCAGGTTTGGTCTCCGTTTTACGGATCCCACATTAAACGTATCGAGTCCGTCCAGCGTAGATTTGTGCGATCGGCCCTGCGTTGTTTGCCTTGGAATGACCCTCTTATTCTGTCACTTATGAGGAGCGTTTAGGGTTACTGCAGCTTGTTACACTTGAGAGGCGTCGTTGGGTTGCAGATTTGATATTTTTGCATCAGCTTCTGCAGTAATCGATCAGTTTTTCAGATTGCTTTTTCTCGCACTAATTACGGCATGTTCGAGCCTATTAATCGCATGTGTAGGTCTGCTAATGATATTGGAGACGTTTTTGATACTAGTGTGGACAAAGTGACACTTAAAAGGAGTATCTACAATTTATAATTTAGTCTTTTGTTCGCACTACTTTTTGTTTAAATTTCTCGTTTTTGTTTGTTATGCATGTTTTATGTGTGGGTATTTTATTCGTATGTTAATTACTAATATTATTTGCATGGGTGCGGGAGCCTCATTCGCCTCCATATATTGTTATATGGGGCGAATAGGTCAAATGATTCTAGGCTTCTGCCTATGAAGTGCGCCTTCTGAGTTAGAAGGATTAATTCTATTATTTTTTCTATTTACATTTAACAATATAATAGCAAAAATCCATCTATAAGTTGGGGCGAATTTAGATTGGAAAAGGGCAACATGTACAAAAAATAGAGAGTAATTGGGGAAAAACGCAACGAAACATTACCATAAAAGGTAATTATTCGAGAAAATACAACGAAGTGTCCCTTTAAATTACCAAATATCATATAATCAAAAGACAGTTGAATAGAAATCGTCGTCGTGAACGCTTAAAACAAATTGTCGTCAAAGAATCAAAATAATTCTTTGAAATCAAATCTTTAATTCAAATTTTTCGGAATCGTACAAATCTTGAAATCCGGTAATATTATGTCGAAATCTATTTAATAATAAAATCGTTGAAGTCGCGTATATTTAAATATAATAATAAGTTAAGTGGAATGCTTTGAATTGCAAAAAAGTGAAATCATTTTCGTCGGTTATAGTGGAGATAAATTTTTGATGAACAGAAAGTGTAGAATTTTCTGAATATGTGAACTGTTACTTCTTTAATATTTATGTAAAAACATTTTATGAATAAAGACCAAGTGAATTCAAAGTGAGTTTTATCATTTTATAAAGTAGATCTGTGAGCTGAGTAGGTTATGCATTTGTCAACTTTGAAGAGTGTTGCAGCGGAACACTATTCGTATTGCCCCAAAAGTGACAAAGTACAAACGGTGCTATTAAAAGGTTTAGATCCGGGTTTTAATGTGAGCGGAATTTTAAATGAACTACAAAATTATAAAGTGGAAAATTTAAATTTTATTTCGGTTAAACAATTCGAAACACGGTACAGCAGGGAAAAGGGTATTAAGTTACCAATATTTTTAGTTCAAATTTCAAGCGATAGCAAGTTTGAAATGTTGAGAAATGTTCAACATGTCTACTACCAAGTAGTGAGGTGGGAGAAAATAAATAAAAGTGATACTATTCAGTGCAAAAGTTGCCAACGGCTTGGACATACTGCGAGTAACTGTGCTATGAAGTATAGGTGCGTCAAGCGTGCTAATGAGCATGAACCGGGTAAGTGTTCGATAGAAAAAAATTCACCGGCAGATAAAGCGAAAATATTTTGCACTCTTTGCAAAAACTTTGGACAACCTGCTTCGTATAGGGGTTGTCCAAAATACTTGGAGCTAAAACAAAAAATGTTAAGTAAAAAAGAACAAATCAAAATTAACAATGAAAATAAATTCAGAATGTATTCTAATTTCGTAAATAAAAATGTTTCTTTCGCTAATGTTGCAGGTAAAGTTTCGGATAATGTTGGATCTCCAAATCAAAATTCTAGTCAAAATTTTATGACAGAAATAAAATCGATGCTACTTAGCATCCAAAGTCAGCTTAGTAGTTTTAAAATTATGTTGAAGAAAGAAAAATCCAGGATTGATGTCCTGTTTGAACCGATGAGTTCTGGTAACATGGATGGCTAGACAGACAGCGGGTAGTCATTCTATTTAAATTCTCTACATATTATTTCAATTAATGTGAACTCTTTAATAAAAAATCAAAGAAGGGCGAGTTTACAGAACCTGTTAGAAACTCGGAAGCCAGATATTGTTTTAATTTCAGAAACTAAATTGAATAGTAAACATGTTTTAGAATTTCAAAATTATAATTTGCATCGGCGGAATAGACCAAATTTACAGCAAGGTGGTGGCACTGCGGTGTTGGTGAAGAAACCTTACGAATTCAAAATTGTTAAAAATAGTGTAATCAATAATTTTAAATGTTTAGAAACTTCGGTTATCGTTTTCAAAATTTCGGGTTCGTGTAATTTATTTGTAATTTCGGCATATGCTCCAAAAATTAATGATTCTAGTTTGTTTCTTGAAGAGGTTGGAGCTTTATTTAAAATTTTGGAGTTGGAAAAAGATGAACATTTTTATATATTGGCAGAAGATTTGAATTCCAGACACGGAAACTGGAATAACAGTGTTTCCAATACGAGGCGGAACCAATTAAATCGCTGGTTTGAGGAAAATCAGGTGTTGTTTAAGGCAAACTTGCTAGGCACAGATATACCATCATTCCCCAGTGGAAATTCTTTTATTGACCTAAGTATTACTGACGTGAGACTTAATATTAAAAACTTCGACGGGACAAACATAAATTGTTTACAAACACTACCGTATGACAGTGACCACTACGCGGTTAGCATTGAAGCTAGTTTGGATAATACACCATTTCGGCTTTTGACAAAGGAAGACATTCCAAGATTAAATTATCGGTATACGGATTGGACTAAATTTAGTGCGGAATTTAAAAAACTTTATCGGGAAAATTCGGGTATTTTACTGGTCGCGAATAACAGAAATTTATCTAACATTGAAATCGAAACATATTTGACTCATTTGAATGACGCAATTCATAAAACGGTTGATAAGACAGTTCCCAAAATTAAATCTAAAGACTCGGTTAAATGTTATTTGAACAGAACTATTTCGAAATTGCAAGCAATTAAAAGTAAACTCTTAACTCAAATTAAAAACATTTATCGGCGGTTTCAAAATTACAACAACTCGTATCTTATTCGGCTTAAATCTTTATTAAAAAATGTAAATCAGCTTATTCAGGAAAATTTTAAAATTTCGATTAATAAATATTGGTAAAACAAAATTAAAACGTTAACGTAATTAGGCGCGCTCAACTTAATACAGAAAATTTACAATTATCAAAATTTTTACGAAATTAACGACGACGAAAATAAATTAAACGTAATTGGCGCGGCATTTGAACAAATTTACATTGTTAATTCGGTCCATAATCAAAAATTTTTCCTCGATCATGAAATAATCTTCAATGCTAATCAATTTCGACTGGATATGGAAGAGAGTCACGACAGAAACGATACAGTGACTAACTTTGACGACGACAAAACATCGAATGGACTTTCGGCTTACCAAACGGACGACTATTTTATAAAATTTGACGATTTAAAATTCATTTTTCGGCGACTAAACAATAAAAAATCTTCGGGAAATGATGCTGTGCCAAATATTGTTCTAAAGCATCTGCCCGACATTATAATAATGCAATACTGTGCCATATTCAACAACGCCTTGAACAACACTTATTTTCCCATTCCAAAGCCTGGAAAGGATAAAAGTGATCCCTCGAACTTGAGAGCGATAAATCTCCTGCCAAATATTAGTAAGGTCTTCGAAATTATTATAAATTATCAGTTAGTTAAATTCTGTGATAGCAATAATATTATTCCGGAAAATCAGTTTGGTTTCAAGAGCCAACACTCGACAGTGCACGCCGTTAATAAACTCGTTTCGGATATTAATTGGAATTTAAATAAAAATTATTGTACGGGCGCGGTATTAATTGATTTCGAGAAAGCTTTTGACACGGTTTGGATTGACGGACTTATTTTTAAATTAATTAGTATAAACTTGCCAAATGTTATCGGATATGTTATCGGACAAAAATTTTTTAGTAACGGACGGGATTAATAAATCAAATTTAACGTTTAGAGTATGGAACGGACTCCAACAAGGGATGGTTAACTCGCCCATTTTATACAATATTTATACAAGTGATTTGGTGAAAAATTTGGAAAACGGTATAGCTTACGCGGACGATTTGGTAATTTATAGATTTAGAAATAACATTGACGAAATTAGGAGACTCTTGCAAAATGATTTCGACAAAATTCAATATTATTGCAGTGATTGGAAATTAAAAATTAATGTTAAAAAATGTGAAACTATTTTGTTTAGGCCGCCTTTAAGCAAGGTCTCTCGAAATATTAAGCAAAATTGGAAAAAATTATTTGTCGTACAAAATCACACGGTTGAACAAAAAACGTCGGTAAAATATTTGGGTGTAGTTTTGGATCAATATCTTTATTATAATGAACATATTAAAATTCAATTAGGAAAAGCTAAAAGTGCATTTAACAAAATTCGTCAGTAATTCTTTTCAAAACATTTAGACAAAAAAGTCAAAATTATTTCGTATAAAACGTTAATACGGTCAATTATTGTATACGGTTGTCCCATTTGGTTTAATTTAAGTTCGGCTTACATGGAAAAATTACGCGTGTTCGAGAGACATTGTTTAAGGGCGTGCCTAAGCATGTATAGAAATCTAAATTCTAATAGACTTCATTACATTTCAAACAAAAAACTTTACGATGCGGCCCAAATTAATAGGATAGACAATTTTATAATAAAACAAATACGGAATCATTTTGCAAGAGCCTCAGTAAATCAAATCCGCTAATTAGGGGGCCGACCTGTCCATCACCAGAATATTTTAACAGGATAATCAATTCTGGATTTGTCCCTCCAGAGTGCTTTATTTATTTGGATACAAACGGCATGATTCATTTGGCGTACTTATACTTTACCATATTTATCGAAATTATTGTAATAAGAAAATTTAGTACCCACCTCACTCATTATCAACGGACACTGACATTTCTCTTCGTTTTGACGTCAAAATTTCAAGTGAAGATTTTCAAGATTTGCAAAAGATTTGGAACAATAAATATTGGTGGAAATAAAACGCTATGCAAAATTAAATGAGTAAAAATTAAGTTACCGTTTATACTTTGTCACTTTAATTAAGGAAGTCGAACGCAAATATATTAAGTGAAAGGAAACACTTTTTAAGGTTTCCTTGTCTAGTTACGTAGTATAAGTTTTTGGCCACTTTTTCTTGTATTTTCTAAATTGTTAAAATATATTAAATAATTAATAGTGATAGAGGATAGTGATAGATATTAAGATTAAAATTATAATTCAAAATTTAGAGTACTCTATGCAGAGTCAGTAAGTTTTTTTAGAATGTTTATTTAGGCTAAGTGTTTGTTATAATGAAACCAGACAAATCTTTTTACTTACGTTTCAATCTTTATTAGTTTTTACTCTAATACGCGTATTTCGGCAGATTATGCCATCTTCGGAGAGTTTACAATTGGAAACTAAAGGTTAAAACACTGTACAGGTTCTATATACCCTAATACACTAGTTTTGTTTTGCTACATATACTTATTGTGATTGCGAGAGCGTTGCCAAATATTGTTATAAATTTTTTACTATGAAATTTGTAAATGGGGATGTAATTTATTCTAATTGATCATTTAGTAGTAATTTACCTTTAATTAAAGCTTCTTTTATTCTACATGATTCTAAAATGTCCAATTTTGAACCTTTCTTTTCAATATTTAATATTTTTAAATTATCTATGCTGCAACTGTGGTTCTTTTCTATTAAGTGTTTGGCTACGTTCGAATTTGTATAGTTATTTTTGGTTGCTGCTAAAAATAATGAGTACGATCCAAATATTATAGACAAATTAATTTTAAGAAAAAAGAAGACGATAGTAGAAAAACTTTTATATATGGATGTATCAGACAATGACATACAGAGTAAAAAATTGATAAAACTTAATTATGTAGGAAAAATTAGTAGAAAAGTAGAAAGAACTTTAAAACAAACATGTGATTAGTAGAAAAGTAGAAAGAACTTTAAAACAAACATGTAATTTACGTGTGGGTTTTTATAATAGGAATACCTTATATGATCTAATTGGTAATAATAAAGGAAAAACTGACAAACTCCAAAAATCAGGGGTGTATCAAATTAGTTGTAATGATTGCGAGAGTGTATATACATGACAAACGGGACGTAATTTTAAACTCCGCTATAAAGAACATATAGCAGCAACCAAAAATAACTATACAAATTCGAACGTAGCCAAACACTTAATAGAAAAGAACCACAGTTGCAGCATAGATAATTTAAAAATATTGAATATTGAAAAGAAAGGTTCAAAATTGGACATTTTAAAATCATGTAGAATAAAAGAAGCTTTAATTAAAGGTAAATTACTACTAAATGATCAATTAGAATTAATTACATCCCCATTTACAAATTTCATAGTAAAAAATTTATAACAATATTTGGCAACGCTCTCGCAATCACAATAAGTATATGTAGCAAAACAAAACTAGTGTATTAGGGTATATAGAACCTGTACAGTGTTTTAACCTTTAGTTTCCAATTGTAAACTCTCCGAAGATGGCATAATCTGCCGAAATACGCGTATTCGAGTAAAAACTAATAAAGATTGAAACGTTAGTAAAAAGATTTGTGTGATTTCATTATATTAGTAATGATGTTTCACAAAATACCCACGGTGGATTCAATTTCAAGTAAGTGTTTGTTGTTAGCAAGTAAGAATTTTATATCTTCAATTTTGGCACAATAAAGAATTCAAAAAGCAAAAAAAGCATTTGTCATTGGAATTGTAGTTGTGAGTTCGAGCCCAGGTGACTAGACGGCTTTTTTTTTGAAGTTTCGATTTTATTTTCCTCAAACCATTTTTTTTGGTATCCTTCGAAATCAGTGTTTAAATCATTATCCTTGAATACAAAACAGCGAGAGCTTGGTGATCCAGCCAGGATCCTGCCTCAGTTATTGCTTCTGAAGCAAGAAGCAAAAAAACGAGCTCGGTATAATGAGATTTCGAGGCTCGAGCGCCTCTACAAAAAAGTAGCGGATGCCCTCGAAGAGCAGCGCCTGGACAGGGCGGTTTCTCAATAGATTCGTACACTCATAATCTGAGTTCAGCTTTCCAATTGAATGTGTAGGATAGTCTCTCTGAATACTGGGAGCTGAAGTGCACCTACACGTCTACACGCAATTTTCGAAGACATAAAACATTGGAATACTGACATCGCACTCTTACAGGAGACAAATTTCACACTCGACACATTTACACAACTCGAAAGAAACACTATTTTACACAAAGGTTACACAGTTTTTGCCACACCAGCTCCTCGTAGAGGATCTGATGTGGCAATTGCTGTGGCGAACAGTTTTACACTACCGTCTCCTGTATACACAGACATCTGCTCAGGTTTGGCGTCTTCCTTAGAATTCGTCTTGCGAGACAAAACACTAAGGATAGTAAACGTGTACCTGCCGGCCGCATGACCAGTGTCGCATCTTGCGAACTTCGATGGTGAAGTTATCCTTGGGGGTGACTTCAACTGCACACTGGATTCTGCGCTCGACCGCCATTCCGGAGTTGAATTCAACTCAGTGAACGCGGGACGATTACGGAACCTAGTCAGACAGCTCAACCTTGTCAATGTCTACCGACTTTACGTCTCGTCTAGCCTTTTTCGTTAGTGTCACTCATGAAGTGTGTCCATTAAGTGATCACCTTCTTGTTGTGGCGACTAGCAATTTGGTCAAAAAGCGAACTGCTTACTGGATTTTCTACAATAGCTTGTTGAATTCAGAGCAGTTCATTGAAGAATTCATACAGTTTTGGCATCAACGGTGAGAAATGAAAAATGACTACGCGAACCTTAGTCCTTGGTGGGATGTTGGAAAGCTTCAGATTCGGTCATTTATCGAGACGAGATTCAATCGAAGCAGGTATATAGCATCGAGTTTGACGGCCAAAGTCACCCGGATTGGTACGCTTCTGACTGCGTAACCAGAATTGCTCTCGCAATACGAGAGATTAAGAGAACGGCTGAGAGTATAAAACTGCAAACATAGTTTGGATTTTGTACTCCGAAATCAGTCGCGCTGGTTGCGAGAGGGCGAGTCTCCGACCAAGTACTTCTTCCAGACAACACAACGAGGAACGACGTACCACTTCTTGTGAAGTAGACTCGATTCTTGCCGAATCTGGGCAACTCCTACACGGAGACAAGGATTATATCCGAAACTAATGCACACAGCTATATGCTGCACCGACGTTGCCAACATCTTCGTCCACTGATGATTTCTTCCAGTACGTTCCTGCTTTCTCTAATGAAAGTAGAGAATTCCTGGACAGAGCATTAACCCTCGACGATATGCTCACCTCTACGAAGGATCTTCGCCGTCATACCTCTCCTGGTTATGATGGTCTAACTCCAGAATTTTTTCTACGCTTCAGGAATCTTTTGATTCCAGACCTAAGGGAGGTCTTCAGTTCTGCAGTGGTTGGACATACCGAATTTCCCTCAATTTGGCGGAGATCCGTTATGCGTCTAATATACAAGAAGGGAGATCTTCAGATAGTTTGCAAAGCAAGCGGAACTATATTAAGCTCAGTGATAGCTTCGGTAATACACCAGGAATAGTCCTACTGCGTTCCAGGTCGTACTATTTACGACAACATCGCCGTAGCAAAACATCTTTTCGCCTACCATGAAAAGACTGGTTCGCAGATGGCCATGATCTCGTTAGATCAAGAAAAGGCGTTTGATAGCGTCTCGCATGAGTATCTACTGAGAGTGCTCGATAAATTTGGGCTTCCGTCCAGATGGATTGATCTGTATAGAGATTCAATGATACTCATAAAGCATATTGGCCATATATTGTCAGACAACATAAAAATTTACCAGCAAATAGCCACTTCGTAAACAAATTCCAGAGGAAATTGCATATCCTCTTTCACGAAGTGGCTAACGGGTAAATTTTTCCTAGTACATCGCCTTGCTCAAGGTCTATCGGTGCTTTAACTTGATCAATCCAGTAAGTGAGAGGAAAAAGCTCTCACACACACGACCAAAAGCTTACCTAATGTTTAACGACTGAACACTGAACGGAAGTTATACGATCAAGAGCGAAAGCTCAAAGCTTTCAACCTTGATCAAAAAATTCAGTCAAATAAACAGGTAACTGGTCATGGGTAAAAAATGTGATAACAGAGTCCGGTTTTAACGTCGAAAGAGTAAAATAGCGTTTTTTGAGTAAGTTCTAAATACTTAAACGGGTCACGTTGGAAAAGAAAAAAAGGGGTCGTCGGAAGTTCATAAACGCAAGTGTACATAAATTAACCATTGATTTTTTTCTTAATTAAATGCAAGTGAACTTAAATTAATTGTTTATTGTGTTCTTAAATTTACTGTTTATTGGTAATTAAGTAGTGTTAAAATAAGAAATTAAGACAAGTGTTTTTAAATTAAAAAAAAGGGATTCCTGTTAGTGTTAACTATAAATGGATAAAGAGGCAATAAGAAATTAAGATAAGTGTTTTAAGTTAAAAAAAGGGATTCATGTTAGTGCTAACTATAAATATATAAAAAACCAATACGAAATTAAGACAAGTGTTTTTAGTTAAAAATAAAAAAGATTTCCTGTTAGTGTTACTTATAAATGGATAAAAAGCCAATAAAAAATTAAGGTAAGATATTAGTGTGGTGTTCCTGATGGCAGAAGATGGGTCGCTGAAAGCACGCTCTTTCGACCAGTAGCGGAGGGTGGGTTGGGTCTTTTGGACATGGTCGTTAAAATTCGTTGCCTTCAGATCAGAGCATTCCAACGAGTGTTCCGGTTTGAAGACAGCTTGATTTCTCAGCTGTGGGTAAGTTCCTTGGGGGGTGCCGGCGTAGGAAAGCATTGCTATCTGCTTTCAGTCCACCCACCCTATCCGCACGACTGGTCTCAGGAAATGATCTCTATGATCACGACCTGGGGCAGAATAAGACCGGCACTCCATTTGCAATGGGATGAAATTGGGTACGGCGATTTTTCAGCTATACCGATCAGGTTAAATTCTGAATTAGTGGATTCGGTGTTCAGTAATGCTCGAGGTGTAACAGCCGACACAGGACAGCTTACAGTTCTCGGAGATATCATTGATGCTTCTGGGAACATACTAATATACCCAAACACAACACAATTAAACGAATTGGTTGATACAGCAAGAAAGCGTTTCAGCCAACTCAGTACCAGGTCGCCTGGCACAGAGGTGGTGAACGCTTTCGTATTGAATCAACCGCGCATACGCCATTCAGTACACTTTCAACACGTCGGCTGCGTGATCTGTTTGTAGATGCGTTACCTGCGGAACACTTAGGTGTTAATATATGGAGCGCACGTCTCGGGGTAGAATTGGAAATAATCGGAGGGGTGACTAGCAGAGTGGTCTACAGTTATCCGTCCAATTATAGAGACTCTGATGTAGCATTAAAACTGCTACATCATAGCCTCGTGCATCCAAATCAGCTGTCGCACAATTACCAGAGCGTTCAAAGAGTCTGCACGGTTTGTGGGGGTGAAGGAACTTTGCTCCACCGACACTTCACATGCCCGGCCTTGTGCCAGATAATCTGCCCGCGTTTCGGCATTACTAGAACATCGTTTTTACTGGGGCCAAGGACATGTAACCAGGTGAATTGTTTAATTAGCTTTGTTCTTACACTAGTTCAATCAACAGTTCATTTGTATTGCATGCGGATAGAGCCTGGGCAACAGGCCACAGACACACAGTTACATACACGTGCACTTAAGAGACACTTCGTTGTTAGGCTGAGTAAACGACTCCGTCTCAAGTTCCTAGCAACGAACGCCGACACATTCAACTGTACTTGGAGCCGCTAGCGTCGGTGCAGAATGGTAGTCTCACTTTTCACTGGTGACAATAAGCCGCAGCCTTGTAGCATCTTGTACACGGAGCTTCCCTCCGCTTTGGATTTCCTGCAAGTGCTGCGGGGAAAGTGATTCTCCCGTTGGGGGAGAAGAACTGAGAGGATGATGGGATCAGTTTGCAGATGTCTATGACACTGCAGACTGGTCCCGCGGGACTCTATCGCGTTCAAAATTTCTCGTACGTTCGTCTAGAACACTTGATGCTGAGTGTTCCGGGGGAGTAGAAAAGTGGTTAACGTTCCTGCGGAGATCGTTTTTGCTTGAACGCAAGCAGGGGTTTTCGATACAGTGACTCCGCCCGGTGCTACGTCTATCCACGGGAATACTCAGTGTTCAGCGTTCCAGTTATCCAAATTTTCGGTTTCATTTTCGGTTCTTTCTTTTTCTTTAATTTAGGTTAAATTGAAAACAATTTCAAGGAAGTCTTCCTGTAGCTACCACTTACCGGGTAACCTTCTAAATTTTTTGTTCATTTTTTATTCATTTTTACAAGTTTTGATACTACGCCGGTTATTCTTGTCCCTTATTCTTTATCGTTTGTTTCACGTTCTTGCTATTTTACTGTTCTTGTTCATTTTATTACTCTTGTTCTTTTTTGTTCTTATTCATTCTATTGTTCCTTAACCATTTTTTGTTTCTGTTTATATACAATTAAATTATTATTAATTATTATATAGGTTACAATTTATAAGTTAAGTTTCTCTTTTATGTGTCTTTTTCTAGGAATTTTACAATTTTACTTTTATAACGTTTGTGCCTAATAAAGTGCCTTATCTACATTAAAAAAAAATATTATTATTAAAAATAAAAGAGTTACGTGCATACCATGGAAAACTGAGATTTATGAATCACCCTGTAACTTCCCCCCCTGCCATACAATGTTTTTGTTTTTCTAGGTCAGAGCTATCATTTGTATTCGTATTGATCTCTAGAAACTTTACACCCTGTATGTGTAGTTGTGTAACACTTGTATCGAACTCTGAAATGGGGATAGCGGGGACAGTGTGCTAACGTTAAACTCAAAGTTTTCCCGTTTTTCGCTATTATTTGCGAATCTGCACATCTGAAACAATACACACCTTTAAATACTTTAATTTTGGAGAGTTTAATACACGGGTATATAGGGGATTTCAAAGAAAACAAGAAAAAAGTGAGTGCAAAACTTTCACTCATCTTTTAAATGTGTTATCCGGATTTGAATGGACCAAATGTTATGGAAAGAAGGTGGATGAGTTTGATTGAATGAAAAAAGAAAACTCTTTAAACTAGCACTGTGGACTTTATTTGTCTACAAAATGTGACTGGCAAGAGCAACTTATACTCTGGTATAAAGTGATGGTGTGATGCTGTTGACATCATACGTGGGAGTCTATCGGTTTCCATTCTTTCTCTTACAAGGCAGTGGCGTCGGTGCATTGGTTCTTCTTCATCAGCCTGAAGAAGAAATCCTCCGACGGCTTCCTGACTGGCATCGCACTGAATGATGAATGGCTGGCTGAGCAATGGAGCTCTTGTTAACTTTTGTTAGAGGGCTATGAATGCATCATTGGCTTCGGCGGTTCAGATAAACTTGTCGCTCTTCTTTAAAGTATCCGTGATCGGAGATGATACCGCCCCGTTCAGTAACATGCAGCCATGCTAAGGAAACGACGTATCTGTCGTACCGTCTTGGGCATGGTCTATTCTACGATCGCGGATACCTTATCTTGATCCGTCTTGATGCACTCATTTCCAATTAAATATCCAAGATATTTAATTTCCTTCAAACGAAATTTGCTCTTTTCTGCTTTAACTGTTAGGCCCACCTTTCGCAAGCACTATGCCACTCTCGAAAGTGTAGCCAGGTGTTCAGAAAAATCTTTGGAAACCACTAGAAGGTCATCTAAGTAAATAAAGACAAATTCCTTCAGGACTGGTGGTGTGACCTTGTCCATTAACCGGCACATGGTTTGTGGAGCATTGCAGAGGCCAAAGGGCATCACTGTAATTTGGTGAAGAGGATGTCCTGGTACAATGAATTCTGTGTTTTCGTGGGAGTTGCTTTCAAGTGGTATCTGCTAGAAAACATCCTTCATCCTTGCGGAAGGGGATACGCAACCTTTTTCGTCAACGCATTGTCTTTACTCGCGTCGAAACATAGTTGGACCTTTCCGGGCTTTCTGACAAGTACCAACGGGCAAGCTCATTGCCAGGAGTCGTACTGAGAGGGTCTGTCTACTATGGTATAGGTGTTTCGGCATTTACCTCATCCAGTCTCCTTAGACTGCTGTGGTGTCTCCGGGAAAGCATCTGTCGGAAAGTGTCCGTGACGTGCACCGGAGGTGTCGAACCTCGATGGAATTCCGACTTCTGTTCCTCCCACATAGGCTCAGGATGATAGGTTAAGTACTGCCAGTACCACTCTAAAGGTCTGTCCTTCAAGATGGTAGTAAAGTTTTCGGCCATTAAGTTATAGTCACTACACAAAGGTTTTCGTGCTATCACCTCGGCTCAAAAGATGAACTCTTCAGCTCGTAAGTGTCCTCATTGGACTAGCACTATTTCATCGTGATGTGTTGGCTTCACCGAAACGAGCTTGTATCTGGTGAAGGTGTCTGTATACAGATTCCGCAGCCTTAGGCTGCTGTATATGCATGTTCTGCACCTGTTGACTGATCTGTCGGGTTTTCAGTTCCGATAACTCGCCCCTAAGACCAGCCAACAGAGCTTGTATGCTTGGATAGGCACATTGAGGAGCCGGTTTCGGACTAGATTCCTGCATTCGCGGGTTTGAAGTTTCTAAAACGCCCGTGCTAGCCACCTGCTGAGGTGGTGAGCGTAACATTTTGAAATTACTGGTAGTCAGACGTCTATAAGTTACGCAACACAACTGCGTTTTTGGTACTCCCACTCGGTAGTGAAATAAAACAAGTATAATAGCTTAACTTAATCGATCTGAAAAGCCCAAGTTTAAAAAAGCTAAACTATAGTTCAAGCAGAGCTGGACAAACTAGCGGACTTTTATTTTTGAAATCTATTTGACCGTTCAATAAACAACAACCACCCTGCTTAGCTTTTCTTATCTCAAATTTATATTTCATAAACGTCTAAAATTTTTTGATTTCTTATTTCTCTCAATAATTCCATATTATTTTCATCAACTTTATGGCAACTATTAAAGCACACTAAATGCTTGGCTAAACTAGATTTATGGAATTTTCCTTCATATCTTATCAATTTTATCCATTTTTTTAACTTGGGTTTTTCAGTCGTTGCCCTGATGATGTTGTAGCAAGACAAAACGCTTCGGCCCTCGATTTATTCCAATTTATGAAACTATTACAAGTGTTTTTAATATTTATATAATGTGTTTCGTTAGGAATAGTGAGTGCTTAGAAAATTTATGCAAATAGCAAATGAAAGTTTTTATACTAAAATTATTGTTTGAGTTTATTTTCAATTAATGTTTAGTTAGGAATAGTGACTGTTAAGAAATTTATGCAAATACTACGTAAAAGTGAAAATGTTTATACTATAATTATTGTTTGAGTGTATTTTCAGTTAATGTCTTCAGTTACGAATAGTGAATAGTGCTCCGCTATAATGGTAATTATTGTTCCAATCCCTACTGTACTGTACTCTAACGATGTTTTAAATAAAAATAGAAACTGCTAAGAAAATCTGAATACTAGGTGAAAGTTTTTTTCGTTTCGGTGGACCTTGATTTCCGATATAATCACCCTTAAATATGTTGTTAAATGCCAGACCAGTTTGCGTAAATTGAAGAGAAAATAGGGTATCTGTTCCTTAACGGGGTAAAAAAATCAGAATAAAGCAGTGGTGCAGCATTGGCTAACTTAAAGAAGGTATATAGAGAAAGTACTGCCAATTCGATATACCAAATTAAGAAAACAAAAGCTTCTTCCCTCCCATATGGTCACTATTTCCGCTATTTTTCCTGCCCTTTCGCGCACCATGTACATTTACAAATTTGCTGTCAAATGACAAATGGCGCGAAAGTTTATTTTCCTCTCGGTAAAGTGCGCGCGCGAATTGCATTGAAAAGACTGAATCGATTACATCGAAGAATTATCGTGCAATAAGTGTAAGTTTATTAATTTTGTTAACATTAGAGTGTACAGAAAATCCTAGGGCAAATTGTTATGTTTTCATTCTTTAATTTAGCTTTTTGTTTCTTATTTATTTAGTCTGTCAGATCCTCGTTCACTTTGGTCCTAAAATCTAGCAAATTATGATATTTCATACGTTGTGATCTGCCTAAGAGTACATCGCTTGGCTTCATCTTTCTTACCGAGTGAATATTATTGTTATATCGTTCCACGGAAAAATTCATAATTTTTTTCAGAGATGTCTTTAGAGTAGAGTGAACTCTTTCTATCCTTCCATTTACCTCGCTTTTTTGAGACGGTATCTTGTATAACTCAATCCCCAATGTTATGATAAAATTGGATATGGTGAGACTGATAAATGTCTTCTCATTGTCTATCACAAGAATTTTGGGTACTGTGAAGGAGTGCAGTACTTTAACTTTTTTATCCCTTAGGTGTATTACTGATTTATCTTTAGGCAGTGTTTATTTGCGCCACCGTGTACTCCGCCATGTCACCGTCTATTCCACCGTGTCCGTGTCAATTGCATCCGTGTAAAAACAACGCTCCGTGTTATCGACGAAGTTATTTATAATGTGCTCCGTGTCCGTGTCAACAACGAAATTGTTTATAATGTACTACGAGTGTCCACCTTTGGGAAATTACTCCGATCAATACGATTGTTTACAATACATGGCGACATAAATTTGTGACAAGTAAGTAAACCTGTGTTAATTAATAAATAATCATAAATTTGGAGAATTTACGTTCTCCAAAGTACTTGTTGTTTCTCTTACAGCATTTTTTAATAAATATCGATTTTCAGTTGAGAGTAATTGCCAATTAATGGGAAATAAAATATTACAACGTCAAAACAGTCTTCATTATTGTCCATCAAAGAACATAGGAAGCTCACAGCTCCTCACTCAGATGTATGTCATGTGCGTACTTTGTAAGAAATAACATCCCAAGACTGATAATGAAATAATCGTAAGTTATATCGAAGGAGGAAACGCACCGAGACGCTCACTGGATGTGCAAAAAGTGTGAAGACAGTCAGCCAAGTAGTCGAGATCCCAACGAACCGGAAAATGCCATGGTTAAAGCAAACACTAGAAAAGTATGCATTGGCCAGGAGCATGACTAAATTGCCATACGACGTGAGCCATACATTTTGTATTCTCTTTTTGCTATTTAACTTAAATAAACCTATAAATCGCAACATGCAAAACCGATCATAATTTTTATTTACAATCTTTTTCTAATTTTTCTTTGATATTCTCAATTTTCAGCTTTATATTTTCTCAAGTACTGAAGTTACGTTTACATGATAAATTTCAAGTCAATCAAACAAAATTTTCTGATTTACTTGAGTGAAGTAAGCTTGAAGTCAATGCGCGTTTACATGATATTTTGGTTACTCGAAATTTACTTGAAGCTTACTGGAAGTATGCATGCAAACGTACTGTATATCTGTTCATTAGGGTTCCAATAAACTCATAAATTCTTATATTCCTACAGCCTGCATTGCTGAATTGGGATGCACATCATAGGGCACATGGTCAACGCAGCACAAATTTATGTTTATTGCGGACTGGCAAATTGTACATAGAAATGTAGCAGTGTTCTTGTAAGCAATGGTTGCATGAAAAATGTCAGCTGTTTGCAGAATACTTTTTAAAGCGGAGACAGGTAAACTGCCAATGACAATATTTCTTCGTACAATCAAAACTGTAGAATGAAATTACCAATGAGAACTGGAGTAATTTACAATTACCTGCTAGAGTGAGCACATAGTGAACCGAGTGCACAAGCAACTATTTTGTTGACCAATTATAGGAATACGTTCAAGTTCGGCTGAAAAACAAAGGGGGCTACGTGTTAGAAGACTATCACCACCATGTTCTGTTGTGAATATTCTCACGACTGTAGTCGAAGATGACTCTGTTTTGCGCTCTACTTGGACGCTAAAAACGTAACAATAACAAAAATCTAGGGTCTACTACTTTTTTTACTAGGGCACAAATGGTGCATAGATGCGAGAGCAATATTTTTATTATATAAGAATGTAATTATAGAGTTTGCCATTCACCGCTACTCAATCAGCATTTAAAGTTCAGCTTGGAAATTGGATTGGATGGTCTTGATGGTTTTCCCTCTCTCTTCCGGTTGATCTCCGAATGTGATAAGTTTAGCTAAAGGTTAAGAGAAAAGAACAAAATGTAAAAAAAAGTTTTTGTTAAAGCAAGGCTACGATTCAATTATTAGTATTTGAAATAAACCTGTATGAAATAGTGCTGATTCATAGACAACTTATTTTCCACACAATTGCCCTGGATCCTCAGGAATGTAGATCATCAAACTCGTTCCACGTGCATGGTGACTCCTTTGAGGTTCGCTGTCCGCAGTAAGGTAACTACCTAGAATTAAAAGTGCTTGAGAAAAATTGCATAAGAAATCGATTGAGTTATTTTAGTCTTAAAGTGAGCACAGAAAACTAGCCTAAAAGATTCGTGTTCTGTCCTCCCAACTGAGATCTCCAGATTGCGTGTTTGCAGAAGTTTCCATAATTTATGCAATAGAAAACTCTGCAGGTCTCCCTAAACCACCTGAAAACAGACACAAACAGTTCACAAATTATTCCAGGCCGACGGCATAACCCAACTTTCTGGTCTGGAGTCTGAGGCATTCGGAGGCGTATAAGAAGACATTCAGGCAGAAAGCAGACAAATGTTACACTTCCTGACCTGAATGGCCCATTACACAAAATTGTTTCACTCGAGTATCTTTTTGGCTTAATATTTCCCGCACGGCACTATAAATAAACTCGCTAATCGAAATCGTAAACAAAAGTTGATCACGGTTGAAGCTTTCGGTAGGTTGACTGCCATTGACATTCAACTAAACGAAGCCGATTAACACATACACTTTCTTCATAAGCTGTACACGACGTCTCCATTCTCTCCACGGCCACCACATTTTCACAACGTATACACTACATCTGCAAATACGGAAATTTGGTGATTCGGTTGTTGACCCCGGCTTACTTGGAAGCACCCAGCGAGAGAACTTGTTTAAACTCGTGTCTTCAACTAGGTCCCCCCTGGCAAACCTTAGGAACTTGGATCACTGGTCACTTTGTACCCTTTTTCGTACAGGAACTTTACACTTTTTTGCCACTCGCCTACTAGAACACTTCACTACACACACACTCCCGATTCCGATGACGAACTGAACAATTAGGGCGCATTACCGAGGCCAAGACCATATCGTAGCGCGGATAAACGACGTCTGTAATTTATTTAGGTCCTGGCATGCCTCCCATCTAATAAAAAGTGTTCATAATAGAGATATAAAAAAAATTAAAATGAGTGTATCATTTGTTGATTTTGCAATTTGTGTAGGATTAACGTTCTTCGACATGTCACCAGCCTTGAAAAGTCCCTTAACTCCACCCATTTTCTTAACAACAGCTGCAAACTTTGTGTAGTGAGTAATAAGTTTTTTAACTTCTTTTTGTGTAACACCTGAGTTCTGCGCTACGTGCACTGCTCTAGAAGGCTGTTTGCTAAATAATTTTGCACTGTCTCTGTTATCCAATTCTCCATCCGACATACTATCAATAGTTATTATTCGGTTTATTCGAGCCACCGATTCTTGCTCTCCGCCTTTCGTCATAGAGTCTTGAGAGAAAGCTGGCATTATTCCCTAGAAAAGTTGTTACATTGTAGAGATATCTAATAATCTAAATTTACTGAGTCTTACCATAATCTGGGACCGCCATTTTCATTATATTTTGAAACTTCGTGCATATCTCGAATTGTAAATTGGCAATATTTAATTTTTTGAAGTAGTTCCTCATTATCGTCCAATTTTAGTTCGTTCACTTTGTCAATAAGCCCTTCGATATCTCCCATGCCAAGAAGCTTACTTACTAACAGTTTGGTTTGAACGGTTCCAGATCTTCAATATGTTCCCCTGTTCCAATGAAGATAATTGGAGATTTTGTTGCTGCAACACTATTTTAATAAACTATTTTCCTTATAAATGTTAACAAGAATTTAGGTCTGTTCGAGGAGGCCACTCCGAGTGGCGCAGATCTCGACTCGACCCTACTCGGATCCAAAAAGAGCGGGTTATAAAAGAACAGCGTACAGCTCTACTCTAATCCGATTAGCAAAAGCACATTGGTTGCAGCACTCCACTCTTAACAGCTGACTGTCACTGTTTTGAATCGAATTATCATTCAACTCATTTTTAGAAAACAAATCTCTCTCTAATTTTTTTGCAGTATTTGGCGAGAATGTTAGACAAAATATCTTTTCTCAAGAATTCACCATTGCAGCTTTATTTATTTTGCAGCACAATACAATTTTAACTTGATTAACAAAAAGTCAAACACATCCAAATCACTCTATCTTAAACGTCAAAAAGCTGCACATTATTTAAAGCAGGAGCAGAAAAGTTCGCTCTAAAGTAATCTAGATTGCCACCCTTTTTTCAAATAACATAAAAGGAGTGGAAAGGAGTATCACTCTTTTCTCAACGAACGCAAAAAGCGCAAGAAGATTGCTACTCTTTTCTCAAATAACACAAGTAGAGACAAAATCGCTCTAAATAACTCTTTTTGACTCCGAGTGGCGTCAACGAACAGACCTTTTATCTAACTTACGCGGATAGAGGACCTCCACTTTTTGCATGTCCACCTAACGTTGTTTTTATAACCGAACCAATATGTACTTTCCCTTTGAACGGTCTAGCTTGAGATTCACAAGCCTATCCTATGGTATGGCTCTCAGTTTATATTAATTTATCACATAATATTGCTATTGCATTCGCTACTGCCGACATTTCTTGAAACAACGATTCTTCTTGGTTATGTCTCCCACTAGTATCAACAATTATCATCTCGAACCCTTCCTTCTTTAACATTTCTACAAAATCCTGGGCTATAACGACTGGATCAACTTCTCTTTAACTGCCATAGAACGGTATTCGCGCTTTAGTTTCATTTTGTTTGATTTGATTGCACCAACCCGGAATGTGTCAGCGCAGACTAAAACAAGACTTCCAATTTTTCTTTTTATAGTGATAAGCTAGTCGTTGTTTTTCCAGAACCTTGCAAATCTACAAATATTATAATATTGGGGCGTCCTTTAATGGGTTGGTATGGTTTAACATCAAAGTAGCAAAGTATGTACCTTAATCAATTCCTTGAAGACTGCATATTGAATCATTCTTCGTTTGTTGAGTCGTTTTGTTGCTAAACCCGGCTCGACTGCATTGTTACAATGCATATTTCAATACAAATTACAAAACCTTTGAGGTGATTTAGAACCGTCATAGTGACATTTACCATGTAATTAGTTGAGTTTTTCGTGCTTTCGCGTAAATGTTGTACCACAGCACTGCGCCATAGAGCAGCCAAATTTAAAACAACCGGATGAGGGAACATTCTCCGTGCAGGTTAACGAACCTGGGCCATATTGGCGGTACTTTCTCTATATACCTTCTTTAGGCTAACTTACCTGGTGTTCCCCAATAACATTAATAACAATAAATTGACGCAGCTGGCAGAATTAGGAAAGGCTGGTTGAAGTCAAAACAACCGTAATCGCTTTAAAACCCCTGTTAAGCCTATGATAAGACTTAATCGAAGAAAGGGTGCCGGGTCAGTCATTGACAAGACCAAGAATTTTAAATTCAATATGCTTTTTGTTCAACGAAAAAATTGCCTTAAAACTAAATAAAAATTAAATAAATTTCAAATAATAAATAATTCAAACAATAAATAATTCAAAACAATAAATAATTTGATAAACAAAATCAATAATAATAAAACATAATAAATTCAAATACATAAAAAGAATTCAAAAAAAGAAGAAGGAGCAGGTGACCAATCCAATTAGTTTTCTGTGAAAAGAAAAGAGAGAAAACGAGATTTGTTTCTGTAATAGAAATATTTTGCTGAACACTAAACAGTGGCCGAAAACAGCACCAAGAAATTCTAAACAGCACGAATTGTAGCCGAAAACAGCACCACAACTTGAAATGGGGATAGGGAAAATGAGAAAGGGAATATTTGCTGAAAAGGAAGAATTATTAAAAATAAAAATAATAAAATGCTGAAATCAGCAATACCTTTGAATAAAATAAATAATAAATGTAGAGAAATCTCTAAAATTATACCGAAAGCGGTTTGAATCAAACGACTCGTTTGAGTTCTGAAAGCAGAATGATTTTTGCTTGGCGTTTGTTTTGACAATATTTATGAATATTTTAATTGCTTTTGTTAAATTATAGGAAATGTCGATGGGAAGGACACGCTGGAACATGAAGGATGCTGAGATACTTGACTAAGTACAGGTAAGACAGATAATTTGGTATAAATCTTTTAATTTGTGAACGACACGTGTTCACCCAATTCCACATCGAAAGACAGGAACACAAACAGAAAAGGTAAACTTACTAGCTTTTATTTGCAGTTTTATCTTTATTTTTCCTCCCGCAGTCTTCTCAAACCGTAGACAATTGCCGTCTTCAATATGAACGCGACAGCTGCGTTTCGCGGCGAACATCTCATTCCAGGGAATGGGCTGCGTGCACAGGTCCGGCTTTACTATGAAGTGACGAATATTGGAAATTCTAGCGGCTGGTTTTGAAATTTGCCCAGCCGAAGTTGAAGGACTGACTGCTGGAGGTTTTGGGCCCTTAGTGGTCGGTACTGGACGTGGCCGTGTCGGGTTTCGAATCCATGGACCAGTGGTCGAGCTTCGAATGGCGGTCTAAATGGTTTCAGCCTTTGTGTAGGTGTAATTTTCAGCAGGTTCTCCTTTAAATTATCTGTTGAGTTCTTCCCCCTTTTCTCTTCAGGCTCTGATTCTGAGGAACTCAATTCTGGCAAGAAGTCATTTAATAATAGGACATCATCCAATATTGGCAACGACATTTTTTTTTGATGCTATAGATAATATAAAACTAAATGAAAGTTGAAAACACTTATTTGTATTTTTATTACCAGAAATGAAAAATAAAGTGTCAGAAAAGAAACAAAAGAAAGAATAAACAAAAAATGCGAACAAAAACAACCGCGTTTTTCTTTTCTGACAGTGCTGCCAACGTTTGAGTGGCGAAATGTTACCGTCGTATTGTTGTTCGGGAAGATGAAGTAAATTTCTACATATCAAAAAATGCCCTGGTGTTATTACGTTGTAATCACAAGGATTATTTAACACAGCAAACAATGGTTGAAAATTTACACACGCCTCAATTTGATTGATGACAGTTCTTCAAATGTCAAGGTTGTTTGCTGCAAAATTTTGCGTAGATGTGTTTTTATTAATTTAACTCCGGCTTCCCAAATATCTCCAAAATGTGGAGCTGCTGTAGAATTAAAGTGCCATGTGATTCCTAATTCAGGCAGTTTTCCGGGCACTTTATTTAAAGTGTTACGTAGTTCCTTTTCTAATTCCTTTTGTGTACCAACGAAATTGGTACCGCAGTCGGAATATAAATGAGAAAACATGCCCCTTCTGCTAATAAATCTTTGCAATGCTGCAATAAAAGCAGCTGTAGTTGGATTGGAAACAACTTTAACATGAATGGCTATACTTAAATAGCCTTTTGTAATTTTTGCTTTATGAAGTCTTGACGGTTTGATGCCGATGGACCGGCATAGTCAACTCCAGTATGTTCCAATGGCAGAAATTGGTTGACTCTAGGAGTTGGCAAATTACTCATTATCTGTTTAGCCGGTTTAAGGTTGGTTCGGAAACAAACTATACATTTGCGTATTTGCTGGCGAATAGTGTTTCGGGAATTAATAAGCCAATATTTGTTACGTAATGTATTTAGAATTAATTGTGTTCCGCCATGTAAAGTGTATTTGTGTATTTGATCGATGATTAAATAAGTTACATCATGTTGGTTAGAAAGAATAATGGGATGTTTTTGGTTATATGTATGTGAGTGAGGAATTTTCTAAACGCCCCCCAACTCGAATAGTATTGTCATTTGAAATGAGTGGCTTTAAGCAAAGTAAGCGACCTTTTCTTGAAATAGCTTTATTTTGCTTTAAATCCTTGTACTCTTGAGAAAAACTAGTTTGTTTTAATATTATTATAATTTTCGTTACGGTGTTTTGTAATTCTTTGACAGTAAGGTATTTTGTGAAAAGTTTGTCCTTTTCTGAACGAGCATTAAAAATAAAACGTAAACAATAGGCAATTACTCGAATTAGTTTTGTGAAAGATGAAAATTTATTTAGTAAGGGTGGTTCCTCAATAGTGTTTGTAAAATTGTTAATTCTTCTTTCGTCTAGGTTGGTATTCGTGATATTGTATTTAGCACTTATCCACTCGTTATTTTTAATCCATGTGAGATCGTTCCACCAAATATCAAAATCTGGTAATTGCTTGGGTTGCAAACCTCGTGACGCGCAATCTGCTGGATTGTGTATTGATGACAGATGGCGCTATGAATGAGGTGGAATTGTGTCTTGGATTTGAGCCAAAAAAGTTTTCCATCGTGTAGGTTGACCGAGGATCCAAGCTGATGCTATTTCTGAATCAGTCCAAGCATATGTGGTGACATTAGAAAAATTCATGTCAATAGTGACTTGTCTGATCAGTTGAAATAGTAACAGAGCTCCACATAGCTCTAATCTGGGCAGAGTGACTGGTTTGGTTGGAGCAGCTCTTGTTTTAGATGTCAAGAAATGAATATTATTAGTGCCATCTCTTGTTGTTGTTCGTAAATATACGACAGCTGCATAGACTTGAGTGGAAGCGTCACAGATGCCATGTATTTGAATTGTCTCCAGTGACGGAGAATATTTAATCCACCTTGGAATTTTTATCCTTCTCAGTTCTGGTAATTGACACTTGAAGTTATTAGAATTCCACTTGCGAAGATTAAACCCAGCTGTTTTTAGTACGCTCATTAACTCGTTCTGTAGTTGGATTCCTGTGGCTATGTCATGTGCCCTGTTAATAAATCATCCACATAGAAGTCAGATAAAAGTCTTTGTGCCACCAATGGATAGTTTTGTTTTTCATCCTGAGCAAGTTGGTGAATTGTTCTTATGGCTTAATACTTAGAACAGAAAACGAAAAGAAGTGCCCATGTGTTAATTCAAGAACTATTTTGCTCTTGTCGAAGTTCAATAGGTTGAAGTACAAACTACAACCTTGTTGGGGCGTATTCGGTTCTGGTACCGAGTACGCTTGAATCTGAAAGAAAACTTGTTAATGGAATAAAAACACTCACGTCCACTGTTGACTGACGAAAATTTTATTGACAACTGACTTCTATAATTCTATCTCTTAATATTTAAGCAAAATTATAACTACCAAAAAACAAACAAATATTCTTTGGTTCACACGTTAGATTCTTAATAATTCTCACACCAGACCTTGAAAGCTTTTCGCTGCCTGTGACGTTTCGGGTTGCGTCTGGCAATTGTGAGAAAATTATTGTTATGAAATGTAATATGACTACCTCATGATAAGTACATTGAGTGTAGACAGTGGAATTTAAATTATGAAATGAGATTTGACTTAAATTTAAACATTCTCCCCGCCTTGAGCTGGGCTCAAAATTTAAAGAACTATTTATCTACTAACAAAAAAAAACTTAAGGTAAACTATACAAAACATTCAAATGCTGGCTGTGATCTGGTTCTGGATAATTGATCGTGGTCGATCCGACCGGTAATTAGGTTCCTCGGCCTTGGGATGGGTGGTGGTGGCTGGTTTTCAGGGATGGCAGCAGGGCTGACTCTGATGTGTCTGATCCAATAATATATTACGGCAATGATGATCGCAATTAAACAGGTATACGCAATTGTGTATTTATGAACATCATGCGTTGTTGTGTGTGACGATTTCATAACGTTTTCGTTGAAAATTTTGATTTTTGCTCGGAGGTCTTTAATCTCGTTGCTCATATTTTGGACTGCGAGCGGTTGGTAAATTATTGGCTTGACTGTAGTATTAAAATTTATGAAGTCGATCAGCCGCCTTGATGGAGTGAATCCATCCTTTAAGTTAGTGGAAAATACATTATGCCCGTGGATGGTTGTGTATTCGTCCTTGATTGCTGAGTTCGGTGGCAACGTAATGATTCCGGAGCCATATATCGTCCTCTGTTCGACCTTACCATTATAGACTACGTTAATTGTGGCAGGATTTGGTCTTATGTAGATCCATTTATTTGGATTTAACAATGGAATCCATCGTGGTGAGTTATCAATGACGGTAGCGGAACATATTGTTTCGAATGGTCCATGGCTAAGTACGCTTAGCTCGCACACACTGATGTTGGCTCCCTTGCTATATATAGGATGTTGTTGTTTGCAGATGTAGGCATCGTCAAAGGTAAGACAACCCCTTAGGTCGTGTTCGGATAAGGGGTAGTACTGGTCTCGATGTAGACTGATGATTAGAAACTTATCTGTTGTTTTTGTTGTCATAAGCGTGTCGTGCATAAGAAACGGTACTGGTACTATGTAAAATAATTCAAATTCTTCCACGGCCTTCCACGCTCATCAAGCTATATATCTTTAGTAAATTATCTGGCCTGGATGGTAGCCGAAGAGTTGTGGGGATGTTTTCTTGTATTAGTGTGAGTTGTTTAGCTAATTGGTTTTGGTTTAGTAGCTGCGGATTGATTTTGCCATGGTGGGTATCAATAATCACGTCCAACAAGCTGGATTGAAGTCTTTGAAAATTACTTAGGATTAGTATCAGTTGCAACGCCAGCGCCATAAAGGATTGTAAGGATTGTTGTTTATGTAATTCTGAGCCCATGGTATGGATTTGAGCAATGGATAGGTTTAGGTATCTATCAAACTGTCTAAGTTGGGCATCTGTATTTTCCTGTGAGCGTTGTACGAGGTTGACGGTGAAATCTAAAATAGATGTATGATTTTTCATTAGCTCTAGAATGTGTGCATCAGTCTCCTTCAGATTCTGGATGATGTTTGACATGTGATCGGCATATTCAGAATCTAATTCCCCGAATAACGCGTTAGCTACATTACCAACAATATTTAAGGCGCCTCTTTTGCTCCGTGTTTTGGTGTGTTGTAGTATTATTTCATTATTATTATTATTGATTCTCCTTGATGGCCACGCTTGTTTGAAGATGTTCTCGCTGTCTCCCCTTCTTTCGCCTTTGGTACTGTTGGTTGTTCTTCCTTTTCTGTTTCTGGTTCTATAGGTAAGGGGGCCAACTTGTGTATGGGCCTTCTAAGGATTCCCCTGGATGTTCTGATATCTGCTACTCGCGCCAGACCATCCTCACCCTTTATCACCTTTAATATTCTGCCTAAATGCCACGCACAAGCGGGAAGGTTGTCTTCTTTCACTATTACCATCATTCCTGGTTCAGCATTGTTGCATTGCTGCTTCCATTTGTAGCGATGTTGTAATTCACTAAGATATTCCTTGGTCCATCGCTGCCAGAACTGGTTTTTTAACTGCGAGACACTTTTCCATCTCTGTAGTAGCCCCATTCTTAACTCACGAGATTGAGGATCAGTGAGTGTGGTCGTGGGTTCTCCAATCAGCAAATGCCCTGGTGTAAGTGGCGAGAAATCCTCCGGGTTTGAAGATAATGGTGTTAAAGGCCGGGAATTTAGAATCGCTTCAATCTCTACCATTAACGTATCGAGTTCTTCATAGGTTAGAGTAGCTGTTTCTAGACTTGGCTGTAATAGATGCTTAGCTGATTTAACGGCTGCTTCCCAAAGCCCACCAAAGTGTGGAGCTCGTGGTGGAATGAAATGAAATTCGATAGCCTTTGAACTGCAGAATTTTAAGATTTTCTCTTGTGATTTGTCGCTATATATGGTTTGAGTTAGTTCCTCGAGTTTGTTTCTGGTGCCGACAAAGTTTGTCGCATTATCGCAATAAAGGTGACGGCAGCTAACTCTTCTTCCAATAAATCGTCTAAGCGCTCCTAGAAAGGCCTCTGTAGTCAAATCTGATACTACTTCAAAATGCGTGGCCTTTGTGGCGAAGCAGCAAAATACTATATAATATAGTGAATCCAACACGGTCCAAAAAAGTCTACTCCAGAATTTATAAAGGGACGAGCTGGTTGGACACGATGTTCAGGAAGATTTCTCATAAGTTGGGATAACACCTTTGGCTTAGCTCGGGCACAGCGAACGCACTTCTGAACCACAGACCTTGCTATCGTTTTACCCTTGATCGGCCAAAATCGTTGACGCGTGATGGCTAGAAGGACTTGCGGTGCTACATGAAGGTATTTGACGTGCAGGTCAGTCATCAGGAGTCTAGTAACGTTATGTGCGTATGGTAGTAGGATCGGGTGCTTGGCATTGTATGGTAGATTTAAAGCCTCTAGTCTTCCGCCAACTCGCAACACTCCCCTTCCATCGCGAAATGGGCTAAGACTACTTAGCGAACTATCATTATCATAAGCGCTTCATCTAATTCAATCGGAGTAGGACTTGTATTGTTGCATCGGTTAGCCTTTATTGTGCGAGCGTTTGTAATAAACCTACATACATATGCGATAATCCTTTTCCATCTTTCGAAATTGTTCTGATGATCTATCATATACATTAAGTGCGGAGTATTGCTTGATGCTGTTAAAATTGTTTTTACATCCTTTTGTGCTAAACTAGTATGGGTCTTCTAGTAGGGTACTGGATATTTGTCCTCAGCACCATGTAAAAGTAGTGGTCCATAAAACCAAAATGAGTTCGTAGCTAGTTTTTCGGGCAGAAGTCCTCGTGACACGATATCAGCTGGATTATGCTTAGACCCTACATGTCGCCATTGTTCTTGTGTGGTTAACTCTTGAATTGCTGCAATGCGGTTTGCGACAAAAGTATGATACGATGCCGCCTCGGAGTTAATCCATGCCAGCACTATTTCGGAGTCCGTCCAGTAAAAGGTTTTTAACTCTTGGATTTGTAGGTCCTTTACCACTTGATGGACCAGCTCCGCCGTCAATTTGGCTGCGCACAGTTCTAGTCTTGGAAGAGTGATGGTCTTCAAAGGTGCCACCTTGGATTTTGAACACAGGAGATTCACTATAATTATTCCATCCTTATTAATGGATCGTAAATAAACTGCGGCTCCGTAGGCCTTCTCCGACGCATCCGCGAAGGCATGCAGTTGTACTGATTTTGGAATTTTCCCCTTGAACATATGTCGAGGTATTCTTATATCTTTCAGGGTCTTGAGACCTTGAGTCTGCACTGGGTGTGCAGTTCCTGTGGTAGTGCAGCATCCCAGTCTAATTTCAATTGCCATAACTGCTGTAGGAAGATTTTAGCCTTTACCACCACGAGGCTCATAAATCCCAACGGATCAAAAAGATGCGCAATATCTGACAGAACTGTTCTTTTGGTTACTCTCTCGTTTTCTAGCCAAGATGTTTTAATTCTGAACTCGTCTTGTTGGGGTATCCAACTCAGGCCTAAGGTGCTGACGTGCTCTTCACGGTTGTCGAAAATATCCAGCTGAACTGACCGATCTTCGGAAGGCACTTTATTTAGTAGATTCTTATTATTGGAGCACCATTTTCTCAACCTAAACCCCGCTCTTTGAAGTAGGGTGCTTAATTGAACTTGAGCTTCTAATGCTTCATGCATGTTGTCACGTCCTGTCATCAAGTCATCCATATAAAAATCACGCATCAGTATCGAGGATCCAAGAGGGAACTGCTCCGACCCTTGTGTGGCGAGACGCTGCAGACATTTGGTGGCGAGATAGGGTGCCGACGTCGTACCATACGTAACTGTATTTAACCGATAGCATATGATCGGCTCACTAGTATTTTCTCGCCAAAGCACTAATTGATATTTTCGATCTTCTTCGTCGACTAAGATTTGTCGGTACATCTTCTCAATATCCGCGGTAAAGACGTATCGTGGCAACCGAAACCTTAGTAAGATGGTGAACAGGTCATCCTGAATTGTGGGACCGGCCGCTAGTAGATCGTTTAGCGCAATATTTGAGGAGGTCTTGGTTGAGGCGTCAAAAACTACTCTCAGCTTAGTGGTTGTACTAGTAGGCTTTAAGATGCAGTGGTGTGGTAGAAAATAATTAGGTTTTGACATCTTGGTGGGATCGACCTCGGTCATATGGTTCAACTGGATGTATTCTCTCATGAACTGGACATACTGCAACCTTAATTCAGGATCCTTAACGAGTCTTCGATCTATGGATATGAGACGTCGGATCGCAATGTCACTCGACTCTCCCAATTTATTCGGTTTGTCTACAAAAGGTAGTTTGACAATAAAACGACCGTCGGCGGCTCTTTTTATCGTCTGATTGACGAATGACTCACACTTCTTCGCTTGGAGCGACAATTTTGAGCGATCTGAATCTAGTTCCTGTACCTTCCAAAACCTCTCGACCGCTTTGTCAATGTCTTCTTCTTCGGAGCATATGCCGCAAGTTGCCCGTTCTTTATTTGATTGTTCTGTCCTTCCCGACACCACCCATCCAAGAATGGTGTTCTGCAATATTGGGAGGTTTTGGCCTAGTTTTATTTGACCTATGGACATTAACTGGAAGAAGTATTCCGCTCCAATGAGGAGATCAATTCGGTCTTGTCGATTGAAGGTAGGATCAGCCAATTGGAGATTGTTCGGTATAGCCCAATTAGACACCTCCAGCCGTTGATTTGGTTGAGGAGCGATGATATGCCGAAGAAGTAAGGCTTCCAGTCTCGTTGAGAACCCATTGATCCTGGATTGTAGTTGAATGTTCACTCTCCTTTTTGTTTGTTGACGGCCATCACCAATTCCTAATGCTGTACACTTAGGAACAACCCCGAGCCTTTTAACTATTTTCTCCGTTATTAGATTCACCTGGGAGCCGGAATCGAGGATGGCTCGGCATACCACAATCTTACCGTCTTCATGTATTAAATTAACTAACGCAGTTCCCAGTATGACTGTTTCCGTAATTCTGGATCAAGGCCGGCCGCCAGGCTCAGTGGAGTCTCTTCTGTCCTCTTACCGGTTGCTGTTAAATTGGAGTGTGCTTCTTTCTTAGGCGACGGGTTGTCCAGGACGTTCTGCAGCTTCAGTTGGGGTTCTAAGTGTACCAAGGAATTATGCTTTTTGTTACATTTACTGCAACCCCTAAGTGTACATCGCAAAACACTATGCCCACCTTTCAAACAGTTAGGACATAAGCTGTGTTTATTCACAAAGTGCAGCCTGTGGCTGGGCGTCATCTTCAAGAAGATTCTGCACCGGTATAGCGGATGAGTATCTTGACACGCCACACACCTTGGATTCGAAGTTGTAACGGCGGTTAGGTTTGATGATAATTTAAAGAATCCTTGTCTCTTACTTCGTTCTTCTGGTCTTCTAGTTTTACTTCCCAATGCTTCTAGTGATTGAAAGCGTGTTTCCAGAAACGTTAGGAAATTCGTCACTGTCTGTAGTTCTTTAGGATTAGACAGACCTTGTTCGTACAGTGAATGGGTAGTTTTGTCAAGTTTTTTGTACAAAATGTGTAACAAAAGAGGATCCCAATAGTCGGTTTTTAACCCCAGATTTTGTAATCCGAGTAAACATTCCTTGGTGGTGTCATGCATTGTCTTTATAGATGTGGCCGATTCTGCCTCTGTTGTATGCGACGGTTGAGTCAGCAGTTTGTTGATTAATGATGCAGATAGGAGCCTGGGATTCTCATACCGATCTTGCAGCATTGTCCATGCCGCTACGTAGTTGTCTTCTGACAGCGTAAAATGTCGCAATAGTTTTTCTGCTTCTCCGACCAAATAGGTTTTGAGGTACCACATTCGTTGGCAGTTTGCCATAGGTTGGTTGTGGATCATCTGTGTAAATAAGTCACAGAATTGCCGCCATTTGGTATAATCCCCATCGAATTTAGGGAGTGTTATTTTTGGAAGATTCAGCATTGATGCGGTAGGGTTGGCTAGGGTCGGTGATTGTGTTGGTGTAGCCATGGATTGTTGCACCTCTTCTAATTTTGTCGAAAGCTATATCACGGTCTGCTGCACCTCTTCTTCTAATCGTACGTACGTACGGTCATATCCCAACAAGGTTGGATCCGCTGACGTTTCCCACAAATCGCTATTGTAGCTCTCAATTTTATGCCAATATTGATTTATGGTATTTATTTTAATCTCATAGAAAGCCTTGGGCTCGCTGGTGAGATCTCTTCCTGCGAGATTGTTAAGAAGGCGTCGTAACGCTTTTCTAACAGCTCGTTGTCTTCGCCAAATTTTAGTGGCTTCGGTATCATTTGACTGGGAACTTATGGGATAGTTTGTCAATTGGTGTGTCTTGGGTATGGCCCCTTTAATAGATTTCTTATTCACAGACTCTATCGATTTATCCTTCAATGATGCATCTGCGTCTTGTAACCCTCCAATTGCTTCCATCTGAGCTGTCCGTATGCCGATATTCTCGTCTCGTTCTTGAGACTCTGCATCTAGAGCATCGATTCGTAACAATGGAAACGTTAGATTATCGGTTTCCTTAAGCTGGATCATTTGGCGGGTTAGATGTTGCTTAAACTCCTCGTAAACGGCCGTTATCTTATGGTAGTAGTCCTTGGCAAAATACGGGTGATCTAGCTGCGGAGATGGTAGCTCTCGGATGGCTTCATCAGTAGATTCAAACAGGGACCACGCCGCTTCCAAGCGTCTTAGTCTTTCTTCACAGTAACTAAATGTCTTTCGGTCCTGTGAATCCTTTCTGTAATTGGTAATGATTCGTTGAATCTCTTGACCGTGGCTATCTTGCTCTCCTGATAATTCTTCCATGGATTTAGAGCTGGGCTCTTTGTCGGCCAGCTGTCGAAGTAATTAACCGTTTATCGAACAGTAATGACTTCTAATAAACAAAACTGCTTCTCTTGTAGTCGCTGGATTAACAGAATTCGAAGTTTTCCTTCAACCGTAATTAAGCGCTACGCTTAATCACGTCGGGGTCACCAATGTTAATTCAAGAACTCTTTTGCTCTTGTCGAAGTTCAATAGGTTGAAGTACAAACTACAACCTTGTTGGGGCGTATTCGGTTCTGGTACCGAGTACGCTTGAATCTGAAAGAAAACTTGTTAATGGAATAAAAACACTCGCGTCCTCTGTTGACTGACGAAAATTTTATTGACAACTGACTTCTGTAATTCTATCTCTTAATATTTAAGCAAAATTATAACTACCAAAAAACAAACAAATATTCTTTGGTTCACACGTTAGATTCTTAATAATTCTCACACAATTTGCACCGCAAGCTCGTTCCCAGACCTTGAAAGCTTTTCGCTGCCTGTGACGTTTCGGGTTGCGTCTGGCAATTGTGAGAAAATTATTGTTATGAAATGTAATATGACTACCTCATGATAAGTACATTGAGTGTAGACAGTGGAATTTAAATTATGAAATGAGATTTGACTTAAATTTAAACACCATGCTCAAAAAGTTTCCGAATTTTCCTTATGTGTTTGAAAGGTGTGAATGTGTTAGTTCTCTAGAATAGTTGGTCCAACCAATAGTTGCTCGTTGAGTGTCTTCCCATTGCTTGTTTTTGCAGAGGCATTAAAAACTACTCGTAGTTTGGTAGTGGTGCTCTCCTTTAAAACAGCGTGATGTGGGAGATAGTAATGAGCAGTCTCTTTTGAGGTTAAGTCCTGATGTACTTGTTTATTTGGAATTTACTCCATATTTTTTAGTTGGATGTATTCGTTTATACATTTTTTTGTACTGCTCTGCTATTTCTTCATTTCTTTCCAGCCGCTTTTCTAGTTGAAGGAATTGTTTTTGTGCTATGTGCCTTGACTGTCCTAAGGTTGGTCCTGTTGACTCTCGAAATGAAAGCATTACCTCGTACTGTCCATTTGGTAAACGAGAATGTGTTTTAACGTACAATTCTTCGCATTGTTTGTCGTCTGGGTGAATAATTTTTGTTGAAATTTCTTCTTGCTCCCAAAATTTTCTCAGCTGTTCATTAAGTCTTTGTGTTAAATTTTTTATTTTTTTTTTGCGTGAGGGGTGAAAATCTTCCAAAGACACCAGGAGACCCGATTGTCTCTGCTAGTGTGAGATTTTTACTCACTAAAAACACCCCTCTATGGATTTGCCGAAACAGACCACTTTATCCGGGTCGCTTTTCGTCCTCACCCCCTGTGATCTCAGCGAGAGAGATCCAGACTAATCCAGTTTTCTTCCCTCACCTCGATTCCTCGGGTCAGCGCAAGCATTTGCCTATAGGACACCTATCTCATTCTTTCTTCATCCAGCCAGTGGTGTCCCATCAGCATCCTTCTTCCACTGTTACAGATTGGATTCACTTATTTTAAGATAAGCCAAAATTCCATCGAATCCAATCTGTCAGTAGAAATTAGAAACCATTAAAATTTTACGAGTTGGATTTCATATATCGAATTAGGTGTTAAATTAAAAACAAAAAAAATATTCTTGAGTTGGATTTCGTACAACGAGTTACGTTGTAACAAAGTTGCCATGTACTCAAATCCAACTCATGCTAAGCAACGCGCTCGGGTTACTGTAGACATTCTTTTCACACGGTAGCCATACACGATAAGCAAGAGAAATTTACTTAATCAGCGCGAAAAACAACGAAATACAGCGGCTTTGCACAATGACAGCCATCTACATCAAGGGCAAAAGACAAAAACGAAGAAAACGCGCGAAAGCTTTTTTTTCATGTAGATCGGTTGTGAATGATTCTTTTGAAGTAAAATAAGTGAGTCTCGCATTAACGGGGGAACGGTTGGGTTGCGTTTTGGAAGAGTTTTGTTTTGGTTCCGCGAGAACTTGAATTGATTTTATTTAAGTGTTTATACTACGTATTACTTTGATAAACGATTGTAACTTTTGTGCTAATTCATCTTGAAGAACTTGAATTGATTTTATTTAAGTGTTTATACTACGTATTACTTTTATAAACGATTGTGTAAGGAATATTTTAAGAACTTTTGTGCTTAAAGAACTTGAATAGATTCTGATTAAGGGTTTATACTTCGCATTACTTTTGTAAACGTTTTTGTAAGGAATATTTTAAGAAGTTTTGCGCTAATTAACTTTTATAAACGATTGTGTAAGGAATATTTTAAGAACTTTTGTACTAATACGTCTTAAAGAACTTGAATTGATTTTAATTAAGTGTTTATACCAGGTATTACTTTTATAAACGATAGTGTAAGGAATATTTTAAGAACTTTTGTGCTAATTCATCTTAAAGTACTTGAATTGATTAAGTGTTTATACTACTTATTACTTTTACAAACTATTTATGCAAGGGATACTTTAAGAACTTTTGTGTTAGTTCATTTTAAATAATATGGATTGATTGATAGTTTTTTTGTTTATGCTACTTGTTATTTTTGTAAACAACCTGAGTAGAGAATACTTGATGATTTTAACCTATTAAGAAAATGAAAGGAAACTGTTGTTATCGCTTGGAGTGTGCTTTTCATCTGGGGTGCATTGGTGTGCAATAAAGGAAACCACACAAAAAAAAATGACGCAGCCGGTAGGATAGGAGAAGCGTGTTTTACATAAACGTAACAGCTTTAAAAGCCTCTATCCTACGTCAAACAAAAGGGGTACCTTTAAGCACTCCCGGGTAACCAATAGCCCTGAGTCACCCCCAACACTTCCACAAAGTGCAAGCCAGCACCACCGGTAGAACTGTGTGGGCTCCGTCGTAGCCCGAAGAAGCCGCCAACAAGTAACGTCATCAATCAACACATCACCAGTAGCAGGTTGGAAAAGGAAATCACTGAAGCAGGCACAAGCCCCCCTTTTCCCCAACATAACTATAGTACTGCTAACAAGGGAACGGTAAGCAGGCCAAAAGCCCCCCTTGCAACGCCGAAAAGCGTAAATGGAGGTATATACCAAGGATACCCACTCTACTCCCGCTCACTCACCAACTGAGGAGACGACAGAGGACCTTCTCATAACTTCCCTGGATCCGGAGAACAGCCCGGAAGTACCCAGGGTTCCCAGTCACCAATATTGACGGACCAATCACAGGTCATTGAACACCAGCACAACCAGGACCAAGTTCAGAAGGACTCACTCTTAGAAACGGAACTGTCATCCAAAGACCAAATCAAACCCAAGTAAGCAATTAAGATAATTTTAAGAATTTGTACGAGTCCACGCGAGGGCTCTTTATTCTAGCCTTCTGGAAAACCGGACTACAAAGTCCAGCGAGGAAAGATTAAAAGATCTAGAGCGTTTTCAAAAAGAAGCCGCATTTTTTCAAGCCAAGCTAGACGGATTCTAGCTCGTACTCGTTCCTGAGGACAGTACAGAAAACGATTTAAGCCAAACCGAGGAACACATCAGACAATCATTACAAGACTCTCTGCGAGAAATTAACTTAAAACAAGGCCTAAATCAATTTCTCGCACAAGATTCGCCCGTCACCTACTCGAATCAGAACTCCACTATGGCGACCGATTATGCAAAAATTGTCATATTAACTACGCAAATGGTGCCCTTTTTTTCAGGTGAACCAGGCGCGCATCTCGGACCAGAGATGCAAACATTCCTGGGTTGTTGCCGCCAGGCCAAACAGTGTATTCCCGGCGAGGAGCAAGACGCTTTCTTAAAGATCCTTCCCACAAAACTCTGTGGTGGAGCATACTAACTGTTGGCCTCAGATGTACCGACAACCTTCCAAGAAGTCGAAGCCAGATTGAACGCGGCATACCTTCCCAGAGAAACTTACCAGGAACTGGTAAATAGGCTCATAACAGCTCACCAAAACCCCTACAAAACACTCACAACTTCACGGTTAGAGTGAAACAGTTGCTGGTCCTCTGTGAAGAGGCAGCACAAACCAAATACGGACCTGCGGCCACCCCGGCTGTTACAAATCAGCTGGAGGACTTCGCGAAAAACGCAATCTGCAGCACGGTTACCAATCCGCACCTATGCCAATACCTCCTCACCGTTACCGACGGCACGCTCGAGGAGCTGTCATATAAAGCACTCGACATGGAGAAACTACAGCAGGGCGCCCAGTTCACGCAAACCACAACAACCCAAGGCTTTCCTGTCCCGGATGTTGTAGAACAAGTCTCAACTACCCCGGTCGCTATGGACCCAACTGCCAGAATACGGACATTCCATAGAACCCCATATACACCTGCTCGAAACTTCAGCCGACAGACTCCACCATATACGACTCCATCATAACGCTCGTCTCCCCAAGAAGTGACTTCCGATATTTTGACCGCCGCCAGAACCTTGACCAATTAAGGTCAAACATCACATGTAATTTTTGCCAGCGAAGAGGTCACACTTACGACGACTGTATGAAGCGTAAAAACACAGCCTTCTGCTCTAACTGCAAAATATGTGGGCGCGATGTTCGCGATTGTAGGAACAATCTCCAGGTTCCGGGCCCGAGTAACCAGCCAAGGCTCCCCAAATGACGGATTCAGGATCAGCAACCTTCCGCTGGTCCTCGAGTTTTTAACATAAAGCTGAAATGCAAATTCTGCAACCGTCGCGGCCATTCCATAGATGAATGCCGCCAAAAACAAAAATGGGACGCTAAGAGCCGGGGAAACGACGAGCAGTCGACCACTAACACGGATCGACTCTAATAACTAAAAGTTTTAACAAAGAGTTATCTCAGCCGCCCGAACCCTGAATCTCTAAAGTAAGTAAGTAAGTAAGTAAGTATTATAAAAAAGAAAGTAATTAAAAATCTCGAAGATATAAATACCGATGAAACATATACTTTACAAACACCTTTTGGTACCGGAAAGACGCTGGGAACATGTCAGGGCAATTTGACATTAAAGAATAACATCCCCTGCAATTTTCAGGTAATAAAAAACCTGCCCGGCCTTTCCGACGACGGCTTGCTGGGAAAAGACTTCCTAGCAAAGAATTGTAACGTTGAGGGCCCGAATAACGCATTGCGATTCCCTCGAAAGGAAAACAACCCTGACGAGTTTTCCGTTCCATTAACAGCTGCTTTGGATAACCTGTGTTCTGAAAAAGTGGTCAAAGTGAATGCCCGAACAGAGCAGAGCCAATCTGAGAATCTGTGGTACTTCAAAAGTTTCTCAAGAGGAGAAAAATACCCGCCGAGGACTGGAATGCGAGATGGACAAACTGACTGAGAATGATTTGGGCTGCGAGATGAGGCAGCAACAAATACAGCTGAAAGAACCTGTTTGCATACCTGCTAGGTCACAGATCATAGTCGAGATTCCCTTGCAGCTGCAGGAGGAGATGCTCTGCCTATCGAGAGAGATAGATCAAAGTCTTCCTTCTTCCTGGCGAAAGGCCTACTCCCCGTTGGTTTAAAAGCAGTGTCTGTTGGAGTTCTCAAAACACACAATTCACAAGTAGTTCTGACTACTATTAGTCTGCATCTAGTCCCTGTCCACAACCACACGTTTCGTTCAACTGAAACAGGATCAAGAGGAAATAAACAACCAGGAAACCCCAAAAAAACGGAGAACGCGCTGAGGATGCTCACCTGTAAACCAGGAATTACGGTGACACGGAACCACCAGCACCCACGGTGCTAAGGAAATTAAGGAACCAAAGGAAAGGAAAACACAATTAAACAAACGTCGACGGAGTTCACCTAGACAATGGAAGCGAGCTCACCATAGGGACGGTATTTTCGAAAGCTCCAAAATCAACTCTCACATTAACTCAACCACGGCGAAATAGCCCATTAGAAGACGATAGTGAGTTCGCCTCAAATATGTCAACTTACGGTGGTTCAGAAGCCTCAACTCCATCATCATTAATTATTAAGAGTGATTTAAATAAAATAAATTGGGGTGAAAATAAAAATAAAGATAAAAATATTTCTGATTTCGATAACATAGGTTAGGTTAGGTTAGGTTAGGGTGGCGGCTATCAGCCCTACAGCCGATCAGCCTCACATAGATATCTAAATAGTCCGTTGTGCTACCACATCCGTGGAACCGTGCCTGATTGCCGGGTTTAACTAAAACCAGCCGCAGCTGTTAATAAACCTTAATAGCTGCTTCAGCCCATGCCAGCTAAGAAGTACACGCCCATTGCATTGTACCTTCTTTTTGCTAGGCCCGGGCATTCGCATAGTAAGTGCTGAATGCTTTCCACCTCTTCCTCATCCATACAACTCCGGCAGAAGTCATTTGTGGGAACGCGCAGACGTTCTGCATGTCTACCGAAAAGACAGTGGCCAGTAATAACTGCCACAATGTTTCGGAGGTTTATCCGGCTTCCGTTTTGCAGGAACGCGGTTTTTTCTCAAATCCCATTCAGGCCACATCTGCCATGATAGTCTGCATGTGGTTAAGTTACTCCATCTCTGTTTAGCGAGCTGAGTAGCCTAAAGGTCAATTTCTCTCTTTACTGATTCTAGCGGTCAGCCGATCGATCTGTCAATAGAGGAATCATCCAGTTGTGATCCCTCCTTTGCCAGCTCATCAGACGCCTCATACCTTTGAACACCACTGTGACCAGGGACCCCTTGTGTCTCGCCCCTAACGTCCGGAGACCCGCCAGACACCTGCCGACCAGCTGTGACCTGACTAAGTTTGAGTCCAGCGCCTTGATAGCTGCTTGGCTGTCGATGTACAAGTATATCTCGCTACCCATTGGTAGGTTTGGGCACCCGTGTATTAGTGTTACCGCCCTTTCTATGGCCAAGATCTCCGCTTGGAATACACTGCAGTGGTCCGGTAACCGGTACCTACTGCATATGCCTAGGCAGTCCGAGAAGACCCCTGCTCCCACCCCGTCCTCCGACTTAGACCCATCCGTGAACACCGATATTTCTACACCTGTGGCATCCCCCCACTCTGCGCACTCCTCTCTAGTTGGGATCCTTGTGGACCTTCCCAAAACTAAGTTGTGGGGTGAAAATTCGATAACATAAGTAAAGGAAAAAATAAACATAAGAAAGGTTAAAATATTTCTAACGCCGAAAAAATGGCCACTTTACAGCATATCAAATATTTATTCCCGGAGTATAAAGACCCGGAAGACCCAAATAATAACCCGCGTCTCGCCAGGTTAGACGAAGAGCTCAGCCTGGACGTAAATCTGAGCGCGGAGGAAAAACGAGCGATATCACAACTCTGTTACGAGTTTAATGATATCTCTTTCCTCAAAGGTGATAGGCTTACTTTTACAAATGCCATCACTCATGATATACCATTAACCAAGCACCAATCAACCAGAAAATGTATCGTTTGCCAGAGACGCAACGAAATGTAATAAACGAACAGCTTCGCGAAATGCTAGAAAACGACATAGTCATCTACGGTAAAAGCCTTGCGGACTACAATAACAAGCTCCGCAAAGAATTCAATCGTTTGAGAGAGAACAACCTCAAACTGCAGCCGGAAAAGTATCAGTTTCTGAGAAAAGAGGTTCTTTACCTATGCCACAAGTGTTCAAGTGAAGGAGCACTTCCAGACCTCAGTAAAACGGCTTGCGTCCAAACTTTCCCAGTTCCTAGAACTTTACGACGAGTTCAATCCATTATTGGACTTGCCAATTACTGTCGAAAGTTCATCCCCGACTTCTCCAAGATTGTGCATCTGATAACGAATTTGTTCCGTAAGGATGTCAACTTCACATGGACCGAGAAGTGCCAGGAGGCATTCGAGAAAATCAAAACCTCACTAATATCCCCTCCATTCCTTATATATCCCGATTTCTTCAAATCTTTCAACTTAACCATGGACGCCAGCAGCGAGGCATTGGGAGCCGTCCTCTCGCAAGGAGCAGCGGGACATCACGCACATCGCAGAACAACCCTTCGACAAAGTCTATCTCGACATTCCTCAGCAAATAGTCGCCTATCAGGGAAGTAACTTGCTGAGTGACCTGTTAAAAAGGTATGTAAACTGTTACGGATGAAGAAGTTACAAACTTCTGCCTACCACCCACAGTCAAACGGCGCACTTGAACGTGCACACAGGCCGTTAATCGAATACTTGCGTACGATAGTGGACGAGAATCCCAAATCATGGGATCAATATCTGCGAGCCGCTGCATTCGTGTACAACAACAGTGTATGCGAAGAGACGAAATCAACTCCCATGGACTGCCTATACGGCTTCACAGCGGAAGTGCCGTCAGATTTAAAACGAGACCCTGAACCCGTGTATAATCACGAGAGCTTCTATCAGATCGTACGATACAAGCTCCAAAGGTCCTATGCCACGGCACGCAAGCAAACAACGGTCGAAATTATATTACGATAAAGTTGTTCGACCCTTGTCATTCACATAGGTGACAAAGTCTTACTCAAGAGCGAAAGTCAAAAACATAAGCTCTCTCAAATCTGGGTAGGACCATATCTGGTAATCGGTATACCATCATCAGTGAATACAACCCTAAAAATGGGCAAACGTACAGTCACGTACCACCTCTTGCACAGTACCCCATAATTGCTAAAAGTCAAACCCCAACCAAAACAACTCTTGTGCAATTCCGTCAGAGACTGGACCACCTAAACTCCATCTTTTTAATGCTACATCCTGAAATTCTTCTTGATGCCAAACTGAATTACTGTTACGCCCTACTTGGCTTCTACACCCCGTTATCAAAAGTCGATAATTATAATCACATTTTCTCTAATTTACTTTGCCTGAGACAAAACCTTCACACTTTAACTGTATCTACACGATTGTATATTAATTTACACTCATTTTGATCAAACATTACTTCCCAATTTCTTCCTTTTCTCGCCTCCGAGGCTAGGACAGGAACTTCTTCCCGGTAGTCCCTTGCCTTGAGGTCCTCCTCAACTACCTTCCATATACTGTATTCAACAGTAGATATCAAAACAAATCACTTTTGATTTGATTTTTATAATTTTACACATGAACCCAAAGGTAACCAACTATTATAGCCACTTCCAGTGACTTACCAGGAAATTCCTCTTGGTAGTCCCGTGTCCTGAAGTCGACCTGCGGATATAAGAATTTGCATTAAACAATTTCAGAACATTACACTGGAAAATACATATGAAGTCTACGATAAGTAAATTATAACTCTCCCGACTAATTAAAAACAAAAACTCGCCATATTTAAAAGTTGCTAATTATGGCTCCACCACATTCCCAACAACAAGAAATTGATGCAAGAACCACCATTACCACCCTCGCCTCCAAGGCTACAACAGGAAATTCCCCTCACAGCTCTGCCCTGAGGAATACCCGCGGAAACAAAAACAAGCAAGAAACCACTTTAGGGAAAATCTACGCTTAGTAAATAAGAACACTAATTTAGTAAACCTCCATTAACCATATTCCTCTCCCCAGGTATGATACAAAGAGCTATCATCCTCGGACTAATCATGTCCACTATGGGAAGTAGTACGTCGGAGCCTAATGGTTTACCACTCGACTTGGAATATACTCACGGAGTTGGACCCGACCGAGTTGGACAATCAAACAACGATTTCGGAACGAGCAGAACACTACGTGCATCAACTGTGTGGAAACAATACCGTAGGAGACCTCTGCGAACTCCAGCAAAAGCATATGCACGCGTTGATGGAAAACATCAAAAAACACACTAAGGTAATTAAACAAGCTGTTCCCAAATCTCGTAAAACGAGATCTATCTTTGACGGCATCGGAAACGCCATGCACTACCTATTCGGTATCATGGATAGTGCCAATGAACGCGAAGTCTATAGTCGCCTGGATGAGTTGGAAACTAACCATCAGGTACTCGCTGATTTGGAAAGACAACAAATCAGTGTAATCAAGACTGCACTAAATACAATTCCAAAACCTTTAAATTCACTGGTCGAAAGACAACGGCAAATAGCCTACCAGATGAACGATTTGCATAATTTAACTGATAAGCTCGTAGCAAGACAAATGAGGCAGGAAATAGTCTCTAGTCTGTTGTTACAAATGGTAGAAATTGAGTTTCGACAGCAGGCGCTACTGGATATAATAACCGCCAGCCGAAATAATCAAATTCATCCCCTGCTGATCGCCCCTGATTCACTTCTTGACATTTATCACAAATCTCATGTCACGTGTTCAAACGCCCAGAATTGCCTATCAATTCTCTACCAAACGGCAGTATTACGAACACACTTGTTGCAAGAGAAATTGGTAATAAGAATAACATTACCAATCTTCAATCTTCCAAAAATGAAGTTGCAACGAATCAGGTGCTTTCCTATACACACGGAAGCAAATCATTCGTTGGTCCTGGAAATAGAATATTCTCATATAGCGAGTCAACAGAGGCACCATATACAAAGCTACTACTCGTTGACGACACTAACGAAATGTTGCACGAGAGTACGAAATCATTGGAACAAATTACAGGAGTTACATTTACACTCCCGGGTTAAAACACCCCACATACCATTAAAGGCATGGATTACGCCGCGTAACCAAACGCCCATGCCCGAAACCCCCTGAAAGGAGCAGTCTCGGAGCCAAAAGAGCGGCCTGCAGCGTCTCGCCACACAAGGGTCGGAGCAGTTCCCTCTTGGATCCTCGATGCTGATGCGTGATTTTTATATGGATGACTTGATGACAGGACGTGACAACATGTATGAAGCATTAGAAGCTCAAGTTAAATTAAGCACCCTACTCCAAACAGCTGGGTTTAGGTTGAGAAAATGGTGCTCCAATAATAAGAATCTACTAAATAAAGTGCCTTCCGAAGATCGGTCAGTTCAGCTGGATATTTTCGACAACGGTGAAGAGCAGGTCAGCACCTTAGGCCTGAGTTGGACACCCCAACAAGACGAGTTCAGAATAAAAACATCTTGGCTAGAAAAAGAGAGAGTAACCAAAAGAACAGTCCTCTCAGATATTGCGCACCTCTTTGATCCGTTGGGATTTATGAGCCCCGTGGTGGTAAAGGCTAAAATCTTCCTACAGCAGTTATGGCAATTGAAATTAGACTGGGATGCGGCACTACCACAGGAACTACACACCCAGTGGATCAATTTTCGACAAAATCTCAAGACCCTGAAAGATACTTCGACACATGCGTCGAAGAAGGCCGACGCAGCCACAGTTTATTTACGATCCATTAATAAGGATGGAATAATCATAGTGAATCTCCTGTGTGCAAAATCCAAGGTGGCACCTTTGAAGACCATCACTCTTTCAAGACTAGAACTGTGCGCAGCAAAATTGAAGGCCCAGCGAGTGGTAAAGGACCTACAAATCCAAGAGTTAAAAACCTTTTACTGGACGGACTCCGAAATAGCGCTGGCATGGACAAACTCCGAGGCGGCATCGTATCACACTTTTGTCGCAAACCGTATTGCAGCAATTCAAGAGTTAACTACACAAGAACATTGGCGACATGTAGGGTCTAAGCATAATCCAGCTGATATCGTGTCACGCGGACTTCTGCCCGAAAAACTAGCTACGAACTCATTTTGGTTTTACGGACCACTATTTTTACATGGTGCTGAGGACAAATATCCAGTACCCTACAAGAAGACCCATACTAGTGTAGAACAAAAGGATGTAAAAACAATTTTAACAGCATCAAGCAATACTCCGCACTTAATGTATATGATAGATCATCAGAACAATTTCGAAAGATGGAAAAGGGTTATCGCATACGTATGGATGTTTATTACAAACGCTCGCACAATAAAGGCCAACCGATGCAACAATACAAGTCCTACTCCGATTGAATTAGATGAAGCGCTTATGATAATGATAAGACAAGCTCAACGAGAAGAATTTCAACCGGAGTTACGAGGACTAGAGCACTCCGCCCACATCAGCCCAAGTAGTTCGCTAAGTAGTCTTAGCAAGGTCTGTGGTTCAGAAGTGCGTTCGCTGTGCCCGAGCTTAACCAAAGCTGTTATCCCAATTTATGGGAAATCTTCGTGAACATAGTGTCCAACCAGGTCGTCCCTTTATAAATTCTGGAGTAGACTTTTTTGGACCGTTTTGGATTCACTATAAGCTCAGAGGAAAACGCCCAGATTTGACTACAGAGGCCTTTCTAGGAGCGCTTAGACGATTTATTGGAAGAAGAGGTAGCTGCCGTCATCTTTATTGCGATAATGCGACAAACTTTGTCGGCACCAGAAACAAACTCGAGGAACTAACTCAAACCATATATAGCGACAAATCGCAAGAGAAGATCTTAAAATTCTGCAGTTAAAAGGCTATCGAATATCATTTCATCCCACCAAGAGCTCCACACTTCGGTGGGCTTTGGGAAGCAGCCGTTAAATCAGCTAAGCACCTATTACAGCCAAGTCTAGAAACAGCTGCTCTAACCTATGAAGAACTCGAAACGTTAATGGTAGAGATTGAAGCGATTCTAAATTCCCGGCCTTTAACACCATTATCTTCAAACGCGAAGGATTTCTCGCCACTTATACCAGGGCATTTGTTAATTGGAGAACCCACGACCACACTTACTGATCCTCAATCTCGTGAGTTAAGAATTGCGCTACTACAGAGATGGAAAAGTGTCTCCCGGTTAAAAAACCGGTTCTGGCAGCGATGGGCCAAGGAATATCTTAGTGAATTACAACATCGCTACAAATGGAAGCAGCAATGCAACAATGCTGAACCACGAATGATGGTAGTAGTGAAAGAAGACAATCTTCCCGCTTGTTCGTGGCATTTAGGCAGAATATTAAAGGTGATAAAAGGTGAGGATGGTCTGGCGCGAGCAGCAGATATCAGAACTTCTAGGGGAAACCTTAGAAGACCCATACACAATTTGGCCCCCTTACCTATAGAACCAGAAACAGAAAAGGAAGAAGAACCAACAGTACCAAAGGCGAAAGAAGGGGAGACAGCGAGAACATCTTCAAATAAGCGTGGCCATCAAGAAGAATCAGAATCATCGACTTCAATCAAAAAACCGTTTCGTGGTAATATGAGTACAACTATTCTCATGACCCTACTCACGTGTTTAATTATGCCAATAATGGGACAGATTGAGGTTAAACCCTTTGACACTCCACCAGGACTATATTTTGAAACTATGGGAAACACCCATCTTGTGTCGAATGAATGGAACCTGGTAATATATTACAACACTATGTAGTACGCTGTGGAACGAAAAGAATACTCTTAAGCACGGGGTAGACAAACTTCAAGATGTCTGTAATTTGATGAAGGACTGGGACCCGTGTGGACCCATAATGGCACAATTTGCGAGTGTGGTTCAGGAAATAACAAATAATAATGAATTACTACTACAACACACCAAAACGGGGAGAAAAAGAGGCGCCTTAAATATTGTTGGCAATATATAGTAGCTAAGGCATTATTCGGGGTATTAGATTCTGAATATGCCGATCACATGTCAAACATCATCCAGAATCTGAAGGAGAATGATGCACACATTCTAGAGCTAATGAAAAATCATACATCTATTTTAGATTCCACCGTCAACCTCGTACAACGCTCACAGGAAAATACAGATGCCCAACTTAGACAGTTTGATAGATACCTAAACCTATCCATTGCTCAAATCCATACCATGGGCTCAGAATTACATAAACAACAATCCTTACAATCCTTTATGGCGCTGGCGTTGCAACTGATACTAATCCTAAGTAATTTTCAAAGACTTCAATCCAGCTTGTTGGACGTGATTATTGATACCCACCATGGCAAAATCAATCCGCAGCTACTAAACCAAAACCAATTAACTAAACAACTCACACTAATACAAGAAAAAATCCCCACAAGGATATATAGCTTGATGAGCGTGTAAGGCCGAATAAGCACCGATCAGATGATATTCCGCCTAAAACTCCCTCTTTTTTCGCACGAAGAATTTGAATTATTACACACAGTACCAGTACCGTTTCTTATGAACAACACGCTTATGACAACAAAAACAACAGATAAGTTTTTAATCATCAGTCTACATCGAGACCAGTACTACCCCTTATCCGAACACGACCTAAGGGGTTGTCTTACCTTTGACGATGCCTACATCTGCAAACAACAACATCATATATATAGTAAGGAAGCCAACATCAGTGTGTGCGAGCTAAGCGTACTTAGCCATGGACCATTCGAAACAATATGTTCCGCTACCGTCATTGATAACTCACCACAATGGATTCCATTGTTAAATCCAAATAAATGGATCTACATAAGACCAAATCCTGCCACAATTAACGTAGTCTATAATGGTAAGCTCGAACAGAGAACGATATACGGCTCCGGAATTACGTTGCCACCGAACTGCGCAATCAAGGATGAATACACAACCATCCACGGGCATAATGTATTTTCCACTAACTTAAAGGATGGATTCACTCTATCAAGGCAGCTGATCGACTTCATAAATTTTAATACTACAGTCAAGCCAATAATTTACCAACCGCCCGCAGTCCAAAATATGAGCAACGAGGTTAAAGACCTCCGAGCAAAAATCAAAATTTTCAACGAAAACGTTATGAAATCGTCGCACACAACAACGCATGATGTTCATCAATACATCATCATTGCCGTAATATATTATTAGATCAGACGCATCAGAGTCAGCCCTGCTGCCATCCCTGAAAACCAGCCACCACCACCCATCCCAAGGCCGAGGAACCTAATTACCGGTCGGATCGACAACGACCAATTATCCAGAACAAGATCACAGCCAGCATTTGAATGTTTTGTATAGTTTACCTTAAGTTTTTTTTTGTTTGTTAGTAGATAAATAGTTCTTTAAATTTTGAGCCCAGCTCAAGGCGGGGAGAATGTTTAAACTCAAGTCAAATTTCATTTCATAATTTAATTCCACTCTCTACACTCAATGTTCTTATCATGAGGTAGTCATATTGCATTTCATAACAATAATTTTCTCACAATTGCCAGACGCAACCCGAAACGTCGCAGGCAGCGAAAAGCTTTCAAGGTCTGGGAACGACCTTGCGGTGCAAATTGTATGAGAATTATTAAGAATCCAACGTGTGAACCAGAGAATATTTGTTTGTTTTTTGTACTTGTAATTTTGCTTAAATATTAAGAGATAGAATTATAGAAAGTCAGTTGTTAATAAAATTTTCGTCAGTCAACAGTGGACGCGAGTTGTTTTTAGTTAATTAACAAGTTTTCTTTCAGATTAAAGCGTATTCGGTACCAGAACCGAATACGCCCCAACAAGGTTGATGTTTGTACTTCAGCCTATTGAACTTCCCCAAGAACGAAATAAATCTTGAATTAACAATCTCTAACGTTATTGTCGGCATGGTTCGAAAGGCCCCTGTTATCGTCACACACACTAGCCTCTGAACCTTACTCAATTGCCTTTTTGCTGTGGGCTTTGAAGCGATTGGCCACCAGACCACAGAGGCATACGATATAATCGGTCTCACCATCATAATGTAGATCCAGTGTGCGGCCTTTGGCGAGATGCCCGAACTCCGCCCACATACCTTCCCACATTGATGTAGAGCCCTGTTCGCTCTTTGGATTTTCTCCTCAACATGCCTTTGCCAGGTAAGTCTTGAATCTAGGAATACCCCACAATACTTGACCGAGACCGTAAGTTCTTCCCCAAAGAGTTCTCTTGGTATAAAGTCTAGATTCTCCCTTTTCCTAGTGAAAACGATTAGATCAGACTTCTATGCATTTATGAAAAGCCCCTGTTCCATGCACCATTACTCTATCACCCTTATACCTCTTCTTATGGTGTCTGCTACGGCGTATATAAACTTGCCCCTTGCCATAATCGCTATGTCGTCAGTATACCTAATATTATGTATGCCTTCTTCCTCAAGGCTACGAAATAATGAGTCAAGAGAAATGTTCCACAGAATGGGGGATAGCACTCCTCCCTGTGGACAACCTCTCTCTACCCTCCCTCGCAGTCTCGATTCACCTCTCTGGATGTTTACTGCTCTTGTCTTTAACATATTGCCAATCCATCTCCTAACGGTAGGATTAGTTCCACGTTCAATAAGAGCATCCTCCAGCCTTCCGAAGTCTATATTGTCAAAGGCTCCTTCAATGTCTATTATTGCGGCCATCGCTATGCCCTTGCCATTAATCTCTTCTTCTGCCACTCGCATCACCTGATGGAGTGCCGTTTCGGTAGATCTCCCAGGACAATAGGCGTGCTGGTTCCTACATAGTGGATAAGTAGTAAGTGAAGTCCCCCCGATGTGGTAAGCCACTGTCCTCTCCATTGCCTTCAATAAAAAAGATGTCAGTCTCACAGGTCTAAAGGACTTCGGCTCAGTATAGTCTTTTCTTCCCGGTTTTGTTAGAAATATGACCTTTGCCTCTATCTACGAAACCGGGACATATCCTATTGCAAGGCATGCTGTGTATATTCCCCTAAGTATTGGTGCTACAATCACACCGTCCCACTGATGCAGGGCTGGGAATATACCATCTAAACCTGCTGCCTTGAATGGTTCAAACGATCTAATAGATCGTCTTACTCCCTCAAACGTCAAAATCCTTTCCGCCTCAGAGCGATCCGTGGCATTCGCACCCTGTTTCCTCGTATGCCACGGCATGTCCGATTTGTAGCTTCCCGGAAAGTGAGTTTCCAGCAGGATTTCATTTGTTTCGTCCCATGTCTCCGACATCCTACCCGTTCTGTCCCGAACCAGTGCAAGTCTGGAGACCGGGTCAGTTGAGACCATATTCTGAAGTCGGCAGACTTCATATATATTTCTCGTGTTCGAGCAGAAGTCTCTCCACGATTCTCTTTTCTTTCTACGTAGAGCATTCCTCAACTCTTTCTTTAAGGCTTTCTATCTACCCCAGGCTTCCCCATCCTAAGTCCGTATGGCTCGGTTGAAAGCCTTCCTGCCCACCTTCTTCCATGCTTCCAGTTCAGTGTCCCGGGAGCACTTTTATACTCTTTCTAAATAGCCAGGGCTCCTGCAGCAGCGCTATGTCCAGCTTCTCTTCCAGAAAATATCGGCACAGCATATTTGATGCCGCCTTACTGTGATTCAGCTTGAGTTGCCAAACTTTCAGGGTGTTCCCACCCACCTCCCACCTACTGGCGTCTCCCTTAATTATTTGGGTTGACTGCCAGTCGCCCTACCGACTAACGGTTTTTCCGTCCGACCTCTGTTAATCGACTGAAATTTGACGAAGGCCGACTACAGTCCGCAGTTGAGTTCCCCACCCCCTTTCCTCATCAACTCTACGTCTTCAGGATGACACCATACCGTCATGGCGGTTCCGCCTTTGGCCGCGACGCCATACCTCTCTATTCGGGACACCTTCCATTTGGAGGTATCTCCGATGCAGGGTTTCCACAGCCTCTGTATGATGATGTCCTTGCCCTCAGGTTGCCCCGGAACACCCTATTGATGTTTTTCAAGACATCCACCCGTTCCACCTTCAGGTTAATTCAATCCCATAAGTTGAACATTCCCCTGGCGGTTTCACACAGCCAGGCCTTGGAGATCTGGTTCACACACCTTAGTGTGATTAACCCGTCATCCAAGGCCACTTTATTCACCCCGATGTCACCTTGCAAGTGCTTGTCCTCAAGAGCCTCCTCCCTGCCAGCGTCGATGATACCGAGACGGAGATCATTTGCCGCAGTCCCGGAGTAGGTTTTTACGCCCCCTCCCGGTTTAGCCCTATCTCCGTCCTGGTGAACGCTCTTACTCTTGCCTTGGTCCGAAGCTCTCTCCTTTGCTCGGGTCGGCAAACACCTTCCCTTGCTGAGATCCGAACTCATACCTAGCTTGGAAGTAAGTTCCTGATGGGTACTTTCCATCATCTTCTGGGCCCGCCTTTTCGCCTTTGCTCGGATCCGCTTCTGCTTCTCCTTGCTTGGCTCCTGCGTCTTCTGACTGCCCCCTGGAGGTAGGAGTAGCCGTTGCCGAACGCTCAGCTACCTCTATGTAATGTATGTGTGTGCGGATGAGCAACGGGAAGTTGCCGCAAGATGTTCAAGTGGCAGCAGTCCATTACTAATATACACAATTAACTCTTACGCTACTTGAATTCTTAATTAAATATTATTTATGAACAAAATATTAAATATTATTTATGTTACGAAACTAAAATATATTTTGATTAATAAAAAAATTAATAATTTAATTAATTATTAAAATCTTGTTCGTCAATATTTCCTGGATATTTATACGGCTGTCATATTATATACGAATAGTATTCAGTCTTAAAAAAAATGATAAAACAATTCTCAAAAGATTCTAGATATTGAAGTATTACATTTCATTATTATATATAGTCACTTACTGCATTCACTACACCCGATTTAAAATTTTAATTATTGACTTTTTATCCCATTGTAATTAAATTACATCTTTTAGATGTCGGGCTGCAATTCTCTACTAATGTTTGTGCACAAACATAATAACATTCACTAACATAAGGGCTCTAAAATCAATTATATTTTATCTAGATATACTTTACAGTGTTAATGTTTAAGTCTCACAAGAATACGGTCGTGAATGGAAAATTAATTTGCAACAACATCCATATATAGTGGATTGCCAATAAATCAAAGAATCAAATAACTTCAAATTTTCACTCTAACAAAAAAACTGGCCTGCACGGGTTGACTGTTGTAACAATTATGACTTGTTTCTTTGAAAATAACGTAATTTAAACTATTGAAATAAACTTAACTTTTAAAGTAGCGAAAGATGTTTTGAACGAAAATCCGGGAACTGCACATTTTAAAAAGAATACCCTAAAATCTTAATCGAATTCGAAGTTTTGGCTAATAATTAAAGATATGCTTGAATTATTTCGGTACAGACTTGGAGCCGAATGACTGTCTTTATCGTACTTGACTTGCAGTAATCATTATCTTAGCATATCTCAGATTCTGTACAATATTTTATGCTCTAAATAAAACACAATTTAGAATAATGGAACGAAATAAAATCCCAGACCCAGACAGCCCGATCTGAGAATCTGTGGTACTTCAAAAGTTTCTCAAAAGGAGAACAATGACCGCCGAGGACTGGAATGCGAGATGGCCAGACCGACTGAGAGTGATTTGGCCTGCGAGATGAGGCAACAACAAATACAGCTGAAAGAGCCTGTATGCATACCTGCTAGGTCACAGATCATAGTCGAGATTCCCTTGCAGCTGCAGGAGGAGATACTCTGTCTATCGAGAGAGATAGATCAAGGAGTCTGCCTGGCGAATGGCCTACTCCCCGTTGGTTTAAAAACAGTGTCTGTTGGAGTTCTCAACACACACAATTCACAAGTAATTCTGACTACTATTAGTCTGCATCTAGTCTCTGTCCACAACTACACCATCGTCCAACTGAAACAGGATCAAGAGGAAATAAACAACCAGAAAACCCCAAAAAAACGGAGAACGCGCTGAGGATGCTCACCTGAAAACCAGGAATTACGGTGACACAGAACCACCAGCACCCACGCACAAAGGAAATATAAGGAAACTAAGGAACCAAAGGAAGGGAAAACACAATAAAACAAACGTCGACGGAGCTCACCTATACAGAAGGAATTTCGATGGCAAAAGCCCATTAGCTCCCACGCCCTCTCAAAATAAAACTTCGGAACACGTCGACAATGGAAGCGAGCTCACCACAGGGACGATATTTTCGAAAGCTCCAAAATCAACTCTGACAGTAAGTAAACCACGGCGAAAGAGCCCATTAGAAGACGATAGTGAGTTCGCCTCAAATATGTCAACTTACGGTGGTTCAGAAGCCCCAACTCCATCATCGTTTATTATTAAGAGTGATTTAAATAAAATAAATTGGGGTGAAAATAAAAATAAAGATAAAAATATTTCTGATTTCGATAACACAAGTAAGGGAAAAAATAAACATAAAATGGTCACTTTACAGCATGTCAAATATTTATTCCCGGGTATGAAGACCCGGAAGACCCAAATAATAACCCGCGTCTCGCCAGGTTGGACGAAGAGCTCAGCCTGGACGTAAATCTGAGCGTGGAGGAAAAACGAGCGATATCACAACTCTGTTACGAGTTTAATGATATCTTTTTCCTCAAAGGTGATAGGCTCAATTTTACAAATGCCATCACTCATGATATACCATTGACCAAGCACTAATCAACCAGAAATTGTATCGTTTGCCAGAGACGCAACGAAATGTAATAAACGAACAGCTTCGCGAAATGCTAGAAAACGACTTAGTGCAGCCAAGTAAAAGCCCTTGGAATTCACCTCTCCTAGTTGTCCCCAAGAAGGCGGGACCAGACAGTGAAAAGAGGTGGCGCGTCGTGGTCGACTTTCGTAAATTCAACGAGAAGGCGATAGATGACGCCTTTCCGCTACCTCGGATCGATGATATTCTCGACCAATTAGGTCATTCTAGGTATTTTACCACCCTCGATCTCGCCAACGGCTATCACCAGGTGCTCGTCGATCCTCGAGATCCACCCAAAACTGCGTTTAGCACCAATTATGGCCACTATGAATTTAGGCGTATGCCATTTGGGCTCAAAGGAGCCCCGACCACATTCCAACGCTTAATGAATTTCGAACAGGATTACAAGGCTTGGAATGCTTTGTCTGCCTAGACGACATAGTCATCTACGGTAAAAGGCTTGCGGACCACAATAACTAGCTCCGCAAATTATTCAGCCGGAAAAGTGTCAGTTTCTGAGAAAAGAGATTGCTTACCTTGGCCACAAGTGTTCAAGTGAAGGAGCACTTCCAGACCTCAGTAAAACGGCTTGCGTCCAAACTTTCCCAGTTCCTAGAACTTTACGACAAGTTCAATCCATTATTGGACTTGCCAATTACTATCGAAAGTTTATCCCCGACTTCTCCAAGATTGTGCGTCCGATAACGAATTTGCTCCGTTAGGATGTCAAATTCACATGGACCGAGAAGTGCCAGGAGGCATTCGAGAAAATCAAAGCCTCACTAATATCCCCTCCATTCCTTATATATCCCGATTTCTTGAAATCATTCAACTTAACCGCGGACGCCAGCAGCGAGGCATTAGGAGCCGTCCTCTCGCAAGGAGCAGTGGGACACGACCAGCCCATTGCCTACGCCAGTTTAAAATGCCGATGGTCATCACGGACAATGCAGAACAACCCTTCGACAAAGTCTATCTCAACATTCCTCAGCAAATAGTCGCCTATCAGGGAAGTAACTTCCTGAGTGACCTGTTTTAAAAGGTATGTAAACTGTTACGGGTGAAGAAGTTACAAACTTCTGCCTACCACCCACAGTCAAACGGCGCACTTGAACGTGCACACAGGCCGTTAATCGAATATTTGCGTACGATAGTGGACGAGAATCCCAAATCATGGGGTCAATATCTGCGAGCCGCTGCATTCGTGTACAACAACAGTGTATGCGAAGAGACGAAATGAACTCCCATGGACTGCCTATACGGCTTCACAGCGGATGTGCCGTCAAATTTAAAACGAGACCCTGAACCCGTGTATAATCATGAGAGCTTCTATCAGATCCTACGATACAAGCTCCAAAGGTCCTATGCCACGGCACGCAAAAATCTGCTCGCTAGCAAACAACGGTCGAAATTATATTACGATAAAGTTGTTCGACCCTTGTCGTTTCACATAGGTGACAAAGTCTTACTCAAGAGCGAAAGTCGAAAACATAAGCTCTCTCAAATCTGGATTGAACCATATCTGGTAATCGGTATACCATCATCAGTGAATATAACCCTAAAAATGGGCAAGCGTACAGTTACGGTTCACAACAACCGTCTTAAGCTATTCTCTGAATAGATAATTTAAATTGAATAATAGTGTTTCTTAACGCGTCGTGGCGTGCTACCACAATCTAGGATCGACATGAAGAGCGCAACGCAAAGCCAGCACAAAACCAAGAAGGGAACAACGAAAAAGTCCTTTAACAACTCGGTTCAATCGGGTCCAAACCAACTTTAATTATAAACTCATTTTAATTCTTTATAACCGTTTACTTAATTCTGAAATCCCTTAACGTAAGATCTTCCATCTCATCCATTAAACGTGCTTAAACCTACGAAGTACCAAACAACAGGACTTCACTTCCTCTTGCACAGTACCCCATAATTGCTAAAAGTCAAACCCTAACCAAAACAACTCTTGTGCAGTTCCGTCAGAGACTGGACCTCCTAAACTCCATCTTTTTAGAAATTCTTCTTGATGGCAAACTAAGTTGCTGTTACGTCCTACTTGGCTTCTACACCCCGCGATCAAAAGTCGATAATAATATAATCACATTTTCTTTTAATGTCTTAACAAGGGACCCCTCACTCTAATTAACTTTGCCTGAGACCAAACCTTCGCACTTTAACTGTATCTATACGATTGTATATTAATTTACACTCATTTTGATAAAACATTACCTCCTAATTTCTTCCTTTTCTCGCCTCCGAGACTAGGACAGGAACTTCTTCCCGGTAGTCCCTTGCCTTGAGGTCCTCCTCAACTACCTTCCATATACTGTATTCAACAGTAGATATCAAATCAAATCACTTTTGATTTGATTTTTATAATTTTACACATGAACCCAAAGGTAACCAACTATTATAGCCACTTCCAGTGACTTACCAGGAAATTCCTCTTGGTAGTCCCGTTTCCTGAAGTCGACCTGCGGATATAAGAATTCGCATCAAACAATTTCAGAACATTACACTGGAAAATACATATGAAGTCTACGATAAGTAAATTATAACTCTCCCGACTAATTAAAAACAAAAACTCGCCATATTTAAAAGTTGCTAATTATGGCTCCACCACATTCCCAACAACAAGAAATTGATGAAAGAACCACCATTACCACCCTCGCCTCCAAGGCTACAACAGGAAATTCCCCTCACAGCTCTGCCCTGAGGAATACCCGCGGAAACAAAAACAAGCAAGAAACCACTTTAGGGAAAATCATCGCTTAGTAAATAAGAAAACTAATTTAGTAAACCTCCCTTAACCATATTCCTCTCCCCAGGTATGATACAAAACGCTATCATCCTCGGACTAATCATGTCCACTATGGGAAGTAGTACGTCGGAGCCTTACTCGGTAAACCCACTCAACAATACAGGAGTGCTATTCGAGGATTTAGGAAGCCTAATGGTTTACCACTCGACTTGGAATATACTCACGGAGTTGGACCCGACCGAGTTGGACAATCAAACAACGATTTCGGAACGAGGAGAACACTACGTGCATCAACTGTGTGGAAACAATACCGTAGGAGACCTCTGCGAACTCCAGCAAAAGTATATGCACGCGTTGATGGAAAACATCAAAAAACACACTAAGGTAATTAAACAAGCTGTTCCCAAATCTCGTAAAACGAGATCTATCTTTGACGGCATCGGAAACGCCATGCACTACCTATTCGGTATCATGGATAGTGCCAATGAACTAGGGATGGGCGATCTTCGATTCGATCTCGACGGATCGATCTTTTAGCCTTCGATCTGCCGATTTTTGAATCGATTTTTCGCTGAGCCGATTCAGCTCGAATCGATTTATTTATTTCCGATTCTCATCCATTTAAGACAAGACAAAACGCGCTAAAATAAAACTGAGTAAGTTCACGTGTAGTTTTTTCGCATCATCGTGTAATAATCCTGCAAATTTAAAATATCTAAAAACTTGTTAATGTTAGGTACATAAATGCATTTTGGATCTCTTTAATATGTTAGTGTTATCTGTATTACTGAGTACCATGATTTTGTGATTTTGTAATCATCAGTGGGCCTTTATCGCAAAGATTACCTACTATGTACTAGATAACCGACTCCCTAAATTACCCAGCTAGTCTTGAAAAAGTAACACTGGCACCACAGAAAAACGAAATATATCCAGCTTTTAAAGTCATAAGAATATACATGCAAATAAAGAGTACAGGTAGTGTGCGGTCATTTACTCCTGTCAAAATTATTTGAGAGAATCACTTACTGCAGTCAAAATTCTGTTCTCATCCGGAGAGAATTACAGATTCCTGTCAAAAAAGTAGCGCCAAATCTTGTCGAAGAGTAAAAATGTACAAAAAAGAAGCACCAATAAAAACAATTCATGTGAAGCACATGACTGAGTTACTTACTTAAGTGCGTAAGACACTTTCAATGGATTCCGATCTTTTAATGATTGAAGTAAATTTAAAATTTGTAAATGTACAACAAGAAAAGTATACGTGTCTCTTATCCACAAACTCTCCCGGAAAACAAATTTTTAGTTCTGAATGCAGGGTTACCCGATGCAGGAAATATATAAAAGCAACCACTAATTTTTCTTTACTTTGTTCGACACTGTTTATCTATTAGTAAGTGATCTTTGGTTTATCCTTTATTTCTGGTTTGGTGATTCTGGATTAAGGAAAAAATAGGTATTTAAAAAAATATCAAATATAATTCATTTTTAAACTTCCTGGGGATTACAGAAATTATTTGGATCACCATTAAGATTTTCAAAAATCATTTTCATATTGCGACGTCATTCCACGGAAAAGGACGGTGGTGAGTTCAAGGGCTTGTTCATAAGCGCGATGCGACTCCGTGCGATTTTTTCGTTTATCTCACTTTTTGAATACTTTTGTTTCAGTCTGCGATTATTTTTCATCGTATGCCCGTTCACAAGGTTGCCGACCGTAAATTTGTTGTTTACATTTGAATTTGCACATAATTAGTGCTTTTAGTAATATATATCATTCCAAATAGAAATATTAACAGTGAATCGGGAAAGCGAATTTCAGTTAAGTTGTTAATAATTTTTTTAAAGAAAAAATGTTTGGTTATGTTCAACAATCGCACAACAATCGCACCAAATCAAGAGCATTGCTGCGATTATTTTTACAATCGCAGCGACGTTAGACAAAGCCAGCATGTCAAGTAACAGGTATATGACTTCAGCCAATCAAATTACAGTCGCATGCGACGAATCGCGCTCGTGCACGAGGGTCAATTCACAAAATTGAGATGTCAAAATCAATGGAATCGATCCATGAACATCGATCTTTTTAGAGCGATTAATCGATCTTCGAAATCGGAAAAAAATTATAGATCGATCCGTACTGAATCGATTTTCTCAGTTCGATCCCCCATCCCTACAATGAACGCGAAGTCTATAGTCGCCTGGATGAGTTGGAAACTAACCATCAGGTACTCGCTGATTTGGAAAGACAACAAATCAGTGTAATCAAGACTGCACTAAATACAATTCCAAAACCTTTAAATTCACTGGTCGAAAGACAACGGCAAATAGCCTACCAGATGAACGATTTGCATAATTTAACTGATAAGCTCGTAGCAAGACAAATGAGGCAGGAAATAGTCTGTAGTCTGTTGTTACAAATGGTAGAAATTGAGTTTCGACAGCAGGCGCTACTGGATATAATAACCGCTAGCCGAAATAATCAAATTCATCCCCTGCTGATCGCCCCTGATTCACTTCTTGAAATTTATCACAAATCTCATGTCACGTGTTCAAACGCCCAGAATTGCCTATCAATTCTCTACCAAACGGCAGTATTACGAACACACTTGTTGCAAGAGAAATTGGTAATAAAAATAACATTACCAATCATCAATCTTCCAAAAATGAAGTTGCAACGAATCAGGTGCTTCCCTATACACACGGAAGCAAATCATTCGTTGGTCCCGGAAATAGAATATTCTCATATAGCGAGTCAACTTTCAACTCAGGAATTTCTATTACTTAGCCCGGAGAACATGAAAGCATATCGGAAAGTCACTCGAGATGTCGAGGAAGATACTTACGCTGGTTTGCTAAATACGCCGATAACAAAAGCAACACAAACGGATGAATGTGTTACTCTTCAGTCCCCTGGATGAAAACCCTAGGTGTTCACTAAAAGTGCAAATACCCCCCAGTGACATTCTAATTAAATTAAATTGCCAAATTCCTGGCTGTATTCATTGAAGACAACAACGATTGTGCATATTACATGCACCCAGCAATTGCTAACGCATTGCCTCTCTGGACAGGGAATCTTGGTCATTAACCAACCCTGCCATTTACAAATAGAACCACACACCCCATAAGGTAAGTACTAACAGCTTTACTAACCGGGGGTAAAAATATTATAAAAGGAGAAATAATCAAGATGTAAAGTAACGCGCCGTGCAGTACTACCACAGTCGACGGTCTAATAGAAACCGTAACGCAAGGCAAGCACCAACAGCCCAAGGAAATAATAGAACTTTTGTGCCAGTTCATCTTAAAGAACTTGAATTGATTTTATTTATGTTTATACTACGTATTACTTTAATAAACGATTGTGTAAGGAATATTTTAAGAACTTTTGTGCTGATTCATCTTAAAGTACTTGAATTGATTAAGTGTTTATACTACTTATTACTATTATAAACCATTTGTGCAAGGTTTACTTTAAGAATCTTTGTGTTAGTTCATTTTAAATAAATTGGATTGATTTTAATTGTTTATCCTACTTGTAATTTTTGTAAACAACTTGAGCAGAGAATACTTTATGATTTTAGCCTATTAAGAAAACTAAAGGAAAAAGGAGGGTGCTTTTCATCTGGGGTGCATTGGTGTGCAATAAAGGAAACCACAAAAAAGGCTCCTTCAATGTCCATTATTGCGGCCATCGCTATGCCCTTGCCATTAATCTCTTCTTCTGCCACTCGCACTACCTGATGGAGTGCCGTTTCGGTAGATCTCCCAGGACAATAGGCGTGCTGGTTCCTACTTAGTGGATAACTAGTAAGTGAAGTCCCCCCGATGTGGTAAGCCACTGTCTTCTCCATTGCCTTCAATAAAAAAGATGTCAGTCTCACAGGTCTAAAGGACTTCGGCTCAGTATAATCTTTTCTTCCCGGTTTTGGTAGAAATATGACCTTAGCCTCTATCTACGACACCGGGACATATCCTATTGCAAGGCATGCTGTGTATATTCCCCTAAGTATTGGTGCTACAATCTCACCGTCCCACTGAAGCAGGGCTGGGAATATACCATCTAAACCTGCTGCCTTGAATGGTTCAAACGATCTAATAGATCGTCTTACTCCCTCAAGCGTCACAATCCTTTCCGCCTCAGAGCGATCCGTGGCATTCGCACCCTGTTTCCTCGTATGCCACGGCATGTCCGATTTGTAGCTTCCCGGAAAGTGAGTTTCCAGCAGGATTTCATTTGTTTCGTCCCAGGTCTGACATCTTACCCATTCTGTCCCGAACCAGTCCAAGTCTGGAGACCGGGTTAGTTGAGACCATATCCTGAAGTCGGCAAACTTCATATATATTTCTCGTGTTCGAGCAGAAGTCTCTCCACGGTTCTCTTTTTTTTCTACGTAGAGCTTTCTTCAACTCTTTCTTTAAGGCTTTCTATCATTCGTCAATAACCTCCTTACGCCTTCCATTTACGAAGGTTGGCTCTGTCCCCCTGTTTAGAATTGCCAAGTTGTTACTTACCTCGAATTCTAGCAGAACTTCGCCTCTCCGGTTGTCGTCTGTACTGCCCCACACTGTATTGTGGGCGTTTTCATCGCAACCTAATAGTATTCCCACATTTCTATCCTTCCAGTGTTCCACCAGAGTACCCGTATGGTAGATAGCCCAAGTCTACGACCCACGCCCCTGCCCCGGACCCCATACGAACCACAACAATGTCTGGCGTGCTGAGTTTTGGTAGTAAAACCGCCCGAACTCCCTGCCTGACTAGAATGCAGGATCTCGTTCTGCTATCTAAATTTATGCAAAACAGATTAGCAATTCTCTCCGGAAGCACTTTTATACAGCTTCTGTTCCACAAAACATCGGCACAGTATATTTGATGCCGCCTTACTGTGATACAGATTGAGTTGCCAAACTTTCAGGGTGTTCCCACCCATCTCCCTCGGTACGGGCCCACCTCTACCAGTTGCCCTACCGACTGACGGTTTTTCGGTCTGACCTCTGTTGGCCGACTGAAATTTGACGAAGGCCGACTCCAGTCCTCAGGTGAGTTCCTCCCCCCCCCTTTCCTCATCAACTCTACGTCTTCAGGCTGACACCATACGGTGTCGGTTCCGCCTTTGGCCGCGTCGCCATACCTCTCTATTCGGGACAGCTTCCATTTGGAGCTATCTCCGATGCAGGGTTTCTATTTCCACAGCCTCTGTATGATGATGTCCTTGCCCTCAGGTTGCCACAGAACAAAGATCATCACCCTCTTGATGTTTTTCAAGACATCCACCCGTTCCACCTTTAGGTTCATTCCATCCCATAAGTTGGACATTCCCCTGGCGGTTTCACAAAGCCAGGCCTTGGAGTCCTGGTTCACACACCTTAGTGTGATTAACTCGTCCTCCAAGGCCACTTTGTTCACCCCGATGTCACCTTGCAAGTGCTTGTTCTCAAGAGCCTCCTCCCTGCCAGCGTCGATGACACCGATACGGAGATCATTTGCCGCAGTCCCGGAGTAGGTTTTTACACCTCCTACCGGTTTAGCCCTATCTCCGTCCTGGTGAACGCTCTTACTCTTGCCTTGGTCCGAAGCTCTCTCCTTTGCTCGGGTCGGCAAACACCTTCCCTTGCTGAGATCCGAACTCGTACCTGGCTTGGAGGTAAGTTCCTGATGGGTACTTTCCATCATCTTCTGGGCCCGCATTTTCGGCTTTGCTCGGATCCGCTTCTGCTTCTCCTTGCTGGGCTCCTGCGAGTTTATCTCTTCTGACTGCCCCCTGGAGGTAGGAGTAGCCGTTGCCGACCGTACAACTACCTTTATGTAACGTATGTGTGTGCGGATGAGCCGCAAGATGTTCAAGTGGCACGCGCTAGCTGGCAGCACGTCCTAGCTCGTCGGTATGGGGTGTGAGTCCTTGAACATCATCACACATCTACAATCAGAATTCCGCGTGCCTGTGGCGAAAGAAGGTGGTGGAATCCTTCCTTCAGGTCTGCCACGAAAGGAAAAAAAACGAAAAACAGAAAAACAGAAGGAAGAGCAACAGGTCTGGTGTCACCTGTTACCCTTAGCCGCACTGCACCATCTTGGAATTCGCAAAAACAAGAAAAAAACTACCCCCATATGCGATGGTTCAGATACTAACCCACCACTATTCCTACACCTGGCTAGGGTGTAGGCCCAACCTGTAAAAAAATGCTGAAACAAAAAAACACAAAAAAAATTAAATCAAAAACATTGTTATAGAGGGAGAAGGGATGGGAAAGCAAGAAGGGGAAAAAGCGTTAGGGAATGCCTGAAACTAAAAGAAGTTATTTATAACATATTTAATTCAATAGGATATAATAAAAAAAAACATTAATATAAACCATACTTAATCAGATTAACTCAGCAGTCCATTACTAATATACACAATTAACTCTTACGCTAATTGAATTCTTAATTAAATATTATTTATGAACGAAATATTAAATATTATTTATGTTATGTTATATGTTTGATTAATAAAAAAATTAAGGTTCGATTTATTATTAAAATCTTGTTCGTTAATATTTCCTGGATATTTATACGGCTGTCATATTATATACGAATAGTATTCAGTCTTAAATAAAACGATAAAACAATTCTCAAAAGATTCTAGATATTGAAGTATTACATTTCATTATTATATATAGTCACTTACTGCATTCAATACACCCGATTTAAAATTTTAATTATTGACTTTTCATCCCATTGTAATTAAATTACATCTTTTAGATGTCGGGCTGCAATTCTCTACTAATGTTTGTGCACAAACATAGTAACATTCACTAATATAAAGGCTCTAAAATCAATTATATTCTATCTAGATATACTTTACAGTGTTAATGTTTAAGTCTCACAATAATACGGTCGTGAATGGAAAATTAATTTGCAACAACATCCATATATAGTGGATTGCCAATAAATCAAAGAATCAAATAACTTCAAATTTTCACTCTAACAAAAAAACTGGCCTGCACGGGTTGAATATTGTAACAATTATGACTTGTTTCTTTGAAAATAACTTAATTTAAACTATTGAAATAAACTTAACTCTTAAAGTAGCGAAAGATGTTTTGAACGAAAATCCGGGAACTGCACATCTTAAAAAAAATACGCTAAAATCTTAATCGAATTAGAAGTTTTGGCTAATAGTTAAAGATATATCTGATTTGCAGTAATCATTATCTCAGCATATCTGAGATTCTGTACAATCTTTTATCTTTTAAATAAAACACAATTTGGAATAATGGAACGAAATAAAATCTGTGCAAAGATATACACCGTGCCTGTGATATCGCTTCCATAGCAATTTTTATAATAGGCTGGCTGACTTAAAGGAATTGCACATTTTCAGATCACATTTTTGCTTGCAATAAAAACTGTCCACTAAAACTCAGTTAGGAACAAGTAGATCACATGAAGCCGAATAGTGTATCCATATCCGCTTTGAGGTTAGTAGAACTATTGATCACTTACGATAAGCTTTATAAAGCACTGTACTTTTGCGTGCTCTCGTTACTGCTCCTATATACTCTACTTGGTCTAGCTACTTTATTTCTTAACTATACCATGCTTACTTGACTGAAATGAATAAATATAAATATATTAATATGTAAATAAACCAAAAACCTTATACTCCAGGGGTAGGTGTATGAGCTCTCGCTGTGATGGAATAGTCAACCCTAATTCGCCTGTCATCTATTTCCATACCTGAGCACTGTTCCTTTGCAACTTTGGCATCTTCGGAGCTCTCAAAGTATACGAAGCAGAAACCTCGAGATCTTCCACGCTTGGCAGCAATAACAACGTGCACACGTTCGATTGGCCCAAATTTGGAGGAAATCTCCTTACTTTTGTGTTCAGTCGTATAAATGCTCAATCCAAATATTCCTAAACGGCAACTCTGTTGAGTGTGTTTCCTTGTTCCAACAAGCCTTCGTCTTTGAGATAAAGGACTACGAGACTATGATTTTCGCCGTTCTTAACTTTTGCGATCGTGTGGTGTGTAAGACCTTGATCGTGATCTGCTGTTTGAGTACTTATTTCTGTACCTTCCTGGTGTTCGAGACTTTGAACGTGACCGATGGCTTCTCGAATTTATCGTTTGCCTACAATAAATTAATAGAATATTACCTTCGTTCTACATAAAGTATGCCGCGGATAAAAAGGGATAAAGGTAAAAGTTGTTTTTTTCATTAACATCTTGCAGTTGTCATGTTCAGGCAGCTGTCACGGAATGTATGCCTCTTATTAACAAAAGCACAGCATTCATGGCAGCTTACGGAGACGACAACTACAGAAGTACTTGGTAACTCAAAAATTGTGTGTAAAAGTGACTTCCCATTTCAGCACCCAGATGGCGCGAAATATGACGAATAATGGCTCACATTACATTTATTTCAGAGGCAGCCGAAGATTCACCACCATCCGTGGGGTTACCTGGCCTCCCTGCACCTTGGCTTTCAACTCGGCTTCGTTTAGCCGGACCCCCCTCATTCGATGTTGAATCTGTAAGGGCAGATGTTTCTAGTTTGTCAGCTAACTGCCTGACCTCCTGGTCTACATCTGCCTTCTTAGCAGCGTTAGCTGACGCTATCTGCTGCTTCTTTCGCTCTCTCTTTCTCTTCCGCTTTAGATGCTTACGCATCTCCGCCTCAGAGAATAAGATAGCGTTGCCTTCCGCCGGATTGTTTTTCACGTTGTCAGCCGATTTGTGATCGGCCTCTCCCGTTTCCTCCAATCATTTGGAATACTCCATCTCTTCAAGTTGGTCCAGCCTAGGACTCTTGGTTTCACCTGACCTGTAACGGTCTTCCTACACCTGCACCACCTTACCTTCGCAACCGCTCTCCTCTACAACATCATCATTTTTCAAGTTTTTATACATTTTTGGACCCACGAATTGGGGAAGAAATAAACGGACCGGGAAGGCAGAGATCCCCCCATAACAACCCTACTCAACTAAAATTACAATAGGAGATTGAGCTGCCCCTGAGGAGGTACCACTAGCGAACCTTTGACCCCGAATGCTGCGAGAGGCACCAATCCGATTTGTGAAGTCCCATCCTCAGATGGCTCCTTTTTCAAACTCCCTCAGCGTGGCTCCACAACCTTAGAGTTAGGAGATTTTTTTAAGAGGTTCACTCCTCTCGTGCTCTGTGTTAGCTTGCATAAATATACGTAGAAATTTTTGTCTGCTAATTTTAAATTAGTTATTCGGAAGCATGACGTCCGTAATATTCTTTAGTACCAATGCGAAGGCTGCCGTTTGGAATTTATTTTTGTAGTGAATTGAGTAGAACTGTATCTTGAGAGGTGGCATGGGCGTTCGGAGTTTTTCCTGGCCCTGTTATTTCCATATCAGTGTTGGTCCTCCCCAGATTAAGCACGTCGGCACGCTGCTTCCGAGATAAACGAAACCTGAGACCTTTTCACTTGAATTAGTGCTGTTGGCAGCAATACTCGTTTGAAATTTATGGAGGAAAAGGCTTCAGCTTGAGCATCTGCTTTAGAGATTGTTTTCTCCTGTAGTTTAGTGGTTGATTTAGAGATCGTTTCTCTAGAATTTGAATGTAGAGTCTGTTGCTCTAAATGTAGAAGTGTGTGATGTTTTTTCTGACATTTTAAACATCTCTTTTTACTGCCGCAATCTGTTGCATTGTGTTCAGAAATCAAACAATTTTTGCACAACTGATGTTGTTGAGCAAATTGTAATCGTAACTTTGGTTTTGATTTATTAAAAGGAGAACAGGTTTGCAAAGTAGTGCGTAAGTATGTTTCCCACTTGCGGTTTGTGGTTTGCTGTCTTTGCACTCTTGGAGTGCTTCTAGAGTTCGGAAACGAGACTCTAAAAGGTTTGTTAACTCTGAATATGAGGGAATAGTAGTTTTGTTCCCTTGCTCTTGTTCCCATTGGCAATGGGCTTGTTGTGGAAGCTTTTGTACAATAGTGTACACTAAAATGGCGTCCCACGAATTTGTGGAAACGCTCAAAGCCCGAAGTTCGTGTAAGCATTCTTCGGTTTGATCGAGAAGATTTTTGATCGCTTGAGAGGATTCTGCTTTTATTGTCGGTTGATTGAGAAGTAATTTTAGTTGTGTGTTTATTAATATTCCGCTATTATTATATCGTTTGTGTAAAAACTCCCAAGCGATTGGGTAGTTTTGTTGAGTGATGTCAAATTGACGAAGTAATCGTTCAGCTTCGCCAGAGACACAAGTTTTTAAAGAATTAATAGAAATTTAACTGGGCGCTTGGTGGAATTTGTTACTTTTCGGGAAGATTTTTTATATAAATAAAAACAACACTTGCTAAATTCCACAGTTTATTAAATAAATTTACACGACGCGTTTCGCCCTACTTAGGCATTATCAAGTGAGTGGCTAAACTGCTACTGAATTCTTGCTCTAGTGGTAGATTCTATTAGCTGTTTTTTTTGTTTAATAACATATCCTATGTATTTGCACATTCAGAAGTTAAGGATCAAGTAAAGGGCTATAATTATTGAAATCTAATTGATCGTTTACCAGGAATGAACCATTATCTTTTGCTTTTTTTATTTCAACGATCTCATATCTGTCCAGTATCCTTCCGGCACTTAAGCCATGAATAAGTTTTTTAGGAGCCTTTTTGTGATTCACATTGGCTTTGGAAAGTTGCTCGTGAAGAGCCCTTTGTGTTTTAAGGATTTTTTCGATTTCCATATTGTCTATTTTTTGGTCTATCCCGCTCGAAAGACCAATGTTAAGCCTATGATAAGACTTAATCGAAGAAAGGGTGCCGGGTCAGTAATTGACAAGACCAAGAATTTTAAATGCAATATGTTTTTTATTCAACAAAAATAAAAACTAAATAAAAATTCAATAAATTTTAAGTAATAAATAATTCCAACAATAAATAATTCAATAAATAAAATCAATAATAATAAAAAATAATAAATTCTAAAAAGAAGAAGAAGCAGGTGATCAATCCAATTAGTTTTCTGTGAAAAGAAAAGAGAGAAAGCGAGATTAGTTTCTGTAATAAAAATATTTTGCTGAAAACAGCACCACGAAATTCTAAACAAAAATGGCGGATAGGGAAAATGAGGAAGGGAATATTTGCTGAAAAGGAAAAATTATTAAAAAGAAAAATTTTAAAATGCTGATATCAGCAATACCTTTGAATAAAATAATTAATAAATATAGAGAAATCTCTAAAATTATACCGAAAGCGGTTTGAATCAAACGACTTGCAATGGGAAAGATACATATATTTCTCACAAACGCACTAATTAATTATTATAATACTATGATTGACTATAGTGTATACTACATAATTAATTTAATTAATTGAATTGTAAACAATTTGTAATTAATAAAAATTGCAGAATTCTGTGATAAAGTCGCGTCAGACTGTTTTGACTAGCTAAGCTGAAGTGTCGAACTATTTACCGGTTTCTTCTCTCGATGCTCGAAATTTGCTGATAATGATTGATAACTGCAGATTTTGATTATGCTGTTGAGTTCGTTCCGTGTTGCAAGATACAAATGGTAATGCATTTAAATTATCAGGTCATAAACTCCAACACGACTCGTTTGAGTTCTGAAAGCAGAATGATTTTTGCTTGCCGAGCGCTCTTTATTTATATCATTCGAAAAACATTGACTAAATGGGAAAAGTCCCGTAGTCACTATGTCGTTTTTGTTTTGGATAAGAATATTAACAGGTAAGTTTGTTTTGATTATATTTATGAATATTATAATTACTTTTGTTAAATTATAGGAAATATCGATGGAGGAGAATGTGCTGGAACGTGAAGGATGCTGGAATACTTGAATTAGTATAGGTAAGACAGATAATTTGGTATAAATCCTTGTTTGCTTTTAAGGTTGAGGATTTAACAACCCCTGATCCTACACGAATCTACAAAGGGGAACCTCTGACCACTGTTGAGTCGTCAACCTTAACGCTCGGACTTAATGAACTGCCTGCGTTCCAGGCGACCACGCGGCTAACTCCACTTCACGCACCCAAGTGCCACCGCTGGAATTCAGCGGGCTTCATCCCAGCATAAATTTGGAGGTCCACTGGCGCAGCATCATCGCCTACAACAGCAACTGACAACGGCAACCTCAACACCGGACGTATTAAAGGAAAACGCGTCTGTGCAGGCAGAGCGTCAACCTTCTCAACAATCAACATTTCCAATTCCAAACACACAGAAAACCGAACAACTGCAGCACTTTTACCCGGCCTGCAACTTCAAAGAGCTAGTTTGAGAAGTGGTACGGTCCTTTCAGGACACAATCATCAAGTAACCTTTAATATGTAGTGTTCTAAGATTTCAAGGAAAGCACGAGAATCGGACAAGCTCCCCGTGACCCATTACGACGCCCTCGACAAGAGGACAAATAAACAACGCGAAGAAAGACTCGCACAAATAGAAAATTTTAAAAAGGACACTAATCCTTATAAAGGGGAGATTATCCAGTTTGCAAAATTCTCGCGCTCCCTCGACAGTGTTATTGCAAATACAAATAAATATAGTAACGAGGACAATGTAAGAGTAAGAGCCTTAAATGTAAGCACAGACTTCACCGCCGACCAACCCGATCAACCTAAGATGTACCGACAACATTTCAAGAAGTCGAAGCCAGATTAACCTCGGCCTACGTCCCGAACTTACCAGGAACTGGTAACTAAGCTCATAACAGCTCGCCAAAACCACTGCAAAACGCTCACTGCCTTCACGGCTAGAGTGAAACAGTTGCAGGCTCTCTGAAAAGAGGCCGCACAAACTCCGGGATAGTGCAGAGCACATAGAGGCTGGACTAACAATCGGTGGTGTCTCAAAGGCTTCTCAAAAGGAGAACAATGGCTGCCAAACACAGGAATGCGAGATAGGCAATCGGATGGAAATTAATCTTGCCTGCGAGATGAGGCAGCAACGAGTACAGTTGAAAGAGCCTGTATACAGAAGTACTCTGTTTATCGAGAGAGATAAACCAAGGAGTCTTCCTGGCGAATGGCCTGCTCCCCGCTGGTTTGAAAGCAATGTCTGTTGGAGTCCTCAACACGCACAGTTCACAAGTAGTTCTGACTACCATTAGCCTGTATCTAGTCCCTATTCACAACTACACCGTCATCCAACTAAGAAAGGACCACATGAAGCAAGGAAAAGGAAAACACGTCAAAACAAACGTCGACGATGCTCACCTGAACCAAAGGAATCATGATGGCGAAAACACATCAGCCCCCACGTCTTCCGAAAATATAATCGGAAAAACTGCGAAATACATCGACAATGGAAGCGAGTTCACAGCAGGGAATTGGGTGCAAGAGCCCAATAGAAGACAATAGCGAGTTTGCCTCAAATAAGGCAACGTACGGCGGTTCAGAAACTCCAACTCCATCGTCATTTAGTAATACGAAGTGTTTCAACAAAACATAAAGGGGTTAATGTTAAAATAAATGTGTTTCTAGCGCCAAAAAATTGCCACACTACAACACGAAAACTATTTATTCACGGAGTACGAAGACTCGGATGACCCTTAAAATAACCCGCGCCTCGCCAGGTTAGATGAAGAACTCAGCTTGGTTGAAAATCTAAGTGCGGACGAAAAACAAACGATATCGCAACTCTGCTATGAGTATAATGATATCTTTTTTCTCAAAGATGATAGGCTCATTTTCGCAAACGCAATCACCGGTGATATACCATTGGTGCAGGACCAAGCACCAATTAACCAGAAAATGTATCGTTTGCCAGAGCCGCAACGAAATGTCATAAACGAACAGCTTCGCGAAATCCTAGAAAAGGATATAGTGCAGACAAGTAAAAACCCTTGGAATTCACCCTTCCTAGTGGTCTCCAAGAAGGCGCAACAATTTTAACAAAATAAGAACTTAGCGCGCCGTGGAGTACTATCACAATCTTCGATCGAAAAGAGACCGTAGCGCAAAGCAAGTACTAACAAAAATAAAAAGAAGAGAGTAATAAGCGCGTCGTGAAGTTCTACCACAATCTGCAATCGAGAAAAGACCGCAGCGCAAGACAAGACCTTACCACCAAGGAAATGATAGTAAAAATGAGGAAATAAATAATAAAAATAAACTATAAATCAAAGACGCACCGTGTATCATCGACACAATCGCGACCAAACAAAGGCCGCTTAGCAACCCGGTAAAATAAAATTAATAACCCCAACAAAGAAAAATTTAAAAAGAGAAGGAAAAGAAACCTAAAGTCAACCTGAAAAGTGATAAATCAAGGTAGACAAAAATATAAATAAGAAGACCGTAGTTTTTAAAATTTGTTTTCTTTTTATTTTATTATGAAATCTAGAAAATGAGGATTACAATTGGGAAGTAATTTTTCTTACAAAAAAAGGGGTTATTTAAGAAATTTTTTTTACAATTTATACAAAAAAAAAACTAAAAGGGAACAAGGAAGTTATTGGCTGCTGCTCCGGATCACGATCTTGTCAGATCTTGTCAGGGGAAAGGACGGGCGGCCAGAAGTTCCTCCACGGCTGCAACTTGGTCCATCACAATGGCAGGCCCGGGGGGGGGGGAGAGAACTCTCGGCTTCGGAGATCGACCCAGGAGAAGGAGAACCGTAGGGTGTTGCGCTATAGCTATTTTATCTTTTGTATGGCACGCAACAAGGACGAGGGAGTACTTTCCGCTTAGGGAGAAGTTCACCTGCCCTGATTTAGGTTTCATTTGTTTAATTTAATTAGAAACTTTAACTGGGTTGAGATTCTTGAGGCTTCCACTGGTGGGGGGCTCTCCAGATCTTTTTCTTTATTCACTATAATTTAAAACGCCACTGCCTGAACACAACTGACTTAACACAATTGACTTGTCTGACGCGATTAACTTAATTCTCTGAATTCCCATAACTAACTAACTCCTGCTCATCCTCCAGACCATTTTTATTATCTTTTGCCAATTTCCCCGATTTACCGTCAAATCGTAAATACATAAATCGGGAATTCCAGTCTATTGAAAATCTTAATTGGTACATAATCAAAACAGTAATTATGTACGGCTTTGACTCGCAGAAGAAAAGGCCAGAAAAGCTTTTTAATGCTCACAGGCATGACAGGGGAAGATGTAAAAATTAGGAATGATAATCATGTGCAACGGAGTTACAGATGTGAGGAAAACCCAAGAACCTCGTATGGTTTACTATTTATTTCACACTCATAATTAACAGAGGAAATGACAACGGCTGGCGTATGGTAGAAGTACGCCGATGGGTTATTTACCGTGGCAAAGTGTGTGGCAAGCGAGCATGAGTTATTGGTATAGGTTAGGGTTTGGACTGAGCAGTTGAAGGTCAAGCGCAATTGAGGCTTTTGTTTTTCCGATTTATGGATTGAATGGATTTAACGGAAATTCGGTGTGGCATTTCGTAGACCGATTTCCACTTTTGTATATCCATTGGTTGTTTTAATGCCTTTAGGCATTTTTTAGCTATTAACTTGAGGGTTATTGGAATAAAGAAATTGCACATGTTGCACAAGAATTGGTTCATGGGAAAAAGAATGCTATTATGAATATTTTAAAGAAATTGTGCACATGTTGCACAAGAATTGGTTCATGGGAATAAGAATGTTATTATGAATATGTTAATGGAATATGGTAATGAGGCGCTGCTCATTACAGGGTGGTCTGACCCACAGTGGGTGCAAGGAGATTCCCCAAGCACCAATTGTCGCCTATGAAAGAGTTATAAAGAGCGAAAACAAAAAGGAAAGTAAGAAAGGAAATGTTTTCAAGTGTAAAAAATAAACTATCCAAAGATATTCCACGTTTCACCATGGCAGCTCAGTGAAAAATCCACTATGTGGCTAGTGTCGGCGCCCCTTCGGCTGGACCAAATGTGATGTCACCTCTGCCCACGGCGAGTCCACCATAGGCGGACACAGCCGTCGCCATTGGGATAGACCCAGGCAACACGAATCATCCTAGCGTAAACATCCGGGCTAGGTACCCTATAACGACAATTACGCAGGTAAAAAATATCGGCTGTTACTAATGACATGACTAAAACTTGACTGTGACAAGACTCGTTTAAATACGGCCCAAACAGAATTCAAAACCCCTGACACTGCAGTTTGGCGTAGCCAGTGGATGATTATTCCTCTCCAAAGAAAAATCTTAATTGCAGTGGGAAGGAATTTTACAGATTGGATTCTGCTTATCTTTTCGATAAGCCAAAATTCAAACGAATCCAATCTGCCATACAAAAATCAGTAAACAAAAGCCGACATAAAATTCAACGAGTTAGATTCATACACCGAATTATGTTAGCAATAAAGTTGCAACTTATTCAAATCTAACTCGCGAAAAACAAAGCGCTCAGGTTACCACGGCATTCTTTTCCCACAGCTGTAGTAGCCAAATAGGTATATGATAACCGAGAGAAACTCGCTTATTCAGTGCAAAAGTAAACGATCTACAGCGACTCTGGTCGCCTATCAAAGAAACAGTCACGGCAGAGCGAACCAATAACAGCCATCTGCGTCTACTGTGCTAACAATTTAAAGGCACAAGTAAAAACAAAGAAAAAGATCGAAAGCGATTTTCTTCACATAAATCGGCTGTTTGCGATTCTTCATACGCAGTAAAGATGAGAATCGACAGCAGAATTATCGATATTTGATATTGCAATGTAACAGAATGTTGCGATACCGAAGTATCGATAAATTGTAAAAGAATTATTGATACTTGAAAGTAGAGATATTCAAATGATTATCTTTGTAGCATTTAATATAAAACATTAAATTATTGATAAACCACAAATTAATATGAATTCAGAATAAATAGTAATATACCTATATCATTAGAATTAATATGTCCCTGCTACTTCTTTTTTTAAATTCCGTGGCTCTATAAATGTTTCCATATGTTGGAAGTATTATTCGAGGTGACATAGATTTTGGTGCATATCTTGCACTGTGATGGTTTACCATCGAGTCCGATACTTCGCTCTTTGGAGTAGCCATTGTTGTTTCTTCTCAATTTTCCCGATTCCAAGTCTACCAATTCCAATCAAACTTGTCTCTATTGATTAACAAAGGGCCTTCGGCCATAAGGCATTATAATATATAATTCAAAATGTACGTGATTTGTTCCGTGGAACAAAAAAAACCGAACAAATGGTAAATAAACAAAACACTTATTAACAAAATAAATTTATTTGCAAGCAATAAAACCAATTGGCTAAGGTTTTGATTATACAACAGTACTCCATTCAAATTATTTATAAATTCCAGGGTTCAATTTTTCTCCTTTTTTTTAAATGTGGCGAAAGTTATAGTTTTCAACAGATTTAGAGATTTACTTATTTGGTGCCAAAACAACCACAATATATCAAACAACATCTTAAGCCATTTCAAGAAATTTCTGAAACAAAAACAAAATTCAAAGTTTTTTTGTTTTTCTGTAACTTATGTAAAGGACAGGTATTTCATCTATTCTATTGTCTAATTGTAAAATTTAAAATCGCCAATGCCCTATAAGTAAGCGGGCGATATTAACAAGTAGTAAATGTCACCTTCTTTTAATTATTGCCATAAATATAACTTCAATAATGTTTTAATATTAAGTGTTAACATATACTACTGGTTTGTGCCACGTACATGTTTCTTAACGATTGCAGGAAATAGTTGAAGAAATACTTATAAATATAAATTCAATAATATTTTTGTATAACAAGGTAACATATACTGATTTGTGATAAGTACATGTTTCTTAACGATTGCAGGAAATAGTTAAAAGAATACTTATAAATAAAAATTCAATAATATTTTTGTATAAAAATGTAACATATACTGGTTTAAGCCACGTACATGTTTCTTAACGATTGCAGGAAATAGTAAAGGAATAGTTATAAATATTTGAGAAAAAAAGATAAGAATAATTTGAGCATTATTGAAGGATCTTTACAGTCCGGTTTTTTTAAATATTAGGTATTCTATCAATATCATAAGTAGTTCAGTCTACCCCTCACGAATACTTATATAATTTCATTTTTCTTTCGTAAAAAGTACAAAACTACAGCTGTTATATTTAGGTCTAATAAAATTTGAAAATTATTTTTAAGTTATATCTAAAGCAAAAAACAACTCGAAATCTTTACATCTGAGACTTTAAGACTTACGATCACCGAGTGAAAACCAGTGGCAAGATGTTAGAACATCGAAATTTTCGAAGTTCGATCATCTGTCGATAATTGGTATGTTTTAACACTTTCGACAGGCGATATTTTCGTTAAAACTTCACTCCGGTTTGTTGATAGTGATACGAGAAGCGATATAGTTAAAATGTAAGTTTTTTAAATATTATTTGCTGTAATTTATAAAATTATAAATTAAGAGGAATAAACTTGAAATAATAAAAGTATTTTAGATATGTTACATAAGTTTTGTAATGAAAATACAAATTAAATTTAAAACCCTCTTGAATTATCTCTTATTTTCTGTTTTTTCGTCACCAATCGGGAATTTTATCCATTTAGGACATAAATTCTTCTCCAAGGCGCTACTTATTTCATCTATAGATTTAGAAACCATAGACTGGTCCATTGAGTTAAGCATCAAATCGACAATAAATCTTTGATAAGAACCAGTAGCATAAAAATTTAATAATGCTGCCAGTTTTGAAGAGAGAGGAATTCTTGAATTTTTTCTGAACTTGTATCACATTCAAATTCACTTTTTATTTCCTCCAATATTTCCGGAAAGATTCTTGAAACCAAGAATTATAAAACTGTGTCATAAAAATGAACTTTTTCGTGCACAAAATATATAAAAATTACTTTTTGTTTGACATATCCATATAATTTTAACGCTGCCGTAAGAATCGCCTTTCTTCCCGATAGTTTATTACACTTTCGTCTTTATTTTCGCTATCTTCCACAAATAAACCAACTCCACTCCAAAAATTCATCATTAATCCATAATTAGTATTGTATAAAAATTTAAAAGAGCAAAATTTGTAATGCTGAATATATGTGGAATGTCAAAAAGTTCGGAAAATATTTCGAAAATGATAGAATCGCCTGTCGAACGAAAATGTTGCAACATACCGCCAAAGCGATATTTTCGCTTCGATGATCGCTTTCGAAGTGATGTTATAACATCTTGCCACAGGATAGTGTCGCGGTCAAGAGGTGGAAAGCAAAAGAAATCACTCAGGCTTAGAATAGATACCATATAGAAGAACAGCTCCTTAAATTTCCCTGTTCAAACGTGAACGAAATAGTTTGGCAATGTTGTTGCAATTTTGTATGGAAAAGTAAATCCTAAATGTCAAAAAATTCCAAGAAGTAAATGCTATCCGTCAAAAATTAGTGAGCGAGAATCAATTTTGTACTCTCAGAAGAGAAATTTCCCTTTTCGTCGATTAATTCGTATAAGCGGACATATGTGTTGGTTAAGTAATTGACAGTTCTAAAACTTCAAGTCAAAATCAACATGATGCTTCCTGGAGGATTATTTTATTCTATTCGTGGAGGATCTAAACAAATTAAAGGATACATCGTCTAAAGTGATGCAAACTATGCAGCCGGGGTTAACAACAAACGACTCAACATACGAAGAATGATTCAATCTGCAGTCTTCAAGGAATTGATTAAGGTACATACTTTGCTAAAATTTATAGATTTATATTGAACAGAATATATTGCTTTTAGATCCTGGTGTTTAACCATAAAAACCCATTAAAGGACGCCCCAATATTATAATGTTTGTAGGTTTGCAAAGTTCTGGAGAAATAACGACTTGCAAGAAACTAGCTTATCGCTATCAAAAGAAAAATTGGAAGTCCTGTTTAGTCTGCGCTGACACATTCCGGGCTGGTGCCTACGAATCAAATCAAACAAAATGCAAATAAAGCCGTTCTTTGGCAGTTATACAGGAGTTGATCCAGTCGTTATAGCCCAGGATGGTGTAGAAATGTTCAAGAAAGAAGGGTTCGAGATGAAAATTGTTGATACTAGTGGAAGACATAAGCAAGTAGAATCGTTGTTTGAAGAAATGTTGGCAGTAGCTAACGCAATAGCAATACGAGCAATATAATGTGATAGATTGTTATTAATTGAAAGCCAAACTATAAAATAGGCTTGTCCATCTCAAGCTCTCAAGTTCAAAGAAAAAGTAGATATTGGTTCGTTTAAACAAAGTTAGATGGACATGCAAAAGGTGGAGGTGCTCTATCCGCGTAAGTTAGATAAAATCTTGTTAACTAACCTACAACACCTCGTTTGTTTGAGTCTGAGATTTAATGTCCTTGAAGTTCAAGAAACTTTCTTTGATCGTAAAGATCATGTATTGGAGGTATAATTTTTGGTTGTTACGCTAAAGTATTACATTTTAATTACATTGATTTCCAGTGCCTGGATTCCGTAAAAACATGGTGCAAATTGGCTTTGTTCGGAGAAGTTGATTCAACTGTACAAGAGGGATCAAGTTCGGGAAAATTTATTAATTTTGACCCGGCCACAGCTGAGATATTGTTAGATCTTGGACGAGCTTTATACAAATTAATGTTTCAGCTCTTATTGCTCATTGAATCCAATCACAAAATTGCTATAATTGTGATTAATAATTTAAAGCAAAATGATAAGGTAAGTTGATTGATTTTTTTAAGAATGCATACTGACGTGACATTTTTCTAGATGCAAGATATTTCCGACCTTTATTCAACGGTGCGGGGAGCATTGCTACGCTGTATTGATGATGCCGAGATGGAATCTTTAGATACTTCAACCTCAACGGAAGGCGACAGTACTCCAACACCATCTCCTGGACTTCCCATGACAAATCCCGAAGAATTTGAAAACACATTAGTTGAAATGATCCAAAATCAAAAGTGGTCAGCGGCAATCTCATACTCGTCAGTATAAAAGGGTGTATCAAATGACCTCTTCTAACTTAAATTTGGTATCGTCAGTTTTCGGTCAATTTGACGCCCGAACCTCCGATGAGTTGTCTTTTATTTTAAACATACTCTCAAAAGATTATCAAAGACAAAGAGGTGAGTACACAATTATTTGCTAAATTCTGAATCATCAAAAATTTTTCACCTTATAGATGCATTTATTCTATCAAAGACCGATACTGAGCTATTGGAAGTGTACACAATTCTTTCAGAGAATTTGTATCATGTATCGAGTGCGTCGACTGCAATGGAAATAAATATGAAAAGTTATTCAGGCACTTCTTCGATTGCCAATAAAGAGGGTAATGATATCATTACAAATTTATAGATGAATCATGACTAGATTAAGTAGATATTTGGATTAACATGCACAACGTAATCTTTGTACTTTTAACAGAGTTTTTTAGCCGTAATTTAATGATACATTATTCAAATAAAGTAAATGATTTCTTAGAGCACCGCTGTTTTTTACTTATTCCTTCAAATCTCTAAAATTGTTCTGAAATTTTCTGTTTTTGGTCAGTCTGACGCTCAAACTGCTTCAATAACGACTACTTTGCAGCCCCATTTTCTGTAACATCAAAAATATTCCACCTCTTATTATATTTATCAAAGGCTGATGCTCAGCTGCCGGAGGAGTACACAATCTTTTCTGAGAATTTGTATCATTTATCGAGTACTAATGGAAATAAATATGAAGAGCTATTCACTCGTTTCCTCGACTGCCGGTTAAGAGGGCAATGATATCATTAAAAAGTTGCAGATAAATCATGACTAGGTTAAGTAGAAATTTCGAGTAACGTGTAAAACTAAACTTTATAGTTTTAACAGAGGTTATTTTTACTGTGATTCCTTCTACGTTATTTGAATAAAGTAAATGATTTTTTAAAACATTGATGCATTTTATTCTGACACAGATTTTCCTTCCTTGGTTAATTCATAACTTTTTCGACCGGTTTCGATTGATCAAAAAGTCTACCTCGTACAGTATCTTCGGAAATAATATTTGAAGCTTTATTGTTATCTTTAGAGGACTCCGGAAGGACAACCTTATACTTATCGAAATTTATTTTTGGCAACTGTATAAAAAAAGGAAAATTAGGATTTAATTTCTGACATCGAGGTAAAAATACCTCAGCAATTATATTTGACTTAGGAAACCCAAGATCTTCCCCAGATGCAAATGTTACGTAGAAATTCTAACGGTAGGCATTTTAACAGTCTCATAATTAGCTAAAGTTAATATCCTTTGCTCTCTCTCTACACGAATTATTTGTATTATAGAAAACAATTATTTCTCCAGGTAAATTTTAAGCGCACGTTCCTTCCTTGGTGAGTACGCAGAGGTCAGGGTACCACCAATACGTTCAAGACGAGCTTTTTCTTTTTGATATAATTCATGACGTTCTTCCGTAGTCAAATCCTTTAATTGTTCCGTATTATCTCTGTAAAAATAAACGGCCCCATTCTACAGCTACACAAATGAAAGTTCTCGGAAGTTGCTGAATTTGGAAACCAACTCAAAGAATTGTTGATATCTAGAACCGATATGATTGTACAACGGAAAGGATACCTGCTATTCACGCTACAAAATGCAATTTTATTCTCAGGGATATAAGATCTTGAAGATAATACTTTCTTAATGTCGCTATTTTTTTCCAATGTAATCTCATGAAATGGTCCAAGTTCTAAAGATGATGGATGCCACCTTCGCACAAATAAAGTCAGACTCTCTTCATTTGTGTTCGTACTTATACCTTCGTCGCATTCTTGGACGACCAACTCACAATTTACAGATAACCGGCGATCGTTTCTTAAATGATGATCATCATCTAGAATGAGGACTGAATTCCTTTGACTTTTTTTGTTTTAACAACTTGGATACCAATTTTGAAAATCCATTCACTAATTATCGGAAGTATTCCAGTTTCATTGTTCAGTTCACTTAACTTCAAGTAATGTACCTTTGCCTTGCACTCACCTTTCTTTAAGTTTCGAACCAATCCGATTTTTACTTGCTCTCCATCCTTAAATGTACTCAAACTTTCAGACAAGTTTGTACATTCTAGCTTCAGTTGTTCAGTCTGTTTTCGATCAATTCTGAAGTATTCTGCAGGTATACCTATAAAAGTTTCCAATGCTCGCTTAAAGGAACCAAGTTTAATTCGATCGTCTACGAAAACTTTCAACATAGTTTGCTTATAAATTTTTTCCTTGTTATCGTCTAAATCTGAAAAATGACCGTTAACCAATCTACTCTTGTGATTATTTTCACTAATATTATATGCTCGAAAGTAAAGACCACTATCTAGTTCCATATCTTCATCATCATCACTGTTTATTTCGTGCGATAGAATAGGTTTACATACAAGTTTTTCTCCATTTTCTTCTTCTGGACTTGATAATTGTGGCGAGTGACTTGTGCTTGACACATGACTCGAATAATGAGGTGCTGACTCAACAAGCGTGCGATCACCATCACTTAGGCTGCTATCTTCGCTATTGCTTTCATGACCTGTAGAAACCGATAACATTGAAAGAGGAGAAGAATGTCTAAAGTCACCACTGCCGCCTTGGTCACAATTACTTGAGTAACCATTTATTATGACCGCATCTACGACATCAGAATTTTCATCTTGATCGCTCTCGGATGGAGATTGTTTAGGCGTTTGGAAGTTGGAATCTCCTGTACTAGGAACCGAAATAAATAAATGTGTTAAATAAGTTAAATTTTCTTGAATAGTTTTCCTCAGATTTTCAGTGATTTCATCTGTAGAATTAGTTGTGCTTGCTGCGAATAAGTTAGACCTAAAATACATTTTTTGTTGGCCTTCTGTGAGGATAACAACATTAGAAGGCGGACTATAGTTAATTACCACCAAATACTTTTGTTTGATTCCAAGCTTTTTCCCCACAAGCTTCTCTACATTTACAGCCGCTTCCACTTCCTGTAATCGCACTAAATATGGCCCCTCCACATCAGAGGTGTTCAAATCAACTTTAAAAATTTAACAGTAACACCACCAGGCTCATACTTTTCGAAATCTTCATTTTCACTGCGAACTGCTAAAAGAAAATCAGTATCCGGATCTAGTGTATTAAATATTGCAACAATTTACACGTTTGCATCAAATTAAAATATTAAAATTCAATTAGATTGCACCCATGCAATTATTAAAATTTTACTATCTAGGGTAAAAATGGCGTTTATAGTAAATGACTGAGGGAAAAATACATTTTTGGTGAAGTTTGTATTTCGGTAATAATGTTGACCTTTGGTTTGTTGATTTCCGATTTTAAACGTTGAATAAAATGTTCTTTCTGTTCCAAGAAATTCACGTTTCTTAAAGAATTCCTCAATTTCTTTAGCTTTTTCTTCTGTTGCAAAATTTTCTGTTAGATGTTTGATTAGTCGAGCAAGAAGAAAGCCACCCTGCAGAGAATTCAATGTAAACGCCAAATATTAAAAAGATAAGAATAATACATACCTGATATTGTTCCAGCAACATATCTGCATTTTCCATAAAGAATTCCCAAGATATTGCGTCCTTTAGGGTTTATTGCAACAGCAACGACAACGAAAATTGAATCTTGTGCACGCACTTCATTCTAAAAGTGGTTTCCGTGTTTTTGTAAAAATATGAGGTGCTTGATGTTTACTTACCGACATAGCAAATTTAAAAACTTTTTTCAATATTTCAACATCTGAAATAGAACCTAGGGCGCGAGAAGAGGTATATCCATCCGTGTGACATTGCTTTGCTAAAACCGACCTTTGCATTGGGGGATGTCTTCATCAGTTCTGATTGTGCAATGTCTTCCGATGGGACCAAGTTGTAAATTGCAGCCTCATGACTCCCATTTTCTGAAACAGATTTTCCTTCCTCGGTTAATTCATAACTTTTTCGACTGGTTTCGCAAATAACATCTTTAGGGGACTCCAGAATGCAAGTTTTTTAACAAAGGCCTCAGTATCCTCTGTTCTATTGCAGCAATTTTGTCGATATCTTTCGTCGCTTGAATACGTTGAACCCGGAGTGTTACTATAGTACGCAACACTGCAGTATATCCTTATTTCAAAATTAAAAATCATCGGTATGGTCAATTACTTCCATTTTAATTGTCAAACTCAATGACGAAATGACATTTACAACTACATACAAAATGACTGAGAGATTTCCCATTTGGGTAATTTCTTCTCAGGGACATTACCATTTAAATGAAAAATGAAATTAAGTGACAGGAAATTTTTTCAGATTTGTTCGAAGCTGGTCTACTATATCATATCTATACTATGACTCAGGTTTGGGGCCCTTCCGTACACAAATTTTACTGAACAGGTTATGCTAAATTGAAGAAAGTGTAATGTCAGCCAAATATGTCTTCTGACTGGCTTATAATGGATAAGTTTAAAAAATTTTTATTTCTACCGATTGAAGTTAATTTAAATTATCGAGGATATGTATATATACACCCCGTGCAACAAAAAAAACTGCACGTGGTTTGCTTTTTCATATCTTCCCGGCTCAATTCGTGCTAAATAGTCTCCAAGATGTCCAAATTGCTTTTTACAGTTGTTGATGTGCAATAGCACTCTTCTGCTACAAATATTCACTATGTACAGTTGCATACATGCATAGGGTTCGAGACGTTATTAAGGCAAAGGGCGGTACTACAAAGTACAAATTTTTTTTTAAACTCAATTTCAAAACTTTTAAGTTTTGAAAATACATTTTTAAGTTTAATAAAAATAAAGAGATATTGTTGGCTTACTGTATTTTAAATTTTTTATGAAATAACATTGTATTAAAAATTTGAACAAAATGAAGCATTTTTTGATTTCGAACGAAAAACTAAATTTTTTTTTGAAAACAAATTACATATTGCATAACACATACTTTTTTAATTGGGTTATATGTGAATAATGTAAAATACAGAAAAATTACATAATAAATTGTTGTTATTTAACTTTAAACTTGCGGCTCTTTTTGTTGCACGGGGTATATATATATATATACATATAAATAAATTTATTATTTCTTACTAGAGATAAAACTTGTACTTCCCGTTTTTCCTTTCTTTACCTCCTTCCCACGCAGTTCTGTCATTCCTAAGTTTTTTCTCTTAAAAGGTCACGTTTCCTCCCTCTTTCTTTTTTTCTTCAAACTTGGCTGTTTTTATTTTCTTCATCACTTCCATTCAGACACACTTTTGCACCTTTTTTTCTAATCCTTGTTTTTCTTTTACGCTCCTCCACTTATCGCGTGCCAGACCAAAAACGAACAAGACCGCATGCCGCCCAAATCACTCCGGATCTTTCTGTTCCCCGCCAATATGACGTGGGTGGTCGCTTTACTGGGAGGGAACCCGCCATCAAAGATTACTTACAATAGATAACCGGTTCCCTAAAATACCCAGCTAGTCTTGAAAAAGTACACTGGCACCACAGTAAAACGAAATATATCCAGATTTTTAAGTCATAACAATATACATGCAAATACAGAGTACAGGTAGTGTGCAGTCATTTACTCCTGTCAAAATTATTTGAAAGAATCACTTATTCCTGTCAAAATTATGTTCTCATCTGGAGAGAATTACATACTCCTGTCAAAAAAGTACCGCCAAATGTTGTCGAAGAGAAAAATGTACCAAAAAGTACGACCAATAAAAAGAATTCATGTGAATCACATGACTTATGTGCGTAAACTGTCGATGTATTCTGATCTTTTAATGAGCGAAGTCAAAACCACCGTAAACTACAAGCCATTAACTGGACTTTTATATTTGGTCGTAAATGGTCTTACTGAATGGTTCAATTTACATTGTTTCTTATGGGAGCCAGGGGGTGATTTTTCCTTAAACTCGCTCAAGCACCAAAACTATTAGTTATTGAAAAAATTAGTTTTATATTAACTTAAGGCAGACTAAATGATCTTTCTAACAAAGTAAAAACATGTACACCCTATTAAGTAAAATAACAAGAAATCTTCGATTAATTGTGAAATTTTAGTCGCAAACCAAATTTTCATTCAAAACGCAAGCAGTAAGTCATGGTCCGACCATGCTCTGTCGCTTGTATTTTCTTTAAATTTTCACTTCCGCACTTTTAGGCTTACAATTTTTTATTAATTTCTTAAGTAGGGTATGAATATTTTTACTTCATTCAAAAGATTGTTTTGTTTACTTCAAGTAGAAAAAAACAATTTTTTCAGAGAAGCAATAGTTTAGACACTACGACGAGTATAAAGAAAAATCACCCCCCGGCTGCCATAAGAAGCAATGTAAACTAAACGAAATGTCAGGCCACTTTGTGTGCAAAAAATTCGTCAGTTCATGGCTTGTAGTTTACGGAGGTTTTGGCGAAGTACATTTGATATTTGTAAATGCATATATGAAAAGTATCCACAATCTCTCCCGAAAAACAAATTTTTAATTCTGACTGCAGGGTTGCCCGATACGGGAAATATACAAAAGCAACCAAAAATGTTCCCCTACTTTGTTCGAAGCCGTTTATCTAGTAATAGTAATCTTGAAAAGTTTATGAAAGTGGGATCTCAACTAGACAAACAGAAAATTGTACGGTAGGGGGGGGGGGGGGGGGCAACCTCAACCATTTAGGAGTTACAGGGTGATTCATAAATTTCAGTTTTTCATGGTATGCACATTACTCTTTTATTTTTGTCTTTTGATCTACATAACATAGCAACATAAAACAAAAATGTCAACACTACTGATCTTACTCCTACCATTGCACGTACAGTCACTTCCAAAAGTGAAAAAAATGGTTTCCGATTACCTAAAATTTAGCAGTTTCCTAAAAATTCATGTAATTAGTATACCCCTTTTTTATTTTTATTATTGTACCCGACGAATGTCCTCTTTTATTAATTGTTTTCCCATTACTTTAAGTTCATTCTTTCAATTTACACGACTAAATTAAATAACATCTAGTTTATTATACTAAAATTCTTTACAAATTCACAAAGCCTATTATTTCCGCATGTGCCGGGCCAACGCCATCTTGATAACTACAGGCCGTAAGGTAGAAACAATGACGTCACACAAAATGGAAATCAAGATGGCGGTGATCCATCGTACAGCCAGCGCCAACTAGGCGGCCACCGAAAGAAAAGCTGTGACAGCTGTTCAAAGTGACAGAAAACTGTTCTGTCACTGTCACTTGTAAAAAATTTCGCGCGCAAAGTATTTGGACTCTTTTGCAATTTTAGATATCCAAATATACATTTTGTGCTAGGTTTCACTTTGTTTGGCAGATATTACGCAGATCCGTCCTCATTTTCATGTGCTTTTGCCACAAACAGATTGCATCAGCACGAAATATAACCCAATTGTAGCACAAACATATTCAAACGCGGCAAAGATAGCACCAAGATAATGGAAAGCATTTCGCAAATTGTTTGTTAATATTGCGTTATGTTTGCGCAAATATTACTTAATAGAAATAATTATATGAATTGCAATAAATTTCTCGTGATGATTCCAATTGAGTATGGGATTTATTACAAACTATTAGTAAGTAGTTTGTATTAAATCCCATACTCGTTTGGTAGCATCACGAGAAATTTATTGCAAATCATAATTATTTCTATTATGCCATATTTGCGCAAACATAACGCAATATATTATAATATATAATTGTTATAATATTGAGCAATGTTTTTGCTTAATGTTACTTGGTTTTAAAGCGAGGTGTTCACTATCAGATTTACATACACTTATCTTAAATTATGGTCGATGTTATTAGGATCGTCGTAGTTGTCTTCGGTGGAAGACACTTCTACCAAAATAATGTAAAATATCTGGCGTATTTGCGCAAAAAGCTCGTGGACCCTATCACTTCCATGCCCCATCAAGGGTGTTTCTCAAATCAGTTAGGGGTATGATTCCATATAAAACGTGGTCAAGCAGTTTTTAAACGCCTTCGTGTTTTCGATGGTATTCCACAGCCATATGACAAGAAACGCCGTGTTTGCGTTCCAATTGCAAACGGATGGCATTACCAGGATGTTGTCAGAAACTTGGAAAGGAAGCGTAAGTCGAAGCTGCGAGTTATGTTGAAACATAACATGTTATCATGTTATGTTGACTGGCAAATGTTGCAAAGGCGGCTGAGCCATTCACAAAGCTAATTAAATCGTGCGGATACGAGTAAAATCGTATTTTTTTTTATTAAATAAATTGCACTGGGTGGACATGTTCGATGTCTAGAAAATGTGTCAGAACCATGCTCATTTAATGCATAATATATACGACAGCGACGTTGGTAAAGACGTTTGCGGCAGTGTTGCTGACTTTTGAAGTCCGCTTGCATGCTGACTTTGGTAAACTTGGAAATTGTAATGTATGTGTGTGCGGATGAGCAACATGAAGTTGCCGCAAGATGTTCAAGTGGCACGCGCTAGCTGGCAGCACGTCCTAGCTCATCGGTATGGGGTGTGAGTCCTTGAACATCATCACACATCTACAAACAGAATTACGCGTGCCTGTGGCGAAAGATGGTTGTGGAATCCTTCCTTCAGGTCTGCCACAAAAAGAAAAAAAACGAGAAACATAAAACAGAAGGAAGAGCAACAGGTCTGGTGTCACCTGTTGTTCCTAGCCAAACTGAACTATCTTGAAAAATCGCAAAGAAATAAGAAACACTACCCCCTATGCGATGGTTCAGTCTCTAACCCACGCCATCCCTGTACCTGGCTAGGGTACAGGCCCAACTTATAAAGGGTTCTGAAACAAAAAAAAAAGTCGAAACAATAGAAAAAAAAATATCAAATTAAAAACATGGGGGAGGAGAGGGAAGGGGGATGTGGGAAGCAAGGAGGACAAGAAACTTCATGAGAGCACCTGACATAAAAGCAAGTAATTTAGCCCATATAATTCATTTTTAAAACCTTAATTATAAGTAATACACGTATCAAGTTGGGGTTAACTTAGTCTTAATTACGATGCCTAATACTCTCAATTAATATATATATATATATATATATATATATATATATATATACATATATATATATATATATATACATGCCTTATGATTTCATTTTACTAAACAGAAGCTAACTGGGTTAGGCCTATTCCGAAACATATTGTCGCAAAGATAAATATTCATATAGCTAACTATTCCAAAACATATTGTTGCAAGGATAAATATTCATACAGTGAAGTCATTGAAAACTTAATTATATATACGAGGTACACATTAGACTTTGTAGGTTCATCATTAATACTAAAAGTATTGAACTGTATACGAGTATACCGCCTATAGAATTACAAGAGCTATTGATATGACGCCAAATTAACGAGGCACTTAAGGTATCTCGCTGGACAGAATTAATTTCCTTTTCTCGTGATAAATTGCCAACACGTATTATGAGAGCATCTGCAAGATGCGCACGAACAAACCCCTTGTTTTTCTTGTACTAGGCCTAATACAACCAATTTGTTATCCAAGAACAGATCAACAACAAAAAAAAGTTTATCATTAAGTTCGAGTACACAATCTTTTACCTCACAAAATATTCAGTACGCCTTTCATTTATTTAGGCTTCATATATAATTATTATCTTATTAAAGTGTCATGGGTAACCAAACTAACAGAAGGCTCGTTGACTTAGCTCTCTACCGACTCAGGATTTCAAACGAAATTCACTAACATTGAACCTATATCAACTTTTTGACAATTCTGACAATTCGAAAACTAACGACGTATCGTCTCCTTTTTTTTTTGTAATAAGGACGTGAATTCTAACACATCTAACATTCCATAATAAGTTGAACTCTATCTACTCAAGAAGGGAGATTAAAATTATAAAAATCCTACTCCTTAAGGTACTTAACTAAATGAAAATTGCATGATCTACGAAATTTGCACTTCACTGTCTCATGAGAATCTACACTAGCAATGCTGATTTAAACAAACTATAATTATAAATATATCTAGTATAAGTAAAATTCACAAATACGATTCACAATTAAGCGTACATTTTCTGACTCTACTCTGCCTGAACTTTATTACACTTTCAGGCACGTCCTTACACTTGACCTCTCAACTATGGCTCTAAGTTAATATATAGAAAAATGAACTACTTTATAGGAACTTAGTCTACTGTCCCTTTTTGCCTGATCGGCGTAAATAAATTGACAAAAAAATTTAATTTAATAGTTAAGTACTCACTCCAAATACGTATAAATTTCTTGCCTTTATTGACTGCAGAATATACTAATTCCTACTGTAAGTCCTTATCCCACACGTTCGATTTCATGCAGGCGGTATAAGAACAATCCCTGCTCCTGGGTTCGGTGGGATTGGAGAAGCCTTCCTTAATCAGGATTCCCTTTTTAAAAATTTTTCTTTTTTGTTTACGTTTTATTGAGTTTTTTGTTGTCCTATATCGGGCCTGGATTAAGCGTGCGTGAAGCGACGAGCAAATTGCTGCAAATGTTGATATACATATGGGGGTTCTGGATTACTTTGATTAAACTGCCGGGCGTTTTGCCTCCGCGCATTTTGCGGCCATTCTCTCTGTAGGAGTGCCGAAAAAAAAAACATTTTTGATATTTCGATCATAATGTCAAAATTGAAAATTACCTCTTGTATATACGTATTTATATGTTTCTGTGCTGTCTGGAGAAAAAGGGGGAAGACAGTGATTGTGTTACTCGCGAACATTTTCAATTAAGTCAGTGAGTTTATTTCTTTCATTTCGCAAACATTTTTTGGTGCCGAAACCCGGGACTTAAATCTTTATTGACAATGGACATTTAATTGTGTAATTGTTTTATGAAACATCGGTGGTGAATCAAATCGCAGCTTTGGAAAAATCGCATTATAATTCTTGGAGGATTCACGCACTTTCGTGGAACTTGAGAGTATGCTTTTGGAAGTACGGAAACATTCATTTTAAGAGATATTACTCAAAGATAAGTACACCTTTATTTTTCTCTACTAACACAAGGTCGGTCCCAAGTTGCAGTTGAAACATACAAAAGAATTCAATTTAAGAAAATTGTTTAATTATTAATGCTTAAAACAACTGTAATTAAATGTGGATTTGCTAAATGAAATTTCGGACAATTGGACTATTTAAGGCAAGTGAAATGTAAGGGTACTTAATTATAGCGGTGAACATCATAATACAGTAGTGAATTCGGTTAACGGTTAGCGATTAGCGTGACGATCTCAAGTTACTAGCGGAACAATCTTAAAATTGGTAACAATTACACATTATTAAGTGCATTTTGTAGTTTTATTCTTTACTTTTCTGAAATATCTAACATTGATCGTAAAAAAAGAAAAATGACTGACCCAGATCCTAAACAAAGGGAGACCGATTTAAAGCAAAAACGCGGTCGAATTAAAGGTTCCCTAACACGAGCCAAAACCTACATCGAGAATATAAGTAGCGACATAGCTGTGGAGGAGTTGCAATCTAGGCTCGAGAAGCTAGATAAATTGTGGCAAGAGTTTGTAAATGTTGATGATATGGTCGCCACGTTGAATATAAGCTAATTTCTTCTCAATATGCGCATTATACCGGCAAGCGATAAGTGAACGTCGCGTACGTTTAAATAGTCAACGCAGAAATTCTGAATTAGCTAATCAAACCGCGAAACTAGACTCTAATCACTCTGTAGATAGTAATACTGTCAGTGAACAATTTAATTCAACTCTAACCCGATTTGTAGAGCAGCAGCGGACACTTTAGGATAGTTATGCAAATTCTAGTTCTACTCATAATTCAACTGATATTAGACTACCCAAGGTGAACATACCAATCTTTATTGGCGATTTTAAGGAGTGGCCCTCCTTCAAGGACCTGTTTGTAGCAATGGTCGATCAAAGAACTGGACTTTCAGCAGTACAAAAATTCCAATATCTTAAGGGTTTAGTTAAGGGTGAAGCCGCGTCACTGATCAAACATCTACATCAAAAAGAAGTATATTCTGACGGAGTATGTGAAATGCTTTTATAATTTGCCTACTGTATCACAAGGATCTCAAAATCAGCTGCGACAGCTTACCGATACTGCCGACGAACTAATTAGACGGGTAAACGCATTGGGGGAAGCCGCGAAAGGACGCGACCCCTGGCTTATTTATTCTATATTAAGCAAGGTAGACGTAGATACACGTAAGCAGTGGTCGGAAGAATCGGTTGGTGTGGATACACCTACTTTAGAGGAATTTTTCAAAGTCTTGAATAAAAGATGCGATGCCTTACAAGCATACGAATTGCCGCTAAGAAAAGTACAAACAAGGAGTTCACACTCTGCAGAAGTAATGCCCAGCCAAGGAATACTTAAGTGTATTCGATGTTCAGAATCTCACCAATTGTTTAGATGCCCACAGTTTCGAAGTATGGATGTAGAGTCAAGACGCGAATTTGTATCCAAGCGTCACTTATTTTTTAATTGCCTAAGTCAGGGTCATCCGGCGAACAGATGCAAATCCAAGAATCTTTGCCATCAATGTGCCAAATCTCATCATACACTACTACACGACTCGAGTAGTGAAAGTAAACTTCAATCACTCCTCACAGAGACCGGTTATACGGAACTATTTCCGACGTCACAAGACTTAAGGAATGATCTCAATCCAGACGCTACTCCCTTCGTAACGGCAGGTGATGAAAACAATAAAATGGAGCTCAGAAATGTACTTGCGTCACATGCAACTAGTTGTAACAACGAAATCTTTCTGCCAATCTTACCAACCGCATCGGTATATGTGGATGGTGCACTTGACAATTCACAGATATGCCGTATACTCATTGATTCAGGATCTCAAGGATCTTTCGTCTCAGAAGATTGTGCAACTCGATTGGGTCATAAGAGAGAACCTGCCAAGATGATAGTGCATGGAATTGGATCGTGCAAATCTGGATTTACTCGGGGACGTGTTTTTCTAACGCTTCGATCGAGATACGACAAGAATAAGAGGATCTCCATATCGGCTTATATCTTGCCACGGCTTACATCTCCTCAGCCCACATCTCAGGGTTGTAACGATAAGGACATCGACTGAAGAGCTGAAGAGACCGATTGTAAAATTATGCAAATTACCAATCCTTAAGGATACTTAACGGGGGGAGGATGTTGCAGAAAGTATAACCGCCTAAAAATTAAAATACTTGCATACATTATTCATACCAGACTGTTCAGTTCACAATTTTACTTACCGCTATTAATTAGAAATATCAACACTCACTAAGCACAATATACAGATCAACAGAACCGTTTACCAGCAGTAACTTAAGTTAAGTAACCGCTTTTTGTAAAGAAAAATGTCAATAAATTGTTAATTAGTGAAACAATTCTAATCGGTGGTTTTAATGTTACTCGCGAACATTTTCAATTAAGTCAGTGAGTTTATTTCTTTCATTTCGCAAACAGATTGCGCTGTGGCACGTTCTCATTTTATTCCTCTTTTTCTTTTTGACCAGCCTGCGCAGGCTTCCAAGTCACTGGTTATAATAAGTTCGTAGAAATTATAAGCCGTGATGGCAGAAATTCAATATTATGGGCTGAAATATTCAATTATTGAACTTATCCGAGATGGATGGCTCGGATAATTTCGAAATTATTTGTAATGATTTTGCCACTTACCTCTTGTAGTCGTCGTCCTCTGGCAGCTGACACGGAATGTATGCCTCTTCTTACCAAAGGCACAGCATTCGTGGCATCTTAAAGAGACGACAACGACAGAAGTACTAGGTAACTCAAAAATTTTGTGTGTAAATGTGACTTCCCACGTCAGCACACAGATGGCGCGAAATATTAGGGAAAATGACTCACTTTACAAAATTATAATGGTTCTCGCAAATTTAGTAAAGGCAAGTTTATTACTGCCTTCCCTAATTTATCGGGCGAATGTTCTTAAAATATTTCCGCCATTGTATTATTCTAAAATTATTAAATCCACCAAAGTTGTCTTAGATTAAAACTGTCCAAATGGAAGTCTTTTCAAAGATTACTTGCATAAATAATTCTAACACCGAAAAAATTTCATTAATATTATATATTAGTAGTAGTAGTAGTATATTGGAGCACGAAAAGAAATTCCCTTTCCGTTTATAATAGTTTGTCATTAATATTTAAGTATTTCAAGTTGTCAAATTATTTAATATTTTTCTACTATGACTAAGTTTAAGTCAATTCCTTTTATCTTTTAGACTTCTGACGACAACAGACGAAAAGTGCAAATCCTTCAAAGAATTAGGGTCAAGATAATGAACAATTAAACTGGAGATGTTTTAGAGGATCTCTAACGATATGATAATTTCAAAACTTTCTTAATTCCCTAAATCTCATTTAGTGTAGTGTGAATCTATGGCAACAGCAGAGCAGTAATTTCTGAGCTCCTGTTCTGACAAAGAACAGATTTACAACTTTTGCTCTATTCTTTTAGCGCACAAGACTGGATTCCGGCTAAATGGCAACAACGTTTACTAATGTCGAGCCAATTATCCTTTCGGCTGATGAACCGAAATGAGCAAATTCTACGATATGGTTGCCTATTATAGTAGTGGATCCGCACCTAATCATTGATAAATCTTCGAATCAACCTAGAGAGGGCCAATCACAAAAGCATTTCAAACGACTTCATAACCTCCTGTGGCCTTAAATGCAAGGTAAGATTTAGGCTATACTTGAACTTAACAACTTGCATTAAATATTTCAATAACATTTCGACATATTACTCGAAATAGAAAAATATTCGATGTGCGTTAAATACAATTTCAAGTAATAAATCTCTTCTGAGTCAACTAAACATTCGAATATTTGTCGGTAATTGAAAAATGCTTACTGTGAGCAGAAAAAGGCTGTCAAAAGAGCTCAATTTTTCCACTTGTATTTCATTCGTTTAAATATTTCTTGATTGGCTAAAGCAAAAAGAATAATTCTCTGTTTATCATTTTAGGATGCTTTGATTGATTTTGGCACCTTTCTGAGGATTCTACATGCATCTTCATAAGGCCTGTGGAAAAAACTGCCAGAAAGAAGGAATCCTTCGGACAACGTCATCGACCGGATCATGGTTAGATTTAGGAGTGTAGATCTAGTTCAATTAGACCACTGCAGATTAATTTCTAGATAACAAGTGCATTGTAAATTTAAATATTTAGACTATTTTATGAAATCAATGTTTTAAAATTATGATCCGTACAAAACTAGCGATAAGTTTATTTTCTCAATAACATTTATTGTCCTGTAGCAGTAAATTAGGATCATTATTCATTAAAGTTATTTAAGATATTTGAATTCTTTGTATTTGCAAAATTCATTTTCAATAAAGGGTCCCAATCAGGATTAAACATCTCCCATCGACTGTGGAGTCCTTTCTGAGATGACTCTAAAAAAAATTGGTCAAAAGAGGACTTAAAATACAATAAAACGATTTCTACTCCGTCCATGTCCAATTTTTCGTCCTTTTTCGTTAATTTCAGTACTTAATCTTTGTCCGAATTGGGATCTGACTTTATATTCTGGTAGAGAAAATATCCTAGAATACCTCACTAAAAAACTTCCGGTCTAAAAAGTCCTTAAAACAAGGAAAATAAGAGCAAAAACGATTTCTCGAAAGGAGAAAATTTGCTTGCTGCCGCTTATGGTGGCCTGGTATCGAAGTCACTTTTTAGCCCGAAAACTAGTTTTTTACCCATGTTGGCGTTGGCGTTGGTCCAAAGGTTCTGCACCAATTTTATCTGTCAATATATGCCTTTCCCGGGCATGTTTGTAAGCAATTCTTCTCTAGAAACGAGAGTCAGCTAATTCCAAGAAGTAACGTCGCACCTACACAAACAATTACGATAATTTCAGAATTATGCTAAGCATATCTGCGATCAGGAACTAGTTCTGATTTGTAGGACATTGAAACACTTGATGTTAATTAATTAGCTAATTAGTTTTGGGAGTATTTTTTTTAGTAGCCTTGGAACTTTTAGGGAAGACATATGTAGGTACCTGGTAGAAGACTTCACATTTATCTTAAAATTTGTAGTATAATGCTAGCAATTAGAGAAAACTCTCAGTTGTAATAGTTGTCAATAGATTTATCCCCATTCACCAAGTAAGATTTTAAAAGCACTAATTGCACATATTCTTCCAAATAAAGTTTTAAATTATTTCTTTTATAATTTGTTGCATAATGCCAGCAATTAGAGAAAAATCTAAGCCAACTCTTTAATTGTAAAAGTTGGCAGTAGATTGCACCCCATTTACCAACAAAAATTTTAAAATAAGCTACAAAATGTAGAAATCACTAAATTCACAAATATTTTATCACCACAAAACTATTATCCTATTACTTATAATAAAGATAATTTAATTCCTTTCACTTTTTAAGGCAATTGAGCAGATGTAAATAACACATTTGTTTACATCTGCTAGGTTGAAAAGCCCGACGTCATTACTTTCCGTCCATTTGACATTTCTTTTGGGTATTGCCAATATATTTTGACCGACGATAACTCATGCATAATTAATTAAATCTAAATGAAACTTTCTCACGACATTATCTTACAAGTTAATTTTATCAAACACTAGTTATTTCACTTAAATAATGTCTGAAACTCACACAATATTACTTTCAAGTCCCAGGCAAATTAGACGAAACTTTCACTTTAACTAAAAAATTTATCTACTTGACCACTTAAATGTTACAAAACCTATAATCATAAAAAAGAAAAGATTAAATATTTGTTGTATTGTAAAAGCATTAAAAAAAGTTTAACCAAAATTTTAAAATCTTTCTTCATGTTGCACATTCTCAAAAATGACATTTGCCATTTGGGGGCATTTTATTTTTAAGGGAAATTTCTTAAATTCCCTTGAGCGGGATAGTGAACCAGATCAAGAACTGGTTCAGCAGTTTGTATAGCAAAGATCTATATAGCACATTAAAAAAACACAGCTATTGTTTATCACCAGTAGAGTACTGATCGATTGGGAATCAACAATTTCCAGTAATTCAGTTGTTTTAAATTATCTCTGTTTTACCAGCTGAGTAATAAGGAAATTTATTACTCAAAGTGATCAGGAGTGGCTGTATTTATGTATTTTAAGAAAAATGTAATTACCAAAGCCACTTCAATTATTTTGCACGTTAACCTCGCGACCGCAGGGAAAGACAAGTCATATCTATTGTTGAGTTGCATACATAAAAATATGCTATATTACACCTTATGCCGTATCAGATTGCCCATCAGCCGACAGCATCAGCAACAGCACGGACAACAGCAAAAAAAATTCGCTGCTGGTTGCGCATACACGACAGCATGCCTCTATCGAACAAATGCCACTGCGTGCACGTCAGTGCAGATTTAAAAGTAAAAAGTTAATCGTGGTGACCGCGAGATGGCTCCTCAAAATTAGGATTAGAGATGACTTGGCAGCAAAAGTTTTTCTGCTGACGGGTCGGGACACGTGATTCAGATTAGCCAATAAGAACACTTTGCTGCTGCGGTTGCTGACGGCAGTAAATCAATCTGACACGGTGCATAAGCACCGTTTAGAGGTCGGAAGATTAGCTTTAATCAGCAACGAGTTTCGATTTGTCAGTCAAAGAGGTAAGACCTGTGCGACAGATAAGTGGAAAGCTTAACAAGTTACGTGTGGTGTAGGAAATGTTCCTGCAAATACATACGTGCGAAAAAATAGCAAAGTGAAGTGTTTGTGATAAGCAAATGATAAAAATTATAGAGAAAGAGACTCTTTTTAAAACAAAATATCATAGTGATTGTAAAGTGGTGAACTAAGAAATTGCCCACGGCATTTCAGTGAAATCAGACATTTGTGAAATTATAAAAGTGACAGTGAATTACAGACATTAGTGACAATGAATCAATCAAGTGTGAGCAAAATAGACGTTTTTAGTGAAGTGAAATTAAATGTGCTTCAAGCGTTCGCGGATAACAATATCACGCATTTCCCGGAAGACATCGTCGAAAGTATCGCGAAGCGAATACTAAACGGGAAACTAAACGTGGCAAATTCGACAAGCAGCGGTAGCAGCAGCAGCAGTGGTTCCAGCAACAACAGTGGTTCCAGCATCACCGGCAGCGACAACGCCGGGGAAGCCATGAGCGAGGAAGAATTTCCCGAGCTTCCAGAGACAGCCAGCGACAAAAGCGACTACGAACTAGTCCAAAACAAAAAACGGAAGCCCAAAAAAATTGCGCAGCAGCAGGAGTACGTTACCAAAAAGTCAAAAGTAGCAGTTCCACTACAAGACCCGAGGAAAAGCAGCAATTACTACCAGGCGCTGCAAAAAGAAAACCGTTTCATCGTCCCGCCAAAACAGAAACAACCTGTGGAAGCAATGGAAGGTAAACCTGCAACACGACCACCGCCAATAATAGCTCATGGCCTCAACTACAAGGAGTTCAACAAGGCACTGGACTCAATAGTGCCCAGGCCAAAGTTTTTTATTGAGATGAGCAGCGGCCGTAAATGTACGATCAAGCCTGCGACAGAGGAGGACCGAAAAATGATATTCGAGCTATTGAACAAGATAAAGGTGGAATCTTACACCTTCACACCGAAGGAGGAGAGAAAGACGACGCTGGTCCTCAAAGGTGTGCAACACACCTTTGATGAGGAAGATGTAAAGGATGCCCTTGAACGCGAGCAGAAGGGTATCCAAATCAAGAGCGTAGTGAGGCTGATAACTCCACGTACCAAAGCAGCAGGAAAGCAGATAAATGCGTTCATCGTAACTTTTGCAACTGCGCTCAGCTATACAGATGCGTGAAGTGTGCGCAAAACCACGGACCAGGAGAGTGCCGACGCATCCAGAATGACGAGACAGCAAAGCCTTTCTGCGTAAACTGCCAGAAGGGAGGACACCCAGCCAGCTACAGAGGATGCCCCAGGTACAAGGACATCATAGAAACCCGCAACAAACAGAAAGAACAACAGAAGCAGAGAGAGCAGTTCGCTAGGGAATCCACCAGGAACTACATCCAGCCAGGTATGTCTTTTTCACAAATTTTAAACAAAAATAACAAAACTAACCGACCAAAAACTAATTTTCCTCAAATCCCAACAACTGTTCGCCAGCAAGAGGCTCCTAAAATTGCCCCAAAAACGTCGCAAAATGACGTGGACAACTTCTGCACCCAAGAGGCGGAAGCTCTCTTCGGGTGTGACCTTTTCGCCCTTATGGGCAAAATAAATCATTTTATTCCTCAATACAGGAAACTTACCACCCTCGCGGAACGTCAAAGTGCGTATTTGCAATTTGCGTTCAACCTATGTCTAGGGAACTAAAAAGACTAAAAATTCTAACATTTAACTTTAATTCCCTAGCACGACATAACAAAAGAATAGGCCTCAACTCTTTCCTTAGTGAGCAATTCCCCCATTTCGTCCTCGCAAGAGACGCATCTAAGCCCCAGACACAATTTAGTTTTTGAGAATTTCTCAACAGTCCGAACTGATAAATCGGAAACAACCCTAGGTACAGCTGTCCTTATAAAAAACCACCTAAAATTCCAAGAAGTTAAGCTTGATAGTCTTAACAATATGGAATGCACGGCTGTAAAAGTCTTTCTTACCTCCCAGGAATCTCTCCTGTTGATTTCGCTGTATAACAGGTGTGGCGCTTCGGCCGCACAATTACGACGAAATCTTGAAATTATAAACAATCTCTCCAAAGAACACACCTACACGGTAATTGGAGGAGATTTTAACGCCAGACACCCGATGTGGAATGACACACTCGAGAACAGCCACGGGAAAACAATTTCTAGCTGGCTGACAAACAACTCGGACAACCACGATTTCTTAGTGGTCTCTCCAAACACCCCAACCTTCCCTCGTTCAGGCTCCAACATCGATTTCTATCTAGTCACTTCAAATTTTATAAACCTCTTACCGCAAATCAGCAACTACAGTTGCGCTACTCACCATGCTTCTTCTGACCATCTAGTGGTTGAACTGACAATCAATCGGAATTCTCCGGTTAATATATTGACCATAAGTCTTCCCACCATTACCACCCTGAAAAACGTTGATTGGACTGAGTTCCAAAATAGACTGACAGCTCTGAAATTAAAACCCACATAGAGCGTTTCACTCACTGCCTTCAGGACAACATCAACCACTTCTCCACAACGATTCCTGCAAACAACCACAAATACAAGAACCTTCCATCTGGCCTTCAAGACCTGTACAAATACAGGCAAAAACTGCGGAAAATACTCAACCGCATCTATTACAGGACCCTTAATACCCAAAATTCAGCATACCAGTCCGTGCTGTCCCAAGTCAAGTGTTTATCAATCATTATTGATGAACAAACCAAACTGCATTGTGATGAACAATTCAGGAAAAGGCTTGAAAAAATCAAACCAAATGCCCAGACATTTGAGAATATTAACAAAGTCTGCGGTAGGAAGCCCAAATTTCCCAAAACAGTATCAAACAACGAGGAAATTCTCATTCTCCCACAAGAAAAGTGTGATGCTTTCGCAACATACTTCCACGAAACGTTCAAGGATAACTCAAGTCTGAGCGAACCAGCCTTCTGCAATGAAGTGAATACACGTATTAACACCTTCTTGGATAATACGGAATCCATACCTCAAACGTTCTTTAGTGTGGATAATCCAGCAATTCATCCACAAGAGCAATCCATTTTCACGAACCCTCTTCAACTTTTCATTCTCACGAAAACCATTAACAGCAAAAAATCGAGTGGCCCTGACCAAATCTCAAACGCTGTTTTGAAAAAGCTCCCGCCAATAGCTCACGACTTTCTCTCGTCGATTTTCAACAATTGTTACTTTCCAAAAAATTGGAAAACGTCCCGTATTCTCCCCATTCCTAAGAAAACTTCATCCAAGGACATCAAGGAATTCAGACCCATTTCACTAATTTCTAATATGGGGAAACTCTTTGAGAAAGTGATCCAGCAACAAATCACAAACTCCTGCGAAGAGAATAATATTCGGCAGGAATCTCAGTTCGGCTTCAAGCCACAACATTCTACACTACACCCACTGCTGAAATTTCATACTGACGCCACTCGTGCTCTAAACAAAAATGAATGCACAGTCAGCTGCTTTCTCGATGTTGAAAAAGCATTCGACTCTGTTTGGACCAATGGTCTAATTTACAAACTAACTCAACAAACTAATCCACGGTTTCCTGACGGAAAGAAACTTCTACGTGGAGCTAGATAGTCAAAAATCAGCACTTAAACCGATAGAGGCAGGTGTCCCACAAGGATCAATCTTAGGCCCCATACTCTTCAATCTGTTCACGTCTGATCAACCTGCAAATGAAAATTGCACAACACTTCTGCTCAATCACTCTGCCCGATTTTGGCCGTAAATAAGGTCAACCTCCACCTCGAAAAGCTCCAAACTTACTATAAAAAGTGGGGAATCAAAATAAATGTTTCAAAATCTGAACTCATTTGCATCCGAAAACCTTCAACCGGGCGAAACCGGCAAGTCTCAAAATCCAGGCAAATCAAAGCCGCCTACAATGGCGGAATTATTGCCCCGTCCCAGAAAGCAAAATATCTAGGAGTGAACTTCAATGAACTCCTAAGATTCAATGCTCATGCCAAAGCTGTTATTAACAAAGCAAGTTTTGCCTACAGCCTGCTCAGCCCAATCATCAATGTCAGGAATGGACTCTCAACCAAAACCAAACTTTTGCTTTACAAGCAACTCATAAGACCCGTCATTACGTACTGTTTCCCTATTTGGCACACCATCTCCCCAACTCACATGCAACGCCTCGGTAATGTCGAGAGGAAAATTCTCCGTGCATGTACGGGACTCTACAGAAAGGAGCCTCACAAATACTACTCCAATAGCGAGCTTTATGAAGCCGTAAAAATTACTCCTATCAAGGAATACCTAGTTCACCTAGCAAAAAAACAAATGGAAAAGATTCCATTTCATCCCAATTCCCTCATAAACAACTTACCGGAACTTCTCATACCGGAAGACGTCAGATATCTCTCACCCCTGCTTCTCACCAAGCCCGAAAACTCCGACATTTATTTCCACAACGGAAGAATAACCTTTTACGATGTGAAAGGAATTCACTACCGAGGGTAGTCTACCCAGTCTAAAGCTCACCAAAAATTAGGACCCAACTGAACCTAAGCATCCTCCAAATTCCCAAATCCCTCCCAAATCCTATTCCTTCACCCTCCCTTAATAACTAACACTTAAAGTGAAAGACAAACCTACGGCTGATGTAGCGCAGCAGCCGTACCGAAGGAAGATAAATCAACGAGAAGTTTAACAAGGAAACAAACATCGGAAAAGGACAACGAAGGACGACAACAAATCAAACTGAAGGCCGAAGACAAGCCTCTACGTGAAGGAAACCATGGGAAATCGAAAAGGATTACGAATCGACAAAGTTTTTAAAAACGCGCGGACTTGACTTGACTTGACTTGACTTTAATCAGCAAAATTTCCGTCAGAAATGAGTGATTTCGAGCAATGGGAAAGAAAACGAATCTAAATAGAAAAATTTTCAGATTCCAAGAGATTTCTGTATCTTCTGCCTAGCCTAGAATTAAAGGCTTGTTGCCGTACGATGGAGCATATTCTCGTTACCAACTCATATAACAGGGCAGGTTCTCTTCCAGAAATTTGGAAAATTTGTGGGAAGGGAAGCTAAAAAAGTGAGCGGGATAAAGAGAATGAATGGGAGGTTAATGGGGATAAAATCTTGTTTAGCTGAAAGAAAACTTTACGTTACTCGATTCGAAGTCCAACGTGTGGCTCGACCCATGCATGCCCTGAGATAAATTGTCTCATGTCTCATGTCTCACGCTAAGTTAGCCGGGCCAACGCCATCTTGATAAATACAGGCCGTAAGGTAGAGCCAGTTGTTGGCCGCGACGTCACACAAAATGGAAAAAGTTGAAAAAGTCATGATTCTGTCATCCGAAGTTTTGTTTAATTTTAAGAATTGTGATAAAGTTTTAAACTCATTCTAAGCAAAGACTGAGAGTGAACCGTATAAAGAGTTATTTGTGGTAAAAGTTTTGTGACATTCAAGTGGCGAAGTGTATATATTTTTTAGTTAAAGTGAAAATTTCGGCTAATTCGCCTCGGACTTTAAAGTAATATTGTGTGAGTTTCAGACATTATTTAAGTGAAATAACTAGTGTGTGATAAAATTAACTTGTAAAATAATATCGTGAGAAAGTTTCATTTAGATTTAATTAATTATGCGTGAGTTATCGTCGTTCTAAATATATTGGCAATACCCAAAAGAAATGTCAAATGGAGGGAAGTAATGACCTACCTACCCTTCAACCTAGCGGATGTAAACAACTCTCAATTTCATTAAAAAGTGAAAGAAATTACGTTTAACTTTATTATAAGTGATAATATAATAGTTTTGTGATGTTGTGAGAATATGTGGTACTAGTGCTTCAAGAGTTGTTGGTAAATGGGGACAAATCTATTGACAACTTTTACATTTGAAGAGTTGGCTTAGATTTTTCTCTAATTGCTGGCATTATACAACAAATTGTACGATAAATATGAAGTGATCTGATATAAAAATTTATTTGGGAGAATATGTGAAAATAGTGGTTTGAAATTGTTATAGTTTTTTGGTAAATAGGGATACATATATTAATAAATTATGCAATTGAAAAGTTGGATAAGATTTTTTCTAAGCTGTCACTTGAACAGCTGTTAACAACTTTTCGTTTGGTCGTATAGAAGGCGATAGATCACCGCCATCTTGAATTCCATTTTGTGTGACGTCATTGTTTCTACCTTACGGCCTGTAGTTATCAAGATGGCGTTGGCCGGGCTTATATTGTTTGTGTGTGTGTGCCTATCTATGTTAACAAGCAGAGCGTTGTGGTTCAGGCTTTATCGGTGTCCGTCGGGCATAGTCTTGCTATATATATTTACGGAATTTCACGTGAATCATCGGAGCGGGACAAGTATTACGTAATTATGATTGTGCACTTTGGTATGAAGACTTATAGGTAATGCAAAACTTCTGAGAATCCATGCTGTGGTATGCGTTGGATGCGTGTGAAATCCCTGAAGACACCTACTGGAGAAGGAACATACCTGACACTTCGTCTATAATTACACCAGTTGACAATTGAGTCTATCCCATAAGCTTAATATAAGTTCGCTTACGCTTCGGATAACTTAGTCCATAGGAGTTTGATTATGCGATCGACACACTATCTTAATAGATACCATTTCGACTGTATTGTAAGCTAATAAATCAACATAATTGAAAGGAGAAAGACTTAACTAACTTAATTTGCTGTTTTTGGTCGCTGCAATCGGTGACGTTTGAATGTTTCCGTTTTGATGCCAGTCTTTTATGGGACGCTCGTTTAATCCTCAGGTCTAAACCAGATCCAGCTCTTGAGAGTACATAATGGGTATCCTTTGTCCGACATCGCCTTGCGGTATCTTTTATAATCGGTTAAACCTCGCTATTAGGACTAGTGGAGATTTTATTTGGTTCTCAGCATAACATAGACTGGAATCAGTCAGTTACCCGAAATTTGGTTCTTGGTACGTTAAATGGTCACGAGCATCACACCTTCTCCCCGGTGTTATGACTTGTGAGGTTTTTTTACGGATTGCCGTCGATGTTGTCGATGTTGTGTTTTGTAGTGCCATCAATTGATGGCTCAGTTTGTTCATCGTCCAAGCCCTGTATCGCAACAATGGTTATTCTTAAATCAGATATAAATCAGATAGCCTCCCATAACTCTTTGGTAGTGTTTAAATTTATCTGCAGTGTTCTATAATTTGCTCACCCAGCCCGGGGATTCTAGCTTCCACTCTGATCAAACCCACAGGAGGAGAATGAACTACGGAAGTGCGAAGGCGGTTTTCGGAGCGCAAATTTTTTTCATGAAAATTGACTATGATATGCATTAATAATGTTTTTAACAGTGCTATGATAGTCCAGGCATCAGGGAACATTTAGCTACCTTTTAATTACAAGTTACTACCTCGCTGAATTTTTGCATGTGGTTTTAGGGTCCCCTGGAAACACTAAACCCACATTTTTCTATATTTTGTCTATAACAGGTGGAAAACTTGTATCGCCTATATCTTGGCCGCTTTTCAACTTTGCCCCTGACGACTTTTTTTGCATTGAAATTGACTATTTGCTATGCATTAATAATGTTTTTAACAGTGCTATGATAATTTCGCGACTTTGTAAGAACAGTTTATGAACTTAAGCTCATAATTCCTTTTTAATACTCCACAGTAGCAGCAATTATTATAATCCCTGAGCTTCTTTCTTTACAGGGCACTAATCCTGTATAAGTATATAAATTTTAGTCATTCTAGAATTTCCGTGCATTAGAAACACACTCTTACGCGATACCTGTGCAACCCTGCCGAAGGTTTCGGACAGGTAGCTCTCAGTCATATCGGAGAGGCAAAGTACGGCACTTTTTTTGACTACCTGTGCCACGTTTGTGCCTTTTCCCTGTTAGCCCTTGGAACATTGTTTTCGTGCATTTTGAGCTGTTCACATCGTACATTACAATGTCCGATACAGGATGCATCATCTGCGACAAACTACTGCTGGAGCGCGAGGAATGTCCACGCTGAAATCTGCTGCCGAGCAAATAGGAGACACCAAGCAACATCATTATTTCGAATCGACGGAAAATTTAAGTCTGCATTTACGCTGCTATAAAACCTACGTCCATCCGACTTTGATCGCGGCAGCTGCACGTCGAAAAGCTAAAGGTAATCTTCAACCATTTTGGCATCTTCTCTGGAGGAAAGCGGGGGATTTTAAAAAATCATGCTTCAATCATGAATATAATACGTTTAATGTGTAACACTAAAAATAAATGCTGACTTGTGACCCGTGCCTAATGTGTTACTAATTACTAATTATGGGTATATGCATGAAATGTTAATAATGAATAGCAAATAGCATGAAATGTTTAATAATGAATAGCAATTTGAATGAAAAAAAATGTGCGCTCCGAAAATGTTTCCTCCGCCCCCTCGGTGATAAGGGTTGACGATAGCGCAAAAGTCGTCAGGGGCAAGGTAGGTGAACTTGTTATTACAAAATACCTGACGCCTGGACTATAAACAACTGGCCCTATTCTATTATCTAGCTACTAATCTTCAGCCTCTTCACACGCTGCCACAACATCCATAATTTTATTTATATTGGTTTATGACAAAGACTAGGCGTTGTATCTGGTTTATTAGATTATCTGTTTTCGTAAATACTCTATCTGTTTATGTCCCATCTGACCTCGACGACTTTAGTTCTCTTCATGGTCGTACAAAAAAAAAAAAAACAAAACCACGGACACGAAGAAAGACAGAACCACAAATCAACGCTTGCGACATAGTACAGGAAATAAAAGAATTACACTTCGAAAAATTACCTACAGGAATTTGACTTGATAAATCGTTAGGGGGGCATAAAGAAAGCTTAACTCTAGATTTCCGAATTTCCCCCCCCCCCCTGTTTTTGAGAAAATCCAAAAAAAATTTGAAATGCGTTTTTCATAATAATGTAAATGGGAAAGTTGTTCGTCACAAAAATACCTACATTTTTTATTTAAACAATTTTTTTGTAAAACTTACCGTTCTCGAGCTGGAGCTTGCCAAAGTGTGAAAATTGTACTTTATTCCATATGGAATACGCGACTCAGCGCGGCCATAAAGTACAATTTTCACACTTTGGCAAGCTCCAGCTCGAGAACGGTAAGTTTTACAAAAAAATTGTTTAAATAAAAAATGTAGGTATTTTTGTGACGAACAACTTTCCCATTTACATTATTATGAAAAACGCATTTCAAAATTTTTTTAGGATTTTCTCAAAAACAGGGGGGGGGGGGGGAAATTCGGAAATCTAGAGTTAAGCTTTCTTTATGCCCCCCTAACGATTTATCAAGTCAAATTCCTGTAGGTAATTTTTCGAAGGAACCCTATTTTTTCGTGCTTCGTTTCCTGTACTAACATGGTCAATCATTTTAGGCAGAGTTTAATTAAAAACAATTGGGAGGGAAAACGTGGATAGGGATGGAGGTTGTGAGACGTCGAGAGATCTGCTCCTATCATATTGCCTATTTGTATCGGTATGTAGACGCGTTGACTTTTGCGCGGAATAAACTGCCGAAGGGAACTACACAAAGATGTAAAATTTGATTAATGGGATAAACGAAGCTTAAAATATGCGTAAGAATCAGACACAAAACAATTTTGTGTCGGTAAAATGCTGAGGGCTCGGTGATATACTGACAGAAGTTAGGTTTGGTAGCGAGACACAACGGTGAGCAACTGCTCAACGGAAAGTAAAGAGTTAATCTGTGAAGGTACTAAAGGATGCACGATAACATGCTTTAAACTGATTCGCAAACGAAGTGTTTACTCCGGTAAGATATGCTAAGGGCTCGGTGCTATACTGACGAAAGTTAGGTTTGGTGAAGGATCAATATTGAACAACCCGGTCACAGGTAACGGCTGATTCTGACAGGACGCTGCTGGTTCGTCATCACGGCTCGCCAGAAGTAGTTGGAGTAGTCTGACTTCTAATGAGAGAGCAGTCGGTGAAATCTGAGTCTATCCTCAGTGGTGGCCTTATCGGGATATACATGTTGTCCTGATGAGAGACATATGAGTCCCCATGATACCTACACGAGTAGCCGAATGCTTCCTTCACGACCAAACAGAGGATCGCGAATCCTGCTGTGCGCTGGACCTTGTTGTGCGTGCTTGCCCTCCCTCATCAGTTCATGTCTGTACATCATCAGGGTCTCCACAAAGACTCGGTGGTGCGGAAAATTATCATCATCAGAGGAGAACACGCGCTCCAGTAAGGCCATCATCACAAAACTCTCTCAGGTCATGTTGCCGCGCTTCGCGTGGTAGGTTCCTAACAAATTCCCCTTCAACTCTTTAAGCTCATACTGGGCACTTCCCTTATTGGATCGAACTCGAGATTTTACGAACTTCTTGTTTAGTTTGGCGCTAGTTTGTTTATCAGAGCTGCTTTGACCGAAATTTCGGCGATAAACTTCCTGACCAACTCTGAAGCTCACTGGCTTCGAACGTATGTTGTAAGTCCGTCCACCTTGTTCGAACGGATTGTCTAAATGTGTCCGTGCCTGTTCGCGAATCAGATTAAGTTTATCGGAAGTGTCTACGTTGATTAGCTCGTTTATAGCCTGCAGCCAACTCAGAAGCGCGTACGTGGAACCATGTTGGATCATTTGTTGGCCGAAGAAGACCTTGTACTTAGAGAAGCCAATAGCTTGGTGAAATGAACTCCGAAGGGAGCTCGCTATAGAACTTAACTTCTCGTCCCATCTGTCGTGTTCGTCCTTTACGTACGCTCTTATAGCGACTAGGACTGATCTGTTTTTCTTTTCAGAGGCGTTTGCTTGTAGCGAGTGTACTGCCGTGCGAATGGGTAATTTGGTGCTGTGTTCGTAGTACCCTACTCTCTGCCAGCGAACATAGTTGTCTGTACACCGTGTAGTTTGGTTGCCGCACCAGCCATTGCGCCAAACACTTCCTGTGAAAGATATGCGCACAGGGAGTGATAACAGGCTTAGAGCTCGTGCGCAGATCACCGCTTTGGCATACCGTGCAGAATGGTTGAGCGGTTGCCCCAGCGGGTTGCTCCGGTGGCGAACGAAACATTGTTTCAGCAGCTCTCTAGGAACGTTGAGAAAAAAACTCTAAATGTAACGTGCTACTAACGCCCCAGCAAAAAAACACCAAAGGAGAAAAGTAAATCGCAAGTAACTATTGTACCAGTACTACCTGGGTATTACAAAAATAAAAGAGACTTTGCAAATAGTAAATATAATCGACTTGTGTTTTGTTATTTTCTTTTGCCTTGATCTAGTTTATTCAACGTGGAATTACACACTAAAAGAAACGTCAGTTTTCGATGATTAATTTAATTTATCGTGCACTTTTGTTTAGTTTTAGCAACAATAACTTTTGCATAAATTTTCTTTACACAGTAAATCTTTCATAACAAAGAATCCTTACCTTAAAAGGTTTTTAATTTTCACCTCTCGCTTAGATTTAGCTATTTGTACCGTACCGAACTCAACCCCTTTTTTACCATGGATTTTAAAACAACCTTTTTCCGTCGCGATTAGAAACAGACTCTCTTATTCTACCCAAAAGGAATCGTTACAGCCGGTTTACATGAATAAAAAGCTTTCGCGCTTTTTCTTCGTTTTTGGCTTTTACCCTTGATGTAGATGGCTGTCATTGGGCAGAGTTGCTGTAGATCGTTTTCTTTTGCACTGATTAAGCAAATTTCTTTTGCTTATCGTATATTTGGCTACCGTGTGAAAAGAATGTCGCCGGTAACCCGAGCGCGTTGTTTATCATGAATTCGATTTGAGTACATGGCAACTTTGTTGCCACGTAACTCGGTGTACGAAATCCAACTCATTAAATATTTGTCGGTTTTATTTTTATTTGTTCATGAGTAGGATTTGAGTATGTTGCGTATGTAATTTGATTTAAGAAATCCGACCCAATTAATTTTAGCGACTTTTATTTTCTAATGACAGATTGGATTCGATGGAATTTTGGCTTATCTTAGAATAAGCGAATCCAATCTGTAACGTTTCCTTCCCCCCGCGAATAAAAGAAGTATTCTTTGGAGAGGGTTACTCCTCATTCGAGTTTTAACTTCCATTTAAGTTGCCGGTTTTTTTTAATTTCTCCGAAAATGCCGGCGTTTTGCACCAGCCTGGATGCTGAGGTTTTTCAACCACAGCCGCCCTTTAACGTCGTTGTATTCGGGTTCCTAGTAACCCGAGTGAATACCGGATGGATCGGTCCGCTTCGGCTGTTCCTGCATCGGGACGATGTAATTTGGATGGGGGCCGCCTGGCGCAGAGTCTATCATCGGTTCATGCTCTGCTGGTCTCCTAACTCTGGTTAGTGTTTAAGTGTGCGGGGTAAGTTTTATTTCCTTTTTCTTGTTACTTGTTTTTAATCGTCCCAACGACGCCGTGGGGGTAGCCCTTACTTCCGGTTCCCCCTTTTAATTTCAATTTTTTTTTAAATAAATTTTTCTTCTTTTCTTTACCCTCTACTTTAAATGTTTAGTTTTTTAGTAAAAAAAAAATAAATGCCTTAAATTTCTTTTAGCATTCTTCCAAAATTAAAATTAAACAAAATAATACTGCGATCGTTTTCTTTGTAGATAGACCTTTTATATTTTCAGGTCAATTAGGATTCAACCTGTGTGGCTTTGTTTCCACCTTAACCTTGGCATTTCTTTTGGTTTGCCTATTGTTTAGGGGATGCAGAAACCGAATGTGTTGTGTTTTGATATATATTTTTTACGAAAAAATTCAAAACAAACTGTTCAAACTGTTCAAAACTCGAGCGGAGCAAGAAATATAATTTTCTTAACAAGAGCGGCGTACATTATTTGTACTTTTTGAAATATATTTTTTGTTTCTTTATACTTGCTTTGCGCTATGGCATCTTTTCTACCGTCGATTATGGTAGTACTCCACGGCGAGTTTAGTTAGTTGTTATCCCGTGTTAGGCCTTGTTTTAGACCAACTGTATCGATTTGGCTCTTGAAAGTGTTTGAGGCCGTTTGTGGCGACTAAACGGAGCTTGGGTGGTACCTCTGTCATCTGTGTTTTTTCTTTCGGGGGTTGCGGGTTACGTCGTTTGTCCCATTGAGTGAGCGCTGGAACCGCATAACTTATTAGGCAGTAAGCCACTAGACCCAATAGTATGACCCCTGTTATGGATATTGAAATAGCTAAAAGTACATGATGAGTTTTGTCTGCAGAGGAAAAGTGGACTTTTTGCACTTTGACTCGAATTTCTTCTAGTGACTAGCTATTTTCCCGCAAGAGTCTGTTAGCGTCCTCCCCTAAGAGTATTTCGGGTAGCCTATCACTGCCTGTGTGGTGCTGGGCGATTCGTGTCGTGTAATCAGACAGTTCCCTTTTTGTTTCATTTGGCTTGGGGAAGTATGTTGGTTTGCAAAAAGTTAGGCTATGTCTACTTTCTGCCTCGTAGTATAGGGTATGCGACCCTATCTGTAATTGACAAGGGTTGTTTACTGTTAGTATTCCTTGTCCTGAAAGGCGATGGGTTAGTAGCTGGTGGATGCATGTTATATGTAGAGGTATTTGGGCACGTAGTCTGCACCGTGGCTTTTCTTCGAGTGGTTTGAACAGAAGTTTAATAACGCACTCCTCTGAAGTTGCTGCTTATGTGATTGGAGTACTTAATCGACCAGCATACGTGTCCTCAGAGATTTCTTTTGAAATCTTTCGGATTGCTTTCATGTTTTCTTGCTTAAGCAACAAGAATTCTTGTGTTTGAATTTGGCTGGCAACGTGAGAATATTCGATTGCAGGGACCAACGAATGGTTTGAATCTACTTGGATTGGAAAATATCTTATCTGCTGCAACTTCATCGTTGGGAGATTGAAAACTGGTAATTCTAATCTGATAACTAATTAATCTTGCAACAGGTGAGTTTTGAGCTCGGCTGTTTGGTACAGATCTGAGAGACAGTTCTGCAGATTCGGACAAGTTGAATGGGATTTATGGAAAATATCCAAGAGTGAAATTGTTCAGTAGGGCTTGTTGCCGAAATTCTATCTCTACCATTTGTAACAGTAGATGGATGGATGATTTCCTACCGCATTTGTCGGGCAAGAATCTCGTCTGTTGCGTTTAGCAGGTTGGTCTGGTAGGTTACCTGTCGCTGCCGTTCGGCAAGTGATGTCAGAGGTTTTTGAACCTGTTCAAAAGTAGTCTTTACGATGCTGATCTGATCAGTAGAAACAATCAAATTCATCCTCTTTAGTGTTTGACTGGAGCTCGTTCAGACGACTATGCACTTTACGTTCTTCTAGAGCCCAAGATACAAACCATGCAAGAGGGCCCCCAAGAGAAAACAAGCCTACCTTAGAACAACGACACTCCGGCGGCCCCCGAGTGTTTAACATAAGCCTCAAATGTAATTTCTGTGCCCGACGAGGACACATTGTTGACATTTGTCAACAAAAACAAAAATGGGAGTCACAGAGTCAGGGAAACGACACACAGTCGACCCAAAACTCTCCGGCTCGACTATAAACCCTCCGCAAAACAAACAAGGGTCACCTCAACCGCACAAGACTAGTATCAATACCGTAAAACTTCCATTGGACATTGGTCTACACGACCAAACCAAATTAGTAGTGGATACTGGCGCTGAGGTTAGTATTATTAAGAAAAAAGCATTACAGTTCCTCGACGACATCAATACCGAGAAGGTGTATACACTTCAAAGTAGTAGGGATATGCGTGTTTTGCCTCAAATGAGCAATGAGCACATTGAAAATGGTGCAATTGTGAGGGAAATCGAGGTCTGACGTCACATTTTTGCTCATTTGAGGCAGAACCCGCATAACAATTCGGGGGGAGAGATAAGAAAATGGCTGAAGATAAGGGAATGGTTGCATGATTCCGAAGGTCAATTTTGTAGATTGTTTTGTTTTGGCGGCGGCGCGCTATTGAAGATAAGTATGAGTTGCACCTGGGTCTGGATCTGGATCTGGACCTGGACCTGGATCATGGGTATAGAAACGAATGTTAAGCTAATTGATAAGGGAGGTTTTGTAGATGAACCTGGGCTCGTGCTGAAGATAAGAGTTTGTTGTTTTGAGTTTTTACTATGCCGGATATTTTCGGCGGGAGCTTTTACTACGAGTGATGATAAAATAAGTTGCTAGTGTAGGATTACGTAATGTGGGCAGTAATATATCTTGAGGTCAATAGATTTCCGAGATATTGAGTATGGTCAGTAATTATGAAGTTAAAATTATCCCAAAAATATCAATTTTGTTTTGATGATTAGAAAAACGTTAAGACTATCGGATGTGTGGGTGGGTTTAATGACTGGATATCAGAAGTGAATTATTTTAACGACCTTGACCGGGGGAATTCTTGTCTGGACAGTTAAAATTTTATTCCTAATAATGCTCCTAACAGGATCATAACCGACTTCCTTGATGCGTGTTAACAAATGATTTGGTATTAGCTATTAAATCATTGTATGGAGAGCTGTTTTACAGACCTGGACTGACATAGCTGTTGGCGCTGGTGTTGTCATTGATGTAGGCAGAAGTGGGGGGTTATAAATATCGAATAACCTTTAGGATGTTCACACACAAAAAAACGCATGATAGGAAACATGCTTTGAGTAATTATAAAATATCCATAGTAAGGACCACAAATAACCGCCAATTTAAAATTTATTGAAAAGAAAATCTTCGAAATACCTGTGTTTAGAAATATGTCATGAAACCTTAAAGAAAACGCAAAATAATTAATTTATTAGTATAAAATCATAAGACATTTATTTCTTATTTCTAAATTTTAATACTTTTTTAGGAAATTTCTTAAAAGGTCAACATTTTCTTGAGCGCACTTTCCCTTATGAGTTAAACAGCATGAAGCTTTATAAAAAAAATCAAGAGAGGATAATTTTGGACACTGCAATTCTTCTTCCATATTATATACTATAACACCTTCACCAAATGTATTTTTTATCCAGAAAACCTTTTCACAGCCTTTCACATAAAGTACTTTGTTTCTAATTAAAGGCGTCACTATAGCACATAATTGATGATAGAGAATATATCCATCGGTCCATCTGAATCCATGATAATTATCATGCAGCCATTTCGCTTCTCTTCTCTTTGCATGTGTTAAAACCTTAAATCTGAATGGAGGTTGAAAAATAAAGTGTTGCATTTGGTTTTCATTTGTCAAAATAACCAATTCCTTCACAATGAACTTGTTACATTCGTCTTTAAATCCCTGTATATCCAAGATTGCTGAACTTGCGACTTTAAATTATTTTCTTGACTTCACTCGTCAGAGGACTGTACTCAATTATTCGATCATGCAGGAGTAAACAAAAGGCAGATGTATTTACAGGAATATTACTGTGAGTTTTCAATTGTATACGAATATCGACGGGTCCTGATTTGATCACCTCGTTTTGATGTGAGTAATCGATAACTTCGATTGCAGCGTTTTCCATGAACTTCTCTCGGGTAAGCAGCGGTTGATGCATCCGCCCGTAATACTATTGTTGGAATTTCGTATACATATCATACAATAAAGCATATCTCTCACGATCAATTTTAATGTTTAGGTCTTCATATGGAAATGTTTCAGAATTTAAGTGAAGCTTAACATCTGAAAGTTCGCAATGATCAAACTTGCTGGCATCTTTGCTCTTCACGTTTTTCCGATCTATTTGAAGCGCTAAAATTACATATCGGGGTTTTTCTAGCTGGGTTGATGTTTTAATTGTCCAATTATGTTCAACAGTTATAGGTAATATAGGATATTCATATATGTATATCCCAGCTACGAAAACTCATTTGTATAAGGCGTTCAGTATTAGTTAACTTAAACAGCGAGAGATTTTCTTAATCGGCTACACTTATGTGTGGTACTCTCCATTGGAGTTTAAAAATATCTATTTTAGCTTCAGCACTTGGTGATAGAAAGGCATTTTCATCGCTTCTACTTCGAATCAAAATAAGTTCATGTTTAGCATTTATAACAATTTTCTTATAGTCTTCAGCAAAGCCGAGCAGCAATTTTAAGGGAATACAAAAATTGAAAAACCCTGGCGCTATTGGATTATTTGGAGACCAGCCCGCATTTAGTAACACATTGCCTTCATTTTGATTTAAAGATATATAATTTTTTATTGTTGTTGCAAATCCAAGATTTCTCGTACAATCAATTTCTACACCGTTTAATTCATAGCGAATTTCATCAAAAAGAAAAGGGATAGCATTATTAGTTAATTTTGCTGTTGTTGATGTAGTTCCATCTGCTTTTGCTAGCGCGCCTTCTATATATGAAAATTTCACATGGCAGCACATATAAATCATGATGTTGTACTGTAATGCGAATTTCACCGCTGTTTTTTATATGATGTCAGAAAAGCAGAGTAGCTATGATACTTTTGTAATGCTATTATCATAGCGTGCACCTTGAGAAATATCGAGTATTTCATTCATTTTTTAACTTAAGACCGAGAGATTTTAAAAATTGTTCGTTTGCTTTATTCCTGAGTGATGTGTGGCTTCAGACTGACTAGAGGATTTAATACTTTTGTACTTGTATTTATTATCAATGGTATTATTATATATTAGCATGTCGCGGCTTCAAATGCAGTCTCACTGTAATCGTTTTTCCTCTAAAATTTATTAGATCACCGTCCTGATCCACGAACTTCAGTGTTAGTGAACTTATCCGTCTGATGTTCAGAGGCAAATAAATGGCATTCTTAGGAACTTCGATTATTTTATATCCCGGACCCACCTTAGGAGAGAACTCCTGTAAGGTGTGAACTTGCTGATTATTTATGAAGGAGCCTGATACTATATTACATTCAACTCGTATTACATTAACTTTTATTATATTCACTGGTAAATTAGATTGATATAAAATATTAGGTTCTAGGATGCGTTTACTAAATCCTAATAATGGTCCAATAGAGTACTTAATAATTCTCGGTTAGAACTTCTAACTTTACTTTTCAATGTGTTATTATTAGCCACTAATTGTACTATAGGCTTAGCTTTCGTTTTAGCTAGTTCTCTTTTGATAAATCCTGCAATATCATCAATTTCATAAGAACCTTCTGGAATTTTAATTTCATCATCACCAACACGAAATAAGTTATTTCTGCTGTCCATATTAGGTATTGAATTATATGTCTGTAAATGAATGAGTCCACAAACGTATTCCAATGTAAGATCCAGTAGCGGAAAGTACTCAACTGTGAGTACAGATGAATTCCCAGTCAAAATTAGTGTTAATGACATAGTAGGTCAAAGTGAAATGAAACTGTTATTTTTATGTAGAGTTTATTTATAGTCCAACTTACAATAGCCAATTATATTCTTAAACTTATAGCTACTTATTATTACAATGTTTATAAAAAAACATTCAAACACAAGTGACCGCAATTTATCATGTTATAATTTTGATAAGACTTATAATTGTAAACAATGTTTTTTCCTAAATAGCTTAAAATTTCCTTTGGTGGTTGTAAGTTTCCAAAGCTGTCAAAGTACTCCTTTTCAGGCCCCCTTTTGTAATATGCTACACAAAGAATTCCAGGACCGGTAGTAGCATCCAAATTTATGATTCCACATTCATATTTTCTAGGTTTCTTGGGGAGAGCATCAAGCATAAAAACACCTCTAAAATGTGGTATATCATTCGCATATTTATATAAATCGATTTCATTTAATGCTCGATTAGGTAGCATTTTTAGACGTTTTTTGAAGGCGGATTTAAGAATAAACCAAGTCCTTTTCTGTTGGGCTTCAAATATAAACTGCTACCCTTCTTTCCTAATGCATCCATCGTTTCATTATGGCGGTTGCTCTCCTTCAGCTGCTCTTTAGCATCTGTATCATTTTTTACTGCCTTTGCGACACCAGATGCACCACCCACTAAAGCTCCCAGTGCAGAAAGCCCATCAAAAATAGGAATTAGAGGTAAGATTCCTCCAACCTTCGGTATAGGAATTATACGGGGAGTCTTTACATACTTCTTGTTTCTTTTAAATACATTTTTAGTGCTAGCAAGTGCAAGTGTAATAGCTTCTTTTAAAGAATCTGGTTTTTTCACTTTTAAGATATTTCTGGCTTCACGAACTCCTTTTTGAAACGTTAACGTATTTTTATTTCTCTTAGAACAAGTTTTGTCATTTTTACCCCCGTTCCGAATTTTACTTTTGCTTTCACAGCGTTTGTTACAAGACAGGCGTTGCTACGTTCACCAAGAGATGCGTCTGAAGATGTCACTCGTTCCCAGGCTTTACCGGATAATATACGATCAGCAAATGATATGATAGAATATGCGATATCGTGATTTCTGCAAGCCGCGTCAAGAGGGTTAATTCCAGGATCACCCCTTGCTAATCTTTTTTGTAATTTAGTACCAGGACCGCAATATTGATATCCAGGTAAATGAAATTCAAATGGTAAATTGCTAATTGCTGTATTTAGCAAACCGCCTCCTCTTCGACATTTACGCTGGCGAGAACGATTTTGATTCTTTGAATGATCAATCATTCAACTGACAAGATAAATCTTTTAGACGTCCGCACAACAGCGCACTGAGCTAATGACTGATATAAAAGTTCACTGTTGTGCAATATATATTTCAGTTCTAATAATTAAGTTCGTGAAGCAGAAAGACTCTTTACCAATAAAAAATCTAGATATTAAATCTGGAAATGAAGTCAAAAGACACTTATACCTGATAATGTAAGAGGAATTCTTGTGGGACCTTCTAACTGCGGTAAAACCAATCTTATGATTGGTCTTATAGAACATCCAAATATATAATATAAATATATGTATCTAGAGCAGTTGATAAGTCCTATTGCTGGTTTGGGCTACTACACGTTTTCTAATAATTGCGAAGTCATACCTCCTGAGGAAGCCAAAGAGAATTCTGTCTTCATTTTCGATGATGTAGCATGCGGGATACAAAATAACATACGTGATTATTTTTGTATGGGGCGACATAATAATATTGATAGTTTCTATCTGTCAGGCGTACACCCATATACCGAAGCACTTAATCCGTGACAACGCTAACTGTCTTATTTTATTTAAGCAAGAGAATATGAATCTTAGACATATATATAATGATCATGGTCATGTCTGTGTTAACAAGACAAATTCCGAAAAATTCCGCAATATTTGCAGGGTTTGATGGAAAGACAGTTACGGCTGTTCATGGACTTGAAGTTGATATTTATATCCCAGCACTCCCCCGCCAACGCATGAAACATGAAACAATAATCATAAGACATGAAACAAGAAACGTGAAACATGAATCATGAAACATGAATCATGAACCATTAAACACCACCATCAACACCAACACCCACACCAACGCCACCACCAACAGCTGTTCGTAGACCTGGTAAAGCTGTTCATAGATCTGATAAGAGCTATCCATAGACCTGTTCAGATCAGTACAACTCAGTTGCCAGACCAGTTTAAATCTCATTAAAAAGGTGGTTAAAAAGAGAGACGAACTATTAAAAAATCTTATAAAAACTAGAAATGCCATTAAGAAGAAATTCCGTGCTATGAAAACTGGCCGAGTTGAAACTAAAACTCGTCTAAAGGAGATATTTAAACCCATAACAAAACCGCTTCATGAATTTATAACAAAAGCTAAATATGAGCCTAAAATTAAAGATGAATACAGAGATGATGATGATGATGATTACGACAATATAGATTTTACTCCTAAAATTAAACTTCCGAAAATGGAGCCAACAAGTACACCTATAAAGCGTCCAGAATTTGAATTTGCAACACCTACACACTCTAGAACTTTGATGGAAAAGAGAGATTCTCCTCTTAATTTATCAAGTGGATTAGTTGATAACAATTTTGAACTATGTATTAACAAAAGCCTACAAATTTACAATACTTATGGAGTTTATTTAGATGATGATAACGAATGGAAAATTGGAAATTCAAAGATTGCAATTGAGGAAGATTATTTCCTTCTTGACGGAAAATCGAATAAAATAACGCTAGGTCTCTGTGAATTGCTTTTTATGAAACAACCTGCAGAAACTTTGTATGGTAAGAATGACCTAAAAGATTATCCAGCTATCTTAAAAGAAACTAATGCCTATAAAAGAGATAGACTTCGTCTTTTAATAGCAACACATGGTGCTGGACACACTAACCACAACAATGAAATTATCTCAATTATTGAAGAGTTAAAAGAAGGTGGGATTATAATATAAATAACATCTTTAAACGTATTCAGCTTTAATGTAATAATGAGCGTCGACTAGTTTGGAAGATATTCTAAAAAAGCAAAGTTCGGACCTACTGGAGATCGGGGTCCTAGGAGGCTACCTGGTGAACCTGGTTCTCAAGGGATCCAGGGAATACAGGGTATAAATGGTGTAGGTTTTAAGCTCACCCAAGATGGAGATTTCAATGTAGGTTTTAAAAATTTGAAATATATTAAAAGCCCGATGGAAAGAGATGATGCAACTAATAAAATATATGTCGACGATGTAGCTGATAAGGTAGTACATTTAAGTAATTCTCACGCTAATGAAAAAATTCAGTTAGTCAGCAACAATCTAACTGAGCAAATACTTAAGAAAAGTGCCGTTCTCAAAGAAGAGTTAAAGGAAATATACATCATAATAAATATTACAAGTGAAAAAGATACAGGAACCAGTCAATTATATACGAGTGAATCAATTGCGATTCTACAAGGAAAACTGAATATAGCATACGAATTATGCAAATGAATTAATTATCGACGTTCAGGAGAAGTTGATGAAATATATAGATCTGAATATACAGGAAATTAATGACACTTTAAAAGCGTTAATTAATGTAGAATCTGTGTCAATTTCAAAATGAATAAAACACAAGCAGTTAATGAGCTTCATAACCCAGACAGAAAAAATTTCATAAGAAGACGTGTTATAATTAAAGGAATAGATGACTTATGGCATGCCGACTTAGTTGAAATGGGTGCTTATGCTACAAGCAATAATGGCTATAATTTGTTATTAATTGTAATAAACGGATTTTCTAAATATGCATGGGCAATTCCTATTAAAAGAAAGCTATGAAATCCATACTAAAAGAAGATCGGAGTCCCACAAATTTACAAAGTGATGATGGAAAAGAGTTTTTCAATTGCTCATTTCAAAACTTAATGAAAAAATCCCGCATTAATCATTTTTCTACATATAGCCCTTTAAAAGCATCTATAGTTGAACGATTTAATCGAACATTATAAAGCATGACGTTTAAAGAGTTTAGTATGCAGGGCTCATACCGATGGAAAGATATAGTTAAGAAATTACTCGTAAAATATAACTCAAGTAATCATCGAACAATAAAAATGCGACCCCGGGATGTGACAAAGCAGAATGAGAAAAAATTGTTATCAACAGTTTACAATCATTTAAAGACGTTTCGTTTACCAAAATTTAAGATGGGAGACTTTGTTCGCAAGTAGTAAATATAAACATGTATTTGAAAAGGGGTATACACCAAACTGGACTACAGAGATCTTCAAGATCGCAAAAATTCAGATAACGAATCCTGTAACATATCTCTTGGAAGACCATGAAGGAAAGGCAATAAAGGGGAGTTTTTATGAAATGGAACTCAAAAAGACGAAGAATCCTGATGTTTACCTAGTCGAAAAAATATTGAAGAGAACCGCAGATAAAGTTTATGTTAAATGGCTAGGATTTTCATCAAAACACAACTCTTGGATTAAGAAAGATAATGTATTATAATATTGTTATACAAATATATATTTTATATTAAAAATACTTGAGTTCTTATTTTATTACTTTGTTTAAAAATTTTTAAATCTTAACCTATAAATTTTATTTCTATGCGAGGTGAATAAAATGGGGTCCAAAATATCCTTCATATTTCGAATTCGCTGTTGATATCGAAATCTGTCCAACGCAAATGTATGCCAGGGACCCTTACGATCGTATATTGGAACGAAATGTATCTTTGGGATGATATTGAATTGAACTACTTTTTCTCCTACTACTTTGGCCGTCTCTTCTTCTTTTTGTAGCAAAAGCAAAACATCTTGAAGGTGCAAACTCCTACAAATATCCTTGTATTTTTTATATGCTGTTGAATCAGATTTAGAAATCTTAAGAAAGAACCTCCCATGCTTTTGATAATCATTAAACAAAAGTTCGTTCTATAAAGAAAGAATTGAAATATATAATTAAATGTCTACTTTGTTGGCTTTTACCTATATAACCTCTTTAATAGCGGGAGTTTATAAATCTAGCTTTTTATAAACAGCAGTAAGTTTGCTATAATCTGTTAATTCGATTAATTTGCAAATATTATCCAAAATTATTTTTGTATGAATGTGCTCCATTTTGAACTGTCTTAAAAAATTAATTACAATTCCTTTTATAGCTGCTTATTTTGAAATATTCATTTGATTTGTTTGCTTCATTCCTCTTAAATTCACTAATTCCTCATCGCTTTAATTAGCATCAACTTGTTTCACCATCTCTACTTCACCATTACTTAGAATTCTTTCAGTTTCAAACTCGCGATATTCATAGCATGTTATCTTCAATGAGAGCGTTACGTAATTACTGTCATATGTTCAACGAATGGTTAGCATAGTTTCGTCATCGAATTCAATATAAAAGATATCCTTGCTTTCAATAATTCCTGCAATATCCATTTCTTTCTTTAATAGCTCTTGCCTGAAACCTTCAATGGCCTCGTAAATAGAAACAAATTTCTTTTTAGGATTATCAATCGTAGTAGTCCTTGATGTAGTAATAGGAATTGGCTCGTCATTACTTTATTTTAAGGTAGAAGCTGAATCTTCTTTGGAATTGCTTGTGTTACTGTAAGTCATCAGTTTAAAAGTTAAGCCAATTTGAATAGAGTCATTATTTGTTGGAGTGAGCGCAAAATCTTCAACACTATATGCACTTCACTTGATACACCTGTACCAGCTGTCAATGCCATTTATAAATTTCATAATGTTCCGGATAAGATCAAAGTATTACGATGTGCTTCTAATGTTTACAAACAACACCAGAAAATACTCACTCTCCGCAATGCAGGCTATGACTCTGACCAGAGAATTTTCATACACGAAAATCTTACTAAGAGAAATTATTTAATTTACCGTGCGCTTTACCTTAATTTACTTTACTATAATTTAGTGTAAGCATGAATTCACATTGTTTAACTTCTATAATTTCTAAACATATGTATTATTTCTTCCTATCAACCAAGTTAATAACTTTTACTATTTTTTCACTTGCAATGTCTGAATTTTCTTATTTAGCATATTTAATACTTAGCTTTTCTGCTCTGTTCTCACTGTTGCTGCTGATTGAATTTTACAACATAAATCTTTTCTATTATGGATAACATATCCTCGCAGATTTCTAATGGCCTTGACAGATCTAAGGTGATGCTTGAAATTTTTTCTGAATACACAGATGGACTTAAGATCTGCCATTTTAATGCTCAAAGTTTGGGCCCAAAAATTGACGAGTTCAAGTATATATTCGGGCGTGGTAAATTAGATATTATTTGCGTCTCGGAATCTTGGCTTAGATGTCATATTAATAACAACTTTTTAAAATTGCCAAACTACAACATTTTTCATAATGATAGAGTTGGACGGATTGGAGGAGGTGTGGTCATATTCACAAAACATAATTTACCAACTCGATGCGTCGCTTCATCTGAACCTGAGGCCGAATTTGAATTTATCCTCCTCGAATTACAGTTGGGGATGCGTAAGTGCTTGGTTGGGTCGGCATATAAACCGCCTAGTATTACTAATCTTGATAATTTTCGACAAATTCTTTCAGATTTTGCTCACTTGTACACTGATATCATATTATGTGGTGACTTTAACATTGACACATCACTTTCGTGATGCAATAGAATCGTATGGTCTCTCTGTGGTGAACTCCCTTCCCACTCATTTCACTTCTACGTCATCTACATTGCTTGATCTTTTCCTTACTGGAAACACAGATTTCGTCCTCTTTCATAATCAGATTAGTTTGCCTGGATTCTCAAGGCATGATCTTATTTACCTTACCTATAATCTTGCGGTTAGCAACACTGAAAAAATTTTTACCTTTAGAGACTTCAGTGGGATTAACACTGAAGCTTTATTTACTGATGTGGCTGAACTTGAGTGGAATAGAATTTATTACATGACCTCTGTTGATGATCAGGTAGCCTATATGAATGAAAGCATCAACTCCCTGTTTCATTCGCACGTTCTTCTAAAGACACGTGTTATTCCTGACGAGGCGTGCCCCTGGCTAACACAACGAATAAAAGGTCTAATTTCTCCTATAAGCGTTGGAAACGATTTAGAACTCCAGAAACATTGAGTTGTTATAGAAAACTTCGTAATCAGGTTACAAATTCAATACGTCACAGCAAAGCCCAATACTTCCATTCTAAGGTAAGTACCGCATTACCACCTAATAAGTTATGGTCGAGTCTACGGGAAATGGGAGTTGGCCGCACCAAAGTTGAGAATGTCTCTATGGATGCAGACGAACTTAACAATATTTTTGCTGTTTTGTCAACACGCCATCAACCTACAAATACAGAGCCTGATCTCTTTCTGTTTGCCGCTGACGGTTTTTCATTCATCCCCTTTACTCAGGATGAAGTCACGATTGCTTTTTCTAAGGTTAAATCCAATTGTATGAGTCTTGACAATATATATCCCCGTTTTGTTAGAATACTCTTTCCATTCATTCTTCCCTTCTTAACACACATTTACAACAATATTCTTACGACGTGTTCTTTTCCTCATCAGTGGAAGTATGCAAAAATTATTCCTGTTCCAAAGAAGTCCTCACCTACTTGCCGTGAATATCGACCTATCTCAATTCTACCGTTCCTGTCTAAAGTATTTGAGAAACTTCTTTGTTCTCAGATATCACACTATCTGACGTCTCACTGTCTTATCTCTGAACTACAATCCGGTTATGTTGCTTCATTAAGCTGCACCACATCTCTCGTAAAAATTAGTGAAGATGTTAGAGAGGCTATAGCCCTCGATTGGGTTACGGTCCTAACTCTTCTTGACTTCTCGAAGGCTTTTGACAGGGTTGATCATGGTCTGCTTATAAGGAAATTGCAAACTAAATTTAATTTCTCCAAGTTCTCGGCCAGCTTAATCTCCTCTTATCTCTCCGGGAGACAACAAAGAGTTTTTTGTAATGATACATTTTCTAATCTACTATCAACGAATTCAGGAGTTCCACAAGGATCGATACTTGGACCTCTTCTGTTCACTATGTTCATTAATGATCTGCCCCATGTTATTAAACACTGTAAGTACCACCTATATGCGGATGATGTTCAGGTATATATATATCTCAGAGGCTGGGACTAATTGATGACAGTGTCTGCAAATTAAACGAGGATCTGTCTTCTATCTTTGAGTGGGCTGAGCGCAACAAACTCACCATAAATGCATCCAAGTCTAATGCCATAACTATATTTAAGAGCGAAATTGACACGTCCTGTTTTCCTGACGTTATTATGAACGGCTCGTGTATTCCCTATGTCCAGCAGGTGAGAAATCTTGGTGTTGCTTTTAACAAAACCTTGTCCTGGGCCACTCATATCAACTTAATAGTACCAAAAATTTATGGTATCTTACGCCAACTCTCTGTTTCCTCACAATGGCTGCCTTTAAACACCAGGCAACTACTAGTTAAGTCTCTGATTCTACCCGTAATTTCTTATGGATGTGAAATATTCTGCAAACTTGACTCAAACTCTCAGCGTAAGCATAATGTAGCCTTAAACTCGGCTGTTCGATATATCCATAATCTGAGACGGTATGACCATATCTCCTCCAGAGTTAACTCCCTTCTTGGCTGTAGTTTAAATACTTTTATTGACATACGTGTATTAATTCTGTTGCATAAAATCATAATTCAAAATGGGCCAAAATACCTGTTTGATGTACTTAACTTTGCTCGCTCGGCCAGATCACGTTTATTATTGTTGCCTACATTTAACTCTAGAGCCAGCGAAAACCAGTTTTTTGTCCAGGCCATTAGAAAGTGGAATAGTCTTCCTCTTGCTCTTAGAAGGATCAGCAGTAGCAAAAAATTTAAGCCTGATTTAAAAAAGTTTCTTTGCGAGTGATTAGTTTGGGTTTGTATTGATTAATTGCATTGAATATTGAAGAGAACCGCAGATAAAGTTTATGTTAAATGGCTAGGATTTTCATCAAAACACAACTCTTGGATTAAGAAAGATAATGTATTATAATATTGTTATACAAATATATATTTTATATTAAAAATACTTGAGTTCTTATTTTATTACTTTGTTTAAAAATTTTTAAATCTTAACCTATAAATTTTATTTCTATGCGAGGTGAATAAAATGGGGTCCAAAATATCCTTCATATTTCGAATTCGCTGTTGATATCGAAATCTGTCCAACGCAAATGTATGCCAGGGACCCTTACGATCGTATATTGGAACGAAATGTATCTTTGGGATGATATTGAATTGAACTACTTTTTCTCCTACTACTTTGGCCGTCTCTTCTTCTTTTTGTAGCAAAAGCAAAACATCTTGAAGGTGCAAACTCCTACAAATATCCTTGTATTTTTTATATGCTGTTGAATCAGATTTAGAAATCTTAAGAAAGAACCTCCCATGCTTTTGATAATCATTAAACAAAAGTTCGTTCTATAAAGAAAGAATTGAAATATATAATTAAATGTCTACTTTGTTGGCTTTTACCTATATAACCTCTTTAATAGCGGGAGTTTATAAATCTAGCTTTTTATAAACAGCAGTAAGTTTGCTATAATCTGTTAATTCGATTAATTTGCAAATATTATCCAAAATTATTTTTGTATGAATGTGCTCCATTTTGAACTGTCTTAAAAAATTAATTACAATTCCTTTTATAGCTGCTTATTTTGAAATATTCATTTGATTTGTTTGCTTCATTCCTCTTAAATTCACTAATTCCTCATCGCTTTAATTAGCATCAACTTGTTTCACCATCTCTACTTCACCATTACTTAGAATTCTTTCAGTTTCAAACTCGCGATATTCATAGCATGTTATCTTCAATGAGAGCGTTACGTAATTACTGTCATATGTTCAACGAATGGTTAGCATAGTTTCGTCATCGAATTCAATATAAAAGATATCCTTGCTTTCAATAATTCCTGCAATATCCATTTCTTTCTTTAATAGCTCTTGCCTGAAACCTTCAATGGCCTCGTAAATAGAAACAAATTTCTTTTTAGGATTATCCTTGATGTAGTAATAGTGTAGTAATAGGAATTGGCTCGTCATTACTTTATTTTAAGGTAGAAGCTGAATCTTCTTTGGAATTGCTTGTGTTACTGTAAGTCATCAGTTTAAAAGTTAAGCCAATTTGAATAGAGTCATTATTTGTTGGAGTGAGCGCAAAATCTTCAACACTATATGCACTTCACTTGATACACCTGTACCAGCTGTCAATGCCATTTATAAATTTCATAATGTTCCGGATAAGATCAAAGTATTACGATGTGCTTCTAATGTTTACAAACAACACCAGAAAATACTCACTCTCCGCAATGCAGGCTATGACTCTGACCAGAGAATTTTCATACACGAAAATCTTACTAAGAGAAATTATTTAATTTACCGTGCGCTTTACCTTAATTTACTTTACTATAATTTAGTGTAAGCATGAATTCACATTGTTTAACTTCTATAATTTCTAAACATATGTATTATTTCTTCCTATCAACCAAGTTAATAACTTTTACTATTTTTTCACTTGCAATGTCTGAATTTTCTTATTTAGCATATTTAATACTTAGCTTTTCTGCTCTGTTCTCACTGTTGCTGCTGATTGAATTTTACAACATAAATCTTTTCTATTATGGATAACATATCCTCGCAGATTTCTAATGGCCTTGACAGATCTAAGGTGATGCTTGAAATTTTTTCTGAATACACAGATGGACTTAAGATCTGCCATTTTAATGCTCAAAGTTTGGGCCCAAAAATTGACGAGTTCAAGTATATATTCGGGCGTGGTAAATTAGATATTATTTGCGTCTCGGAATCTTGGCTTAGATGTCATATTAATAACAACTTTTTAAAATTGCCAAACTACAACATTTTTCATAATGATAGAGTTGGACGGATTGGAGGAGGTGTGGTCATATTCACAAAACATAATTTACCAACTCGATGCGTCGCTTCATCTGAACCTGAGGCCGAATTTGAATTTATCCTCCTCGAATTACAGTTGGGGATGCGTAAGTGCTTGGTTGGGTCGGCATATAAACCGCCTAGTATTACTAATCTTGATAATTTTCGACAAATTCTTTCAGATTTTGCTCACTTGTACACTGATATCATATTATGTGGTGACTTTAACATTGACACATCACTTTCGTGATGCAATAGAATCGTATGGTCTCTCTGTGGTGAACTCCCTTCCCACTCATTTCACTTCTACGTCATCTACATTGCTTGATCTTTTCCTTACTGGAAACACAGATTTCGTCCTCTTTCATAATCAGATTAGTTTGCCTGGATTCTCAAGGCATGATCTTATTTACCTTACCTATAATCTTGCGGTTAGCAACACTGAAAAAATTTTTACCTTTAGAGACTTCAGTGGGATTAACACTGAAGCTTTATTTACTGATGTGGCTGAACTTGAGTGGAATAGAATTTATTACATGACCTCTGTTGATGATCAGGTAGCCTATATGAATGAAAGCATCAACTCCCTGTTTCATTCGCACGTTCTTCTAAAGACACGTGTTATTCCTGACGAGGCGTGCCCCTGGCTAACACAACGAATAAAAGGTCTAATTTCTCCTATAAGCGTTGGAAACGATTTAGAACTCCAGAAACATTGAGTTGTTATAGAAAACTTCGTAATCAGGTTACAAATTCAATACGTCACAGCAAAGCCCAATACTTCCATTCTAAGGTAAGTACCGCATTACCACCTAATAAGTTATGGTCGAGTCTACGGGAAATGGGAGTTGGCCGCACCAAAGTTGAGAATGTCTCTATGGATGCAGACGAACTTAACAATATTTTTGCTGTTTTGTCAACACGCCATCAACCTACAAATACAGAGCCTGATCTCTTTCTGTTTGCCGCTGACGGTTTTTCATTCATCCCCTTTACTCAGGATGAAGTCACGATTGCTTTTTCTAAGGTTAAATCCAATTGTATGAGTCTTGACAATATATATCCCCGTTTTGTTAGAATACTCTTTCCATTCATTCTTCCCTTCTTAACACACATTTACAACAATATTCTTACGACGTGTTCTTTTCCTCATCAGTGGAAGTATGCAAAAATTATTCCTGTTCCAAAGAAGTCCTCACCTACTTGCCGTGAATATCGACCTATCTCAATTCTACCGTTCCTGTCTAAAGTATTTGAGAAACTTCTTTGTTCTCAGATATCACACTATCTGACGTCTCACTGTCTTATCTCTGAACTACAATCCGGTTATGTTGCTTCATTAAGCTGCACCACATCTCTCGTAAAAATTAGTGAAGATGTTAGAGAGGCTATAGCCCTCGATTGGGTTACGGTCCTAACTCTTCTTGACTTCTCGAAGGCTTTTGACAGGGTTGATCATGGTCTGCTTATAAGGAAATTGCAAACTAAATTTAATTTCTCCAAGTTCTCGGCCAGCTTAATCTCCTCTTATCTCTCCGGGAGACAACAAAGAGTTTTTTGTAATGATACATTTTCTAATCTACTATCAACAAATTCAGGAGTTCCACAAGGATCGATACTTGGACCTCTTCTGTTCACTATGTTCATTAATGATCTGCCCCATGTTATTAAACACTGTAAGTTCCACCTATATGCGGATGATGTTCAGGTATATATATATCTCAGAGGCTGGGACTAATTGATGACAGTGTCTGCAAATTAAACGAGGATCTGTCTTCTATCTTTGAGTGGGCTGAGCGCAACAAACTCACCATAAATGCATCCAAGTCTAATGCCATAACTATATTTAAGAGCGAAATTGACACGTCCTGTTTTCCTGACGTTATTATGAACGGCTCGTGTATTCCCTATGTCCAGCAGGTGAGAAATCTTGGTGTTGCTTTTAACAAAACCTTGTCCTGGGCCACTCATATCAACTTAATAGTACCAAAAATTTATGGTATCTTACGCCAACTCTCTGTTTCCTCACAATGGCTGCCTTTAAACACCAGGCAACTACTAGTTAAGTCTCTGATTCTACCCGTAATTTCTTATGGATGTGAAATATTCTGCAAACTTGACTCAAACTCTCAGCGTAAGCTTAATGTAGCCTTTAACTCGGCTGTTCGATATATCCATAATCTGAGACGGTATGACCATATCTCCTCCAGAGTTAACTCCCTTCTTGGCTGTAGTTTAAATACTTTTATTGACATACGTGTATTAATTCTGTTGCATAAAATCATAATTCAAAATGAGCCAAAATACCTGTTTGATGTACTTAACTTTGCTCGCTCGGCCAGATCACGTTTATTATTGTTGCCTACATTTAACTCTAGAGCCAGCGAAAACCAGTTTTTTGTCCAGGCCATTAGAAAGTGGAATAGTCTTCCTCTTGCTCTTAGAAGGATCAGCAGTAGCAAAAAATTTAAGCCTGATTTAAAAAAGTTTCTTTGCGAGTGATTAGTTTGGGTTTGTATTGATTAATTGCATTGTTTAGTTAAGGTTTCTATTTTTATAGTTTCTTTCTAGTTTGTTTTTGTATTTCCATCCTTAATCTTTAAGATAACTAATGTTTTCTTTTCCTTTCTTTTCGTTTGTTTTTCTCTCTTTTTTTTAGTACATATATCCTGCACATACTTATAAGATTTTATATTCTTAATTGTATAGATGTAGAACTTATCTGAATAAATTAAATTAAATTAAAATCTAAATTGCTGCTACTTTTATCCATTAGTTTTACACTTAACGGGATCGGTAAACTATTAATATGTAAGATGCATAGCGATAAAAATAAAAGATTTACTGAACGTCTATCCATCCTCCTGCATTTTTGATTCAATTGTCAGCCTGCAAATAACTTTTACTATTTTCAAGCTCTAGGGTTAAGTGATTGTAAGGTTAAGTGGAATGAAACATATATTTAATAAAAATACTTTATTTATTTATTCATAAATTTAAATAATAGCCAGTGCTACGTGTTATCTTAGAAAACATTTAATTAAAATAGCTGCCACCTGCTGCTTTCCTTTCAACAAAGAAGCCTCCGGCGTTAATCTTGTCAATTGAATGGTCAGTAATTTTAGCGTCGAATCTAGGCGGCAAGAAAACATGATAACTCTCCAGTTCTAAAAGGATCCGGGGTCCATATTTTGTTTTTGTTCTTCTGCACAGAATTAAGATCCTCCAATACTTCAAAGTCTTCGATGACTGCTTCTTTGATAGATTGTTGATACATTTTTAATTATTTTTTTTTGCAAGGAGATGACCCAACATTTACTATTTTAATCTGACTTAGAACACAAATTTTAATTATGACAATTTCACTGGTTGACTTCACTATGAATACTAAGCGACTACCAAAAAACTCTTGATATTTATACAAGAAGTGGGATATAATAAAACTAGAGTGGGATGCAAAAGCAACCACAATATCCTTTTGAAAAAATTAAAACCTCAATTGCCTTTTGAAACTACATTATTAAGAACATGTTAAAACTTCCTTGGAAACAAATGATATCATAGAAATAAGAAGTTGCAAAAACAAAAAAACAATCTTCACGCATTTACTCAAACTGGTGAACTAGCGCGCCGCCGCCAAAACAAAACAATCTACAAAATTGACCTTCGGAATCATGCAACCATTCCCTTATCTCCAGCCATTTCCTTATCTCTCCTCCCCCCGAATTGTTATGCGGTTATCGATTTCCCTCACAATTTGACCATTTTCAATGTGCTCATTGCTCATTTGAGGGAGAACCCTCATATCTCTACTACCCTTCAAACGCCGTTTGGCACTGGAAAAACCTTGGGAAGCTGCCAGGGAAACTTCACACTGAAGCACAAAATATCCTGCAATTTCCAAGTCATTCAAAACCTTCCAGGTCTCACGGACGACGGTCTGCTAGGAAATGACTTCCTAGCGAAGAATTGTAATGTTAAAGGTCCAAATGTGGCGCTCCGGTTTCCTCGCACGGAAACTAACCTCGAAGAGTTCGCTATACCCCTAACATTTGCTTCGGATGAAGCGTGTTCACAGAACGCAGTCGAAGAAGAAACTCTAACAGGTAGAACGGAGGTCTCAAAGTTCAAGCTGTCTACTTGCAGTGTCCTCACGGCATCTCAATTGGAGAATGCTAGCTGCGGCTCACAAGAACAGCACTCGGATAAAAGAACTACCAAAGATCCGGCTTGCGAAATGAGGCAGCACCAAATAGTCTTAGACAAACCTGTTTACATACCTGCAAGATCCCAGATCATAGTCAAAATTCCGTTGCAATTGTCTGAAGAAATGCTCTGTCTATCCCAGGAGATAGGTGATGGAGTCTTCCTGGCAAATAGCTTACTCTCATCGAGAATCAAGGTAGCGCCTAGAATCCTCAACGCTAACAATTTTCAAATAGTCCTGACAAGCCTTGACATAAAGCTTGTCCACACTAAAGACTATACCGTCATCCCTATCGCCAATGGATCGGATCAAACAAAGCTAGATGAAACTACCCCGGAATACAGAGAGACATGGTCCATGAGCCGGAATAATGGCGCTGACAAACCCCACAAAAGGTCTACACTAACCGGTCACAAAGACCCAGTATCCCCAAAGCCAATTAGAGGTAAAAACACGTCCAAACATGTAAGAAAACCCCAACGTCTGGCGCTTGTAAGTACAACAACTGTCTGGCACCCAAGGAAAGCTCAGATCGACAAACTCCATCGCCAAGAAGCTCAAGCACAACTATACAAACGACAAACGCTTGCGAGTTCCAACAAATGCCTGAACCCGTAGGTATCATGAACCACAAAACTCCAACATTCACAAACAATAGTTTTAAGAAAATTAAATACAAGAAAAATTAAATAAACAAGAACAGAGTTACTAGAGCCGATAAGATGGCCACTCTGCAACACATTAAATACCTATACCCGGACAGTGACGATTCGGACGAACCCCAAAATAACCCGCGCCTCGCCAGGTTAGTACAAGAACTCAACCTGGACGACACCCTAAGCGCGGAAGAGTCATCTGCCATAACGAAACTTTGTTATGAGTACGATGACATTTTCTTCTTAAAAGAATAAGCCATAAGCCACGACATTCCCCTGGTGCAAGACCAAGAACCCATTAATCAAAAGATGTACCGATTGCCTGAAACCCAACTCAATGTAATCAACGAGCAGCTCCGAGAAATGTTGGATAATGGGATAGTCAAAACGAGCAAGAGTCCCTGGAACTCACCTCTCTAAGTCATCCCCAAGAAAGCGGGACCCGATGGTGAAAAAAGGTGGCGCGTCATCGTCGACTTTCGCAAACTTAATGAAAAAACTATTGGCGACGCCTATCCGCTACGTCGAATCGAGGACATACTCGACCAACTAGGTCATTCCCGATACTTCACTACCCTCGACTTGGCCAATGGTTATCACCAAGTATTAGTCGATCACAAAGATAGACCAAAGACGACTTTCAGCACAAACTATGGACACTACGAATTCAAGCGTATGCCGTTCGGGCTCAAAGGAGCCCCGGCTACCTTCCAACGTCTAATGAATTTCGTATTAATAGGTTTACAAGGCCATAAGTATTCCAACAAAGGATCACTTCCAGAACCCAGCAAAACGGCATGCGTCCAAACATTCCCCGTTCCCCGAACAGTCAGACAAGTCCAATCATTTCTGGGACTTGCCAACTATTACAGGAAATTTATACCCGATTTCTCAAAGATAGTACGGTCAATCACGAATATGCTTCGCAAAAACGTGAAATTTACTTGGACTGACAAATGTCAAGAGTCATTTGAAGCTATTAAAAAATCCCTTATTTCCCCTCCACTTCTAATCTATCCTGATTTCACCCAACCATTCAACCTAACCACGGACGCCAGTAGCGAGGCCTTAGGAGCTCTCCCAATGAGAAGTCGGGCATGACCAGCCAATTGCTACGCCAGCCGTACACTAAATAAAGCTGAACGCAACTATTCTACTATAGAGAAAGAGTTGCTAGCCATAGTCTGGGCTACCCTACCCGTAACTTCAGATGTTACCTACAAGGCCGAAAATTCACGGTCTACACAGACCATAAGCCTCTCAAAGGCGTCTTTAACATTAAAGACCCAACTTCCCGTTTGGTGCGATTTCAACTCAAGCTTTCCGGATTCGATTAAAATATCGAATACAAACCCAGACAATATAATACAAATGCCGACGCACTCAGTCGCATCCCGCGGGAAGAAGCCGAAGACAACACTCTCCTAGTAAAGGCCCAAGTCTACCATAAAATGGATTCGGACTCGGAGGAAGAAAACGGTGCAGCCCTTAAAAATCGTCTAAAATGCAACGCGGTGACCCGGGCTTAAGCAAAACCCCCGAAACGTGGGATCCCTCGTTGAGCAACCAGGATAATGAAACAATAAAAACCAAACAAGAAATACAGCCGATAGGAGCCCCAGGTAAGGATCCAGACATAAACGAGCCAAAGACCCCTGAAGTTATTACAAACCCCGAAGAAATCAAGACAATCTTGCATGACTACCACGATTCTCCTTTTGGTGGCCACCAAGGCGTAATAAAAACATACAAGCGGATTAGAAAAAAGTACTGGTGGGGACACATGCTTAGTGACATAGAGAAATACATTAAGCAGTGCTCCAAATGCCAAAAGATGAAAGCGTCACCACAATTCCGAATGCCAATGGTTATAACGGACATCGCAGAAAAACCCTTTGACAAGGTCTACCTTGACATGGTAGGTCCACTTGAAGAAACAGAGTCCGGAAACAAATATATCTTAACGTTCCAGGACAACCCTACAAAGTTCGTCGACTGGTATGCCATACCAAGAAGCTGTCACAGTAGCGCACATTTTCTTTGACGAAATAGTAACGCGCTATCGCATCCCTAAACGAATTTTCACCGATCAGGGAAGCAATTTTCTGAGTGATTTATTCAAACAGGTATGTAAATTGCTAAGGGTGAAGAAACTCCAAACTTCAGCTTATAACCCACAGTCAAATGGTGCACTAGAACGTGCCCATAGACCACTAATCGAATACCTCCGAACTATAGTGGGACTGTTTCCTGTGAACCACTGCATTCGTGTACAACAACAGTGTGCATGAAGGGACGAAACTTACTCCCATGGACTGCCTTTACGGCTTCACAGCAGATGTTCCCTCCAACCTAAAACGAGACCCAGAACCCGTGTATAAAGAGCTATTACCACATATTACAGTATAAGCTTCAAAAGTCTTATGCAACGGCTCGGAAAAACATATTGCCCAGCTAACAACGCGTGAAAGGTTACTACGACAAAATTATTCGACCTATAGCCTTCCATATAGGAGACAAGGTCCTCCTCAAGAGCAAAAACAGAAAACATAAACTCTCACAAATCTGGGTAGGACCTTATTTGCTAACCGGCGTCCTAGCTCAGTAAATACCACGATACGAGTTGGTAAGAGGCTATTACTGCACTGAACAACAAGGGAGTACTTTTTAAAGGTTTGGGAAGCCTGATGGTGTATCATAACACCTGGAACGTCATAACGGAACTTGACCTGTCTAAATTGGAAAACCACACAATGTTGGCGGAGCGAACAGAGTATTATGTACACCAACTCTGTGGAAATCATTCATCAGCAACAGGCCTGTGCGAAATGCAGAAAAAACATGTCCATGCGCTGATGGAGAACATAAAAAGACGCACCAACGTCATCAAGGAGGCAGTACCGAAATCCCGAAAACCCAGATCAATATTCGATTGTATAGGAAATGCCATGCATTAACTAAGTTTAATGTCTAATTAGTGACAGTGTTAACGACGGCTGTAGGATTCGAACCCCGACCTGCGGAGTGATATTCACACTTTCTGTCCACTACTCCAATTTTACTTCGGGTAATTGTATGTTTGTCACTAAATAAGAACAATTTATTTAAGTTTAAAATACTCGATTTAATGTGTTCAAATGGATCACAATTTTGAATTTTTCACAATTTTGAGTTCTTCACAAGTTTGAGTTCACAAATTTTTTGTTAACAATTCATTTAATTTCACTAGTTCAATTTCCATTCAAATTAACTTCACATCATACGATAACGATTTTATTCTTTTTAAAGATTTCAAAGGCAGATTAAAGATTTCAAAGGTAGATTAAAGATTTCAAACTTTTCACTAGATTTCGATTTTTCTTTTGGTTTATAGGTCTCGACGCGTTAAGCAGATTCTTTCGACTCACTGTCTCCCCGTTTTCCTTTTTCCCCTTAGATCATTCGTTATTGATTTAAATTTAAATTTTACCATATAAGGATATAGGGGTTAACCGCTATATAAATGTTTTCCTTTTTTGGTAATATTTCAAGAATACTTTCACCTTTAAATATATCTTTCTCATTTTAGAAATATTCTTACTCATGATCAGTATTGGACGAAAGTTGTTTTGGTCTAAATTCTGCAAGGTTAACGAGGAAGATCATAAAGCAAAATTGATGACACTTTGATCTTATTGTCATCTCAAAGTTAAATAAACATTGTACGTTCTGTGATTAATCGAAATTGTATTTTGTGTTTTTTTTTTTGTTATTCGTGAGTTTTGTGCTGTGTTTTTCTTGTGTAGTATTTGTGTCGTCAGTTAAAATCATTTTCGTGTTTATGAAGTAAATTTACCTAGTAATTTTCTACATGTTAAAAAGAATTCAAATATGTTTACATGAGTAATCAATATGATCTATTTTCAATTTATAGAACTGAGTATGAGGAGAGTTATATTGGAGGATAATTGGACCGGACGGACGGACTGTACAATTAGATAAGTATTCTTAACTAATAGAATCCAATTCTTTGTTAATGATTTTTTAATTTTCAATGATAGGTTCACCTCTTCACGAAACAGACAGTTATCGCTAAGAAAATTTATAAAATAAAACTATTGTGAAAACTAATAATTGAATTTAAAAGGAAACTGTGAAATTTGAGTGGAGTTGATTAAGTGAGTAAACTTAATTATTATTGAAAGTTTATATTATGAAAAAATTATAAAACAAAAAATAAAAGAAAAGTACATCACAAAGGTTTGTACTTACAGAGCTATTCTCGCACAGCTGGTTGACGTAGTACTCCGCACGTTCCGCTAAAGTGGTCTGGTTTTCCTTGATGTTCCTTCAGGTACTGTGATACACCAGTAGTGTTCCCAGTTCCTCGAATAATACTCCAGTGTTATTGAGGGGCGTTACTGTGAATGTTTCCTGATCGCTTTTTCCCAGGTGATACGCAGCTAGGAGTAGGATGATGATAGGTAACATTTTGACCTAGCGAAGAGGAGAGGATAGTCTATTAGGGCTTTTCATTTCCAATTTGTCTTATTTAAATTCTTTTTACTGTTAAGCGTAAATTCGCCACATGTTTTAATGCTTATTCTAGAATTCCTTATTTTATCATTTCTTCATTCGTAATATGGCTTTAGCCGGTTATTGTCAACCGTTACTGTTCTTTTCCGTATTTGTATTTTAGTATATACGGAACTGTGGATGCCGGTTACCAGATAGGGTCCTACCCAGACTTGTGAGAGCTTCTGCTTTCGCTCTCGAGTTGAACCTTGTCGCCTACGTGGAACGTAAGTGGGCGAACAGCTTTGTCATAACATGGGAGTTAATTTCGTCCCTCCATGGGAGTTAATTTCGTCCCTCCGTGTACACTATTATCAATGGGCGATGTGCACGTTCTAGAGCTCCATTGGATTGGATAAGCTGTCGTTTGAAGCTACTTAACCTTGAGCAGTTTGCAAACCTTCTTAAACAGGTCACTTAGGAAATTACTTCCCTGACCGGTGACTATTTGTTTTGGAATGCGGTAGCGTGTGACAATTACGTCGAAGAAAATTCTTGCTACGGTGACTGCTTCTCCGTTAGGGATTGCATACCAATCGACGAGAGGTTTCACGTCTCGGTTTCTTTAAGGGGACCAACTATATCGAGATTGATTGAGATTGTTTGGCACTTAGGGCACCGCTTGACGTAATTTTTAATGTCTTTTAGCATGTGCCTCCGCCAGTACTTTCTTCGGATCCTTTTGTAAGTTTTAATTACACCCTGATGACCACCAAAAGGAGAATCGTGATAATCTTTTAAGATTGTTTTGATTTCTTCGGGGCTTGTTATGACTTCGGCCTTTGGTTTACTTAATTCGTCTGGATCTGTACTTGGTGAGATTATGGGACTTGTATTAGTATTTGCCTCTTCTGCTGCAATTTCGTTTTTGTCGCTGAACGAGTGATCTTTTGTATCGGGGCTTTCTATTGAGCGCTTTCCGCTTGAGCCCTAGTCACTGCGTTACATTTTAGGCGACTTTTAGTGTTAAGAGAGGTGCTTCCCTCTTCGTTGTCTGAATCCATTTGATGGTGGACTTGAGCCGTTACCGTGAAGGTTTGGCCGTTGTCGTCTACTGTATTTTCGTGTTGTACTTTCCGGGTTTGCATTTGATATTATTGTAACGTGCACGAGATAGGCCACGAAAAGGGAAATTGTCAACCGTGTAATGCGCTTGGGCCAGGTGGCCAGAAATCAAGAAAAGGAAATGTCAGACAGGGAAAGTCAAGGACGACTGGAACCCATGGTGAATTAGTGAGGTGAAAATGTGTAACGGAAATATCTAGAACTAAGTGACTGAACTTTCTAGAATTAAGCTAAGTGGTATAAATAGGGCTGAGCAGTAACCTAGGTAGTTTTAGTCGTGATTTAGACTGCGAAGTGTTTAAATATGATAATGCGAATAGTTAGTTGTATTTTAACCAGTGAAGTGATAAGTGTTAATTATTAAAGTGAAACGTAATATTGTAAATAAGTGAAGCGAATAAAAATTGTGAGAATTTGTGAATGTAAATAAGTGTCTTAATTAATCCGTCGAGCTCGAAGAGCCCCATTTATATTACAGTATAATCGAATTCGGAAAGTTTGTGGTGGAATCTCACCAGCCGGGAAGTAGTTTCCATGATTTTTGGACTCCCATTTCTGTTTTTGGCGACAATCCTCTATTGAGTGACCGCGGCGACCATAGAATTTGCATTTTAGCTTTATGTTGAATACTCTGGGACCAGCCTTTTGGTCCCGTAGTCGTCGATCTAGGGTTCTTTGGGAATTACTTGAACATGCGGTTGGCCTGTTGCGTCGACATTCGCTCGCGTCATGGCCATACCTTTGGCAAGTCGAACACAGGGGCGTGTTTTTGCGGGTGTAACACTCCTCGTAAGTGTGCCGCCGTTTTTGGCAAAAACTGCACTCGACGTTGAACCTGACATTTATGGAGCGCAGATCTTGCTCGCCTTCCCGGTAATTCGGTCTGCTGTAGGAATTACCCCGTGGAGGGTAGGGAAAACGTGGTGACTGCCGCTGCAAGCTGAATACTGGGCGCGTCGGAGCGTGGGTCTGCAGTGGCGGGCGATACGTAGTTGGAGTTCTTAACACCGCTCGAATTTGTGTACTTAGGTCCACTGGAGGTGGAGGGGAATAGTCTGGGGCTGCTTGAGGTTGTACAAAATGAGTGCTTTGTTGCAGTTTCTCCATGTAAAATGCCTTTTGGATTAGATCTTCCAACTTGCCTTCTGTGATATTTAACAGGTATTGACATAAGTGAGCGTTTAGTACTCCACTACGGAGCACGTTTTTGGCAAAGTCCTCCAGCTGTACTTTGACAACTGTGCTTGCTGCGGCTCTGTATTTGGTCTCCCTTTCCTCCCTGCACTGCGTCACCAGCTGCTTCACCCTATTGGCGAAGACAGAGAGAACCTCACAGGGGTTCTGTCGGGACGTTATAAGTCCATCGACGAGCTCTTGACGTGTCTCGCGTGGTAGGTAGGCTCGGTTCAGCCTGTCCTCCACGTCTCGTATATTGGCAGGTATGTCAGAGGAAAATAGTTGCTACGCACTTCCACGTATCCTGGTTAGAAGTATTTGAAAGAAAGCCAATTGCTCAGCTTCCGTGAGACATTTGAGAGTCTGTCTACAACAACCCAGGAATGTTTGTAATTCCGACATTAGGTTGTGACTATTTTCTCCAGAGAATAGGGCGACCAATTGAGCAGTTAATTGGCGGGCGAGTCTTGTGCGAGAAATTGATTTAGACCTTGTTTTAGGTTAATTTCTCTCAGGGAGTTTTGTAATGATTGTCTGAGGTGTTCTTCAGTTGGGCTTACTAAATCGATTTCTGTATTGTCCTCAGGAGGGAGTATGCGCGAGAATTCGTCTAGCTTGGCTTGAAAAATGTCAGCTTCCTTTTGAAAACGCTCTAGATCTTTTAATCTTTCCTCGCTGGACTTTGTAGTTCGGTTTTCGAGAAGGTTAGAATTAAGAGCCACTAGGCATTCGAATTCTCGTGTGGACTCGTACAAATTCTTAAAATTATTTTTATTGCTTACTTGTGCTTGGTGACCGCTGCCTTCAGATTCACAGGGGGACCAACGCGTTAACAAATTATCATTAATTTGTTGGCGTGCCGAAACAGTGGATACTTCAGGAAGCCCGCATCACCCTCCACGTGGGGGCTGGCAACAGTCATATAGTTTACTATAGACTGGCTAATGATGACGGGCGGAGAGGCAGTCACTCTCTTGATCAAACTCCCCCAATCCAGGGTGTTAAGCGAATACCGTGCCCATTGGATAGTTTTCAGCTGGGGGCAACTAGCTGTATTCTAACGGAGCCTCCTTGACACCTGTCCGCCTCAAGGAGTAAGAAGGACTTACCATGGTTAGAGGCTCTAACATATGTGATCTCCCCAACCCCACAATATCTCGAGGCCATGAGTACCGCCTTGTCGTGAAAATAGTCGATCATGAATACAATATGCACAAAAAACACCTACCCGGTAGTAGCAACACAGTTAGTTTTCCCTCTGCGAAACCTGCGCGTGATAGTACATCCCTGTCCAAGGCTAAAACACCCGGACATTCACCCACCAGCCCTTCAAAGAGAGACGGAATGCGCTCAGAATCCTGCGCAAACGGACGGAGCACAGGAGAAACTCGCGGAGAAGGACAAAGCCTCTCTGCAATGGGCAAATACCATAAGATTCTTGCCCAAGGTAACGCTTCGGCCGCTAAAGGCCCACTACAAGCTACCCCGAAGAGGTTGCGCTCGCCTAACGAGCTGCAGCCATCTTCCAAAAGGGTAAAGCGGCTTGTTCTCTTTCCTCTACCGCTAAGTCCTTCAGCGAGATAGCGAAGGATAGCTTAGTAAGGGCGATTATAGATCGCAGCAACGCGGACGGGTCCATCACGCCAGATAAATAGAAGAAGGTGGAGGTCGCGTTGCTAAAGGTCTATATGGAGTTTCTCTCATTGAACCCTGGCCCTCCTCTATGTTGTCTTGGTGCTGGCTGACATCAAGGCCACATTAGCCACTTGCCTGCTCTGACCAAAGGTCGGCGGAGCTTCTTGACCAGGCAGTTTCCCGTCTCGGTGAAATCTGGACTGGAACAAGAATTGAAGCCGTTCCCAGGGATAAAATCCCTTGTAGACCTAGGTCACGGGCCTGGATACCGATCGCACCTTCGGATCCTTTAGAGATCCTAAAGTTCATCCAAGTAGCCAACCCTGGGTTACCTACCAGTTTCTGCCGTTGTCACTCCCTCACCAGAAGATGGTGATGCGGTTATCGACTCCATCATGGAAGTTGACACCCTTCCTGTTCCCGGACCAGAGCTGGAGGACCTACTTCTTGGTTCCTCCACTGACGAAGATGACAGCAATGAAGGGGAGACTGCTGACATTACTGTGATAGAGGTATCCTCACCTAGACACAGTAATGCTAAGAGTGGTCCAAGTTAACCTTCATCACTCGAAGGCAGCGTCCGCAGCCCTTCTCCTTTGTCTTGCACAAAAACGAGAAGAGCTCATCCTTGTCCAAGAACCTTGGGTCATCAGAGACAAGGTTTGCGGTCTCAACATGAAGGGGTATAAGCTCCTCTACTTACAAGGTACAGGTAAACCAAGGTCATGTATCCTCACTAAGAATAATATTAATGCCCTTATTCTTCCTCAGTTCAGTGATAAGGACACTACAACAGCCATACTGGAGCTCAGAAACAGCAATATGTGAAAACCTCCAGTTATATGGCGCACGATGTGGCGGACATTCCTGGTTCAACACTCAGGAATGCGGTCAAGGAAGCCACTAAACAAAAGAAGACGCTGGTGATCGGAGCAGACGACCAACGCACATCATATAGTCTGTGGCAGCTCAGACGTCAACGAAAGAGGTGAGCTACTTTTTGATTTCATTCTCGGAACTAACCTCCACATTTTGGCGGGAAGTTTTAGACTTTACGCTAGTCTCGCAACAATCCGCCCACTTAATAACAGAGTGGAAGGTATCCAAGGAACCATCCTTCTCCGACCACGCCTATATCGAATTTGGGATAACACTTCATAAGCAGATGTGTTCTCCTTATAAAAACAGGCTCACGACAAACTGGGACCTCTACAGGATGGTCTTCAGCAATAGCCTGCCTATCACAGGTGCACCTGTAATTGAAAACAAACAAACCCTTAACAAGGTGATGGACACTTTGACGCTTGCGTGTAATGCGGGGACACAAATTTCTTGCTCCGATAGGAACCCTAGCCCAAACCTCCGTGGTGTTCGAGTGAAATCATGACCCTAAGAAAGGAGTGTCGTAAACTTTTCAACCACTTGGACTTCTTATAAAGAATGCCTCAAAAAATTTAAGAAATTGATTAGGAAAGCAAAGCGATCCTCCTGGGAGGGCTTCTGTGATAAAATCGAAAGCTCCTCTAAGCGAGACGTTTCCGGAAAATCCTCTCAACAACGCCCATCACCCCAAGCCTATTGACCAAAAGTGGTGGTAGTTGGACTTCATCCAGTCTTGAGTCGCTGGAGTTACTTGTCATCACGCACTTTCCGGGATGCTCAGTTGCGGTGGTGTTGTGTTGCCGGATACTCCGAGCGGCCAAAAACTGGTCCACAAGATACTTAATGTGAGAAAACTGAAATGGGCGATAAGAAGCTTCAAGCCCTATAAATCACTGGGATTAGATGGCATCATTGCAGCTGAACTACAATTAGCTTCCAAGATATTGATTCCGTGGCTAATGGTCATTTATGAGGCTTGCCTTAACCTCACTTATATTACCACAATCATAGAGCTTTCGCTACTACAAAAAGAATACTCACTTGCAGCCTTCCTTGATATTGAGGGTGCCTTCAGCAATATTAGGTGAGAGGCGATAATGGCATCATTGAGGAGGCTTGAAATTGACGATCCTCTCATCGAACTTATTGACCTCATGCTAAAAAGCAGGGTCATTGTCTGAAGTTTGGGAGGATGTAATATCCAAAGAGTGGTAACTAGAGGTGCCCCTCACCATCTTTCACCACTCTTATGGAACTTAACTTTGAATGAATTACTCACAGACCTGGAGCTGTCCGGTCACACGTTTACCGCCTACGCCGATGATATCGCCCTGATATGTTTTACAATACGCCGTCTTCAAGATTTTATTATGGAGTAATGGGTGTCGTCTGGGTATAAACCCGAACAAAACAGAGTTAAGACTCTTCTCTCAGAGGCATAAAACACCTGCAATTAACTGCCCTACACTAAACGGGGTTAGGCTGAAACTGTGTAATCAGGTTAGGTTTCTAGGTCAACGTCAAATGACTTGTTTAGGATTCAATAAAAAATTTTTATTTTTCACTTGAAGAAACTTACGCCAAATTATGTTTCCCTAATTTGCAAACAAAGAGTTCATAAAAAAGTTCCACTACCAAGACTCGAACTCAGGGCCACCACATTTCAATCCACGGCTTTAACAATTCTGATAAATTCACACACAAGTTCAACTTCAGGTTTTCTTTAATTTAAACAAAAGTTTTCATTTATCACAGGTTTATTTCACAATTCATTAAATTTAATAGTATTGTCAAAATTCACGTCACGATTATACAAAACAAAACTAAATTACAATAGTTCAAATTAAATGTGTTGCAACCGAAAACTATTTTCCACTTTAACTTTTAATTTTCCGAAAATTAATTCAATCCGATGCACTGGAATTTAATATAGATCTTTCAATGATTTCAACAAATACCTTTTATTTATAGCTTTCAACACACGACCTTTAGGTTTTCAAATCACTTTTACAAGTGTTTCAAGGTTCAGTTTTAGATTTCCCTGAGGCTCATGATTTGCTATATTTATACCATATAAGAACATAAATATGAAAGCTTCAGAAGTTTTAACCATATATGGTAATATTAATTTAATATTTCCCCTCAAAAAGTAAGCTATCTCAATTCTAGATGTCCTTTTCTATGATCTTATTCAGCTCTTGCGATGGTTATGTCATATGCGACTCCGAATCTGATCGATACAATTTCAAATTAGACAAATGTAAATAATATTTATTGCTTGATTTATGTGCCGTGTAGCTTGGATTATTTATTATTTTTTGTTGACAACAATTGATGGATTTTCTGTATAAAATGGTAGGTATTTGATTGCACTATTTATAATATTTTATGTTCGGTGTTAAATGTGTACTAATCGTTTTCGTTTGTTTCGTGGTAAGTTAAAGTGAAGTTAAATTCTGTATTATTTGTTTCCATTTAGATGATCTGCACAAAAAATTAATTACTATAAAATTATATTATAATATCTTTTCAGGCTAATTACAATAAATTACGATATTTTAGAAGAAATCGAAGCTTGATGGGCAACTAAAATTTCAGATAAGTATTACAAATATTAAATATTTTCTAGATCTGTATTCTTTGTGATGAATTTTGTTTTTATTTCAGATGTTCGCTGCAACATGCTCCCCCCTTGAAACGGCATGTTTGAATGACTTTCTTTATTGATGCCTCCAATTAAAATGCTGAAGTTTTCCAAAAATGATTGTGAACAGGAGCAATTTAATGCTTGACGCCTTAAAAAAAAGAGAATGCATGAAAATTTTCAAATACTGAAGGATAATTTATGCATCTCTATGGTGGACATATAATTGTGCAAGAATAGGATTAAAGGTTATATGGATTCAATTCTTTGTAGGAATAGCTAAGAGGCATATTTTGGTAATGGGTCGTTGTAATATGTTATTTTTAGTTTTTATTGTGACGACGCGAACTAAGTCGTCTTTTCCATTAGCCATCGGATAAGGATTAGATCCAGGGCCGCCGACAGGGGGGGGGGCGAAGGTGGTAAACCCCCCGGGCCCGGGCCCGGGCTTTCAAAAGGGGCCCCGTCATCTAAGTCATCAACAGAAAATTTTTTCCATTTTTAACCGACTTCCCAAAAACAAAGAGGTTCTAAGTTCGACGCGTATTTTTTTTTTTTTTTTTTTTTTTTTTTTTTTTTTTTTTTTTTTTATGTGTGACCGGGCATAACTTCGTAACGCGTCGACCGATTTTGATGATTCTTTTTTTGTTGGATAGAGTATGTTCACCGATTGGTACCATGTCAAAAAATTTTTAGGTAGGGTTGTGGTGGGGGGTGGGGGTGGGGGGTGGGGGTGAAACCTAACTTTGTAACGCGTGGTCCGATTTGGATGGTTCTTTTTTTGTTGTACAGAGTATGATCCCCCATTACTAATAGGAGAAAATAATTTGGCCTAGGGTGGGGGGAGGGGGGGGGTAGTCTAACTTTGTAACGCGTGAACCGATTTTGATAATTCTTTTTCTGTTGGGTAGAGTATGTTCGTGGTTGATACCAGGTGAAAAAAATTTTGAGGGTGATGGGGGTGGGGAGTGGGGGTGGAACCTAACTTTGTAACTCGTGGTCCGATTTCGATGGTTCTTTTTCTGTTGTATAGAGCATGATCCCCCATTTCTAATAGGAGAATAATTTGGTCCTATGGTGAAAGGTGTGGGTGGGAGGAGGGGTAGTCTAACTTCGTAACGCGTGGACCGATTTGGATAATTCTTCTTCTATTGGATAGAACATGATCCTTGGTTGATACTACGAGAAAACAAATGTTGCTGGGGTGGAGGTGGGAGAAGGGGGGTGGAACCTAACTTTGTAACGCGTGGATTGATTTGTACGGTTCTTTTGCTGTTGTATAGAGTGTGATCCCTCATTGCTAATAGGAGAATAATTTGGTCCTATGGTGGTGGTAGGGGAGGCGGAGGGGTAGTAACTTCGTAACGCGTGGACCGATTTTGATGATTTCTTTTATGTTCGGTAGAGTATGTTCCTTGATTGATACCATGAGAAAAAAAGTTTAGTGGAATGGGGGTGAGGTAGGGGCTTAAAACTAACTTTTAACGCGTGGACCGATTTGGATGGTTCTTTCTGCGTTGTATAGAGAAGAAGACACTAAAAAGTGAAAAATAAAATAGTTTTTAAAAAAAAAGTTGAACCGACTTCACAAAAAGCGCTTAAAAGCATAAAATAATTTTTAATTTTATATCTATTACGACATTTTGAAGTCGGTGCAAATTAAACAAATACAACAACTACAGTACCACAATTGAAAATAATACCTAATACTACCTGAACGTTTCAGTTTACGGGATCATAAGAAATGACGATTAAATACTTTTGTTGTAGTTGTTTGGTTTATTTAATTTGCACCGACTTCAAAATGTCGTAATAGATATAAAATTAAAAATTATTTTATGCTTTTTAGCGCTTTTTGTGAATTCGGTTCAACTTTTTTTTTAAAAACTATTTTATAATTATTTATATAAAAAAATGTTTCACGATCGAAAAAGTGTAATATACTAGATAGATTTTAAATCGAAAGTCAATCATTCGATTGTATATGGGCCCGTAAACGCTTAGTGCCTTGCCAGAAATTCCTTTCGCGGGGGCCCGTATGTGGTACCCCCCGGGCCCGAATATTGTCTCTACGGGCCTGATTAGATCTATGACTTTTATATTATTTTGCTTCTGCAGCCACTTGGGTCGTTGTTGTAGTCGATGTAAATATTCGGTGCTCCATCCCTTTCAGAATGCTTGGTATAATTTTTGAAGCTCTTCGGGCTCGACGGATTAATTAAGACAGTTATTTCTAATCACAAATGTTCACAAGTTTATTCACTTCACTTCATTAATTTGTCGTACAATTTTCTTGACAATATTCTCTTCACAATACAATACAATACTTATTTACACTTATCACTTCACTGGTTAAAATTCAACTAACTGACTAGGCTGCTATTCAGCAATATTTATACTACTTAGCTTAATTCTAGAAAGTTCAACTACTTAGTTCTAGCAATTTCTGTTACTCATTTTCATCACACCAAGTCACCACAGGTTCTAGTCGGCCTTGACTTCATACGGCATCTGACGATTTCCTGGTTTCCGAAATTCAGGACATGCGCATTGCACAACTTGGTTTCGTTTTCATCACGTAGCCTTTGCCACACACTACAATGCATGTTACACTGCCCCCCCTCTTAGAACTGTTCGTCCCGAACAGTTGTATCTCCTTGGTATGGCTTTAATCGGTCAATGTGCACGATCTTCTTTTTCTCTTTCGGTTCCCCCTGTATCCTGTAGACCACATCGTTGATGCGCGTAAGGATCTTGTAGGGCCCTTCCCACTGCTGTTGAAGCTTTGGTGACTTTACTTTTCGTACTACAAACTAAAATAAACAATAATTCATAACAGATAATGTAAGCTACAATATAAGCTATGATTATGATAACTATAAACTGGGAGGAAGGAGAATTAGGAAGGGCGATCAGGATGGGCGGGATAAAGATATAAGGCTTTGTGAAGGGATGATTTACCCAGATGGAAGTCAAAGGAGGGAAGGTCGTTGACTTTTCGAAGCATCCTGGTAATTGGTTCGCGTTGACCGTAGTTCGTGCGATGGCGGTCGAGTCGGAAAAGGGGAGTGGATCTAAGGTTGCGAGGGTTGGTATAGATGGGTAAAGACTGCAGGATTGAAGGGCAGTCTATGGCACCAGCTAGTAGCTGATGAATGAAGAGAACGTCGGAAACATCACGACGTTTACTTAGGTGTTGTAAGTGGATCAGTTTTAGACGGTTTTCATAAGGTGAAAGGTTGAATCTATCTACCCATGGTAGATCACGTAGAGCAAAGCGAATGAACCTACGCTGGACAGATTCAATTCTGTTAATGTGGGTTGTTTGCGTGGGTGACCAAACCTGGCTGGCATATTCAAGGAGAGGTCTAACGAAGGAAATATAGAGAGATTTGGAAACATAAGGATTGGAGAACTCTCTAGACCAGCGCTTCACAAACCCTAGCGCGGAGTTAGCTCTGTTAATTATGCTATCAATATGGGCACGGATATTTAGTTCACTATCACAGATTATTCCTAGGTCACACAAAGAAGTAACGATAGGGACTGGTACGTTGGTTAACATGTATGTTTTCGGGGTGGAGGTAAGACGCTTGCGGGAATAAGAGATGGACTGGCATTTGGAGACATTGAGCTCAAGAAAGTTTTTCATGCACCATGTGGTGAACGAATCGAGGTCATTTTGGAGAAGAAGAGAGTCGGTTTTGGAGGAGATATGTTTAATTATTTTCATGTCATCAGCATAACTGAACAGCTCTGAGTATTTTATGACACAATCAACATCATTAATTGTAAGGATCAAAATTAATGGGCCGAGGTTGCTGCCCTGAGGGACGCCGGAACGAGCGACAATGGGGTTAGAAATTGATGAGCTGAAAAGAACATTGTATTGACGGTTGTTGAGGTAGGATTGAATCCAGGAGATGAATCTGGGGGAAGCCTAGGTGATCAAGTTTAAACAGGATAATGCTATGGGAGATCTTGTCAAAGGCTTTACTAAAATCGGTGGCGATAACATCAACATCTTTACCGTTTTCCAGGGCACATAGTGTTTTGGAGACGAATTCGGTAATGTTGGTGGTTGTAGATCTACCTTTGAGGAAGCCATGCTGGGAGAGGGAGAAAATAGACTTACAGTGGAAGAACATGGAATCATAGACCAATTTTTCGAATAGTTTAGGTATTGATGTTAATTTAGCAATGGGTCTGTTACATCGTTCTTGCAACCTTTTTTGAATATGGGAATAATATAAGAGTTTTTCCATAATTGAGGGAAAACCCCTTGAGTGACCGAGAGGCGGAAAAACGAAGTAAGGGGTTGAACTAGATGCATGGCACACTTTTTCAGAACTATGGCCGGAATGCCGTCAGGACCGGGGTGAAAGTCATCCGCAAGCCCGTTAATACTGGCGGCGATTTGTTCGGGGTCAGGGTCAAAAGATGTAAACGACGTTTGAGTGCATTTGTCCAAGAATGAAAAGTAGCTAAGGTCTTCTTAGAATTAATAAAGCTATAAAGCTATATAGCTTGGGGTCAGATATAAGGTTTGTTTCCATCCGTTGGAGGTACTCATGGTAGAGGGTATCACAACGTTCAGAAAAAGAGGTGTAAGCAGACAAGTAGGAAGAATAGTCAGACTCAGTCTGGGTCAGAAGAAAAGTTTGTCAACGTTTATTTCTCCTTTTGCAGAGAGAGCGTAATTCTTTGTCGTACCAAACGGGGGATGAGGAGCAGTTTTTACGAGGAAGAAGAGGGATAGATTGTGTAAGGCAAGCGTGTATTTCCGAATAAAACGCCTCTACAGCAACGTCAATTGGAAGATGTTGAGGGATATTGCCAATGTTGGAGTTGAGGAGCAAGTGATTTAATTTTTCAAAGTCGCCTTTACGAAAATTGAAGGAAAGAGAAGACTCGGAGCTTGAAAGGGCGTGAGGGTGTTCGTAGGAGAAAACGAGGAACAGGGGAGGATGGTGACGATCGAGGGAGGAGAGGAGATGTTCGCTTTCCACGACAGCCGAGTTAACTGGGTCTGAGGAAAAGATTAAGTCTGTCCAGAAAGTTTCTGACTCCACTAACTTGAAAGAGGCCAGAAACAGAGAGCTGATCGGTAAAAAAGGCTTCTTTGGCGGAAGAGGTGTTCAGGGGGACAAAGTGTGAACAGTCCTCAGACAATGACCATTGAATACGGGGGAGGTTAAAGTCACCCAGTACAATGAATTCATCGGAGGCGTTAGCGTTCTCAAGCATGGTGTCTAACGTTTCTATTACGGGCTCGTAGGCTTCTATAGGTTGAGAGGGACGAATATAACAACAAAGAATATACAGAATACACTTAATCAGTGTTAATTTAATACGTACAAATTCAGATATTGAAGAGTCGGAGGTATTAAAAAGGGTGGCATCATAACGGTTGTGAGCAGCTATGAGAACCCCAAGGCCTGGTGGGTCATTGCTGCCTACACAACCGTCAACACGGAAAATGGTATAGTAAGGAGGGAATAGTTCGTTGTTGAGAATTACTGGTATTAGATTGGTTTCAGTTAAGGCAAAGATATCGTGCGGGAATTTGTGGGAGTTTAGGAAAACATTAGATGTTTTTGTGCGAAGTCCTCTGACGTTCTGGTAATAGACTGACAAGCTGCTGGGGAGAGGTACTTGATCAGAGACCGCACGTGCATTAGGGGGGTGGTCAAAAATAGAGAAAGCGGGGAGTTATGAGCGAAAGTAGTTTAAGGAGTCGTTCCGACTTTTTGGAGATGGGAAATGCGGCGAGAACTGACGTACGCAGCATAGGTGGATAGATCTTCTGAAACCTTATGGGAAGGGATATTAAATGATTCGTGGTACTTAGTGAAAAGTTGATGTAAGACTGTTGGATCTGTGGGCAGGCCTTCTTGATGTATACTTAACATGACGTTGGTGCTGTTTTTACCATCAATATAGACGGAATTTGGTTTGTCGTGCAGATAGGCAAGAAATATATGTACGTTTTCGTAAATGCGACGGTCCCGAAAACGGGACAATAGATATCGTCCATCGTTGGAATCCGCAGAGCGCAAAGTCAATTTAACTGTAGGTGGGATTAGGGGATCGATAAATGAGTTATTTCGGATGTGGGAGTTTTGGTTAGCTGAAGGGGCGGGTTAGCGGAGGTAGAAGAAGTTTGAGAAGGGGCGATAGTGAAAGAAGATGATGACTTGCAATTAGGTGGGCATGCGGAGGAAGTAGCGGGTGCGAGGTTAGGTGTATGCAGAGGAGGAGTGGGACAGACGGAAATCGAAGTAGAGGTGGTGAGGTGGTTGGAAGATGATGGCTTGTGGCTAGGTGGGGACTCGGAAGAAGTTGCGAGTGCGTGGTTGGGTGGATGCGCTGGATATACAGAATTCGAGACAGTGGTGATAGGGTTGTCGGCTGGGATGGATGTGTTCGAGGGCTTTTCTGTAAGTGGATCTGAGGGGGTACGGGTGTGAGAGTAAATAAAGTTAGGAAAATTGATTCGGGTACTAGGCTGAATACTAAATTTAGGTATGGGAGAAGGACGTTTGGAATTACCTTTGGGATAGTTAGTAGGATTTGGTTTATTAGAACTTAATTTAGGGTTAGATGCAGAGGGCTTAGGGTTAAACTTAACATACTTCCTGGACCACTTGGATATTTCGATAGTCCCGAGAGTGAAGATTTTGCTGGTGGGGTTACTGATGAGCCACACATACTTGTTCGAGATGGAGATCTTGAAGTTGCTGAATTTCCTTGCGTCCAAGGGTAACTTCAGGCAGCTATCGGGGATGAATGCAAAATTCCGGGAAAAAAGCTATGTATCCAGGAAACGGTGGCGTTGTGAGGGGCACCCTTGAGGAGGAATGAAGTATGGTCGTTTGATGAAGATGAGTATTTGCTGCCTAGTTTCTTTAATCTCTGTTCCCATTCCAATACCGACCAGGTGGTGCCAAATTTGTTAATCGTAGATGCGGTGGAAGTGGATTGGGAAGACACTAGCGGAGAGACATTGATGACGACACCAGTACCCGTCGCCATCTGGGGCACGATCGAACCAACAGTAGCATCAACATCTGGAGCAGGCTGCGCCAAGGAGGAAAGCGAGTTTGTGGGAACCACTTTCTCGGTTGATTGAGGTGGAGCTGCAGGAACCACATTCTCGGTTGATTGAGGTGGAGCTGCAGGAACCACTTTCTCAGTTGATTGAGGTGGAGCTGCAGATGTTAAATCCCGGCGAGTGGGGCAGTTCCTATTCGGTGATGTAGTTCCTGAAGAAGCAGAATCCGAACCAGATGCAGCAATGGCTTCGGACAGATGAAAAGAAGAGCCGAGAGAGCCTTTTGAAGTTAAACATTTAAGATCAGAGGAAACCGAGCCAATGAGTTTAAAGCTTCTTTCAATGGCTGTAGAGCACGAATCTACATCCTGCTTGACGTGCCGGACACCGCGCCGAATGTCGTCTATGAGTGGCATAATTGACCCAGCGGGCTGGCCGATGGAGGGCGATGGTGAACCAGACGTAGATTGTGTTAAGCAAAGGTCATCCAAGGAAGCCACCAGCGCACTTAAGTTCGAAGATATCACATAAATCTTGTTAGAAAGCAGCGACGAGTCACTGCTCAAAGCCTCTGCGATTTGAATCACCTTGTCCAGTTTTGAATTTAAACTGGCGCAGTCATCGGACAGAATCTGCAATCCGGCCAAGTTAGAGGATATCTCATTGACCTTATCTCCTATAAACTTTTGGTCGGTGGAAAGCGTAGCAACGACTCCTTTCATAAGACGTAAAACATGGCAGGGCTTTATATTGGAGCAATCCTTGCATGTAGCAAGACCACCAGTAGAGGGCTACAGACATGTACCGTGGAAACTATCACCACAAATGCCATCATAGGCCACACCATTGGTAAGTAACTCAATAGAGCACGCTTTGCAGATTGCCATTATGTTTGGAAAGATTGTCACAAAAAATTTGAATAATGAAAAAAGTTAAATAGTTGAATTTACACCAGATTATAGTAATTTCCAATGCGAAGCAAAAAATACTTCACGAATAAGTAAATAAACAACTGAGTCACGCAAAAAAAGGTCACTGAGAAAATAGTAAACACGCAGAAACTGTGTCAATGTAAATAAACAACCGTGTCACACAAAAAAAAGGTCACTGAGCAATACGAAAACACGCAGAAACTGTGTCACGAAATTTTAATGATTGGGAAAGGGTGGCACTTACTTTGCTGACACAAGCGCAAAACACACGAACCGAAAATATTAGAGTAAGACTTGGGAAAATTATAGAGCGATTACGCAACGCGTCCGATCGATAAGGCAGCAGACGTGTTTTTATTCAATCACTGGATGTCTTGAGGTTGTTTCTTGCCAGTTGATGGATTTCTGCGAGACGCTTCCGAAGTATGGTAATATAGTCTTCAGTGTTTTCAGTATTTTTCTCAAGTGTTCCGAACTTCAAATCACTGGGCAGTCGAATCTGTCTTCCAAACACAATTTTAGAGGGTGTCTGCCCTGTTGAGTTATGGACGGCTGTTCGATAAGCTAGTAGAAATATCGGAATGTAGCTATCCCAATCATCTACTACTTTTCTGAGATGTTCGACCACTGTTCTATTAAATCGCTCAACCATCGCGTCAGATTGTGGATGATGAGAGTTCAGTTCGATGTGTTCTGCAAGCTAGACGTGGGCATCAAGTTGTCCGTAAATTTCTTAATTTTATCCGGTTATTTCTGGTCACTTTGTTTCTTAATTTGATATAATAGTTTTGTTAACTCGGATATTATTCATAGTTGTTTGAGGCTACTTAAAGTGCGGCGTGTGCCTTTTAAAACTTTAATCTCTGATTTTGATTAATTTATTTTTTGTACTTGCTGACTGAGATGAGTGGCCCTGGTGTCGAAACGCGTAACAAGAGGCAGGGAAGCGGTAAACCAGTTACACCTACAACAACAAAAAATGCATCCAATGCTGGTGACGTCATTGTTTCTGCATTGTCTGCTGTTTTTGCGGGTGCTTCTGCCGGATCTAACTGCACAGAGATTACTCATCTTTTGTCAGTTGTTAATGACCTGAGTGATAAACTTGATGGTTTGCGTGTTGACTTCCAGCGCCAGTTGCAAGAGCTGCATCAACAAATTATCAGCGATATGCATAGAGGTGTGGTGAGTGCGCTCGAGGACAGGGTGGATTCTAAATTTAATAATCTGAGCTCCAGTGTGACATGCTTAGCGGACAGAATCGATAGTCTGGAACGTAAACAAATTGCCGCGGACATCATTTTGAATGGTATTCCCATATCGACGAATGAGAGTTTGCGTAATATCTTTGATAAGCTTTGCTCTTCAATTAATATAACACCTCCCGCTATTGATAACATATTTCGTGTAAAATCAAAAGGGAGATTTAAAACCTGCAGGAAACCGTTGACGTTGCGTGATGTTGGTTTTGATTCGTCTAGTCGTGTGTTTCTTCATGAGAGCCTTACCAAGCATAATTATGCGATATTTCGTAAATCGTTGCGACTTAAACGTCAGAAGCGGATTACAAGTGTATTCACCTGGAACGGCCGTGTACACATACGGAAAAGCCATGAAGATGGTGCGGTGGTGATATCTAACATTGACCAGCTTAATGGATTGGACATGCCTGACAATAAGTAGTGTACTTCATCTTAAATTATTTATTTTCTTTTCAGTAATAGAGATTTCTGACAACTTGCTTGATGAATATATAGCTTAGTGGTATTTATTTTTATAATGAATTATTTCCTGAATTGTTATTTAACCAGTTACTTGAATTTTTTCACTTCTATATATGCATACTTGTGCTTTTTAGTTTTTTTGCTATTGAGTTCTTTAAACTTATTTTTTAATATTATTGTTGAGTCTACTAGCATTTATTTGAAGATTTTCTTACACATCTTTAAACTGAATACGTTCGTTGCTGCTAAATACGCTTCTTTAATTTTTTTAATTTTTTGTGAGTTATTTTTCAATGGTTAGTCCAGGCGTTTCTTCCTCTCCCCGGTTGGGTGACAATAGTAAAATTATGCTGAACATTTTTAGTCAAAAAAAGGATGGGCTCAAGGTTTGTCATCTTAATGCTCAGAGCTTGCTGCCAAAGATTGATGAATTTAGATATATCTTCTCAAATTCCGGTCTCGATATTATTTGTGTTTCTGAGACATGGCTAAAGCCTCATATTTGTAACAAACTAATCGATCTACAACAATTTTCAACCTTTCGTAATGATCGTTCTACCAGAATGGGTGGTGGAGTGGTTGTTTTTGTTAATAAATCGTTTCGGGCTCGTTTGGTGACACAATCAGAACCCTCTTCTGAAGTTGAGTATATATTTGTAGAAATCCTGGTTAACTCTACCAAGTGTCTGATTGGAGCTGTGTATAAGCCACCGAATGTTTCCAACCTTAGTTCTCTAGAAGCTGTACTTACAAGTATTGGTCATCATTACTCACACATAATTATATCCGGTGATTTTAATGCGGACTTGCTTGGACGCTGCTCCTCTGCCAATACACTGACTAATCTTATTCAAGGGTTTGGTTTAGATTTTGTAAATACAACTGTCCCTACTCATTTTACAGCTACTTCTTCTTCTCTGCTTGATCTATTCATTGTTGAAAACAAGGACCTCGTCACGTTCTTCAATCAAATTTCTATTCCTAGTTTTTCTAGACATGATTTGATTTTTCTTACTTATGACTTAGTGTCTGTGAACGAGAGAAACCATTTCTTTTCATATCGTGATTTTAAATGCGTTGATCTTGATGGTCTTTTAAATGAATGTTACGACCTTGAATGGGATACTATTTACTCATTTACATCGGTTGATGATCAAGTCAGCTATATTGAAAATTGCATTGGATATCTTTTTGACAAATATGTACCAACGAAGACTCGGAGAGTAATTAATCCATGCTGTCCCTGGTTTACTGGGCAAATTAAACATCTTATCATTCAGCGCAACTTGGCATACCGCAGATGGAAACGCTTTCGCACAAGCGAATGTTGGAGTACTTATCGAACCTTGCGCAATACAGTGAACAAGGAAATTTTACATTCCAAGATCTCCTACTATAGATCAAAGTTCGATGTTAGAAATCCTACTAAAAAACTTTGGATGAATCTTAAAGATATTGGTGTGGGTAAATCCAAGCCTCTTGAAGTAAACGCTGACCTCGATGAATTGAATCGTAGTTTTGTTTATTCGCCTATTAGTGTGGTTAATGATCATACTATTGGCGGTTCTGGTGAGTTCATCGCTAGTGATCCTTCTGCGGGATTTTATTTTGTGCAGGTGACGAGTCTAGAGGTGCTTGCAGCAGTAGCTGGTGTTAAATCTAATGCAGTTGGTATGGACAGAATACATCCTAGATTTGTTAAGATGATTTTGCCAGTTTTGCTTCCGTATCTTACGTTTATATTTAATACTATTATAACTAAGTCATGTTTCCCCACTAAATGTAAATCTGCCAAGATTATACCTATACCGAAGAATTCAGCACCCGACTCGTTGGCATATCGGCCTATTTCTATCCTCCCATTCTTTTCTAAGGTTTTTGAAAAAATCTTACATAGGCAAATAACACATTCCATGGAAAATAATAACTTCTTATCGGAACTACAATCAGGTTTTACAGCTAAGCATAGCTGTACTACTGCTCTTATTAAAATATGTGATGACGTTCGTGTTTCAATGGATTCGAATATGCTGACAATACTTATTCTACTCGACTTTTCCAAGGCATTTGACAGAGTTGACCACAGAATTTTGATTAATAAGCTTGGAGCTTACTTTAACTTTTCTTCTCCCGCCTGTAAGCTTATAAGGTCATACCTTACAGACAGATTTCAACAAATTGTTATTGGTAGTAGAGTCTCTAGTGTTTTCCCTGTCCTTTCTGGAGTTCCTCAAGGATCAATCCTGGGACCATTGCTTTTTTCAATGTTCATTAACGACTTAATTTGTGTGGTCGAGCATTGTAAATATCATATGTATGCTGATGACTTTCAGCTCTATATTTCCAAACCACTTGGATTGATTGAGGATGCGGTTTGTCGCGCTAATGAGGATCTGATGCATATACAATCGTGGGCATTGCTTAACAAGTTGACACTTAATGCTTCGAAGTCTACCTCTTTAGTGATCTTTAAAGATGAGCTTGATGTGTCCCACTTTCCCGTCTTAATGTTAAATGATGAGATTATTCCGTACAATAAATCAATTAATAATCTGGGAATCATTTTTAATCAAACCCTGAGCTGGAATCATCATATTAATCGTGTTATCTCAAGGGTATTTTATACTCTCCGTACACTCTCAGCATCAGCAGCATATACTCCCCAAAGGACTCGAATGTTCTTGGTCAAATCACTTTTGGTTCCTCTTATCACTTACGGATGTGAGATCTTTTATGCACTTGACTCTTTATCTTGGAGAAAACTCAATGTGGCTTTTAATGCTGCTATTCGTTATATTTATAGTTTAAGACGCTTTGACCATGTCTCAGAATTCTCCAAATCTGTGCTTGGTTGTACTCTTAAATCATATCTCGCAATTACAGTAATTTTGTTTATGCGAAATATTATTGTGAACCAGAAACCTACTTACTTATTTAATAAATTGAATTTTGCACAATCTGTAAGAACATTTAACTTAATTCAGCCACGTTTTGGTTGTCGTGTTTCTGAACGTCAATTTTTTGTCCAATCGGTGAGACTGTGGAACGCCCTCCCTCGTGTTATAAAGTGCTGCAGCAACGGCCGTAATTTTAGATTACTTCTATATGATAAATTTAAATAGCATTATACATATATCAGTATTTTTCAGATGAGTTGATATAGATATATAATATTAAGTATTTTTTATACTTAGTAATTATTTGTTCAGTTTTTACTTTTTTTTCTTTTTATTTATATTTTGCATTTCTTCTAGCATTCTTGATGATTATTTTTTAGTTTGTTAGTTTATTTAACTATATATTAATTAATTAGCATGTATTTATTGATTTTTTTTATGTTATTTTGCATATATTTCTGAAGTATTAATTCTTTTCTTATATCATTCCTACACAAATCTATAAATTGAATAATTTAATTGTGTAGTTGTTCCGGTAATAAATGAATATGAATATATGAATATATGGATGTGATGCGTCTTTCTTATTCCAAGAATCTCACATACCTTCTGGAATACTTGAGATTCAAAGTTTCGTCCTTGGTCGGAATGAAGCTCATTGGGGACGCCAAATCTTCATATCCAATTTGTTACTAACTCCTCTGCCACTATCTTGGCTTCTTGATTCGGGATCGCATATACTTCTGGCCATTTACTGAAATAATCCATTACCACTAAAATGTACCGGTTACCTCGATCTGATTCTGGGAATGGTCCCGCAACGTCAATCGCGATTCTCTCAAAAGGTGCTCCAACGTTGTATTGCTGCATCGCTCCAATTGTTTTGATATAAGATCCTTTGCTACGGGCACAAACAGTACATTTTCGGCACCAGTCCTCCACATCCTCCCGCGTATGTAACCAGTAGAATCGTTCTCTTAATTTCTCCAAAATCTTATTGACGCCAAATTGTCCTCCCGAAGCACCGTTATAAAATTCTTCCAACAGATCCTTAATCTTGTTCCTGGGAACTAATACCTGCATCCGGCATGATGATTTGTCGGGTGTTTCCCATTTGCGTTTCAATATTCCATCTTCAACACATAGCGAATTCCATTGCGCCCAGTAGCTCTTCAATGTTGCGCTTCTGTCGGAAACATCTTTGCATTGGGGCCTTTCGTCGTTCTCCTTCCACGTCAAAATTGGAGATATATTCTCGTCTTCTCGTTGAGCTGCTTGAAATTCTTCCTTGATCCATCCTGTCAAGGGTACGACAGTTGTTCTTTTCACAATCACATGGTCGCATTTCTCTTCCAGACGGGAACAGTATTTACAACCAGGCTTACATGGTCGTCGTGAAAGTGCATCTGCATTTCCATAGGATCTACCCTTCCTATGGATAATTTCGAAATCATAGGATTGCAGTTTTTCTAGCCATCTTGCCACCTGTCCTTCAGGGTTTTTAAATTGCATCAACCACTTTAGAGCTGCATGATCAGTTCGGAGAATGAATTTTTGTTCATAGAGGAATTTATGGAAATGCTTCGTTGCATCAACAATAGCCAGCAGTTCTTTCCTCGTAACACAGTAATTTCTTTCTTGTTTTGATAGAGCTCTGCTATAGTATGCTACCACCTTTTCGTGCCCGTTTACTTCTTGTGACAGCACAGCGCCAATCCCAATATTACTTGCATCGGTATCCAATATAAATGTCTCACCCGCCTTTGGATAAGTGAGTACTGGTGCATTGCAAAGCGCCCACTTCAGTGCTTTAAAGCTGTTTTCTGCTTTTCCTGTCCAAACGAATGTCTTATCCTTCTCCGTTAGCTTATGCAACTCCTTTGCTATATCAGCAAAATTCTTCACAAAGCGTCTGTAATAAGTGGCTAGTCCAAGAAAGCTGCGTAGCTCGTGTTTATCTTTCGAAGGGGGCCAGTTCTCTACTGAAGTTATCTTCTCAGGATCGGTGCTAACTCCTTCTGTTGATACCACATGCCCAAGGTATTTGACCTGGTTTGCAAAGAGCGTACATTTTTTAGGGCTTAGTTTTAGTTTGGCTGACTTGAGTTTCTGGAACACTTCTCGTAGATTTCCCAGATGTTCTTCAAAACTTCGTCCAATTACAATGATGTCATCCAAATATACCAGGCAGGTTTACCAAGTTAAACCTCGTAGAACACATTCCATTAAGCGCTCGAATGTCGCTGGCGCATTGCAAAGCCCATAGGGCATAACTTTAAATTGCCAAAATCCACTTCCCACCGAGAATTCTGTCTTTTCCCTATCATCTGGATCGATCTCTACTTGCCAATAGCCGCTTTTTAAGTCCAATGTTGAAAACCACTTGGATCCTGATAAGGTATCTGGAGTATCGTCTATGCGGGGTAGTGGGTAACTATCTTTCTTCGTGACATCATTTAGACGACGGTAGTCGACACAGAATCTTATACTGCCATCCTTCTTCTTTACTAGCACCACTGGTGATATCCATGGACCTTTCGACTCTTTTATTAGACCTTGCTTACGCATTGTTTCAACCATTTCGTCTGCTTCTTCTCGCTTTGCAAGTGGTAATCTTCTTGGTGGCTGCTTAATAGGGCGGGCGTCTCCGGTGTCAATTTTATGTTGCACTATATCAGTTTTTCCATTATCTTCGTCCCGTAGTGCAAAAATATCGGCAAATTCTTCAAGCAACTTCCTTGCTTTACGATATTACACTTGGCTCAGTTTATTAGACGGAAGTATCATTTTGGTTGGCTGTTTAACGTACTTCTTTGGCTGCTTGGTTTCATCTAAGTCTGAATATTCCGCTAACACAATCTCTTTGGCTGGTTCGCCAATACCCAAGACTTTACCTTTTTTTAATTTAATGCCTTTTTCACGGGAATTTAGGACTCGTACCAAAACTTTTTTCTTTTCATCGATAGTTACTAAACATATTCCAACGGCGACATTTCTTTTTTGTTCTGTTCGATCTGGTTCTACTAAATAGAATCTATAGCTCCCGGAATCACCAAGAACTTTTGCTCGTACTAAGGTTTCTGCACAAGGAGGGAGCTCGAAGTCTTCATATGCCACGATGTTCAGCTTTGAATAATAATTTGATCCCAGAGCCATAGGAGTCTCTCTGTTGTCGTATTTCATGATTCCTCTTCCAATATCCAGTTGAATGTTGTGTGCTATCATGAAATCGAGGCCAAGTATGCACTCATCCGTTATATCTGCGACAAGAAATCTGTGTGAAAATCGGTTGTCGCCGAGGGATATTGTCTTTAATATTTCCACATACACTTCCACGGATTCTCCTGTAGCTGTCCTCAAAATGTATCGATTTTTGTTGCTAAGCCACTGGTTTTTAGCATAATCGTACCGAAGAATAGACCTGGAAGCACCTGTGTCTACTGTAATCGTACCTTTTTGTTCTTGAATTCCTCCGTTGATTACTAAGCTGCTATCATTTCGCTGCAATTTCTTAATGTTGATGATAACTCCGGGGGCGTCGATTCTACTGGCCAACTCCTGCCCGCCAGAGTTGGTCTTTACTCGTTTCCCTGTTGCGAGCGTCGAGTTGGTATGGGGCTTACAGCTCCATTGCTTCTTTGTTCCACTCGTTCTCTTTCTCTGCATTTTTCACAGCCAGAGCCGGATTTGCTCTTGTCATCTTGTGGGGAGTTCGATCTTCGTCTCTTCCTGCAATCTCTTTGGAGGTGGCCTTCTTTGTTGCAGTTCCAGCATTTAAATCGACTCCGTCTTTCCGATGTATGGACTCGACAGCATATGTCCGCACATAACTGCTGCAACGTTTCTCCATGCTTCTGTGTTCGACTTCGTAGTTGTAGACGGTAGACCTCTTGCATGTGTTGGTTGCCGTCTCGTAATTCTAAGGTTTGTATTAAAGATGAATAATCGCACCTTAGCTCTGCCGGTATAGTCTGCAACAGTTCAGCGGCTGCTCCTCTGAGTGCCAAAATTAAAGCTGTAGCTTTTTCCTCATCAGTCAAATAGTTCATTGCTGCTGCTGTCTCGAACTGGAGTCTGTATGTCTGCCAGGGCGTTTGACCGTCAAATATTGGAGGATGAAGTCTTTTATTCACAGTGACGTCTGTAGATAACGTAGTAAAATGACGTTTCTGTACACTCTGTCCTAATTTCTTCGAAATTTTTTTCATTGATTCCATTTTACATTCAGCTTCTTTTATTTTGAGTTGTCCAGATAGTTCTACCTCTTCTAATCTTTTTTCAATATCTGATTTTATCTCTCCCATTTTGTTTTCCACTTGACTTTCCATACCTTCAAACTGTTTCTGCATAGAAATTTCCATTTCCGCTTTCACTTCTTCAACAGAGACCTTAAGTTCCGCTACTATTGATGAGTTCAACTCAGCCGTAGACAATTTCTGTTCTTCAATTGCCGCTTTCAATTCGTTTACGGACCTTTCGATGCTTTTAATTCGGCATTGTTTAGATCTGTCCTGCTTGGAGTATTTGTTTCTTCTTCTTCTTCTTCTTCTAGCTCGTTTTCAAAAACGAAAGCCTCTGGATCCTTTCCTTCGTTTCCCATAGATTCTTGTAATAACGCTACCAGGGCACATTTATTTCCAACTGTAGGTAGGGAACGTTTAATTAATTCCCCCTTCAAGTCTTGAACACGTAAGTCTTTCAATTTGCGACCCATATTTAGATTATTCCTTTTTTTTCAAGTTCACTTTTAGTTTTTCTTAATTAATCCCACTTCTGACACCAATTGTAACGTAAATGGGGCTCTTCGGGCTCGACGGATTAATTACGACAGTTATTTCTAATCACAAATATTCACAAGTTTATTCACTTCACTTCATTAATTTGTCGTACAATTTTTTTGACAATATTCTCTTCACAATACACGGTTTCACTTTACTTATTTACACTTATCACTTCACTGGTTAAAATTCAACTAACTGACTAGGCTGCTACTCAGCCCTATTTATACTACTTAGCTTAATTCTAGAAAGTTCAACAACTTACTTCTAGCATCTCATTTTCACCACACCAAGTCACCACAGGTTCTAGTCGGCCTTGACTTCATACGGCATCCGACGTTTTCCTGGTTTCCGAAATTTAGGACATGCGCATTGCACAACTTGGTTTCATTTTCATCATGAGCCTTTGCCAGACTACAGTGCATGTTACACTATTATTAGTTGTATCTAGAATGCTTGGTTCAGGTGGTGTTAATAATGATGCTCCGATCAGGAAATGCCCAGGTGTTAACGCAGATATGTCGTCGGGTCATCTGATAATTCTGTTAGTGGCCGGGAATTAAGACAAGCTTCTATTTGTGTCAGTAAAGTGTAAAATTCTACATAAATTATTGTTGCATTGCCGATAATTTTCTTCAAATGGTTTTTTTTTTCGATTTCACCCCACTTTTCCATAGTCTTCCAAAGTGTGGTGAGGAGGGCGGTATAAAATGCCATCTAATTCCCTGATTTTCTATTTCTTGGGTGATTTCGTTTTCTAATTGTTGAACCATTTCCAGTTCATAACGGGTAAGAATAACATTTGCACCAATGAAATTTAAGCCGCAGTCACTGTACATGTCAGAACACAAACGTCGATGTGAAGAAAATCTGTGGCTGCTAGAAATCCAGATGTTGTGCGAGGTTAGGTGTATGCAGAGGAGGGGTGGGACAGACGAAAATCGAAGTAGTGGTGGTGAGGTGGTCGGAAGATGATGGCTTGTGGCTAGGTGGGCACTCGGAAGAAGTTGGGAGTGCGTGGTTGGGTGGATGCGCTGGATATACAGAATTCGAGACAGTGGTGATAGGGTTGTCGGCTGGGATGGATGTGTTCGAGGGCTTTTCTGTAAGTGGATCTGAGGGGTTAAGGGTGTGAGAGTAAATAAAGTTAGGATAATTGATTCAGGTACTTAGTTTAAATTCTGTAAATGCACCCATTTTGAATTGCCAATTGGAGTTTGGATCACTAGGTGTGGAAGAGTGATGAGAGATTATGTTGTTACTAGTGCTAATGTTCTTACGATTAGGCTGAATACTAAATTTAGGTATGGGAGAAGGACGTTTGGAATTACCTTTGGGATAGTTAGTAGGATTTGGTTTATTAGAACTTAATTTAGGGTTAGATGCAGAGGGCTTAGGGTTAAACTTAACATACTTCCTGGACCACTTGGATATTTCGACAGTCCCGAGAGTGAAGATTTTGCTGGTGGGGTTACTGATGAGCCACACATACTTGTTCGGGATGGAGATCTTGAAGTTGCTGAATTTCCTTGCGTCCAAGGGTAACTTCAGGCAGCTATCGGGGATGAATGCAAAATTCCGGGAAAAAAGCTATGTATCCAGGAAACGGTGGCGTTTTGAGGGGCACCCTTGAGGAGGCATGAAGTATGGTCGTTTGATGAAGATGAATATTTGCTGCCTAGTTTCTTTAATCTCTGTTCCCATTCCAATACCGACCAGGTGGTGCCAAATTTGTTAATCGTAGGTGCGGTGGAAGTGGATTGGGATGACACTAGCGGAGAGACATTGATGACAACACCAGTACCCGTCGCCATCTGGGGCACGATCGAACCAACAGTAGCATCAACATCTGGAGCAGGCTGCACCAAGGAGGAAAGCGAGTTTGTGGGAACCACTTTCTCGGTTGATTGAGGTGGAGCTGCAGGAACCACATTCTCGGTTGATTGAGGTGGAGCTGCAGGAACCACTTTCTCGGTTGATTGAGGTGGAGCTGCAGGAACCACTTTCTCAGTTGATTGAGGTGGAGCTGCAGATGTTAAATCCCGGCGAGTGGGGCAGTTCTTATTCGGTGATGTAGTTCCTGAAGAAGCAGAATCCGAACCAGATGCAGCAATGGCTTCGGACAGATGAAAAGAAGAGCCGAGAGAGCCTTTTGAAGTTAAACATTTATGATCAGAGGAAACCGAGCCAATGAGTTTAAAGCTTCTTTCAGTGGCTGTAGAGCACGAATCTACATCCTGCTTGACGTGCCGGACACCGCGCCGAATGTCGTCTATGAGTGGCATAATTGACCCAGCGGGCTGGCCGATGGAGGGCGATGGTGAACCAGACGTAGATTGTGTTAAGCAAAGGTCATCCAAGGAAGCCACCAGCGCAGTTAACTTCGAAGATATCACATAAATCTTGTTAGAAAGCAGCGACGAGTCACTGCTCAAAGCCTCTGCGATTTGAATCACCTTGTCCAGTTTTGAATTTAAACTGGCGCAGTCATCGGACAGAATCTGCAATCCGGCCAAGTTAGAGGATATCTCATTGACTTTATCTCCTATAAACGTTTGGTCGGTGGAAAGCGTAGCAACGACTACTTTCATAAGACGTAAAACATGGCAGGGCTTTATATTGGAGCAATCCTTGCATGTAGCAAGACCACCAGTAGAGGGCTCCAGATATGTACCGTGGAAAGTATCACCACAAATGCCATCATAGGCCACACCATTGGTAAGTAACTCAATAGAGCACGCTTTGCAGATTGCCATTATGTTTGGAAAGATTGTCACAAAAAATTTTTATAATGAAAAAAGTTAAATAGTTGAATTTACACCAGATTATAGTAATTTCCAATGCGAAGCAAAAAATACTTCACGAATAAGTAAATAAACAACTGAGTCACGCAAAAAAAGGTCACTGAGAAAATAGTAAACACGCAGAAACTGTGTCAATGTAAAATAGTTGATTTCGCTAACTAGATCAGGAAGCCAGGCTAACTAGATCAGTGATGCCAATTCAGTGATTTTGTCACCAAATCTGGTGCTTTCGAACACCTCCATAGTGACAGAATTTTTTAGCTCAGACACGTCTTAAAGTTGGCGATTTTTAACTTCCACCGCGGTGACTTGTGGTGACTTTTAATGCAGTGATGCCAAATCAGGGACTTTGTCACCAGATCTGGTGTTTTCGAATACTTAACATTTTTTTGTTTTGAATAAATAAAATACTTGAATATTTTCCACAGTTAACAATTTATTTATTTAATAAATTTGAGCTGACGCGTTTCGTCTTATCGGGACATTTTCAAAGCTTCAACTGAAAGTTCTGCTAATTTGAAGTCTATGAACTACCAATTGGTTCGGACAGAGTGTACTGTTAACCTCAATAAAATAAATAAGAGATACTATACCATTAAAATTTCTATACAATTATAATTACAATTTATGAGGATGTTAAGCTAACTATAAATTGATTATCTAAAAGAGGACTTTTATTTGTAAAATCAATCTGATCATTTACCAAGAAACAACCATCATTTTTAGCCTTCCTTATTTCAAAAATTTCTAGTTTGTCAAGAATTTGAGTATCATCGGTTCGGTGAATTAGCTCTAGATTGTCTATCTTAGTAGTATGACCCGTGTCAATTAAATGTTTAGAAAGGCTCGAAGAAGGTCTATTGTATTTAGCGGATGAAATATGTTCCTTAAACCGAGTTTCTATGCTTCTTTTGGTTTTCCCTATATATCGAGCACTGACATGTCCCGATAAGACGAAACGCGGCAGCTCAAATTTATTAAATAAATAAATTGTTAACTGTGGAAAATATTCAAGTGTTTTATTTATTCAAAACAAAAAAATGTTAAGTGAAAAATATTTCCACCAAGTGCCAAATACGAAACTATAAGTTACATTAAAAATTTTCGAATACCTTTCTAGTGACTGATATTTTTTTAGCGCCACTCTTTTTTTGAACCTCTTCAGATGACACCAAATGTTCTTCGACTCTTTAACGTTTTAACGTCAATATTCGGCATTTATCTTTGTTTTTGACTATTTTTGTACATATTTGCTGGGTTAACACTTAATGCAGTTACAACCGGTGTTGCACAACACATTTAAGTGGGCCCATTTAATGCTTTTGTTGTTAAGCTAAACGCATGTGTAAGACAATTCGAACAATTTTCTGTGAGACTTCATGACTTTCCAGCGAGACCCTGAAACTTTTAACGATACTAATTTTCTGTCACTTACGATAAGAGGATCCCCCGCAAAATAAGAACCTAATCACATTCTAATAGTTCTCTGTTTCTCCTCCCTTTCCTTTTACAAAGTGAAAGGAAGAAATTACACGACGCTTAAGTTAATGAACACCAATTATAGGTAAATACGCTTGTGATTCAGATAAATACAGTCTTTTATTGAGTAGTAGTATTAACATTTTTGTTACTTCGAAATTTCTTATATAATATTGGAAGCAATTTTGAAAAAAATTTATTATTTTGTATCTGGTGACTTTTTTTAAAAAAGGTGTCCTTTTTAGTCCCCATCTAGTGACATTCTTCATCGACGACTTGGGAACACTGCAGGCATCCCAATATAGAGAAGCCGCCGCTGGAAACAAATAGCCAGTCGACACTCTTCATAACTGGTCCACAAGCAAGAAGTGGAGAGAGCGAAAGGTGCATGGTAGTGCCGCGGAATAATTAAGGAAAGCATGGCCTCACCGGCCTCAGTAGCCCCCCCCCCAACATTGCTTAGCACAAGACTGCCAAATGGGGGACTCGGTGGGGACAATATGACTGTAGTTCTAGTTTTCTTTCTTACATAATCGCCCTTAGGAAAAATCTCTCCAAACACTATCCCACTACACCCTGATAAGGTTATTTAAAATCGTTTCTTGTTCGTTACCTTTTATTTTGTACAAATTTCATTATGTACATACATTTATACCGTAATTCGTAGCTGCGAAATGAAGGTTTTTTTGCTGCTTTGTCCTTTGACAAATAAATGTTAGGTAATAGATTTTCTTGCTTTCTGTTATATTTTTAAAATAGTTTTAATAATTATATTTTAAAACGAATTTATTTCCACTAGTTTTGAGAGGGATTCATTCCTTAAAGCTTAAGGTACAGGTTGTTTTTTAACAATTTTGAGGAGATTCGCAATAAATGGATTAGGTATTTGTTATTAATTAAATTGATTTGGAATACTCAATTAGTCATCAAGGAAAGTACAGCCAGAAAACACATTATTAACTTATTCGGATTTAGGAAACATAAATTATGAAATTCGTAGACCGTTCTTTTCGCAAGACTTACCTAAGACTAACCTAGTATTTAAAAAAGTTAAGTTGATTTTTTTTTCGCTCAGAAGTTTGATTAAAGAATTTTCTTTGCTTTGATTTATTTGTGTTTGTGAAAATAAAAACCATAGCTGCTAAGTTTTTTAATAATATCGATATTTAAATAAGTGCACGTCACCTTTCTGGCACATAATTAAAAAGGAGGAACTTATGTGTATTTAGGTAGTTATTTTCTTTTGAGTTGTTCAGCCACAATGTGTCAAAGGCCGGATGTAAATGTTTTAAGCACAATGCGCGAAATCCAACTCGTCATCAGCGTATCTCGACATTGGCAATGGATCTAGCTAGATGCATCGTTCGCTCGGTATTCGATAATCGTTTATTCTTTTCGGGATGTACCTCGTTTAATTAAATAAAAATAATTTCTTTGTGACTTAAACATACGACCTTCTAATTCATCATTTATAGTAGGTTTATAGATACAAGAATAGATGTTAATAGGGCTACTTCTTTGAATTTTTATAGTAATGACCTCATAAGGAGGTTAGGTAATTTGCGGTAGTTATAAAATCTCGTTCATACTAATTATTATGTATTTTATTTCTTTTTTTTTTGTACTGGTGTTATTATTGAATATATGATAAACTAAATTACATTTTTGATTTCAGGACCCCTTACATGCTTCTTCCCCTACTTGCTTCCCACCTTGCTTCCCACCTTGCTTCCATTTTTTTATCCACGATGTTATAGATTTCCTTTTGTGAGTGTGATTTTTTTGTGTTTTTCAGCACTTTCAATAGTTTGGGCCGGCATCCTAGCCAGATGCAGGGTAGGTGTGGGTTAGAGACTGAACCATCACAAAGGGGGTAGCCTTTAGGTTAGGTTAGGTTAAAGTGGCTGCCTAAGAAGGCACACTTAGGCCTAAGAGGCCCTTTGTGCTACCACGTTGAGGCTTGAATTTAACAACCCCATAGAACTACCTAAAGAATGAGAGGGTTAACATGTTGCCCCCTGTGTATCGAACCAGTTTTTTGTATCTAGTGGAACCAGTTCACGGGAAGTCGAAATAATTTTGACTTTGTTGTGAAGGGTGTTCATCCTTAATTCGCTGTCGGGAACCAATTTGAACTCCTGATAAATCGAGTCAGGTCTCTGACATCCGTGGAGCCCAGCTCGGTTAACTCTTTAAAGAAAGGGGAGCCCAAAAACCGGTTCCTACGGTTGGCTAGGGCCAGGCAGTTACCGAGGAGGTGAAGTATGGTTTCCTCTTCCTCTTCGTCGCGGCAGCTTCTACAAAAGTCGTTTGAAGGCACGCCCAGCCTATCGGCGTGTCTACCTATGAGGCAGTGACCCGTGATTACGGCTACTGTACTGCTAATTATTTTGCGACCGAGTAGGATGAGCCCTTTTGACCGCTTAGGGTCAATCTTTGGCCATATCTGTCGGGTAATCAGGCAGGTGTGTTCCTCTTGCCAGTTTGTGTTAGCAATCTTGAGAACCTCCTGTGAGAGTTCCAGTTTGCATGTAGCTAGCGGTTTACCCGGCTGGTGGTTAATGTCCGAAAGAGGACGTGTGGTACCGTTTCTCGCTAGTTCGTCGGCCCTGCAATTGCCCGGAATATCACTATGTCCAGGCACCCAGATGAGCCGTACTTTCAGATGCGCAGCTATGTCATTTAGTGTTGAGCGACATGTTATAACCGTTTTGGAGGTTGTGTATACTCCCGAAAGGGATTTAATAGCGGCCTGACTATCTGAGAAAATACATACGCTGTCTGTAGGTAGCATTAGTTGATTCAGGCGGTCCGCAGCTACCTTTATAGCCATGATTTCCGCCTGAAACACGCTGCAGTAGTCAGGCAAGCGAAATGAGACATCGATGTCCAAATGTTCCGAGAATATTCCTCCACCCACTTTGCCTTCCAATTTGGAGCCGTCAGTGTAAGCCTAATGGTGGCCAATGATGCGGTTTGCTTACCAAAGAGATCCAACGGTAGAAGGTGGAGAATAGTGTTCAGGGCTTTAGAAGGTGTGGTTCTCAGGGCACCTGTTATCAGCAGTGCTGCCATCCTCTGAACTTTGTCCATTGCTTTGAGATGGGTTGCTATGTTTAGTGCCGGCCACCAGGCAATCACCCCATACATAAGTATAGGCCGTATGACACTTGTATAGAGCCAATTCACAATGCGTGGTTCCATACCCCATCTTTTCCCTATAGCCTTCTGACACGAGTACAGCGCTACTGTAGCTTTCCGTACTCTTTCTTGGATGTTAGGCTTCCAGGTAAGTTTTCTATCTAGGACTACACCTAGATACTTAACCTGGTTGCACAGTTCCAGCCTAACCCCGTCTAGTGTAGGGCAATTAATATGAGGTGTTTTATGCCTCTTAGATATCTACATTAAAGAGACAATCAATCATTCCAAGTTGTCTCTCTCGCAACATGCTTACACTAAAGGTAAGTCCGTAGAGACAGCCCTACACGAACTTACCACAATCATAGAGCATTCGCTACTACAAAAAGAATATTCACTAGCAGCCTTCCTTGATATTGAGGGTGCTTTTAACAATATTAGATCAGAGGCGATAATGGCATCCTTGAGGAGGCTTGAAATCGACGATCCTCTCATCAAACTTATTGACCTCATGCTAAAAAGCAGGGTCATTATCTCCAGCTTAGGAGGATCCAATATCCAAAGAGTGGTAACTAGAGGTACCCCTCAGGGAGGAATCCTTTCACCACTTTTATGGAACCTGGCTCTGAATGAGTTACTAATAGACCTGGAGTTGTCCGGTCACAAGGTTATTGCCTACGCCAATGATATTGTCCTGATATGTTCAGGTAAGCACCCCAATACACTGGCTGAGGTGTTACAACACGCCCTATCTAAGATTTCATCATAGAGTGATGGATGCGGTCTGGGTATAAACCCAAACAAAACAGAGTTAATACTTACCTTTTAGAGTTAACCTCCTTTAGGGATAAAGACCACCTTCACCTTCGTCCATGAGGATGGAATATAGGTGAGGTTAAGGCAAGCCTCATAAATGACCATTAGCCACGGAATAAGTATCTCGGAAGATTGTTGTAGTTCAGCTGGGATGATATTATCTAATCCCGGTGATTTATAGGGCTTGAAACTTCGTATCGCCCATTTCAGTTTTCTCACATCAAGTATCTTGTGAACCAGTTCATGGTCGCTTGGAGTATCCGGCAATTCAGTACCGCCGGTTGCCGAGCATCCCGGAAAGTGCGTGTTTACAAGTAACTCCAGCGACTCAAGACTGGATGAAGTGCAACTACCATCACTTTTGGTCAGTAGGCTTGGGGTGATGGGCGTTGTTGAGAGGATTTTCCGCAAACGACTCGCTTCAGAGAAGCTTTCGATTTTATTACAGAAGCCCTCCCATGAGGAGCGTTTTGCTTTCCTAATCAGTTTCTTAAATTTTTTGAGGCATTCTTTATAAGAAGTCCAGACATTAGTTTTCTTCGCTTGGTTAAAAAGCTTACGACATTCCTTTCTTAGGGTCATGATCTCGCTCGACCACCACGGAGGTTTGGGTTTACCTCTGGGGACCCTATCGAGGCAGGAAATTTGTGTCGCCGCATTACACGCAAGCGTTAGGGTGTCCACCACCTTGTCAAGGGTTTGCCTGTTTTCAATTACCGGAGGGCCTGTGATACGTAGGTTATTGCTGAGGACCTTCCGATAGAGGTCCCAGTTTGTCCTGAGCCTGTTGTTATAAGGAGAACACATCTGTTTCTGAAGTGTAATTCCAAATTCGATATAGGCGTGGTCGGAAAAGGATGGTTCCTTGGATACCTTCCACTCTGTTATTAGATCGGCGGAGTGTTCCCGCCTAATTGAGTTAGTAAAAGTGGGTTCTGCACCCACGTTACAAATCTGGAGGTTAGTTCCAAGAATAAAGTCAAAAAGTAACTCACCTCTTTCGTTGATGTCCGAGCTGCCCCAGACAATATGGTGTGCGTTGGCGTCCGCTCCGATCACCAGCGTCTTCTTTTGTACAGTGGCTTCTTTGACCGCATTCCTGATTGTTGTACCAGGAATGTCCACCACATCGTGCGCCATGTAGCTGGAGATAATCCAAATATTGTGGGTTTTGAATTCCAGAGTGGCTGTTGTAGTGTCCATATCACTAAATTGAGGAAGGATAAGGGCATTAATATTGTTTTTTGTGAGGATACATGATCTTGGTTTACCTGTACCTTGTAAGTGGAGGAGCTTATAGCCCTTCATATTGAGTCCGCAAACCTTGTCTCTGACGACCCAAGGTTCTTGGACAAGGATGAACTCTTCTCCTTTTTGTGCAAGACGAAGGAGAAGGTCTGCGGACGCTGCCTTCGAGTGATGAAGGTTAATTTGAGCTACTCTTATCATCACTGTGTTTAGGTGAGGATACCTCTATCACAGTGATGTCAACAGTCTCCCCTTCAATGCTGGCATCTTCATCCGTGGAGGAACCCAGAAGTAGGTTCTCCATCTCTGGTCCGGGATATGGAAGGGTGTCAACTTCCATAGTGGAGTTGAGTTCCGCATCACCATCTTCTGGTGAGGGAGTGGCAACGGCAGAAGCTGTTGTTGCACTCTGTTCTCTTTCTTTCTCCGCGGTAGTGCTTGTGGAGGCTGCTGAATTCTCCTGATTACTAGCAGTATTGTGCGCCTTCAGGTCATTTTCATAGACCTTCAAGCTAATTGAGCTGAACCCATAGCAGATAATGCCATTGCGTTCGGCAAGTGGGGCCAGGGATTGCTCATTTAAGATCACATTGACCTGTCTAGAGTTTCCCTTGACTTCACCTACCTGGGCTACTTTCCAGTCATGGGTTGGTTACCCAGGGTTAGATACTTGGATGAACTTTAAGATCTCCAAGGGATCCGAAGGTTCGATCGGAATCCAGGCCCTTGACCTGGGTCTACAGGGGATTTTATCCCTGGGAACGGCTTCGATTCTCGCACCAAGCCAGATCTCATCGAGACGGGAAATCGCCTGGCCGAGAAGCTCTACCGACCGTTGGTCGGAGCAGGCCAGTAGCTTAATGTGGCCTTGATGCCAGCCAGCATCAAGACAACATGGGGGAGGGCCGGGGTTCAGTGAAAGAACCTCCATATAAACCTTCAGCAACGCAACCTCCACCATCTTCCATTTATCAGGCGTGATGGAGCCGTCCGCGTTGCTGCGATCTATAATCGCCCTTACTAGACTGTCCTTCGCTATCTCGCTGAAGGACTTAGCGGTGGAGGAGAGGGGGCCTGCCGCCTTACTCCTTTTGGAAGATGGCTGCAACTCGTTAGGCGTGCGCAACCTCTTCGGGGTAGCTTGTAGTGGGCCTATAGAGGCCGAAGCGCTACCTTGGGCCATAATCTTACTAGCCCATGGCAGAGAGGCTTTGTCCTTCTCTACGAGTTTCTCCTGAGAGATGGAGCTCAGTTTTCGGAGGATTCTGAGCGCAGTCCGTCTCTCTTTGAAGGCCACCGTTAAGGCGTTTCCCTTCTGCTTGGTGGTGGTCTTCGGGTCGTCGGGTTGGACTGGGATGTCCTGAGAGACGCGTTGGTAGATGTATGTCCGGGTGTTTTAGCCTTGGACAGGGACGTGCTACCCCGCGCAGGTTTCGCAGAGGGAGGAGGAACTGTACTGCTACTACCGGGTTTGGGGTCCTTGGCAGTGTCGTGTACTTTCCCCGAGGAAAGGGGTTCACAGGACTCTTTGGAGGTAGTCACCGTGTTGGCCTGAGAATTGGAGGAGGAGCGAACAGTGCTCGCAGAAGGTTGCCCACTTAACCCGTGAGCTGGGTCTGCCTTGACGACGGGTTGTCCCCCTTTTCGGGTGGACGAAGTTGTATTCTCGGTTTTATCCGAGGCTGGGTGTTTTTTGTACATAATCATATTCATAATCGACCACTTTCACGACAAGGCATTACTCATGGTCTCAAGATATTGTGGGGTTGGGGAAATCGACCATGGTAGAGCCCCATACCATGGAAGGTCCATCATACTCCTTGGGCGGACAGGTATCAAGGAGGCTCCGCTATAATACAGCTAGTTACCCCCAGCTGCAAATTCCAATGGGCACGGTAGTCGCATAACACCCTGGATTGGGGGAGTTTGATCAAGAGAGTGACTGTCTCTCCGCCCGTCATCATTAGCCAGTCTATAGTAAACTACATGACTGTTACCAGCCGCCCCACGTGGAGGGAGATGCGGACTTCCTGCAGTATCCACAGTTACGGCACGCCAACAAATTAATGATAATTTGTTAACGCGTTGGTCCCCCTGTGAATCTGAAGGCAGCGGCCAAGGGGGTAGCCTTTCTTTTGTGATTTTTCTTGATGGTTCAGTGCGGCTATAAGAACAACAGCGGACCTGTTGTTCTTCCTTTTTGTCTGTTCTTTAGTTTTTTTGATATTATGTGGCACACCTGAGAGAAGGACTCCACAACCTTCTTTCGCCACAGGAACGCGAAATTCTGTTTGTGGATGTGTGATGATGTTCAAGGACTCACACCCCACACCAGTGAGCTAGGACAGCTGACGCGTGCCACTTCAACATTCTGCGGCAACTTCACGTTACTCATTCCGCACACACATTCATTATAACATGGCGCCCAACGCGAAGCATGTCTTCCCTAGGGAAGACAGATTAGCATCTTCTTATGCGCTTTGCACCTCTGAAGAGATGGCTTCTCAGCTTACGCTGATCTGCTAGTCTTTCTCGGACTTAGGCGATGTTTGGCCTGAACGGGAGTCATCTCGACTTTTTTTCTTGATTAAAGCACGTTCGAGGTCTAGTGCCTCTGTCCTGACATGTCTAATAGTGTCCATAGGCATGTCAGTTTTAGCAATAGGGACACACTTTATCCAACTCGGCCCTGTCCTCGGCATGGGAGGACTGATGCTCGGGATTAGTGCCTGTGTCTTTATCGATGTCCGATGTTGCTCCTGACATGCCTAATCTCAGGGTTCATTAGTGTCTTATGCCGCAGGAAGCTGGTGAGTTGGACGAACACCCGACTTTAGCAGTAACCAGCGTGACACTTCACTGGTCTTGCTTAAGCTCAGGGTTGACTCCAGCTCCACAGGCAGGACAGACGTTGTGGGTATTGGGAACCTAATCAAGGTTCTCATATTCCAAAATTTTTGTTTTTGTTTTCTTCACTTTTTCGAAAATTTTCTTGTTGGTGAATACTTTTAGTTCTTTTTCATTTGTCAAACCCCTTTTTATTTTTCTGCAACCCTTTATTTATTTATTATTCCCTTTTGTGTTTCTTTATTCCCTCCCTTTCCCATCCCAGATAGGTGAAGAAGCTTCTGGGGGAACCTGAAATTATTTTAGTTGATTTCTTTAGTTTTTTTTCAAAAATATTTTCGTTTTTTTTTATTTCTGATGAGTTGACATTTTTTTTGAATTTTGATATTTTTTTAATATCATTTTTTTTTTGATTCTGTGTAATTAAGTTTTTATTCAGTTTTGCTAATGTTTTTTTTTTTGCAGTAAGATTATTTCTGAATTTTTATTCTGATACGCATTTTTTTACTTATCATAGCTCTGATTTCTTTTTCTTTTTATTTATTTCTTTGATTTTTTTTTGCCTTCAAACTTGTTTTTGTGCTACGACCTTAGGAGTTAAACTACCGCACTAATTGCGAGGCCTTTTGTATCAACCTTTTTAGGCATATAAGCGGCGTCATAGCTGCTATCAAAATTTCCTTTCCTCTTGATCACTTGTTTACCTTCTAACCAGAGATATTTCACTCTCCAGCTGGGAAAGCAGCCACTGCTTCCGAAGACCAAGGAGCAAAGCCTAAACAGGCTCAAGTCCCTCCTCCTCCAGTTTAATAGGAGAACAAAAAACGAAAAGCAAAAATCAGGTATGTTAGTGCAGTCGATACTCTTCATAACTGGTTCCCAAGCAAGAAGTTTGTTGTTGCGCGCTGGAACAGACACTGGTGCTGGATGATTGCCCAAGGCAGGCTATGACTCTGGGTGACGTCAATTGTAAGTCAGCTGATGTCAGCCAGGATCACGACCTCCGCTGGACACTCATCTGTCAGCAGATGCTTGGGCAGAGATGGAGGATGGCATGCTGGTATCGCTAGCTTTGCGATAAAGAGGGCGGTTCAAAAAAAGGATGCCATCTCCGCCTGCGGTCGCGCAACAAAAGCAGAAAATCATGCCGAAGATGGGAAAAGGAGGTAAACGAACGAGAAGAAAATTTTAAATAAAAGAAAAACCCCCGAAAAGAATTTACCAAAAATAAAGAGAACAAAAAAACATGTTGAATCCACAAAAAAAAATTCAAAACAGGAGGAGGAAGGATGTATGCAGGCGTTGCCCGACTTACCGGCTATCGTTGGGGGAGTCTGGTGTCATGACTCCCTTTGTATGGCCCGTGCCCCGACCACTCTTGCATCTAGGGGGCCGATTCCATCTGGATGCCCTTGTGCCTTTAAAGAAAGAGGGCCACTCACCTCATTATGACGGCCCCACCCACCGACGAAGCGATGGCCGTCCGGAAGGACTACCAGGAGAGAGAGAGAAAAAAGGAGACTTATTTAGTGCTCATAAGAAAAACTTATTTATTAGAAAAAAAACAGAGATACCCTCTCCGTAGGAGGGCACGCGACCAACTAGCTTAAGGCTAGGGCCTTTTTACCCCTTTGCAATACGGCTCAGTTGAGTGGTATTACAAAGAAAGTTACAACAATACGAAATTCAATTCCTACTATGCCTAACACTGCTACTACAAAAAAAAATTAGGGAAAGAACATATGATATTCTCTAATCTAAAGAACTATTGGCTAAACCTAACTGGTCTGAAAAAGAATTTTCAATGATACGGAAGGTAAGACAGTTTATACAACAACAAATTCTAGCTTAAATGCTTCCAAAAATTCAAAAGATTTACAGGGGCCCCGAAAATGCGCATTTTCGTACCATTTAAGTTAATTTATGCCTGTTACCTACTATTATATCAATGCTTTCTTTATACTCACAGGCTTGCATTATTAAAAGCTATTCAAGTTCTTTGCTTTACAAAAAAATCAGTGATTTCAAACTTATTTCTATCGTACTAATAGTATCACAAAAAAATGTTGACACTTGTTAAATCATTAGAGATTGCGTTTTATATTAATTATTGATGCATTGGTTGTTTTTATTAGCTATCTTTGCACAAAAAAATTTTTTATGGTTTTTGCTCTGTTTGTTTTTATATTATTCAAAAAAACTTTTCTGTATTGTCTTAACGTACACTACTACCACTGTTATTGGTTTTCCTTCATTTGTCAATCTTCGATATCCTTTTGGTTTCTTTTAAATTTCAACGTAACTTCAAAAAATTTAATTTGATTTTACCTATATAGGCTAAAAGTTTTAATTTTTAAATTTTTATAACGAAGAAAATTACGTCCAATTATAACGAAAGCCTTAGAGATAGCAATTTAATATCAATTATTGATGCATTTTTTGTTTTTATTAGCTATCTTTGCACACAAAAAAGGTTTATATTGTTTTGTTTTGTTTGGTTTTCTATTATTCATTAAAATCTTTTCTTTATTGTCTTTACGTACACTACTACCACTGGTATTGGTCTTCCTGTACCTGTCAATCTTCTATATATATATATATTTTTGGTTTCTTTAAATCTCAACGGAAAATCTCAAAAAATTTCATTCCATTTCACCTATTTGCCACAGGCTAAAAGTTTTAATTTTAAATTTTTTAACGATAAAAAAAATCACTCCCAATTATGGCCAAAACATTAGAGATAGCATTTTAATATTAATTATTGATGCATTGGTTGTTTTTATTAGCTATCTTTGTATCTCTCTTCATGCAATTTCCTTCGTCGATTTTTTTCTTGTTTGTATTGCTGAATGAACTGCTATTTTTGTTATTGCTAGTGTTAATATCTCTCTGGGGATTATATAGCATGAAAACGCGATGTTGCTACTTTTGCATTCGTATATAAAAAGTTGGTTGATTCGAGAAAATCACGTATGCCCGTCAATTTGTGGTTTTGGATGCCTTACAGAATGCATGCACAATATAAAAAAAAGACTTACGTGTACAGAAGAATATGATTTCTTGAAAAATTTTCTTTGGGGGACGTGTTGCAGTCAGATTTACACTTAAAATTACTTCGCAGACGGAAATTACTTGAAATCTTGATTATACGAATGCACGCTGCTAAACACTGGAACTTTCTTTCATCAAAGAAGTATCGACTCGAATGCCTTACTATTGGTATTCCACAAGGAAATCACTCTTTCCAAACAACAAAAAAACTCAATAGAAAAACTTTTGCTCGTATTCCTTTTTCTTTTACACATAAGCACGCTTCCTTGTTTAAGTGCCCTTTTACGCTTTTACATCAATTCGACGCTACCGTGTGGTGCAAATTCAGGATCTTTCTCACACACAACTTTGCTTCTCACTAAAGTTCTTCAAAAAACACTATTGATTGAAGTTTACGCAAAAACAAAATTTTATATTCAATTCGATAAAAGAGAATTTTGTTGCCCTTGTTTACAATAAACTTTTCGATGGTTAACAACTGAAATCTCGTTTTTTTTTCTACTATTTACAGGATTTCATCACATCACACGATCACATTTTATCACGCTTCTCCTTCAACTCAAATAACTTGAATATTGCGTACCCCGCCGGGATTTCATATAAAACAAACTTATTATTTCTGTATTACGGCGATGTCCTTTCAAAAAAAAAACTTTGCTTTAAACTAACCAGTTTTTCACTAATAAACACTCGTCGCGGAAATTATTTAATCAAATCGCGAATAAACTGAAATTTATTTGGAGTAGAGAGAATTCAAACCCAAAACGTCCAATCGGCTAAGCCGCAGAAATATCCCTCACTGACTTCGTTTCGAATCAAAAATGAACTTCTACCAAAGAATTGAAAAACAAAAAAAACTGTTCATGCCACCAGCAAAATACTTCCCGCCGAAAAAATCTGACCGAGCGCAGTGTCAGCGCGTTTACTTCCCTTCAAGGTTTTTCAGTGACTGACTTTATCGTCGCACCTACAGAACACGCACACACTTAAACAATCCCGCTGCTACCATCCAAACTTTTCATGCTTATTGCGGCGTGAACGGTTCTATCATATCATTTTATGCCAGATTTTCATTTCTCTGTGCATTTTTATATGGGCGGCAGAGGATTTCTGCATTCTGGCGCGTAGATTCTCCCGTTTATAGGCGGGGCTTGGGTGTATGTGCTGTTAGGCGAACAGTTGCAGTTTTTATTGAAATGTAACTTTGCGCGACTTTTTGGACATTTATGTGCAAGAGTTGAGGAGTTTTATGGAAATGATTGAATTAAATTAAATCATTTTCCTCATCTCTCCGCACACCGATTTTTATGTTTGAGGTGTCTATGAGCAGGGAATTTCACGCCCTACCGGTGGTTTTACAGGTGCATGAAATATGTATGCCTTTGGAATCGACTATAGGAGCCGAATCTACGTGCTCCCATGTAGGTAAGTATTTTGGGGGTTCCTAGGCATCCAAGTTGTGATGCCTCCATACCAGAGCAGGGGCAAAGGATTGAGAAATGAGCCTAATCTCATTGCGTTGAGCAAGACCAGGGATTCGGCTCGCGTAGACGGAGGCTGAGAAGGTCGCTTACCCTTGTTTTCCCGGCTCCGCTAGTGATAGTGAGCCTGGGTTCCTTTCGTGCTCCTAATGAGAGAGACGCAGGTGACTCTAGGCACAGTCTCGTAGCTTTGGCAGACGCCCAATGTGTGACCCGACCCATCTGCAGTCTCATGCTTTATCTGAGCTAGTCGGTCTTTTAGACGAGGCCTGTCCGGTGGTAAAGCGGGAAGAGGGCGAGAGCGACGAGGCAGGGTCCGTTAAGGACGACATCCCTTGGATGGTTGTGAGCAGTCTCACAAAAATAGTTCACCAGTCGTTAAGACGAAGGAAGCACTAAGGCCTAAAAGTAAAGATAAAAAGGGAATGTTGATGGGCCCATGGGCCACGCCTAACCAGAAAGTCTCTTAAGGAGATGTTAGGAGTGGAATTTTGAGTCGGGAGGACATTTAATGTTCCACTACATGAACTAGGCAGCAATGAATATCTCAAGGGTGGGGTTCTCAGATTCCACAATTCCAATCGCGAAATACCTTAGGAAGGGCAACGAAATAACCCGGTTCCCTTGGGTCTTCTATCTGGTCTGACAGTACGATGGAAAGAAAATTGCATTCGGTGTAAGTTGAAGCCTGAGACAGGTGATAAGGTGATAAAATGCTGAGGGCTCGGAGCTAAACTGATTAATCTTTGTTTTTAGAGCACATTGTAGCGGATGATGGGCCACCGGGGTTAGTGACGAAGCGAAAAGTGGTGAGCCAATGTGCGTGAAGGACGCCATCGCAGAGATGGTTGCGATTTATATCGCGTGGAGGATTTAGTGTCGTTGAGACGAAGGGGAACTTGGTGTTAAATTCTTACGAGGTGGATACAGTTGGCCAATAGACCAAGCCTAGCCAGAAAAGCTCTTAAAGAGCGGCTAGTTCAATTCAGAAGATGTAGGTATGACGAAAACGCTTCTAAATCAGGACTCCACCGCTTTTGGTAGTTCCATTGGAGTGCTCACACTCCAAAATCCATTCCGTAAAATATGCTGCGGTGACAACGAAATAGTAGGTGGATAGTCCGCTTGCGAAAAATAAAATGTGATTTCGAGAAGCATAAGACATGCGTTGTGGTAAGGCGTAAACACAAGCTTTACGCCTGTAGAGTTTGCTGAAGGCTCGGAGCTAATTGTACAATATAGGGGCTTATGAGAACGATAAATGTTGGGCAACCCGGTCGCAGATAACGGCTTTTCTGAAGAAGCGGCTGGTTTGTCATCACGGCTTTTCAGGTCTCAGATTCCCACAGGCATACACCTAATGAGGGAGTAGTCGTTGGAATCAGAGTCTAACCTCAGCGGTGGTATCATCGAGACAAGCACGTCGTCCTAATGAGAGACGCGTGAGTCCCAAAGATATCTCCGCGAGCAGATGGATGCTACCCCCACGACTAGATTGAGGATCGCGATTCTTGCCGTGCATTACTAGACCTTGGTGTGTGTGCTTACCCTACTCCATCAGTCTATGTCCCTCATCGTCATCGTCTCTGAGGAGACTCAGCTAAATGGACATTCATCATCATCAGAAGAGGACACACTCTCCAGTAGGCTATCCTCGCGAAACTCTCCCATATCGTGTTGCCGTGTTTCAGGGTCGAATATCCTTCGCGTCGTAGGTTCCCAACAACTTCCCTTGTAGGTCCTAAAGTTCATAGAGAGCATTTCCCTTCCGCGATCGAACTCGGCACAAACACTCTGTCTAAGTTTTTCCGGGCCTGTTCGCGAATCAAATTAAGTTTGTCGGAAGTATCTACGTCTGTTGTTTCACTCACAGCCTGTAGCCGTCTCAGTAGCGCGTATGCAGAACCATGCTCGACCATTTGCTGGCCAAACAAAACCTTGTAAGGCGAGAATTCAATAGCCTGGTGGACTGATCTCCGAAGAGAACTCGCTGTACAACTCAGCTTCTCATCCCATCTGTCATGCTCGTCCTTAACATAAGCTCTGATCGCAGCTAGGACGGATCTATTTACCCTTTCGGAGGCGTTTGCTTGAGGCGAATGCACTTCTGTACGAAAGTGTTGGATCGCATATCGCTCCAAGAGGTTACCGAACTAGGCTGACCGAAACATTGTCTGTTACCATATTCTCCGGGACACCGAATTTGTGGAAAATGTCTTCCTCGGCGAAACTGCAAATTAGTGTTGTACTCGCCTTTCGCAGTGGACGTAGCAGAGTATACTTCGAGAAATGGTCCAATGCAATCAAGATGCACACATGGCCTCGTTTCGTGCGAGGATACGGTTCTAATAGGTCCATACACACTCGTTGCCACGGTCTTTCCGTCTTCGTTTGAGCTTCCATTGGTGGTCGTAAGATGGAATTAGGGGCTTTTGTCTCCTTGCAGGTGTTGCAGGGTAAAACGTACGCTCGTACATCAGCGGTCATCTTTGGTTAATACAGTTGTCGTCGTATTCGCTCTAAGGTTTTTGCCTTCGCCTCCATATGAAGATTGTGGCGGATCATACGCCCTCGCAATGACGTTTGGTACCAAACCCCGTGGAATCCAAAGCTTCCAGGCTTCTTCCCCGTGAACTGGGTCACCAGTTCTGGGCTGCGTCCGAATGTATACGTAGCCGTCGCACAAAGTTAAGTCTGGCAAAGATGACTTATGCTTCTCGACTCGGTCCCGAAGGTCCTGATATTCTTGAGAGTCGAAGTCTGGTGCATCTAAGTCCACTTGGGGGCCATGTTCCTGTACAGTTGGTGGATCCACGGCGACTAATTCTTCACATTACACACGGGATAACGCATCAGGTACCACGTTCAGGGTGCCCTTACGGTGTTCTATGGTGAAGTCGAAGCCCTGAAGCTTCAGACTCCACCGGGCCAGTCGTCCATTGAGGTCCTTTTGGGACATCAGCCATTGCAGGCTCGCATGTTGCGTATAGTTGCGTTGTGCTGAGTTCAACTTCTTTGACACGTATGCCAGTGGTCTTTCATTACCTTCGTCGTCCAGCTGGATCAAGACTCCGCCCACACCCTGCTTGCTCGCATCGCACTGGATGATGAAGGGCTTGGTGAAGTCAGGACTCACCAACACTGGAGAAGAAGTTAGCTGTTTTTTTAGCAGTTCAAATGCGGACTGGGCATCGCTGGTCCGGACAAATTTGCTGGATTCCTTCAGCGTATCCGTAATGGATGCTGACAGGTCGGCGTAGTTTGGAATGAACTTCCTGTACCAGCCTGCCATTCCCAAAAATCTGCGCACTTGACGAACGGACTTAGGGGAAGGGTAGTCGACGATGGCTGCGACCTTGTCGGGGTCTGTCTTGATCCCTCCATTACCGATTATGTACCCTAAGTACCGCGCTTCCTTTAAACAGAACTTACTCTTCTCCACGTTTATCTTATGTCCAGCCTTCCGCAAACATTCCGCCACCTTAGCAAGGAGCGATAGGTGGGAGTCGAAGTCCTCCGTCAGCACTAACAGGTCATCGAGATACACCAACACCTGGTCTCGAAGATCGTATGGAATGAACTTATCCATCAGCCGGCACATTGTCTGTGGAGCGTTGCACAGCCCGAACGGCATCACCGTATGATGATAGAGGGGGTGGTCGGGGACCGTGAAAACTGTTTTCTCGCGCGATTCTTTGTATAGCGGGATCTGCCAGAAAGAATCTTTGAGATCTAGGCTAGTGATGTACCTTGATGAAGGAAGTCTGCTCAGGATGCCATTTATATGCGGTAGTAGATAGGCGTCCTTTTTGGTCACCGCATTGACCTTCCTCGCATCAAAGCAAAGTGTTGTATATCGGCTTTCACTTATAAACATAAGTCGTAAAAATCCTAATCCGATATACAACGGGAAGTCAATTACTAGAACAAGACTATGCCGCATATCGGATTCAGCTTATTCAACACGATAAGCCATAAACTCGAATCCATATGCATTCGGTTGAGCCAGCATAAAAATTCAAGTGTAACAAACAAAACATTAAATTACACTTACTAACTCAACCAGCATACGAACCTTCGTAGCATGTAAAATGCTGCATAAGCATATTCCCGATAAAGCGCAAGAACGAAAATAATTCGTTCACACGGAAAGCGCTGACAAAACATTTCAAGTACCATGAACCGTACCTCGCCCCGATATACATGGGTAAGGTACAAATTATACATGGAATACGATCATGACCTCTCCCTACATCGTCTTCTGCCTGTGTAAGAGAGGCAGAAGATCTAACAAAAGAAAAGCTTAAAGCTTTCTTTCATGTAGGTGTACTAATTACACCTAAGTATGAATGATTTTTAGAAAGAGACTCTGGTCCTAACCGTGAAGTAATTAGGTCGTGAATTTTTCGAAAGAGTCTGGCGAAAAGGTAAAGACGCGAAATTGTAGAAGGAAAGCTAAAATTGCAATTATTCAATAAATAGTGTTAAAATAAAAAGTAATTAAGTGCACGTTTTGTAAGTACAATTAAAATTATTCAACAAATAGTGCTAAAATAAAAAGTAATCAAGTGCATGTTTTGTACCTGTAATATAAACTAATTGCCAATATTGTTAAAATTAAAAGAATTAAAGTGTATGCTCTGTAACTAAAGTTGATCTATGTAATAAACAGTGTTAAAGATAAAGTGTTGTTTGGTCACAAGCAGTGAGTTGTTCACCCCGAGTACACAACAAAAATTGGCGCAGCCGGTACGATTGAGGAAGCTCTGTTCGCAGAACTGTAAAGGCTTTAAAACCCGCAATCCTGCAAACGAGTCTACGACGGGGAACCATTGACCCCTGCTGAGTCGTCAATTGCACAGCAAGTCACCCCCAACGCTCGGGGATTAGTCAGCTCTAACTGCCTCTGTTCCAGGCGAACACGCAGCTATTCCCCTCAACAGCACCGAGTGCCAACGCGGGACTCTAGCGGGCTTCATCCCTGCCCAGAACACGCCTGAAGTAAGGCTAGGATCTATAGAAGTTAGTGTCAACCCTCCTTTAACGGACGACCCAAAGGTCAACTCGTCCGCAACTAAATTGGCAACAGACATCAGCAAGGGCTACTCAAAGGACAGCCAGACCTGAACAGCAGATCTACTCCAGAGTTTGGGAGGACTCCGAAGACGATATAAAGCCCCCTTCCAAACTACATCGACAGGGAAACCTAAAGACGGTTGAAGCAACCCCCCTGTCTTGAGAAATATCGGCAAGGGAACACAAAAGAAGGCTATAAGCCCCCCTTGCCACATTCGGAGCAGATTTAGTGTATGTCAGAGTCAGAGGACTCCCCACCAACAGCAGCTCCTCGAACGAAGTTCCGAGCTGAGGGGACATCATCAGCACAAGGTCAGCAAGAACCTTCAACGTCAGCGGTTCGTGAAGGACGTCGACTTCGCAGCGGCACTGTTTTGCCTGTTCCGTCAACTGCCACCAAAGTAAGCCTAAATAATTACTTAGATAGAATTTTAGAGAAAGCGCGAGAATCTGGCAAGTTTTCTTCTCCTCACTGTGAAGTGCTAGATTTGAAACTAGCCCGAAGTCGCGAGGAAAGACTCGCCTTAATAAAAGACTTCAAATCAAGAACAGAGGAGTTTAAAGCGGATATCGCTAGGTTCGCGGGATTCTCGCCCTCGCTCGATTTAGATAAGAATTTAATTAAGGATTTAAATTTAAAAGATAATAGCGGTACCAGTGTTAATAATTGTGACGAGGCCAGTGCTATTGTAAGAGCCTCTAGTGTAGAACAAGAGAACGACCAAGAAACAGACCCAGTTCACGAAGACTCAACTTCCGTGCAAGACTTATTACTAGACTGGATAGAAGCATCCTTAACGGACACCAGTCTAGAGGAAAGTTTTAGTAGTCTGCCCGAGCCCAAATTGTTAGAGAAACCAACTCCTACAATGGCAGACTATTCCAAAGTAGTGAAACTTACTGCTCAACTAGTTCCTCTCTTTTCGGGCGAGCTCAGCCCCAATTTAAGCCAAGAACTTCAAACATTTTTAGGCTGCTGCAGGCAAACGCAGCAATGCCTCGAAGAGGACGAAAAAAGGGCTTTCCTCCAAATCTTGCCGACCAGACTCCGAGGGGAGGCATACCAAATTTATGCGACCTCCACACCCACATCCTTAACAGAGTTAGAAGAAAAACTAAATCGTGCGTTCCTTCCACGAGAAGGAGCAGCTGCTGACGCTTTGCAAAGAGGCCGCCACTACCAAATACGGAGCCACAGCAGCCCCATTTGTAAAGACACAATTGGAGGACTTCGCTCGAAACGCACTCCGCAGTGGGGTTACAAATCCACACCTATGTCAATACCTGTTGACAGTTACTGAAGGAACGCTCGACGAACTCATCCAAAAGGCCTTGGATATGGAAAGGCTGCAACAAGGGGCCAATTTTTTAGAAGCCCCCTTGTCGTATTCTGCAGCCACCATGCCTATAATCGACCCCAACTTGCTGGTAAGAGCGACCAAAAGGTCTCCAGTGACATACAATCAGTCGCGCCAGCCGGGAGTCGCCGCCAGACCATTAAACCCTCACAGTTTTCGCCCCCAACTTCAAAGGGTGTCACCCTCGCAAAACAACACATATCAAACGACAAGGCCCTCGATAATATGTAGTTTCTGCTATAAGCAAGGCCACTCATATTCGGAGTGTTATAAACGCAAGAACACCCCCTTTTGCCTGTCATGCAAAAACTACGGGCACGATATAGGCACATGCAGGGATAACCGACCAGGACCCTCAAATTTTCCCAAGAACGGACCTCCCCAGCCAAACCAGAAAACGGATGGCCAACGAATGTACAATCTGCACCAGAAATTTAACATAAAACTGAAATGTGAGTTCTGCAGTCGCAGAGGCCACTCCCTGGAGGAGTGTAGACAAAAAATCAAATGGGAAGGTAAACAGTCGGGAAACGACAACAAGCTGTCGCAATTGCCACCCGACAAGAAGCAAAATTTAATAAAAAAGAGACGAAACCCTCTCTAGCGCCCGAATCTGGTATACCTACAGTAAATTTACCACTAGACATAAGCCTAAACGGCAAAACACGTCTCGTTGTGGATATCGGCGCAGAGGTTAGTATAATAAAAAGGAAAGTCTTAAAATCCCTCGACGTAACAAATTCCGAGGACAAAACAACGTTACAAACGCCATTTGGTACTGGTAAGACATTGGGATCCTGCAAGGGAAAATTTAAATTACAAAACAAAATACCCTGTAAATTTCAGGTCGTAAAAAACATTCCAGGCCTTACCAATGACGGTCTTTTGGGAAATGACTTCCTAAAAAAAAACTGTAACGTTGAGGGATACTTAGATTTCCTCGCACAGAAATCAATTCGGAAGAGTTTGCTGTACCTATAACGTACGATCCAAGTCCAGAACCTACAGTTAACGTAGGAACGCCAACAGGGAAGTTAAAGGACAAATTAGTGACACTTTCTACCTGTGGTGTCCTCAAGGCACCTAAACAAAAGAGCGCTGGTTGCCAGAGAAGAGGACAAAATTTGGAAAAGTTGACTGATCATGATCGAACCTGCGAAATGAGGCAGCAGCAGGTAATCCTAACGGAATCCGCTTGCATACATGCACGGTCTCGAATCATAGTCAACACTTCGTTAACAGTGCCAGAGGAAATGCTCTGTTTATCCCAAGAGATAAGCGATGGAGTCTTCTTGGCCAACAGTTTACTCCCCGCCGGAAACACAGTGTCAATTGGAGTCCTCAACTCAACCAGTTTCCCAGTGGTCCTGACAAGTCTTAAACTAAATCTTGTCCCAACCAAAGACTACTCCGTTATTCAACTAGCTCAATCGTCCTACAATGGCAAGCTAATACCAGAGGCTAAACAAATCCCCCAGCAAAAGGATGATAAAAATAAAAAAGATTCCTCAACTCACCGGTTGAACGTAATAACACTTACCTATACAGACAAAGCGAATCAATACAGCGACATTTGTAAGGTCAAGCAAACGTCCGGCATAAATGAAGACAACAAAAGTAGGGCACCAAAAGGTTGCGTTACTCGACAGTTTTCAGCGCCCCTTGATAACGGGCATAAGAGCCCCATCGTAAAAGAAGAAACCTCAACACATCAAAAGAGCCGAAAAAATGGTGAGTAAGACAAATAAAACTAAAATTCAAATCGGCAAAGCGCCGAAAATATAGCCGCTCTGCAACATATTAAATATATATTCCCGGACTACGAAGAACCGGATGATACTCGTCTAAGCCCGCGTCACGTCAGGTTAGAGCAGGAATTCAACCTAGATGAATCCCTGAACGCGGACGAGAGATACCAAATTAAAAAACTTTGTCATGAATTTGACGACATATTTTTTCTTAAAGGTGATCGGCTCTCATATACAACAGCCATCTCCCATAACATTCCCTTGGTGCAAGACCAAGCACCCATAAATCAAGAGATGTATAGATTACCCGAAACGCAACGGAATCTAATTAACGAACAGCTCAAAGAAATGTTGGACAATGACATAGTCCAACTGAGCAAAAGCCCTTGGAATTCACCTCTCCTACAAAAGACAATCGGAGACGCCTTTCCGCTACCCCGGATCGAAGACATTCTTGACCAATTAGGTCATTCACGATATTTTACGACCCTCGATCTCGCCAACGGCTAACATCAAGTCCTAGTCGATCAAAATGATCGACCGAAAACAGCTTTTAGCACCAACTACGGGTACTATGAGTTTAAACGTATGCCATTTGGGTTAAAAGGGGCCCGGCTACGTTCCAGCGCTTGATGAATTACGTCCTCACAGGTCTACAAGGCCTCGAATGTTTCGTCTACCTAGATGATATAGTCATCTACGGGAAAAATTTAGCGGACCATAACAAAAAGCTCCGCAAAGTCTTCAACAGATTGAGAGAGAATAACTTGAAACTGCAGCCAGAAAAATGTCAGTTTCTCAGGAAGGAAGTAGTCTATTTAGGACATAAATGTTCTAGCCAAGGTGCGCTTCCAGACCCAAGTAAAACGGCCTGCGTCCAAACTTTCCCAGTTCCACGAACTGTGCGACAAGTACAATCCTTTCTAGGTCTTGCAAATTACTACAGGAAGTTCATACCTGACTTCTCCAAAATAGTGCGTCCTATTACCAATTTACTCCGCAAGGATGTTAAATTCAATTGGACCGAGAAGTGTCAGGAAGCTTTTGAGGAAATCAAAACTTCATTGGTTTCACCCCCACTATTAATATATCCCGATTTCTCAAAGCCATTCAATTTAACCACGGACGCCAGCAATGACGCTCTTGGAGCGGTCCTATCCCAAGGCGAAGTGGGAAGTGACCAGCCTATTGCTTACGCCAGCCGTACACTCAACAAGGCCGAACGCAATTATTCTACAATAGAGAAAGAATTGCTAGCCATTGTCTGGGCTACAAGAAATTTTAGGTGATACCTTCTATACAGACCATAAACCTCTCAAAGGAGTCTTTAATGTAAAAGACCCCACTTCCCGTCTGGTAAGATTTCACCATAAACTCTCCGAATTCGATTATCAAATCGAATACAAACCCGGAAAGTACAACACTAATGCAGACGCATTAAGTCGCATACCATGGGAAAATACAGAAGACGTCAACGGCCACACCTTCCCGGTAAAGGCCCAAGTCCATCACCAAAGGGACTCAGACATCGAAGAGGGAAACGCCCCTCTAAGCACTAAAAGTTGTCTAAACTGTAACGCAGTGACTAGGGCTCAGGCCAAAAACGCCGATATAAATAATCCCAAGAACCAAGATCACTCGTTAAACGACCGAGACGAAACGAAATTAGGTGATGGGGCTAAGAAAATAATCCCCATAATCACCTCTCCAAGTACTGATCCAGACAAAGTAAATAAACTGAAACCGAAGTCATCACAAGCCCCGAGGAAATCAAAACAATCCTAAAAGATTATCACGATTCTCCATTCGGCGAAAGCCTCGCCCCAATGTAAAATGCCGATGGTTATCACGGATATCGCAGAACAACCTTTTGATAAGGTCTATTTAGATATAGTCGGTCCACTCGAGGAAACGGAGTCCGGAAACAAGTACATCTTGACTTTCCAGGATAATCTCATCAAATTTGTCGATTGGTACGCCATACCTAATGGGGAGGTAGAAACAGTAGCGCAAATCTTCTTCAACGAGATAGTCACGCGCTACCGCATCCCCAAACGAATAGTCACCGACCAGGGAAGTAATTTCCTAAGTGATTTGTTCAAAAGAGTATGTAAACTTTTAAGGGTAAAGAAGCTACAAACTTCTGCTTACCACCCTCAGTCTAACGGAGCACTAGAACGTGTCCATAGGCCACTAATAGAGTACTTGCGTACAATAGTGGACGACAACCCCAAATCCTGGGATCAGTTCTTGCGAACCGCTGCATTCGTGTACAATAATAGCATACACGAAGGTACAAAATTAACCCCAATGGACTGCCTCTATCGCTTCACAGCGACCGGTGTATAACCACGAAAGTTACTATCACCTTCTAAGGTATAAGATCCAGAAAATGTATGCCACGGCAAGGCGAAACATCTTAATAAGTAAGAATCGCTCAAAACAGTATTATGATAAAACTGTTCGCCCCCTCATTTTCCATATAGGGGATAAGGTATTACTCAAGAGTGAAAGTAGAAAACACAAACTCTCTCAAATTTGGGTAGGACCTTACATGGTGATCAAAATTCCAAGCACTGTCAACACCACTATCCAAATTGGTAAAAGAACAGTTACGGTTTATAATAACCGTCTGAAACCATTTTATGAATAAACGAAATGGTATTGGAATAGTACACACAAGATAAATTAGTTTAAGTATACACGACTAACACGGGGAAACACAACACTTAGTAATATTCTAAGAATTAAAAGGCAATTTACTAAATAAAACCTTTTTCGTTTCCCCCGACAGGATGCTGTCCGTCGTAATAATAATTATGGAAACCCTCCTGCTTCCACATCGAAAATGCGTCGCAGAACCCTACTCAGTAAAACCGCTCAGCAACAGTGGTATTATATTCGAGGACCTTGGAAGTCTCATGGCCTATCATGACACTTGGAACATCATCACGGAGTTGGACCTATCAGAGTTAGAAAACCAAACTAGGTTAGCAGAACGAGCTGAGCATTATGTTCATCAGCTCTGTAGCCAAGTCACACTAGGTAATTTATGTGAGCTCCAAACCAAACACGTCCACGCCTTAATGGAAAATATTAAGAGAAGAACTAGCGTCATAAGGGAAGCAGTGCCCAAACCACGCAACCCAGATCCATCTTTGACGGAATAGGAAATGCGATGCACTACCTTTTTGGCACTATGGACAGTGAAAACGAGCACGAAGTGTATAGTCGTCTCGAAGAATTAGAGACAAACACTCAAGCTCTGTTGGATTTAGAGAAACAACAAATCAGCGTGGTAAAAACCACCTTCTCTCAGATCATCCAAAAACCCATGACGTCCCTAGCTGAACGGCTACGTCTCCTTAGTGGTCAAATAAATAACTTACTAAACACTACAGACGAACTAAACGAACGTCAATTAAGACAAGAGATAATTTCAAGCTTATTGCTACAAATGGTGGAAATTGAATTCCGGCAACAAGCCCTGTTGGATATAATAGTATCCAGCCATAGTAGTAATCAAATCCAACCGCTCTTGATCTCCGCAAACACTTTATTAGAGATATACCACAAGTCACACTCGACTTGTCCTAATTCCCAAAACTGCTTATCAGTCCTCTATCAAACGGCAGATCTATGGACCCATCTATTACAGGAAAAGCTAGTAATTCGAATCACATTGCCAATTTTTGATATCCCAAAAATGAAGCTACAAAGAATTCGATGCTTCCCAATACATGTAGACTCAAACCATAGTTTGGTCCCGGACATCGAATACTCACATGTTGCCAGCCAAATTCAAACCCAAGAATTTCTGTTGCTCAAGCCGGAGAACATAAAAATGTTCCGTAAAATAACAAAAGAAGTAAAAGAAGATACCTATACTGTGTTATTAAAATTCTTTTCAACCCATTGGAAGAAAACCCGAGATGCACATTAAGGGCCCAAATTCCACCCGAAGATACTCTAATTAAGTTGAGCAAACCTAATTCGTGGTTATTTTCGTTAATAAAAGCCACAGTAGTACATATAACATGTACACACCAACTGCTCACTTACCGCCTGTCAGGTCAGGGAATTCTATTAATCAATAAACCCTGCCGATTTCAAATCGGGCCTCATACAATTTACTATGAGGCTGAAAGTAGGCATAACTTAAGTATCTCACAACCCGAATACTTCCCAAATACAAATGAAAGCCACTCGCTACTAAAAGACTTCATGATAAGGGAAGTAGAAAAAACAAAAGACGTAGCTCAAAATAGAGATGATCAGTCGCACCCGACTTTACTGATCGGTGACGAAACTAATCGACTGATCCACCAGAGTACAACATCTCTTGAAGAAATTAGAGCAAAAATGCAAAATATTCGCATACGCCCTGGAAATAAAACCTCCCATGTACTCTCGGTAACCTCAATCTCGTTAACAGGATTAATTCTGTTGGTCGTAGCGATATATGCTACAATTCGGTACGTGGTTCCCGCGATCCTAAAGAGATCCAACCAACGTAACCACCAACAAACCCGAGCTCCCGATACCCCTCTGGAATCAATTTATGCCGCCCCCCAAACATCGCAAAAGCGACCCACCACTCTTCCCCGAACCAGATCAATACAGTTAGTTGACCATTAGGTTCGGAAGAGAAAACAAAAATCTATAAAAACAAAAAAAAAACAAAAAAAAAACAAACAAACATTCCGAAAACAAAAACACATTCATACTCCAAAGAAGAGAGGCAAACCTCGAACACTTTTGATGCCGGCACAAAAACCAAGAAACAACAAAACACAACAACACGAAAGAAAAAATAGGGGAAAGAAAAACAATTACAAATTACATAAAGTTAAAAAAATTTATTTATTAATAAAAGAAAAAAAAAGACAGAAAATTTTACATTTAAAACAAAAGGAATATAATAAAAATATCAAAAAAAAATATATATATGATAGATATATATATTATTAATAAAAAAAAAAGGGGGAAAGCAAACGATAAGGGCCATCCTCAACCCCAGGTCTCCTCCTCTTCCACCGCTGCGACAGCAGCAGGAGCAGCTACCTCCCTCGTACGACACGGATTTCGGGAAAGCTAGAGGGCCCGACGTAATAGCTACGTCCAACAACGGAGATGGTTCCGCCTGAAAAAATACAAAATATAAATTAAAAAAAAATTACAAAAATTAATAAATCCAACTTACCACTAACTACCCAGCGATCTCCCTGCGACATCCACAGAGCCACTACATGGGTGGTCATGACCTGAGCCGGGGCCGTCCAGATGGTTAACGGGGGGGGGGGGGGGGGGGGGGGGGCATCTTCCCGGTGGCAGCACACCCGTAGTGTCCCCTTACAACCCGGCACCACGTGGAGGATAACAATGCTCGTTACCTCCACCGTGTGTTCAGAAATCACACGAAGACCGGAGCGAGTGATAGCCTCCTGGAAGTTCATGATGGTTTTCGTGCTGTACCTTTGATTTGATTTGACCGTCGCGCGGAAGAATCAGATGCGAACTAAAAACTTCCCTGATGGACCTTATTAATCCCATTGATATATCGGATTTTACTTATAAACATAAGTCGTAAAAATCCTAATCCGATATACAACGGGAAGTCAATTACTAGAACAAGACTATGCCGCATATCGGATTCAGCTTATTCAACACGATAAGCCATAAACTCGAATCTATATGCATTCGGTTGAGCCAGCATAAAAATTCAAGTGTAACAAACAAAACATTAAATTACACTTACTGACTCAACCAGCATACGAACCTTCGTAGCATGTAAAATGCTGCATAAGCATATTCCCGATAAAGCGCAAGAACGAAAATAATTCGTTCACACGGAAAGCGCTGACAAAACATTTCAAGTACCATGTACCGTACCTCGCCCCGATATACATGGGTAAGGTACAAATTATACATGGAATACGATCATGACCTCTCCCTACATCGTCTTCTGCCTGTGTAAGAGAGGCAGAAGATCTAACGAAAGAAAAGCTTAAAGCTTTCTTTCATGTAGGTGTACTAATTACACCTAATTATGAATGATTTTTAGAAAGAGAGTCTGGTCCTAACCGTGAAGTAATTAGGTCGTGAATTTTTCGAAAGAGTCTGGCGAAAAGGTAAAGACGCGAAATTGTAGAAGGAAAGCTAAAATTGCAATTATTCAATAAATAGTGTTAAAATAAAAAGTAATTACGTGAATGTTTTGAAAGCTAAAGTTAAAATTATTCAATAAATAGTGTTAAAATAGAAAGTAATTAAGTGCACGTTTTGTAAGTACAATTAAAATTATTCAATAAATAGTGTTAAAATAAAAAGTAATTAAGTGCACGTTTTGTAAGTACAATTAAAATTATTCAACAAATAGTGCTAAAATAAAAAGTAATCAATTGCATGTTTTGTACCTGTAATATAAACTAATAGCCAATATTGTTAAAATTAAAAGAATTAAAGTGTATGCTCTGTAACTAAAGTTGATCTATGTAATAAACAGTGTTAAAGATAAAGTGTTGTTTGGTCACAAGCAGTGAGTTGTTCACCCCGAGTACACAACAACAGCCTGACCTTGCCTGGCTTCCTTACTAGAATAACGGGCGAACCCCACGGGCTCTGGCTTTCCTCTATCACGGCGAAGTTCGGCGTCCATCAGCTGTTGCACGGCTGGTGAGGCAGGATAAAAGCGCTGCTTGATGGGTGCAGCGTCTCCTACGTCTATCAGGTGTTGGACTAACTCCGTTTTCCCGAGACCTAGCGTTGAGTACGACGGGAAAAGTTGTTTCACTTGCTGTAGACGAAGTTGGTCAGTCGAAGACAGTTGGTATTGATTTGGGTCTAGTTATTGAGGCGTGCTTGAGACCGTTGCTGGTTGATATAGTATAGTTGCCGCTAAGACGTAGCCAATAATGTCGGGTGCCAAATTGAAAAATCTCCAAAAATCCACACCGAGATATAAGTCTTGGGTCAGGCTGGGCACGATGTACAGGCGTATCACGCCGAAAAGTGATCTTCACGTCCGCGTGGGCCAGTACCTCGGGTGTCTCTCCGTTGGCAACCATGAGCTTCGTACGATATCTGCTCCATGAAACTTGAGCTTTGTCCAACCGCTCCACCGCGTTCTTGCCCAAAACGCTGACGCTGGCACCGCTGTCCAGGAGACCGGAAAGAGTTTGACCTAGCACGAGCACCTCGGCGTAAGGCCGGATGCCGTGAGACGCCGTCACGAAGGCTGAGGCCAATCTCTTCCCGTTTTCCCGAACCTTTTTCCAAAAGGCTCTCAGACGTAGGGTTGAGCGTTTGGGCTTCTTCGGTGGCGTGGTATCTTGCGAGGATTCTGTTTCCGCGAATATACGACGTCTAGCTTCCTAATACTCTCTGAGTCGTTGACGGTATGGCTTCAGAGGTCGAGCTGTAGCTGTAGTCCGCTCTTTAATAGATACGGCTGTGTGCCGCTGCAGCAGCTGTACTGAACCCGCCTCGGTTTCTCTTGACTGTGCCCTGGGTGATGTAACAGGTATGGGCACCAATGGTGTTTGCATCCCCGAAGTGGTGCTGTTATCCGAGGCGTCCATTAACTGGTCCATTAAGTTAGACGGGCATACCTTTGACCAGTTCTGATCGTCTTCTGTAGCAAGGTCCAGCAGTGGCAATGAGCCAGATGAAGGTGTTAAATCCGGTGTTAAGTTTACGAAAGCTACATCTTGTCTAGTAGTGTTTATTCCTGCTGGGATGTAGACGGCTGTTGAGGAGTCGCAAGCAGTGCTTGATTCGGCCGCGATCGATTGTCTTTCTGCTCTACTGGCCTCCGATGGTATGCTGTCGGTTGAGGACTGATGTTGTTGCCCCCGACCCTTCTCAGGTTTTTCTGAACACAGACAGGGCACCTAGGCTTCACAACTCCTTTCCGTCCGCACCCGTAACAGAAGTAACCCTGTGGCTCTCTAATACAGTCTGTATAATAGTGCTCAGGCTGGTCACAGTTCCAACAGATAGCAGTCTGGTTGCGTGGTGATTCGATGGCCGCTAGATGTTGTCCATCCTCCGATGTGTACTCAGCTGGTTCCTCAATATGACACGTAGGTGTTTCTGACAAATAACATGTGTGGTTGTGGAACCAGTGACCGGTGTTGTTGGAGGCCTTTCGCTACTTCCTCCCAAACAGCGTCGGCGATTTGCAACCTAATAGTTGCCAGTAACGGCTCAGTGCTGGGGTGGGTCGTGTCGTAACATTCGCCTCTCCCGGATTTCGTGCTGCTGCTGACGCTGAAGCTGGTCTTGAGCTTTGAGCCTGTGGCTCAGGCCTGCCAGCGAGTTGTGAGGATGTGACCATGTGTTCTCGTGCTATACACCTCGTATTGTATCTTCTGGGGATATCTTCAGTTGCGGATTCCTGATTAGAAAGTTCTTGCCTGCACATAGGCAGATGCGACTAGTTTTGAGCCACTCCTGCAGGCAGTTTTGGTGGAATGCGTGTCCGCAGCTGGTCAAAGTGGCGTCTGCTGGGTTTACCTCTTCCATGTAAACAGTGCATAGGCTAGACGATATTGCCGAGGCTCCCGGTGGCGTTCGCGCCATATACATTCTGTTGTTTTCTAAATAAATAAATATAATAATAATGAATAAATTTCAGGTTCTTTGGATGCAAAAAATGAATGCGAGTAACTGAAGGAACGATCCACGATGACCGTCAAACGATGGCAGGCTCTCGTTATTTTGCTAGCTTTGTCACAGCTAAAGTTCCAATTGAAGTTGAACGACAACCTCTGACACAAAACCAAACTCCCTAAGGAAGGTCACTTGAACACTTGTGACGATTGAGAAAAACGGCTCTAAAACAATTACCTTCAAAAAGGTTGTGATTATTTCTGCAAATTAATTTGGAACAAATAGTTCCAAATAGAAAATATTGCGATAGTTTTGTTTAAATTTTGTTTGAAATGTATATGCAACAAATCTTCCTTTTCGGAAAGGATAAAATTGTGAATAAATCAAAAATGTCAAAGCTTCTCTCTCAGAAAATAAGAAAAGTATCAAAATAAAAGAATATAAATAAAAATATCTCTCTCTCAACGTCGCTTCCTCTCTCAACCTGTAGGGACAACCACTCAATATAAGTGGTCCTCTCTCTTCAGCAAGTCTGGAACGCCTACCGTGGAGCAAGGATGAGGACACCTGTCATCACCCAATGAATGAAAAGCATTAAGTCTCCGAGCCAACTGGTCGGCTAGAGAAGCCAGCCATCGCCCTTCTGCGGAGACGTGATGCATTCCATCCATCAAACGATACAGTCGTGCCTCCGGAGGGAAAAGGAAAATACAGGATAGGATAAAAATTGAAAAATGAAAAAACAAAAGAATTAAAAGAATATAAAAAAACGGCTTTAGAAAGAAGAGTTTAAAAAAGAAAAAGAATTTTGAAGAAAAAGGGAAGGGAAAAAGAAACCCTAAGAGTGTCGGGCAGAACTTCTCCAAGACAGACAGCTGGCTGTTGCCTGCTACTTGTCTGTCATTCTTGGAGAGTCTCTGCCGACTGGTTGAGATGGCTAGGTCCTCGGGCAGACAACAGGCCACGCAACAGCCTGCAGTCGCGGTACCAGAGGACCTGACCACCCCGAAAACTAATCTCGCGTGAGCTCAGGTTCCGAGTTCAGTGCTCTAGCTACTATACAGCTACCAGCCTGCCAGTACTCGGAACCCTTAAGGCCAGTGCGTTGGGCGCCATCTGCTGTTGCGCGCTGGGACCGACACTGCTGCTGGATGATTACCCAAGGCAGGCTATGACTCTGGGTGACGTCAACTGTAAGTCAGCTGATTTTCAGCCAGGATCACGACCTCCGCTGGACACTCATCTGTCAGCAGATGCTTGGGCAGAGATGGAGGATGGCATGCTAGCTTTGCGATAGAGAGCGGGGGTTCAAAAAAAGGATGCCATCTCCGGCCGAGGTCGCGCAACAAAAGCAAAAACTCATGCCGAGAATGGGAAAAGGAGGTAAACGAACGAGAAGAAGAAAAATTTTAAATAAAAGAAAAACCCGTGAAAAGAATTTACCAAAGAGGAAGAGAACAAAAAAAAATTTGAATCTAAAAAAAAAAGAAAAAAATGCAAAACAGGAGGAGGAAGGATGTAGGCAGGCGTTGCCCGACTTACCGCCTATCGTTGGGGGAGTCTGGTGTCATGACTCCCTTTGCATGGCCAGTGCCCCGACCACCCTTGCATCTAGGGGGCCGATTCCATCTGGATACCCTTGTGCCTGTAAAGAAAGAGGGCCAGTCACCTCATTATGAGGGCCCCACCCACCGACGAAGCGATGGCCGCCCTATGGGAAGGACAACGAGGAGAGAGAGAGAAAAGAAAGGAGACTTATTTAGTGCTCATAAGAAAAACTTATTTATTAGAAAAAAACATAGATACCCCCTCCGTAGGAGGGCACGCGACCAACTAGCTTAAGGCTAGGGCCTTTTTACCCCTTTGCAATAGGGCTCAGTTGAATGGTATTACAAAGAAAGTTACAACAATACAAAACTCAATTCCTACTATGCCTAACACTGCTACTACAAAAAAAATTAGGGAAAGAACATATGATATTCTCTTACCTAAAGAACTATTGGCTAAACCTAACTGCTATGAAAAAGAATTTTCAATGATAAGGAAGGTAAGACAGTTTATACAACAAAAAATTTTAGCTTAAATGCTTCAAAAATTCAAAAGATTTATAGGGGCCCCGAAAATGCGCATTTTCGTACCATTTAAGTTAATTTATGCCTGTTACCTACTATTATATCAATGCTTCCTTTATACTCACATTAAAAGCTATTCAAGTTCTTTGCTTTATAAAAAAATCAGTGATTTTAAACTTATTTCTATCGTATTAATAGTATCACAAAAAAATTTTGACACTTGTTAAATCATTAGAAATTGCGTTTTAATATTAATTATTGATGCATTGGTTGTTTTTATTAGCTATCTTTTCGCAAAAAAAATTTATATGGTTTCTGTTTGCTTTTCTATTATTCAAAAAACTTTTCTGTCTTATCTTAACGTACACTCCTACCACTGCTATTGGTTTTCCTGTACCTGTCAATCTTCTATCTATTTTTTTTTTGCTTTCTTTAAATTTCAACGGAACTTCAAAAAAATTTCATTTGAATTTTCCTACTTGTCATAGGATAAAAGTTTTAATTTGTAAATTTTATAACGATAAAAATTTCACTCCTAATTATAGCCAAAACATTAGAGATAGCATTTTAACATCAACTATTGATGCATTGTTTGGTTTTATTAGCTATCTTTACACAAAAAAAGTTTATATGGTTTTTGTTCTGTTTGTTTTTATATTATTCAAAAAAAACTTTTCTGTATTGTCTTAACGTACACTACTACCACTGTTATTGGTTTTCCTTAATTTGTCAATCTTCGATATCCTTTTGGTTTCCTTTAAATTTCAACGGAACTTCAAAAAATTTCATTTGGTTTTACCTATTTACCACAGGCTAAAAGTTTTAATTTTAAAATTTTTATAACGAAAAAAAGGTTCATATTGTTTTGTTTTGTTTGGTTTTCTATTATTCATTAAAATCTTTTCTTTATTGTCTTTACGTACACTACTACCACTGGTATTGGTCTTCCTGTACCTGTCAATCTTCTATATATATATATATATATATATTTTTTTTTTGGTTTCTTTAAATCTCAACGGAACTTCAAAAAATTTCATTCGATTTTACCTATTTGCCACAGGCTAAAAGTTTTAATTTTAAATTTTTTAACGATAAAAAAATCACTCCCAATTATGGCCAAAACTTTAGAGATAGCATTTTAATATTAATTATTGATGCATTGGTTGTTTTTATTAGCTATCTTTGTATCTCTCTTCATGCAATTTCCTTCGTCGATTTTTTTCTTGTTTGTATTGCTGAATGAACTGCTATTTTTGTTATTGCTAGTGTTAATATCTCTCTGGGGATTATATAGCATGAAAACGCGATGTTGCTACTTTTGCATTCGTATATAAAAAGTTGGTTGATTCGAGAAAATCACCTATGCCCGTCAATTTGTGGTTTTGGATGCCTTACAGAATGCATGCACAATATAAAAAAAAGACTTACGTGTACAGAAGAATATGATTTCTTGAAAAATTTTCTTTGGGGGACGTGTTGCAGTCAGATATACACTTAAAATTACTTCGCAGACGGAAATTACTTGAAATCTTGATTATACGAATGCACGCTGCTAAACACTGGAACTTTCTTTCATCAAAGAAGTATCGACTCGAATGCCTTACTATTGGTATTCCACAAGGAAATCACTCTTTCCAAACAACAAAAAAACTCAATAGAAAAACTTTTGCTCGTATTCCTTTTTCTTTTACACATAAGCACGCTTCCTTGTTTAAGTGCCCTTTTATGCTTTTACATCAATTCGACGCTACCGTGTGGTGCAAATTCAGGATCTTTCTCACACACAACTTTGCTTCTCCGCCGGGATTTCATATAAAACAAACTTATTATTTCTGTATTACGGCGATGTCCTTTCAAAAAAAAAACTTTGCTTTACCATAACCAGTTTTTCACTAATAAACACTCGTCGCGGAAATTATTTAATCAAATCGCGAATAAACTGAAATTTATTTGGAGTGGAGAGAATTCAAACCCAAAACGTCCAATCGGCTAAGCCGCAGAAATATCCCTCACTGACTTCGTTTCGAATCAAAAATGAACTTCTCCCAAAGGGTGTATGTGCTGGTAGGCGAACAGTTGCCATTTTTATTGAAATGTAACTTTGCGCGACTTTTTGGACATTAGAGTTGAGGAGTTTTATGGAAATGTTTTAATTGAATTAAATCATTTTCCTCATCTCTATGAGCAGGGAATTTCACGCCCTACCGAATGTCATTCCTTTACAGGTATTCCTTTTTTTCTTTCAGGTGGTTTTACAGGTGCATGAAATATGTATGCCTTTGGAATCGACTATAGGAGCCGAATCTAATGCGCTCCCAGGTAAGTATTTTGGGGGTACTAGGCATCCAAGTTGTGATGCCTCCATACCAGAGCAGGGGCAAAGGATTGAGAAATGAGCCTAATCTCATTGAGTTGAGTAAGACCAGGGATTCGGCTCGCGTTGCCGGATCCAAATTTCATCCAGTATACATACCCTGTGCACGCTGGGACATAATTTGTCCTAGTGGTCGGCTAACCTGAGCCACTGGGTATCCTGCAAGGTCGACCATAACAACTTGGGAGAGCGAAAGATGCATGGTAGTGCCGCGGAATAATTAAGGAAAGCACGGCCTCAGGCCCAACCCCCCATCTCCCCCCGAATAAGGTTTTTTATATATATATATTCATATATTTGTTTTCGTTCACTGTGAACACCGTTCACTTGTGTCAAAGAAGCATAATATAATAAAGTGCAAAATAGGTTAAAAATTAGTAAAAAAATTTAAAAAGGGAATTTGCGAAGAGCTAATGACACATTGCTTAGCTCCAGGCTGCCAAATGGGTGGACTCGGTGGTGACAATATGACTGTAGTTCTAGTTTGCTTTTTTACATAATCACCCTCAGGAAAAAATTTCGTTAATAAGTGCGCAACTTCAAAACGGAGTAATTCAGTGGAAGATTTGGATTTGGATAATACACAATTATAAAATTTAATTTAATCCAAACACTATCCCACTGCACCCTGATAAGGTTATTTAAAATCGTTTATTGTTCGTTACTTTTTGTTTTGTATAAATTTCATTATATACATTCATTTATACCGTAATTCGTAACTACCAAATGAAAGTTTTTTACTGCTTTGTCCTTTGACAAATAAATGTTAGGTAATAGATTTTCTTGCTTTCTGTTATATTTTTAAAATAGTTTTAATAATTATATTTTAAAACGAATTTATTTTCACTAGTTTTGAGAGTGATTCATTCCTTAAAGCTTAAGGTACAGGTTGTTTTTTAACAATTTTGAGGAGATTCGCAATAAATGGCTTAGGTACTTGTTATTAATTAAATTGATTTGGAATACTCAATTAGTCATCAAGGAATGTACAGCCAGAAAACACATTATTAACTTATTCGGATTAAGGAAACATAAATTATGAAATTCGTAAGCCGTTCTTTTCGTCAGACTTACCTAAGACTAACCTAGTATTTAAAAAAGTTAAGTTGATTTCTTTTCGCTCATTAAGTATGATTAAAGAATTTTCTTTGCTTTGATTTATTTGTGTTGGAGAAAATGAAAACCATAGCTGCTAAGAGTTTTAATAATATCGATATTTAAATAAGTGCACGTCGCCTTTCTGGCACATAATTAAAAAGGAGGAACTTATGTGTATTTAGGTAGATATTTTCTTTTGGGTTGTTCAGCCACAATGTGTCAAAGGCCGGATGTAAATGTTTTAAGCACAATGCGCGAAATCCCGTACTCGTCATCAACGTATCTCGACATTGGCAATGGATCTAGCTAGATGCATCGTTCGCTCGGTATTCGATAATCGTTTATTCTTTTCGGGACGTACATCGTTTAATTAAATAAAAATAATTTCTTTGTGACTAAAACATACGTCCCTCTAATTCATCATTTATAGTAGGTTTATAGATACAAGTATAGATGTTAATACACAGTAAAAAATCTGGCCGTGTCGTGTTAAAAATGAGCGCAGTAAAAGAATTTCGTGTTAAAATCAACACGTTAAGGCAGTAAATATTACACTTTCTCAAAAATCATGATTTGGTTAAAATTTCACCGTGTAAACTTTTCTTAAAATACACTGAAATGTGTGAATGACTATAAAGTTTTCCAACATACACAAAGCAGTGTAAAATCTACACCATTTTGAGTAAGCAAAGATTTTTCACCGATATGAGTCAAATATATAACAATTACCGTGTGTTTAAAACACGAAAAAGTGTATAGTGGGCAACGCTTTGCATCTTGTCTGATTTTCTTGTCATTTACGTACCACTTGCTGACTCGAGCAGACGCATTGTCTTTATAGTGTATTTAATTGTTATTGTGTAAATATTGTTTTTATACTATAATATATTTAAAAAAAAGTGAAATATATATTAAAAAAAGGTGAAAATATATATAACAGTTCAGTACAATATAATATAAAGAGCCATACGAAATGTTTCCACGTTCATTTGGAAACCTTGTAGTTCCAAAGCATATATTTTTGTAAAATTATATATATTTATGTATATTTTTTGTTGGTTGTTGCAATTACATAAAATGCTTTTGTAATAAAATGTATTATCTCTGTAACTAGATTTGTTTTTTTTTATAAGAACGTAACTTTCCTTAGACATCTACTTTCTTGGAATTGCATTAAGTAGCCGTAGCCAATCCTTCGGCATCTTAACTAAAATCATCCTAAATCCTAAACAACATCCTAAATCATCCTACTACATACTATTACAGCAAATCGTGTTAAATTTTCCGGTAGAGGACAGCCATCAACCGGAAAATTTGACACGATTTCTTGTTATATTTTACACATGTGGACGGAAATTATCACGCTATGGTGTAAATATTTATCCATAAATACACTGAAAGGTGTTCAGAATCACACAGCTGATATTCAAAATCAATCAGGTAGGTGTTGATTTTACACTTACAAAAGTGTAATAACTACACGCAGTAAGGTATAAAATTCACATTTTGGAGTTTTTAAATTACACATATCGGAGTATAATTTACACGTGTTTCAGTGTAATAATTTGAACAAAATTTCAGTGTAGATTTTTACCAAATTGCCAAGTAGTGAAAATGACACATAACGGTGTGGACCTATATAGACACAAAATAGTGTTAAAATTAACACGGAATTTCTTAGTGTGTAGGGCTACTTCTTTGAATTTTTATAGTAATGACCTCATAAGGAGGTTAGGTAATTTGCGGTAGTTATAAAATCTCGTTCATACTAATTATTATGTATTTTATTTCTTTTTTTTTTTGTACTGGTGTTATTATTGAATATATGATGAACTAAATTACCTTTTTGATTTCAGGACCCCTTACAAGCTGCTTCTCCTAATCCCACCTCCCCGTCCCCTTTTTATCCTCGATGTTATAGATTTCCTTCTGTGAGTGTGCATTTTTTTGTGTATTTCAGCACTTTCAATAGTTTGGCCGGCATCGTAGCCAGATGCAGGGTAGGTGTGGGTTAGAGACTGAACCATCACATAGGAGGTAGCCTTTCTCTTGTGATTTTTCTTGATGGTTCAGTGCGGTTATAAGAACAACAGCTGACACCGAACCTGTTGTTCTTCCTTTTTGTCTGTTCTCTAGTTTTTTTGATATTATGTGGCAGACCTGAAATAAGGACTCCAAAACCTTCTTTCGCCACAGTTCAAGGACTCACACCCCATACCGGCGAGCTCGGACGTGCTGCCAGCTAGCGCGTGCCACTTCAACATCCTGCAGCAACTGTACGTTGCTCATTCCGCACACACATACATTATAACATGGCGCCCAACGCGAAGCATATCTTCCCTACGGAAAACACATCAGCATCTTTTGATGCGCTTTGCGCCTCTGAAGAGATGGCTTGTCTGCTTAGGCTGGCTGATCTGCTAGTCCTTCTCGGACTTTGGCGATGTTTGGCCTGAACGGCAGTCATCTCGACTTTTTTTTCTTGATTAAAGCACGTTCGAGGTCTAGTGCCTCTGTCCTGACATGTCTAATAGTGTCCATAGGCATGTCAGTTTTAGCAATAGGGACACACTTTATCCAACTCGGCCCTGTCCTCGGCATGGGAGGACTGATGCTCGGGATTAGTGCCTGTGTCTTTATCGATGTCCAATGTTGCTCCTGACATGCCTTATCTCAGGGATCATTAGTGTCTCATGCCGCCGGGAGCTGGTGAGTCGGACGAACACCCGACTTTGGCAGTAACCAGCGTGACACTTCACTGGTCTTGTACGCTTTCACAGCCCCGATGCCGTCTTGGTATGACCCTGAAAGTACTCGTTCAGTTTGCTAAAGCTCAGGGTTGACTCCAGCTCCACAGGCAGGACAGACGTTGTGGGTATTGGGAACCTAATCAAGGTTCTCATATTCCAAAATTTTTGATTTTTTTTTCTTCACTTTTTCGAAAATTTTCTTTTTGATGAATACTTTTAGTTCTTTTTCATTTGTCAAACGCCTTTTTATTTTTCCGCAACCCTTTATTTTTTTTATTATTCCCTTTTGTGTTTCTTTATTCCCACATACCTTCTCCCACCCTTTCCCATCCCATGCAAGATGGGAACCTGAAATTATTTTAGTTGATTTCGTTGGTTTTTTTTGATTTCTGATGAGTTGACATTTTTTTTTGGAATTTAGATTTTTTTTTAAATCATTTTTTTGTTTTGATTCTGGTGTAATTAAGTTTTCATTCAGTTTTCCTTATGTTTTTTTTTGGCAGTAAAATTATTTCTGAATTTTTATTCTTATACACATTTTTTTATTTATCATAGCTCTGATTTCTTTTTCTTATTATTTCTTTCTTTGATTTCTTTTTTTTTGTTTGCCTTCAAACTTGTTTTTGTGCTACGACCTTAGGAGTTGGACTACCGCACTAATTGCGATTCCTTTTGTCTCAACCTTTCTAGGCATATAAGTGGCGACATAGCTGCTATAAAAATTTTTTTTTCCTCTTGACCACTTGTTTACCTTCTAACCAGAGATGTTTCACTCTCTAGCTGGGAAAGCAGCCACTGCTTCGGAAGACCAAGAAGCAAAGCCTTAACAGGCTCAAGTCCCTTCCGCTCCAGTAGTGACCCGAAGTAAGTCGCAGAAGGCCCAAATGACCCTAAATATGACAGATGGGATGACAAAGCTGTCTTCGGACTCAGTCCAGTCAGTGGCTTGACATGTGTAAGCCACCCAATTCATCCTGGAAAGGTCCGGTTCCGTCAACCACCATACCGAATTTGATGTCTTTTCCCCTTCCATAGCTCCAGCTGCTCACCACCTACATGCTCAATTAAGCCCGCTTCGGCAACTCCATTGCTAGGAACGCGAGTCTCCTCAGCCAACACGACAGAGGCAGAGACCGGCTCCTCGAGCGGCCAGCTACAACACTGGATGCCCTTCATCCTGGCGTCCTGGGGTATCCATTATACTGGTCGTAACCCAGCTTTTTCGTGGGATAACTTCTTATTTCGGGTTGAGCGACTTGCGTTCAGCTCTCGTGTGTCTGATCAGGGACTATGCGGAAATATACACCTCTTTCTCAAGGAAGAGGCGGAACAATGGTTCTGGAACCAGTTTTGTCGCACCTCTCCGGAATTTGACTGGGAGCTATTCAGAGCTCGCATCAGACAGGAGTTCGGCTCGGCCGAGACAGACTTGGAGCTGATACGGACTATAATAGAACTCCGTCAGAGTTCGGAGAGCTGCGACAGCTGCCAACGCTATCGTCGGACACATGAGGATACCACCGCATGAGGCTTACGTTGTCCAAATAGTCCGAGACAATTTACATCCCTGAAGCCTCAAGTCGTATGACTTGTTGGAACTGTGGTGTAGCGGGTCACTCCTTCCACTCCTGCCCCAGTGAGATCAGGAGACTCTTCTGCTACACCTGCGGTCAACCTGGAGTAGTGTTACCTAAAAGCTTCAGATGTAACCCGGAAAACCCCAGGGCGAGTGGTCGACACAGAGGACTCCACTCGTCGAAGATGATAAGCAAGATAACTTCGACAACCCCCTGAATTACCCTGTTTCATCACAATACACCCAGACCGATCCAACGCATCAAGCATTCGGTACCCAGACAGATCCCTTTTGCCTCATGCGAATGTCCTTGCGTGAGAGACAACTTAATTATGACCTCATAAGAGCTCGCATTTTTGCAGGACGTGACGCTTCCTCTCAATCGAAGAAGACGACGATGGAGAAAGTTCCGAGAGAGAAAACGTGCCAGTCCGTCCCCCGCACAGTCAGAACTGCTATAACCTATCGGACAGACTGAAGTCCTAACCCTGTATGTTGTGCCTGGCTAAAGCCAGCAGTTGTATTTAGGCGTCGACTGTTGCAGAGCATTTCAACTGACTCCAAATATCATCGCCTCTCTCGATGTACCGCCTTCTTCTTCGGGTGAGACGAACTTTCACCAGTTAACACCACCTTACAGAACCAAACTCGACACGGCCGTTGCTCAATTCCCTTCATTTACAGCTCTAGGTTTGGGAAAGACCCACCTCGAAGAACATATCATTGACACCGGCGATGACTTGGCGATCAAACAGAAGCACTATCCCAACTCTCCAGCGATCCAAAAGCTCATGTAAAACGAATTGGACCGTATGTTTGAGTTAGGGGTAATTGAAGAGTCCAACAGTCCCTGGAATTCCCCAGTTTTACTTGTACGTAAACCTGGGAAGATCAGGCTCTGTTTGGACTCTCGCAAGGTGAACCTGGTCACTAAGTCCGACGCCTACCCCTTACCCGACATCGACGGATTGTTTGGACGACTGCAGAACACTCACTTCATTTTGTCCATCTACTTAAAGGACGCCTTTTGGAAAATTCCCCTAGAAAAGCAGTCAAGGGAGAAATCGGCTTTTACAGTGCCCGGCAGGCCAGTTTATCAGTGTAGGCTTATAGACAAGATCACTCCTGGTCGTTTACGCGAACATGTCTTCGTATGCTTAGACTATTTGTTAGATGTATCTCCTGACTTCAAAACTCACCCTTAAACCTTACGAGAAGTAGCTGATTGTCTGCGCAGCGGTGAGCTTACAATCAACGTTGAGAAAAGCCGCTTTTGCGTCAAGCAAGTCCGCTACTTGGGTTTCATGATTGGAGATGGAACTCTGAAAACTGACCCCGAGAAAGTAGCAGCGGTAGCGGATTTCCCTAAATCCCGCTCAGCTAAACAAATCCGTAGATTTCTCGGAATGACGAGTTGGTATCAGAGGTTCATCCCCAATTATGTGACCCTAGCAGCTCCCATCACGGACTTCTTAAAGAAGAGCAAGAGTTTCTCCTGAACAGAAGAAGCGCAACAGGCTTTTCAAAGTCTTAAACAAGCTATGTGTAGTGCACCAATCTTAACAACACCTGACTCTCTGAGAAGTTCTTTATACAATTTGATGCTAGCACATCCAGTGTTGGTAGTGTACTATTTCAAGTTGATGAGTCAGGCGCTGAAGGAAGTATAGCGTATATGTCAAAGAAGCAGTATTACAGAATTAGAATGTTATGCTGCTGTGCTGAGCGTAAAGAAATTCCGAGCTTATTTTGAAGGACGATCATCACTGCCCACGCCAGTCTGAAGTGGCTGATGAGTCACTCAGATCTCTCCGGACGATTAGCTCGATGGAGTCTGTTTCCTGACACTCTGTCCCGAGCTCACACTGAAACGGCTGAGAAGTTGAAATTAGACTTAAATTCGCCTTACTTCTCCATGGAAGAGTATGAGCAGCTGAAATCGGCTGTTCTTGCTAACCCAACACAACTCCCTGATCTCTGTGTCTCGGACGGGTACGTTTACAAGAGGACACAACCCCGAAGCGGTGACTCGATGCAAGAGGACTTGGCCTCCATCGGGTGTGGTGGAAGTTTTGATCCGTGAGGCTCATGAGCCACCTCAGGCAGCGCATGGAGGCTTTCACAAAACCTTAGCTAGACTCCGCGAGAAATACTACTGGTCCTACATGGTAACACATGTACGCGCATACGTTTTAAGTTGTCAAGTATGCAAAGAAACCAAATCGCCTAATTCCATCTTGCGACCGCCGATGGGCAAACCTCTGGAAGCCCTGCGTTCATTTCAATTTCTATATATTGACTTCCTCGGACCTTATCCCCACACTAAACGCGGAAATACAGTAATTTTTGTAGCATTACCAAATTCGTCCTTATCAAGCCCATGCGTGCTGAACGAGCAGATCTAGTCAGTGCCTTCTTAGAGAAAGATGTCCTGTCTGTCTTCGGAGTCCCTGAAACTATTTTCCCTGACAATACATTTCAGAAGCTGCTGACCGAATGAGGTATAAAACATGTCAAGACTGCTAAATATTCTCCGCACCCTAATGCCTCAAAACGAGTGAATAGATCCATTCTATCTGCTATTCGTGCCTATCTACAAGATGATCATAGCTCGTGGGACTTACATCTTTCCGCCATCGGAAGTGCTCTTCGCTCTTCAGTACACCAATCAACTGGCGTCAACCCCTACTTTGCTCTTTTTGGCCACCACATGGTACAGCATGGCTCATCGTATCCATTACTGAGACAACTCGACCTGTTTAAGTCTGGTGATGTAGCAGTCTTGCCCACTACTGAGTACTCAGTAGCCTCAGTAGCCTGACCCCCCCCCCCTCCCGGGAGTATAAGGTTTTTTATATATGTATATTCATATATTAGTTTTCGTTCACTTTGAACACGGACGCCAGTGCCGTTCACTTGTGTCAAAGAAGCATAATATAGTTAAGTGCAAAATAGGTTCAAAATTAGTAAAACAATTTAAAAAGGGAATTTGCGAAGAGCTAATGACACATTGCTTAGCTCCAGACTGCCAAATGGGTGGACTCGGCGGTGACAACATGACTGTAGTTCTAGTTTGCTTTTCATAATCGCCCTTAGGAAAAATCTCGTTAATAAGTGCGCAACTTCAAAGCGGAGTAATTCAGTGGAAGATTTGGACTTAAAATAATACACAATTATAACTTTTTATTTAGTCCGAACACTATCCCACTGCACCCTGATAAGAATTAGAATTAATCCTGCTAACTCAGAAGGCGCACTTCATAGGCAGAAGCCAAAAAAACAAAAACATTAGTAGCCAACACACTAAAAAACGCCCACACACAACCATCAGAGGTGCATAGACAACAGATGGTTAAAGCAAATCCTTGGAGAGAGTCAGGTCAAAAAGAGGACACAAATTCACGACTCTATACATGCGGTTTATAATAATAATAGTGTTTCCATTCAAATACAAAAGAATCAAAATGCAAAACAAACAAAACCGAGAAATTAAAACAAAAACCAGTGCGAGCAAAAGACTGAATTACAAATTGTGGATACTCCTTTTAAGTGTCACTTTGTTCACATTAGTATCAAAAACCTCTCCAATATCATTAGAAGACCTACACATGCGGTTAATAGGCTCGAATATGCCGTAATTAGTTTCTCGAGTGTAACAAGCTGCAGTAACGCTAAGCGCTCCTCATAAGGTGGAAGAATAAGAGGGTCATTCCAAGGCAAAGAACGCAGGGCCGATCGCACAAATCTACGCAGGACGGACTCGACACGTTTAATGTGGGATCCATAAAATGGAGAATAAACCTGACTAGCATATTTAAGCAGAAGTCTTACCAGTGACGTGTAAAGATGGAGTCTTATAGCATAGAGTTTGCCCTAGCAACGACGTTATTAATATGGTAGATGAGGTTCAATTTAATATCAAGATACACTCCCAAGTCCCTCACCCCTTCCGCACGTTTTGTATCAGTACAGTCTCAAACATGTACTGAAAAGTATGGAAGCTGCGAGACCTCGAAAAGCACATAACCTGACATTTCTCAATGTTCAGCTTAAGATTGTTGTTGCAGCACCAGTCATAGGAAATGTGCAACGCTGATTGCAAAATCTCACAATCAGCATTAGATTTGATTGGGAGAAAAATCTTAAAATCGTCAGCATATATAAGAATTTTACATGTTTGAAGCAAATACGAAATATCATCAATAGACAATATGAATAACAGTGGACCCTGCCAATGAAAATATGAATAACAATGGATGGCTGCCCTGGGGAACGCCAGAATGAGCCACAAAATCATCAGAGAGTGCACTACGAAAACGTACTCTATAAGTCCTATTAGATAAATACGACTTAATCCAAACAATAAGCGAGGGAGGGAAACCCAACTTAGCCAATTTAAAAGCAATGATAGAGTGAGACAGCCTATCAAAGGCCTTACTGAAATCAGTGTAAATACAGTCAGTCTGGCAACCATCCGTGAATGCACCCACAGTGCACGAAACAAGCTCGACTAAGTTTGAAACCGTGGACCTACCCTGAAGAAAACCATGCTGCCGAGTGGAGATTAAGCCTTTACACACTTTGGGTAATTGGGAATGTATTAACAGTTCGAAGAGCTTAGGGATACAGGACAATTTAGCAATCGGCCTGTAATTGGAAATGTCACTTCTATTGCCACTCTTTAAAATAGGAATTAAAAAGGATTTCTTTCAGAGTGCTGGTAAATGGCCCCGCGAAAGAGTCTATCTGAATAGAAACAGCAAAGGCCATAATAACACCGAAGAACATTTCTTTATGGCTGCAGTAGGAACCCCGTCAGGACCACTAGAAAAGTCAGTTGGAAGCGCAGTAATATGCTTCAACAAGATCTCCTCCATGATAGATGGAACTAATACCATGTGTAAAATTCGGCTATTTATGTGGAAAAAGTTTTCACTATCCGTGATGAAATCAGATAATTCAAATGCACCCTTAAAAATTCACCAAATAAGTTACAGATAATATTAGAATTATTACTAGAAATCCCCCCGAACTCCATAGTCGATGGATAGTTATCGACCTTTTCCTTCAAGTTGACATGTTCAAAAAATGCACGGGGGTCAGAGAATAATCTGTTCTTTAAACTTTGAAGGTATTCTTCATAGAGAGAGCGAGAACGGCTTATAAAATGTTCATGGCAAATACTAAATTCTTGCCAGGAGTCAACACTGTCAACACGAAGGTACCTTTTCCAAAGTCTGTTCTTTCTATTCCTAAAAGACTTCAATTCTCTGTCAAACCAGGGAGGAGTGGAGTTTCTACCCCTAACCCGAACTAAGGTAACAAACCTCCCAAAAGCTTCATACAAAACGTTGTAGAGACCTGATACGTTACTGTCGATATCGTCACCAGATGAGCAAGTATGGAAGTCTATCTCATCAAGATAATCATTCAATGCCTCAAAATCGGCCGCTTTAAAGTTAAAATGATATTGGCTATCGAAGCTATTGACAAGCACGTCCGACAGACAATGAAAAGATTTGTCAAGGCAAGGAGGCTGGGTTCAACAAAAGTGAGCGTGGAGTTCGTAGATAACACCAGATCAAGCTGTCTTCCCATATTATTACTCACATTACTCATTTGGCATAGCCCCAAGCCAGCCAAGGTGTCGAGGAATAATGATTGTCCTTCTGTCAAGTCATGGAGAATGTTGCAAGTCTAAAATCCGGACACCAGTCACGAGGAAAGCTTGCTTAGTCTACCCGAGTATAAACCACCAACAACCTACAAATACTCCAAGATGGTAGATTACGCCAAAGTAGCCAAACTAACAGCACAACTTGTTCCTTTATTCTCTGGCGCAAATAGCCCTCAGTTGAGCCAAGAGCTCCAAACTTTTATAGGTTGTTGTAAACAGACACAGCAATGCCTAACCACAGAGGAGCAATCAGCTTTCCTACAAATTCTGCCCACCAGACTCCGAGTTGAAGCGTATCAACTCTTCGCCTCAGACGTTCCACCCACCTTCAAAGAAGTGGAAGAACGTCTAAATAGGGCATACTTACCTAGGGAAACCTATCAAGAGTTGGTAAATAAACTAATCACAACTCGACAACTACCCCTAGAAACGTTAAATGCATACACGACCAGACTCAAACAATTGTTGGTCCTTTGCAAAGAAGCTGCCGACACCAAATACGGCAATGCAGCATCCACAGTGAAGACTCAGTTAGAAGACTTCGCTAAAAACGCACTGAAATGAGGTTAGTATTATTAAGAAAAAGGCATTACAGTCCCTCGACGACATCAATACCGAGGAGGTGTACACACTACAAACGCCGTTTGGTACTGGAAAAACCTTGGGAAGCTGCCAGGGAAACTTCACTCTAAAACACAACATACCCTGCAATTTCCAAGTCATACAAAACCTTCCAGGTCTCACGGATGACGGGTTGCTAGGAAATGACTTCTTAGCAAAGAATTGTAATGTTGAAGGTCCAAATATGGCGCTCAGGTTTCCTCGCACGGAAACTAACCTCGAAGAGTTCGCTGTACCCCTAACCACAATCACCCCCGAAAACACAAACACTTCAAAGGCCCCAAACGCTTCCACGAGTTAAATCCATTCAACTCGTATAAATAAGAAAACAAAAAAAACCATCTCTTTTTAACACATTCTTATCCAAATTTTTCCTAAAAACAAAAGTCTTTAACTTTAAAGTTAACAACACCATATAAGTTCAAAAATTTTTCAACGCCGACAAAAAATATTGAAATGCAACGACGAACAATAAACCAATTCCCTTCTTCAAAAACGCCGATAAAAACAAGGCATACAACAAAACAATAGAAATTGCTGCCCCCCAAAGTAGATTTCACCCAAGCGCACCAACGAAGAAAGCCAGCAATAATCAAAACCAAAACCCAAAACAAAAAAAAAAAAACCCCCACAGATAACGGCAAACTCCTAAATAATTTTATGAAAGAAGGAATAAAAAGAAGAAGACAACTAATTAAATGAAGAAACGTTATTTATTTATTTTTTTTTAAGACAATAAAATCCTGTAAACTCTGCGCCAAACTAGTCCCCCCCCCCCAGGACGCTGCAAAATGAGGCGTACTGACCCCTGCCACCCTCGGTGAACGTGGAGCACGTACACCCCATACACCCGTAAGGAGTGAGGGGAGTCCACCCTAAAGCCGTGCTGGGTAATAACCTCAGTGAAACTCATTTCGTTGCAATTTCAAAATACAAACTGTAACGAATTCGTCCAAGTACCCAACTTTTATGACAAAATTTTCATTAGCATGCAATTTTTTGTAGATAACTATTCCTCTCCAAAGAATAGTTATCTTCTTCCCAGAAGGAAGGATTGTTGCAAGTCTAAAATCCGAAACCCGAGGTCAACAACATCGGATAACGGATATGACCACAAACACAAAAAAAACCAACATGAAAATTTACCATCAAGTAGCCACTTCGTAAACACATTCCAGAGTAAATTGCATATCCTCTTTCACAAAGTGGCTAACGGGTAAAATTTTCCTAGAAATCAAAGCAAGGCAAAAGTACATGAAAAATGATGGCAAAGCACCTGGGTAAAATTCCAAGTCTCAGGCTAAAAGCGCCTTGCCATCAAATTCCAATAAGTACATCGTCTTGCTCAAGGTTTAACGGTGCTTGAACTTGATCAAGCCAGTGAGAGGTAAAACACACACGACCAAAAGCTTACCTAATGTTTAACGACTGAACGGAAGCTATACGATCGAGAGAGAAAGCTCAAAGCTTTCTACCTTGATCCGAAAGTTCAAGTCGAAGAAACAGGTAGGTGGTCGTAAAAAAGATTTCAAGAAGCGAGTCTGGTTTTACTCGTAAAAAGAGTCGGATTTTGGTAAAAGAAGTAGCCGGACTAAACCGCGCGAAAGTCTATAAAAAAAAGAAAACGTCGAAAAAGAGGGTCTGCCGTGGGTTCGTTATCAGTGTCTAGTAAAAAATAAGTACTGTAAAAGTGTAAATCAATTAAGAAGTTTTAACAAAGTAGTGAAAATAAATACTGTAATAGTGTAAATCAATTAAGAAGTTCTAATAAAGTAGTGAAAATAAGTACCATAAAATGAAAATAATGTAAGAAGTTCTAATAAAGCAATTAAAATAGTACAAAAGGTGTATTATGAGATTAAAGTGAGTGGTGTATAACAAAACAATTACTACGCACCAAAAATAATCGCTGACACGAAGCCTAAGGTAAAGTAATCTATTAGACAAAGGTTGACTACCTATTAGAATATAACAAAATTATATAACAAGAAGAAAACTATCGTCACCATCATCCACTACCCATCGTACATTGGGTAAGTTGAAGTCCCCCACAAGAATAATTTCATTCTTAGAACCCAATCGATCATAGATGTACTTAATATGCTTAATGAGAATATCATACTGACTCTAACCATTACTATCAACGACATTAAACGCATCAGGAAGTATATAACAACAAATCAAGAAGAGGTTCCTCGAATCAAATGAAATCTTTACTGAAACTTGTTCCAGCTCCACTTGGTCAGAAAATGACGGAGTGTCAAAATGATTGATATTAAGAAAATTCCTGCAAGCTATGAGAACCCCACCACCGCGTGCAGTCGAGGCAGCATGCCTATACCTACGGAAAATCCATTAAACAGTTCCTCGTCCGAAATACCCTGGTGTAACCACGTCTCAGATAAACCTATCACATCAAAATCGCAGTTGGTAGATGAGAAATAAAAATTATTTGTTTTGGTCCTCAGTCCTCTCACATTTTGGTAGTAAAGAGAGGGCTTGTTCCGTTTTTTGAGCTAGGAGACTGATCTGGTACGGCGGCGAGAATTGGGCACGAAGACCTTACAAAAAACATCCTCGGGCCAGAAATTTTCACTGAGTAGAGTATCAGCCACCTGAGTGGGACTCGAAAACAAGAAAGATGCGTAGAGCTTTTACGGCCCACTTATCTTCCTACAGAATACTTCAGACGTGTCAACACTCCTATACCGAAGGAAACGCAATATTTGGTCACAAGAGGTTCCAGGTGTTAGACGAGAGATAAAAATAGACCTTGGATGAGGAACGGCGGAGAGTCCAACATCATCAACACTAGACTCGCCAATATTTAAGGGCATGACGGTAGGAATCACATCATTACTACCGTTCAAATCCCCCTCACTACCCCCATTGATGTCACAAGACCCGCAAACAGTGACAACCGGACCAGGAAGACCAGAATCCGCCACGGAGCACTCCACACGGCGACGATGCCTTACCTTAGGTTTAGGTTTCGATCTCGAGTCCTTCACCCTCTCAGGAGGAGTTGTTAACCCCACCACTAACCTTACTTTCCGTCTCGGATGCAGGCTGAACGTCGGCACAGGGAACAACAGAGGGTGGCGGCTTGAAAGCAACATCAGAGCGCAAAGACAGGGCTTTTAAGTCGGATGCCACAGAGCCCAGCAGCTCAGAGTTGGCAAAGACAGCCGCAGACCAGATACCAAGGTCGGCTTTCACCTGCCTGACGCCGCGACGGATGTCCTCAACTATGGGGATGACAGGTGAGGGACCCGCAGGAAGAAGCGGATTAGAATCGAAAGCAGAGAACGTTGACTGAATATCCTCGAATGAACCGGATAGCGTGAATTAGATTCGACCCTGTCAACGACACCCGACAGCCTGTCCATCTTCGTGGTAAGGGACCCAGTGTCGTCCGACATAAGTTGAAGATCGGCCCAACGAGCCGAGAAAGCGCCGACCTTGCCCGCGACAAGAGCAAGATCGCCGGACAGCGCCTCCACCATGCTCCTCACAAGCCTCAGGACATGGCAAGGCTTTATGTCTGAGCACTGCCCACACGTCGAGGTGTTAGAGGATCCAGAACCACGCCTCAGCCAATCAGCATGAAACTGAAGCCCAAAGATGCCGTCACAGGCAATCCCATCTCGGGAAATTACCCTTGAACAAGAGCCACAGCAGGCCATAACAGATTAAAATGAGTGGGCGAAGTTAAGGGGAAACAACAAAATAAATAGATAAAATAAGAAACAAAATAAATAAAAGTTAGAGGCGGCAAGGAGTAAAATAAATAAATAACATAAAGATGAACTAAACAATTGAGTACGTCAATGGAAGTAAATTAAATAATAGAGACAAAAGAAACAATACATAAAAAGACTTAAACCTAGAAACAGATCAAAATCAATGAATAAGTAAATGAAGGAAACAGATTGAGACGAGAGAAATAAAAATAAAAACAAAAAGCAAATGATCAGCAATAGGCACAACAAGAATTATTTTAAAAATCGATCACATAAGCAGAGATCAAAAGATAAAACGAATAAATAAATAAACCAGAAATTGTAAACACACACAAAAGTACAACGATCAGAATTAATTTAAAAAAAAAGGTAAGCACAATGGGTCCAAGAAACTGCAAAGATCTCGCAGAAACGAGAAAGATATTAAAAAATTTTAAAAATTTAAGCGCAGAGGTCACAAAATTAAGAAAATATAGACAAAAATATAAAACAAAGTAGGACAAAAATAAAAATAAGAAAATAAGGATCGTCAGCATAAATAAAAGATAATAAATAAACAAGTAAATGAAAAAATTCCAATTAAAATTATACCAAAACAAAATGTACATACAGCTGATCCACAGTACCAAAATAATGACACGGCAAAAAAAGCAAAAGCAGTGAGAACGAAATAGCAATTCACGGACAGTTACAACGGCATAAACACAAAATCGATCAATAAAAAACCAAACAAAAGGTTACTTAAAATCGTTTATTGTTCGTTGCTTTTTGTTTTGTATAAATTTCATGTACATAATTTATACCGTAATTCGTAACTACCAAATGAAAGTTTTTTACTGCTTTGTCCTTTGACAAATAAATGTTAGGTAATAGATTTTCTTGCTTTCTGTTATATTTTTAAAATAGTTTTAATAATTATATTTTAAAACGAATTTATTTCCACTAGTTTTGAGAGTGATTCATTCCTTAAAGCTTAAGGTACAGGTTGTTTTTTAACAATTTTGAGGAGATTCGCAATAAATGGATTAGGTACTTGTTATTAATTAAATTGATTTGGAATACTCAATTAGTCATCAAGGAATGTACAGACAGAAAACACATTATTAACTTATTCGGATTAAGGAAACATAAATTATGAAATTCGTAAGCCGTTCTTTTCGTCAGACTTACCTAAGACTAACCTAGTATTTAAAAAAGTTAAGTTGATTTTTTTTCGCTCAGAAGTGTGATTAAAGAATTTTCTTTGCTTTGATTTATTTGTGTTTGTGAAAATAAAAACCATAGCTGCTAAGTTTTTTAATAATATCGATATTTAAATAAGTGCACGTCACCTTTCTGGCACATAATTAAAAAGGAGGAACTTATGTGTATTTAGGTAGTTATTTTCTTTTGGGTTGTTCAGCCACAATGTGTCAAAGGCCGGATGTAAATGTTTTAAGCACAATGCGCGAAATCCCGTACTCGTCATCAGCGTATCTCGACATTGGCAATGGATCTAGCTAGATGCATCGTTCGCTCGGTATTCGATAATCGTTTATTCTTTTCGGGATGTACCTCGTTTAATTAAATAAAAATAATTTCTTTGTGACTAAAACATACGTCCCTCTAATTCATCATTTATAGTAGGTTTATAGATACAAGTATAGATGTTAATGAATTTTTATAGTAATGACATCATAAGGAGGTTAGGTAATTTGCGGTAGTTATAAAAGCTCGTTCATACTAATTATTATGTATTTTATTTCTTTTTTTTGTACTGGTGTTATTATTGAATATATGATGAACTAAATTACATTTTTGATTTCAGGACCCCTTACAAGCTGCTTCCCCTACTTGCATCCCACTTCCCCGTCCCCTTTTTATCCACGATGTTATAGATTTCCTTTTGGGAGTGTGCATTTTTTTGTGTATTTCAGCACTTTCAATAGTTTGGGTAGGTGTGTAGCCAGATGCAGGGTAGGTGTAGCTTAGAGACTGAACCATCACATAGGGGTAGCCTTTCTTTTGTGATTTTTCTTAATGGTTCAGTGCGGCTATAAGAACAACAGGTGACACCAGACCTGTTGTTCTTCCTTTTTGTGTGTTATCCAGTTTTGTTGATATTATGTGGCAGACCTGAGATAAGGACTCCACAACCGTCTTTCGCCACAGGCACGCGAAATTCTGTTTGTGGATGTGTGATGATGTTCAAGGACTCACACCCCAGGCGAGCTTGGACTTGCTGTCAGCCAGCGCGTGCCACTTGAACATCCTGCGGCAACTTTACGTAGCTCATTCCCCACACACATACATTATAACAAGCTATCAAGTAAGCGAGCTTTGACAAAAAATATGTTTCTCTCTTTTGCATATGTGTTTTTTGCATGCAACTTGGTTTATATCGGTCGGTGGTGTTTCTACTTCTTCTTATTTATACTTTGCTCCAAACATACTTTCCACTACAAACGCATTTTGAACAATGACGTAGTAATTTCTCTTTTCTAGGTAAATTTGCGAAGTACTTTAAGTACAATAGCCCCAAAAATATTATATTTACGACGTCTCTGCGCCAAATTAAACCAATTTGTATAATAAAAAAAAATTTGCCAAATGTAAACAAGAACGAAAATGAATTTTCCTTACGACTTTTAATTAAAATTGCTTAGTAATTAACTTTGTTTACACGTTTAGAACTTATTTACTACCTATCTGTAGCGAAATTCTTTGAAGCAACTTACGTATGAAATGAAACAAGTGCCGAAAAAGCTTCCTTTGTGAAAAAACCTAATGAATTTAAACGTTAAGGAAGTGAAAATAGTTTCCATTGTAAAATAAACTAAATTAAATGTCGTGGATTGTGCAAAATTGTGAAAATTGCGTCCATCGCCGATTGCCCGGCACTTGTTTACATTAGAAATGACAACACAAGTATCTTCTTCTTATTGACGAAATAAAAGTCGCCCTTTCGTCCTCCATGCACCTTCCACAAACGAGATGCTTCACTCACGTACAAGATGTTTACACGGTATAGCCATTCCGTTTAGTTCTTTTTTGGTAGGATCTACGGCATATTTTTTCGCACCAACTATGCAAGGAAATGTAAAACAATCCAAATGAAGGTCCCCGCATAAACTGTACGTTTCGTTTAGGACTCTGGGTGCATTTCTTTATTCATTCCGAATGAGCGGAACGCACCTAATGTGTTTCTTTATTCGTTCGGAATATTCTATTCCTCTAATGTTCCGTGTTTTTTTATTAGCACCGGTGCCTTCAAAACGCGTTCTTTTTGTACCGAAGTTGTTGATCTTACAATATATCTTTTTTTGATGAACCGTGTTACGGTCGCTGGAATATTTCGCCTGATTTGCAAAGAAACATTTATATATAACGAAGATTAAAATGATTTGCCAGCGCCATCTTCCGTGATAAATTGCCCATTCTGAATAAATAAAATTAGTTACGCCCCTCACACATAGATGGCTTCAACCGATTTTTAAAATATTCGTAAAAGTGCAATTTTATCAGGCGCTAAGTTCAAAATTTAACGGCTCTCATTCGAAGTACCGCTCTAAAATCAAGCTGCACACCACCGCAACTATATATGATTGCATGAAAACATCTAACGCGAACCAGTTTGAGCGAGATCAGCTGGATTCTGACAAAGAAGGGAGCAGCGGATTGATGCGAATGTGTGCGTGACTCGCCGGTGAATATTGAGCTGACAAGAATCGAGAAGTGGATTGATAGTTCAGTTTTTGTGGAAGACAGTTGACGGCTCCAAAAAGTTTTGTTTAAAGAAGTGATTATAAGTCCGATTAGTTGAAAAAAAGGAAAAATGTTAACTCTGGGTGGTGTAAGAACGAAGCGTGAGATATTTAGCGCTGAAACTAAAAGTGGACAAGAAGAAAGGATAAAGAAATGATTTGCAGACATCTAAGATAACCTCAATGTGCAACGGGCGTACATCAATTGAACAAAGATTTTATTAATAAAAACAAGGAATTTTAAGCAGTGTTTTGCCTAAGTTAACTTTATTGAACGTAACTTGCAAGGTTTCAGGATTTTTTTTGCTTTCAAGGAAACAATCAAGGTTTTTGGACTTCGTCCGATGACATCTGTTTCAGTGCATGTTGTTGGGTTTTTTTAAATATTTAAATTACATTTTATGAATTAATATTATTTAATATGAATGGTGTAGTCATTTTGCGGGGTACGAATCGTGTAGGGAGACCAAATGAAGTGCTCTAGTTAGGTAAAAGAAGCCCTGATTATATTTCGACCAAAATGGCACTATTACCACGGAACACAAAACAGTCTTACTTGATTTAAAATCCTCTTGAGAAACAAGAGAACGTCCATTAGAAGTAGAAGTTAAATTTTTTTCACCCAAATATAACTTTCGAACAATATCCAGTTTAGAAAACAAGCAAATAAACGATCATTACCTCAAGGCTACTAGGTTAATCGACTTCCAATGCAGTAAGATACGAAAGTATTAACAAAGTGTACCCTAACTTACAATAATTTTACATTCAGTGAAAACTACTTACTGTGAATGACTAAATACGGGTTTTATTGTATTCTAAGCCCTGACGCAATATAGGTTAATAATGGAATCAAACCAATAATCAAGAGCTGTATCTTTTAAGAAAATAATTTTAAGAAATTGTATACCCTGTTGCACAATTAGCCAAGACTCTGAATTCTTGGCGGTACAACAACAACACTACGCGAAACGTAAACAAACGAAAACTTTGCGTGAAATTCATGAAATTTGTATAATCAACACTTGTAATTTATAGACAAGTGCTTATATCATGCAAATTGGATGAATTCAGAGCAATTAAAAGCCTTTATCCGCGAAAATTTACTTTAAATACGCACATTTGACACTTAGAGAAAAGGTGGCAGGATGAACAATGTTTGCAAATTTCTGATGTACCGGTCAGAATTAGCACCTTTATAAACAAAAATATCACTTACCTGCTATATTCCGCTAAAAACTGGCTGAAAGTGCACGTAAGAACGAACTTGGCGAACTTGTAAACCGCGAACACGACTGTCAAATTGACTCAGAAAAGCGCGAAAGGCGCGAATTAATTTGATATCGCGAAAAATAATAAATTTCATAAGCACAATAAGTGCGAATGAGATAGACGTGGGAGCGAGATACAAAAAATTTTAGTTCCACACTGGAAAAAGATCAAAATATGGCGGATGGCAGCCATATTGATGCAATTTAATAATTTCAATTTATATTAATGAATAAATGTAAATTGAGTCACGGATAAAGATTAAAAGGAAACCTAAATTAAGTCTTAAGGTTCTGAAAGTAGTTTTAAAGTTATCCGAGGCCAGCTGTTGCAGAAATTCGCAATTGTTTTGTGGAACTTGTCGAAAAATGGCCGCCCAGAAAGTATAAAAAGGGCGTTCGCATGTGAATCTCTCTCAGTATTTTTTCAGTGGTGATATATGCTAGTCCAAGCATAAACCAAATTTAAGCACATCGAATTATATACCAAAGGTATCAATTCTATATGCAAGTGGTGTAAAAGTGGCGGAAGGAAGTGTTGTGGTTTTCATTATTTGGAGAAGTACCTCTTTGTATTAATTAATTTGAATTAACATTAGTTGTAAGATTTTTTGAATTATAATGGTGAAATTTTAGTATTAAGGTCTATTTTTGCATAAAACTGCATATGCCATATGAAAGCATTTGGTTATATATTCAAAAGGACCATTTAGATTAAGAAGTGAAAAGTGGTTTTTTTTCTTTTTGTGAACTATTCAAAGGAAGAATAATTAATGTCGGGTTGTGTTATTACGTATTACGCATCTTAAGTTAATAAACGTGAAAGTGAATAAAAACCCACGTATTTTAATACCGCTACATAATCCACCATAAGATCTGTTTACTGTTGAATCAAATTATTCAACTACGTAACGTGACAGTGGTATATGCGAAAGCGCCAACAACTGTACATCTTCGTTTTATTTTTCGGTTGTTTCGTAATTTTTGCGCTCATTTTCTTTATCGTTGTGTTTTGAGTTATCTGCTTTCTGGCTCAGGTATGATTTTTCCCACCTGCTCGCTGATTCCAGCTCTGTGGGCAGTCCATTTTTTGGAAAAATTTGGTTCTTTTCTGTGTCAATAGGTAGTTTTTGGATTTGTGGGGCGATCTGTTAACCGATTTATTTTGTCTCCTTCTATGTTCGCAGCGACAACTTTATATCGTTTTTTACATTTTGGTTTACTGTTTTTAGTTGTGGATTTTTGTGCTGTACTTTGTTTTGTGCTGTGCATCTTCATTTACTGCTCCGTTTCTTTGTTGTCTTATTTTTCGCACTTAGTCTTTTTGTTGTTGTGGCACCGTCTTGCTGCTTTTGCTGCTGTGCGTTTTTTACTGGAGCGTTTCTCTCTTTTCATTTTATTTGTTGTGCATTTAGTTATGTTTACTGATATTATTTAGCTTTTGCAGTTTTGTGTCATACGGGTGATAACAGGTTTCCTGCTTATTTGTGTCTCTGTTGACAGCTCTAGGTTGTTGGTCTCTGTCTGTTTCCTCACCTTTCTGTTCACCTTTCCTTGGTTTTCCCATCTTTTTCTTCGCTGCTCTGGCCGGTTTCATTTCTTATTTGCTGTGCGGCTTTTAGTTTTAATCTTTTTAAACCCTTTCTTTCCGTTTCTTTCGTTTCTGTTCTTTATACTTTTTCATTTTGTCCTGTATTCTGAACCTATTATTTCTATTTATTCGGTCTTGTCTTGCTTTTATCTTGTTTTTTACAATTTCGTTAGTTCATTGTCCTCTCTGACTTTTACTTTTTTGACCTTTATTTATTTAATTTTCATTTATTTTTCTCTGTTTCATTTTTGTTTTATTTATTTATTTATTTTTATTTTTTCTTGTCTCTATTTATTTATTTTATTTTATTTCATTTTAACCTGCGTATTATTTATTCGCTGTTTGTCTATTTATTTAATTTTCTCTGTTTCATTCTTATTTTAGTTTTTTTTAACCTACTCGTTTCTTTCGTTGTCTTGTTTTTTCCTGTCTTCTACAATTCGTTAGCTCATTGTCCTCTCTGACTTTTACTTTTTTGACCTTTATTTATTTTATTTCATTTTTACTTGCGTATTATTTATTTTACTGACTTTTACTTTTTTGACCTTTATTTATTTAATTTTCATTTATTTTTCTCTGTTTCATTTTTGTTTTATTTATTTATTTATTTTTATTTTTTCTTGTCTCTATTTCGACCATGGTTGTCTGCGGTTCCTGTTCGGGTGAGATAGTCCTCGATGCTGTTGCTTGCGATGGCGTCTGTGGCCTGACTTTCCATGAGGACTGCTTGAAGCGCAGTACCCGATCCTCGCGCCCCTCGACATGTAGTGAATGCTGTGACATCAAACCGTGCCATGTGTTGAGGCTTGTCAGGAGCATGATGGAGGCCCTATCTGGCGACTTGTATCTTCTCGCTGACAAGGTTGGATCCTTCGCGAATCGCTGGGGGAGCTTGGAAATTCTGTCTGATGACGCTACCTCTCTGGCGGATAGATTGATTGGATCTGTGGACTCTATCGTGTCCAATTCGGGTGTTCTTTTGGAGAAGTCGCATGAGATTTCCTCCCGGATCTCGTTATTGTCGGGTTCTCTGGACGAGGTGCACGCGGCGATTGCGAGTCTCAGCCCCTCCCCTGTTCCCCTTGCGAGTACCTCTTCCATCATCCCAATATTTGAGGATATTCGTCGCGGGGTCAAACAGGTGAAGTGTGATCTCGGTGCTTGGTCCTCGGTCGTTTCTGCCAACTCCGAGCTGCTGGGTTCCCTTGCCTCTGATGTTAAGTCATTATCTACGCGGTTCTTGATCCCTCCTAATCCCTCTCCCCCGGACGCGTCATGCATTGGTCCTCAGCACACCTCACCTTCCCATTAGTTGCCCTTCCCCTGCAGTCGTGTGTGCCGCCCCTTCACTTGTTATTCCTGAGCTGCACGGAGTTGTTTCCGACGGTCTGATGCCTGACCCTGTTCACCTTGAAGACTGCACCGCACCCACACTAAGCCGTACCGGACGCCAGCCTTCTAATATTTCTCGGGCATCCCGTAGGCGTAAGCATCGCAACGGTGCCCCCACTGGTCCGCCTGCTGTTGCTGTTGTCGTAGAGTCTCAAAACATGGTCCCCTCTCATCATTCGGGGGTGAGTGGCCTTCCATTTTCTCAGTCTGAGGTTCTTGTTGACCCCGCCATGCTATCTGAACCTCTGAACAACGGCCCCATGAATCGCTTGCGCCGGCTGGAGTGGGCGACTGTCCACCTTCTCGTCCTGCTGTCACCGCACTTAGACCAGCACAGCGGCCTAAATGCATTTTTGTATCCAAGGTCCACCGGGATACTCTTGAGGGCGATATTATCAACCATATCTCTCTTCAGGCGGGCGTTCCTTGTGATATGATCGCCTGTAGACGAATCAGTCCTGCCCACGGCCGGTCATACACGGCCTCCTTCAAGGTGTTTGTCCAGAGAGCGCCTTCCTGGCGGTTATCTCTCCAAATATATGGCCCTCCGGTGCTATCGTTCGTGAGTTCATTCCGAAGGCCCGTGCGGCTCCGACTTCGCAGCCAAAAAACTTGCCAGCCGGGTCTCCTTCCATTATGCTAACGTGACCGGGTTGCGCTCTAAAACCGCGCAGCTTTTCTCCTCCTCCTTTGCGTCCAATGCTGACATTATCTGCCTGACTGAGACCTGGCTGTGTGCCGGAATTTCTGACTCTGAATTGTTCGGCCCCGTGTTCACCTGTTGGTGGTGGAGTTCTGTGCGCGGTTAGGGGGGGTCTCTCGTGCTCGGTCGTGGACATTTCAGCCTCCCGCGATCTCGAGCTCTTATGTGTGTGTGGTTCTAAAATTTCCCACCAGAAGCTTATTTGTTCTAACTGCATATGTTCCCTCTTGTTCACCCCCCACTGTGTATGAGCTGCTTGCGGCGTCTGTCGACAGTTTGTCAGACTCCATGCTTCCCTCGGACGACCTTGTACTCTGTGGCGACTTTAATTTGTCCTGCATTGGTTGGGTACATTCTCCTGACGCTGATGGTCTCTTACCCTCGTTCACGTCTGCTCCTCAATTTGCTTTATCCTTTCTGGACTCTGTAGCCGCTTCTAACCTGGCTCAATGCTGTGACATTACTAATGATTCGGGCAGATTTCTGGACCTTGTGTTCTCGTCTGACCCTGATTGTACGACTGTTATGAGATACCTGACCCCCTTGGTTCCTGAATCAAGTCACCACCCCGCGCTTCTCATTGTCATGTGTTTCGACACCGCTGACACGTCTCCCTCCCTATTCGGTGAACTCTACTTTAACTTTAAACGGAGCAGTGTGATGTTGACCTGGCTGTGAGCGCTTTTTACGATGTCCTTTACGATTGTTTTACCCGATTTGTCCCCATCGGCACTTCTCGATCGGGTTCATCCCATTTGTTTCGTCCCTGGCTCGACGGTACCTCACGACATCTGAGGAACTTAAAGAGCAAAGCTTGGAAGAGGTTTTGTGCTTATGGATGCCACGACGACTACTTGGTTTATTCTGATCTCTGCCAGCGTTTCTCCGCTCGGATACAGGACTCCTACGCTGAGTACTTGTCTAACATGAGAACCACACTGCGTTACGATCGTAAACAGTTCTGGAGGTACATCAATTCGAAACGTAATTGTGACGCGTATCCTTCCTCTTTAAGGTACCATGACTGTGAGAGCGATGACTCGTTTACAATTGCTAATTTCCTCGCGGAATTTTTCCGAACTTCTTTCTGTGATTCCACCTGTGATATTTCCACCTCTGACTTCGACCACTTGACGCGGCTTCCGCCTACTTCCCTTGAGTCTAAGGACTTAGTATTTGACGACGCATGTGTTGCTGAACATCTATCTAATTTGGCAGACGGCTTCTCGAGTGGTCCCGATGGTATTCCCGCTTGCTTCTTGAAGAAATGCCAACTACCTCTAGCTGGTGTCCTCTGTTATCTGTTCAATTTATCCTTGCGTTCTGGTAGCTTCCCCAAACTTTGGAAGACTTCGGTTTTGATCCCGCTCCATAAGAAAGGAAGCAAATCTGACGTTTCCAACTATCGACCGATTGCCAGCCTGTGCCATACTGCGAAGGTCTTTGAGTCTCTCGTCAGCGACATACTCCGATTTCACTGCAGTCCGTTTTTGCGGTCTTTCCAGCACGGCTTCCTTAAAGGTAAATCGACGACTACAAACCTTCTTGAATTCGTTAACCATTCTCTGCCGACCATCGAAGCGGGGAAGCAGGTGGACTGCGTGTTTACAGATTTTAGTAAGGCCTTCGATAGGATTGACCATAGAATCCTAATCCATAAACTGTCTATTCTTGGGTTTCCTCGTGGCTTCGTGGATTGGCTGTCCTCTTACCTGTCTGGTCGTACACAGCGGGTCCTATTCCGTGGTGCTCTTTCCAACCAAATCATTGTCACCTCCGGAGGGCCTCAGGGTAGTATTCTTGGCCCCCTCCTGTTCATCATATATATTAATGATGTTTCGCTTCTGCTATCCCATAGTAAAATTTTGTGTTATGCAGATGATGCCAAGATTTTTCGCACTGTTACCCGCGAAATGGACTGTGGCCTCCTGAACTCTGACTTGGCTTCGTTCTGTGATTGGTGTTCACGCAACCGCCTTCCGTTAAACACAGATAAGTGCACTGTTATGACCTTTTCCCGTAGAAGATCTCCTTTCCTCTTCGACTACACTGTCGATGGTGTTGTCTTGGGTAGGGTGAACAGGATGAAGGACTTGGGCGTGGTCCTTGACTGTCGTCTTTCTTTCGAGGATCATGTGGACTCGATCGTTGCTAAGGCTAGTTCGATGTTGGGTTTTGTTAAAAGATGGTCTAAGGAGCTTGATGATCCCTACTTAACCAAACTACTATACTGCACCTTCGTTAGGCCATTTTTGGAATACGCTAGCCCTGTGTGATCCCCCTACTTTGCCGTGCACGTCAACCGCGTCGAGGCAGTGCAGCGTAGATTCCTTAGGTTTGCTCTCCGCGTACTTCCCTGGATTAATCCTTTCCTTCTTTCCTCTTACACCGACCGTTTGTGCCTGATTTCTCTCGACTCCCTCGAAAAGAGGCGCAATATTGCCGAAATAGTATTTTTGTTTGATATATTGCAGGGAACGATAAACTCACCCGAACTACTGGAGGCGGTTAACATCTCGATCCCGCAGCGCTCCTTAAGAAATCGAGAGTTCCTGTACGTCCCTGGTCATCGAACTCTTTATGGGATGCACGAACCCATCACGTCGATGTCTCGCCTCTTCAATCAACATTTTACCAACTTCGACATGGACTTCTCTAGGCTGCGGCTGAAGGGCTTACTCAGGCAGTGCCTAAGCTGATGTGGGTGATTTGAACTCTGTTGTTGCTGCCCCACGTGTATTTTTAGTTTTAGTTTAATAATTTATATATATATATATATACTGCTGTAATAGTCATTTGTGATGAATCTGTACTGAACAAATAAACGTAAGAGGAGGGCAAGAATACTGTTAACTACCAGAGCTTAAATACTAGATGTCTTTAATGACTTGAAGCTCAGCTCCAGTTCTTCCGCAGCAAATCCACAAAAAATGGTCGTCCCTTGAGTTTCGTCGTGAATAAGTCCGAACTACTTAATATGACTGTTAAAAGTGTTAAAAAGGTGATCGAATAAACTCTTTTCAGTATCATAAATCCCAAATTTTGTTAATTTAATTATAATGTAGTTACGGACACAAAATGCAAATATCAATTCACTGAACGCAGACTTAAAATATATCCTTTTTAATTAAATTTCGGTTTTGTTAGTGAACAAAAGTTTGGGATAACTCGAACTTACGTCTAAGATTCGTTAAACAGAATTAGATTTTGATTATGAAAATTGACTGTTCCGGAATGATTTATTTTGAACAATTTAAAGTGTTCCCACAAATGAGACGATTGAGTTATGAGAGATGATAAAACTATTGCAATTGGAAAAGTGTTTAAAGGTGATCGAATAAACTCTTTTCAGTATCAGAAACTCTAATTTTCGGTAATTTAGGTACTACACTCGGAATAATATAAATATCGACTCTAATGAAATTATTAAATAAAAATAAAACTATTGTAATTAGAAAAGTGTTAAGAGTGATCGGATAAACTCTTTTAAGTATCATAAATCAGGATTTTCGTTAATTTAGATATTATACTTGGAATACTGTAAATATGGACACTAAATCCTAATATTATTTCACTAAACGTACTAAAGAAAAGTCTAAATATGGCTTATGTATACTGATAGTTTGGGTAAATTATTTTTGATTTTCATAAAATATAATTGTTTAGGCTTACTGCATCATTGTTACATGATTGAGATTTGTTGACTTGAATCAGCACAAATTAGTAAAGACAAAAATTCTGATCTGTATTCAAAGCTCTCCATAATTTTCTAGTTAGAACCATTTATTGAGATTGTTGGAAAAGAAACCAACAATGCGCATTATTAGAGTCCTAGAAATGTTTGTATACTGTTATAGATAGATAGACATATGGATGCTTCTTTTGAATTTTAACATAAATCATATAGATCATTAGGTTGGGTTTGCATATATGTATCTTAGTTGGATAAATATATATATTATAAAATTTTTTTTGTACATAAGTTTTGGTGTATAAATTTTTCCTTTTTTCTTTTTGCCAGTTCGTCCGAGCCGTATTGCAAAGGGGTAAATAGACCCTAGCCTTCGGCTAGTTAGCCGTGTGCCCTCCTCCTCGGTTTTTTTTAATAAAATAAAAACTTTTTGTTCCTCTGCTGTCTAGTTCGGTGTTTGATTTAGTTGGATTAACATCCAGTTTTGGGTTGGCGTCCAGCAGCTAAAGAAAATCTAACCCTTTGCTGCTGCTGCTGAAGAAGAGCCAAAGGGATTTAGATTTTCTTTATTAGAAACGCCGCTCTTGTCAAGAAAATTATATTTCTTACTCTGCTCGAGTTTTGAACAATTTGTTTTGAATTTTTTCGTTAATTTCACTCGGGTGAAGTGATTTTCTGTACATTATTTGTACCTTTTCTAGAATTATTGCCGTCGTATAAAACCTTCCAGCCTTTTATTGGACTGCCTGAACGGTGATATGAGGCGTATGTTTGACGACCTCTAGGTGCTGGATATGAGCGACGTGAACTACTAGCGAACGCTGACTGTCCGAAACGGCTCGGCTGATCGCTTTCATAGTGATCGAATGGATTGGTTACACTAACAGGATTTGGTGGCATTGACTGAGAAAACCGAGGCGTAAAGTGAATGTCTTGAGAAGGTGCTATCCTCAAAGAATGTATAGCTCTAGCAACTTCTTGACGGACTAAATCCGCAATCTGCAACTGTAGCCAATTCAACAGGGCCGAAGTTAGATGGGGGTTTCCTGGGTCTGAACTAGGTAGACCTACTTGCGGCGAACGTTCCCGACGAAATTCGACTGCATGATTGGCTGCGTTGGAAGTTGCAGAGGGAACTGGGCGTGATAATGCTCCTAGAGCTGACGGATTGGTTGCTGCTGGTTTGTTATTACTACGGGTGTTATATGGCTTCTATTATCATGCGATGACAACCATCCTTGAATACATGGCCGGTGGAAAATGTGTCCACACTTTGTATCGACGGGATCTGTATCGGGAGACAGGTTTCCATCCATGCAAATCGTGCATGGCTTTGCCGCAATCACCCCAGACGCGGCACCTGGTGGTGATCTTGTGATAAACATGATGATGTGCGTGCAAAATTGAGATATACAACACAACAAACAAAAAACGGCTCAGCGGATGAAAGTTAGCTAACGTACCGCGTCAAAATCTGAAGACAAGTTCAAGTCAAAATCTGGGAATAAGTTTAAGTCAGAACCTGAAAATAAGCTTGAGACAAAATCTGAAAATAGATTCGAGTTAAAATCTGAAACAAAAAAAAACGAAATCTAGAGCAAGTTAAATTTCGCAAATAAAAGATACCAATAGATCAACAGAACTCTCTCTCTCGACGGCGCTCCCTCTCTTGTCCCAGGGATGGCCACCCTACTGAGTGGTCCACTCTCCTCAGTAAGTCTGATAACGCAAACCGGGGAAACAAGGATGAGGACACCTGTCATTACCCAATGAATGAAAGACAGCAGGTCTCCGAGTCAGCTGGTTGGCTAGAAAAATCCAGCCATCGACCTTCTTCGAAGACGTGATGCATTTCATCCATCCATCCATCCATTCCATCAGGCGACGCAGTCGTGCCGCCTGAGGGAAAAGGATACAAAAAGGATTGGATAAAATTTCAATAAAAATAAAAAAACGACTTTTGAAAGAAAACCAAGAAAAAAAATTAAAAAATTCTGAAAGGGAAAGGAAAGGAAGGAAACCCTAAGAGTGTCGGACAGAGCCTCTCCAACACAGATAGCTGGCGATCGCCTGCTATAAATCTGCTATTCTTGGAAAGTCTCTGCCGACGTATTTGGACCTTGACCATCCCGAAAACTAATCTCGCGTAGGCTCAGGTTCCGAGTTCCTGCGCGTTGGGCGCCATCTCTTGTTGCGCTCTGGGACCAACACTGCCGCTGGATGACTGCCCAAGGCAGGCTATGACTCTGGATGACATCAACTGTAAATCAGTTGATGTCAGACAGGATCGTGGCCTCCGCTGGACATTCATCTGTCAGCAGATGCTTGAGCAGGACGGGGGATAGCATGCTGGTAGGCTAGCGGCTGCGGTAGAGAAGAGGGGGGGGGGGTCCACGGGGAATGCCACCCTGCTCCTGGTCGCGCAACAACAGAAAACAAAGAACATGCCGAAGGATAAAGAATAGGTGGGACGAAACGAAACCGAAAAAAACTTTTAAAGGAAAAAAATACTAAATGAAAATCGCCGAAAACCCTTAAGCAAGAAAAAAAACCGAACGAACAAAAACTAAATCTGTAAAAGAAAGAAAAGAAACAGGATTAGGAAGGATTTCAGCAGGCGCTGTCAACTTACCGGCTTTCGCTGAGGGGGGAGTCTGGTGTTATGACTCCCTGTTTTACTGGTCCATGCCCCATCCACCCATGTAATGTATATATTGTATTCCACGACTGGAAATGTGGAATGTGAGAGCTCCACACCTGAGATACTAAAAGCGGCCTAGCTCAACTAGTGGAACATAAGATATCCTCCCGACTCCACATTCCACTCCTAATTTCTCCTTAAGAGACCTTCTGATTACGCTTGGCCCTTGGGCCCATTAACATACCCTTTTCGTTTTTCTTTTCGGCCCCAAGTGCTTCCTTTGTCTTAACGACTAGAGAACTATTTTTGTGCAACTGCTCACAACCATCCAAGAGATGTCGTCCTTAACGGACCGTGCCTCACCGCTCTCGTCTAATTCTCCGCTTCACCACCGGATCTGTATAGTCTTTACGACCGGCTAGCTCAGATAAAGCATGAGACTGTGGATGGGTCGCGCCACACTTTGGGTGCCTGGCAAAGCTACGAGAGGGTGCCTAGAGTGACCTGTGTCTCTCTCATTAGGAGCACGAAAGGAACTCAGGCTCACTCTCGCTAACGGAGCCAGATAATCAAGTGTAAGCGACCTTTTCAGCCTCCTCTGCTCTCGCACGCTCAGCAGCCAGCGCTGTCCTGTTATGGTCGCTGGAATATTTCGCCTGATCTGCAATGAAACATTTATATATTTTTATGCAAACGAGGATTATAATTATTTGCCAACGCCATCTTCCGCGATAAATTGCTCACTCGGAATGTCAAGTTCACTCTGAATAAATAAAATTAGTTACCGCACTCACACATAGATGGCTTCAACCGATTTTTAAAATATTCGTAAAAGTGCAATTTCATCAGGCGCTAAGTTCAAAATTTAACGGCTCTCATTCGAAGCACCGCTCTAAAATCAAGCTGCACATCACCAACTATATATGATTGCATGAAAACATCTGACGCGAACCAGTTTGAGCGAGATCAGCTGGATTCTGACAAAGAAGGGAGCAGCGGATTGATGCGAATGTGTGCGTCACTCGCCGGTGAATATTGAGCTGACAAGAATCGAGAAGTGGATTGATAGTTCAGTTTTTGAGGAAGACAGTTGACGGCACCAAAAAGTTTTGTTTAAAGAAGTGATTATAAGTCCAATTAGTTGAAAAAAAAGAAAAATTTTAACTCTGAGTTGTGTAAGAACAAAGCGTGAGATATGTAGCGCTGAAACTAAAAGTGGAAAAGAAGAAAGGATAAAGAAATGAGTTGCAGACATCTAAGATAACCTCAACGTGCAACGGGCGTACATCAATTGAACAAAGATTTTATTAACAAAAACAAGGAATTTTAAGCAGTGTTTTGCCTAAGTTAACTTTATTGAACGTAACTTGCAAGGTTTCAGGTTTTTTTTTTGCTTTCAAGGAAACAATCAAGGTTTTTGGACATCGTCCGATGACATTTGTTTCAGTGCATGTTGTTGGGCTTTTTAAATATTTAAATTACATTTTATGAATTAATATTATTTAATATGAATGGTGTAGTCATTTTGCGGGGTACGAATCGTGTAGGGAGACCAAATGAAGTACTCTAGTTAGGTAAAAGTAGCCCTGATTATATTTCGACCAAAATGGCACTATTACCACGGAACACAAAACATTCTTACTTGATTTAAAAACCTCCTGAGAAACAAGAGAACGTCCATTAGAAGTAGAAGTTAAATTTTTTTCACCCAAAAATAATTTTGAACAATATCTAGATTAGGAAACAAACAAGTGAACGATCATTACCTCAAGGCTACTAGGTTAATCGACTTCCAATGCAGTAAGATACGAAAGTATTAACAAGGGAAGTTTGAGTTGAACTACTGACGGGGACAGACGTGCCGCCGTGTCTTGCCCCCAAAAAAATAAACTTTAAATTCGGTCGCGAAAGCGCGATTTTAAGTTAAAAATATTTAAAGTGCTGGTGCCATCTTCGCCGGGGTGAGGGGCTTTTATGCTCTATTTAAAAGCACAGTCTGGTGAGTCCGTTCCGATTTGTATCTATTTGCTTCCATCCAACATTCAATGTAGTACAATCGTGCTGCATTGAATGCGTTTAACGGGTCTCCACTGCTGAGCATTTGGCTGCCTGTGTCGAGATCAAAGTTCAGCACAGCAGGCATAACACTGCTGCTGGCATTGTTCTCACAGAGGCGGCTTTGCTTCGCATTTGTGGATCCCGTTCGTCAGTCCTTGTGTTTGTGTACGTTTTTGTTTTGTTTTGTTTTGGGCAAATTAAGACCGGGAGTATGCAAAAATTTTTATTTAATTTTTGCAACATTCGTGGCTTGAAAAGTAACCATTTTTCGGTTTACTGCCACTTGATCGCGGAAAATCCGGCTGTTTTTGCACTAAGCGAAACCAAGGTTGTTTCCGATTCTGATATTAATCAGTATCACATCCCTGGTTATCACTTAGTGCCACTCTTCTCTCCTCAGAGGGGAATCGCGGTTTATGTTAGAAAAGATGTGCCATTCTCCCTTCTCCCTCAATTTTCTTCTACTAATCCAGAATTTAATTATGTCTGGATTAGATTTAAACTCTATCGGCACATCATTCATTTTTGTTTTTTATACCGCAGCCCGAATATGTCTGATACTGACACTGTGTGTTCCTTTGATAAGTTGTCCTCCGATATCGATAAGATTTTGGAAATATCCCCCTCTTCTGAAATCGTTCTTGCTGGCGATTTCAACGTCCACAACACACAGTGGCTCAGGCATTCTTCTACCACAAGCCCGTCTGGAAGACACGTCGAGTTATTTAGTGAGTCTTTTAATTTACAGCAACTGGTTGAGTGTCCGACTCGTGTTCCTGATACTTTAGGGCACAACGCGCATCTTTTAGATCTATTTCTAACATCGCATTCAGAAAAATACTCTGTTTCGGTGACGTCTCCCTTGGGTAATTCGGACCATTGTCTAATCTCCGCCCAATTCTCCATCTCCTCTCTGACAACCACTAACCTAAATTCCACCAAAAGATTAGTGTGGCATTATAAAAATGCTGATTGGGCGGGACTTAATAAGTATCTCAGAGAGCTGGATTGGTCCGATTGCTTTTCTGTGAGAGACGTTAACAAATGCACCGATTATATCTTAAACATCCTTTGGTTTGGAATGCATCGCTTTATTCCTCATAGCTTCAAGAACATCAAACCAACTAACACCAATTGGTTCAATAATGACTGTTTCGCAGCCATTAAAAATAAGGAAGCAGCTTTCCAGGCATATAAATTGTGCCCTTCACAGGAATTGAGACGTATCTATAGAGATGCGCGGAATATTTGCAATTCAGCAATTAGTCGGGCAAAGTTCAATTTCGACCAGAACATCAGACGGAAGGTTTTTTCTACCCAAAAGGGTAGTAAGGGTTTCTGGTCTCTAGTAAAAACCGTAAAGAACAATTTCACCTGTTCGTCAACACCACCACTCATTTATAATGGGAATGTTTTTACTGACTCATTGGACAAGGCCAACCTGTTTGCTGCTAATTCATACTTACCACCTTCATCGCAGCCACTTCCATCTCCATCACAATGTACTAGTAGGCAAAAGACGCTACACTTTCGCACTCGCGAAGTTTTTAGAGTACTTTCAAAACTCGACGTGTCCAAAGCTACTGGCCCTGATGGTTTCTCGCCCCTTGTTTTAAAATGCTGCGCCTCTGCTTTGGCTAAACCTCTGCGCAAACTTTTTCACCTGTCATATTCAACAGGAATGTTTCCAAGTGTATGGAAACTTGCTCATGTCCAGCCGATACTTAAAAAAGGAGAGGCATGCGACCCCTCTAACTACAGACCAATTGCACTAACCTCGATCATATCTAAAGTTTTTGAATCACTCATCAACTCTCAGTTGTTGAAATATCTAGAAAACAACCATCTTATCAACGATTGCCAGTACGGTTTCCGCACTGGCCGCTCAACCGGAGACTTACTAACGGCTCTAACGGAACGTTGGAATCATTGTCTTCATAATTTTGGTGAGTCTGAAATCGTCGCTCTTGATATTTCAAAGGCTTTTGATAGAGTCTGGCATGCTGCCCTTTTAGCCAAACTTCAAACATTTGGTCTGCACCCTACCCTCGTTAAATGGATAGAGAGTTTTTTGTCAGGCCGTTCAATTCGTGTAGTAATTGACGGAGTTACATCTGATTCCTACGAAATAAATGCCGGTGTACCTCAGGGTTCAGTTCTTTCACCAACCTTATTTCTTCTTTTTATTAATGATCTCTTATCCCTTACTCTCAATCCTATTCATAGTTTCGCCGACGACAGCACCCTTGATTTCGCGTACTCATTTGATTCTGTTATGAACTCACGTGGAAATGCTACAGAAGCCAATCGGGAACGCATGTTTAGATCATTAAACAACGACATTTCCAAGGTCCTTGCTTGGGGCAGAGCAAATCGTGTTACGTTTAATGCATCCAAAACCCAATGCTGTTTAATGTCCCTTAAAAAACGCCCAGTTCACCCCCAACCCATTTCAGTCGACGGAGTGAATATACCCAATTCACCCTCCCTTAACATCTTGGGTATCGAGATATCCAGCAATCTTAGCTGGACTGATCATATATTTGCAATCGCTAAAAATGCGATGAAATGTTTGGGTTTTCTACAGAGATGTAAGAAATATTTCACCCCACCTGACTTAGCGCTGATCTACAAGTCCCACATTAGGCCTAGACTTGAATATAATTCCCATATTTGGGCAGGGGCCGGACACACCGCACTGTCCGCGTTAGACAAAGTTCAGCGTAAAGCTGTTAAGCTTATTGGCGATCCCTCAATCTCTGAGGGTCTTGACTCTCTGGAGCATCGACGGAATGTCGGTTGTCTCTCACTCTTCTATCGTTATTTCCATGGCCGTTGTTCTAACGAAATTGCTAGCCTGATTCCTTGTAGACTCATGACAACGCGCGATACAAGATCAACAAGTCGCTCCCACCCCTATACTCTCCAGGTCAAATTTGGACGTACCGTAAAGTTTCGGGAATCTTTTCTAAGCAGAACAACACGAATCTGGAACAGTTTACCATCTTCTGTTTTTCCCTCGTCTTATCAGCCTGAAACTTTCAAACGGGGCGTACATCGACACCTCCTTCACCCAAACTCCTAACCCATTTCATCCTTAATTCCTTTCCTGCCAAGGCTGTGCTTAAGCATCATAGGGCATCCCCTGAGCTTTGGCATCATCATATATAAAAAAAAAAAAAAAACAAAGTGTACCCTAACATACAAGAATTCAACATTCAGTGAAAACTACTTACTGTGGATGACTAAATACGGGTTTTATTGTATTCTAAGTCCTGACGCAGTTGAATTACACAGTCCATCGCAAATAGGTTAATAATGGAATCAAACCAATATTCAAGAGCTGTATTCCACATCTAGAATATCTTAAGTGGTATATGCGAAAGCGTCCTTATTGAACGTAAGAGGAGAACAAGGATAATGTTAACTACCAGAGCTTAAATACTAGATTTCTTTAATGACTTGAAGCTTAGCTCCAGTTGTTCCGCAACAAATTGTTGTGGTCGTTATGTAGCGATACATCCAGTGGTCCCGTATCACCTGACCACTGGATCAAGTTATGCGCGGGGAACGTCTTTAGCCCGTTGAGATAGTGCTGAATTCGGCTATATGAGCCGAATCCCTGCACTAGGTTAATTTCAGGATGCCATGCCCTTGTTTTTTACGAAACCCCGTCTCGGCTCCAAACCGCATTAACATCCATAAGATCCGGCTCCTATAGCCGAATCCAAGACCAAGACCAATAATTTTCTCACCTAGAAACACCTGAAAATTTAAAAATAAAATACCTACGGATATAAAAAGGGCATAATCGAAGGCAGCATAAAAAAAATCTCTTTTAAAAGACACCTGAAGCTCTGAAATTGCGGTACGGAGAGCCGAGAAAATAATTTAAAATTATTAAATTATTTTCATAAAATTCCGCGGCTCCATTACAAAAATTGCTTAAAATCGTCGAAATTGTTACATTCTAATAAGAATGTAACAGCTGCATAACAGCACCAAAATTTAAACCCCGCCTACCTACGGTTCAAGTAACGCGACAAACCAGAAAAATCCGCAGCCGCCTGTAAAAAGAATAGACAAATTCAGCCAAAAACGGCCTGAATGCAAAAAGAATTCTAAAAATAGAATTCTTTTCACGTCAAAGCAGCAAAATTGCAACAGATTTGCAACAAAAAGTGACCATCTGGCGTAAATGGAAAAGAGCAAAACCGTTTACGCAGCAATATCGTATGAAAGTTGGATATGGGAGCAGCAGGATGGCACGTGAGTGTGTGTGTCGTCTGCCGGCAACAAGTACTGATTTGGGCGGTGAACGGAGTGGACTGGGTTGACTTTCTAAGCGTGCGGTAATTGAAAGACGATTTTTGGTGATTCTTGAGTTTTAGAGTGCCGATAAAGGAATTCTGAGTGAAAAGGAAAACAAAATGAAGTGTCGTCGAATAAAAGTTTTATAAATATAAAGGATTACAAATACGCTTAATGAAAAATTTATTAAACTAAGTGCCGTCGTATAAAATAAGAAAGCTAAAGACTTAACAACAACTCAAAGAATTACAAAGAAACTGAGTGAAAACAAACGAAATTTAAATTAATTGACATCGAAAAAAAAACAGTGAGAAGGAAAACTAATGAAACATCCACAACAAAAAGGAGATTCGGGAGAGTAGTACATCACTTCACTTATAAATTTCCGAGGACAACGCGGGATCTTCGACGATGTAGTCGGTCCGGAACTTAGAGAGCGTGTTATCTATAAGAATTCTCAGGAATTATCGTAATTCTGTTGCTAATTGATTAAATATTTGTCGGTTTACGTACCAAAAAGGATTTGGTTCACAACTGAATATTATTGTATCTCACGAACGTCGTTGCCTTATCCCTCTGCGAAAATTGCGCAATTTTCAGGACAGCGTGACCCAATTCTTCATATATTTATTGTCTGATTCGATAACGCTTTGCCGTATTAGTTTTTCAGGAATCGGTTAACCCCGACTGCCCTATTCATTTTGATTATTGTTAATACGAATGCATAGTTCATAAATTTTTTTGTTAATAGGAAATTATAATAATGTTAGATTAACTTTGAAGATTATTTAAAGATGTTGATCCATTCAAATCCTTTTAGGAAATTTTTTTTGTAGTTTACTGGTAGACTTGTAGTCACTGAGCCATAGGGATTCGCCTTTACTAGCTAGCTTTAGGTGGTTAAATAGAATTCCAGCCACTTGCCTAATATATAACTAAAACTGAGGATGTATTATTTGGTTTAAACTGTAGATAAATCTTTCTCAGATTTTTTTCTTTTAATAAAATGAATATTATAAGGGCTTAATTTAATCTTTTAAATTTCTCCTCTCTCTCTCCTCGGCGTCCTTCCTTAGGGCGGTCATGTCATCGCTGCGTCGGTGGGCGGGGTCCTCACGATGAGGTGAGTGGCCCTCTCTCTCTCTTCTTTTTTCAGGTTGTAGGGCATCTAGTCGACATCAGCCCCCTAGATGCATAGGGTGGTTGGTGCATGGGCCAATGAAAAGGGAGTCATAACATCAGACTCCCCCAACGAAAGCCGGTAAGTCTGGCAACGCCTGCCTGCATCCTTCTTCCTCCTGTTTTGGTTTTGGTTTTATTCTTCCAGTTTTTTTCTTTTTTTTCAAATTTGAAAATTTCCTTCGGGTTTTTCCAGAGTTTTCGCGGTTTTTTTTCTTTCCTTCCCCTTTTTCTTTTTTTTCTCTTCAAATTTTTTTTCGGTTCGTCACTCCCTTTCCCATCCTCCGACCGCGGGCGGAGGTGGCATCCTTTTTTTGAACCCCCCCTCTCTATCGCAAAGCTAGCGATGCCAGCATGCCATCCTCCATCTCTGTCCAAGCATCTGCTGACAGATGAGTGTCCAGCAGAGGCCGTGATCCAGGCTGACATCAGCTGACTTGTAAGCCAAGCGTCTAGGGGAAGTCTTGACTTGCATTAAAATTTTGAAATTGCAAAAAACAGAAATGATTTGGATTCATACTTTCTATTACACATCCCAAAGTTTACACTTTAAATTTTAAAGAATGGTCTTGCTACCTATTCTAACCTACGATTCTACCACTACTAATTCCTAGCTACCTGCAATTTTCTCTTATTTTCTAGCCGAAATTTAGATGTGAATACAATTAAGTTAAATCTATCCATAACTTACTTATTTTCCTGCTCCTTAGTCATACATTTTTATAATTAATTTTATTTAATTTTACCTCTGCCCACCCGCTGCCACGTGATTGATGTTTGATGTGGATTTTCGTATGATGTCAATTTTTGTTTTTGAAACCAACTCAGGACTCATAGGCCGTTTGAAATCTTGAAATTTTCGCTAGTTATTTGATTTCAATTACCCAAAATTTAATTTCGTTCACACCTTGAAATTTTCCTGCTGCTGTTCTGGAAATTGGCACTTTCTTCACTCGCTTTTCTTTGGGGATTCACAACAGCTGAATTATTTTACCGAAATGAAATTGACGGTCACTCCGTTTACTCGGAATTCACCACCGGTTGAATTAAATTATTCAAATTAAATTTGACGGTCACTCGGATTCTTATTCTTCGTCCGGACTCTTCCACGATTTCAATGAAAAAGATGGATTCTCTCTTTCGCATCTCTGCTTCCGTTTGGGCCATGTACGTAATTTTTATGGATAATTTCTCATTATTAACAATATAGGGTCAGATAGTTATGCTGACATTTGTAAGGGTTTGGGCAGCGTTCGACAGTTGGTGGGCATAATACAATTTAATTTTCTAATAATATTTGCTTTCAAACTCTATAGTTGAAATTTTATAATTAATATAATATGATAATTCATTTCCTAGATTTTACATAACTAATTGTCTAATTTTACTTTCTCATAACCCAATTTAGGTGACCTTAACATTTGTTTAATTTTATTTCTAAATTCATTTTAAGTTGTACTATTCTACCTTTCTTACTTTATTAAAATTAACTCTCTCATACATGACATTTTTTATGTTGATATATGTATTTATGAGGGAGAATCTGAGCAACTTTGGGACTTATTATTTGATTATTTAAAATTTAATGGAGGACATTTTAATTGATAAGGAATGTAACCAATTAAACTGAAGCAATTTGTTAGAGTGATGTTAAGTAATACCAGGAAACAGCTCGTCAACCCATTGCGTGTAATGCGTGTCATTACATTTCTCTCCGTTCGTGGGTAAAAAAAAATTTATGATGGAACATGAAATTTTTTTTTTCTATCAAACATTCAAACAATTTACTACGTCTTCATGATACTATTGTATGAACTGAAGAATTAAGGCAATAGCAAGTAGTGCGTTTTAGGTTTATCCCAACATAATTATCAACTGAATATACTGTGCAAGTGTTGAGCCTTGATTCTTGGTCTCAATATGAATTAATATCGTTTACTAAAATACTAACCGGCTATAAAATGGACTATAAGGTTTAAGTTAATTAGGCGCTATTGTGCGGAATTTTAAATTGTCTTGTTCTATGGGATATATACATATATTTTATTAGTTTAGCTGCTTTTACTTTTAGAATGATGAGCTTGCGAAAGCTGAACTTATTCTGGTTTTCGATGATGAGCGACATACGTACGCTGAACTCAACGAGGTGAGATAAGTTTCGAAGGAAGTACGAGGACTAGCCTGTACTTGTCCTACTTATTTCAAATGGAATAACATTATTATTCGATTACTTAATACGTTGCCATTTCTCGCATCTGTTAGAAAGAAATCGTGACTTGACAGACCTCAACAAGGAACATGAATTAAATTTTATATTTATATAAAAAACTTCCTTTAATTCATATGCCCTAACAAAAAAAAATGCTTATCTCTGGAATTCACTTGAAATCATTCTAATCCTAATTTATACATTTATACTTAATTTAACTTATGCGCGTTTCATATCTTTTATGTGCCACCAGCCTATATCATTTCCTAATTCATCATTTAGACGGTACACCAGTTCAGATTTCTTGTCTGCTACAATGCATTTAATAAATTTCGGTGCTAGCTTAGAGGAGAAGTTTTTCGTCGCATCGGACACAACGTAATTGCGTTTGTAGACTGTATCCCCTATACTAAAACTAAACGATATTTTATTTAGATCAAAATATCTTTTATTTACTTCATAGGCCTTCAAAATTCTTTTGTGTATTTCTTCATAGAGCGGTCCTAGTTTATCTAGGAAGTTAGTCCTGTGTGCTATGGGCGATCCATCGACATGATCTAAGAGGATATAATCGGAGGCTGAGAATACAAATTCTCGTCCAAAGTTAAGAAAGAAGGGGGAATATCCAGTAATGCTGTTCACAGCCGTGCGTAATGCCACTGTAATGGGGCCTATGTCACGGTCCCATAATTTATGGTTAGTATTAACATAGGATCTCAGTGCACTACCAATAACCTTATTCCAACGCTCGGAAAAGTTGTTGCGCGGATGGTATCGGCAATTCAACCAAAATTTGTTTACACCAAAGTCTTGGAGTAATTTTCTAAATTCCTTTGAGTCGAACTGTCGCCCATTGTCAGAAATCACGATCTCCGGTATTCCGTATTCTAAAAAGACACGGTTTTCGACAATTTCAGAAACCTTTTTGGAAGTTGCCTTCCGAAGTGGAAACAAACAGGGCATTTTAGTGAACCAGTCACAGACTACAAGAAGAAAGGTATGTCCCCTAGTCGACCTAGGTAAGGGACCTATCAAGTCGAGTGAAATCTGTGGCAACACTGTTAGTAAGACACATCGGCAAAATAACAGCACACGACCCCACTAACTCATTGACATGAAAACATGGAATACCGAGGACAGTCGCTTGTGGGTCGTCGTCGCGTGCTAACTGAAATAGCAGATTAGAATTAGAATTAGTTTTTATATTAGGTTAAAGAGAATAAAGATAAAGTAAATATCGCGAGTGTTTCCTTTACGTTACCTATTCATTAACCTAATAGTGGTGACCCCGAAAGAAGCATGACAATGGAAAACTCCAAACAACAGAGTTTGGCACAGAACAACACCAACGGATCACGTACGCCAAATTCAGAGATCCCAGACCGAGCAAACTCATCGCTCGCCACAATTCCTGCTGAAGTATCAAAAATTTCAGTGAAAGTGCCACCTTTTTGGAGAGCACAGCCACAACTCTGGTTCTTGCAAATCGAGTCCCAATTTTACATGGCTGGCATAAGTGCTGATGCTACAAAATACCATGCGGTTGTTGCCGCTATAGAGAGTAACGTGCTGTCACAGGTCAGCGACATCATTCTTCAACCACCGCAAGACAATATGTACAATACGCTCAAAGAACGCTTAATAGGTCAATTTGCAGATTCGTAGCATCAACGACTGCGCAAACTTCTACAGGAAATGGACCTCGGCGACAAAAAACCTACACACCTACTCCGCGAAATGCGTGAACTGGCTGGGAAGAACGTAAGTGAACAGCTATTAAAATCGTTGTGGATGCAACGGTTGCCACAAAATATGCGATCAATCATTTCAGCTAGTGGCGATCAGCAGCTAGCTGTTCTCGCAGACAAAATCGCCGAAGTAAATGAGTCACCCGAGATTGCAACAGTATCACCATCGCATGGAGTACGCATATCATCAGAGATGGCTCAACAGTTAGCCGAACTGACACAAGCAGTAGCAGAACTAAAAGCCTGCAGATCGAGCCGACGAAACGGTGTTCATAGCAGTCACACACAAAGTAGAAGCAGATCGCGCACACATAAAGCAGCGAATAAGTCCCATACAAGCCAGTGTTGGTACCACGAAAAGTTTGGAAAGCGAGTAAAAAATTGCCGTTCTCCATGCACATTCCAGCAAACGGAAAACTAACAAAGTCATCACTGTGTGCGGCAAGTGATGACGTCCAACACAATCGCCGCTTGTTCGTAGTTGACCCCAACACAAAAATAATGTTTTTAGTAGATACTGGCGCCGACATTTCGGTTATTCCTGCAACAGCTGAACACAAGCGCAAAACGTCAGACCAATACCTATATGCAGCAAATAACACTAACATAGCAACCTACGGCGAAAAAACCTTGAAAGTGTCTCTCAACTTGCGAAGGAATTTCATTTGGAAATTTGTGATCGCTGACGTTTCACGTGCTATTATAGGCGCGGATTTTTTAGCTTACCACGGAATTATTGTTGATTTACAAAATAGGAAAATTGTTGATCGGAAAACATCACTGAAATGTTATGGTATTATAACAAGAGTTCCATCTCTCCATCTTACAAAAATTGCTGTAGAACCACCTTATCATTCGCTCATTTCAGATTATAAGGACATAACAAAACCTTGGCTAAACAGAAAATACGTACAACATAATATCACGCATCATATTGTAACAAAAGGGCCACCAGTTTCATCACGTCCACGTCGATTATCACCCCAGATGCTCAAAATAGCCAGGACAGAATTCGATACGATGACAAAACAGGGGATATGCAGGCCCTCGAAAAGCCCATGGGCAACCCCATTGCATATGGTCCCAAAGACTAATGGGGAATGGAGACCCTGCGGAGATTTTCGCAGATTAAACGCCGCAACATTGGCTGACAAGTACCCGGTGCCACATATACAGGATTTTACGTATATACTCACCAGTCAGACAATTTTTTCCACACTGGACCTCCAAAGAGCATACCAACAAATACCAGTGGAACCGTGTGATGTTGAAAAGACAGCTATAACCACACCATTTTGGTTATACGAGTTTTGTTACATGACCTTCGGCTTACGCAATGCCGGACAAACTTTCCAGCGTTTTATCGACGAGGTACTTAAAGACTTCGATTTCGCCAAGGCCTATATCGACGATATCTTAGTTGCGTAACACAGTATTCCGGAACATCTGGAACATCTTCGGAAGCTTTTCGAACAATTCCGTCGCTATGGCATCGTCATAAATTTGGACAAGTGTCAGTTTGGAAAAACAAAAGTGCGTTTTATAGGACATCTGATTAGCGCTAAAGGGATACAACCATTACCGGAGAAGTTGGAAATTATCAAAAACTTCAAAAGGCCTGAACGTATCTGCGAACTACGACGTTTTTTAGCAACCATAAATTTCTACAGGCGGTTTATTCCTCACGCTGCGGAAGCGCAGTTATCTCTGCAACAATTGATAAATGGTAACAAGAAAAACGACATCAGACCAGTCGAGTGGACTGAAGAGACGGGAAAGGCATTTGAACAGTGTAAAAAATTAGTTACGGAAGCAACAACCCTCGCTCATCCTCGAGTAGATAGCTCACTTGCATTAATGGTTGACGCATCCGATTCAGCAATAGGCGCAGCCCTGCATCAACGTTGTAAAGGTTCATGGCAACCTCTAGGATTTTTTTCGGCAAAGTTATCAACGGCGCAGAAAAGGTACAGTACCTACGATAGGGAACTCTTGAGTGCATACCACGGTGTAAAACACTTCCAGCACCTACTGGAAGGGCGTATGTTTACTATTTTTACGGATCATAAACCGTTAATATTCGCGTTTAACCAAAAACCAGAAAAGGCTACACCGAGGCAACGCAGACATCTCGACTTCATAAGTCAGTTCACCACGGACATCAAATACATCCCTGGGAAAGATAATATAGTAGCCGACACACTATCGCGCATTGATGCTTTTACATCAACTGAGAGTTTAGACTACCATCTTCTAGGGAAATCGCAGGAAACTGATAGCGAACTTCATCAGCTCCTACAAGAAGGTACATCATTGGAACTTAAAAAGTTCCCAGTAAGCACCGATCCAACGACAACGATTTATTGCGATGTTTCCACAAAACATATTCGACCATATCTTACAAAAAACTTTCGTCGTATTATTGTAAATAAGTTACACAATTTAGCACACCCAGGAATTCGAGCGTCAACGAAACTTATACTCGAGAGGTTTGTTTGGCCAAACGCAAAAAGTGACGTCCGTAAATGGGTGAAAAGCTGTATACCCTGCCAACAGAATAAAATACAGAAGCATAATAAATCACCTGCTGGCCACTACAATCTATTAGACCAAAGATTTCAGCACATCAACATTGATATTATTGGACCGTTGCCACCATCGCGTGGATATCGATACTGTTTGACCTGCATCGATCGTTTTTCAAGATGGCCAGAAGCCATTCCTATTATAGATATAACTGCGGAAACAGTAGCCCGTGCGTTATATAGCCAATGGATATCTCGTAACGGCACACCAGTGTATATCACAAGCGACCAGGGTCGACAGTTTGAGAGCACAATTTTCAGTGAATTAACGAAAATGCTCGGAATAAAACGACAAAGGACTACACCTTACCATCCAGAGGCTAACGGGATGATCGAACGATGGCATCGAACACTCAAGACCGCTATCAAATGTCACAACTCACAGGACTGGGTAGACACGCTTCCCACAGTATTGTTAGGACTGCGAACGGTCCCACGACTAGACAACGATACAACAGCAGCTGAGATGCTCTACGGGACACGACTAAGGATACCTGGAGAGTTTGTAACAACATCGACGAAAGAAGTTACGGAAACCGACTTTGTAAGCACATTACGACGAGCAATGTCTCTAATTAAATCCCCAGACACAGCAGCACACGGTCATAGAAATACTTTCATTCAAAAGGACTTAAAAACAACTTCGCATGTTTTTCTTCGGAACGATGCGGTAAAAGCTCCACTGCAGCCACCATATAATGGGCCATACCGCGTACTGAAACGTTATGCTAAATATTTCACCATTGATATGGACGGTAAACAAAAGAACATATCCGTGGACCGCCTAAAAGCAGCGTACTTGGAAAACGAAGTAGACGAGAACCTTCCTGTTCAAGAGACTCTCGCTCCTAAGACCGCAGATGATTACCATACGAGATAGGGGAGAAGAGTCAAATTTCGGCAACCTTTTTAGCATCGCTTCCACTGAAGGGGGAGTAATGTGGCAACACTGTTAGTAAGACACATCGGCAAAATAACAGCACACGACCCCACTAACTCATTGATATGAAAACATGGAATACCGAGGACAGTCGCTTCTGGGTCGTCGTCGCGTGCTAACTGAATTCGCAGATTAGAATTAGAATTAGTTTTTATATTAGGTTAAAGAGAATAAAGATAAAGTAAATATCGCGAGTGTTTCCTTTACGTTACCTATTCATTAACCTAATAAATCATTTGCCAAGGACGAGTTGCTTCTTTAAATTTCCCCATTGGCCCGAATGGTGGTTTCGTCGTAGGTTTTGACCGAAGAAAAGTTTCGCAACCTTTCACATAATTAGCAATATCCTTCATCATTCCAGGCCAGTAGTATCGACTTGATATACGTTGCTGCGTTTTACGTACCCCCAAATGGGCAGCAAATGGTGAATCATGACCTTCTTTTAGAACTTGAAATCGGATTGATTCTGGTACCACCACTCTCCATCTGACTTCCTGGATATTTCTTAAATCGTGTTTTGGCCTCATAAACAATTGGCCATTTTGAATCTTCCAGTTTGTCGTTTCTGAGGAATTAGACTTTACCTTTTCAATCATTTGGTGATACCACGCGTCTTCCTCGTGGGGTACACAAGTTATTAAATTTACTTCTGGTACTCTAGAGAGAGCATCTGGAACCACGTTATTTTTTCCTTTGACATATTTCATTTCAAAGTCATAATGTTGTAAGCAAAGGATCCAGCGTGCTAAACGTCCGGTAACGTTCTGTTGTTTAAAAAGCCACGTTAGTGGGGAGTGGTCGGTCAAAATAAAAAACTTATATCCCTCGAGAAAACCTCTCAACTTTTCAATTGTAAATATTATGCTGAGACATTCCTTCTCCGTAACAGAATAGTTGAGTTCCGCACTTCTAAGTTTACGACTTACGAACGCGATAGGGTGGTCGTCGTCACTATTGCTGTCCTTTTGAAAAAGGACGCCGCCAATGGCGTAATTAGACGCATCTTATTGTATAAAAACGGGTCTCGTAAAATCCGGTGACGCAAGCATTGGCGCTTTTACGAGCGAAGTTTTAAGTTCGACAAAAGCTTTTTCAGCTTCATCGTTCCACTTAAGTGGTTGACGTTTCTTTCCCCCTTTTGTCAAGTCATGCAAAGGTGACGCGACTTGGGCAAAGTTTGGCACAAACCTCCTATACCACGAAACTAAGCCAATAAAGCGCTTCATGTCAGTATAATTCTTGGGACGAGGAAAGTCGAGCATTGCCTGTACTTTCTCAGGATCAGTTCTTAAACCTTTGGAATCGACTATGAAGCCTAAATATTTTAAACTAGTTCTGAAGAACTGACATTTTTCCTTGTTAATAGTTAGGTTCGCTTCGTACAAGCGGTCTGAGACACGTTCCAAGGCTTCAACATGCTCTTTTAGGGTTTCGGTGGCGACAATTAGATCATCTAAATAAGTGAATATATTTTGCTCCGTTGGACCGAATAATCTGTCCATAAATCTTTGCTGGGTGGCTGGACTGTTTGTTAGTCCAAATGGCATTACTACAAATCGCCATAGGCCGTTTCCAGGTACAGAGAAAGCTGTCTTCTCATTGGCTCCTTCAGCCAAGGGAATTTGCCAGAATGCATCCTTCAAGTCTATGGACGATAAGTATCTGGCCTTGTTTAAGCGACTAAGAATGTCTGAAATTCTGGGAAGAGGATAAGCACATTTTTTGGTGACGGCATTCAATTTTCGACTATCAATGCAAAGGCGATCCTTGCCATTTGATTTCTTCACCAATACTGCTGGAGAGCACCAGGGGCTTACAGACGGCTCTATCACTCCAAATTGTTTCATTCTGTCCAGTTCCCTACGTAGTCGAGCTTGTACTGCCGGTGAAACTGCATAGCCTCGTTGAACAATGGGTTGAGCGTCGCCTGTATCAATATCATGAGTAATAAGGTTAGTGCGTCCTAATTCCTCCCTGTCCAGTCTTTGGAATTTCATTAGGATTTTTTGGATTGCCATCATTTCGCTTGGCGTTGGGGAACAAATACCAACATTACTATTACTTTCATAAACGCAAAAATTATAACATGTCCATTCTATTCCTGTCCGACTCTGCAAGGTTAATTCAAATGCGTTCCATAAATCAACCCCAAAAATAAAATCATGTGGTAAGGTCGGAACTGCCAACATCTTAATTACTCTGAGTTGTCTTTTAAACTCAATTGGAACATTGAAAAAGCCGATTATTTTATGCTGAGAGTTATCTACCGTTTTTATACAGGTTAGAGGGTTCGTTTGTAATGACAGTCCTAGTGTTTTCAAAAATGTTATTGCTGATGGGCCAACTATGGATCCATTTGCTCCGGAGTCCAGTAGTCCCTTAACATTAAATCCTAAAACTCGGACATTAAGATAAGGACGTGGGTCGTCATTATTGCTTATTGTGATGGATTTTGTGGACAGTGAGTTCTTGGAGCGGCACTCGTCCACTTTGGTACAGCTCCCGAGGTGTTTCCCGATTGACAGTGGGGTAATTTATCACTCCTAGCACCTACAGATGACATCGTTAATTTATGCCCTAGACTTTGGGCTAAATCTTCATCATATCCATCTTCATCGCGGTATCGGTTTCTTATACCGTCAACAGGACAAGGATCGGAGACAACTTCAGACGCTTTCTTGTAAGGATCTGCTTCGTTGAATTTATATTGAGACGAATCAATAAGGTTCACTTTAATCGGGTTGGCTTTATAAGTCTGGGGTTCATTCGTATGGTTAGGAGGATTAAGTCTTGAAGAGTTATCATTATATGGCATTGCTTTGTAATGATTTTCATTGCGATAGTTTTGCCAAAAGTTATTAGAATGCCGAAATGGGTACCGATGTTCCATAGTCGGATTTGAATTGAAATGTTTACTAACCTTCGATGGAGCGACTAAACCATTATCGAATCGATTATCCTTTGGACGAATAGGTTGTGACAAATTTTGCTCTCGATACCGTGGAGCAGATTCGCCGAATATTCGACGGGCAAATTTTGGATAGGGGGATGGACCCTGAGGTACTTCTTTATCCAGATCGTTGCCATTGGCCCGAGCTTGAGCTTCACACACTTCTATCCTCCTACAAGCGGTTTCTAAATTGTCTACCGAATAAAAATCGCTAAGAGCTAGGGCCCTAATAAATTTGGGTAATAAATTGTTCCTTATTATCTTGATTCTTTCCCTTTCTGGTAGGATACGGGGTAAGCGTAGAAACTGATCTTCCATGAAGGATACATATTGAACTATATTCTCGGAGGACTTTTGCTTGCGATTCTTTAAGTATTCAGGCAAATGATCAGTTTGCAGCAATGGTTCAAACTCATTCAGAAAATGTTTCACAAAATCTTGGTAATCAACGAAGGTGTCTCTTTTACGTCGAAACCATCTTAGTGCTGAACCCTCTAAAAGGTCAGATATCGAGTTTAAAAGGTCAAATTCATTCACCTGCCTAGATCGTGAGTAATCAGCAACTCGTTGAAGGAAGCAAGAAGCGGAATTATCATCATCTCCCGTAAATTTAAGACCCCATTTGTAAAGTCTTGGTGGTGACCTAGATGAGGAAAAACGTTCTCTTTGAAACCTATTTCTGCTTAAGTGTTGTTCCAATGTGGAATTTAAACTAACTTCAGGCTTGTTACCAGCTGTTGGAGAACTCTTCGGAAATTCGACTTTATCCCGAATTGGGTTCTCAACTGCTTTTGCTTGCAATTCAATCTCCTGGTTTGCGGTAGATGGATTGGGATAACTGTGCTCAGGCTCTTCTGGCCCTAAATTTAAGAGTTCGATTCTGTTATCGTAAGAGTTCGGGCTCGGAAATTTCACAAAACTTGATTTCCATTGTTTATATTGCGCTGCTTCGAGCTTGCGAATTATATCTTCCGTCTTACTAATCAGTATCCCCTTTAAGGCGATCTGATCCGCGTCTTCAGTTAGAATCCTATTAAGTCGAGTCAAGAGAAAACCTAATCTCACTGAGACAACTTCACTGTAGAAGCTATCACTGCTTGAACAATCACTGCTAAATTCTTTTAATAATTCTTCACAATGCTCAAGGTCTCTATCAGGCGTTAAGTAAGATCTTATTTCGAGATCGGAAGAATCTGTATTAGCCTCCTTTTTTAATTGCTTAGCCCACCATATACATCTACCCTCAATAGTATAATTTTCAGGCTTAACATTCCGACAGCGCATCTCATACTTTATGTCGCCGTCAGCGCAGAAGCTGGCTATTTGTTCGTACGACATTTTGAATTGACGGTCAATTTTTAATTTAGGAAATTCTAATGATGATAATACGAATTGATTGGGTTTATTTACCAATTACTAGCGAGGAGAAAACTAAAAGACATGTGTAGGTTATGGGAAGAGCTTTAATTAACATATTGTGATATGCGTATACATTTTGTACTAGCGCTTAATACATTCGGCGGAGCATGTCAAGGTTAATAATATACCAAATTTAACAAGATCACCTATCAAAAGTGCACCTTTTCGCCCTAAATTTTACTAAACGCGAATATTTCTGTTACTTGAAGGTTTCTGCAATTATAATTAAAAACACATTAGTCAGTTTCTTGCATACAACACTTGATTTCCGCACTTTAACTTATAACTTCCTTTCTTATTACGTTTGGTGCTGAACTGTTTAGGCGTATTTACATTCTTATATCATAACAACTTTTAATTCTGTCACCTTTTGTATCAACTTAGCTTAATCCATCATTAGAACAGATCAATAGAATAGCTAATTAGATTTCGCTTATGAGGCAGGAATATTTACGTTTGGAGAGGACTTCCAGCTATGGTTTGATTGCCTTGTCGAAAGATTTCACAAGGTCAAGGTCGTTTTAATAGTGTAAACACATACCCGCTCTTTTGTTTGTGTTTTTTTTTATTCAACGCGTTCTACTTAACTCGAACAATACTTTTATTTCCATAACTTGATATGAAAGGTATCACTGTAGTTTGATTATAGGGTAAATGTTATGAACTTAAAATTTTACCTAGGTAATTCTCACTTAATTTTGACGCCTGTTTCAATACAACGTATGTACCGAAATCGGAATACTTTTATATATGTATTTGATTTTTCTAATCTTAACACAACCACAATATTTTATTGATCAAAATTGCTAGATAAGTCATGGAACACTCACCAAATATTCTTATAAGCATGGATATTTGTATATAACCAGTAGCAGGGAGTATGTATAGTTTCTTCACTAAATGTAATTATGCCCCATTATGTCACTAAAATTTAAATCTATTGAGAAGGTAAAGAAAATTTAAACTTCCGCACAATTTCATTAAATACCAGAAGCAAACTTCTGGAGAATTAATTAATTTATCATAGAAGGAATATATAGAATTAATTATTTTTTAAGGCACTGCTTGTAATATTTTACAGAGACAACCAAGGTCTCGTCTCAAGCAATTGAATCAACACATCACAAAATGCACCTTTCTACGTAACAAATTGTTGCACCGAACACTTTTCTCGAGAACTAAGCGTATTGTTATTTTAGATTTACTGATTATGAAACTCGAGAACTAAAATTTGATTGACTGCTCTACTGGCAATGATAATATTGAAATGAACACAAGAACTTTACACGTGCATGCAATAAAATCTCAACGGGTTGTTTCCAATTTGGTTAATTTTATGGCACTGCAATTTAATAACAAGAATATTTATTTCGAACTTTCTTTAGGTTACAAGCTTACACTCCAGTTCAAAATTTTTGCTTTATTCGAAAATATTGAAGACTGGCGAACTTTTAAATGTGAAAATTAAAAATTTTGTTTTTTTGTTTTTCTTGAAATTTTATAAGGTTTCGAGAGCGATCCCGGTTGAGCCCCCAAAATGTAAGCCAAGCGTCTAGGGGAAGTCTTGACTTGCATTAAAATTTTGAAATTGCAAAAAACAGAAATTATTTGGATTCATACTTTCTATTACACATCCCAAAGTTTACACTTTAAATTTTAAAGAATGGTCTTGCTACCTATTCTAACCTACGATTCTACCACTACTAATTCCTAGCTACCTGCAATTTTCTCTTATTTTCTAGCCGAAATTTAGATGTGAATACAATTAAGTTAAATCTATCCATAACTTACTTAATTTCCTGCTCCTTAGTCATAAATTTTTATAATTAATTTTATTTAATTTTACCTCTGCCCACCCGCTGCCACGTGATTGATGTTTGATGTGGATTTTCGTTTGATGTCAATTTTTGTTTTTGAAACCAACTCAGGACTCATAGGCCGTCTGAAATCTTGAAATGTTCGCTAGTTATTTGATTTCAATTACCCAAAATTTAATTTCGTTCACACCTTGAAATTTTCCTGCTGCTGTTCTGGAAATTGGCACTTTCTTCACTCGCTTTTCTTTGGGGATTCACAACAGCTGAATTATTTTAGCGAAATGAAATTGACGGTCACTCCGTTTACTCGGAATTCACCACCGGTTGAATTAAATTATTCAAATTAAATTTGACGGTCACTCGGATTCTTATTCTTCGTCCGGACTCTTCCACGATTTCAATGAAAAAGATGGATTCTCTCTTTCGCATCTCTGCTTCCGTTTGGGCCATGTACGTAATTTTTATGGATAATTTCCCATTATTAACAATATAGGGTCAGATAGTTATGCTGACATTTGTAAGGGTTTGGGCAGCGTTCGACAGTTGGTGGGCATAATACAATTTAATTTTCTAATAATATTTGCTTTCAAACTCTATAGTTGAAATTTTATAATTAATATAATATAATAATTCATTTCCTAGATTTTACATAACTAATTGTCTTATTTTACTTTCTCATAACCCAATTTAGGTGACCTTAACATTTGTTTAATTTTATTTCTAAATTCATTTTTAACCGACTTCCCAAAAACAAAGAGGTTCTAAGTTCGACGCGTATTTTTTTTTTATTTTTATTTTTTTATGTCTGACCGGGCATAACTTCGTAACGCGTCGACCAATTTTGATGATTCTTTTTTTGTTGGATAGAGTATGTTCCCCGATTGGTACCATGTCAAAAAAATTTTTGGTAGGGTGGGGGTGGGGGGGTGGGGTGAAACCCAACTTTGTAACGCGTGGTACGATTTGGATGGTTCTTTTTTTGTTATACAGAGTATGATCCCCCATTGCTTATAGGAGAAACAAATTTTGGCCTAGGGTGGGGGGAGGGGGGGAGGGGTAGCCTAACTTTGTAACGCGTGGACCGATTTGGATAATTCTTTTTCTGTTCGATAGAGTATGTTCCGTAGTTGATACCAGGAGAAAAAAATTGAGGGGCGGAGTGGGGTGGGGGTGGGGGTGGAACCTAACTTTGTAACGCGTGGTCCGATTTCGATGGTTCTTTTTCTGTTGTATAGCGTATGATCCCCCATTGCTAATAGGAAAATAATTTGGTCCTATGGTGAAAGGTGTAGGTGGTGGTGGGGGGGGGGGGGGGTAGTCTAACTTCGTAACGCGTGGACCGATTTGGATAATTCTTTTTCTATTGAGTAGAATATGATCCTAGGTTCTACGAGAAAACAAATGTTGCTGGGGTGGGGGAGGGGGAGGGGGAGTATGGAACCTAACTTTGTAACACGTGGGCCGATTTGGATGGTTCTTTTGCTGTTGTATAGAGTGTGATCCCCCATTGCTAATAGGAGAATAATTTGGTCCTATGGTGAAGGTGGGGGAGGGGGAGGGGTAGTAACTTCGTAACGCGTGGGCCGATTTCGATGGATCCTTTTCTGTTTGGTAGAGTATGTTCCTTGATTGATACCATGAGAAAAAAAGTTTAGTGGAATGGGGGTGGGGTAGGGGGTTAAAAATAACTTTTAACGCTTGGTCCGATTTGGATGGTTCTTTCTTCGTTGTAGAGGGTCGAAGACACTAAAAAGTGAAAAATAAAATAGTTTTTAAAAAAAAGTTGAACCGACTTCACAAAAAGCGCTAAAAAGCATAAAATAATTTTTAATTTTATATCTATTACGACATTTTGAAGTCGGTGCAAATTAAACAAATAAAACAACTACAGAACCACAATTGAAAATAATACATGAACGTTTCAGCTTACGGGATCATAAGAAATGACGATTAAATATTTTTGTTGTAGTTGTTTGATTTGCACCGACTTCAAAATGTCGTAATAGATATAAAATTAAAAATTATTTTATGCTTTTTAGCGCTTTTTGTGAAGTCGGTTCAACTTTTTTTTTAAAAACTATTTTATAAGTTGTACTATTCTACCTTTCTTACTTTATTAAAATTAACTCTCTCATACATGACATTTTTTATGTTGATATATGTATTTATGAGGGAGAATCTGAGCAACTTTGGGACTTATTATTTGATTATTTAAAATTTAATGGAGGACATTTTAATAGATAAGGAATGTAACCAATTAAACTGAAGCAATTTGTTAGAGTGATGTTAAGTAATACCAGGAAACAGCTCGTCAACCCATTGCGTGTAATGCGTGTCATTACAGACTTTCAGTTGATGTCATCCAGAGTCATAGCCTGCCTTGGGAAATCATCCAGCAGCAGTGTCGGTCCCAGCGCGCAACAAGAGATGGCGCCCAACGCACTGGCCTTAAGGGTTCCGAGTACTTGCAGGCTCACAGCTAGCTGATTAGTAGCTAGAGCTCTGAAATCGGAACCTGAGCCTACGCGAGATTAGTCTTTGAGGTGGTCAGGTCCTCCGGTACCGCGGCTTGAGGCTGTGACGTGGCCTATAGTCTGCCCGAGGACCTAGCCATCTCAACCCCGTTGGCAGGGACTCTTCAAGAATGACAGACTAATAGCAGGCGATAGCCAGCTGTCTGTCCTGGAGAGGCTCTGTCCGACACCCTTAGGGTTTCCTTTCCCTTCCCTTTTCCTTCTTTTTTTTCTCTCTTCAAAATTGTTTTTTTTTTCGTTAAAAAGTCGTTTTTTTTTCTTCATTTGTAAATTTTATCCTTCCCTAACTATCTTCCCTTTTCCCTCAGGAGGCACGACTGCATCGCCAAGTCAAGGGCTGGCTTTTCCTAGCCAACCAGCTGACTCGGAGACCTGGTGTGGTAGAGCAGAGAGGGAGCGTCGTCGTCGAGAGAGAGAGAGAATTTTGATCAATTTGCTTTTGGATATAACCTATTTTCGCTTCACCCGTGTAGTTTAACTTTGACTTTTCAGGATTTTACTTTAAAAATTTCAGAATTTTGACTTTGACTTTTCATGATTTTACTTTACAAATTTCAGAATTTTGACTTTAACTTTCGAATTAATTTCTTCAGAACTTCACGTCATACCCTTTCAGAACAGTATTCGGAACTTTTTTTTATATAGAACTTTGTAATTTTGAGTTGAAACGTCAGTCGTCACTTCAACGGTATATAAAATTTTTTTTTTTAATCCGGAAGTAACCAGCACCATGTATATGGCACGAACCCCAACTGGAGCCACGGCTGTGGAAGCAAACCGGTGCCCTGTCTGTCAGGAAGACGTTACTCCGGACGATACCGCCCTGACCAGCTGTGGACATGAGCTCCACCGCCAATTCTTGAGTCAGTGGCTTAAGACAAGTCGGAAATGTCCAGTATGCAGACAGGCACTGTTAACTCGGGAAAACGAAACTGGGGCAGTTCCAAAGAGATACAATACCCGGATGACGGCAAGACAACCAGCAACGACAGCAATGGAGCCGAAAGCTCAGATGAAACCACAAGCACACAGTTCAATGCCGGCCTCGGCGGCAGCCCGGAGCCCGGAGGAGACGAATGGTAGGACACAGCAGATGTCGCGAGCGGATTCTACCCTCAGGTTGCACATCGCCAACGCAGTTAGGGAAGAAGTGGCGAGAGGACTTGAACAGCTGCCTGTGCATCGGACCCCTTTGGCTCCGCAACCGCGAATCAGTGTAGCAGATCCTTGGGTAAACGGGATACGTACAGCTTCAACAACGTGAGAGGTCAACACGGCCCAGATTGCGTTTCAGTTCGGCCGAGTCAACAGACATCAGTATATCCCGCCATATCGGCCTAATGCGTATGACCAGTACGAATCACCTGACTCACGTAGGCAAACCCAGCCAAGATATAACCGGCATAGACGTTCTGTGAGCCCTATCAAAAGATGGCAACTCATTTATGATGGGGATAACACCAAACTCGATGTTGACGAGTTTATTTTCAGATTGGAAACCTTGACAAGCACCACATTAGACGGAGACTTCAGCTTGGTGGTCGACAACTTGCACATTTTGCTGGGAGGGAGAGTCAACAGTTGGTTTTGGACGCTCCGAAGACAGAACCCATCACCGCCATAGGAACATGTGAGGCTGGCTCTTCGGTCCGATTGGAGCGAACATACCAGCGACGTAGACGTCCGACGAAAAATGTTGAATCGGCGACAAAGGCCTAATGAGCCATTCTCCACGTATTGTCAGGACATGACCAGGCTTCGAAATCAGCTCCGTGCGCCCATAACTGAGATGGAGTTCGTCGAGAGTATCCGGACCAACTTGTTGCCTTCCATCCAAGAGCACATCTGTCTACACCGCACTACATCGGTTATACAGCTTCGAGCTTTAGTTATGGAAGTGCAAACCACCAGAGCCCGCATACGTTCATCCTTGCCATCTATGCATAACAGATCGCGACTTGAGGAGTATTATTTGTCGGAAACAACTACGGATCACATTGAGGAACCAGCTGAGGACACATCGGAGGACGGAAGACATCTAGCGGCCATCGAATCACCACGCAGCCAGACTGCTATCTGTTGGAATTGTGACCAGCCTGGACACTATTATACAGACTGCAATAGAGAGCCACAGGGTTTCTTCTGGTACGGGTGCGGACGAAAAGGAGTTGTTAAGCCTAGGTGCCCTGTCTGTGTTCAGAAAAACCTGAGGAGGGTCGGGGGCAACAACATCAGTCCTCGACCGACAGCATACCATCGGAGGCCAGTAGAGCAGAGGGACAATGGACCGCGGCCGAATCCAGCACTGCTTGCGACTCCTCAACAGCCGTCTACATCCCAGCAGGAATAAACACTACTAGACAAGACATAACTTCCGTAAACTTAACACCGGATTTAACACCTTCATGGGGCTTATTGCCACTGCTGGACCTTTCTACAGAAGACAACGAGAGCTGGTCAAAGGTATGCCCGTCTAACTTAATGGACCAGTTAATGGACGCCTCGGATAACAGCACCACTTATGAGATGCAAATACCATTGGTGCCTATACGTTTTACAGCACTCAAGGCACAGTCAGGGGAGACCGAGGCAGGGCCAGTACAGCTGCTGCAGCGACACACAGCCGTCTCGATTGAAAAACGGACTACACCAACAGCTCGACCTCTGAAGCCTTACCACCAACGGCTCAGAGAGTATCAGGAAGCCCGACAGAGAATATTTGGCGAAACGGATCCCGTACACGACACCACCCTCCCAAGAAAGCCCAAGCGCTCAACCTTACGGCTGAGAGCCTTTTGGAAAAGAGTTCGAGAGAACAGGAAGAGGTTAGCCTCAGCATTCGTGACTGCGCCTCACGACATCCGGCCTTATGCCGAGGTGTTATTGCTGGGGCAGACTCTTTCTGGTCTCCTGGACAGTGGAGCCAGCGTCAGCGTTGGTTAAGGACGCATTGGAGAGGTTGGATAAAGCCCAAGTTTCATGGAGCAGATATCGTACGAAGCTAATGGTAGCCAATGGAGAGACACCCGAGGTACTGGGCCATTTTTGGAGACTCTTCAATTTGGCACCTGATATTATTGGCAACGTTTCAGCAGCAACTATATGGTCCCGACCGGCAACGATAGCAAACATGTCTCAACCCCTGGACAGAAACCAGTATCCGTGGAGTTCACCCGTGGTCCTAGTACGGAAGCCAGGCAAGGTCAGGCTGTGCTTTGATGCGCGGAAGGTCAATGCGGTGACCAAGAAGGATGCCTATCCACTACCGCATATAGATGGCATCCTTAGTAGACTTCCTCTATCAAGGTACATTACCAGCCTTCACCTTAAAGATGCTTTCTGACAGATCCCACTGGACCAACAATCGCGCGAAAAGACAGCTTTCACAGTCCCCGGTCACCCCCTCTATCACTATACGGTGATGCCATTTGGACTGTGCAACGCGCCACAGACAATGTGCCGGCTGATGGACAAGGTCATACCCTACGATCTTCGGGACCAGGTGTTGGTGTATCTCGACGACCTGTTGGTGCTGACGGAGGACTTCGACTCCCACCTATCGCTCCACGCTAAGGTGGCGGAATGTTTGAAGAAGGCTGGACTTACGATAAGCGTGGAGAAAAGTAAGTTCTGTTTAAAGGAAGCGCGGTACTAAGGGTACATAATCGGTAATGGAGGGATATAGACGGACCCCGAGAAGGTCGCAGCCATCGTCGAATACCCTCTGTTCAAGAAAGCAATAATAATATTGCTTTTTACATACAATTCACTATTATTCTAAAATTCACTCAAAAAAAATATCTCAAATGCACAGCTGAAATAAAATGATTAAATAAAAAATATAAAAAAAATGCAAATAAAAAGAGTAAAGAAATCCTCAAAACTCCATCACCAGTCAATTATTTGTAATCAAAATGCTAATTTAAGCATGTTTTAATTAATACGTTGTTCACCACCAAAATTATATCAAATTCACGAAAATAAAAATTTTATGAAAAAAAAATTAACAAATTGATTGAAAAAAAAAATTTATATATATATATATATATATATATATATATTAATAATTGTTTAACTCGCAAAATTAATTGAAAACTTCAAATTAAAAAAGGGATAAAAACTGTTTTCCTTTACTTCGAACAAAATGACTGCCAAAATCAAATTTTATCAAAAAAATTTAAAACAAACTTGTATCACTTGCACCTTGAAAATTCACTACTAGAATGAGAGTGAGTTGACATTTACAATGCCCTTTTATGCTTTTTGTATCGCCATTTCCCCTCCAAAATTTTACAAATTACAATTATTTTACGTATTTCTAACTAAAACCTTTTCGTAAACTGGTTTTGTTAGATTCCTTACCATTTTGGTGAATTTAGTAACCTAACTTTATTAAATAAAATGTATGCTTTAAGCAGAAATTAAATTAAATTAAAAATGTCCTATAAAATGGCGACAGCAGAAAAGCTCATAACTTTAGCGAACTAAACCCAAATCCTTGCGCCTTTTTCCTTCTCGTTTTTACCTTGTTCATCTCTTTCGCACTCATTGGGTAAATATAAATTAATTAAATCGCGAATTGTTCAAAAATTACGTAATTCACCGCGATTCGGGCATTACTAAAACTTCCCCGCGAAAAGCTACCTCGATTTCTTATGACATCTACTGTCAGAAATTGAAGTACTGACAGTTCGGGGTTTGTAAAGTTCGTCTTGCGGTCGCGAAGTTTTTAGTTAATTACCGGTGTTTTGCAGTGAATAAACAGGTAAGTGTAGTTTAAAAATTTTGAGTATAATGTGTTATGTGTGATTCATGTGAAAATTGCGTGAAAAACGACGAATTTAGTGAACTTGAAACCAAGTGCATCAGCTGTCACAGGTGTGATAAATTGCGATATAATCACCTGTAACTGATGCACTTGGCCTCAAAACATATGAAATTCTTGTTGCCGATAATTGTATTATGTTTTTATAACATCAGGTATTAGCAACATGCAATGTTTTTCACGTTTTTTGCATGCCTTAGATGTGCATGTTGTTGTTAGTGTAAAGTTCCAAGAAGTTTGTTTACATTTTGTGAGTTTGCGAACTTCTTGGAACTTTCCTGTTTTGGTGTATAAAAATGTCTGTACTAATTTCTTCTTTCTTTTTCAGGATGCCGAACACTAGGAAGAGGAGAAGGAGTGCTTGTGGAATTCCCAGGCATATCATAAGTATGGTAACAATATAAGTTAATTAAATTATAATCGTTTTATTTTTCAGGTATCTTCAACATTCTCCCCCCCCCATTGAACCGTTCGGTTCAACATAATTCTTCTTATGCCCCTTTTATGAAAACTGTGGAACAGCAAAGTGCCATTCTCCCTTACTCTTATTCGCACCTGGTAACGTCCCGGAAGATTCAGAGTTTTTTCATTCCGTGGTCGTCTACGGATATCTTCGAAGTCCAAGGCCTGTATCACCTTGCTTGGCAAGTAAATATTTAGGCTTTTTCGGGTGACGAATTTTTGATGAGTGTTGAAGATCCGCAACATTACTTCCTTGATAGTAAGGGATGGTCGGAGACGTTCCAGTGTATCAACATACCGCCCGTTGATGTACCCCGGTGTAGGCAAGTTCGGGTCAGTGTAGGGTGTGTTCAGCTCAGGATGTGGTCCAGCGAACTGGGTGAGTCCACTAGGACCCGCCTCTGGAACACCTTGTACCGTAACCTTTGGCACACTCTCTTCGGCCACGATTAGTTCTGGGCTGCTCGGTGGAGTAAAATAAATCTCCTCGTCGATCTTGATGAAGTCCTCGTTACTAGATTGAGACGACATCTGAAAAAATTAGCTTGACTTACTGAGATGTCGTAAATATAAGGACAACACAACATAAAAAACATCAACATGCACCAAGTACTGACACCGTCATATCGAACGTTGATAATGTGTAGATGTCTCTACCGGTAGACGACATAACTTCGTGATTGGGCGTTGAAATGAACTATCCCGTGTTTTGACTTGTACGACTCTAACTAGACCATCCTTGCCTGGAAAGACTTCTTCGACTGTTCCTAATGGCCAGTGAGTCGGGGATAACATCTCGCTCTTCAACAACACGACATCTCCTTTCTGAATGTTTTCAGTACTGGTATTCCATTTCGGTCGTTGTTGCAACTGATTTAAGTAGTCCTTAACGAAATTTGTACCACAATCTGAATAGATATCGGTGCATAGTCCTCGTCTTGCTACAAATCTCTTCAGTGCGGCGATAAAGGCTTTTGACGTTAATGAAGATACTAGTTCGATGTGTATGGCTCGTGGTGCCATACATACAAAGATGCATAGGTAGGCCTTGACACGATTGGCATTCCGTAGTTGTGATGTCTTGACAATGAATGGCCCAGCGTAGGCAATGCCTACCTTGTTGAATGGTTTGGTTATGCTAACCCGTGCTGTTGGCAGATTTCCCATTAACTGCGTAGTGTTTGACTTCAGAAATCTGGCACATCGACAACATTTATGTATCCTACTTGTTATTGTTTTTCTGGCGTCTAAGATCCAATATTGGCTGCGACTGTGTGCCAGAACTAAAGACGGTCCACCATGCAAACATTCTAAATGGAATTTATCGATCAACAGGGCTGTTACTGGATGATCTCTAGGGAGTATGATAGGATGCTTTTGTCCATACAAAATCTTTGCGTTTTGTAATCGTCCGCCAACTCTTATCAAGTTGTTATTGTCTAAAAATGGATTGAGCTGGAAGATTTTACATTTTGAACTGATGGCTGGTTTGTTCTTCAAGTATTTGTGTTCGTCTGGAAATGCTGCTTGTTGCACTTGATACAGGACTGTTCTTTCAGCTTGTTGAAAGTCCAGGCCGGACAATCAACCAATTTTCTTGTTGTTTGAATGTTTGCAATTATATATAAATCGTTGTATTGTAGCTACAACTCGTACAAACCGAGTAAATGACGAAAATTTATATAAAAGGTTCTCAGTTGGTTTAATAACAAAGCTGGAGATAGCATTCTTTTTTGCTTCCAGATCAGTTTGTTCGTTAATTCTTTTAATAGTCGGCCATTCCTGGTCTTGAGATGCCAACCATTGTGGGCCGTGCCACCAAAGTTGATTATTTAACAATCCTTCCACTGAAAGTACTCTTGAGGCTAAATCAGCCGGATTATACTGTGTTGGAACATGTCGCCAGTGGTCGTATTTTAGCGTGTGTTGAATCTCGACCACTCTGTTGGCCACATATGTTTTCCAACGTGATGGATGTTCTCTTATCCATTGTAGTGCAATTGTTGAATCGGTCCATGCATATATTTGAAGTGGTTCTAGCTGCATGTCTTGAATGGATTGTTTGAGTAGTCTGGCTAACAATAGCGCACCATTTAACTCCAACCGTGGTATAGTTATGGGTTTTGTTGGAGCGACTCTAGTTTTTGCTGTCAGTAAATTTACTGAAATTATGCCATTTCATCGATTGCTCGAATGTATACTGAAGCAGCATATGCCTTGGCTGAAGCGACACAAAATCCATGCAGTTGAAATCGGGTTTTACTATGATATTTTATGCAACGTGGAATTTTTAATTGTGGCAATTTTTGTAGCTCGCACATGAAGTTTGTCCATTGTGTTTCTATGGCATCGGTTACTTGACTGTCCCAAGAATACCCGGTTATCCATAACGTCTGCATAACTATCTTAGCTACGACAGTAATTGGAGCTAACCAGCCGAGAGGATCATACAATGATGCAATTTCTGACAAGGTGGTCCTTTTTGTTAACTTCACAGGATCTTGCCGCTGAGGTATCTTGAACGTGAAGTAATCTACTACTGGATGCCATAAGATTCCTAATGTTTTGATGGATTCTTGCTCAGCAAATGATAATGTTCCCTTTAATTCCTGATGTTCTAAAGGGTTGTCCTGTAGGACTGTGTCTTCGTTACTAGCCCACTTTCGCAAGTTGAATCCTCCTGAATTCATCATGGCTATGAGCTCTGCTTATAACCTTTTGGCCTCTGAAACGTTGTCTGCTCCTGTCAATAAATCGTCGACATAAAAGTTGTTCATCGTTGACTTCGATGCTAAAGGCCATTTCTCTTTTTCATCTTCTGCTAACTGTAACAACGTTCGTATAGCCAGATACGGTGCAGATGAAGTTCCAAATGTAACTGTCTTCAGTTTGTAATCGTTAGTTTGTTTGGTTATAGGATGAGTCCACACTATTCGCTGATAGGTTTGATGTTCTGGATGTATCCTAATCATCCTATACATTTGTTCAATATCGGCTGTCATAGCTACCTTGTATTTCCTCCAATTTAACAATGTAGCAAATAGTTTGGGTTGTAATGTTGGTCCTGTTAACATATATTCGTTAAGGGATTTTCCATTACTCGTTTTACAAGATGCATCAAAGACGACGCGAAGCTTCGTGGTGCTACTTTCTTTAAAGACAGCGTGATGGGGAATATAATAATGTGGCTCGTTTTCTGTTGGAAGACTCGTTTCTTCCATATGTCCAAGTTCTAGGTATACGTCTAGACACTTGGTGTACTCCCTTTCTAGTTCTGGCCTTCTAGAAAATTGCCTTTGAAGTGTTAGAAACCTAGACATTGCTTGCTGTCTTCATTGTCCTAACAAGAGAGCCTTGTTGCTTGAAAATGGTAGCTTGACTTGGTATTGTCCATTTTCCAGTCGTTTGTACGTTTGCTTATAATATAGTTGACAGTCTTCTTCTGCCTTAGTGAGCCGTGGCTCTGAGAGGATTTCTTCTGTCTCCCAAAATCGCTTGACTTGTTCGTTTAAGTCACAGTCAACCATTGTGACTGAAAAGGAAGCGGTATTCCTTTTTTCTGCTTGTGTTGCTGATCCTAGTAAGATATAACCTAGGCTTGTGTTGATTGCTACCGGATCTGTTGTTGCTCCTCTCCAAATACCTTCTCGTATTATTTGTGCGTAGACCGAAGCACCTAGTAATGCGTCAATTTTACCAGGCTTCCAAAATGTTGGTTCAGCTAATTGAAGTCCTGATATGTGTTGAAGCTGCTCTGCTTCCACCATCCGTTGTGGCAAAAAATCCGTGATTTTCTTCAGGACAAGGAAGTGTTCTTCCAATATGACTGTGTCCGTTTGACACGCCTTTAGTTTCAGCAATGTTTGCTTACGTGCTCTCGATGTAGAGCTCGTGCTCAATCCTGTTGTTAAGATTCATCATTTGAGAATCTTTGTTGTTAAATTTAATTTTATATCATGCACATATAAATTGTACATTCCCACGAAAGCTTTTGCAACGTGAGCAAATTTGCACGTACGATCACGGTAATGCTCTTGCAATGTAAACAATTTTCCGCGGATGGTGACGGTAACTCGAGCCGTGCTCGAGTATTTACATGTTGGCTCGTGAGAAAGCTTTCGTGGGAACAATTTTGGTTGTCTAGTAATTTTGCTAATAAGGCATTTTTAGTTTGTAAAATTTATATATAAGAAATTATGAAAGAAAAATATATTCAGTTGTCTAAAAGTAAAGTTGAGTGGTGTTTCAATTTAGTACGGTTCCTTTTCAGCGTTTTAATCGTTATTTCAGTTCCAGGTCCAGAACAATAAGGTGTAGTGGTTTCAAGTGCCGCATACATCAACGAAAACAAGTCAAGGCACATGAACCTTGGCTATAATTAGTGCAGTAAAAGAACTTCACCCTAACATTTGGTGACCCCGACGTGATCCCACGTCCAACTTTTTCATTACCTGGTGCAGATCAACGATGGATGCTGTTATGGAGGAGTTAGGAAAAAGGCAATCTGAACAAGGAACTGCAGTGGAGCGCATCATTACTAACTTTAAGAAGGACGGTAGCGCGAGAAAAACTACAAAGGCTTATTACCAGCTCAAGTTACAGCAATTAGAGGAAGCCTGTGCAGCCTTCAAGGCTACTGATGATCAAATACGACGTCTGCAGCCGCCGCCACTTGAACATCCGTACTTCTCTAACAACTACTATAAGGCAGTTCTCCCGATCTACACTCCATTTCGGGAGCATTTTCAAGAAATGATTACTTCCTTCGAGACTATGGAAGATGATCAATTACATACAAGTGATAACGATGATGCATTAGCACCTCAAGATGAAAGGGCTGCAACTAGTCCAGACCAACAAGAGGATGATCCATTAACATGGGTACCATCGCAAACACCAACCCATACAGTAAAGAATCTGGGTACAGTCCCCAAGGGCCCATACCGGTTAAATTCGGATTTAACCCTGAACCCAATTGCTCCAATGCTAACCACAATGAAGAGCCCAGAGTCTTCTCAAGTAACAAAATTCGTTCGTCGACAAGGTGCGATGGTTTAATCGCTACGGCGCATTCTCGATGGATTACGTTTAAGTGATGATCACCCAAGGCAATATTATAAGTTGAAGGCTGATACCATTCAGCAACATTGGGCCAGAATTACACCATTTGGGAATTAACTGACGACCCACTGAGACTAGGATACGATCTTGATAAGTACGTAACCCTAGAAGAAACTACACAGGAAATATTAGTAGGAATATTGGCAAAGATCGATGAGATGCCCATATCAACAACAAGCAACACTCATCAGCAAGTCGCTGTGCCAGTTGTGAAGCTTCCGAAAATAGAACTCCCTCGCTTCGACGGTGATTATCTGAAGTGGCCACAGTTCTATGACCTATATACGCAGATGGTGCACAATCAGCCACTATCAAACTGCCAGAAAATGTGGTATCTGAAAGCCAATGTATTAGGTGAACCAGAAAAGCTAATTAGACACTTGTCGTTGACTGAAGAAAACTACATAACAGCGTGGGAAATGCTACAAGAGCGATATAACAATACAAGAAATTTGGTCACCACCTTAATCAACAGAATATTGGCGCAGCCCAGTCATGCTTCCGATTTTGCATCCGCTAGTGGCATTAAGTCCTTGCATGACACAACGCAAGAGTGCTTGCTCGCTCTGGAGAATATAGGAGTTTCAACAAAAAATTGGGAGCCGATGCTTCTTCATATTTTGCTGAAAAAACTGGACAAGGCTACACATGCCCTATATGAGCAATCCTTGTCAAACCCTAGATCCCTGCAAACCATTAAGGACTTCTTGGCGTTCTTGGCAACACGGTTCCAGTCACTTGAAGCATTGGGTACAAGGAATAAAACTATAGATGATCGTCAACGAAAACCAAATTTAAGATCATTGACTTCCACTACTGTTACAACCACAGCTTGCCCTGTCTGCAAAGGTAGTCATCAGCTATTCCAATGTGGTAGCTTTCTGAAGCTAACTCCATTCAACCGATTGCAGATCCTAAGGAAGCACGGCCTCTGTATTAATTGCCTAAGAGGAGGGCACACTGCGGTTCAATGCAAGTTACGTGGCTGTACGAAGTGTGCATCAAGCGAATCACAAACCGCAGGAACAGCTTTGAGTAATAAACATCAACGTGGGTACGTCCTCTTAAGCACAGCAAGACTAAGATTAACTGCAAGTAATGGAACCAGTTTGGAAGCCCGGGCGATTCTTGATTCAGGCTCGCAGATTAGTGAAGAGGCTTGGACTTCAATCAGTAGCCGATGCATTAGCCATAGAAGGTATCGGACAAGGAAAACAACGTACCAACAAGAGGGTAAATGTACTCTTGCAGTCAAGGTTAAATGGTTATGCTGCCAGAGTAGAAGCATTTGTACTTCAAACAATAATATCACCTCAGCCAGTTCGAATGTTGGATATTACCACATGGGCCATACCACACAATATCCCGCTAACTGATCCTAATTTCAACGTCCCAGAGAATATAGATTTATTGATCGGAGCAGAATTTTATCATCAATTGCTCGCCATAGGGCAAATAAAACTAAGAGAAGGTCTTCCAACATTGCAGAACACCATTCTCGGTTGGATTATCTCAGGCAAGGCAGAAGAGGTACCAGCCATCACATCCACATGTGGACGAAGCTCTCGACAATGCTATCGAAAAATTTTGGCGAATCGAGGAATTTGAAGAGCCGATAACTCAAATGACCCCAGCAGAAACACGCTGTGAAAACTACTTCCACTAAACTACGCGAAGAGATGAAACTGGTCGCTTCATAGTTAGCCTACCATTCGCAGACGATGCTGCTAGGTTAGGAGAATCAAGAGATACAGCCCTGCGTCGATTCTTCTCATTACAACGTGAATTGGCTAGACAAGATGAATTGAGGAAACAAAGACATCCAACAAGGTCACATGGAGGAAATCGACCCTGAAGAGATAACGTCCCAATGTTATTTTCTACCACACCATGGAGTTTGCAAACCAGACAGCAGCACGACAAAGTTACGGGTCGTGTTCGAAGCCTCTGCAAAGACATCGTCGAATGTTTCACTTAATGACCTATTGCACACGGGACCCACTATACAAGAGGACTTATTCACAATTCTATTACGGTTTCGATTACCACGCTTCGTCTTTACGGCAGACATTGAGAAAATGTACCGCCAGATACTAATCAGGCAAGAGGATCGAAATTATCAGTTGATCTTCTGGAGAAGTGATCCAAATCAACCGCTCCGTTGTTATCAACTGCGCACGGTCACTAACGGTACCACACCCGCCCCGTATCTGGCTACAAAGTGCTTACAAGTATTGGCTGAGAATGCAGCTCAGAAGTTCCCATTAGGATCGACTTCAATTTTACAAAACTGCTACGTTGATGATGTCATAACTGGCAACAATTCTTTATCAGAAGCAATCCAAACTCAATCGCAACTCTGCTCTTTACTTAAGGAAGCAGGATTCAAACTTAGGAAATGGTGTTAAAATCCTTACCTGCTTAGGAATATATCGCCAGAAGATCAAGCAATAGAATTGGACTTTACACTAGACAAAGAAGAGAAGATTAAGACTCTAGGTCTCACATGGCTGCCTAAATCAGACCAATTTGTAGTAAAGACTAATGAGATCAATCCTCATAAGATCACGAAATGGAGTGTGGCATCCCACATAGCTCGACTTTTTGATCCACTTGGAATCATTTCACCCATTGTTGTTACAGCCAAAATATTTCTTCAAGAACTATGGCAGTTAAAACTAGACAGGGATGCCGCACTTCCGATGGAATTGCACACAAAATGGGTCAAGTTTCAAAGCGACCTGAACAACATGGATGATATACACTTCTCAAGACATGTCTTTGCTAATGAAGTTCCAAAGACAATCCAATTTCATGTCTTCACAGACGCATCCGAAAGAGCATACGGTGCTGCTATGTACACAAGATCTATCAACAAGGAAGGAAGAATCATCATTCGACTTCTTTGTGCCAAATCTAGAGTGGCACCAGTAAAAACAATTACGTTACCCCGTCTTGAACTCTACGCGGCTAAGTTGGGTGCCCAACTCGCAAGTCGAGTCAAGAAGGATGTGAACCTCAAGGATGCTATCACATACTTTTGGACTGGCTCAGAAATTGTTCTGGCATGGATAAACTCCACATCATCGTCCTTCCATGTTTTTGTAGCTAATCGTGTTGCATCTATACAAAGACTCACAGATCCTAAGCAATGGCGTCACGTTGGTTCCAAGCAAAACCCGGCAGATGTGCTATCACGCGGAATCACACCTGAGAAGTTGAGGACACATAATCTCTGGTTCTATTGTCCGCCCTTCTTGCACGGTCAAGAATCACTGTGGCCCCCCGTATATTGCAAAAATCTTCATGATTCGTGTGAGCTAGAGAAAAAACGCACAGCGTTAACTTCCAGCTCCGCAGCAACAGAGATCCAAGAATCAGTTAATCCCCTTTATCGCATCCAGCACGGAAATTCCTTCAGACGACTGCAACGAATTACCGCCTACGTGCTTAAATTTGCTAATCGGACCAGACGGCGGACCATAACAACCAACGAAGGAACCATTCTAAGCACAAGTGAACTCGACTCCGCTCTCTATGTTATCATAAGGACAATGCAGGAGGCACACTTTGATGAGGAAATTAGTCAGCTGCAAAAATATAAGGAGATTAATAAGACTAGCGCTTTGAGCAGCCTCGCACCATTTTTAGATGATCATGGAATAATTAGAAACTGTTGTGGTCGAGGTAGACGCCATATTGAATTCCAGACCTTTAACATCCATGTCTAGTGATCCTAATGATCTGATGGCCCTAACCCCGGGTCACTTTCTGATTGGAGAACCACTTACAGCCTCTGTGGACGCTTCTGCCGAACTTTGTAAGGCTAGTCTCTTGAAACGATGGAAGTTAGTCTCATATGTTAAACATGAATTTTGGCGGCGTTGGTCTCGTGAATACTTGAATGAACTTCAGTACCGCAATAAATGGAAAAAGGGTTGCCGGAACGTTGGACCAGGTACTATAGTGGTCATAAAAGAAGACAACACCCCTGTCATGAAGTGGCTATTGGGCCGTATAATAAAAACCTACCCAGGGAACGACGGTTATATAAGAGTAGCGGATGTGCGTACCGCAACGAACGTAGTGCGAAGACCAATTCATAAGCTTGCACCTCTGCCGATAGAGACAAATCTTACCGAAGACACAGCACCATCAGAGGAAGTAAACAACCCTACTGCACCTACAAGGCGATCACCGGAAAATCACAATCTTGCTCCAAGAAAGAAGGCAAAAACATCTTTTGGATCCTTGATATTGTCAACACTGCTGGTCTGTCTATTCCTGCCAGCTATCAGAGGTAGTCCTTTTGAAATATATAAATTTCATAAACAACCAGGGATCCACTTCGAGCGATTAGGAACAACAAGAATAGTGTCTACTGAATGGAATTTGGTAGCCTATTATGATCTTCAACCATACTGGAAGGAATTCAATATCTTTCAAAGTGGAATAGGAGCACTTAATCACTTGTGCAATCAAATTAAACACAAAAGCTCATGTAATCCAGTTATTACCCAATTCCAACACATTAAAGAGGAGCTTAGTAGCGATAATGAGCTATTATCAATGCAAGCACCTGCCAACAGAACCAAAAGAGGAGCAGTTAACATTGTGGGTAACATTGCAAACTTTCTCTTTGGTATTCTGGATTCTAAATATGCAGAGGATATGGCCAACACCATCGATGCGGTCAAGGCAAACGAGAACCATCTGCAGTCGCTTCTTAAGAACCAGACAACGATAATTGACGCAACGATCAATATAATCAAGCGGGACCAAGTGAACAACGACAAGAAATTTCAAACATTAGAGAGCCAGTTGACGCAAGTGGTCCTTGATCGCAACCAATTTACATAGAATATCCACGTCAATTAGTGACGCCTTGACCAATTCTCACCATGGCCAAATTAGTTCTCAGTTACTCTCGCCGTCTCAACTAAGACAGGAGATATATCTCATTCAAAACCACTTGCCAACCAATTTGCGGCTTCCCACGAGTCAGGAGAACATTCTGCAACTATACAGACTAATAAAGGTGGCAAATCGACCAGTCAATACTTACGTTATTTTCAAACTAACGATTCCACTAATCAATCTCGAAGAATATGATTTATTCAGAGTGATTCCAATCCCAGTGTACATAAACAATAGCATGGTGGCGATACACTCTTGTGCAAATTATCTAGCAATTACTGTGCACAGGGATCAACATTATCCTTTAACGGATCAAGAGCTAGCAGGCTGCACTATAACCAAAGAGAACACTTACTTATGTGGACAGCATCACCCAGTTTACCACCGAAGGGCCAACGTCTGTTCTTGCGAGATTGATTTCTTGAACGGAATATCCAACCCAAGGGTATGCAGGCTACACAAATTAGACAATCACGCTGGATTCATTCAACTATCTCATGCCAATCAATGGATTTTCGCCTTGAACGAAGAAACATTGCCAAACGTGGCTTGCTTTAACGAAACTGCATCTACCATGATCAGCGGCTCCGGACTTTTGACGCTGCAACCATATTGTACCATCAAACATGAAGTCGCAACTCTTCAAGGCCATCAGATCTATTCCAGCGAAGCCAAATTAACCTACACCAAGTTTAGTGATCTCCTCAATATAACAACCCCCGAACGATTGGCACCAATTCTTCAAGAACACATTCAGCAACATCTACCAGTAGAGGACCTACAAAAATTACAAAGGATAATCAAAATGCAAGATTTTAATATGCCAAGGGATATCGACGTAAACCATACGCACAGTTTAACCGTCAGTTATACCGGACTACTCCTGTTTATCATCATCGCTATCTGGGTGATCTACAAGGCCCGTGACGACATCTGGAGATGCCTGCGCCCAAAACCCAAACCTCGGCCAAGAAGACACACTACCCACGAAGACTTCGTCGTCAACATAGAAAGCGATGAAGGCTGAACCAGTGGTTCATCGGGGGGAGGATGTTAAGATTCATCATTTGAGAATCTTTGTTGTTAAATTTAATTTTATATCATGCACATATAAATTCTACATTCCCACGAAAGCTTTTGCAACGTGAGCAAATTTGCACTTACGATCACGGTAATGCTCTTGCAATATAAACAATTTTCCGCGGACGGTGACGGTTACTCGAGTATTTACATGTTGGCTCGTGAGAAAGCTTTCGTGGGAACAATTTTGGTTGTCTAGTAATTTTGCTAATAAGGCATTTTTAGTTTGTAAAATTTATATATAAGAAATTATGGAAGAAAAATATATTCAGTTGTCTAAAAGTAAAGTTGAGTGGTGTTTCAATTTAGTACGGTTCCTTTTCAGCGTTTTAATCGTTATTTCAGTTCCAGGTCCAGAACAATAAGGTGCAGTGGTTTCAAGTGCCGCATACATCAACGAAAACAAGTCAAGGTACATGAACCTTGGCTATAATTAGTGAAGTAAAAGAACTTCACCCTACCACCTGTAATTGTTACAGATGTTTATGTGCATGTTGCACCTAATTTTTAACAAGCTGCCTCCGTTATGAATGATGAGTGTAATGCTGGATCTATGAGGCAACGAAGTAAACTTGGTTTACCTTGCTTATGTTGTGCCATTACTAATGCCGTTGATAGTAATGCATGTTGATTTGGTCTTGTGACAAAGGTTTGTAGTGTGTGCTCATTATTAGTTGATGCTTCTAAATGAACGTTGGAATCATGCCTTGTTTGGTTGTTAGCATAACTCGCTTGTACCTTGGATTGGTGTGATTATTCCTTGAAGCTTGTTGTAGTGAATTTTCTTCGTGTAGTGAAGTGTGGTGTCTCTGTTGACATTTAAAGCATCTATATTTGCTCGTACATTTGGTGACTGTGTGATTGCTGGCTGTATTCATCTTCTGGTATGTTGGACATTTTGCAACAAAGTGTTTGCCTTGACATACAGGACATTTGTTGTTGTTAGCAGTGTGGTAGGATAATGTTTTCTCCTTCGTGAAGTGTGTTGCTTGCTTAGGTTTGGATGCAATGGTGTCTGATATTGACTCTAAAATTTTCAAACGAGTATTTAAAAATGATCTAAATTGTTGAAACTCTGGTAATTTTTTATTGGAGCCTTGTTCTTCTTCCCACAGTTTCAATGTGATAAATGGCAGCTTTTGTACTAGTAGATATATTAGTAATACATCCCATGAACTTGTATTGACTTCCAAACATTTCAATTGTTGTAGCACTTCTTTGGTGACATCTATTAATGACTTCAACCCTTTGCTGGTTTCCATATTAAACTTGGGTTGATTCACAAGTGTTTTCAGCTGATGGTTGACTAGAATACGTTTATTCTCGTATCGCTCCTTTAATTTATTCCATGCTGGCTCGTAATCTTGGTCTGTTATTGGTGTATGTCTTAAGAACCTTTCTGCATCACCTACTAGACACGATTTCAGATTATGTAGCTTTTGTACTGGAGTGATTCTCATGTTGCTATGCACCAATGACACGAACATGTCATGAAATGATCTCCACATGTCGTATTCACCATTAAATGTCGGTAACGAGATTCTAGGCAACATTGCTTCCTGTCGTGGCGTTGAACTATTTGTTGGTGTAACAATAGTGCTGTTTGCCTCCGACGAACTTGAAATTTTGCGAAGGCCTTCAATTAATTCGCTGAGATAATCCGTGTATTTTGTTTCCAGAATACTGAAATTGTCTTCTTCTAGATAACTATGTGGCTTTACAGTATTTAATTTGGATAAATTTATTTTAATGGCCATGTCTAGTGTGTTGTATTCATTCCATAATTTCTTCAAATCTGAACTTTTGACCTCGACAAATCCTTGAGTCCTTTTCACTAAAGCTGTCTTGCGTCCATTTTCAATTAACCTTTCGATCCGTGATCGCATTATTAGTTCTTGGGCTATTAAATTTGTCAACTCCGCCATTTTGAAATTGGTTTATCTTGCGTTGGTACTGACTTTATATCACGATTTGATTGTGTACGTAGATTGACTTTGTATTTACGTAAACCGACCTTGTATTTTAAACTCAAAAATTTAAAGTGAAAACCACGATTTGTATACTGTTCCTGGATACAACCACCAAGCAAAATGTTCAAGAAAGCAATAATAATATTGCTAAAGAAGATGAAAATTTAAACAAGGTATTTAAATTAACAACAGTGTCGATAAAATGAGTCTACTTGGAAATAGAGAAAGTTATACGAAGACAAATTTTAATCTCTGACACTGCTTTCAGAAAAACTAGAGCAACTTGAAATATTTGATTAACCTCAAAGAATTACTCAAACTCTGAAATCAAAAATTTAACGAAATCAAATTTAGGAACAAATATAAAAGGAAACTCGCATACAAATTTAGTTAATCTTCACTTTAATCCACACTTATACAAGTTTATATACGACTCGGTAAATTAAATTTCACTGTTAACTAACTGTCGTAAAAATAAAATGTTCAGTTATAATATGGGCAAGAAAATAACCTACGGTTAACGAATTTCATACATGAATAGCATTACCGTAAAGGCATAATTTATTCAGATGAAATTATCATTAGATTGATTATTTGCACAATAGTTGGGCCTTACTGATTTTAAACTTTTATTCTTTTTACATACAATTCACTATTATTCTAAAATTCACTCAAAAAAAATATCTCAAATGCACAGCTGAAATAAAATGATTAAATAAAAAATATAACAAAAATGCAAATAAAAAGACTAAAGAAATCCTCAAAACTCCATCACCAGTCAATTATTTGTAATCAAAATGCTAATTTAAGCATGTTTTGATTAATACGTTGTTCACCACCAAAATTATATCAAATTCACGAAAATAAAAATTTTATGAAAAAAATTTATCAAATTGATTAAAAAAAAAAATTTATATATATATATTAATAATTGTTTAACTCGCAAAATTAATTGAATTCACCGCGATTCGGGCATTACTAAAATCTTCCCTGCGAAAAGCTACCTCGATTTCTTATGACATCTACTGTCAGAAGTTGAAGTACTGACAGTTCGGGGTTTGTAAAGTTCGTCTTGCGGTCGCGAAGTTTTTCGTTAATTACCGGTGTTTTGCAGTGAATAAACAGGTAAGTGTAGTTTAAAAATTTTGAATATAATGTGTTATGTGTGATTTATCTGAAAATTGCGTGAAAAACGACGAATTTCGTGAACTTGAAACCAAGTGCATCAGCTGTCAAAGGTGTGATAAATTGCGATATAATCACCTGTAACTGATGCACTTGGCCTCAAAACATATGAAATTCTTGTTGCCGATAATTGTATTATGTTTTTATAACATCAGGTATTAGCAACATGCAATGTTTTTCACGTTTTTTGCATGCCTTAGATGTGCATGTTGTTGTTAGTGTAAAGTTCCAAGAAGTTTGTTTACATTTTGTGAGTTTGCAAACTTCTTGGAACTTTCCTGTTTTGGTGTATAAAAATGTCTGTACTAATTTCTTCTTTCTTTTTCAGGATGCCGAACATTAGGAAGAGGAGAAGGAGTGCCTGTGGAATTCCCAGGCATATCAGGTAAGTATGGTAACAATATAACTTAATTAAATTATAATCGTTTTATTTTTCAGGTATCTTCAACACCCTCCCCCTAAGTCCGTTCGTCAAGTGCGCCGCTTTTGGGCATGGCAGGCTGGTACAGGAAGTTCATTCCGAACTACGCTGACCTGTCAGCATCCATTACGGACACGCTGAAGAAATCCAGCAAATTTGTCTGGACCAGCAAAGTCCAGTCCGCATTTGAATTGCTCAAAAACAGCTAACTTCTACTCCAGTGTTGGTGAGTCCTGACTTCACCAAGCCCTTCATCATCCAGTGCGATGCGAGTAAGCAGGGTGTGGGCGGAGTCTTGATCCAGTTGGACGACGAGAGAAACGAACGACCACTTGCATATGTATCCAAGAAATTAAATTCGGTCCAACGCAACTATACAATTACGGAATTGGAATGTTTGGCAGCGATGATCAGTATAGAAAAGTTCGGAGCATACGTCGAACTCATGCCATTCAAGGTGGTGACGGACCATGCGAGCCTGCAATGGCTAATGTCCCAAAAGGACCTCAATGGATGCCTGGCCCGGTGGAGTCTGAAGCTTCGACATAGAACACCGTAAGAGCAGCCTGAACGTGGTACCTGACACGTTATCGCGTGTATACTGTGAAGAACTAGCCGCCGTTGATCTACCAACAGTACGTGAACAAGGCCCGCAAGTTGACTTGGATGCACCAGACTTCGACTCTCAAGAATATCAGGACCTTCGGGACCGAGTCGAGAAGAACAAGTCATCCCTGCCAGACTTAACTTTGTGCGACGGCTATGTATACATTCGGACACAGCCCAAAACTGGTGATCTAGTTCAGGAAGAAGACGCCTGGAAGCTCTGGATTCCACGGGGCTTGGTACCAGAAGTCAATGCGAGAGCGCATGATCCGCCCCAATCTTCACATGGATTTGTGGGTACTGGTTTACTTTCAGTATCCACGAAAGTATTGTCTCGGGATCCTTTACTTCCAAAAAGGGGCCTTGAGAGGGCAGAACTCCAAGGGGCCTCGAGAGGACAGAACTCCAGAAAGTCGCTTGAGCTTTTCCTATCTAAAGGACTTACCTAAATAGAAATTAATTAAAAAATGAATTTCAATATTTTATTTTTTATTAAATTATATTTCTGTACAACAATATTCTTAGAGACTGAATTCAAGACTAAACCTATGGAACAATTTAGGATTTGGCGAAACGTGATGGAGGTTTTGTGGTGCGTCCAACTCTTGTCTTTCTGATAGGGAAATATGTGTTTGCACCTGGCGAATTTCTAATTTTTGGATCAAATCGTACGGTTCGATTTATAATATTTTTGTCATTAACTGTCTGGGGTTGTCTTATGTCTGATTTGTTAGTATTTTCCAATGTTCCTGGGTTAAATTTACTGGGCCCTTGAGCGCTGGCTGTAAAGACGCCCTTGAGTTAATTTGGTTGTTAGGTGAATGATCGTTTGACACTGGAAACTGCGCCCCATGTGTAACTTCTGGTGAATGTGCATTTGCAAAACGTGAAGTGTCCTCAGAGTCTTTTAAATAAGAATTTGTAAAACAAGGTTTCAATCGATTAATAGAAACGTTAACTTCTTTTCCTCTAATCAGAATTTTGTAAAATTTTTCGTTTCTTAATATAACCTCATAAGGTCCTTCATAAGGAGGTTATAAACTAGGTCGAGTGCTATCAACTCTCATAAAAACGAAAGGACAATTCTTTAAATCTTTGAAAATAAAACCTTTTTGAAGTGTTGCCGAGATGCCGGTGACGGTTGTATGTTTCGGAATTGATGTTCGAGTTGTTTAATAAATTCATTTTGGTTATTTAAAGAATTCGCGCTATTAAAAAAATCACCGGGTAATCGTAAATTTTCTCCATAGACTAATTTTGCAGGAGAAAATCGGAATTCGTCACTACTAATTGACCTGAAACCTAAAAGAATAAGTGGTAAATATTTTGTCCACTCTGAATTTTGGTAGCATATTAATGATGCTTTAAGAGACCGATGCCAACCTTCTATGAATCCGTTCGCTTGAGGGTGGTAAGCCGTAGTGCGGCAACGCTTAATACCTAATAATCTGACTAGCTCCATGAATAAAGTTGAATAAAGTTGTCTACCGTAATGTCCGTAATGATTTTTGAGGGAATGCCAAATCTAGATATCCAGTTCTTTAATAATGCAGAAGCTGCTGTTTCTGCGCTAATCTTTTCGATGGAAATTGTCTCAGGCCAGCGAGTATACCGGTCGATGACTGTAAGACAATATTTGAAACCTTCTGAATTTGGCATAGGGCCTATTAAATCTATATGAATTGTGTTAAATCTTTCTGTTTCATGTTGAAAATCAGCGATGGGAGGATTAACATGTCTCGAGATTTTAGCTCTTTGACATGGTAAACAGCTTCTGCTCCATTCTTTAATATCTCTTTTTATTGAAGGCCAAATAACTCTATTGATTATAAGTTTAATTGATTCTTTTATCCCTGGATGGCTTAAGTTATGGATAATTAAAAATATTTCTTTCCGAAATTTGATGGGGATATACGGGCGCATTTTTTTTTTGTTGAGATATCACAAAAAATTTCTTTTTCTAAATTGACTAATTTTACCTTAACCATTTTCAAAGAAGAATTTTGAATTAAATGTTGAAGTTCTGTGTCATTGACCTGGGCGTCTGCCACAACTTCGAAATCTATTGCACCGACGATATTGATTTCATTAAGCCTTGATAATGTGTCAGCAACTATATTCTCTTTACCGGATATATGTCTGATATCCGTTGAAAATTGACCGATGAGGTCGAGGTATCTGAACTGTCTGGGTGAGGCTTTTTCAGGATTTTGTTGAAATACAAAGACTAATGGTTTATGGTCGGTGTAAATAGTAAATTTTCTTCCTTCTAGAAGAAATTTAAAGTGTTTAATACCATTATAGATTGCTAGCAGCTCTCGGTCATAAGTACTGTATTTCATCTAAACGACTGATAATTTTGCAGAAAAGAAGCCTAATGGTTGCCAATCGTTGTTGCATTTTTGTTGTACAACAAATCCGATGCCATAACCCGAAGCGTCGACTACTAAAGCTAATGGTGCATCAGTAGAATGAAATGCTAATAATGTAGCTTTGCATAATTGAGTTTTGGTTTCCTCGAATGCATTTATTGCTTCTTTTGACCAGGTAATTTTTTTCTTACCATCTTTTTTGTCACCCCTTAAGAATTTGTTTAATGGCATTTGAGTCATTGCGGCATTTTTCAAAAATTTTCGATAAAAATTGATCATACCTAAATAAAGTCGTAATTCTTTTACTGTCTCAGGAAGTTTCATAGAGTTGATTGTTTCAACACGCTCTGACACAGGTTTGATACCTTTACTTGAAACTGAATGTCCGAGAAATTTCACTTCTTCTGTCATAAAATTGCATTTGTCTAAATTGATGGCGAGACCATACTTTTCAAATTTAACAAAGATTTGATTTAGATGGTCCAGGTGTTCAATATCAGATTTAGAAGCTATTAATATGTCGTCGAGGTAAACATAACAAAAGGGTAAATCGCGCAATACTGAGTGAATAAATCTTTGAAAAGTTTGGGCAGCATAATATAGGCCGAAAGTCATCCGTGTAAATTCAAAAAGACCGAAAGGTGTACAAATTGCTGTTTTAAGAATATCTGAAGGTGCTACTGGGATTTGGCGGTAAGCTTTTATCAAATCAATTGTTGAAAAGATTTTACTTCCTTCCAATTGATTTGCAAAGTCCTGAATATGTGGGATTGGATATCTATCAGGAGTCGTTTTAGCATTAAGCCTTCTGTAATCGCCACAAGGTCTCTGTTCAAAATGTTCAAAGATAAAATTTACACTTGAATTGAATTCGAAGATAAATAACAAGACCGTTGATTTCTTTGATAAATTCGAATATAATTTATTGAGGATTTATTCAAAGATACAAACCGAAAGTTAAGTTTGAAATTTTTATGACCGATCTCGCTCAAAGTTAATTACTCAGCAAATTTGAAATCTGTTCTGTTAACGTTTCTAACGAAAGAAAGAATTTTTAGAACCGTAATTACAGTATCTTTTACTAACAGCTTTAATTTACCATTAACTCCACCCACCTTCCAGATAATTCTTTATTTACATCTCACAAATTTTCGAGAATATTCAATTCCCTTTTAATGCCTCTAGTAAGCAATAGATGTCACACTTTTCGTTCTGTATATATAGAAAAAGAAGTGGAAAGGAAGAGGCAATTAAGAAATGTCAATGTTTGTTGTCATTTGTGAAGTGGTTTTATAAAGTTGTGAACTTCATGGCATCTCAGTTCTACATCATTTTGGAGAATGGTAAGTAAAGCAACCTTTTTTTTATTATGTTGTGATCGATTGCTATCTTGAAATTGTATTTTGACTTGATACAGTTTTTATGAGATCGGTCATTTACATTTTTGTGCTGTTGAGGTTATCTGTTATTGTTTTACAAATAATTGTGTTCTTAGCAAATTCTCTTTCTTATTTTAGGTGAAATTGCAAAGGATTTGGATGACAGATTTTTGGACGGACGGACGGACAATACAATTTAGATAAGTATTTGTCTTAATTTTAAAAGAATGATGCTTTGTGAGAACTTTTTATCTTTTTAGGTGTCCGCTGGAACATTCTCCGGCCCCTTGGATTCTATGGTTCCAACAAGTCAAGTTTTCCAACATCTAACATCAGATTCGAATAGTGTCTTCTGTCGAGTAACGTAATTTCAGATTGTGATGTAATTACTGGTAAATGAGCTAAAATTAAATAAGAGGAAAGCGATCAAATTTTGAATGGAAAAGGTAAGGGAGTTTGTTTAATTGCTTTCATTTTCTAGATCATTACGTTCATTGATTGGCAGAAGGCTTAGTTTTACAATAGGTCTTTTTAGTAAACCATTTTTTGTTCTTATTGTGGCAACTCTGGCTAAGTTATCATCTCCTTCATGCACCTCAACAACTCTCGCTAATAACCACTTTGATGGTGGTATTCTTTCATCTTTCACCAAGACAAGATGTCCAACTTTCAGATTCTTTTCCTTTTGGTTCCATTTAGTGCGTTGTTGCATTGCAGATATGTAGTCCAATTGCCATCGCTTCCAGAAGCTCTGCAATAATTGTTGGATGTATTGCCAGCGAGACAACGCGTGTTGGTTGATGTTTAAATATGTTGGTTCAGGAATTGCTAAAATGGCGTCTCCGGTTAAAAAATGACCAGGTGTCAAAGCACTCAAGTCGGTGGGGTCAAATAGGCCGAGAATTTAAGCACGCCTCTATTTGCGATGTTAAGGTAGTTAATTCTTCGTAAGTTAGACTAGTGTTTCCCAAGATTCTGCGAAGGTGAAACTTTGTTGCTTTGACACCTGCCTCACAAAGTCCATTAAAGTGGGGCGCACCTGGTGGGCTGAAATGTCAAGATATTTTGTTTGCAGGTGATAATCCTGGAAGCTCTCTTTGCAGTTGGTTTAGATGAGTGCCAAACTCCTTATTTAAAATTGAGTTAGCTCCTACAAAGTTCGTGCCGCAATCAGTGTATATTGCATTTGGTAGTCCTCGCCTACTTGTAAATCTTTTTAGAGCAGCTAGAAATGCTGAAGTTGTTAAATCCGAAACTACTTCAATATGTATCGCTCTAGTAACGAAGCAGACAAAAATTGCTAAATATCCCTTATAGGTTTTACAGCCTCTACCTTTCACATCCTGATATCAAGGGGTACACAATAATCAATTGAAGAGTGACTGAATGCTCTTGATGCTTCAACACGGCTTTTAGGAAGATTTCCCATTAGTTGACTTCTTGTTACTCCTCGCTGTCTGAAGCAAATTATACATTTTTGTACATGACTACGGACGGCATTTCTTCCATTGAGAATCCAATATCTTTTTCGCAGCAAGCCGAGCATCAACTGAGTTCCACCGTGTAATGAAGTTAAGTATGTTTCGGCGATTATAAGTTCTGTTAATGGGTGTCTGCTTAGCAAAATAACAGGATGTCTCTCACTCCATGCTATTGCTGAATTACTCAATCTACCTCCAACACGGAAAATCTCGGAACCGTCGAAAAATGGATTTAACTTCAAAAGATTGCTTTGTTTCAAAACTTTATTAGTTTTCAAATTTTGAATATCGTCTTTGAATTCTACATCCTGCACTTGTTTAATCCAAAACATGAGACTTGTATTCATTTCTTCCGACGTAATACACTCGTTTAAGTGAGTTGGCTTTTTCTGACAGCGTCTTATAAATCTAAATACGAAAGAAGTGATGCGAAGAAGTTTTGTTAAGGAAGAATATTTTCTGGCCATTTCTGATGTAAATGTTTCACTTGGTATGACCAGATGAATTTTGGGTGCTTTCCTTTCCAATTCTGTACTTGCATGTTCTCGCCTTTGAGGCCAGTGATCTTCTGATCGCTTTAACCACTCTGGGCCCTTCCACCAAATTTTATATTCTTTTAGTTGACTAGGAAATAATCCTCTGGTTGCGCAGTCTGCAGGATTGTCGCTTGTAGGAACATGACGCCAAAACTTTGTGGGTAGATCTGTCTGGATTTCCGCAACACGATTTCCAACGAAGATCTTCCATCGACCTGGATGTTCTTGAAGCCACGAAAGCACAATCGTGGAGTCTGTCCAAGCAAAGATTTCGCAGCTAATTCGTAATGATTGTTTGACGAAGAGGTACAATTTTGTAAGTAAAACAGCCCCACAAAGCTCCAAGCGAGGTAAAGTGATTTGCTTAATCGGGGCGACTTTAGATTTTGCCATGAGAAGCCCCGTGTAAATTTCTCCGTTGTCCTTAATTACTCGTCCATAAATCGCAGCTGCATATGCATGAAGAGACGCATCGCAAAAGCCATGTTATTCAAAGGAGCTTATTCCTTCCTGGTATTGAATCCATCGTGGGATCATAAAGGACTCAATATCTTTCAATTCATATCTGAATTTTTTCCAACGCTGCAGAATGTCACTAGGCAGTCGTCCCAATTTATTCCTCTGAGCCAAAGTAATTGCATAAGAATTTTTGGTTGTATTATGATTGGAACCAGGAATCCCAGAGGATCGAAGATTTTTGATAATTCTGATAAAAATTCACGTTTTGTGATATTGCCATCTGAAACATCAGTCAAAGATATTTTGTATTTGAAGATATCACCCTTTGGGCACCAATAGATTCCTTATGTTTTTATTCCTGTTTGTAAATCTATTGAATGTAGTTCATCTATTTCACGGTTTTCCTGAGGAATGTTCATTAGAAGTTCTGAATTATTAGATGTCCATTTTCTCAGGTTGAATCCTCCAGCTTGAAGTAAAGTAATTAAATCCTTTTGTAATTTTACAGCTTTTTCAATGCAGTTTGTTCCCGTTAATAAATCATCTACGTAGAAATCGCTTTGTGTAACTTTGGCCGCTTCAGGAAAACAATGCTCTTCATCTGTAGCTAATTTTCGAAGAGTTTTTACTACTAAGTATGGTGCACATGACGTACCAAATGTAACGGTGTTTAAGAAGTACTCCACTTTTGGTTTTGACGGCGAGGATCTCCAAAAAATACGCTGGTATTGTGCATCGTTTTTGTTTACTTTAATCTGGCGGTACATTTTCTCAATGTCCGCTGTGAAAACAATAACATGCTTACGCCATCGAAGTAGGATTGACATCATATCTTCTTGCAAGGTTGGGCCGACCAAAAGATTGTCATTGAGTGAAGAACCGCTTGAAGTTTTGTTTGACTCATCAAAGACTACTCGAAGTTTCGTCGTAGTACTCTCCTTGTATACAGCATGATGTGACAGGTAATTATAATAGTATTTTTCATCATTGTTTAATAAAGTAACGAGTTCTCTTCTAGGTAGTACAACTGGAGACATGTGTGATAGCTCTTTGTATTCCTCGAGACATTTAACATATTCACTTCGCATATTAGGATGATCATTGAATTTTTTTTCCAAATACTTAAAACGCAATAAAGCTACGTTGGTACTTTTACCCAAGGCGGGTTGTGTTTGGCCTTTGAAAGGGAGTCTTACTTCATATCGCCCATCTTGGAGACGTGTCACTGTTCGTTCATAAAACTCTTCACATTCTCTTTCTTCTACCGTTAAACACCTCGTAGGTTTCACCTCCTCAAGTTCCCAAAATTGACGTAGTTGATTATCTAGACTAACGCGAGTGTGTAAATGTAGTACTTCTAAGTCATTTTTTTTCTGTGTTCCAAAATCTCCAGATAGTATCCATCCCAATTGTGTTCGCTGAGCGATAGGTGTGCCTTCAGGACCAAGTTTCAAGCCATCAGCTGCATCTTGATTTCCATTTGCTTTCCCATGTCACTGCTGACATTTACCAAAGCGGTTGTTAAAAGAATATCGTTTGTAGCAAAGAGATGACTGGCATGGAAAGTATTTATGGATTTAGTATTAGTGCTGCTGGAAGCTTCTGCTGTTATTGATTGTTGGGGGTCAATTTTGTTTAAAATTGTACTCTTGTCATGTAGCAAAGTATGATGCTTGTGTTTACATATGAAGCATAAATTCTTGCTAGGACATTTCGCTGATATGTGTCCAACCCCCAAACAATTGGAACAAAGACCCTTTTGACTAACAATAGTTCGCCTATTCTCGTGATTCAATTGCAGGAATTGAGGACATTGTCGAAGAGGATGTGATCCCGAACAATTAGCACAACTGTAGGACTTCGCAATGTGAAATGATGATGTAGAATGTTGTCCCTCTTGTACTTGTTTGTGGAAGCCAATATAATTTGGTTTAGATTGTTTAAAAGAGTTACAATAAGACTTATGCGATGCACACCCATTTCCCAAAGCTTCAAGTGCTCTAAATTGACCCTCAAGAAAACATTTCAGTTCAGCATATTTTGCAAATTCTCGTTTTGAGCCAATTGTTTGTTCCCACAGCTTTTTCGTTTCAGGAGGAAGCCTTTCTGTTACTAAATGTGTTAATATGATATCCCACCCGTCGGTATTGACTCTCAAGTTTTGTAAGGATTTCACACACTCGTTTGTTGTATCAATTAGCTTTCGAATACTAACCGCCGAATCTTTATTAGCTTGTGGTTGCGCGAACAAAGTTTTTAAATGTGTTTTGATTAGAATTCTTGGATTATCATAACGGTCTTTTAGCATTGTCCATGCAGGGAGATAATTCATTTCCGTAATAGTAAAGTGCCTGAGTAATTGTATTAGCGTGACATACAAATCATTAAATGACGCCCATGACGAGTAGTCCCCATTAAATTTGGGAAGATTTATACGCGGAAGCTTAACTTCTTCCTTTGCACTTATCTTTTCGTCTGCTTCTTTGTCTGGCTTATTTGCCTCGGGAAATAAATTACATAATTTATCTTCGATTTCCGACTGCGCTTGCAGATAACATTCGTAAGCTTCTGAATAGGTTTCCCCTTTAAGATACTCGTCAACCTTCAACTTTTGATCTTGTTCTGGTTCTAAGAGTAATATTTGCTTATGGAGCTCTTTAAATTCTGACCAATTTTTCTTTATCGATTGTAGCCGATTTTGCAAATAAGTTTTGGTTTTACGCGCTTTCCCGTCTTTCTTATAATTGCGAACTATTTTTTGTAAGTTGCCAATAGTATCTACTTGTTGCCGTAGTAGAACTTCCATTTTTAATTTGGATTAATAGATATATTCAACATGCACATGCAAGTAAATAATTGGCAAAAGAACTGATTTTCTAATTTTCTTCTTGGAATTTGTAATATGCGTTCCTTTTCTAAATTCAATAAAATTTTGTATTTCACAGTACTGTTTCAAATTCACTTTAATTCAGTTTAACAAGATAAATTCACTAGTTCAATGAATCCACTAATTCTAATTGTTCTTAGCACTATTTTCAAAGTTCACTTGTAAATTAAATAGACATATCACAGAGTTTACGAAATGTTCAAAGATTGTAAAAGTTCACTATCCGGCTCGAAGGACCAACATGTTCAAAATGTTCAAAGATAAAATTTACACTTGAATTGAATTCGAAGATAAATAACAAGACCGTTGATTTCTTTGATAAATTCGAATATAATTTATTGAGGATTTATTCAAAGATACAAACCGAAAGTTAAGTTTGAAATTTTTATGACCGATCTCGCTCAAAATTAATTACTCAGCAAATTTGAAATCTGTTCTGTTAACGTTTCTAACGAAGGAAAGAATTTTTAGAACCGTAATTACAGTATCTTTTACTAACTGCTTTAATTTACCATTAACTCCACCCACCTTCCAGATAATTCTTTATTTACATCTCACAAATTTTCGAGAATATTCAATGCCTCTAGTAAGCAATAGATGTCACACTTTTCGTTCTGTATATATAGAAAAAGAAGTGGAAAGGAAGAGGCAATTAAGAAATGTCAATGTTTGTTGTCATTTGTGAAGTGGTTTTATAAAGTTGTGAACTTCATGGCATCTCAGTTCTACATCATTTTGGAGAATGGTAAGTAAAGCAACCTTTTTTTTATTATGATGTGATCGATTGCTATCTTGAAATTGTATTTTGACTTGATACAGTTTTTATGAGATCGGTCATTTACATTTTTGTACTGTTGAGGTTATCTGTTATTGTTTTACAAATAATTGTGTTCTTAGCAAATTCTCTTTCTTATTTTAGGTGAAATTGCAAAGGATTTGGATGACAGATTTTTGGACGGACGGACGGACAATACAATTTAGATAAGTATTTGTCTTAATTTTAAAAGAATGATGCTTTGTGAGAACTTTTTATCTTTTTAGGTGTCCGTTGGAACAGTCTCCATTCACCGTTCTTTTTCTTCACCAGGTGAAGTGGGGACGACCAAGGACTATCAGATGGGCGACAGATCCCTTGATCCAATAAGAATTGGAATTCCTTTTTAGCTGTCATAAGTTTTTCTCCGGTTAATCGGCGCACTTTCGAAGCTATGGGTTGTCCTTCAACAGGAATATAATGTAAGACATCATGTTTGGCTTGTGTTGTGAAATTACTTTCGGTTGTAACTGATTTGAATTTTTGAAGTAATTTATATACCTTAGAATTTAGAGATGGATCAGTAATGGATCAGATTGCCAATGATTCTGAGGGACCAGTAACTGCTTTAGCGTTTGACCGTAATGAAGTAAGAGGATCGATAAGTACCTTATTCTTCAAGTCCACTAATAATCCGAACTTTTGTAGGAAATCTGCACCGATAATAGGTTTAGAAACGTCAGCAATGATAAAATTCCATTGAAAATTTCGACGTAAACCTAAATTCAAAATTAATAATTTTGTTCCATAAGTATGTATGATAGTTGAATTGGCTGCTAACAGTTTAAGACTGTTAGAGCTACTGATTTTTGGATGAAAGTTCGGTATGACTGAAACATCTGATCCAGTATCGATTAAACAATGTCTTTTACTGTAAATGTCAAGAATGTGTAAGCGACTTTTTATTAAGTCAGATTCCCCCGTCGCTAATGGAGACTGACCTATTAGTTTGTTGAATTTTGAATACCGAATTTACATGGCTGGGTACATTTATTGGCTTTAACGCCGAATTTACTATGGTACCAGCATATTTCTCCATTTTTAGAAAACTTTCGATTTCTCGAATGACTTCGTGAATTGGGCCTTGAATAATTTTTAGTGGAAGGCTGAAATGATGAACGAGAAATCCTTCTAACTTCTTCTGAAAGTTCGTTAACTTGAAATGATGAAAGAGTAATTCTTTTAACTTGTTCTGAAAGTTTACTAATTTGATTTTGAAGTTTTGTTATTACCGAATTACTTGGATTTTGATTCGTCGATACTGAATATACTTCAGTTCGACCAGTTACTTCCGATATTTTATCAGCCATGGCTGATAGATCGTCTAATGTACCTGGACTACAAGCTAGAATTGCTTGCACATTTCCAGGTAATTTCTGAAGCCATAAAGACTTCAATATTTCGTCATTTAACTTTCCCGAATTCAACGTCTTCATTTCCCGTAATAAATATGAAGGACGAGAATCTCCTAAAGTCAACTCATTTAAGAGTTGCTTTAATTTGACATTATCTGATGTTGAAAGCCGTGAAATTAACGTTTCTTTGAATTTTTAATATTTATTAACCGTTGGAGGATTTACAATAATATCACTGATATCTCGAAATACACTTTTGTCTAAAGCACTCAGTAAATGGTTAAGTTTTGTACTGTCTTGTGTAATTCCTGCAAGGTCGAATTGCGACTCAAGCTGGAAGAAACACGCCATCGGATTGGATCGCCAAAATGGTATGGTCTTAATGGAAACGGCGCAGACTGATATAGACGCTGGAGACGGAGATAGTGGAACAGACAATTGACTTGTGTCAGAAACACATGATTTAACCATAGGTTCACCCAATAAATCATTTAACCCGTTCATGTTGTAAATGCTTTACAGTAATTTTAAAATAAAGATAAAGATTTTTTATATATGTATATACATATATTGAGCTAACTAAAATAACTATTTTAACTTATCTTTTGTGTATTTTGATTTAATTCTGATGAGAACTTGGGATATTTTCTTTAACAAGAGAGTACCTTACCACTGGTGGGGGGTATCTCTGTTAAAAAAAATGTTGTTTTTTGGTTATGGGCTTGCTCTCTTTTAACAGAGTGTGCCTTACCACTGGTGGGGGGCACCTCTATTAAAAAAGGAATAAAGAAAAATCTTCAATCACAAGTGCCTTACCACTGGTGGGGGGCACTTGCATTGTTGGTATCGATGGTAATCTTGACGGTGTTAGGTTAGCGAGTGCCTTACCACTGGTGGGGGGCGACTCTGCTAAATATTCTTGATGGCTGTAGATTAGGGGTTTTGTGATTTGATGAAAGTGTGCCTTACCACTGGTGGGGAGCCACTTCATCACATTCACAAAATTGTCACCAAAATTGGGGTCACCAATTGTGGGTACTGGTTTACTTTCAGTATCCACGAAAGTATTGTCTCGGGATCCTTTACTTCCAAAAAGGGGCCTTGAGAGGGCAGCATTCCAAGGGGCCTTGAGAGGACAGAACTCCAGAAAGTCGCGTGAGCTTTTCCTATCTAAAGGACTTACCTAAATAGAAATTAATTTTTTATTTAAAAAATGAATTTCAATATTTTATTTTTTATTAAATTATATTTCTGTACAACAATATTCTTAGAGACTGAATTCAAGACTAAACCTATGGAACAATTTTCTCGCTTTATATACACAATTTATTTAAACAAAATTGTTCCGACCTACTAAGTTAGCATTTACAACAAGTAATTTGAATGTACGAACGTAGCCAAAAATAATCAAACGTTACAATTGTTAAAGTGGTTTTGGCACTACAATTGTACTGTCACCACAGAGGCATAGGCAAGACCTTAGAGCGAATACGGCGACACCTGTATTGGCCCAAGATGACCGCTGATGTACGAGCATATGTATTAGCCTGCGACACCTGCAAGGTGACGAAAGCCCCAAATTCCATTTTACGACCACCAATGGGAGCTCAATCGACGACGGAAAGACCATGGCAGCGAGTGTACATGGACCTATTAGGGCCGTATCCTCGCACGAAACGAGGCCATGTGTGCATCCTGATTGCATTGGACAATTTCTCGAAGTACACTCTGCTACGTCCACTGCGAAAGGCGAGCACGACACTAATTTGCAGCTTCGCCAAGGAAGAAATCTTCCAAAAGTTCGGTGTCCCGGAGAATATAGTAACAGACAATGGTCCTCAGTTACGGTCAGCCCAGTTCGGCAACCTCTTGGAACGATATGGCATTCAACACCTTTGTACCGCACTGCACTCACCGCAAGCAAACGCTTCCAAAAGGGTAAACAGATCCGTCCTAGCTGCGATCAGAGCTTATGTTAAGGACGAGCATGACAGATGGGATGAGAAGTTGAGTTGTATAGCGAGTTCTCTTCGGAGTTCAGTTCACCAGGCTATTGGCTTCTCGCCTTATAAGGTTTGTTTGGCCAACAAATGGTTGAGCATGGTTCTGCATACGCGCTACTGAGACGGCTACAGGCTGTGAGTGAAACAATAGACGTAGATACTTCCGACAAACTCAATTTGATTCGCGAACAGGCCCGGAAAGATTTAGACAGAGCTTTTGAGCAAGGTGAACGGACTTATAATACAAGTTCCAAGGATGTAAGCTTCAAAGACGGACAGGAAGTCTACCACAGGAACTTCAGCCAAAGCAACTTTGCGAAACAGGCCAGCGTCAAACTAAGCAAAAAGTTCGTAAAGTCCGAGTTCGATCGCGGAAGGGAAATGCTCTCTATGAACTTGAAGACCTACAAGGGAAGTTGTTGGGAACCTACCACGCGAAGTATCCGGCTGCTCGCGGAGATATCTTTGGGACTCATGCGTCTCTCATTATGACGACGTGCTTGTCTCGATGATACCACCGCTGAGGTAAGGCTATGATTCCAACGACTCCTCCCTCATTAGGTGTACGCCTGTGGGAATCTGAGACCTAACGAGCCGTGATGACAAACCAGCCGCGTCTTCAGAAAAGCCGTTATCCGCGACCAGGTTGTCCAATATTTATCCTTCCCATAACCCCCATTATTGTACAATAAGCTCCGAGTCTTCAGCAAATTCTACAGGCGTAAAGCTTGTGTTTACGCCTTACTCCAACGCATGTCTCATGCTTCTCAAAATCCCACGAAACATTTTATTTTCGCAAATGACATATCCAATTACTGTTTCGTTGTCTCCGCAGCATATTACACGGACTGGATCTGGGAGTGTGAGCACTCCAACGGAATTATCAAAAAGGGTTGAGTCCTGCTTTTGAAGCGCTTTCGTCATACCGACATCTTCTGAATTGCCACTAACCCCAGTGGCCCATCATCCGCTACAAATTGCTCTGAAAACAAAAACTCGCCAGTTTAGCACCGAGCCCTCAGCATTTTTATAGGCGTGAAGTTGTGTCCACGTCTCACCTTATCGCCTGTCTCAGGCCTCATCTTACACCACAAGCAATTTTCTTTTCATCGTCCTATCGGACCAGATAGAAGACCCAAGAATAGTCGGCCAGGACGCGCGACAGCAGGGCCTGGAATAGTTTCGTGAGGATAGCCATACTGGGGTGTGTGTGTCCTCACCTTATGATAATAAACGTCCACGTCCGGTTTGCATGGCAGGAATCGCGATCCTCGTCCAGGTTGTGAGGAAGCGTTCGCGAGGTCAGGCTGACCAGTATGTGGAATCAGGTTGCTCAACGTCTATCCTCCCATATCAACCCTTATAGTATACCATGCTATATAAAGTTGTGTTTACGCCTTACTTATAGCCCCATCAGGCTTCAACTCACACCACTAACCAACAACACTTTAACTCTCGCACTGTGCGACCAGCGTTGTCTATGAATAACACTCGATATTGCATGATAAGCTCCGAGCCCTCCGCAACTCTACCGACATAACATTTGTGTTGGTGTCCCATTCTGTCGCCCACCCAAGGCTTCAATTTGTACCACCAACAGTTTTATCGCTCAAGTCAGGTCAGCCCTGTCAGTGGTTCCATGGACCAACCCGTATATCCTTGAACAATTGTTCAGTCTGTATAGCCCAGAGCCCTCAGTATCTCTACCGGCGTGAAGTTTGTGTTCTCGCCTCACACTACAGCCTACACCGGCTTCAATTTCAACACCCATTGACAAGAAAATTTTTGTGCTGTCCCAATCAGCAGGCCAGTCTTTCAGCTCGAAGACATTCAAGGAAACTTGATGGGAACCGGTCCCGCAAGGATCCGGCCCGGAAGCGTGGCAACACAGTCAGGGATAGTTAGTCAGGATAACCATACTGGAGTGTGTGTGTCCTCTTCTGGTGATGATAGGCGTCCACGAGTACTGAGTCTTAGAACCATAGTGCCGGCGTGATGTAAGCTGAAGAAGGAAGGTACACACTCATACCAAGGTGCAGTCTGCACGGCAGGAATCACGAGCTTTGACCTGATCGTGGGGGAGGCGTCTGGCTACTCGTGGAGGGATCATCGGGTCTCACGTGTCTCTCATTAGGACAACGTGCTTGTCTCGGTGAGACCACTAATGAGGTCAGATTCTGATTTCAATGGCTGCTCTCTCATAAGGAGTATGTCCGGGGGAATCTTAGTCCTGACGAGCGGGACGAAGAACCAGCTACATTATCCTGACCGGCCGTTAACGGTGGTCCGGTTGTACACCATCGACCCTTTCAATACCTATCTCGCCAGTCCGCACGGAGCCTTCAGCAAAAATTTACCGGCGTAAAGCTTTTGTTTACGTCTCATCCCAATGCATGTTTCATGCCTCTCAGATCTCCCCAACTTAACATGTTTTTTTGTTGCCAAATAGCGCAGCCGCCGGCTATTCCGTTGCCCGTCGTAAGGCATACGGCGATTCGAATTGTGGAATGTGAGAACTGCACACGAGATATTAACAGCGGCCTAGTTCACGTAGTGGAACAGTAGATGTCCTCCCGACTCAACCTTCCACTCCTAACCTCTCCTTAAGAGACCTTCTGGTTAGGCTTGGCCCATGGGCCCCTCAACACTCCCTTTTCATCTTTTACTTTTAGGCCTTAGCGTTTCCCCCGTCTTAACGACTGGTGAACTATTTTGTGAGACTGTTCACAATCATCCAAGAGATGCCGTCCTTAACGGACACTGCCTCGCCGCTCTCGCCCTCTTTCCGCTTCACCAAAGCATGAGACTGCAGAGGGGTCGCGCCACACATTAGGAGCCTGGCAAAACTACGAAAGGGTGCCTAGAGTCACCTGCGTCTCTCTCATTAGGAGCACGAAAGGAACTCAGGCTCACTCGCGCTAGCATAGCCAATAAAACAAGAGTAAGCGACCTTCTCAGCCTCATTTTCTCTCGCAAGCTCAGCAGACTAGGTCGTTATGGTCGATATGTAGCGACACATCCAGTGGTCCCGTATCACCTGACCACTGGATCAAGCTATGCGCGGGGAACGTCTTTAGCCCGTTGAGATAGTGCTGAATTCGGCTATATGAGCCGAATTCCTGCACTAGGTTAATTTCAGGATGACATGCCCTTGTTTTATACGAAACCCCGTCTCGGCTCCAAACCGCATTTACATCCATAAGATCCGGCTCCTATAGCCGAATCCAAAACCACCAATAATTTTCTCACATGAAAATTTAAAAATAAAATTTCTACGGATATAAAAAGGGCATAATCGAAGGCAGCATAAAAAAATCTCTTTTAAAAGACACTTCAAGCTCTGAAATTGCGGTACGGAGAGCCGAGAAAATAATTTAAATCCAGTAAATTATTTTCATAAAATTCCGCGGCTCCCGTACGAAAATTGCTTAAAATCGTCGAAATTGTTACATTCTAATAAGAATGTAACAGCTGCATAACAGCACCAAAATTTAAACCCTGCCTACCTACGGTTCAAGTAACGCGACAAACCAGAAAAATCCGCAGCCGCCTGTAAAAAGAATGCAAAAATTCAGCCAAAAACGGCCTGAATGCAAAAAGAATTCTAAAAATAGAATTCTTTTCACGTCAAAGCAGCAAAATTGCAACAGATTTGCAACAAAAAGTGAACATCTGGCGTAAATGGAAAAGAGCAAAACCGTTTACGCAGGAATATCGTATGAAAGTTGGATATGGGAGCAGCGGGATGGCACGAGAGTGTGCGTGTCGTTTGCCGGCAACAAGTGCTGATTTGGGCGGTGAACGGAGTGGAGTTCTGGGTTGACTTTCTAAGCGTGCGGTAATTGAAAGCCGATTTTTGGTGATTCTTGAGTTTTAGAGTGCCGATAAAGGAATTAGTTTTGCTAAGGTGGAATGGGCAGTTCTAGATAGGATTCGGATTACACAGAAACTAAATGTAAAATTAACTGAACTAAGTGTCGTCGAACAAAAACTTAAAGAATTTTAAAGAAACTAAATGAAAAATTAATTAAACTAAGTGCCGGCGAATAAAGAAACTTAACAAATTAAAGAATTGCAAAGAAACGAAATTAATTGCCGTCGATTAAAGAAACTCAGTGAAAAATTTATTAAATTAAGTGCCGTCAAACAAAAATTAAAAACCCGAAGAGTTATAAAGAAAGTAAGTGAAAAAGTTATTAAATTAAGTGCCGTCGAACAAAAATTAAAAACCCGAAGAGTTATAAAGAAACTGAGTGAAAACCAAGAAACGAAATTAATTGCCGTCGATTAAAGAAACTAAGTGAAAAATTTATTAAGTTAAGTGCCGTCGAACAAAAATTGAAAACCCGAAGAGTTATAAAGAAACTGAGTGAAAACCAAGAAACGAAATTAATTGCCGTCGATTAAAGAAACTAAGTGAAAAAATTATTAAATTAAGTGCCGTCAAACAAAAATTAAAAACCCGAAGAGTTATAAAGAAACTGAGTGAAAACCAAGAAACGAAATTAATTGCCGTCGATTAAAGAAACTAAGTGAAAAAATTATTAAATTAAGTGCCGTCAAACAAAAATTAAAAACCCGAAGAGTTATAAAGAAACTGAGTGAAAAACGAAACCGTCGTATAAAGAAACTGAGTGAAAACAAACGAAATTTAAATGAATTGCCGTTGTACAAAGAAGCTGCGTGAAAAGGAAAACAAAATTAAGTGTCGTCGAATAAAAAAAAATTTTATAAATATAAAGACTAAATGAAAAATTTATTAATCTAAGTGCCGGCGTATAAAATAAGAAAGCTTACGAAAGCAAAACTAAACCAAGTGTCGTCGAATAAAATCAAAAAAAAAAAAACTTAAAGAATTTTAAAGAAATTAAATGAAAAATCAATGAAATTAAGTGCCGTCGAATAAAGAAACTCAACAACTTAAAGAATTACAAAGAAACTGAGTAAAAACAAACGAAATCTAAATTAATTGCCATCGAAAAAAAAACAGTGAGAAGGAAAACTAATGAAACATCCACACAAAAAAGGAGATCCGGAAGAGCAGTACATCACTTCACTTATAAATTTCCGAGGACAACGCGGGATCTTCGACGATGTAGTCGGTCCAGGTTTTTGTAGTTGTTAGAAAAAAAAATTATTTTCATGTAGTTTTTTTAATAATTTTCTTTGGTCAGCCGTTCAATATTCGTATCTAGTACTCTTTCTGAGTGGTCCTGTTTGCTTATTTTCTAAACTTTTTGTTCTCGACTAATAGAGGAAATACGTTTAAAACGAACAAATTTTAGGTTTGAGTTAAGAAAGTTCGGGAAGAAGGGTCACAACCTTAAAGAGCGTAGTATCTATAAGAATCCTCAGGGATTATCGTAATTCTGTTGCTAATTGATTAAATATTTGTCGGTTTACGTACCAAAAGGGTTTGGTTCACAACTGAATATTATTGTATCTCACGAACGTCGTTGCCTTATCCCTCTGCGAAAATTGCGCAATTTTCAGGACAGGGTGGCCCAATTCTTCATATATTTATTGTCTGATTCGATAACGCTTTGCCGTATAAGTTTTTCAGGAATCAGTTGACCCCGACTGCCCTATTCGTTTTGATTATTGTTAATACGAATGCATAGTTCATAAATTTTTTTGAGTCCTTGACCTGTTGTCGAGATATTGACCTGTTAATAGGAAATTATAATAATGTTAGATTAACTTTGAAGATTATTTAAAGATGTTGATCCATTCAAATCCTTTAAGGAAAATTGTTTTGTAGTTTACTGGTAGACTTGTAGTCACTGAGCCATAGGGATTCGCCTTTACTAGCTAGCTTTAGGTGGTTAAATAGAATTCCAGCCACTTGCCTAATATATAACTAAAACTGAGGATGTATTATTTGGTTTAAACTGTAGATAAATCTTTCTCAGATTTATTTTCTTTTAATAAAATGAATATTATAAGGGCTTAATTTAATCTCTTAAATTTCTCCTTTCTCTCTCCTTGGCGTCCTTCCTTAGGGCGGTCATGTCATCGCTGCGTCGGTGGGCGGGGTCTTCACGATGAGGTGAGTGGCCCTCTCTCTCTTCTTTTTTCAGGTTGTAGGGCATCTAGTCGACATCGGCCCCCTAGATGCATAGGGTGGTTGGGGCATGGGCCAATGAAAGGGGAGTCATACCATCAGACTCCCCCAACGAAAGCCGGTAAGTCTGGCAACGCCTGCCTGCATTCTTCCTCCTCCTGTTTTGGTTTTTGGTTTTATTCTTCCAGTTTTTTTTTCTTTTTTTTCAAATTTCAAAATTTCCTTCCGTTTTTTTAGAGTTATCGCGGTTGTTTTTTTCTTTCCTTCCCCCTTTTTTTCTCTTCAAATTTTTTTCGGTTCGTCACTCCCTTTCCCATCCTCGGCATGGTTTTCTGCTTTTGTTGCGCGACCGCGGCCGGAGATGGCATCCTTTTTTTGAACCCCCCCCTCTCTATCCCAAAGCTAGCGATGCCAGCATGCCATCCTCCATCTCTGCCTAAGCATCTGCTGACAGATGAGTGTCCAGCGGATTCCGTGATCCAGGCTGATGTCCGTGATCCAGGCTGACTGAAAGTCAGCTGATGTCATCCAGAGTCATAGCCTGCCTTGGGCAATCATTCAGCAGTATTGTCGGTCCCAGCGCGCAACAAAATCCACTAAAAATGGTTGTCCCTTGAGTTTCGTCGTGAATAAGTCCGAACTGCTTAACATGACTGTGAAAAGTAATAAAAAGATGATCGAATAAACTATTTTTAGTATCATAAATCCCAAATTTTGTTAATTTAATTATAATGTAGTAACGAACACAAAATGCAAATATCAATTCACTGAACGCAGACTTAAAATTAAAAGTTGAGGATATATTTTATTTAAATTTCGGTTTGGTTAGTGAACAAAAGTTTGGGGATAACTCGAACTTACGTCTAAGATCCGTTAAACAGAATTAGATTTTGATTATGAAAATTGACTGTTCCGGAATGATTTGTTTTGAACAATTTAAAGTGTTCCCACAAATGAGACGATTGAAGTTATGAGAGATGATAAAACTATTGCAATTGGAAAAGTGTTAAAAGGTGATCGAAAACTATTGTAATTAGAAAAGTGTTAAGAGTGATCGGATAAACTCTTTAAAGTATCATAAATCAGGATTTTCGTTAATTTAGATATTATACTTGGAATACTGTAAATATGGACACTAAATCCTAATATTATTTCACTAAACGTACTAGAGAAAAGTCTTAATATGGCTTATGTATACTGATAGTTTGGGTAAATTATTATTGATTTTCATAAAATGTAATAGTTTAGGCTTACTAATCATTGTTACATGATTGAGATTTGTTGACTTGAATCAGCACAAATTAGTATAGACAAAAATTCTGATCTGTATTCAAAACTCTCCATAATTTTCTAGTTAGAACCATTTATTGAGATTGTTGGAAAAGAAACCAATAATGCGCATTATTAGAGTCCTAGAAATGTTTGTATACTGTTATAGATAGATAGACATATGGATGCTTCCTTTGAATTTTCACATAAATCATATAGATCAGTAGGTTGGGTTTACATATATCTTAGTTTGATAAATATATATATATTAAAAAATTTTTTTTGTACATAAGTTTTGGTGTATAAATTTTCTTTTTTTTCTTTTTGCCAGTTTGTCCGAGCCCTATTGCAAAGGGGTAAATAGGCCCTAGCCTTCGGGGGTAACTCGGTTTTTTTAATAAAATGAAAAATTTTTGTTCCTTTTAGTAGTAAAATAAAGAAAAATGTCTGATGAGCATTAGTTAGGCTTTTTCTTTCTCTGTCTCTCCTCGTCGTCCTGTCTATAGGGTGGTCATCGCGGCGTCGGTGGGTGGGGCCCTCATAATGAGGTGAGTGGCCCCTTTTCTTTATACGTTTAAAGGGCATCCAGACGATAGAGGCTTTCTCGGTGCATGGGTGGATGGGGCATGGACCAGGAAAACAAGGGAGTCATAACACCAGACTCCCCCCTCAACGAAAGCCGGTAAGTTTACAGCGCCTGCTGAAATCCTTCCTTCTCCTGCTTCTTTTCTTTCTTTTGCAGATTAAGTTTTTGTTTGTTCGCTTTTTTTCTTTTTTTTTCTGCTTAAGGTTTTTCGGCGATTTTCATTTAGTATTTTTTTCCTTTAAAATTTTTTTCGGTCTCGTTTCGTCCCACCTATCCTTTATCCCTCGGCATGATCTTTGTTTTCAGTTGTTGAGCGACCAGGAGCAGGGTGGAATTCTCTGCAGCCCCTAGCCTACCAGCATACCATCCCCCGTCCTGCTCAAGCATCTGCTGACAGATGAATGTCCAGCGGAGGCCGTGATCCTGTCTGACATCAACTGATTTACAGTTTATGTCATCCAGAGTCATAGCCTGCCTCGGGCAGTCATCCAGCCGCAGTGTCGGTCCCAGAGCGCAACAACCGTGTAATTTATAAGCCGTGTACCATTTTGTGTACACGGGCAGACGTACACGGACACGAGCCGAAGATTACCGAACCCCACGTTATTGACTTCGTTTAAAAGTTACGAACACGTTCCGTGTAAATGTTGCGTACGCGGAGTACCCCGTGTAAAAGTTCTGTGCACGGACACGGGTGATGCGAATAGACACTGCCTATAACATACCATGACATAATTGGTTCGCGTTGACCGTAGTTCGTGCGATGGCGGTCGAGTAGGAAAATGGGAGTGGACTTAAGGTTGCGGGGATTGGCATAGGTGGGTAAAGATTGCAGGATTGAAGGGCAGGCTATGGCACCACCTAATAGCTGATAAATGAAGAGAATGTCGGAAACATCACTACGTTTACTTAGGGGTTGTAAGTCGATCAGTTTCAGACGGTTTTCATAAGGTGGAAGGCTGAATCTGTCTGCCCACGGAAGATCACGTAGAGCAAAGCCAATGAACCTACGCTGGACAGATTCAATCCTGTTAATGTGGGTTATTTGTATAGGTGACTATACCTGGCGAGCATATTCAAAGAGAGGTCTAACGAAGGAGATATAGAGAGATTTTAAAGATATGGATTGGAGAACTCTCTAGACCAGCGCTTCACAAACCCTAGCGCGGAGTTAGCTCTGTTAATTATACTGTCAATATGGGAACGGACAGGCCCGTAGAGACGAAATTCGGGACCCCGCGAAAAGAGTTTCGGGCCCGGGGCTAAGCGTTTACGGGCACATATACAATCGAATGAGTGATTTTAATTTAAAATCTGTCTAGTATATAACAATTTTTCGATCGTGAAACATTTTTTTATATATAATTAAAATATATTAATGTTTCTATTGATGACTTAGAGTACGGGGCCCATTTCGAAAGCCCGAGCCCGGGAGGTTTACCCCCTTCGCCCCCCCCCCCTCTCGCCGGCCCTGAGAACGGAAACTGAGTTCGCTATCACATATTATTCCTAGGTAACACAAAGAGGTAACGATAAGGACTGGTACGTCTGTTAGCAAGTAGACTCTCGGGGTGGTGGTAAGACGCTGAATAAGAGGTAGACTGGCATTTGGTGACATTGAGTTCAAGCAAGTTTTTCATGCACCATGTGGTGAATGAATCGAGATCTTTTTGCAGGAGAAGAGAGTCGGTTGTGGAGAAGATATGTTTAATTATTTTCATGTCATCAGCATAAATGGACAGCTCTGAGTATTTGATGACAAATTCAACATCATTTATTGTAAGGATGAAAATCAATGGGCCGAGGTGGCTGCCCTGGGGGACGCCGGAACAAGCGACAATATGGTTAGAAATGGATGAGCTGAAAAAAACATTGTACAGACATTTGTTCAGGTAGGATTGAATCCAGAAGATGAATCGAGCGGGGAAGCCTAGGCGATCAAGTTTGAACAAGATAACATTAAGGAAGATCTTGTCAAAGACTTTACTAAAATCGGTGGCGATAACATCAACATCTTTACCGTTTTCCGGGGCACATAGTGTTTTAGAGACGCAGTCAGTAAGGTTGGTGGTTGTAGATCTACCTTTGAGGAAGCCATGCTGGGAGAGGGAGAAGATAGACATACAGTGGAAGAACATGGAATCATAGACCAATTTTTCGAATGGTTGTACACATCTTTCTTGCAACCTTTTTTGAAGATGGGAACAATATAAGAGTTTTTCCATAATGGAGGGAAAACTCCTTGAGTGACCGAGAGGCGGAAAAGCAATGCAAGGAGTTGAACTAGATGCATGGCACACTTTTTCAGAACGATGGACCTGGGTGAAAGTCGTCCTCAAGCCCGTTGATACTGGCGACGATTAGTTCAGGGTCAGGGTCGAAAGATGTAAACGACGTTTCAGTGCATTTATTCAAGAATAAAAAGTAGTTAAGGTCAGGTTGTAGAGAATTATCGCTGAAAGATTTACTGAAGAAATGTGCAAAGAGGTTGGCGATAACCTGAGGATCAGACGAAGAGGTATTCTCGAGCTTTAGGGTGCATTTCTTCTTGGAATTAATAAAGTTATAAAAAATCTTGTCGTCGGATATGAGGCTTGTTTCCATCCGTTGGAGGTACTCATAGTAGAGGGTAACACAACGTTCAGAAAAAGAGGTACAAGCAGACAAGTAAGAAGAATAATCAGACTCAGTCTGGGTTTGAAGAAAAGTTTGCCAACGTTTATTTCTCCTGTTGCGGAGAGAGCGTAATTCTTTATCGTACCAAACGGTGAAGGAGGAGCAGTTTTTACGAAGAAGAAGAGGGATAGATTGTGTAAGACAAGCGTGTATTTCCGAATAAAACGACTCTACAGCAACGTCAATTGGAAGATGTTGAGGGATAGTGCCAATGTTAGAGTTGAGGAGCAAGTTTTCAAAGTCGCCTTTACGAAAATTGAAGGAAAGAAAAGACTCGGAGCTTGAAAGAGCGTAAGGGTGTTCGTAGGAGAAAACGAGGAACAGGGGAGAATGGTGACGATCGAGGGAAGACAGGAGATGGTTGCTTTCCGCGACAGCTGAGTTAACTGGGTCTGATTAAAAGATTAAGTCTAATTGTCTGTCCAGAAAGTTCCTGACTCCGTTTTTTTGAAACAGACCAGAAACAGAGAGCTGGTAGGTAAAAAAGGCTTCTTTGGCGGAAGAGGCGTTCAGGGGGACAAAGTGTGAACAGTCCTCAGATAATGACTATTGAATACGGGGGAGGTTAAAGTCACCCAGTAACGTTCTGGTAATAGACTGACAAGCTGCTGGGAAGAGGAACTTAATCGGAGACTGCAGGAGCATTATTGGGGAAGTTAGAAAAAGGGAAAGCGCGGGGGTGGGGTTAAGAAGCGAAAATAGTTTAAGGAGTCGTTGCGATTTTTTTTGGAGATGAGAAATGCGGCGAGAACTGACGTACGCAGCATAGGTGGATAGATCTTCTGAAACCTTATGGGAAGGGATATTGAATGATTCATGGTACTTAGTGAAAAGTTGGTGCAATCATATCAAGCTTAAGAACTAACAAAACATTATTTTTGAACAAATTATTATTTTTTAAGAACTAACAAAACATTGATTTTAGAATTTTACAATTTTAAAATTTTTTATAATAATAATATTTTTGATTCCGTTATGTTTTATTAATAATATATTCTGAATAGTTCAGAATATATTATTTTTGTTATCATTTATTTTTATTAACAAAACATGTTTTCCCTGAAAAACGATATCCCACGTTTACAACGCCGATTATTTGCACAACATAAAACCGCGCACTTCATTTCAAAAATGACACTATTAAAATACATTATCAGTGTTGCCAATTCGTAGATGAAGAGTGTCACTAGATAGGAACTAAAAAGGACACCTTTTTATAAAAAAAGTCAGCAGATACAAAATAATACATTTTTTTTCTAAATTGCTTCCAATATAACATAAGAAATGCCGAAATTTACGTTAAAAAGTCACTGCGATGGAAGTTAAAAATTACCAACTTTTAGACGTGTCTGAGAAAAAAATTCTCTCACTAGGTGGTTGTTCGAAAACACCAGATTTGTCACACACTAATACAACCAGAGCACCATTTTTCTGGTTTGATATTTTTAGCGGAACGCATGATTTCATTCTTGTTTTGGCTGTTGAATTAGCGCAACAAAGAAGAGATTTCGATAATTTTGATTCATAATTCGATTTGAGTCAAGTCGATAAAATTGTCGAATTTTGCTAAAATAATAGAGTAATATTATGGCTAATTTCTCTTCAGGCGGAATATTTTTTCTCTTAATAGTAATTTTGTAAATCAGTGCCAATTGCCAATTATTGAGAAAAATTTTATGATCTGTTGCGTCTAATTGAAGTCCCTCCCTTTATCCAAAAGTTCTTCAAAAAACGCAAAAACAAAATTTTATATTCAATTCGATAAAAGAGAATTTTGTTGCCCTTGTTTACAATAAACTTTTCGATGGTTAACAACTAAAATCTCGTTTTTTTCTACTATTTACAGGATTTCATCACTTCACACGATCACATTTTATCACGCTTCTCCTTCAACTCAAATAACTTGAATATTGCGTACCCCGCCGGGATTTCATATAAAACAAACTTATTATTTCTGTATTACGGCGATGTCCTTTCAAAAAAAAACTTTGCTTTAACCTAACCAGTTTTTCACTAATAAGCACTCGTCGCGGAAATTATTTAATCAAATCGCGAATAAACTGAAATTTATTTGGAGTGGAGAGAATTCAAACCCAAAACGTCCAATCGGCTAAGCCGCAGAAATATCCCTCACTGACTTCGTTTCGAATCAAAAATGAACTTCTCCCAAAGAATTGAAAAACAAAAAAAACTGTTCATGCCACCAGCAAAATACTTCCCGCCGAAAAAATCTGACCGAGCGCGGTGTCAGCGCGTTTACTTCCCTTCAAGGTTTTTCAGTGACTGACTTTATCGTCGCGCCGACAGAACACGCACACACTTAAACAATCCCGCTGCTACCATCCAAACTTTTCATGCTTATTGCGGCGTAAACGGTTCTATCATATCATTTTATGCCAGGATTTCTGCATTTTGGCGCGTTGATTCTTCCGTTTATAGGCGGGGCTTGGGAGTATGTGCTGTTAGGCGAACAGTTGCCATTTTTATTGAAATGTAACTTTGCGCGACTTTTTGGACATAAGAGTTGAGGAGTTTTATGGAAATGTTTTAATTGAATTAAATCATTTTCCTCATCTCTCCGCACACCGATTTTTATGTTTGAGGTGTCTATGAGCAGGGAATTTCACGCCCTACCGAATGTCATTCCTTTACAGGTATTCCTTTTTTTCTTTCAGGTGGTTTTACAGGTGCATGAAATATGTATGCCTTTGCATTCGACTATAGGAGCCGAATCTAATGCGCTCCCAGGTGAGTATTTTGGGGGTTCCTAGGCCTCCAAGTTGTGATGCCTCCATACCAGAGCAGGGGCAAAGGATTGAGAAATGAGCCTAATCTCATTGAGTTGAGTAAGACCAGGGATTCGGCTCGCGTTGCCGGATCCAAATTTCATCCAGCATACATACCCTGTGCACGCTGGGACATAATTTGTCCTAGTGGTCGGCTAACCTGAGCCACTGGGTATCCTGCAAGGTCGACCATAACAACTTGGGAGAGCGAAAGATGCATGGTACTGCCGCGGAATAATTAAGGAAAGCACGGCCTCAGGCAGAACCCCCCATCTCCCCCCGAATAAGGTTTTTTATATATATATTCATATATTTGTTTTCGTTCACTGTGAACACCGTTCACTGTGAACACCGTTCACTGTGAACACCGTTCACTGTGAACACCGTTCACTTGTGTCAAAGAAGCATAATATAGTTAAGTGCAAAATAGGTTCAAAATTAGTAAAAAAAATTTAAAAAGGGAATTTGCGAAGAGCTAATAACACATTGCTTAGCTCCAGTCTGCCAAATGGGTGGACTCGGTGGTGACAATATGACTGTAGTTCTAGTTTGCTTTTTTACATAATCACCCTCAGGAAAAAATCTCGTCAATAAGTGCGCAACTTCAAAACGGAGTAATTCAGTGGAAGATTTGGACTTAAAATAATACACAATTATAAAATTTAATTTAATCCAAACACTATCCCACTGCACCCTGATAAGGTTACTTAAAATCGTTTATTGTTCGTTACTTTTTGTTTTGTATAAATTTCATTATATACATTCATTTATACCGTAATTCGTAACTACCAAATGAAAGTTTTTTTTACTGCTTTGTCCTTTGATAAATAAATGTTAGGTAATAGATTTTCTTGCTTTCTGTTATATTTTTAAAATAGTTTTAATAATTATATTTTAAAACGAATTTATTTCCACTAGTTTTGAGAGTGATTCATTCCTTAAAGCTTAAGGTACAGGTTGTTTTTTAACAAATTTGAGGAGATTCGCAATAAATGGATTAGGTACTTGTTATTAATTAAATTGATTTGGAATACTCAATTAGGCATCAAGGAATGTACAGCCAGAAAACACATTATTAACTTATTCGGATTAAGGAAACATAAATTATGAAATTCGTAAGCCGTTCTTTTCGTCAGACTTACCTAAGACTAACCTAGTATTTAAAAAAGTTAAGTTGATTTCTTTTCGCTCATTAAGTATGATTAAAGAATTTTCTTTGCTTTGATTTATTTGTGTTGGAGAAAATGAAAACCATAGCTGCTAAGAGTTTTAATAATATCGATATTTAAATAAGTGCACGTCGCCTTTCTGGCACATAATTAAAAAGGAGGAACTTATGTGTATTTAGGTAGATATTTTCTTTTGGGTTGTTCAGCCACAATGTGTCAAAGGCCGGATGTAAATGTTGTAAGCACAATGCGCGAAATCCCGTACTCGTCATCAGCGTATCTTGACATTGGCAATGGATCTAGCTAGATGCATCGTTCGCTCGGTATTCGATAATCGTTTATTCTTTTCGGGATGTACCTCGTTTAATTAAATAAAAATAATTTCTTTGTGACTAAAACATACGTCCCTCTAATTCATCATTTATAGTAGGTTTATAGATACAAGTATAGATGTTAATGAATTTTTATAGTAATGACCTCATAAGGAGGTTAGGTAATTTGCGGTAGTTATAAAATCTCGTTCATACTAATTATTATGTATTTTATTTCTTTTTTTTTGTACTGGTATTATTATTGAATATACATATGATGAACTAAATTACCTTTTTGATTTCAGGACCCCTTACAAGCTGCTTCTCCTAATCCCACCTCCCCGTCCCCTTTTTATCCACGATGTTATAGATTTCCTTTTGTGGGTGTGCATTTTTTGTGTATTTCAGCACTTTCAATAGTTTGGGCCGGCATCGTAGCCAGATGCAGGGTAGGTGTGGGTTAGAGACTGAACCATCACATAGGGGGTAGCCTTTCTTTTGTTATTTTTCTTGATGGTTCAGTGCGGCTATAAGAACAACAGCTGACACCGAACCTGTTGTTCTTCCTTTTTGCCGGTTCTCTAGTTTTTTTGATATTATGTGTCAGACCTGAGATAAGGACTCCAAAACCTTCTTTCGCCACAGTTCAAGGACTCACACCCCATACCGGCGAGCTCGGACGTGCTGCCAGCTAGCGCGTGCCACTTCAACATCCTGCAGCAACTGCACGTTGCTCATTCCGCACACACATACATTATAACATGGCGCCCATCGCGAAGCATATCTTCCCTACGGAAAACACATCAGCATCTTTTGATGCGCTTTGCGCTTCTGAAGAGATGGCTTGTCTGCTTAGGCTGGCTGATCTGCTAGTCCTTCTCGGACTTTGGCGATGTTTGGCCTGAACGGCAGTCATCTCGACTTTTTTTCTTCATTAAAGCACCTTCGAGGTCTAGTGCCTCTGTCCTGACCTGTCTAATAGTGTCCATAGGCATGTCAGTTTTAGCAATAGGGACACACTTTATCCAACTCGGCCCTGTCCTTGGCATGAGAGGACTGATGCTCGGGATTAGTGCCTGTGTTTTTATCGATGTCCAATGTTGCTCCTGACATGCCTAATCTCAGGGATCATTAGTGTCTCATGCCACAGGGAGCTGGTGAGTCAGACGAACAGCCGACTTTGGCAGTAACCAGCGTGACACTTCACTGGTCTTGTACGCTTTCACAGCCCCGATGCCGTCTTGGTATGACCCTGAAAGTACTCGTTCAGTTTGCTAAAGCTCAGGGTTGACTCCAGCTCCACAGGCAGGACAGACGTTGTGGGTATTGGGAACCTAATCAAGGTTCTCATATTCCAAAATTTTTGATTTTTTTCTTCACTTTTTCGAAAATTTTCTTTTTGGTGAATACTTTTAGTTCTTTTTCATTTGTCAAACCCCTTTTTATTTTTCTGCAACCCTTTATTTTTTTTATTATTCCCTTTTGTGTTTCTTTATTCCCACATACCTTCTTCCACCCTTTCCCATCCCATGCAAGATGGGAACCTGAAATTATTTTAGTTGATTTCGTTGGTTTTTTTTCAAAAATATTTTGGTTTTTTTTTTATTTCTGATGAGTTGACATTTTTTTTTAAGTCATTTTTTTTGTGTTGATTCGGTTGTAATTAAGTTTTCATTCAGTTTTGCTTGTGTTTTTTTTTTTGACAGTAAAATTATTTCTGAATTTTTATTCTTATACACATTTTTTTATTTATCATAGCTCTGATTTCTTTTTCTTTTTATTTCTTTCTTTGATTTGTTTTTTTTGTTTGCCTTCAAACTTGTTTTTGTGCTACGACCTTAGGAGTTGGACTACCGCACTAATTGCGATTCCTTTTGTCTCAACCTTTTTAGGCATATAAGTGGCGACATAGCTGCTATAAAAAATTTTTTTTCCTCTTGGCCACTTGTTTTTTTTATTTTTTTTTTTTTATATATGATGATGCCAAAGCTCAGGGGATGCCCTATGATGCTTAAGCACAGCCTTGGCAGGAAAGGAATTAAGGATGAGGGAAATGGGTTAGGAGTTTGGGTGAAGGAGGTGTCGATGTACGCCCCGTTTGAAAGTTTCAGGCTGATAAGACGAGGGAAAAACAGAAAATGGTAAACTGTTCCACATTCGTGTTGTTCTGCTTAGAAAAGATTCCCGAAAGTTGACGGTACGTCCAAATTTGACCTGGAGAGTATAGGGGTGGGAGCGACTTGTTGATCTTGTATCGCGCGTTGTCATGAGTCTACAAGGAATCAGGCTAGCAATTTCGTTAGAACAACGGCCATGGAAATAACGATAGAAGAGTGAGAGACAACCGACATTCCGTCGATGCTCCAGAGAGTCAAGACCCTCAGAGATTGAGGGATCGCCAATAAGCTTAACAGCTTTACGCTGGACTTTGTCTAACGCGGACAGTGCGGTGTGTCCGGCCCCTGCCCAAATATGGGAATTATATTCAAGTCTAGGCCTAATGTGGGACTTGTAGATCAGCGCTAAGTCAGGTGGGGTGAAATATTTCTTACATCTCTGTAGAAAACCCAAACATTTCATCGCATTTTTAGCAATTGCAAATATATGATCAGTCCAGCTAAGATTGCTGGATATCTCGATACCCAAGATGTTTAGGGAGGGTGAATTGGGTATATTCACTCCGTCGACTGAAATGGGTTGGGGGTGAACTGGGCGTTTTTTAAGGGACATTAAACAGCATTGGGTTTTGGATGCATTAAACGTAACACGATTTGCTCTGCCCCAAGCAAGGACCTTGGAAATGTCGTTGTTTAATGATCTAAACATGCGTTCCCGATTGACTTCTGTAGCATTTCCACGTGAGTTCATAACAGAATCAAATGAGTACGCGAAATCAAGGGTGCTGTCGTCGGCGAAACTATGAATAGGATTGAGAGTAAGGGATAAGAGATCATTAATAAAAAGAAGAAATAAGGTTGGTGAAAGAACTGAACCCTGAGGTACACCGGCATTTATTTCGTAGGAATCAGATGTAACTCCGTCAATTACTACACGAATTGAACGGCCTGACAAAAAACTCTCTTTCCATTTAACGAGGGTAGGGTGCAGACCAAATGTTTGAAGTTTGGCTAAAAGGGCAGCATGCCAGACTCTATCAAAAGCCTTTGAAATATCAAGAGCGACGATTTCAGACTCACCAAAATTATGAAGACAATGATTCCAACGTTCCGTTAGAGCCGTTAGTAAGTCTCCGGTTGAGCGGCCAGTGCGGAAACCGTACTGGCAATCGTTGATAAGATGGTTGTTTTCTAGATATTTCAACAACTGAGAGTTGATGAGTGATTCAAAAACTTTAGATATGATCGAGGTTAGTGCAATTGGTCTGTAGTTAGAGGGGTCGCATGCCTCTCCTTTTTTAAGTATCGGCTGGACATGAGCAAGTTTCCATACACTTGGAAACATTCCTGTTGAATATGACAGGTGAAAAAGTTTGCGCAGAGGTTTAGCCAAAGCAGAGGCGCAGCATTTTAAAACAAGGGGCGAGAAACCATCAGGGCCAGTAGCTTTGGACACGTCGAGTTTTGAAAGTACTCTAAAAACTTCGCGAGTGCGAAAGTGTAGCGTCTTTTGCCTACTAGTACATTGTGATGGAGATGGAAGTGGCTGCGATGAAGGTGGTAAGTATGAATTAGCAGCAAAATTAGCAGCAAACAGGTTGGCCTTGTCCAATGAGTCAGTAAAAACATTCCCATTATAAATGAGTGGTGGTGTTGACGAACAGGTGAAATTGTTCTTTATGGTTTTTACTAGAGACCACAAACCCTTACTACCCTTTTGGGTAGAAAAAACCTTCCGTCTGATGTTCTGGTCGAAATTGAACTTTGCCCGACTAATTGCTGAATTGCAAATATTCCGCGCATCTCTATAGATACGTCTCAATTCCTCTGAAGGGCACAATTTATATGCCTGGAAGGCTGCTTCCTTATTTTTAATGGCTGCGAAACAGTCATTACTGAACCAATTGGTGTTAGTTGGTTTGATGTTCTTGAAGCTATGAGGAATAAAGCGATGCATTCCAAACCAAAGGATGTTTAAGATATAATCGGTGCATTTGTTAACGTCTCTCACAGAAAAGCAATCGGACCAATCCAGCTCTCTGAGATACTTATTAAGTCCCGCCCAATCAGCATTTTTATAATGCCACACTAATCTTTTGGTGGAATTTAGGTTAGTGGTTGTCAGAGAGGAGATGGAGAATTGGGCGGAGATTAGACAATGGTCCGAATTACCCAAGTAAGACGTCACCGAAACCGAGTATTTTTCTGGATGCGATGTTAGAAATAGATCTAAAAGATGCGCGTTGTGCCCTAAAGTATCAGGAACACGAGTCGGACACTCAACCAGTTGCTGTAAATCAAAAGACTCACTAAATAACTCGACGTGTCTTCCAGACGGGCTTGTGGTAGAAGAATGCCTGAGCCACTGTGTGTTGTGGACGTTGAAATCGCCAGCAAGAACGATTTCAGTAGAGGGGGATATTTTCAAAATCTTATCGATATCGGAGGACAACTTATCAAAGGAACACACAGTGTCAGTATCAGACATATTCGGGCTGCGGTATAAGAAACAAAAATGAATGATGTGCCGATAGAGTTTAAATCTAATCCAGACATAATTAAATTCTGTATTAGTAGAAGAAAATTGAGGGAGAAGGGAGAATGGCACATCTTTTCTAACATAAACCGCGATTCCCCTCTGAGGAGAGAAGAGTGGCACTAAGTGATAACCAGGGATGTGATACTGATTAATATCAGAATCGGAAACAACCTTGGTTTCGCTTAGTGCAAAAACAGCCGGATTTTCCGCGATCAAGTGGCAGTAAACCGATACCTTCTAACCAGAGATGTTTCACTCTCTAGCTGGGAAAGCAGCCACTGCTTCGGAAGACCAAGAAGCAAAGCCTTAACAGGCTCAAGTCCCTTCCGCTCCAGTAGTGACCCGAAGTAAGTCGCAGAAGGCCCAAATGACCCTAAATATGACAGATGGGATGACAAAGCTGTCTTCGGACTCAGTCCAGTCAGTGGCTTGACATCTCTAAGCCACCACCGAACTTTTGGTCAAACCTATCACTAAATGGAGCCTGGGCTTTCCCTCCGCCTGCACAGGCTCAACAGGTCGAGGATCTCCGCCGGGTCGACGTTACATCTCCTCCTTTAGTAGGGCCTCGTCGCCAAGCGGCCGCGGTAGTCACTGCCGATCAATTGCCGGAAAACCTGGTGGGAGTTACAAGGGAGATGTTAGGCTTGCTAAGGATGAACTTGACCCAATTCGTCCTGGAAAGGTCCGGTTCCGTCAACCACCATACCGAATTTGATGTCTTTTCCCCTTCCATAGCTCCAGCTGCTCACCACCTACATGCTCAATTAAGCCCGCTACGGCAACTCCATTGCTAGGAACGCGAGTCTCCGCAGCCAACACGACAGAGGCAGAGACCGGCTCCTCGAGCGGCCAGCTACAACACTGGACGCCCTTCATCCTGGCGTCCTGGGGTATCCATTATACTGGTCGTAACCCAGCTTTTTCGTTGGATAACTTCTTGTGTGAGAGACAACTCAATTATGACCTCATAAGAGCTCGCATTTTTGCAGGACGTGACGCTTCCTCTCAATCGAAGAAGACGACGATGGAGAAAGTTCCGAGAGAGAAAACGTGCCAGTCCGTCTCCGGCACAGTCAGAACTGCTATAACCTATCGCGGACAGACTGAAGTCCTAACCCTGTATGTTGTGCCTGGCTTAAGCCAGCAGTTGTATTTAGGCGTCGACTTTTGCAGAGCATTTCAACTGACTCCAAATATCATCGCCTCTCTCGATGTACCGCCTGCTTCTTCGGGTGAGACGAACTTTCACTTAACACCACCTTACAGAACCAAACTCGACACGGTCGTTGCTCAATTCCCTTTATTTACAGCTCTAGGTTTGGGAAAGACCCACCTCGAAGAACATATCATTGACACCGGCGATGCCTTGCCGATCAAACAGAAGCACTATCCCATCTCTCCAGCGATCCAAAAGCTCATGTACAACGAATTGGACCGAATGTTTGAGTTAGGGGTAATTGAAGAGTCCAACAGTCCCTGGAATTCCCCAGTTGTACTTGTACGTAAACCTGGGAAGATCAGGCTCTGTTTGGACTCTCGCAAGGTGAACCTGGTCACTAAGTCCGACGCCTACCCCTTACCCGACATCGACGGATTGTTTGGACGACTGCAGAACACTCACTTCATTTTGTCCATCTACTTAAAGGACGCCTTTTGGAAAATTCCTCTAGAAAAGCAGTCAAGGGAGAAATCGGCTTTTACAGGGGGTTTCATGATTGGAGATGGAACTCTGAAAACTGACCCCGAGAAAGTAGCAGCGGTAGCGGATTTCCCTAAATCTCGCTCAGCTAAACAAATCCGTAGATTTCTCGGAATGACGGGTTGGTATCAGAGGTTCATCCCCAATTATGTGACCCTAGCAGCTCCCATCACGGACTTCTCAAAGAAGAGCAAGAGTTTCTCCTGGACAGAAGAAGCGCAACAGGCTTTTCAAAGTCTTAAACAAGCTATGTGTAGTGCACCAATCTTAACAACACCTGACTCTCTGAGAAGTTCTTTATACAATTTGATGCTAGCACATCCAGTGTTGGTAGTGAACTATTTCAAGTTGATGAGTCAGGCGCTGAAGGAAGTATAGCGTATATGTCAAAGAAGCAGTATTACAGAATTAGAATGTTATGCTGCTGTGCTGAGCGTAAAGAAATTCCGAGCTTATTTTGAAGGACCATCATCACTGCCCACGCCAGTCTGAAGTCTCCGGACGATTAGCTCGATGGAGTCTAAAGGCTTTTGATTTCCAGATTGAGCATCGCAAGGGTTCACAGAATGTGTTTCCTGACACTCTGTCCCGAGCTCACACTGAAACGGCTGAGGAGTTGAAAGTAAGTGCAGTAGACGTAGACTTAAATTCGCCTTACTTCTCCATGGAAGAGTATGAGCAGCTGAAATCGGCTGTTCTTGCTAACCCAACACAACTCCCTGATCTCTGTGTCTCGGACGGGTACGTTTACAAGAGGACACAACCCCGAAGCGGTGACTCGATGCAAGAGGACTTGACCTCCATCGGGTCTGGTGGAAGTTTTGATCCGTGAGGCTCATGAGCCACCTCAGGCAGCGCATGGAGGCTTTCACAAAACCTTAGCTAGACTCCGCGAGAAATACTACTGGTCCTACATGGTAACACATGTACGCGCATACGTTTTAAGTTGTCAAGTATGCAAAGAAACCAAATCGCCTAATTCCATCTTGCGACCGCCGATGGGCAAACCTCTGGAAGCCCTGCGTTCATTTCAATTTCTATATATTGACTTCCTCGGACCTTATCCCCACACTAAACGCGGAAATACAGTAATTTTTGAAGCATTACCAAATTCGTCCTTATCAAGACCATGCGTGCTGAACGAGCAAATCTAGTCAGTGCCTTCTTAGAGAAAGATGTCCTGTCTGTCTTCGGAGTCCCTGAAACCATTTTCTCTGACAATGGCAGACACTTCGTCTGCAATACATTTCAGAAGCTGCTGACCGAATGAGGTATTAAACATGTCAAGACTGCTAAATATTCTCCGCACCCTAATGCCTCAAAACGAGTGAATAGATCCATTCTATCTGCTATTTGTGCCTATCTACAAGATGATCATAGCTCGTGGGACTTACATCTTTCCGCCATCGGAAGTGCTCTTCGCTCTTCAGTACACCAATCAACTGGCGTCAACCCCTACTATGCTCTTTTTGGCCACCACATGGTACAGCATGGCTCATCGTATCCATTACTGCGACAACTCGACCAGTTTAAGTCTGGTGATGTAGCAGTCTTGCCCACTACTGATCGACTCCAGCTGGTTCGCTCAGGATTGTTAGAGATTCTACAGCGCGCCCACGAAAAGCACGAGAAAAATTATAATACGCGCTGTCGTGACGTCACATATACTCCCGGTCAGCAAGTGTATTGTAGAGTCTTCGCACAAAGCGACTTGCCGAAGGGTTTCAGTGCTAAGCTGGCCAACAAGTTTAACAAAGCTAGAATTGTAAAGCGCGTGGGACAAAGCCTATATCAGCTGGAGGACATGCAAGTCAAGTCCATTGGAACCTTTCACGCCAAAGAGATCAGGCAGTGAAAGTCATCCAATTCTAGACAGTTCAATTTCATTAGTCCGTCCGTCCATTCTTAATCCGTCCGATTTTTTTTGTCCGTCCGTCCGCGTCCTAGACAGGAAGGCCCGGCTCAGTCTGTAGAGCATGAGGCTTATTCTCGGGGTCGTGGTCGTGCCACACACCAATACCATACCTAGGTGTAATTATAAAAAAGGAAAACAACAGAGGAAGGGAGAAAAATTTTAATAGGAGAACAAAAAACGAAAAGCAAAAATCAGGTATCTTAGTACAGTCTTAAGCTAAACGGTCAAAAATTAAAAATAGTTGACTTCCCTAACTAGATCAGGAACCCAGGCATACCACTATAGAGGAGCCGCCGCTGAAACAAATAGCCAGTCAGCACTCTTCATAACTGGCCCCAAGGAAGAAGTCGGGAGAGCGAAAGGCCTCAGTAGGCTGACCCCCCCCCCCCCCCCCGGGAGTATAAGGTTTTTATATATGTATATTCATATCATTTGTTTTCGTTCACTTTGAACACGGACGCCAGTGCCGTTCACTTGTGTCAAAGAAGCATATTATAGTTAAGTGCAAAATAAGTTCAAAATTAGTAAAACAATTTAAAAAGGGAATTTGCGAAAAGCTAATGACACATTGCTTAGCTCCAGACTGCCAAATGGGTGGACTCGGTGGTGACAACGTGACTGTAGTTCTAGTTTGCTTTTCATAATCGCCCTTAGGAAAAATCTCGTTAATAAGTGCGCAACTTCAAAACGGAGTAATTCAGTGGAAGATTTGGACTTAAAATAATACACAATTATAACTTTTTATTTAGTCCGAACACTATCCCACTGCACCCTGATAAGAATTAGAATTAATCCTGCTAACTCAGAAGGCGCACTTCATAGGCAGAAGCCTAGAATAATTTGACCTATTCGCCAACATATAACAATATATTGAGGCGAATGAGGCTCCAACACCAACATGCAAAAAAAAACATTAGTAGCCAACACACTAAAAAACGCCCACACACAACCATCAGAGGTGCATAGACAACAGATGGTTAAAGCAAATCCTTGGAGAGAATCAGGTCAAAAAGAGGACACAAATTCACAACTCTATACATGCGGTTTATAATAATAATAGTGTTTCCATTCAAATACAAAAGAATCAAAATGCAAAACAAACAAAACCGAGAAATTAAAACAAAAACCAGTGCGAGCAAAAGACTGAATTACAAATTGTAGATACTCCTTTTAAGTGTCACTTTGTTCACATTAGTATCAAAAACCTCTCCAATATCATTAGAAGACCTACACATGCGGTTAATAGGCTCGAATATACCGTAATTAGTGCGCGTAAAAGCAATCTGTAAAAGTCATCGATTACGTAGGAAATAGGACAGTTCTCTAGGCAAAACTTTGGAAGCAAGTTCAACACTGTCTATCTTTCCCTGCAGAAGCTTATGGAAAAATATCAAATCTGCAACCCAATGTCGTTTCTCGAGTGTAACAAGCTGCAGTAACGCTAAGCGCTCCTCATAAGGTGGAAGAATAAGAGGGTCATTCCAAGGCAAAGAACGCAGGGCCGATCGCACAAATCTATGCAGGACGGACTCGACACGTTTAATGTGGGATCCGTAAAATGGAGAACAAACCTGACTAGCATATTTAAGCAGAAGTCTTACCAGTGACGTGTAAAGATGGAGTCTTATAGCATAGAGTTTGCCCTAGCAACGACGTTATTAATATGGGAGATGAAGTTCAATTTAATATCAAGATACACTCCCAAGTCCCTCACCCCTTCCACACGTTTTGTATCAGTACAGTCTCAAACATGTACTGAAAAGTATGGAAGCTGCGAGACCTCGAAAAGCACATAACCTGACATTTCTCAATGTTCAGCTTAAGATTGTTGTTGCAGCACCAGTCATAGGAAATGTGCAACTCTGATTGCAAAATCTCACAATCAGCATTAGATTTGATTGGGAGAAAAATCTTAAAATCGTCAGCATATATAAGAATTTTACATGTTTGAAGCAAATACGAAATATCATCAATAGACAATATGAATAACAATGGACCCTGCCAATGAAAATATGAATAACAATGGGTGGCTGCCCTGGGGAACGCCAGAATGAGCCACAAAATCATCAGAGAGTGCACTACGAAAACGTACTCTATAAGTCCTATTAGATAAATACGACTTAATCCAAACGATAAGCGAGGGAGGGAAACCCAACTTAGCCAATTTAAAAGCAATGATAGAGTGAGACAGCCTACCAAAGGCCTTACTGAAATCAGTGTAAATACAGTCAGTCTGGCAACCATCCGTGAATGCACCCACAGTGCACGAAACAAGCTCGACTAAGTTTGAAACCGTGGACCTACCCTGAAGAAAACCATGCTGCCGAGTGGAGATTAAGCCTTTACACACTTTGGATAATTGGGAATATATTAACAGTTCGAAGAGCTTAGGGATACAGGACAATTTAGCAATCGGCCTGTAATTGGAAATGTCTCTTCTATTGCCACTCTGTAAAATAGGAATTAAAAAGGATTTCTTCCAGAGTGCTGGTAAATGCCCCCGCGAAAGAGTCTATCTGAATAGAAACAGCAAAGGCCATAATAACACCGAAGAACATTTCTTTATGGCTGCAGTAGGAACCCACTAGAAGGACCACTAGAAATGTCAGTTGGAAGCGCAGTAATATGCTTCAACAAGATCTCCTCCATGATAGATGGAACTAATACCATGTGTAAAATTCGGCTATTTATGTGGAAATAGTTTTCATTATCCGTGATGAAATCAGATAATTCAAATGCACCCTTAAAAATTCACCAAATAAGTTACAGATAATATTAGAATTATTGCTAGAAATCCCCCCGAACTCCATAGTCGATGGATAGTTATCGACCTTTTCCTTCAAGTTGACATGTTCAGAAAATGCACGGGGGTCAGAGAATAATCTGTTCTTTAAACTTTGAAGGTATTCTTCATAGAGAGAGCGAGAACGGCTTATTAAATGTTCATGGCAAATACTAAATTCTTGCCAGGTGTCAACACTGTCAACACGAAGGTACCTTTTCCAAAGTCTGTTCTTTCTATTCCTAAAAGACTTCAATTCTCTGTCAAACCAGGGAGGAGCGGAGTTTCTACCCCTAACCCGAACTAAGGGAACAAACCTCCCAAAAGCTTCATACAAAACGTCGTAGAGACCTGATACGTTACTGTCGATATCGTCACCAGATAAGCAAGTATGGAAGTCTATCGCATCAAGATAATCATTCAATGCCTCAAAATTGGCCGCTTTAAAGTTAAAATGATATTGGCTATCGAAGCTATCGACAAGCACGTCCGACAGACAATGAAAAGATTTGTCAAGGCAAGGAGGCTGGGTTCAACAAAAGTGAGCGTGGAGTTCGTAGAGAACACCAGATCAAGCTGTCTTCCCATATTATTACTCACATTACTCATTTGGCATAGCCCCAAGCCAGCCAGGTGTCAAGGAATAACGATTGTCCTTCTGTCAAGTCATGGAGAAGAAAGCTGTCGTCATCATCATCCACTACCCATCGTACATTGGGTAAGTTGAAGTCCCCCACAAGAATAATTTCATTCTTAGAACCCAATCGATCATAGATGTACTTAATATGCTTAATGAGAATATCATACTGACTCTAACCATTACTATCAACGACATTAAACGCATCAGGAAGTATATAACAACAAATCAAGAAGAGGTTCCTCGAATCAAATGAAATCTTAACTGAAACTTGTTCCAGCTCCAGTTGGTCAGAAAATGACGGAGTGTCAAAATGATTGGTATTAAGAAAATTCCTGCAAGCTATGAAAACCCCACCACCGCGTGCAGTCGAGGCAGCATGCCTATCCCTACGGAAAATCCATTAAACAGTTCCTCATCCGAAATACCCTGGTGTAACCACGTCTCAGATAAACCTATCACATCAAAATCGCAGTTGGTAGATGAGAAATAAAAATTATTTGTTTTGGTCCTCAGTCTTCTCACATTCTAATAGTAAAGAGAGAGCTTGTTCCGTATTTTGAGCTAGGAGACTGATCTGGTACGGCGGCGAAAATTGGGCACGAAGACCTTACAAAAAACATCCTCGGGCCAGAAATTTTCACTGAGTAGAGTATCAGCCACCTGAGTGGGACTCGAAAACAAGAAAGATGCGTAGAGCTTTTACGGCCCACTTATCTTCCTACAGAATACTTCAGACGTGTCAACACTCCTATACCGAAGGAAACGCAATATTTGGTCACAAGAGGTTTCAGGTGTTAGACGAGAGATAAAAATAGACCTTGGATGAGGAACGGCGGAGAGTCCAACATCATCAACACTAGACTCGCCAATGTTTGAGGGCATGACGGTAGGAATCACATCATTACTACCGTTCAAATCCCCCTCACTACCCCCATTGATGTCAATAGACCCGCAAACAGTGACAACCGGACCAGGAAGACCAGAATCCGCCACGGAGCACTCCACACGGCGACGATGCCTTACCTTAGGTTTAGGTTTCGATCTCGAGTCCTTCACCCTCTCAGGAGGATTTGTTAACCCCACCACTAACCTTACCTTCCGTCTCGGATGCAGGCTGAACGTCGGCACAGGGAACAACAGAGGGTGGCGGCTTGAAAGCAACATCAAAGCGCGAAGACAGGGCTTTTAAGTCGGATGCCACAGAGCCCAGCAGCTCAGAGTTGGCAGAGACAGCCACAGACGAGATACCAAGGTCGGCTTTCACCTGCCTGATGCCGCGACGGATGTCCTCAACTTGGGATGGCAGGTGAGGGACCCGCAGGAAGAAGCGGATTAGAATCGAAAGCAGAGAACGTTGACTGAATATCCTCGAGTGAACCGGACAGCGTGAATTAGATTCGACCCTGTCAACGACACCCGACAGCCTGTCCATCTTCGTGGTAAGGGACCCAGTGTCGTCCGACATAAGTTGAAGATCGGCCCAACGAGCCGAGAAAGAGCCGAACTTGCCCGCGACAATAGCAAGATCGCCGGACAGCGCCTCCACCATGCTCCTCACAAGCCTCAGGACATGGCAAGGCTTTATGTCTGAGCACTGCCCACACGTCGAGGTGTTAGGGGATCCAGAACCACGCCTCAGACAATCAGCATGAAACTGAAGCCCAAAGATGCCGTCACAGGCAATCCCATCTCGGGAAATTACCCTTGAACAAGAGCCACAGCAGGCCATAACAGATTAAAATGAGTGGGCGAAGTTAAGGGGAAACAACAAAATAAATAGATAAAATAAGAAACAAAATAAATAAAAGTTAGAGGCGGCAAGGAGTAAAATAAATAAATTAAATAAAGATGAACTAAACAATTGAGTACGTCAATGGAAGTAAAATAAATAATAGAGACAAAAGAAACAATACATAAAAAGACTTAAACCTAGAAACAGATCAAAATCAATGAATAAGTAAATGAAGGAAACAGATTGAGACGAGAGAAATAAATAAAAATAAAAACAAAAAGCAAATGATCAGCAATAGGCACAACAAGAATTATTTTAAAAATCGATCACATAAGCAGAGATCAAAAGATAAAACGAATAAATAAATAAACCAGAAATTGTAAACACACACAAAAGTACAACGATCAGAATTAATTTAAAAAAAAAAGTAAGCACAATGGGTCCAAGAAACTGCAAAGATCTCGCAGAAACGAGAAAGATATTAAAAAATTTTAAAAATTTAAGCGCAGAGGTCACAAAATTAAGAAAATATAGACAAAAATATAAAACAAAGTAGGACAAAAATAAAAATAATAAAATAAGGATCGTCAGCATAAATAAAAGATAATAAATAAACAAGTAAATGAAAAAATTCCAATTAAAATTATACCAAAACAAAATGTACATACAGCTGATCCACAGTACCAAAATAATGACACGGCAAAAAAAGCAAAAGCAGTGAGAACGAAATAGCAATTCACGGACAGTTACAACGGCATAAACACAAAATCGATCAATAAAAAACCAAAAAAAAGGTTACTTAAAATCGTTTATTGTTCGTTGCTTTTTGTTTTGTACAAATTTCATGTACATAATTTATACCGTAATTCGTAACTACCAAATGAAAGTTTTTTACTGCTTTGTCCTTTGACAAATAAATGTTAGGTAATAGATTTTCTTGCTTTCTGTTATATTTTTAAAATAGTTTTAATAATTATATTTTAAAACGAATTTATTTCCACTAGTTTTGAGAGTGATTCATTCCTTAAAGCTTAAGGTACAGGTTGTTTTTTAACAATTTTGAGGAGATTCGCAATAAATGGATTAGGTACTTGTTATTAATTAAATTGATTTGGAATACTCAATAAGTCATCAAGGAATGTACAGCCAGAAAACACATTATTAACTTATTCGGATTAAGGAAACATAAATTATGAAATTCGTAAGCCGTTCTTTTCGTCAGACTTACCTAAGACTAACCTAGTATTTAAAAAAGTTAAGTTGATTTTTTTTCGCTCAGAAGTTTGATTAAAGAATTTTCTTTGCTTTGATTTATTTGTGTTTGTGAAAATAAAAACCATAGCTGCTAAGTTTTTTAATAATATCGATATTTAAATAAGTGCACGTCACCTTTCTGGCACATAATTAAAAAGGAGGAACTTATGTGTATTTAGGTAGTTATTTTCTTTTGGGTTGTTCAGCCACAATGTGTCAAAGGCCGGATGTAAATGTTTTAAGCACAATGCGCGAAATCCCGTACTCGTCATCAGCGTATCTCGACATTGGCAATGGATCTAGCTAGATGCATCGTTCGCTCAGTATTCGATAATCGTTTATTCTTTTCGGGATGTACCTCGTTTAATTAAATAAAAATAATTTCTTTGTGAATAAAACATACATCCCTCTAATTCATCATTTATAGTAGGTTTATAGATACAAGTATAGATGTTAATGAATTTTTATAGTAATGACCTCATAAGGAGGTTAGGTAATTTGCGGTAGTTATAAAAGCTCGTTCATACTAATTATTATGTATTTGATTTCTTTTTTAACTTCCCACATATAGGAAGTTATTGTAATGGGCCCGATTTTCAAAATTTTTAGTTTTATTTTTTGTTTGTTTTACGCATGTTTTTGAACACATGTATGTGTGTGTGTGTGTGTGTGTGTGTGTGTGTGTGTGTGTGTGTGTGTGTGTGTGTGTGTGTGTGTGTGTGTGTGTGTGTGTGTGTGTGTGTGTGTGTACGTACGTACGTACGTACGTTCGGACCCACTTTTTTCGACAACGAAATCTCGCGAACAAAAAATGATAACGACTTCGCTATTCGAAGCGTATTATTGTAAATAAGAGCTGAAAGAAATTTAATCAATTTCGGTTCAGCCGTTTTTTTGTTTTAACAAAAAAACTGAAAAAAATTGATTTCAGACTTTCTTGAAAAGGATTTCTTCGATGTAATTTGTTCTGATGACGATCGGGACATCAAAAAGTCGGATAATAACAATTTATTATGAACAGAAATTGTTTATAATGATGAAAAATTGTTTATAACAATAATAAATTTATAATTATAAAATATGGTTTTACCTGGTTGAAAATTGATTATGAAAATTGGAAATTGAATACAAAATTGCAGATTGTTCATAGCAATTGAAAATTCTTATAAACAATTGAAATTTTTGTTACCACAAAAAATTTCTTTTATGAATAAACTTTGTTTATATCAATTAAAAATGGTCTATAACAATTAAGAATTGTTTATATCAATTATAAATTGTTTATAACCATTCAAAATTATTAATAACAAATTAGTTCCAAACAGAGTGCATTTATTTGGTTTTCATTAAAAAATAGTGCTATAACGGAATAATTTTTTAAAAAATTTTTGCATCTAATTACGAGGGGGCGTTTTTAAGTTCGCGGAATCGGGGGTAAGACGTGGAAATGAAAATACAAGTTTATTTTTCCTTTTCAATATATTCTCCTGCAACCCTAATACATTTTTCAGATCTTTCAATTAGCTTATGTATACCCTCGAAAAAAAATGTTTTTTCTTTGTCTGAAAAATAAGCTGAAACTGCTTCCTTCACTTCTTCATCGCTCGAGAACTTCTTCCCCCGAAGTTCTTTTTTCATTTTTGGAAAGAGATAATAATCACTGGGAGCCAGGTCAGGACTGTAGGGTGGATGAACCAAAATATCGAAGCCCACCTTATGCAGGGAAGCCAACGCAACACGGCTCTTGTGCACAGGCGCGTTGTCGTGCAGAAGGAGGACACCTTTGGTTAATTTCCCCCTTCTTTTTGCCTTGATTGCTTCCTTTAATCGCTCTAAGATTGAAGCGTAGTATTCTCCGGTTATGGAGACACCTTTATCTTTATAATCTATCAACAAGATTCCTTCTGAGTCCCAAAAGATTGTCGCCATGATTTTTCCCGCCGACTGTGACACCTTAAATTTCTTTGGTGGTGGTGTACCTTTTTTGTGCCACTGCATAGAATCTTGTTTGGACTCAGGTTCATAATGATGAACCCAAGTTTCATCCCCAGTAACAATTCGAGTCAATACTCCATCCTGGTCTTCATTACAGAGGTCCAAAAACGCGCGAGAACACTCTACGCGCTGTTGTTTTTGAGGCGGCGTAAGCATTCTCGGCACCCACCTTGCACTGACTTTGGTCATGCCGAGATGATCGTGAAGAATTTTGAATATGGTTGTATCGGATACTCCAACCATTTCTGCGAGCTGTTTCTTCTTTAGTCTAGCATCTTCCAGTATTAATTTTTCCACTTTTTGAATTATTTCCGGAGTGGTCACCTCGATCGGCCGTCCTGGCCGAGGATCATCTTCAAGTGAGGCCCTGCCTTGCTTAAAAAGGGTATGCCACTTATAAACCATGGTTTTACCGGGGCAAGACTCCCCGTAAACGGATGACATCTCTTCTAGTATGGTTTGAACCGATTTACCTTGCTTGGTAAGGAACTTTATGACAGCGCGGTGCTCGATTTTCTCCATTTTTCACAATGTTCTTTCCAACTGAGTTGTTTGATCGACGATAATTCAAACAGTAATGGCCTGATTAAAACAAAACGTTGTATTTATACTAATAATGAGCTACTTAACCAGTTACGACTAAGGAAAGTACCCTCATTTATTAATTACCTACCCATTCCGCGAATATAAAAATGCACCCTCGTACAACGAAATTATCGTGATAAATTAAATTTTTTTAAGTATTTTTAAATGAGATACAAGTGGGCGAAACTTTTTTTTTGAAAAAGATTCTTCTGATTCAATTGGTTCTGATACAACTCGATATTTAAAAAAAAATCCAGAACTATTATAGTTTTTTGTAACATTAAAAAAATGATAAATGGTTTAAATAGTTGATATTAATGATAAATAAAACGATAAATCGAATAGTATGAATTTTATTGAGTTTTCACTTACTCGTTTGTACTATGATCATGAAATTTATCGCTATTAACAATTAAATATTGTTAATAATAATTGAATATTGTTAATAATGATTGAAAATTGTTATTAACTGGGAAGTTGTTCGTGAGGACCTCAAGGGTCGCACCAATGATGCGACACTCAGAATCTGGACCTACCCCACTAGTTTTGTACTGGTGTTATTATTGAATATATGATGAACTAAATTACATTTTTGATTTCAGGACCCCTTACAAGCTGCTTCCCCTACTTGCATCCCACCTCCCCGTCCCCTTTTTATCCTCGATGTTATAGATTTCCTTTTGTGAGTGTGCATTTTTTTGTGTATTTCAACACTTTCAATAGTTTGGGTAGGTGTGTAGCCAGATGCAGGGTAGGTGTAGCTTAGAGACTGAACCATCACATAGGGGGTAGCCTTTCTTTTGTGATTTTCTTAATGGTTCAGTGCGGCTTTAAGAACAACAGGTGACACCAGACCTGTTGTTCTTCCTTTTTGTGTGTTATCCAGTTTTGTTGATATTATGTGGCAGACCTGAGATAAGGACTCCACAACCGTCTTTCGCCACAGGCACGCGAAATTCTGTTTGTGGATGTGTGATGATGTTCAAGGACTCACACCCCAGGCGAGCTAGGACGTGCTGTCAGCCAGCGCGTGCCACTTGAACATCCTGCGGCAACTTTACGTAGCTCATTCCCCACACACATACATTATAACAAGCTATCAAGTAAGCGAGCTTTGACAAATAATATGTTTCTCTCTTTTGCATATGTGTTTTTTGCATGCAACTTGGTTTATATCGGTCGGTGAATACAATTCAAACTAACACTAATACATTTTTCCCTTCACAAAAATTTTTGCTCACGGAGGTGTTTCTACTTCTTCTTATTTATACTTTGCTCCAAACATACTTTCCACTACAAACGCATTTTGAACAATGACGTAGTAATTTCTCTTTTCTAGGTAAATTTGCGAAGTACTTTAAGTACAATAGCCCCAAAAATATTATATTTACGACGTCTCTGCGCCAAATTAAACCAATTTGTATAATAAAAAAAAATTTGCCAAATGTAAACAAGAACGAAAATGAATTTTCCTTACGACTTTTAATTAAAATTGCTTAGTAATTAACTTTGTTTACACGTTTAGAACTTATTTACTATCTATCTGTAGCCAAATTCTTTGAAGCAACTTACGTATGAAATGAAACAAGTGCCGAAAAAGCTTCCTTTGTGAAAAAACCTAATGAATTTAAACGTTAAGGAAGTGAAAATAGTTTCCATTGTTAAATAAACTAAATTAAATGTCGTGGATTGTGCAAAATTGTGAAAATTGCGTCCATCGCCGATTGCCCGGCACTTGTTTACATTAGAAATGACAACTCAAGTATCTTCTTCTTATTGACGAAATAAAAGTCGCCCTTTCGTCCTCCATGCACCTTCCACAAACGAGATGCTTCACTCACGTACAAGATGTTTACACGGTATAGCCATTCCGTTTAGTTCTTTTTTGGTAGGATCTACGGCATATTTTTTCGCACCAACTATGCAAGGAAATGTAAACCAATCCAAATGAAGGTCCCCGCATAAACTGTACGTTTCGTTTAGGACTCTGGGTGCATTTCTTTATTCATTCCGAATGAGCGGAACGCACCTAATGTGTTTCTTTATTCGTTCGGAATATTCTATTCCTCTAATGTTCCGTGTTTTTTTATTAGCACCGGTGCCTTCAAAACGCGTTCTTTTTGTACCGAAGTTGTTGATCTTACAATATATCTTTTTTTGATGAACCGTGTTATGGTCGCTGGAATATTTCGCCTGATTTGCAAAGAAACATTTATATATTGTTATGCAAACGAAGATTAAAATGATTTGCCAGCGCCATCTTCCGCGATAAATTGCCCACTCTGAATAAATAAAATTAGTTACGCCCCTCACACATAGATGGCTTCAACCGATTTTTAAAATATTCGTAAAAGTGCAATTTTATCAGGCGCTAAGTTCAAAATTTAACGGCTCTCATTCGAAGTACCGCTCTAAAATCAAGCTGCACACCACCGCAACTATAGCTGCGTTTTTTTGCCGAAGATCCAGATCCCGATGCAAAAAAACGATCTGGATCTTCTCAAAAGTTCATTTTAAAAGTTGGTAATACTGAAGGTTATTTATCGAGTTGATAATTGACAGCTGCTGTCTTTTGTAAATTAAAATATAAGCTTAGAAAAAGACCCAAAGCTTATCCTTTTTAACGGAAAAAATGGAATAATTTTCTTTTGGCTTAAAGACCTTTGCAGAGGTTTCGACAACATCGAAGTGAAGAGATAGATATGATCGAAATGATCATTCAGCTCTCCTTCAGCCGTTGTATTATAAATGAAGAGCCCAGAGGAAAGAAAGTTCTATTTCTCATTAGTATATAAAAACTAAGAATATTTTATGATTTTTTAGGAAGATTAATTATTAATTAGATTATTAATACCAATGAATTGAGATGAAGAACATTCCAAATAGATAGATAAAAGTTCTCGTTGCAATGCAGTTTAGTTAAAATCGTTATTTAACCAATTAAACTCTTCTATAGTAAAGAGATACAGACTTTGTAGGAGTTTCCTGAGAAAACTACGGGAACAGAGATTTTCTAAACAAAACATCATTAGGTTGGCCGGAGTCACATTAGCAATGCCAACAGAATCGCCACGAAAAAGTCAGTCAGAAAAGTAAAAGAAAGCACTGTGCAAGCGGCAAATTGAGATGTTTACGAGCCGCATAAATCACTCCAGAGATGAGACATTCGCTGCCGCCATCACTGCCAATGCCACGATATGTCACTTCAACTACTTACACTTTTCTCTTGCACATTTTGTAGAAAAATGTGCTGAAAATAAAGCTATGTTATCACATAGTGGAAATTAATAATGAAGGCAGCACATCAATATTACATTTTGCTTACAATTTTGCGTCCACCATTGTTTATTATTTCAGATCAAATGACAGTCATGAACACCAACTTCTCAAACCAAAACAAACCCCCTATGGGTCAAATTTGTGACTAATTTTCGGACCTCTAAAGATCCGGATCCAAGATCTGCATATCCATGCAGATCTTGAGTTGTTGTTGTGATTCCGTGTTAAATCATGATTTGGATCATAAGATCTATATAGATCTTGTGCAAAAAAACACGGCTTATATATGATTGCATGAAAACATCTAACGCGAACCAGTTTGAGCGAGATCAGCTGGATTCTGACAAAGAAGGGAGCAGCGGATTGATGCGAATGTGTGCGTGACTCGCCGGTGAATATTGAGCTGACAAGAATCGAGAAGTGGATTGATAGTTCAGTTTTTGTGGAAGACAGTTGACGGCTCCAAAAAGTTTTGTTTAAAGAAGTGATTATAAGTCCGATTAGTTGAAAAAAAGGAAAAATGTTAACTCTGGGTGGTGTAAGAACGAAGCGTGAGATATTTAGCGCTGAAACTAAAAGTGGACAAGAAGAAAGGATAAAGAAATGATTTGCAGACATGTAAGATAACCTCAATGTGCAACGGGCGTACATCAATTGAACAAAGATTTTATTAATAAAAACAAGGAATTTTAAGCAGTGTTTTGCCTAAGTTAACTTTATTGAACGTAACTTGCAAGGTTTCAGGTTTTTTTTTGCTTTCCAGGAAACAATCAAGGTTTTTGGACTTCGTCCGATGACATCTGTTTCAGTGCATGTTGTTGGGTTTTTTTAAATATTTAAATTACATTTTATGAATTAATATTATTTAATATGAATGGTGTAGTCATTTTGCGGGGTACGAATCGTGTAGGGAGACCAAATGAAGTGCTCTAGTTAGGTAAAAGTAGCCCTGATTATATTTCGACCAAAATGGCACTATTACCACGGAACACAAAACATTCTTACTTGATTTAAAAACCTCTTGAGAAACAAGAGAACGTTCATTAGACGTAGAAGTTAATTTTTTTTCCCCCAAATATAACTTTCGAACAATATCCAGTTTAGAAAACAAGCAAATAAACGATCATTACCTCAAGGCTACTAGGTTAATCGACTTCCAATGCAGTAAGATACGAAAGTATTAACAAAGTGTACCCCAACTTACAATAATTTAACATTCAGTGAAAACTACACTGTAAAAAATGAATGTAAATTCGTTACAAAGTAAGCAGCGAATTGCACCACTATTATTGTAGTTTTTTTACTTCGCGAGTTTAAATGTACACATCAAAAATGTAAATAAGCTATTTACTACGAAACGGGCAGCAATTTTACGTAAACGGTGGTAAATTTACTGCGACCTATTTTAAAATTACTTCCCAAATACATTTTTGTCGTAAAATTGCTGTAAAGGATATAGTAAATTTACTTCTTAATCGCAATTTTACTACGTTTTAGGTAGTTAAGAACGCACTTGTGTTGCCTTTCGTTTGGTCACAGTCAGTGATAAACGTGCGACATCAAAGGAGTTATGTGCAGCTGAGTTATTTAAATAGTATGTAATATTTCTTTATACTGCAAAGAGTTATGTACAAATGTGAAACTTGTGAATTTAAATCAAAGTGCATTTATAGTTATAATAAACATATGTATTTCCACCGTGAAAAAAAAAATTTTAATTTTAAGTGTTTATGGGAGAAATGTGAAAAGTCTTTTTCCAGTTACGGTAGTTATCGGGCTCACTGGCGCAGGTATCATTCTCTACAAGGAGTGAAAAGGAAACCATTTGTTTTTTCTTCTAATTATCGTTGTTCTGTTAATAAATGTAAATTCAAAAGTTCATGTTTTAAAGAAATAAACAGTCATTTAGCTGATCATCTTAAATGTGTTAAATCTGTAAATTGTCCTGTAGGAAATTGCAAAAAGATATTTTTCAACAAATTTACACTAAGGACACATATATTTAGAAAACATAACAGCTTAAATGATCTCAAGACAATTAATATTTCAAAATCAGGTAATAATTTAGATAATATTTCATGTGATACTGAAGAAGTCTCAGAATTTTGCAATGAAAGCGTAGTAGAAAATGTTCGGTCTATTGAAAGTAACGTATTTGCATCTTTATTCTTACAACTTAAAACTAAGTATTGTATCTCGGATAATGCTATTCAATTTTTGTATCTCGAGCTTTCACAGATATATAAATTAAAGCAGGATGTTTTACTAAACAATTTCATAACTTTGCTTGGAAATGTGCCAGTACCTTCTAGTGATGAATTAGAAACTTGTGTTCAGAGTTCTAATCTATTGACTGAACTATCAGTGTTTAGTTCAAAACATAACAGGTTAAATTTAAAAAAAAAAAATTTCGAATGGGTGGCTCCAAGGAAAGTATGCTTAGGAGCGGATAATTATCATAGTGACCGCTTCTTTGATTACATACCTATTCTGGAAACCATAAAGTCTCTATTAAATGATAAATTATTTTTCGAATTATTTCATGATAAAAAAGACAAAAAGGGCGGGATATTATATGATTAGAATGATGGAATTATTTATAAAAAAAGTTTGTTTTTAAGTGAAAAAAATCGAATTGAACTTCTCTTGTTCCAAGACGCCTTTGAAATCTGTTCTCCTTTGGGATCTTCGAAAAAGAACCACAAACTAATAGGCTTTTACATGTTGATCGGTAACATTAACTCAAAGTATAGGTCGCAGATCCATAACATCCAACTAGTCCTTTTATGTAAAGAGAAATACATAAAAGAATTTGGTTTTGAAAAGGTTCTCGTGCCTTTAATTAATGACTTATTAATTTTAGAAAATGAGGGCATTCAAATAATAAATCACCTAACTGGACACCCTGAATGTTATAAAGGAACTTTGTTTGCTTTAATTGGAGATAATCTCGGAAGTCATCAGATAGGTGGATTTAATGAGAATTTCAGCTTTTCGAAATATTTTTGTCGGTATTGTTTCTGTACTAAGGATGACTTAAGGAATTTTGATTTATATTCTAAGGATATACGGACTCCAGAAAACTATAAAGATTGTCTTAACCGTAAAACCTTAAATCAAACATCGGAGAATGGTGTAAAATTTGATTCTCCTTTTAATAAGTTGCAATTTTTTCATGTATGTAATCCCGGTTTACCGCCATGCTTATCCCATGACTTATTTGAAGGTATTATACCTTTTGATCTTATGCATATTCTGATTAGCTTTCATAATGCCCAATTTATATCATTAGATTATATCAATCAGCGATTGGAATTCTTGCGAAATAAATTTCACATGCTTCTTTCTTTTCCTAAAATAGAGGCCACTGCAAAAAAGGTTCCTGGAAAAAGTAATGAAATATGGCACACTGTAACTATTCTTCCCCTAGTTTTCCTCAAAATTTCTATTAACTCCGAAGATACTGTTTGGAAATTTCTGCAAAGCATGATTGAAATTTGTCGCTTAATATGCTCTCCGCAGTTAAGTGAAGATCAAATACATCTTCTTGCCTACCACATCCGTATATACTTTGAATACCGTAGAGAATGTTTTCCAACATTAAAATTGCGGCCAAAGCACCACTTTGTTTGGCATTATCCTGATTTAATTCGAAAGTTTGGACCCTTAAAGCACTTATGGACTATGTCATTTGAACACAAACATCAATACTTTAAACAAATATACAAGACTTCACGAAATTTTAAAAATATTACAAAAACTCTATCCGAAAGCCATCAATTAATGCAAGCTACTTTGTTTGAGGATCGATTTAGATGTTCCATAGTGTCTGATGATACTATCAATTATACTGACGGAGTTTATAATGTTGAAATACCAGATGGTTATAATTTATTGTCAAAAAGAGTTGTATATCATAACACAGTTTATAAGGAAAATGATTACATTGTTACAAGTAAGAATGAGCTTCACAATATAGATGGAATGGTTATAAAAGCAATATTTGTAAATAAGATATATTCTAATGCTATTTTTTATGGTAAATTATATACATTGTGGTATAATCATGAAAAAATGTTGATTGAAAGTTTTACATGCGGTAATACATATTATCTTTGTAACATAGAAAAAATTTTAGTTCATCAGCCTATACATTTATATGAACACGAAAGTAAATTTTATTATTCTCCTAACATATATTTTTAGATATTAAGTAGCATAAGAACAAACTTTAACTCACAACTAACCGCATAACCAAAAATAAACTGTGTCAAAATGGCTAAATTCCTTTTTAAAATATGGAGTGCAAATAGATTACAAAAAAAAACCTTTATGGCTGATGCAACAATTGAAACCGTTATTGAAAAAGGTAAATATTATAAATTTATTATTATTAGCTATGCTAATTATTGGAAATATTTTAGCACATTCGCATGGACTTAAAGGTACCGTCCTCGTTTTAGAATCAGATGGTTCAAAAATATGCGATGACGATTCCTTGCAGTGGTATGGACAGGAAAGAACTACCTTGATGTTGTTGGACATCGAAGAAGACAGAACTCCTCCTCAAAACTTGCAACTTACTTCGTTAATTCATGATTTAACTGACGGAGCTTCCTCCGATATTAGTTTATCTGAAGATCAAAGTAACACAACATTACAGCCGGTGGAAATTTTTTTCGAAAACCAAATAACATCTCCAAATTCTACCCACTCCCATTCAAATATTTCGTTGGATACAACTTTATAATGAGTAGCTCCGCACTTTCGTCAAGATCTTCTACTAATCAGGAAGGGCACAAGATGTTCGAGCAATTTCAAATTCCGTGGGAAAAAGTTCCGTCTGACATTCTCGAAATGTTGGACAAAACAGAAAATTTGGGCAAAAAGTTAAATGTGTTCGCTAATATAATTGTAGACAAAATAAGAAGATTATCTTTTTACGTACCAATGAGTATAATTCGCTCAATAAGTCAAAAGATTGCGTCTAAATACCCAGATTCATTTATAGAAAAAGATGACGAAGGAAATATTTTAAGCACTTCTCCTATTGCTCTGATAACTACAATAAAAAACAGAAATAATTTTCTTAACCGAGCACCAAAACGGAAAACCTCTAATTTTGAGCCTAATATACCCATTAAAGAAAGGAGATTTGCTACAACTCTTCAAAGAACCTGTCCAAATTGGCAACCTGAACAAAACCCTGAGGGACAATCAATGGCATCTGTAGAATTTAAAAAGAAATCTCTGCAAAACAATTTTCAAAAGGAGACGTTAACATCAGATGAAAGGGAAACAGTTTCAAAATATATGAAAGATTGCTTTGCTTTACAAAGGCAATATTTCAATGATAGGAAAAATATACCAACGGTTCAAAATATTCAAGCAAATTGGCCATTTATATTTGATCGAATTTGTCTGTACGACCATTTTAATCAATTGATGAAACTTGATGCATATGAATTTAAAAAGACTTTTGAAAATAAAAAAGAAAAGCTTATTTCCTTCAGTCAACAAAATAAATTAAACTTAAATATAAACCCTTCCGATTATACGACAAGTGAAGAAATTATTAAATTCATTACGGAATACTTTAGCGAGGACGCCAATTATTTGTTCAAAAAGTTTCAGGTACATAATACTTTTCAAATTTATTAACTTATAAAACCTAATAGGTAATTCGTTTTAGTTGGGAACTACTTTAGACCAAATTCACAGTGGAATACCTACTCATACACCATGGCTTGCAATAGTCGGTAAGTTTTATGTTTATATATTTTAGAGTTTAATATAACCTCTATTTAATCGCAGATGCGGCATCATTTGAAGACCAGAAAGCATACATTTTCATGGAGGGAGTAGTAGCAATTAAATATGATAATTTTAATTTTGCTGATTTAATATGCCAAGTTATATGTTATTTCTATGTATTTAATATAATATTTCCCAAAGAAATATCAAAAACTTTAGAGTTTATTGTACGATGTTACTTTAAGTATTACCCTGAAACTTTAAGAGGAAAAAAGAAAAATATCAACACCTTAAACAAGATAAATAACTTCATTACAAAATTAAATGCAATCTAGGAACATATGCATATGTACATTTGCAAGTAGATGCAACTACATTTCTATTGGGGCTTAAATATGGAAGCGTTTGCTTTATTGATTTATTAGTTTTTGTAATATCACTTATTATTGTTAAAAACTCTGTATTATTGTACTCATTTATCTTTACATTACTATCCCTTATGTATATTCTGTAAGAATCAATGTGAATATATTATTTAAAATAATTAGATTGAATTAATCTTAATTTCTTTAGTCATTTTTTTACAACTTTAAAAATTCTTAAAACCTTTATGATATGTGTAACCTGTAATTGGTCCCTTCCATGGGTAATAAATAAAATTTTTTGTGTACTGGTAACTTTTCTTTTTCATTCATAAAATATATTTCACGAAACACGTATTCTATGCATATTTTTAAAATTATTGCAAAATGTTTACAGCTTAATAATTTTAACTATTTTAAAATGCAATATTTATTTCCTCTAGTTTTCCAAAATAAATTCTTTTTAATTAACAAATGCTGAATATAATGAATTTTACTTGCAAACATTGAAGGTAGAACATGTTATGAGAACTCCTACAATGAAATGTATGCATAATATTTTATTTTTTATATATTATTTCTATATTTATTCGCTTCAAGTCTACAGAACAAAATTCTTATAGACCTAAAAATAGAGACAAAACCAAAAAAACAGCTAAATATATTTCATAAATGCAATTCTCAACCATAAATTCATCTCTATAGAAATTGAGAAGTCTGCATATTTGTTAAAAGGGTAATTATTTTCACATTCGTTAAGATCATGATGGTTAAGTTAAGATCAAATATAAAGCAAATACCGCAATATTGTAAGTAAAATTCATTCTATTCAGAAATCTTATTTTGATCTTATTTTTTCTTTTATCGAAAGGAAAATGATATTAAATATACCGCATTTAAAAATTATAAATATTTTGAAGCTGTAGCAATTTAGATATTAAAGCTTTTGAAAGCTTCATTTAAAGCTATTCGTACATGCAAGAGTACTCTTCGACAGAGTAAAACACTACCACATTTACAGCTCACAATCAGGTATATATTACTCTTTTAATGAAGTAAAATTTACTACATTTAAAATAGCATACCATTTACTCATCAAAAGAGTAAAGTTCCATGAATTACTCTTACGTGTAATTTTACTTGTTTTGTACTAGGCAACTAATTTCCTAGTATTTTTTATGTAAATTTACACCAAAATTTTTTAGAGTGTACTTACTGTGAATGACTAAATACGGGTTTTATTGTATTCTAAGCCCTGACGCAATATAGGTTAATAATGGAATCAAACCAATAATCAAGAGCTGTATCTTTTAAGAAAATAATTTTAAGAAATTGTATACCCTGTTGCACAATTAGCCAAGACTCTGAATTCTTGGCGGTACAACAACAACACTACGCGAAACGTAAACAAACGAAAACTTTGCGTGAAATTCATGAAATTTGTATAATCAACACTTAGACTTTATAGACAAGTTCTTATATCATGCAAATTGGATGAATTCAGAGCAATTAAAAGCCTTTATCCGCGAAAATTTACTTGAAATATGCACATTTGACACTTAGAGAAAAGGTGGCAGGCTGAACAATTTTTGCGAATTTCTCTAATATTCGCTAATTGTTCATGATGTACCGGTCAGAATTAGCACCTTTATATACAAAAATATCACTTACCTGCTATATTCCGCTGAAAACTGGCTGAAAATGCACGTAAGAACGAACTTGGCGAACTTGTAAACCGCGAACACGACTGTCAAATTGACTCAGGCAAAAAGTCAATCTAATAAATTAGACGTCAGAAAACGCGACGGTGTTACCAGAACAGCGCGAAAGGCGCGAATTAATTTGATATCGCAAAAAATAATAAATTTCATAAGCACAATAAGTGCGAAAGAGATAGACGTGGGAGCGAGATACAAAAAATTTAAGTTCCACACTGGAAAAAGATCAAAATATGGCGGATGGCAGCCATATTGATGCAATTTAATAATTTCAATTTATATTAATGAATAAATGTAAATTGAGTCACGGATAAAGATTAAAAGGAAACCTAAATTAAGTCTTAAGGTTCTGAAAGTAGTTTTAAAGTTATCCGAGGCCAGCTGTTGCAGAAATTCGCAATTGTTTTGTGGAACTTGTCGAAAAATGGCCGCCCAGAAAGTATAAAAAGGGCGTTCGCATGTGAATCTCTCTCAGTATTTTTTCAGTGGTGATATATGCTAGTCCAAGCATAAACCAAATTTAAGCACATCGAATTATATACCAAAGGTATCAATTCTATATGCAAGTGGTGTAAAAGTGGCGGAAGGAAGTGTTGTGGTTTTCATTATTTGGAGAAGTACCTCTTTGTATTAATTAATTTGAATTAACATTAGTTGTAAGATTTTTTGAATTATAATATATTGGTGAAATTTTAGTATTAAGGTCTATTTTTGCATAAAACTGCATATGCCATATGAAAGCATTTGGTTATATATTCAAAAGGACCATTTAGATTAAGAAGTGAAAAGTGGTTTTTTTTCTTTCGTGAACTATTCAAAGGAAGAATAATTAATGTCGGGTTGTGTTATTACGTATTACGCATCTTAAATTAATAAACGTGAAAGTGAATAAAAACCCACGTATTTTAATACCGCTACATAATCCACCGTAAGATCTCTTTACTGTTGAATCAAATTATTCAACTACGTAACGTTACATTTTTTGGTGGTTCCATCCAGGAATTGTGCGGTTTATTCACTATTACGGTTAAAGCCAACTAACTTTACTAACAATTATTACGAAGTGTTAAGAATTTAAGATGGAATCATTAGATAAGCTTTTAGTTCTTGAAACCGTATTGCGAAATCGATTGGAAAAGTTTTTTGACAATGGTCGAAAAACGGCAACTGTCAAAAGGACGCGAGGTTTTTATGAATCAAAAATGACGGATTTAAAGAAATTATGGGACGAATATAGTAAAACAGATTTAGAAATTAATAAAGTACTAGTCGAATCTCCAACGGGTTCAGAGCATGAATATATAAAACAGGACAGATACAGTATGACTGAAGTGAAATATTCGGAATATTTAGGAGAGATAGTTGAAGGCTTAAGAAAAATAGTTCTTATTATGGAGTCATCAGGATCAGGAACAGTACCAACACATTCAACAACAATTGTTCATCAAGACTCATTCCTTCCTCGGATTGAATTACCGAAGTATAGGAAATTACGATCTATGGCGATTATTTCATGATTTGTTTGTATCGCTTGTTCATGATAACCCGAAATTGACAGCAGTTCAAAAACTACATCATCTTAAATCTTGTTTAGTGGGTGACGCGGAAAAGCTATTAAGACATACCCCCGTAACAAATGAAGACTTTGTGCCAGCATGGAATAAGTTAAAGGCCAGATACGAAAACAAGAGAATTCTAGTCAATCACCAATTGAAAATTTTAGTCAACCAAGTCAAATTAAACTCTGAATCAGCAAAGGGACTCAAAGCACTCATCGATACGACTGACGAATATCTGCAGCAATTAAAAAGTCTAGATGTAAATATAGCAACATGGGATGTCCTACTCATACATCTGTTGGTTCAAAAGTTACCATTCTTAACACTAAAGTTATGGGAAGAAGAGCAAGGAGGAACGCAAGAGCTACCAACGTTCAACACATTCAAAGATTTTTTTAATTACTCGTTTAAGAATTTTAGAAGCAATTTCAGATAGTTTAGTTAAAACTACACAAGTCAAACTACATAACACCACACAGGAAACAACAAGGTCATACCATCTTACGAAAGGAATTAAATGTCCAACTTGCGATGCAAATCACTTTATTCAAAAATGTCCGAACTATCGTAGGATGGATATACAGACTAGGTACAAAACACTCAAGGCAGCCGGTCGGTGTCTTAATTGTTTAGGGCTTCACCACATTAATAATTGCACCAGCAAATACAGATATCTCACTTGCAATAAACGACATCACAGTACACTCCAGGCGGAATATATTAAGGAACAGCCCAAATCATCAATTGGAAAAGAGAGCATGTCATCACAAGACAATATCCGACGGAATTCAATTCAAGTCAATCAGTCCAACAACACAAAAGAAGGATTATCAAGTATACAAATAGGAAACAGTTCTTATGGCTTAAACACTAGCCAAAATTTTGTAACCAGGGAAAACCAAAATGCACTACTATCAACAGCGTTAGTAGTTGCACAAGCGAAGTGCGGGAAACCACAAGTACTACGTTGTTTGATAGATAGTGGCTCGCAATCATCTTTTATCACAGAAGAAACCTGCAGAAAACTAGGAGCAACACGAATTCCAGCTGCAGTGTCTATCACAGGCTTAAACACTAGCCCTACAGCTATCTCGAAACAACAAACAGCACTCACTCTACGAGCTCGAGAACCAACAGATAAATCAGTAATAGAAGAACAGTTTTTAATTTTAAATAGAATCACAGATCCTTTACCTACTAAAGAAGTTTCTGGGAAGGATTGTTTACATTTAAATAAATTACAATTAGCAGATCCTAACTTCTGGAAACCAGGAAGGATAGATGCTCTACTAGGGGCCAGGATTTATGCTAAAATTTTACAAAATGGCATTTAACGAGGGTCTAATACAATTCCGACAGCAATCAATACTATATTTGACATCGAGAAGATGTATCGTATGATCAATACAGTGACGTTTGGAACATCTTCAGCTCCATACTTAGCAATTCGTACTCTCCAACAGTTAGCAGCGGATGAACAAGAAAGATGGCCTCTAGCATCAAAAGTGACATTCACAGACTTTTATGTGGATGATTTGTTAACTGGATCTAATACTCTCGATGAGGCTAAATGTTTACTCCACGAGCTTATTAATATGCTAAAGTCAGGCGGATTTATGCCAAGGTGATCATGCAATCATTATGGATCACGGGCTGCACATGGGACAATGTGGTGTCAGAAGCTATAGATCAGCATTGAAGTACATTCAAAAATGAATTAAAAGGTATCGAATGTCTGCAGATTCCCAGATGGATTCACTATTCAGATAATAAGGACATTCAAATCCATGGATTTTGTGATGCATCGACCAAAGCGTTTGCTGCAGCTGTGTATCTACGAGTGGAAGAGAATGGGTCAACACAAACCACTTTACTCACTGCAAAAACACGCGTAGCTCCTATAAAACCGACAACAATACAACGCTTAGAGCTTAATGGGGCACTGCTACTTGCAAGGCTTATTCAGGCTACCATCAAGGACATGCGCTAACAACATGTTCCAATACTTGCATGGACAGACTCAATGATCGTATTGCAATGGATAAAAGAACATCCCGCACGTTGAAAGACCTATGTAGCTAATCATGTGGTAGAAATACAGGACACCGTACGGTTTGAGCAATGGCGACACGATTCCACCAAATGTAATCCAGCTGATTTGGCCTCACGAGGTATACCTGCTGCGAATCTGATAGACAACAACTTATGGTGGCATGGTCCGTCATGGTTATCCAGCGAACAAACTAAATGGCCACAATTTAAAGACATTTATGAACAAACAGATTTAGAGGCCAAGGAACCAATTACTTCAAACCTTTTAGTGAATTTAGACCATAATATTCTTTTACAATATTCTTCATTTACTCGCCTCGTTTGGGTAGTAGCAACTTTACAACGTTTCATACATAATTGTTGGCATCCTCAAAACAAACGACTAGAATATTTACACAGTAAGGAATGGAACTTTGCAGAATTAATGATATTCAAACTCGTACAACAAACTGCGTTCGCAGAAGATTACTACAAATTGTTGCATAATAAACCGCTATCGAACCATAGCAAATTAATCAAACTTAATCCATACATAGACGACAATGGATTGATACGATTAGGGGAAGATTAGACAATGCTGCAATTCCCTATCATAGGAAACACCCTATAATTCTGCCACGTGACCATCATGTCACATTAATTTTGATAGACAAACTACATGTAGAAACATTGCATGGTGGTCCATCATTAGTCCTCAGTACTAGTCGTGAACGATTTTGGATGCAAAACGTTGCATTACTATTCGCATACATAAATACATTATATGTTTCAAACATCGCAATACAACAAAACTCAGTTAATGGGAAATCTACCAATATTCCGAGTGAATGTAACAAAACCATTCGCTAAGGTTGGCATTGATTATGCCGGACCAGATACGATAAAATCTTCAAATCTACGCAACGCTAAGTTACAGAAGGCATACTTTTGTATATTTATATGCTACTAAAGCCGTACATTTAGAATTGGTCTCCGATCTGACATCTGAAGCATTTCTCGCGGCATTAAAGAGGTTTGTTGCCAGAAGATGATTATGCACAGATGTATATTCAGATTGTGGTACCAATTTTATAGGTGGGAAATTCATTTTGGAAAAGGAATTAGTAAAGGTAATTCGCAAGTCAACTGCAGAAGCTGCACAATATGTTGCATCAAAGTCAATCAATTGGCACTTTAATCCACCAGCCTCCTCTCATTTTGGAGGAATATGGGAGGCAGGAGTAAGATCAATTAAGTATCATCTCCGAAGGAAATTACAAAATTCAAGATGCACATTCGAGGAGTATGCTACAGTTCTGGCTCAGGTTGAGGCATGCCTGAATTCCAGGCCATTATGCTATGTTAGAAATGATCAAGAAGAATTACATATTCTTACACCAGTTCATTTTTTGATTGGCCAATCACTCAATGCTATTCCGGAGCCTGACAACTCCAACAATATGATATTGCCATCTAAAAGATGGAAACACATTCAACAATTGAGCAGGCAATTTTGGGATAAGTGGTCAAAGGATTATCTCAATCAACTTTAAAATAGACCAAAAGAACAGAAGACAACCGTGTTGTATTAATAAAGAGCGACAATATGCCACCAACCAATTGGCCAATGGGTATAGTCGAACAAGTGTTTCCAGGTGCAGATGAGTTGGTCCGAGTAGTACGCGTAAAAACTCAAAGCGGAGTTTTTCAAAGACCAATCTCAAAGATAAGCCCCTTACCATTAGAGGCAAATTGAACTAACATTCAATAGTGCCGTCTTGTTTACGTCCCTATGTGTAATAGTGTCGGATTGTGGAAGTCCCTCCACTTATGCTACAACACGCTAATCAGGTATATTTTCAGATGTCACTCCCCTTTGAACAGGACGATACGTTGCGCATCACAGAAAACGTCGACTTCAGTCCTCCAGGAAGTCCACACAATGAGGTGTTGCAGGAACCACTTCGGGATGTTCAGGGAAGGATTCCTCAACCGGCGAAACCAACGACGAATGCAGAGGCTGCATTCATCCATTCAACGCCTTTTACCGATCCACATCCGGAACAGACAGCAGTAGTCAACGGCCATCGTATTACATCAATAACTCGTCTTCGTCCAACAACAACCGTAGAAGAATTCAAGATGAGAGCAGACAACAGTTTTCAACGTTTCGTGACCAGGGAAGGCACCGACATATACATACCACGTTATGTACTTCGGCGCATCAATGTCGAAGAAATAAAAAATAGACGAAACCGAGAAAAAACAATAAATTTACCAGACAAATACTACGTTCGACTAAGAGTCGGAGCAGACGGAATAATGATGTTTCATCACTACCGCAAAAGAGGGATAAGCAAGCTAAGACAATTATTTGTTGAACAGAACTGTTCAACGCGGGGGAGTATGTTGAACAGCAACCCCTAAAATATAAATAAATATAAAAAAATTCTAAATCCAGGAAGATTTTTATACTCACCGCACCTGGGAAAACAACAGGTGCAAACTGATGAATTACCTGAATTCTGAAATGAAATAAAGTTAATGAATTTGAAAAACGTGAGCTATGTAATCTTTTAAGAAAATAATTTTACGAAATTTTATACCCTGTTGCACAAATTAGCCAAGACTCTGAATTCTTGGCGGTACAACAACAACACTACGCAAAACGTAAACAAACGAAAACTTTGCGTGAAATTCATGAAATTTGTATAATCAACACTTGTAATTTATAGACAAGTGCTTATATCATGCAAATTGGATGAATTCAGAGCAATTAAAAGCCTTTATCCGCGAAAATTTACTTGAAATACGCACATTTGACACTTAGAGAAAAGGTGGCAGGATGAACAATTTTTGCAAATTTCTCTAATATTCTCTAATTGCTCATGATGTACCGGTCAGAATAAGCACCTTTATAAACAAAAATATCACTTACCTGCTATAAATCCGCTGAAAACTGGCTGAAAATGCACGTAAGAACGAACTTGGCGAACTTGTAAACCGCGAACACGACTGTCAAATTGACTCAGGCAAAAAGTCAATCTAATAAATTAGACGTCAGAAAACGCGACGGTGTTACCAGAAAAGCGCGAAAGGCGCGAATTAATTTGATATCGCGAAAAATAATAAATCTCATAAGCACAATAAGTGCAAAAGAGATAGACGTGGGAGCGAGATACAAAAAATTTAAGTTCCACACTGGAAAAAGATCAAAATATGGCGGATGGCAGCCATATTGATGCAATTTAATAATTTCAATTTATATTAATGAATAAATGTAAATTGAGTCACGGATAAAGATTAAAAGGAAACCTAAATTAAGTCTTAAGGTTCTGAAAGTAGTTTTAAAGTTATCCGAGGCCGGCTGTTGCAGAAATTCGCAATTGTTTTGTGGAACTTGTCGAGAAATGGCCGCCCAGAAAGTATAAAAAGGGCGTTCGCCTGTGAATCTCTCTCAGTATTTTTTCAGTGGTGATATATGCTAGTCCAAGCATAAACCAAATTTAAGCACATCGAATTATATACCAAAGGTATCAATTCTATATGCAAGTGGTGTAAAAGTGGTGGAAGGAAGTGTTGTGGTTTTCATTATTTGAAGAAGTACCCCTTTGTATTAATTAATTTGAACTAACATTAGTTGTTAGATTTTTTGAATTATAATATATTGGTGAACTTTTAGTATTAAGGTCTATTTTTGCATAAAACTGCATATGCCATATTAAAGCATTTGGTTATATATACAAAAGGACCATTTAGATTAAGAAGTGAAAAGTAGTTGTTTTTCCTTTTGTAAACTATTCAAAGGACGAATAATTAATGTCGGGTTGTGTTATTACGTATTACGCATCTTAAATTAATAAACGTAAAAGTGAATAAAAACCCACGTATTTTAATACCGCTACATAATCCACCGTAATATCTGTTTACTGTTGAATCAAATTATTTAACTATGTAACGTGACAGTGGTATATGCAAAAGCGTCCTTATTGAACGTAAGAGGAGGGAAAGAATACTGTTAAGAGCTTAAATACTAGATGTCTTTAATGACTTGAAGCTTAGCTCCAGTTCTTCCGCAGCAAATCCACATAAAATGGTTGTCCCTTGAGTTTCGTCGTGAATAAGTCCGAACTACTTAATATGACTGTTAAAAGTGTTAAAAAGGTGATCGAATAAACTCTTTTCAGTATCATAAATCCCAAATTTTGTTAATTTAATTATAATGTAGTTACGGACACAAAATGCAAATATCAATTCACTGAACGCAGACTTAAAATATATCCTTTTTAATTAAATTTCGGTTTTGTTAGTGAACAAAAGTTTGGGGATAACTCGAACTTACGTCTAAGATTCGTTAAACAGAATTAGATTTTGATTATGAAAATTGACTGTTCCGGAATGATTTATTTTGAACAATTTAAAGTGTTCCCACAAATGAGACGATTGAAGTTAGGAGAGATGATAAAACTATTGCAATAGAAAAAGTGTTTAAAGGTGATCGAATAAACTCTTTTCAGTATCAGAAACTCTAATTTTCGGTAATTTAGGTACTACACTCGGAATAATATAAATATCGACTCTAATGAAATTATTAAATAAAAATAAAACTATTGTAATTAGAAAAGTGTTAAGAGTGATCGGATAAACTCTTTAAAGTATCATAAATCAGGATTTTTGTTAATTTAGATATTATACTTGGAATACTGTAAATATGGACACTAAATCCTAATATTATTTCACTAAACGTACTAAAGAAAAGTCTAAATATGGCTTATGTATACTGATAGTTTGAGTAAATTATTTTTGATTTTCATAAAATATAATTGTTTAGGCTTACTGCATCATTGTTACATAATTGAGATTTGTTGACTTGAATCAGCACAAATTAGTAAAGACAAAAATTCTGATCTGTATTCAAAGCTCTCCATAATTTTCTAGTTAGAACCATTTATTGAGATTGTTGGAAAAGAAACCAATAATGCGCATTATAAGAGTCCTAGAAATGTTTGTATACTGTTATAGATAGATAGACATATGGATGCTTCTTTTGAATTTTAATATAAATCATATAGATCATTAGGTTGGGTTTGCATATATGTATCTTAGTTGGATAAATATATATATTATAAAATTTTTTTTGTACATAAGTTTTGGTGTATAAATTTCTTCTTTTTTTTTTCTTTTTGCCAGTTCGTCCGAGCCGTATTGCAAAGGGGTAAATAGACCCTAGCCTTCGGCTAGTTCGCCGTGTGCCCTCCTCCTCGGTTTTTTTTTAATAAAATAAAAACTTTTTGTTCCTCTGCTGTCTAGTTCGGTGTTTGATTTAGTTGGATTAACATCCAGTTTTGGGTTGGCGTCCAGCAGCTAAAGAAAATCTAACACTTTGCTGCTGCTGCTGAAGAAGAGCCAAAGGGATTTAGATTTTCTTTATTAGAAACGCCGCTCTTGTCAAGAAAATTATATTTCTTACTCTGCTCGAGTTTTGAACAATTTGTTTTGAATTTTTTCGTTAATTTCACTCGGGTGAAGTGATTTTCTGTACATTATTTGTACCTTTTCTAGAATTATTGCCGTCGTATAAAACCTTCCAGCCTTTTATTGGACTGCCTGAACGGTGATATGAGGCGTATGTTTGACGACCTCTAGGTGCTGGATATGAGCGACGTGAACTACCAGCGAACGCTGACTGTCCGAAACGGCTCGGCTGATCACTTTCATAGTGATCGAATGGATTGGTTACACTAACAGGATTTGGTGGCATTGACTGAGAAAACCGAGGCGTAAAGTGAACGTCTTGAGGAGGTGCTATCCTCAAAGAATGTATACCTCTAGCAACTTCTTGACGGACTAAATCCGCAATCTGCAACTGTAGCCAATTCAACAGGGCCGAAGTTAGATGGGGGTTTCCTGGGTCTGAACTAGGTAGACCTACTTGCGGCGAACGTTCCCGACGAAATTCGACTGCATGATTGGCTGCGTTGGAAGTTGCAGAGGGAACTGGGCGTGATAATGCTCCTAGAGCTGACGGATTGGTTGCTGCTGGTTTGTTATTACTACGGGTGTTATATGGCTTCTATTATCATGCGATGACAGCCAACCTTGAATACATGGCCGGTGGAAAATGTGTACACACTTTGTATCGACGGGATCTGTATCGGGAGGCAGGTTTCCATCCATGCAAATCGTGCATGGCTTTGCCGCAATCACCCCAGACGCGGCACCTGGTGGTGATCTTGCAAAATTGAGATATACAACAAACAAAAAAAGGCTCAGGGAAGAAAGTTAGTTAACGTACCGCGTCAAAATCTGGGAATAAGTTTAAGTCAGAACCTGAAAATAAGCTTGAGACAAAATCTGAAAATAGATTCGAGTTAAAATCAGAAACAAAAAAAAGTCGAAATCTAGAGCAAGTTATATTTCGAAAATAAAAGATAACAATAGATCAACAGAACTGTCTCTCTCGACGGCGCTCCCTCTCTTGTCCCAGGGACGGCCACCCTACTGAGTGGTCCTCTCTTCTCAGTAAGTCTGATAACGCCTACCGGGGGAACAAGGATGAGGACACCTGTCATTTCCCAATGAATGAAAAACAGCAGGTCTCCGAGTCAGCTGGTTGGCTAGAAAAAGCCAGCCATCGACCTTCTTCGGAGACGTGATGCATTCCATCCATTAGGCGATGCAGTCGTGCCGCCTGAGGGAAAAGGATACAAAAAGGATTGGATAAAATTTAAATAAAAATAAAAAAACGACTTTTGAAAGAAAACCAAGAAAAAAAGATACAAAATTCTGAAAGGGAAGGGAAAGGAAGGAAACCCTAAGAGTGTCGGACAGAGCCCCTCCAAGACAGACAGCTGGTGATCGCCTGCTATAAGTCTGCTATTCTTGGAAAGTCTCTGCCGACGGATTTGGACCTTGACCATCCCGAAAAGTAAACTCGCGTAGGCTCAGGTTCCAAGTTCAGTGCTCTAGCTACTAATCAGCTAGAGCCTGCAAGTACTCGGAACTCTTAAGGCCAGTGCGTTGGGCGCCATCTCTTGTTGCGCTCTGGGACCAACACTGCCGCTGGATGACTGCCCAAGGCAGGCTATGACTCTGGATGACATCAACTGTAAATCAGTTGATATCAGACAGGATCGTGGCCTCCGCTGGACATTCATCTGTCAGCAGATGCTTGAGCAGGACGGGGGATAGCATGCTGGTAGGCTAGTGGCTGCGGTAGAGAAGAGGGGGGGGGGCCACGGGGAATGCCACCCTGCTCCTGGTCGCGCAACAACAGAAAACAAAGAACATGCCGAGGGATAAAGAATAGGTGGGACGAAACGAGACCGAAAAAAAATTTTAAGGGAAAAAAATACTAAATGAAAATCGCCGAAAACCCTTAAGCAAGAAAAAAAACCGAACGAATAAAAACTAAATCTGTAAAAGGAAGAAAAGAAACAGGATTAGGAAGGATTTCAGCAGGCGCTGTCAACTTACCGGCTTTCGCTGAGGGGGGAGTCTGGTGTTATGACTCCCTGTTTTACTGGTCCATGCCCCATCCACCCATGTAATGTATATATTGTATTCCACGATTGGAATTGTGGAATGTGAGAACTCCACACCAGAGATACTAAAAGCGGCCTAGCTCAACTAGTGGAACATAAGATATCCTCCCGACTCCACATTCCACTCCTAATTTCTCCTAAAGAGACCTTCTGATTAGGCTTGGCCCTTGGGCCCATTAACATACCCTTTTCGTTTTACTTTTCGCCCCAAGTGCTTCCTTCGTCTTAACGACTAGTGAACTATTTTTGTGAGACTGCTCACAACCATCCAAGAGATGTCGTCCTTAACGAACCGTGCCTCGCCGCTCTCGCCTAATTCTCCGCTTCACCACCGGATCTGTTTAGTCTTAACGACCGGCTAGCAGATAAAGCATGAGACTGTGAATGGGTCGCGCCACACTTTGGGTGCCTGGCAAAGCTACGAGAGGGTGCCTAGAGTGACCTGCGTCTCTCTCATTAGGAGCACGAAAGGAACTCAGGCTCACTCTCGCTAACGGAGCCAGATAATCAAGTGTAAGCGACCTTTTCAGTCTCCTCTGCTCTCGCCAGCTCAGCAGCCAACGCTGTCCTGTTATGGTCGCTGGAATATTTCACCTGATCTGCAATGAAACATTTATATATTTTTATGCAAACGAGGATTATAATTATTTGCCAACGCCATCTTCCGCGATAAATTGCTCACTCGGAATGTCAAGTTCACTCTGAATAAATAAAATTAGTTACCGCACTCACACATAGATGGCTTCAACCGATTTTTAAAATATTCGTAAAAGTGCAATTTCATCAGGCGCTAAGTTCAAAATTTAACGGCTCTCATTCGAAGCACCGCTCTAAAATCAAGCAGCACATCACCAGCTATATATGATTGCATGAAAATATCTGACGCGAACCAGTTTGAGCGAGATAAGCTGGATTCTGACAAAGAAGGGAGCAGCAGATTGATGCGAATGTGTGCGTGACTCGCAGTTGACGGCTCCAAAAAGTTTTGTTTAAAGAAGTGATTATAAGTCCGATTAGTTGGAAAAAAAGAAAAGTGTTAACTCTGAGTTGTGTAAGAACAAAGCGAGAGATATGTAGCGCTGAAACTAAAAGTGGAAAAGAAGAAAGGATAAAGAAATGAGTTGCAGACATGTAAGATAACCTCAATGTGCAACGGGCGTACATCAATTGAACAAAGATTTTATTAACAAAAACAAGGAATTTTAAGCAGTGTTTTGCCTAAGTTAACTTTACTGAACGTAACTTGCAAGTTTTCAGGTTTTTTTTTTTTTGCTTTCAAGGAAACAATCAAGGTTTTTGGACATCGTTCGATGACATCTGTTTCAGTGCATGTTGTTGGGTTTTTTTTAATATTTAAATTACATTTTATGAATTAATATTATTGAATATGAATGGTATAGTCATTTTGCGGGGTACGAATCGTGTAGGGAGGCCAAATGAAGTACTCTAGTAAGGTAAAAGTAGCCCTGGTCATATTGGACCAAAATGGCACTATTACCACGGAACACAAAGCATTCTTACTTGATTTAAAAACCTCCTGAGAAACAAGAGAACGTCCATAAGAAGTAGAAGTTAAATTTTTTTCACCCAAATATAACTTTCGAACAATATCCAGTTTAGGAAACAAGCAAATAAACGATCATTACCTCAAGGCTACTAGGTTAATCGACTTCCAATGCAGTAAGATACGAAAGTATTTACAAAGTGTACCCTAACTAACATACAAGAATTTAACATTCAGTGAAAACTACTTACTGTGGATGACTAAATACGGGTTTTATTGTATTCTAAGGCCTGACGCAGTTGAATTACACAGTCCATCGCAAATAGGTTAATAATGGAATCAAACCAATATTCAAGAGCTGTATTCCACATCTAGAATATCTTAAGTGGTATATGCGAAAGCGTCCTTATTGAACATAAGAGGAGAACAAGGATAATGTTAACTACCAGAGCTTAAATACTAGATTTCTTCAATGACTTGAAGCTCAGCTCCAGTTGTTCCGCAACAAATTGTTGTGGTCGTTATGTAGCGACACAACCAGTGGTCCCGTATCACCTGACCACTGGATCAAGTTATGCGCGGGGAACGTCTTTAGCCCATTGAGATAATGCTGAGTTCGGTTATATGAGCCGAATCCCTGCACTAGGTTAATTTCAGGATGCCCTTGTTTTTTACGAAACCCCGTCTCGGCTCCAAGCCGCATTAACATCCATAAGATCCGGCTCCTATAGCCGAATCCAAGACCACCAATAATTTTCTCACCTAGAAACACCTGAAAATTTAAAAATAAAATACCTACGGATATAAAAAGGGCATAATCGAAGGCAGCATAAAAAAAATCTCTTTTAAAAGACACCTCAAGCTCTGAAATTGCGGTACGGAGAGCCGAGAAAATAATTTAAAATTATTAAATTATTTTCATAAAATTCCGCGGCTCCCGTACAAAAATTGCTTAAAATCGTCGAAATTGTTACATTCTAATAAGAATGTAACAGCTGCATAACAGCACCAAAATTTAAAACCCGCCTACCTACGGTTCAAGTAACGCGACAAACCAGAAAAATCCGCAGCCGCCTGTAAAAAGAATACAAAAATTCAGCCAAAAACGGCCTGAATGCAAAGAGAATTCTAAAAAATAGTTTTTAAAAAAAAGTTGAATTGAAAGTTGATTTTTAATTTTATATCTATTACGAAATTTTGAAGTTGGTGCAAATCAAACAAACCAAACAACTACAACAAGAATATTTAATCGTCATATCTTATGATCCCGTAAGCTGAAACGTTCAGGTAGTATAATGTATTATTTTCATTTGTGGTACTGTAGTTGTTTTATTTGTTTAATTTGCACCGACTTCAAAATGTCGTAATAGATATCAAATTAAAAATTATTTTATACTTTTTAGCGCTTTTTGTGAAGTCGGTTCAAGTTTTTTTTTAAAAACTATTTTATTTTTCACTTTTTAGTGTCTCCGACTCTTTACAACGAAGAAAGAACCATCCAAATTTCTCCACGCGTTAAAAGTAAGTTTTAACCCCCTACCCCACCCCCATTCCACTAAACTTTTTTTCTCATGGTATCAATCAAGGAACATACTCTACCGAACAGAAAAGGAATCATCGAAATCGGTCCACGCGTTACGAAGTTAGGCTACTCCTCCCCTCGCCCAACCCCCCCCCCCCCCCCATGGGCCAAATTATTCTTCTATTAGCAATGGGTGATCACACTCTATACAACAGCAATAGAACCATCCAAATCGGCCTACGTGTTACAAACCCACCCCCCACCCCAGCAACATTTGCTTTCTCGTAGTATCAACCAAGGATCATATTCTACCCAATAGAAAAAGAATTATCCAAATCGGTCCACGGTCCCTCCCCCACCCACACCTTTCACCATAGGACCAAATTATTCTCCTATTAGCAATGGGGGATCATGGGATCATACTCTATACAACAGAAAAAGAACTACCGAAATTGGAGCACGCGTTACACAGTTAGGTCCCCCCCCCCCCAACTCACCGCCATCTCTCCGAAAATTTTTTTCTTCTGGTATCAACCACGGAACATACTCTACCCAAAAGAAGAAGAATTATCCAAATCGGTCCACGCGTTACAAAGTTAGACTACCCCTGCCCCCCTCCCCCCTCCCTTGCCCAATTTTTTTCTCCTATTAGGAATGGGGGATCATACTATGTACAACAAAAAAAAGAACCATCCAAATCGGACCACGCGTTACAAACTTAGGTTTCACCAATACCAATCGGTGAACATACTCTACCCAACAAAAAAAGAATCATCAAAATCGGTCGACGCGTTTCGAAGTTATGCCCGGTCAGACATAAAAAAATAAATAAATAAATAAAAAAAAAACATACGCGTCGAACTTATAACCTCTTTGTTTTTGGGAAGTCGGTTAAAAATAGAATTCTTTTCACGTCAAAGCAGCAAAATTGCAACAGATTTGCAACAAAAAGTGAACATCTGGCGTAAATGGAAAAGAGCAAAACCGTTTACGCAGCAATATCGTATGAAAGTTGGATATGGGAGCAGCGGGATGGCACGTGAGTGTGCGTGTCGTCTGCCGGCAACAAGTACTGATTTGGACGGTGAACGGAGTGGACTGGGTTGACTTTCTAAGCGTGCGGTAATTGAAAGACGATTTTTGGTGATTCTTGAGTTTTAGAGTGCCGATAAAGGAATTCTGAGTGAAAAGGAAAACAAAATTAAGTGTCGTCGAATAAAAATTAAACTAAGTGCCGTCGTATAAAATAAGAAAGCTAAAGACTTAACAACAACTCAAAGAATTACAAAGAAACTGAGTGAAAACAAACGAAATTTAAATTAATTGACATCGAAAAAAAAAACAGTGAGAAGGAAAACTAATGAAACATCCACAACAAAAAGGAGATCCGGGAGAGCAGTACATCACTTCACTTATAAATTTCCGAGGACAACGCGGGATCTTCGACGATGTAGTCGGTCCGGACCTTAGAGAGCGTGGAATCTATAAGAATCCTCAGGAATTATCGTAATTCTGTTGCTAATTGATTAAATATTTGTCGGTTTACGTACCAAAAGGATTTGGTTCACAACTGAATATTATTGTATCTCACGAACGTCGTTGCCTTATCCCTCTGCGAAAATTGCGCAATTTTCAGGACAGGGTGACCCAATTCTTCATATATTTATTGTCTGATTCGATAACGCTTTGCCGTATTAGTTTTTCAGGAATCGGTTGACCCCGACTGCCCTATTCATTTTGATTATTGTTAATACGAATGCATAGTTCATAAATTTTTTTGAGTCCTTGACCTGTTGTCGAGATATTGACCTGTTAATAGGAAATTATAATATTGTTAGATTAACTTTGAAGATTATTTAAAGATGTTGATCCATTCAAATACTTTTAGGAAATTTTTTTTGTAGTTTACTGGTAGACTTGTAGTCCCTGAGCCATAGGAATTCGCCTTTACTAGCTAGCTTTAGGTGGTTAAATAAAATTCCAGCCACTTGCCTAATGTATAACTGAAACTTATGATGTATTATTTGGTTTAAACTGTAGATAAATCTTTCTAAAATGAATATTATAAGGGCTTAATTTAATCTTTTAAATTTCTCCTCTCTCTCTCTCGTCGGCGTCCTTCCTTAGGGCGGTCATGTCATCGCTGCGTCGGTGGGCGGGGTCCTCACGATGAGGTGAGTGGCCCTCTCTCTCTCTTCTTTTTTCAGGTTGTAGGGCATCTAGTCGACATCAGCCCCCTAGATGCATAGGGTGGTTGGGGCATGGGCCAATGAAAGGGGAGTCATACCATCAGACTCCCCCAACGAAAGCCGGTAAGTCTGGCAACGCCTGCCTGCATCCTTCCTCCTCCTGTTTTGGTTTTGGTTTTATTCTTCCAGTTTTTTTCTTTTTTTTCAAATTTTAAAATTTCCTTCGGGTTTTTTCAGAGTTTTCGCGGTTTTTTTTTCTTTTCTTCCCCCTTTTCTTTTTTTTCTCTTCAAATTTTTTTCGGTTCGTCACTCCCTTTCCCATCCTCCGACCGCGGGCGGAGGTGGCATCCTTTTTTTGAACCCCCCTCTCTATCGCAAAGCTAGCGATGCCAGCATGCCATCCTCCATCTCTGTCCAAGCATCTGCTGACAGATGAGTGTCCAGCGGAGGCCGTGATCCAGGCTGACATCAGCTGACTTTCAGTTGATGTCATCCAGAGTCATAGCCTGCCTTGGGCAATCATCCAGCAGTAGTGTCGGTCCCAGCGCGCAACCAGAGATGGCTCCCAACGCGCTGGCCTTAAGGGTTCCGAGTACTTGCAGGCTCACAGCTAGCTGATTAGTAGCTAGAGCTCTGAACTCGGAACCTAAGCCTACGCGAGATAAGTCTTTGAGGTGGTCAGGTCCTCTGGTACCGCGGCTTCAGGCTGTGACGTGGCCTATAGTCTGCCCGAGGACCTAGCCATCTCAACCCCGTTGGCAGGGACTCTCCAAGAATGACAGACTAATAGCAGGCGATAGCCAGCTGTCTGTCTTGGAGAGGCTCTGTCCGACACCCCTAGGGTTTCCTTTCCCTTCCCTTTTCCTTCTTTTTTTCTCTCTTCAAAATTGTTTTTTTTTTCGTTAAAAAGTCGTTTTTTTTCTTCATTTTTAAATTTTATCCTTCCCTAACTATTTTCCCTTTTCCCTCAGGAGGCACGACTGCATCGCCTGATGTCTGGAATGCATCACGTCTCCGAAGAAGGTCAAGGGCTGGCTTTTCCTAGCCAACCAGCTGACTCGGAGACCTGGTGTGGTAGAGCAGAGAAGGAGCGTCGTCGTCGAGAGAGAGAGAGAATTTTGATCAATTTGCTTTTGGATATAACCTATTTTCGCTTCACCCGTGTAGTTTAACTTTGACTTTTCAGGATTTTACTTTACAAATTTCAGAATTTTGACTTTGACTTTTCAGGATTTTACTTTACAAATTTCAGAATTTTGACTTTAACTTTCGGATTAATTTCTTCAGAACTTCACGTCATACCCTTTCAGAACAGTATTCGGAACTTTTTTTTATATAGAAATTTGTAATTTTGAGTTGAAACGTCAGTCGTCACTTCAACGGTATATAAAATTTTTTTTTTAATCCGGAAGTAACCAGCACCATGTATATGGCACGAACCCCAACTGGAGCCACGGCTGTGGAAGCAAACCGGTGCCCAGTCTGTCAGGAAGACGTCACTCTGGACGATACCGCCCTGACCAGCTACATGAGCCCCACCGCCAATGCTTGAGTCAGTGGCTTAAGACAAGTCGGAGATGTCCAGTATGCATACAGGCACTATTAACTCGGGAAAACGAAACCGAGGCAGTTCCAAAGAGATACAATACCCGGATGACGGCAAGACAACCAGCAACGACAGCAATGGAGCCGATAGCTCAGATGGAACCACAAGCACACAGTTCAAGGCCGGCCTCGGCGGCAGCCCGGAGCCCGGAGGAGGCAAATGGTAGGACACCGCAGATGTCGCGAGCGGATTCTACCATCGCAGGCGAGGTGCGACCTGAGGACATTCCGCGCGGCAGATCCGCCAGCACCCAAGCTTTATTGGCAACCCTCAGGTTGCACATCGCCGACGTAGTTAGGGAAGAAGTGGCGAGAGGACTTGAACAGCTGCCTAGGCATCGGACCCCTTTGGCTCCGCAACCGCGAATCCCTGTAGCAGATCCTTGGGTAAACGTTTCCCGGGATACGTACAGCTTCAACAACGTGAGAGGTCAACACGGCCCAGATTTCGTTTCAGTTCGGCCGAGTCAACAGAGACATCAGTATATCCCGCCATATCGGCCTAATGCGTATGACCAGTACGAATCACCTGACTCACGTAGGCAAACCCATCAAAAGATGGCAACTCATTTATGATGGGGATAACACCAAACCAACTTGGATGTTGAAGAGTTTATTTTCAGATTGGAAACCTTGACAAGCACCACATTAGACGGAGACTTCAGCTTGGTGGTCGACAACTTGCACATTTTGCTGGGAGGGAGAGTCAACAGTTGGTTTTGGACGCTCCGAAGACAGAACCCATCACCGCCATAGGAACATGTGAGGCTGGCTCTTCGGTCCGATTGGGGCGAACATACCAGCGATGTAGACGTCCGACGAAAAAAGTTGAATCGGCGACAAAGGCCTAATGAGCCATTCTCCACGTATTTTCAGGACATGACCAGGCTTCGAAATCAGCTCCGTGCGCCCATGACTGAGATGGAGTTCGTCGAGAGTATCCGGACCAACTTGTTGCCTTCCATCCAAGAGCACATCTGTCTACACCGCACTACATCGGTTATACAGCTTCGAGCTTTAGTTATGGAAGTGCAAACCACCAGAGCCCGCATACGTTCATCCTTGCCATCTATGCATAACAGATCGCGACTTGAGGAGTAAACAACTACGGATCACATTGAGGAACCAGCTGAGTACACAACGGAGGACGGACGACATCTAGCGGCCATCGAATCACCACGCAGCCAGACTGCTATCTGTTGGAATTGTGACCAGCCTGGACACTATTATACAGACTGCAATAGAGAGCCACAGGGTTTCTTCTGGTACGGGTGCGGACGAAAAGGAGTTGTTAAGCCTAGGTGCCCTGTCTGTGTTCAGAAAAACCTGAGGAGGGTCGGGGGCAACAACATCAGTCCTCGACCGACAGCATACCATCGGAGGCCAGTAGAGCAGAGGGACAATGGACCGCGGCCGAATCCAGCACTGCTTGCGACTCCTCAACAGCCGTCTACATCCCAGCAGGAATAAACACTACTAGACAAGACATAACTTCCGTAAACTTAACACCGGATTTAACACCTTCATCGGGCTTATTGCCACTGCTGGACCTTTCTACAGAAGACCTTTCTACAAGAAGAGCTGGTCAAAGGTATCCCCATCTAACTTAATGGACCAGTTAATGGACGCCTCGGATAACAGCACCACTTCTAAGATGCAAATACCATTGATGCCTATACGTTTTACAGCAATCAAGGCACAGTCAGGGGAGACCGAGGCAGGGCCAGTACAGCTGCTGCAGCGACACACAGCCGACTCGATTGAAAAACGGACTACACCAACAGCTCGACCTCTGAAGCCTTACCACCAACGGCTCAGAGAGTATCAGGAAGCCCGACAGAGAATATTTGCCGAAACGGATCCCGTACACGACACCACCCTCCCAAGAAAGCCCAAGCGCTCAACCTTACGGCTGAGAGCCTTTTGGAAAAGAGTTCGAGAGAACAGGAAGAGGTTAGCCTCAGCATTCGTGACTGCGCCTCACGACATCCGGCCTTATGCCGAGGTGTTATTGCTGGGGCAGACTCTTTCTGGTCTCTCCATTGGAGAGGTTAGATAAAGCCCAAGTTTCATGGAGCAGATATCGTGCGAAGCGTTTTTATCCGGTCTCACCAGCCGTGCAACAGCTGATGAACGCCGGATGAAAGAACGTGGCGTGATAGAGGAAAGCCAGAGCCCGTGGAGTTCGCCCGTGGTCCTAGTACGGACGCCAGGCAAGGTCAGGCTGTGCTTTGATGCGAGGAAGGTCAATGCGGTGACCAAGAAGGATGCCTATCCACTACCGCATATAGATGGCATCCTTAGTAGACTTCCTCTATCAAGGTACATTACCAGCCTTGACCTTAAAGATGCCTTCTGGCAGATCCCACTGGACCAACAATCGCGCGAAAAGACAGCTTTCACAGTCCCCGGTCACCCCCTCTATCACTATACGGTGATGCCATTTGGACTGTGCAACGCGCCACAGACAATGTGCCGGCTGATGGGCAAGGTCATACCCTACGATCTTCGGGACCAGGTGTTGGTGTATCTCGACGACCTGTTGGTGCTGACGGAGGACTTCGACTCCCACCTATCGCTCCACGCTAAGGTGGCGGAATGTTTGAGGAAGGCTGGACTTACGATAAACGTGGAGAAAAGTAAGTTCTGTTTAAAGGAAGCGCGGTACTAAGGGTACATAATCGGTAATGGAGGGATAAAGACGGACCCCGAGAAGGTCGCAGCCATCGTCGAATACCCTCTATTCAAGAAAGCAATAATAATATTGCTTTTTACATACAATTCTCTATTATTCTAAAATTCACTCAAAAAAAATATCTCAAATGCACAGCTGAAATAAAATGATTAAATAAAAAATATAAAAAAAATGCAAATAAAAAGAGTAAAAAAATCCTCAAAACTCCATCACCAGTCAATTATTTAAGCATGTTTTGATTAATACGTTGTTCACCACCAAAATTATATCAAATTCACGAAAATAAAAATTTTATGAAAAAAAAAATTATCAAATTGATTAAAAAAAAAATTTATATATATATATTAATAATTGTTTAACTCGCAAAATTAATTGAAAACAAAATCAAATTAAAAAAGGGATAAAAACCGTTTTACTTTACTTCGAACAAAATGGCTGCCAAAATCAAATTTTATCAAAAAAATTTAAAACAAACTTGTATCACTTGCACCTTGAAAATTCACTACTAGAATGAGAGTGGGTTGACATTTACAATGCCCTTTTATGCTTTTTGTATCGCCATTTCCCCTCCAAAATTTTACAAATTACTATTATTTTACGTATTTCTAACTAAAACCTTTTCGTAAACTGGTTTTGTTAGATTCCTTACCATTTTGGTGAATTTATTAACCTAACTTTATTAAATAAAATGTATGCTTTAAGCAGAAATTTAATTAAATTAAAAATGTCCTATGAAATGGCGACAGCAGAAAAGCTCATAACTTTAGCGAACTAAACCCAAATCCTTGCTCCTTTTTCCTACTCGTTTTTACCTTTTGCATCTCTTTCGCACTCATTGGGTAAATATAAATTAATTAAATCGCGAATTGTTCAAAAATTACGTAATTCACCGCGATTCGGGCATTACTAAAACTTCCCCGCGAAAAGCTACCTCGATTTCTTATGACATCTACTGTCAGAAATTGAAGTACTGACAGTTCGGGGTTTGTAAAGTTCGTCTTGCGGTCGCGAAGTTTTTAGTTAATTACCGGTGTTTTGCAGTGAATAAACAGGTAAGTGTAGTTTAAAAATTTTGAATATAATGTGTTATGTGTGATTCATGTGAAAATTGCGTGAAAAAGACGAATTTCGTGAACTTGAAACCAAGTGCATCAGCTGTCACAGGTGTGATTAATTGCGAAATAATCACCTGTAACTGATGCAGTTGGCCTCAAAACATATGAAATTCTTGTTGCCGATACTTGTATTATGTTTTTATAACAACAGGTATTAGCAACATGCAATGTTTTTCACGTTTTTTGCATGCCTTAGATGTGCGTGTTGTTGTTAGTGTAAAGTTCCAAGAAGTTTGTTTACATTTTGTGAGTTTGCAAACTTCTTGGAACTTTCCTGTTTTGGTGTATAAAAATGTCTTTACTAATTTCTTAATTCCCAGGCATATCAGGTAAGTATGGTAACAATATAACTTAATTAAATTATAATCGTTTTATTTTTCAGGTATCTTCAACACGCTCCCCCTAAGTCCGTTCGTCAAGTGCGCCGCTTTTGGGCATGGCAGGCTGGTACAGGAAGTTCATTCCGAACTACGCCGACCTGTCAGCATCCATTACGGACACGCTGAAGAAATCAAGCAAATTTGTCTGGACCAGCGAAGTCCAGTCCGCATTTGAATTGCTCAAAAAGCAGCTAAATTCTTCTCCAGTGTTGGTGAGTCCTGACTTCACCAAGCCCTTCATCATCCAGTGCGATGCGAGTAAGCAGGATGTGGGCGAAGTCTGGATCCAGTTGGACAACGAGGGAAACGAACGACCACTTGCATATGTATCCAAGAAATTAAATTCGGTCCAACGCAACTATACAATTACGGAATTGGAATGTTTGGCAGCGATGATCAGTATAGAAAAGTTCAGAGCATACGTCGAACTCATGCCATTCAAGGTGGTGACGGACCATGCGAGCCTGCAATGGCTAATGTCCCAAAAGGACCTCAATGGATGCCTGGCCCGGTGGAGTCTGAAGCTTCGACATAGAACACCGTAAGGGTAGCCTGAACGTGGTACCTGACGAGTTATCCCGTGTATTCTGTGAAGAACTAGCCGCCGTTGATCTACCAACAGTACGTGAACAAGGCCCGCAAGTTGACTTGGATACACCAGACTTCGACTCTCAAGAATATCAGGACCTTCGGGACCGAGTCGAGAAGAACAAGTCATCCCTGCCAGACTTAACTTTGTGCGACGGCTATGTATACATTCGGACACAGCCCAAAACTGGTGATCCAGTTCAGGAAGAAGACGCCTGGAAGCTCTGGATTCCACGGGGCTTGGTACCAGAAGTCAATGCGAGAGCGCATGATCCGCCCCAATCTTCACATGGAGGGGTGGGTACTGGTTTACTTTCAGTATCCACGAAAGTATTGTCTCGGGATCCTTTACTTCCAAAAAGGGGCCTTGAGAGGGCAGAACTCCAAGGGGCCTCGAGAGGACAGAACTCCAGAAAGTCGCTTGAGCTTTTCCTATCTAAAGGACTTACCTAAATAGAAATTAATTTTTTATTTAAAAAATGAATTTCAATATTTTATTTTTTATTAAATTATATTTCTGTACAACAATATTCTTAGAGACTGAATTCAAGACTAAACCTATGGAACAATTTTCTCGCTTTATATACACAATTTATTTAAACAAAATTGTTCCGACCTACTAAGTTAGCATATACAACAAGTAATTTGAATATACGAACGTAGCCAAATATAATCAAACGTAACAATTGTTAAAGTAGTTTTGGCACTACAATTGTACTGTCACCACAGTACTCCCCCGCTAGCAAATCCTTAGGATTTGGCGAAACGTGATGGAGGTTTTATGGTGCGTCCAACTCTTGTCTTTCTGATAGGGAAATATGTGTTTCCACCTGGTGAAAATCTAATTTTTGGATCAAATCGTACGGTTCGATTTATAATATTTTTGTCATTAACTGTCTGGGGTTGTCTTATGTCTGATTTGTTAGTATTTTCCAATGTTCCTGGGTTCTTAAGCACTGGCTGAAAAGACACCTTTTGGTTTATTCGGCTATTTTGTGGTGGATCATCATTCACTGGCTCTAAAGTTCTCTGTATTGGAGTGTTATCACTTAAGTCTTGCGAGTTTTGTAATGTATTGTAACTCGACCTTTGGTTGTTTCCCAAATTTACTGGGCCCTTGAGCGCTGGCTGTAAAGACGCCCTTGAGTTAATTTGGTTGTTAGGTGAATGATCGTTTGACACTGGCAACTGCGACCCATGTGTAACTTCTGGTGAATGTGCATTTGCAAAACGTGAAGTGTCCTCAGAGTCTTTTAAATAAGAATTTGTAAAACAAGGTTTCAATCGATTAATAGAAACGTTAACGTCTTTTCCTCTAATCAGAATTTTGTCAAATTTTTCGTTTCTTAATATAACCTCATAAGGTCCTTCATAAGGAGGTTGTAAACTAGGTCGAGTGCTATCAACTCTCATAAAAACGAAAGGACAATTCTTTAAATCTTTGAAAATAAAACCTTTTTGAAGTGTTGCCGAGATGCCGGTGACGGTTGTATGTTTCGGAATTGATGTTCGAGTTGTTTAATAAATTCATTTTGGTTATTTAAAGAATTCGCGCTATTAAAAAAATCACCGGGTAATCGTAAATTTTCTCCATAGACTAATTTTGCAGGAGAAAATCGGAATTCGTCACTACTAATTGACCTGAAACCTAAAAGAATAAGTGGTAAATATTTTGTCCACTCTGAATTTTGGTAGCACATTAATGATGCTTTAAGAGACCGATGCCAACGCTCTATGAATCCGTTCGCTTGAGGGTTGTGCGGCAACGCTTAATACCTAATAATCTGACTAGCTCCATGAATAAAGTTGACTCGAACTGTCTACCTTGGTCCGTAATGATTTTTGAGGGAATGCCAAATCTAGATATCCAGTTCTTTAATAATGCAGAAGCTGCTGTTTCTGCGCTAATCTTTTCGATGGGAATTGTCTCAGGCCAGCGAGTATACCGGTCGATGACTGTTAGACAATATTTGAAACCTTCTGAATTTGGCATAGGGCCTATTAAATCTATATGAATTGTGTTAAATCTTTCTGTTTCATGTTGAAAATCAGCGATGGGAGGATTAACATGTCTCGAGATTTTAGCTCTTTGACATGGTAAACAGCTTCTGCTCCATTCTTTAACATCTCTCTTTATTGAAGGCCAAATAACTCTATTGATCATAAGTTTAATTGATTCTTTTATCCCTGGATGGCTTAAGTTATGGATAATTAAAAATATTTCTTTCCGAAATTTGATGGGGATATACGGACGCATTTTTTTTGTTGAGATTTCACAAAAAATTTCTTTTTCTAAATTGACTAATTTTACCTTAACCATTTTCAAAGAAGAATTTTGAATTAAATGTTGAAGTTCTGTGTCATTGACCTGGGTGTTTAGAATTTCAATAAAATAAATTTCCATTCAAAGCTAACAAAAAATCCAATGTCATTTGCTTCATTTTAAATTATGTCAGCAAAAACTAATTCTCATCACCTTGAGAAATTCTGCAGAAAATTGTTCTGCTCTAATCTAATAGTCAAATTACGTCCCAGCAAAACATTAAGAATTTCATATTCGAATGCATAATGAAGATAATTTTATCACTGGGGCGTAATCTGATATGTCTAAATTGCATTCCTCCTCACCGGTATGAAGATTTGTGTGAGACAATTTAAAAAACAAATAATGTACTTCTGAGGCATTCTTTTCGTGAGAAAGTAGCGATAAGAAAAGCTTTTATGTAAAATATATTTAAGTGACATTGCTGTGAATAAATCAGTTGAGTTTTTATCATCGTTAAGCTCGGGCGTTTTAATTAGTCGGTTCAAGACCAATTTCTTCTTTCAGGAAATATAATTAGTGTGGCGGTACATAGAACCGTTCACACATCATACCGATTTTGGTACAAGAACCAAAATCAAACTCAAGTTGTGACGGTACAAGCACCGTTTACAAAAAAAAAATATATAATTGAACCGTAGAGTAAAGGAACTCTACGCAACATTTGGTGACCCCGACGTGATAGACTCACGTCATTCGTAATAGCAAGCTGGCATCAAACAAAAACGAAATGACTCTGGAGGAATTGACGCAAAGACAGCAGGACACAGGGTCCGAAATAAGACGCCTGTATACGAACTTCAAGAAGGATGGAGAAGACCGTAAAACTGTCGATTACCTGCAGAAGAAACTACGCACAATTGATCAGCTCTGGTCCGACTTTGACGAGACAGATTTCCAAATTCGGACACTATATGCAGACCAACTTGAAGATGGTTATTTTACAAAGAATTATTATCAAGGTATTCAGTCCGGATACCAACAGTTTAGACAGGAACTTGTATCCAGACTGGAGATTGCAGACAGGAGCAAGGCTTCACCGGCAATCTCTGGTACCATTACAAAGGAGCCGCTTCAAGAACCAGCAGTTTTTAAACCGATCACAACAACGCATGGGCCGAGTCAATCAATCAAAAAGGGAAACGGAGAAAATCCAATCCCAGCCACACGGGCCAACCATCTCATCAGCCTGGTTACCAAACAAAATGCTCTGCTCAGCATTGTCCAGCGATCTATAGCACAGCCATCAATGATGAGCAATCGTCAATCTCTGCAAATGAGGATTGACTTAATCGAACGTCATTATCAGGAGCTGCGGAATATGCACTACAGAATCTGGGATCAAACAGACGCCCCTGATACAGTCGGCTACGACTTCACCGCCTATTATAACCTAGAAGAAGAGGTTCAAAACAAATTGACGCAGCTATATCAATGTCTCAATCAATTGCAACTAAACACAGGCAACGACGTAGCAGCTCCAGCAAATTCATCGCCAATAATGGTCAAACTTCCCAAAATAAGTTTACCAACCTTTGACGGAGATTATTTGAAATGGAGGCAGTTCCGCGACCTTTTCACAGAACTGGTGCATAATCAACCCATAGCTCAGTGTCAAAAACTTTGGTATTTAAAAACAAGGCTATCGGGGGAAGCGGAAAAGCTGATACGACACTTTACAACTGCAGAGTCAAATTATGAGGCAGCATGGCAAGTGATAAACGAGAGGTATGAAAATACTAGACTTCTCTTCACAGCACTCCTGAATAAATTGATGTCACAACATAACATTTCGTTCGAGAGCGCCGCAGCAATTAAAACAATGCATGACACAACTCAAGAGTGCTTGTTAGCACTTCAGAATCTAGGAGTACCCACTGATCAATGGGATCCTCTTGTCATCCACATCTTGGTTAAAAAGTTGGATAAAAACACACATTCACTATGGGAACAATCATTAACCCAACCAAGAACCCTACAACCGCTCAAGTCATTGATGGAGTTCTTGGATACACGCTTCCAATCTTTAGAGGCGCTCGGAAATAAGGTCAGACCCACAGAGGAAAGAAGACCACAAATCTTAAGATCACTTGCGTCCACAACCAACTCAGGTTTATGTTGCCCAGCATGCAAAGCAAATCATAGATTGTTTGCCTGTCAAAGATTTCTGAATTTATCGCCATCCAGTAGGACGCATCTGGTAAGAGCCGCAAAACTATGCACAAACTGTTTAAATTCAGGGCACATCGCAGCTGCATATCCGTCAGGTAATTGTACAAAATGCTATCAGAAGCATAATACATTGCTGCACCAACCAAGTTCCACACGAAAACAAAAAGGGTGTCATTCAAATTCAGGACGAGAGCCCACATTGAACAACAGACCATCAGAGCAGATTACATCAAGTGAAGCAAATGCAGCAAGCACCGCAACGTCTCTTTCAACCAACACATCAGGAATTACAAGGAGATATGCACTTCTAAGCACAGTTATAGTTAAGATTGGCTACGGAAACAACCCGCCAATCGAGTGTCGAGCTATTTTGGACTCAGGATCACAAATAAACTTAATAACCGAAAGAATGGTGAAAAGACTAAGAGTAAAGGAAATATTGGAACCGATGTGCATTGAAGGGATCGGACAGCGAAAACAACAAGCCCAAAGAAGGGTAAGCCTAACGCTGCAATCAAGAATCAATGGCTACACTCAAAGATTAGAAGCCTACATCCTACCACGAATTGTCTCACCACAGCCTACGCAGATGATCGACATAAGCACATGGCCCATACCGGGCAACATTCAACTGGCCGATCCTGAATTTAATCGACCAAATACAGTGGACCTGCTAATTGGTGCAGAACTATTCTACACAATACTCTCAGTTGGACAAATTAAACTTGGGGATAAACTACCAGTGCTGCAAAACACTGTGTTCGGATGGACAGCGAGCGGCATGGTTAACATGATACCTCAAGATCATGCAACCTGTGCCATATTCGATGAACAACAACTGGAACAACACCTAGAGAGGTTTTGGCAACTAGAAGAGACCTCAACCATAAAGGACAATTTCACAGCCGACGAAAGACGCTGTGAAACATATTTCAACCAGACAACAAAACGAGGAACTGATGGTCGTTTTGTAGTCAGACTACCATTCCAAGGTGATCCCGCAATCCTAGGCGAATCGAAAGATGTTGCTCTTCAACGTTTCTTCGCGCTAGAAAGAAGCCTGGCCAAAAAGCCAGAACTCAGAGAGCAATACACGGAATTCATAAATGAGTACATCAAGCTCGGTCATATGAAGGAAGTGAACTTCAATCAAATTGAACGACCGTATTGTTTTTTACCTCACCACTGCGTGGTAAAACCACAAAGCAGCACCACCAAGCATCGCGTGGTCTTTGACGCTTCAGCTAAAACATCGTCAAACGTTGCCATCAATAATATATTACATACCGGCCCAACCATACAAGATGATGTATTCTCCATCTTATTAAGATTCCGAATGCCGAGATTCACCTTTACTGCCGATATAGAAAAAATGTATCGGCAGATACAGATTGACGAAGCTGACCAGAAGTATCAACTTATATGGTGGAGAGACGATTCAAATAAAAAACTCAAATGCTTCCAATTGGCCACCGTCACCTATGGAACGACATGTGCACCATATCTCGCAACAAAATGCCTCCAAACACTGTCGGCGGAAAAGATGGCTGGTTACCCCTACGGTGCTGAAGCCCTGGCTCGTGACTTCTACGTTGACGATGTATTAACAGGATCCGATAGTCTACCGATTGCTCTTGAAATGCAATCTCAGTTGAACACTATCTTACAATCAGCAGGCTTCAAGCTAAGGAAATGGTGTGTAAACCACCCGCGTTTGTTGGTAAACATTCCAGAAAGTGACAGGGAGGTGCAGCTAGACCTATCCACTAAAACTGAAGATGACATCAAAACAATTGGGTTGACATGGCTTCCGAAATCTGATGAATTCTGTATCAAGACAGCATGGAATGGTAATTCCAAAGTAACAAAACGCACTGCATTGTCCGACATTGCACACCTCTTTGACCCACTTGGCATATTGGCCCCAGTAGTGGTAGTGGCAAAGATATTTCTACAAAAACTATGGACCCTAAAGTTAAACTGGGACGCCTCTCTACCACAAGAATTACATTCGTCTTGGGTTACTTATCGTGAGGGATTGAAGACATTGAGCAACATAAAGTTTCCGAGACATGTATTAGATCACAGAACAACTAGATCAATTCAACTTCATGTATTCGCAGACGCATCAGAAAAGGCTTTTGGAGCTGCAGCTTACATAAGAGCAATAGACAAGGATAACACTGTCATAGTGCGGCTGTTGTGCGCAAAGTCGAAGGTGGCTCCGATCAAACAAACAACGTTACCAAGGGTTGAACTCTGTGCAGCCAAAATAGCAGTTGAACTGGCAGATCGAATCAAAAGAGATTTGAAGTTGAGAAACGAAACCACACACTTATGGACCGATTCTGAAATCGTATTGCATTGGATTAACTCATCATCCTCATCGTTCCATACTTTCGTGGCAAATCGAATTTCTGTCATCCAGCAGTTATCGGTGCCACAACAGTGGCGACATGTCGAGTCAAAAAACAACCCAGCTGACGTCCTATCCCGAGGAATCGCACCAGAGAAATTAAGCAAATGCACCATCTGGTTTTACGGACCAACTTTTCTTCATGGACGGGAATCGATATGGCCGACGCCATACACAAAGAAACCACTGGAAATTTCAGCTGAAATAAAACAAGTCAGGGCTACTGCAGCAACTACCACAACATTCGACTCAACACATTTCATTAATTCCATACATCATCGAAATTCTTTCTCATGCCTCGAAAGAATCACTGCCTATGTTCTCCGATTTATAACACGCGTCAGGCATCAGAATCGGCAGCCAAGCAGTAACCTCGCACTCACCGCTCGAGAACTCAACGAGGCAAACACAACTATAATACGTTTAATGCAAGAACAAGAGTTTAAGGAAGACATACGAGTTCTAAGATTATCCGGAGAAGTAGCGAAGAACAGTCCGCTATCCAGCCTCACCCCATTCGTTGATGATCAAGGACTAATAAGAGTGGGAGGACGACTGGAGGAGTCCAATCTATCATATGATGCCAAGCATCCGATTCTGCTGCCATACTCACATCCATTTACAAAACTCCTGATTAATGATGCCCACAGAAAACATTGCCACGCGGGACCTCAAGCGCTCTTAGCAATCCTCAGACAGAAATTTTGGCCAATCAAAGGAAAAACCCTGACACGTTCCATCGTGCAGCGATGCGTACAATGCACCAAGGCTAAGCCCCAGTTTCTTTCCCAATTAATGGGCAACCTTCCGGCAGATAGAGTACAACCAGCACGTCCCTTTGTAAACGTTGGGATTGATTTTTGTGGACCGCTATATACTCACTTCAGAACGAGAGGAAAGAAATCACAGAAGTCCTATCTCGCAGTATTTTGCTGCTTCGCAACCAAGGCTGTCCACCTGGAAGTCGTCAGTGATCTATCATCTGAAGGATTCATAGGATCACTCAAGCGATTTATAGGACGGCGAGGGTGTCCCAAAAATATTTATTGTGACAATGCCACCAATTTTGTAGGGGCCAGAAACCAGCTCCAAGAATTGAGAAACATCGTCACCTCTGAGGCGACAAGACAGACCATAACAGCAGCCTGTAGTTCAAAGGGAATCGATTTCCATTTTATTCCTCCTAGAGCCCCACACTTTGGTGGATTGCGGGAGGCAGCAGTGAAGTCAGCCAAACATCTAATGAAGCGAACATTTACGTCAGCGGCATTGACCTATGAAGAATTGGAGACGGCTGTTATCGAAATAGAAGCAGTATTGAACTCTAGGCCACTAACACCTATGTCATCAGACCCAAACGATCTCATGGCATTAACACCGGGGCACTTTCTCATTGGAGAACCCTTGACCAGTGCTATCGATCCTAGGGTTCAACCACAAAAGATCAGCCTCATCACTCGTTGGAAACTTGTAACTTATGTTAAAAATGAATTTTGGCGTCGTTGGTCAAACGAATATTTGAGCTATTTACAACATCGAAACAAATGGAAGCAGCAATGTCAAAACATTGAACCGGGAAGTATGGTAATAATTAAAGAAGATAATTCTGCCGCCCTAAAGTGGCCCCTAGGACGCATAGTCAATGTTATCAAGGGGAAAGATGGGTTAGTCAGAGTTGCAGATGTTCGGACATCAAGTGGCATGCTGCGTCGAGCTATACATAAATTAGCACCACTACCACTTGAAGATAATTTGCCCCTAAAGGACTTTACTGCTCATAAGGACCTTGGGATAGAAACACCACAACAGGACGTAGCTAAAGGCACACCTTCCTTAGAAGATGAAGCAGCTTTCTCCGAAAACGAGGTTTCCAACCCACGGAAAAGGCAGCGACGAACACTCGGCTCAGCCCTAGTCACGATGCTACTGACTTGTTTAATATTACCAATATCCAAAGGGTCTCCAATCACGATAAGCCCTTTTAAATCAGATCCAGGTATATACTTTGAAAATCTGGGAGTCACGAACATTGTCTCCGATGAATGGCATCTTGTCGCTTATTATGACATGGATCCTTATTGGAGAGAATTCTCCGCATTCGTCAATTATACAATGCAGCTGGAGATATTATGCAACTCCATCACGGAAGGACATTTGTGTGTCCAAATTGTTGCTCAGTTCAAGCATCTCAAAGAAGAGTTATCCACGGACAATGAACTCTTGCTACCATCAACTAACAAGACACGAACAAGAAGAGGTGCTATTAACTTTATAGGTAATCTCGCAAATTCCCTATTTGGTGTATTGGATCAAGAATATGCCGAAAAAATGTCCAAAACAATCGAGAGCATCAAAACCAACGAACACTTTTTATTGGAGCTTGTAAAAAATCAAACTTCCATCATGGATGCAACTGTTAACATCATGAAGAATAGGGAAGAGAGGACAACAAAACAATTCAACGAAATCGAGTCACAAGTCACACAAATAACGAATCAAATAAATGGTATCAAGGAAGAACTGTTTCAGGAAAAATCATCTAGATTGTTTACGTCACTGGGACTTCAGACAATGCTGATTGCGTCAAACTTTCATAGAATGCAGAATTCGATCCTGGACGTCATCATAGACACTCATCACGGAAGAATAAGTCCGCAGTTGCTTTCACCTACACAGTTGCGAAAGGAATTGGTTAGTATCAAAAACAATCTTCCCTCATCTTTGAGACTTCCAATCGCACAAGAAGACATACTGAGATACTATAACCTCATGAACATAGAAGGGAGAGCAGCAGAAAAATATATTATATTTAAAATTACTCTTCCACTACTGACGATGGACGATTTCGAATTGTTCAAAAAACTCCAGTTCCAGTACTACTAAATAATACGTTCGTGGCCATAAGACCGTCATTTCCATTCCTAGTCGTTAATTTACATCGGGATCGTTACTACCCTTTAACAGAACAAGATATGTCAACATGCGTCGCTATTAGCCCAGAAAAACATCTTTGCAAACAGAAACGGCCAATATATCACAAGGGATCAGAGATTAGTGGGTGCGAAATTGACCTAATCAATCATCTACCCCAATCGGACAACTGTCAAATAATGAAAACAGCTGACGGACCCCATTGGATTCAGTTACATAACCCCAATCAATGGATATACGTACTAAAGCAGAAAACTACACTTAATATAGTCTGTGGCGACAATTTAACGCAGACAAACCTTGAAGGATCCGGTGTTCTCCAAATCCAAAGTAACTGTGTAGTGAAACAACCCTTAATTACAATTAGAGGACACAGCATATTTCCATCCAGCTCAAGAATGTCTTATACACCATCAAGCAATTCGATCGATTTTATCGCACCAGACAAGCTGACCCCGATGTTTCATCATACATCTCACTATCAGCCCGATTTAGCAGAATTGGAGGCAATTAAAAGGCAGCTTTCTCAACTTCCTCAAGACCTGCCGGCGCAGATCTACACCCACGATGCTCATCAATTTGTTGTTGGATATCTAGGTCTTTCTTGCGTCGCAATAGTATGCACCTACCTTATTTGGAAGCGATGGACCACTAAAGAAGTAAAAGGTCCTAAAGACACAATCACAAGTGATGCTAAGTCAGAAGATGACTCCAACTTTAACACGAACTTCGAAGTCTAAAATTAAGTTTTATAATTGTATCCGCTTAGTTTTAAGGTGTTCAGTAATAGCGATTTCTTTCCGTACTGTTAAGCTAAAACATCTGGCTTATATTTCTAAAATTTTGTCAATAAATATATATTAATCAAGTTAAAGCAATTGCATATATCAATCAATACAATTAAATAAGGTCTATTAAGAATCTATGTAATTCATTCAGTTGAATCACCATTCAACGGGGGGGAGGGGGGGGAGGATGTTTAGAATTTCAATAAAATAAATTTCCATTCAAAGCTAACAAAAAATCCAATGTCATTTGCTTCATTTTAAATTATGTCAGCAAAAACTAATTCTCATCACCTTGAGAAATTCTGCAGAAAATTGTTCTGCTCTAATCTAATAGTCAAATTACGTCCCAGCAAAACATTAAGAATTTCATATTCAAATGCATAATGAAGATAATTTTATTTTTATTTTATTTTTTATTTTATTTTTACTTCTGAGGCATTCTTTTCGTGAGAAAGTAGCGATAAGAAAAGCTTTTATGTAAAATATATTTAAGTGACATTGCTGTGAATAAATCAGTTGAGTTTTTATCATCGTTAAGCTCGGGCGTTTTAATTAGTCGGTTCAAGACCAATTTCTTCTTTCAGCAAATATAATTAGTGTGGCGGTACATAGAACCGTTCACACATCATACCGATTTTGGTACAAGAACCAAAATCAAACTCAAGTTGTGACGGTACAAGCACCGTTTACAAAAAAAAATATATAATTGAACCGTAGAGTAAAGGAACTCTACGCAACACTGGGCGTCTGCCACAGCTTCGAAATCTATTGCACAGACGATATTGATTTCATTAAGCCTTGATAATGTGTCAGCAACTATATTCTCTTTACCGGATATAAGTCTGATATCCGTTGAAAATTGACCGATGAGGTCGAGGTGTCTGAACTGTCTGGGTGAGGCTTTTTCAGGATTTTGTTGAAATACAAAGACTAATGGTTTATGGTCGGTGTAAATAGTAAATTTTCTTCCTTCTAGAAGAAATTTAAAGTGTTTAATACCATTATAGATTGCTAGCAGCTCTCGGTCATAAGTACTGTATTTCATCTAAACGACTGATAATTTTGCAGAAAAGAAGCCTAATGGTTGCCAATCGGTGTTGCATTTTTGTTGTACAACAAATCCGATGCCATAACCCGAAGCGTCGACTACTAAAGCTAATGGTGCGTCAGTAGAATGAAATGCTAATAATGTAGCTTTGCATAATTGAGTTTTGGCTTCCTCGAATGCAATTATTGCTTCTTTTGAACAGGTAATTTTTCAAAAATTTTCGATAAAAATTGATCATACCTAAATAACGTCGTAATTCTTTTACTGTCTCAGGAAGTTTCATAGAGTTGATTGTTTCAAAACGCTCTGACACAGGTTTGATACCTTTACTTGAAACTGAATGTCCGAGAAATTTCACTTCTTCCGTCATAAAATTGCATTTGTCTAAATTGATGGCGAGACCATACTTTTCAAATTTAACAAAGATTTGATTAAGATTTTCCAGGTGTTCAATATCAGATTTAGAAGCTATTAATATGTCGTCGAGGTAAACATAACAAAAGGGTAAATCGGGCAATACTGAGTGAATAAATCTTTGAAAAGTTAGGGCAGCATTACATAGTCCGAAAGTCATCCGTGTTAATTCAAAAAGACCGAAAGGTGTACAAATTGCTGTTTTGGGAATATCTGAAGGTGCTACTGGGATTTGGTGGTAAGCTTTTATCAAATCAATTGTTGAAAAGATTTTACTTCCTTCCAATTGATTTGCAAAGTCCTGAATATGTGGGATTGGATATCTATCAGGAGTCGTTTTAGCATTAAGCCTTCTGTAATCGCCACAAGGTCTCCATTCACCGTTCTTTTTCTTCACCAGGTGAAGTGGGGACGACCAAGGACTATCAGATGGGCGACAGATCCCTTGATCCAATAAGAATTGGAATTCCCTTTTAGCTGCCATAAGTTTTTCTCCGATTAATCGGCGCACTTTCGAAGCTCTGGGTTGTCCTTCAACAGGAATATAATGTAAGACATCATGTTTGGCTTGTGTTGTGAAATTACTTTCGGTTGTAACTGATTTGAATTTTTGAAGTAATTTATATACCTTAGAATTTAGAGATGGATCAGTATAGATTGCTAATGATTCTGAGGGACCAGTAACTGCTTTAGCGTTTGACCGTAATGAAGTAAGAGGATCGATAAGTACCTTATTCTTCAAGTCCACTAATAATCCGAACTTTTGTAGGAAATCTGCACCGATAATAGGTTTAGAAACGTCAGCAATGATAAAATTCCATTGAAAATTTCGACGTAAACCTAAATTCAAAATTAATAATTTTGTTCCATAAGTATGTATGATAGTTGAATTGGCTGCTAACAGTTTAAGACTGTTAGAGCTACTGATTTTTGGATGAAAGTTCGGTATGACTGAAACATCTGATCCAGTATCGATTAAACAATGTCTTTTACTGTAAATGTCAAGAATGTGTAAGCGACTTTTTATTAAGTCAGATTCCCCCGTCGCTAATGGAGACTGACCTATTAGTTTGTTGAATTTTGAATACCGAATTTACATGGCTGGGTACATTTATTGGCTTTAACGCCGAATTTACTATGGTACCAGCATATTTCTCCATTTTTAGAAAACTTTCGATTTCTCGAATGACTTCGTGAATTGGGCCTTGAATAATTTTTAGTGGAAGGCTGAAATGATGAACGAGAAATCCTTCTAACTTCTTCTGAAAGTTTGTTAACTTGAAATGATGAAAGAGTAATTCTTTTAACTTGTTCTGAAAGTTTACTAATTTGATTTTGAAGTTTTGTTATTACCGAATTACTTGGATTTTGATTCGTCGATACTGAATATACTTCAGTTCGACCAGTTACTTCCGATATTTTATCAGCCATGGCTGATAGATCGTCTAATGTACCTGGACTACAAGCTAGAATTGCTTGCACATTTCCAGGTAATTTCTGAAGCCATAAAGACTTCAATATTTCGTCATTTAACTTTCCCGAATTCAACGTCTTCATTTCCCGTAATAAATATGAAGGACGAGAATCTCCTAAAGTCAACTCATTTAAGAGTTGCTTTAATTTGACATTATCTGATGTTGAAAGCCGTGAAATTAACGTTTCTTTGAATTTTAAATATTTATTAACCGTTGGAGGATTTACAATAATATCTGATATCTCGAAATACACTTTTGTCTAAAGCACTCAGTAAATGGTTAAGTTTTGTAGTGTCTTGTGTAATTCCTGCAAGGTCGAATTGCGACTCAAGCTGGAAGAAACACGCCATCGGATTGGATCGCCAAAATGGTAGGGTCTTAATGGAAACGGCGCTGACAGATATAGACGCTGGAGACGGAGATAGTGGAACAGACAATTGACTTGTGTCAGAAACACATGATTTAACCATAGGTTCACTCATTAAATCATTTAACCCGTTCATGTTGTAAATGCTTTACAGTAATTTTAAAATAAAGATAAAGATTTTTTATATATGTATATATATTGAGCTAACTAAAATAACTATTTTAACTTATCTTTTGTGTTTTTCTTGGTTTTGTTCTTTTCCGATGTTTGTTTCTTTTTCTTGGATAAGGTTTCCATTGGTAAATCTATGATTGTTCAATTTTCATTATTCTTTCCAATTGTGCTGATAGTATTTTGATTTAATTCTGATGAGAACTTGGGATATTTTCTTTAACAAGAGAGTACCTTACCACTGGTGGGGGGTATCTCCGTTTAAAAAAATGTCTTTTTTTGGTTATGGGCTTGCTCTCTTTTAACAGAGTGTGCCTTACCACTGGTGGGGGCACCTCTATTAAAAAAGGAATAAAGAAAAATCTTCAATCACAAGTGCCTTACCACTGGTGGGGGCACTTGTATTGTTGGTATCGATGGTAATCTTGACGTTGTTAGGTTAGCGAGTGCCTTACCACTGGTGGGGGGCGACTCTGCTAAATATTCTTGATGGCTGTAGATTAGGGGTTTTGTGATTTGATGGAAGTGTGCCTTACCACTGGTGGGGAGCCACTTCATCACATTCACAAAAAGAATTGTTTTCTCTTCAATCTTTCTGATCACGTCGGGGTCACCAATTGTGGGTACTGGTTTACTTTCAGTATCCACGAAAGTATTGTCTCGGGATCCTTTACTTCCAAAAAGAGGCCTCGAGAGGACAGAACTCCAGAAAGTCGCTTGAGCTTTTCCTATCTAAAGGACTTACCTAAATAGAAATTAATTTTTTATTTAAAAAATGAATTTCAATATTTTATTTTTTATTAAATTATATTTCTGTACAACAATATTCTTAGAGACTGAATTCAAGACTAAACCTATGGAACAATTTTCTCGCTTTATATACACAGTTTATTTAAACAACATTGTCCCGACCTACTAAGTTAGCATTTACAACAAGTAATTTGAATGTACGAACGTAGCCAAAAATAATCAAACGTTACAATTGTTAAAGTGGTTTTGGCACAACAATTGTACTGTCACCACAGAGGCATAGGCAAGACCTTAGAGCGAATACGGCGACACCTGTATTGGCCCAAGATGACCGCTGATGTACGAGCATATGTATTAGCCTGAGACACCTGCAAGGAGACGAAAGCCCCAAATTCCATTTTACGACCACCAATGGGAGCTCAATCGACGACGGAAAGACCATGGCAGCGAGTGTACATGGACCTATTAGGGCCGTATCCTCGCACGAAACGAGGCCATGTGTGCATCCTGATTGCAATGGACCATTTCTCGAAGTACACTCTGCTACGTCCACTGCGAAAGGCGAGCACTACACTAATTGGCAGCTTCGCCAAGGAAGAAATCTTCCACAAGTTCGGTGTCCCGGAGAATATAGTAACAGACAATGGTCCTCAGTTTAGGTCAGCCCAGTTCGGCAACCTCTTGGAACGATATGGCATTCAACACCTTCGTACCGCACTGCACTCACCGCAAGCAAACGCTTCCGAAAGGGAAAACAGATCCATCCTAGCTGTGATCAGAGCTTATGTTAAGGACGAGCATGACAGATGGGATGAGAAGTTGAGTTGTATAGCGAGTTCTCTTCGGAGTTCAGTTCACCAGGCTATTGGCTTCTCGCCTTATAAGGTTTGTTTGGCCAGCAAATGGTCGAGCATGGTTCTGCATACGCGCTACTGAGACGGCTACAGGCTGTGAGTGAAACAATAGACGTAGATACTTCCGACAAACTCAATTTGATTCGCGAACAGGCCCGGACAAATTTAGACAGAGCTTTTGAGCAAGGTGAACGGACCTATAATACACGTTCCAAGCCTGTAAGCTTCAAAGTCGGACAGGAAGTCTACCACAGGAACTTCAGCCAAAGCAGCTTTGCGAAACAGGCCAGCGCTAAACTAAGCAAAAAGTTCGTAAAGTCCGAGTTCGATCGCGGAAGGGAAATGCTCTCTATGAACTTGAAGACCTACAGGGGAAGTTGTTGGGAACCTACCACGCGAAGCATCCGGCTGCTCGCGGAGATATCTTTGGGACTCATGCGTCTCTCATTATTACGACGTGCTTGTCTCGATGATACCACCGCTGAGGTTAGGCTCTGATTCCAACGACTCCTCCCTCATTAGGTGTACGCCTGTGGGAATCTGAGACCTGACGAGCCGTGATGACAAACCAGCCGTCAGAAAAGCCGTTATCCGCGACCAGGTTGTCCAACATTTATCCATCCCATAACCCCCATTATTGTACAATTAGCTCCGAGCCTTCAGCAAATTCTACAGGCGTAAAGCTTGTGTTTACGCCTTACTCCAACGCATGTCTCATGCTTCTCAAAATCCCACTAAACATTTTATTTTCGCAAGTGACATATCCAATTACTGTTTCGTTGTCTCCGCAGCATATTACACGGACTGGATCTGGGAGTGTGAGCACTCCAACGGAATTATCAAAAACGGTTGAGTCCTGCTTTTGAAGCGCTTTCGTCATACCGACATCTTCTGAATTGCCACTAGCCCCAGTGGCCCATCATCCGCTACAAAGTGCTCTAAGAACCAAGACTCGCCAGTTTAGCTCCAAGCCCTCAGCATTTTTATAGGCGTGAAGTTGTGTCCACGTCTCACCTTATCGCCTGTCTCAGGCCTCATCTTACACCACAAGCAATTTTCTTTTCATCATCCTATCGGACCAGATAGAAGACCCAAGAATAGTCGGCCAGGACGCGCGACAGCAGGGCCTGGAATAATTTCGTGAGGATAGCCATACTGGAGTGTGTGTGTCCTCACCTTATGATGATAAACGTCCACGAAAACTTACCAAAGTATCGGCGTGACGTAAACTGAAGGAGGAAGGTGCATAGACATACCAAGGACCGGTTTGCACGGCAGGAATCGCGATCCTCGTCCAGGTTGTGAGGAAGCGTTCGCGAGGTCAGGCTGACCAGTATGTGGAATCAGGTTGCTCAACGTCTATCCTCCCATATCAACCCTTATAGTATACCATGCTATATAAAGTTGTGTTTACGCCTTACTCACAGCCCCATCAGGCTTCAACTCACACCACTAACCAACAACACTTTAACTCTCGCACTGTGCGACCAGCGTTGTCTATGAATAACACTCGATATTGCATGATAAGCTCCGAGCCCTCCGCAACTCTACCGACATAACATTTGTGTTGGTGTCTCATTCTGTCGCCCGCCCAAGGCTTCAATTTGTACCACTGTTCGCGATTCACGTTTGCTGAAATAAACGTTAAACATAAACAACATAACACATTCAAAACATCAACACTTTCCACATCACACCAAACCCAACTTATACGCACAATGCAGCGGACTTACCATGCAACAGTCGTACCATGCAAATTATCGCAATCATACATCGTTCAAATCTTAAATTTTAGAGATAAGCTAATTAGTCTAACGCATTGTAATTTTACTTGCAGTGATCACTCTAAAACAAATAACATTATTGTATTGTATTGTATCAGAGTAGATATTACAGTTAGTCTTTTGCAAATCATTTTTGTGTTATCACATCGAACACTTGCAGTTTTGGTCATCTAACAGTGAAGTCAGTTAATCTGTAGTTAAGATTTGTAGTTAATTTTGCAGTCATTAAAGAACTTTGTATACATCAAGTTGTGCGTTTAATTTCAAAAGACAGATTTAATCATAAAATAACAAACATTTAATGGTGCCGAAACCCGGGAATACACTCCCCGAAGTATAGAGACAATTTTAGTGTGGAACACGTGCATTGGATACCTGGATAATTAAGGAATTATTACTGCAACTTTACCTTTCAGAGATAAGTAGAACTTTTACTATACATCTTCGTTTATTTGGCCTAATTAATTAAAAACAATAAATTCTTCTAACGAAACGCTAAGAAAGCAATTTTTGAAATTAAATTGCATACATACAACAATCGATTTGTTAATTCAAGACACATAATTAGTTGGACAATATTTTCGATAAACAAGAGCTACGGACATACATAAAATATAGTAAGGTGATCATTTGGAAAAAATTTGAGCATTAAATATTTCGAAGCAGTGTAACGTATGAGAATATATGCATCTCAGTGCAACGTCATCCGAACAGTTATATAGTAATTGCAACGACTGCATGTTATTTGTGAAGAAACGGTACACTATTTGTGCAATGCTATAACAGTCATCTGCTCTTAAATGCCTTGTTAAGTAGACAAAAAATTAATTCCTTTATCTTTAAAAATTATATATTTAAAATACATAAAAAGTGTTTAATGCGAATAAAACATTTCAATTAAAAACTATAATAATTGACATAGAATTAGTGCGATTTATATAATATTCAACAAAATGACTGAAGTGGCTGAATTAAAGTCCAAAAGGGGTCGGACGAAGGGCTCTTTAACAAAATTAAAATCATTTGTAGAGAATATTCCTATTGAAAAAAAAACAATTGAAGATCTTGAATCTCGGCTAGAACTTTTAGAAAGACATTTTAATGAATTTTGTGCAGTTGATGACAAATTAGATAGCCTTAGTGTTCCATCCGAATTTTCCGATTTCGAAGATAAATATCTCGCGGTCAAGCCTGTTCTTATAAAAGAAATCAGTATCTTAAAGACTAATCTTAACGCACCAGATCCGGCGATTAGTGATCTTAATTCAACAATGACACGGTTCTTTGACCAACAACGTACTTTATTGGATACCGTCACAAATCAGACCATTTCTCACGACAAGCCATCCATAGACATAAGGTTACCACAAGTTCACATTCAACCTTTTGCTGGGGATTATAAGGATTGGCCTTCGTTTAAGGACCTTTTCATATCGTCAGTAGATAAGAGAGAGGGATTATCGGATTCTCATAAAATGCAATATTTGAAGGGATTTCTGAAAGGGGAAGCTGCGTCTTTAATCAAGCACATATCAGTAACAAAAGCTAATTATAATGAAGCTTGGTCTAAACTTGTAGCAAGATACGAAAAAAACATTACATTTTGAATTCGTACATTAAAACATTCCTCAATCAACCTAGTATTTCTCATTCATCAACAGCCCAGTTGCGAAGACTTGTTGATACCTCTGATGAGATCATTAGAGGAATAGAAACACTAGGAAATGAAGCTAAGAATAGAGATCCTTGGCTTATATATCTTATTCTTAACAAAACAGACGCTGAGACACGTAAGGCTTGGGCTGAATCGAATTCACACGACGATTTTCCTACACTGCAAGACTTTCTTGACTTTTTAAATAAACGTTGTGATGCGTTAGAAACTGTAGAACCATCTTTTAAAAGACCAACTCCAAATAAACCTGCTCTTCGCACGCTTCACAGTGACATTCCAGCAAAATGTCCTCAATGTTCGCAACAGCATCCACTTTTTAAATGCATAAATTTCAAGGCACTGGATGTGCAAGCTAGACGCAATCTGGTCACAAAACTAGCGCTATGTTTCAATTGTCTCAGTTCAGGACATCAAGCGCAGAAGTGTAAATCTAAGTTTTCTTGCCACTTCTGCAAGCAGCCACACCACTCAACCTTGCATAAGCAGGACACAAAGTTGAACAGTCAATTTACAACACACTTGTCAAACACCGAGCTATTGCCAGACCAGTCATTGGCTCCTGCCATTCTCAACCCTAATGCAGATCCATTCCCACAAAGTCAACCAAGTGCATCTACTTCGCAAGCAATCGGTACGACCCAAATACATTCACTCGCATCAGTCAACCCGCACCGCAACCGATTGTTCCTTTTACCAACCGCACTGGTATATATCACCGATATACGGGGGACACGCCAACCCTGTCGCATATTAATAGATTCTGGATCACAGGCCTCGTTTGTAAGAGAAGACTGCGTGCAGCGCCTAGGTCTCAAACGTGAAAAAGCAAGGGTAACCGTACAAGGATTAAGTTCAGTGAACTCAGGGCACACCAGAGGCAAGGTCACATTTACAGTTTCATCACGCTTTGATCCATCGCAACAAATTAAGGTAGATGCTTATGTTTTGCCAAAATTGACCTCACTTCAGCCAATTACTCATTTCAATGTTAAGAATTGGAAGCACTTAAGAAAATATCCCATCGCTGATCCGCAGTTTAATGAACCTGGTAAGATAGATATCTTATTGGGAGCTGAACATTTCATAAAAATTCTGAAGCCAGGACAGTTTATTTCCTCAGGTGACCACCCAGCTCTTCAGAACACCATATTCGGTTACATAATAGCTGGTTGTCTCAATAACTCTACAGAGTCTACGACACTACAAGCGCTTCATACAAACGTTGTAGACATTGATTTCACTCTGCGTAAATTCTGGGAAATTGAAGACATCCCTATGCAAACACCAACATACACTGTAGAAGAGCAAGCTTGCGAAACACATTTCTCTACAACCCACTATGTGGAAGAGAATTCTGGCCGTTACACTGTGCGCTTGCCATTTAGAGAAAACTCCATACCGCTTGGCAACTCATTAGACATGGCACTTCGCAGATTCAATTCTCTTGAACGAAGATTCAAACAAAATCCAGCTCTGCATAATGACTACTGCAAGTTTATAAAAGAGTATCAGCAACTAGGTCACTTAGAACCTGTGCCGTCAGCTATGCTTCATAGCAATATGGAACACGTATATTTGCCGCATCATGCGATTCATAAGCCCGATAGCGTTACGACAAAACTCCGAGTAGTTTTCGATGGGTCTGCTACAACATCAACAGGCATATCACTAAATCAAAAACTAATGGTCGGACCCAAAGTGCAAAGAGACCTGTACCAGATTTTAATCTCCTTTCGGACATTTAAGGTAGCAATTACTGCAGACATCGAAAAGATGTATCGAATGGTCTTAATAGATAAAGAAGATAGAAACTTCCAGAGAATAGTCTGGAGGGAAGATCCATCTCAACCCATACAGCATCTCTGGCTCAAGACCGTAACGTATGGCACGGCTTCAGCTCCGTTTCTTGCCACAAGGTGCCTTAATCAACTTACATTAGATTTCGAAGGAAAATTCCCTCAAGCCGAGCAAGTTATAAGGAACAATTTTTATGTAGATGATTTAATGGCAGGCGCAGATAACGTTGATCAAGCTGGTCAACTTCAGGAGGAGTTAGCATCTCTGCTTCAAATTAGAGGGTTTCGTTTGAGGAAGTGGGCGTCAAACTCACAAGAGTTTCTCGACAAACTAGCACCAGATGACTGCGGTATCTCTTCTCGTCGAATAGACGAACATCCAAGCTCGATCAAAGTTCTGGGACTCCGATGGATTCCAGGAGAAGATGTTTTCACCTTTGACGTAAATTCTTCTCACCGCATACCTATTACCAAGAGGAGCATATTGTCCGAATCAAGTAGAATTTTCGACCCTCTTGGCTTCCTGGCTCCTATCACTGTCATATTTAAAATGTTACTACAAACGCTTTGGCTAAAAGGTTATTCATGGGATGAGCCGATATCTGCAGCTATTGAGACTAAATGGACCGAAATTAACAACAATCTTCATCACATAACATCTCTCCGAATTCCCCGATGGTTGTCAACCAGTGTCACAGCCTATGAACTTCATGGGTTCTCGGATGCGTCGGAATCAGCATATGCCGCAGTGGTATATTGTCGCACTAGTTCTAGCACTGGTGAGATCACCTGCACCTTAGTGACTGCCAAAACAAAAGTGGCCCCAATAAAACAGGTATCTCTTCCTCGACTTGAGCTTTGTGGAGCATTATTGCTTGCACAACTTTTTCAATCAATCAAAGATGCACTCGCAAAACCCGACATCAGTTGTTTCGGGTGGACGGACTCGATGATTGTACTTTCATGGCTTTCATCACACCCACGAAAATGGAAGTGCTACGTAGGCAACAGAACTACACAAATTCTAACCATTTTACCCAGATCATTTTGGAACTACGTCCCGTCTAAAGAAAATCCTGCAGACTTAGCTTCTCGCGGAACTTCACCACAACACCTCAAGGATGAACACATCTGGTGGAACGGCCCGCAATGGCTCCGAACGGACTGGACACAAAGGACATCTGTTGAGGTTACGTCTACTATCCCAGCGGAAGTTGACATGGAAATAAGACCTAATCACTTCGATAGTTACCACACTGCAATTGGTAATGATACCCTGGCAGACTTATTCAAAAGAAAATCATCTTTAAGAACTATCCTCCGCATTTTGGGTAGATGTATTCGATATTACCGGAACAGCCTAGGCAAACACAACAAATATAACAAAATATTGGTGCCATGGATTACAACTGATGAGATGAACATCGCAATACGGATTTGTATTCGTTGGACTCAGGGAGAAGCATTTCAAGAAGAGTTGCGACTATTACAACGGCATAAACCTCTCTCCTGTCGAAGCAAGTTACTTCCACTTACACCCTTTATCGACGGAAATCAAATTCTACGAGTGGGCGGACGACTTGAAAATACCAACTGTTCCTACAATACAAAACATCCTGTGATTTTGCCAAAGCATCACACATTCGTTGATTTGCTTATTAAATATACACATGAAAAATACTTTCATGCAGGAATATCTCTACTTCTCAGCATTTTAAGGCAAGAGTACTGGATCATATCATGTAGAACATTAATTAAGCGACATATACATCATTGCCTTACCTGCGTACGACATAGAGCATCAACATCACAGCAGCTCATGGCTCAACTTCCTGCTTCTCGAGTAACACCCGCAAGAGCCTTCGCAAACGTTGGAGTGGATTACGCAGGTCCAATTTCACTCCTACGTCATCGTGGTAGAGGGGCCAAGTCTACAAAGGGATACATCGCTCTCTTTGTTTGCTTTAGTACCAAGGCAATACATTTAGAAGTTGCAAGTGAGTTGTCTTCGGAAGCTTTCATCTCCTGCTTAAAAAGGTTTCTTGGAAGAAGAGGCCTTCCCTCTAATATTTACAGTGACAACGGCACAAATTTCGTAGGGGCAAATAGACAACTTTGTGAACTATATAAGTTAGTCGTATCACAGACTCATAACACGCTAATTGCAGATTATTTGTCAAACAACAAGATCAGCTGGCACTTCATACCACCCTCTGCGCCACACTTTGGCGGCATTTGGGAGTCTGGCGTCAAATCGGTGAAGGGGCTACTAAGAAAAACAATCGGTGACTCACGTCTCACCTTTGAAGAGTTATCGACTCTTGTTGCTGAAGTAGAGGGAGTCTTAAATTCTAGACCACTGGGTCCTATATCTGATGATGTTAGCAGTATTAACGCGATTACTCCAGCACACTTCCTCATCGGGCAGCCAACCACAACTCTTCCAGAACCCTTAATCGAAGAGGCGAAATTTTCTTACCTCACCCGATGGCGTCTCGTCCAGAAAATAGTTCAAGATTTCTGGAAACGTTGGCACAACGATTACTTGACAAGTTTACAACATCGACCCAAATGGAGGCAAACAGGTAGCAATGTTCAAGTCGGCGATCTAGTTCTCATTCGAGAAAACAATCTTCCACCATCAACATGGCTCCTAGGACGCATCATTGAAACTCACCCGGGTCGAGATCATTTGGTTCGAGTAGCTACTATTAAGACGTCAAAAGGAGAGACCAAGCGACCTATAACAAAGTTAGTGAGATTACCAGTTTGTTAAGGCGCTGCCTTAACGGCGGGAGTATGTTCGCGATTCACGTTTGCTGAAATAAACGTTAAACATAAACAACATAACACATTCAAAACATCAACACTTTCCACATCACACCAAACCCAACTTATACGCACAATGCAGCGGACTTACCATGCAACAGTCGTACCATGCAAATTATCGCAATCATACATCGTTCAAATCTTAAATTTTAGAGATAAGCTAATTAGTCTAACGCATTGTAATTTTACTTGCAGTGATCACTCTAAAACAAATAACATTATTGTATTGTATTGTATCAGAGTAGATATTACAGTTAGTCTTTTGCAAATCATTTTTGTGTTATCACATCGAACACTTGCAGTTTTGGTCATCTAACAGTGAAGTCAGTTAATCTGTAGTTAAGATTTGTAGTTAATTTTGCAGTCATTAAAGAACTTTGTATACATCAAGTTGTGCGTTTAATTTCAAAAGACAGATTTAATCATAAAATAACAAACAACCACCAACAGTTTTATCGCTCAAGTCAGGTCAGCCCTGTCAGTGGTTCCATGGACCAACCCGTATATCCTTGAACAATTGTTCAGTCTGTATAGCCCAGAGCCCTCAGCATCTCTACCGGCGTGAAGTTTGTGTTCTCGCCTCACACTACAGCCTACACCGGCTTCAGTTTCAACACCCATTGACAAGAAAATGTTTGTGCTGTCCCAATCAGCAGGCCAGTCTTTCAGCTCGAAGACATTCAAGGAAACTTGATGGGAACCGGTCCCGCAAGGATCCGGCCCGGAAGCGTGGCAACACAGTCAGGGATAGTTAGTCAGGATAGCCATACTGGAGTGTGTGTGTCCTCTTCTGGTGATGATAGGCGTCCACGAGTACTGAGTCTTAGAACCATAGTGCCGGCGTGATGTAAGCTGAAGAAGGAAGGTACACACTCATACGAAGGTCCAGTCTGCACGGCAGGAATCACGAGCTTTGACCTGATCGTGGGGGAGGCGTCTGGCTACTCGTGGAGGGATCATCGGGTCTCACGTGTCTCTCATTAGGACAACGTGCTTGTCTCGGTGAGACCACTAATGAGGTCAGCTTCTGATTTCACTGGCTGCTCTCTCATAAGGAGTATGTCGCGGGGAATCTTAGTCCTGACGAGTGGGACGAAGAACCAGCTACATTATCCTGACCGGCCGTTAACGGTGGTCCGGTTGTACACCATCGACCCTTTCAATACCTATCTCGCCAGTCCGCACCGAGCCTTCAGCAAAAATTTACCGGCGTAAAGCTTTTGTTTACGTCTCATCCCAATGCATGTGTCATGCCTCTCAGATCTCCCCAACTTAACATGTTTTTTTGTTGCCAAATAGCGCAGCCGCTGGCTATTCCGTTGCCCGTCGTAAGGTATTCGGCGATTCGAATTGTGGAATGTGAGAACTGCACACGAGATATTAACAGCAGCCTAGTTCACGTAGTGGAACAGTAGATGTCCTCCCGACTCAACCTTCCACTCCTAACCTCTCCTTAAGAGACCTTCTGGTTAGGCTTGGCCCATGGGCCCCTCAACACTCCCTTTTCATCTTTTACTTTTAGGCCTTAGCGCTTCCCCCGTCTTAACGACTGGTGAACTATTTTGTGAGACTGTTCACAATCATCGAAGAGATGCCGTCCTTAACGGACACTGCATCGCCGCTCTCGCTCTCTTTCCGCTTCACCAAAGCATGAGACTGCAGAGGGGTCGTGCCACACATTGGGCGCCCGGCAAAACTACGAAAGGGTGCCTAGAGTCACCTGCGTCTCTCTCATTAGGAGCTCTAAAGGACCTCAGGCTCACTCGCGCTAGCATAGCCAATAAAACAAAAGTAAGCGACCTTCTCAGCCTCCTTTGCTCTCGCAAGCTCAACAGCCTAGCTCGTTATGGTCGATATGTAGCGACACATCCAGTGGTCCCGTATCACCTGACCACTGGATCAAGTTATGCGTGGGAAACGTCTTTAGCCCGTTGAGATAGTGCTGAATTCGGCTATATGAGCCGAATTCCTGCACTAGGTTAATTTCAGGATGCCATGCCCTTGTTTTTTACGAAACCCCGTCTCGGCTCCTAACCGTATTAACATCCATAAAATCCGGCTCCTATAGCCGAATCCAAGACCACCAATAATTTTCTCACCTAGAAACACTTGAAAATTTAAAAATAAAATACCTACGGTAATAAAAAGGGCATAATCGAAGGCAGCATAAAAAAAATCTCTTTTAAAAGACACCTCAAGCTCTGAAATTGCGGAGAGCCGAGAAAATAATTTAAAATTATTAAATTATTTTCATAAAATTCCGCGGCTCCCGTACAAAAATTGCTTAACATCGTCGAAATTGTTACATGCTAATAAGGATGTAACAGCTGCATAACAGCACCAAAATTTAAACCCCGCCTACCTACGGTTCAAGTAACGCGACAAACCAGAAAAATCCGCAGCCGCCTGTAAAAAGAATACAAAAATTCAGCCAAAAACGGCCTGAATGCAAAAAGAATTCTAAAAATAGAATTCTTTTCACGTCAAAGCAGCAAAATTGCAACAGATTTGCAACAAAAAGTGAACATCTGGCGTAAATGGAAAAGAGCAAAACCGCTTACGCAGCAATATCGTATGAAAGTTGGATATGGGAGCAGCGGGATGGCACGAGAGTGTGCGTGTCGTCTGCCGGCAACAAGTGCTGATTTGGGCGGTGAACGGAGTGGAGTTCTGGGTTGACTTTCTAAGCGTGCGGTAATTGAAAGACGATTTTTGGTGATTCTTGAGTTGCCGATAAAGGAATTCGTTTTGCTAAGGTGGAATGGGCAGTTCTAGATAGGATTCGGATTACACAGAAACTAAATGAAAAATTAACTAAACTAAGTGTCGTCGATTAAAGAAAGTAAGTGAACAAATTATTAAATTAAGTGCCGTCAAACTAAAATTCAAAACCCGAAGAGTTATAAAGCAAGTAAGTGAAAAATTTATTAAATTAACTGCCGTCGAACAAAAATTAAAAAACCCGAAGAGTTATAAAGAAACTGAGTGAAAAACGAAACCGTCGTATAAAGAAACTGAGTGAAATCAAACGAAATTTAAATGAATTGCCGGCGTACAAAGAAGCTGCGTGAAAAGGAAAACAAAATTAAGTGCCGGCGTATAAAAATCAAAAAAAAAAAAAAACTTAAAGAATTTTAAAGAAACTAAATGAAAAATCAATGAAATTAAGTGCCGTCGAATAAAGAAACTCAACAACTTAAAGAATTACAAAAAAACTGAGTAAAAACAAACGAAATTTAAATTAATTGCCATCGAAAAAAAACAGTGAGAAGGAAAACTAATGAAACATCCACAACAAAAAGGAGATCCGGGAGAGCAGTACATCACTTCACTTATAAATTTCCGAGGACAACGCGGGATCTTCGACGATGTAGTCGGTCCAGGTTTTTGTAGTTGTTAGAAAAAAAAATTATTTTCATGTAGTTTTTTTAATAATTTTCTTTGGTCAGCCGTTCAATATTCGTATCTAGTACTCTTCCTGAGTGGTCCTGTTTGCTTATTTTCTAAACTTTTTGTTCTCGACTAATAGAGAAAATACGTTTCAAACGAACAAATTTTAGGTTTGAGTTAAGAAAGTTCGGGAAGAAGGGTCACGACCTTAAAGAGCGTGGTATCTATAAGAATCCTCAGGGATTATCGTAATTCTGTTGCTAATTGATTAAATATTTGTCGGTTTACGTAACAAAAGGGTTTAGTTCACAACTGAATATTATTGTATATCACGAACGTCGTTGCCTTATCCCTCTGCGAAAATTGCGCAATTTTCAGGATAGGGTGACCCAATTCTTCATATATTTATTGTCTGATTCGATAACGCTTTGCCGTATTAATTTTTCAGGAATCGGTTGACCCCGACTGCCCTATTCGTTTTGATTATTGTTAATACGAATGCATAGTTCATACATTTTTTTGAGTCCTTGACCTGTTGTCGAGATATTGAGCTGTTAATAGGAATTTATAATAATGTTAGATTAACTTTGAAGATTATTTAAAGATGTTAATCCATTCAAATCCTTTTAGGAAAATTGTTTTGTAGTTTACTGGTAGTTTTGTAGTCACTAAGCCATAGGGATTCGCCTTTACTAGCTAGCTTTAGGTGGTTAAATAGAATTCCAGCCACTTGCCTAATATATAACTAAAACTGATGATGTATTATTTGGTTTAAACTGTAGATAAATCTTTCTCAGATTTTTTTCTTTTAATAAAATGAATATTATAAGGGCTTAATTTAATCTCTTAAATTTCTCCTCTCTCTCTCCTTGGCGTCCTTCCTTAGGGCGGTCATGTCATCGCTGCGTCGGTGGGCGGGGTCCTCACGATGTCTCTCTCTCTCTTCTTTTTTCAGGTTGTAGGGCATCTAGTCGACATCGGCCCCCTAGATGCATAGGGTGGTTGGGGCATGGGCCAATGAAAGGGGAGTCATACCATCAGACTCCCCCAACGAAAGCCGGTAAGTCTGGCAACGCCTGCCTGCATTCTTCCTCCTCCTGTTTTGGTTTTTGGTTTTATTCTTCCAGTTTTTTTTCTTTTTTTTTCAAATTTCAAAATTTCCTTCCGTTTTTTTTAGAGTTTTCGCGGTTTTTTTTTCTTTCCTTCCCCACTTTTTTTCTCTCTTCAAATTTTTTTCGGTTCGTCACTCCCTTTCCCATCCTCGGCATGATTTTCTGCTTTTGTTGCGCGACTGCGGCCGGAGATGGCATCCTTTTTTTGAACCCCCCTCTCTATCGCAAAGCCAGCGATGCCAGCATGCCATCCTCCATCTCTGCCCAAGCATCTGCTGACAGATGAGTGTCCAGCGGAGGCCGTGATCCAGGCTGACATCAGCTGACTTTCAGTTGATGTCATCCAGAGTCATAGCCTGCCTTGGGCGATCATCCAGCACCAGTGTCGGTCTCAGAGCGCAACAAAATCCACAAAAAATGGTTGTCCCTTGAGTTTCGTCGTGAATAAGTCCGAACTGCTTAACATGATAAAAAGGTGATCGAATAAACTCTTTTTAGTATCATAAATCCCAAATTTTGTTAATTTAATTATAATGTAGTAACGAACACAAAATGCAAATATCAATTCACTGAACGCAGACTTAAAATGTAAAGTTGAGGATATATTTTATTTAAATTTCGGTTTGGTTAGTCAACAAAAGTTTGGGGATAAGATAAGAATTAGATTTTGATTATGGAAATTGACTGTTCCGGAATGATTTGTTTTGAACAATTTAAAGTGTTCCCACAAATGAGACGATTGAAGTTATGAGAGATGATAAAACTATTGCAATTGGAAAAGTGTTAAAAGGTGATCGAAAACTATTGTAATTAGAAAAGTGTTAAGAGTGATCGGATAAACTCTTTAAAGTATCATAAATCAGGATTTTCGTTAATTTAGATATTATACTTGGAATACTGTAAATATGGACACTAAATCCTAATATTATTTCACTAAACGTACTAGAGAAAAGTCTTAATATGGCTTATGTATACTGATAGTTTGGGTAAATTATTATTGATTTTCATAAAATATAATTGTTTAGGTTTACTAATCATTGTTACATGATTGAGATTTGTTGACTTGAATCAGCACAAATTAGTATAGACAAAAATTCTGATCTGTATTCAAAACTCTCCATAATTTTCTAGTTAGAACCATTTATTGAGATTGTTGGAAAAGAAACCAATAATGCGCATTATTAGAGTCCTAGAAATGTTTGTATACTGTTATAGATAGATAGACATATGGATGCTTCCTTTGAATTTTCACATAAATCATATAGATCATTAGGTTGGGTTTACATATATCTTAGTTTGATAAATATATATATTATAACATTTTTTTTGTACATAAGTTTTGGTGTATAAATTTTCTTTTTTTTTCTTTTTGCCAGTTTGTCCGAGCCCTATTGCAAAGGGGTAAATAGGCCCTAGCCTTCTGGGGTAACTCGGTTTTTATAATAAAATAAAAAAATCTTGTTCCTTTTAGTAGTAAAATAAAGAAAAATGTCTGATGAGCATTAGTTAGGCTTTTTCTTTCTCTGTCTCTCCTCGTCGTCCTTCATATAGGGCGGTCATCGCGGCGTCGGTGGGTGGGGCCCTCATTATGAGGTGAGTGGCCCCTTTTCTTTATACGTTTAAAGGGCATCCAGACGATAGAGGCTTCCTGGGTGCATGGGTGGATGGGGCATGGACCAGGAAAACAAGGGAGTCATAACACCAGACAGGAGATGTTTGCTTTCCGCGACAGCTGAGTTAACTGGGTCTGATTAAAAGATTAAGTCTAATTGTCTGTCCAGAAAGTTCCTGACTCCGCTAACTTGAAACAGACCAGAAACAGAGAGCTGGTAGTTAAAAAAGGCTTCTTTGGCGGAAGAGGCGTTCAGGGGGACAAAGTGTGAACAGTCCTCAGATAATGACTATTGAATACGGGGGAGGTTAAAGTCACCCAGTAACGTTCTGGTAATAGACTGACAAGCTGCTGGGAAGAGGAACTTAATCGGAGACTGCAGGAGCATTATTGGGGAAGTTAGAAAAAGGGAAAGCGCGGGGGTGGGGTTAAGAAGCGAAAATAGTTTAAGGAGTCGTTGCGATTTTTTTTGGAGATGAGAAATGCGGCGAGAACTGACGTACGCAGCATAGGTGGATAGATCTTCTGAAACCTTATGGGAAGGGATATTGAATGATTCATGGTACTTAGTGAAAAGTTGGTGCAATCATATCAAGCTTAAGAACTAACAAAACATTATTTTTGAACAAATTATTATTTTTTAAGAACTAACAAAACATTGATTTTAGAATTTTACAATTTTAAAATTTTTTATAATAATAATATTTTTGATTCCGTTATGTTTTATTAATAATATATTCTGAATAGTTCAGAATATATTATTTTTGTTATCATTTATTTTTATTAACAAAACATGTTTTCCCTGAAAAACGATATCCCACGTTTACAACGCCGATTATTTGCACAACATAAAACCGCGCACTTCATTTCAAAAATGACACTATTAAAATACATTATCAGTGTTGCCAATTCGTAGATGAAGAGTGTCACTAGATAGGAACTAAAAAGGACACCTTTTTATAAAAAAAGTCAGCAGATACAAAATAATACATTTTTTTTCTAAATTGCTTCCAATATAACATAAGAAATTTCTAAGTAACTAAAATGTAAATACTACTACTCAATAAAATACTGTATTTACCTGAATCACAAGCGTATTTAATGTACTTAAGCATCGTGTAATATCTTCTTTTAAATTTGTAAAAGGAAAGGGAGGAAATACAGAGAACTACTAACAGCAAATATGTACAAATATAGTCAAAAACAATGAGAAATGCCGAAATTTACGTTAAAAAGTCACTGCGGTGGAAGTTAAAAATTACCAACTTTTAGACGTGTCTGAGAAAAAAATTCTCTCACTAGGTGGTTGTTCGAAAACACCAGATTTGTCACGCACTAATACAACCAGAGCACCATTTTTCTGGTTTGATATTTTTAGCGGAACGCATGATTTCATTCTTGTTTTGGCTGTTGAATTAGCGCAACAAAGAAGAGATTTCGATAATTTTGATTCATAATTCGATTTGAGTCAAGTCGATAAAATTGTCGAATTTTGCTAAAATAATAGAGTAATATTATGGCTAATTTCTCTTCAGGCGGAATATTTTTTCTCTTAATAGTAATTTTGTAAATCAGTGCCAATTGCGAATTATGGAGAAAAATTTTATGATCTGTTGCGTCTAATTGAAGTCCCTCATTAAATTTTGTGAGTTTTCTCATTTCTTTTTAGCCCTTCGCCATATATTTTTTGGTAATTTAGCTTTTATTTATACAGCTTTTGCACATATTTCAAAGAAAATGCTATATGATTGCTTACTATTATTTTTTAACTTCCCTGAAAAATGATTTTCCACGCCCAATGCGTCGATTATTTTTACAACAAAATACGGCACACTTCATTACGAAAAATGTTCAATTTAAGCACGTCAGATTCTTAGTAAACTAAACCAAAACAGTCTTTTAAATGTTAATTGTCTTTATTTGTAAAATTACACCACCACTTTTAATAACTGAACAGTGAAATTCAATAAACACTCTATAAACACTTTGAATGCGCACTCCTCAGAATGTCCACGACAAATTGACACTTCGGAAGGCGTACTTTTTACCCCCTTCCCACGAACAAAAAATTGGAAAACACGTACACGGTTTATACACGGTATAGCACTTCCTTTCGTTTTCTGTTCTAAGTATTCTTCGTGGTCTTCTTGCTCTGTACTACAAATAAACAACAGATAGCCGTAGTAGTTAAAGAAATAATCGCGGCGTTATAATTAGGGCAAATTCTTCTAAAAAAATTTATTTTTTTATTAGCGATTTTGATTCAATTAAAAAAATTATTTGGTTTTTCAAATCTCTAATTCTCATACTGATTTGAATTTGCCTGAAATAATTTTGTAAATGGGTGAAATGCCAATTGTCAAATGTTCACGGCCAACACTAAAGCCCGGTATTGTGTTCATTTAAGCCCAGTATTGTGATCATTTGGCCGCTAAATTTTGTATGGAAATTTAGCTGCGAAATTTCGTCGCTAAATATTTATCCAAAATGCGGTATTATGTTTTTAGCAGCTAAACGTGTGTATAGTTTTCACCTGTAGATGGCAGTTGTTTCCCAAATTGTATGTTTTAGCTTCAGATTAATCTGACCAGGACCATATAGCCACCTATAGTTCAAAACAAATAACTTTGCTGTCAAAAATTTTGCGTGAAAAAAGGTCCGCCGCTAAAAATTTAGCCGCTAAAGACCATGATTACACAATGCGCTTAAGCGCACGTTCTGCACGAAACCCTGGACGAAGGGCGAAGTGGGAAACATGATAGGAAAAGCGCATGAAAACTAAAAATGACGTGCACTTCGGAACAAAACAGGTGTCATGTGTGATTAAATAAAAACTGATATGATTAAATAAAACAGCTGTGCGTAATTAAAAAAAAACAGTTTGCGTTTAAATAAAGACTGTGTGTGGTAAAATAAAAACAGTTTGTGACTAAACAAAATTATTAAATTAAACGTTAAAAAAAAACTTTAAAAATGTCAAACTGGAATAAAGCTTAGACGACATTAGTCATTGAAATTTATCAACAATTTCCTGAACTTTACCATGTTAAAAATCCGAAATATCGAAATAAAATCATTTCCAATAATTCCATTGTCAACATCATTTCGTTCGTTACGAACGTAAGTGTAAACATGAAGGCGGAAAGCCGCACGTGAAAGCACTCGCTTCCGCAAACCGTGTAATCATAAAACTAGAACACTTAAACTTAAAATGAAAAGTAATGCACACTCACATGCAGGGGCGGATCCAGGAATTTTTTTTCTGGGAGGGGCACAAGGGCCAGTCGGGCAGGGAGTGTACTCATAAGTGTTTTTTGGGTGTATTGTTACAGGTGCATTTTTCGTCCATACACATTTTTGGCATTCCCTAAAATAAAAATGGTAATTAGGATTTAAAAGGAAGGAAGCACTATTTATTAAACTTACCGGTGTTGAGCATAATACCCTCTATTCCAAGAATAAGTGATCCGGCGGAGTTTTTTTCTATCCATTCTAGGTACAAGTAAGGCAACCCAGTTCTATCAGGAGCAGGACTTGGAAATTCGGGTTATCTTTCTTCGATGATGTAGGAACAATCACACGGAGGAGTGAATAATCTCTTGAGGATTCCGGAGCTGAGAAAATACCTAGAAGAACAAATTTTTATTAATAGATTGTTAAATTAAAATAAAAAAATATGATGTAAAAATAATGTATGAGAATTATGAAAACTAATTACCTTCCCAATGTTTTGCAAAGTAAATATAGCCGACACTCGAGTTCCAAAATTACTGAAAATAATTAAATTAGAGAAGTTCTAAGCAACGCAAGTCTATAAATGACTTTAAGTACTTACCTTAATTAGAATATCACCCATAAAACATTTAATTAAACTGGAATCTACGCAACTTAACCTTATCACGGACTTATCGCGGAAAACTTCACGGGTACTTTATTTACTCCGTAAAATAGGGTACATAATTAGGTTGCACAAAGTCGAAGTCAACCATTTAAAATCACTGATGAAATGTGTGTGCGAAATTTGTGCAACGTGAAGTTGCCGCAGGAAGTCCAAGTGGCACGCTAGCTGGCAGCACGTCCTAGCTCGTCGGTATGGGGTCAGGGTCCTTGGACATCTTATCACACATCGCAAACAGAAGTTCGCGTGCCTGTGGCGAAGAAAGGTTGTGGAATCCTTCCTTCAGGTCTGCCACAAAGAAGATAAAAAAAACAAGAAACAGATATTGAAGGAGGAACAACAGGTCTGGTGTCACCAGTTGTTCCTAGCCGCCCTGAACTATCTTGAAACATACAAACAAAAGAAAGATTACCCCCATAGCGATAGTTCAGGTCACTAACCCACACAATCCCTGTATCTGGCTAGGGTACAGGCCCAACCTATAAATGGTGCTGAAACAAAAAACAAAATACAAAAAAAATTAAATCAAAACATTAGGATATAGGGAGGAGGGAAGCAAGAAGGGGAAGAAGGGTTAGAGAGTTCCTGAAATTAAAAGAAATTATTTATAACATATTAAATTTAATTAGGTATAAAAAGGAAAATTAATATAAAGCAAACTTAAATAGGTTAACTCAACAATTCATTACTATGTCTACACAACTCTTACGCTACTCGAATTCTTAATTGAATATTATTTATAAAAAGAAATATTAAATAGTATTTATGTTGAGAAACTTAAATATATGTTGATCAATAAAAAATTTAAAGTTCCATTTAAGATCTTGTTAATTGATATTGCATGGATATTTATACGGCGGTCATATTATATAACACTAATGGTTAGTTCAAATAAAATGATAAATCAATTCTCAATAGATTTTAGACTTTGGAATATTACACCTCATTAACATAGGTAGTCACTTACTGTATTCACGACACGCGATTTAAAATTCTTAATTATCGACTCTTTTATCCTATTGGAATTAAAATACATCTTCTAGATGTCGGTCTGCAATTCTTTAACTAATGTTTGTGCACAAACATAATAACATTTACTAATCTGAACTCTCTAAAATCAATTATAATCTATATAGATATACTTCATAGTGATAAAGTTTAAGTCTCACAAAAATACTGTCATGAATGGAAAATTAATTTGTAACAAGATCTATATAAAGTGGATTGCTAATGAATCAAAGAATTGAATAACTTCAAATTTTCACTCCAACAAAAAAAATGAACTACACAGGTTGAATATTGCAACAAATATGACTTTTCGTTTTGAAATTAAGGTAATTTAAACACTTGAAACAAACTTAACTCTTATAGTAGCGAACGATGTTTTGTAAGAAAATCCGGGAACTACACACTTTAAAAATACGCTAAAATCCTAATCGAATCTGGAGTTTTGGCTAATGATTAACGATATGCTTGAATTACCTCGGCATAGGCTTGGAGCCGAATGACTGTCTTTGTCGTATTTGAAGTTATAGTAATCCTTGTCTCAGCGTATCTGAGATTCTGTACAATATTTTGTCACCTAACGTGCTTGTGACATTGCTTACATAGCAATTTTTATAAATAGCCTGACTGACTTGCAGGAATTGCACACTTTCAGCTCGCCTTTTTATTTTGCTTGCCATAAAAACTGTTCACTAAAACTCAGTTATGCACAAGTAGGTCACATGAAACCGAATAGTGTATCCACATCCGTTTTGGGGTCAATGGAACTATTGGCCTGTTACGAAAGGCTTTATGAAGCACTGTAATTCTGAGTGTTTCGCTAATGTTCCTATATAGTCTATATGGTTCAATATGTCAAAACTTAACTATACCATGCCTATATAAATCAATTGCATAAATGTACAAATATATTATTACGTAAATAAACTAAAAACCTTATACTCCAGGGGCAGGTGTACGAGCTTTCGCTGTAATGGAATTGTCAGCCCTAATTCGTCTGTCATCTATTTCCATACCGGAGTACCGTTCCTTGCAAAATTGGCATCTTCGGAGCTCCCAAAGTTAACGAAGCAGGAACATCGATTTGCCAAAATTTGGAGTAAATCTCCGTACTGTTGTCTTCAGTCGGATAGCCTAATCCAGATTTTCCTAAATAGCAACTCTGTTGAGGATGTTTCCTGCGTCCAACACACCGTCGTCGATGTGGTAAAATGCTACGGGATTATGATTTTCACCGTGTTGTAACTTTTGCGATCATGGGGTAATTAAGACCTTGATCGTGATCTGCTTTTTTGGGTCCCCACTTTGTACTTTCGTACTGATGGAGAATTTGACCGTGAACGATGGCTTCTCGAATTTATTGTTATAATAATAAGATAAAATTAAAAGTTTTTCTTTTTCACTTACCTCCTGTTGCTGATCACCTCTGGCAGCTGTCACGAAATAATCTTCTTCTTCCCCAAAAGATTACTTCCGTGGCAGCTAGCAGGGGCGACAACCACAGGGTATAAAATGCACGTTGTATGGATAAAGTATGGCTCACATTACACTGAATACCCCAAAAATGTACTAATATTTAAATAATTTTCACGTGGAGGTACCTGTCAAGAAATATTTTAAAGGCCAGATTAAAGGCTTTTCCGGCACCGTAAAATTTTTCTAGTACACAAGAAAGGTATAAAATTTATTAGAGAATATTTTTCTATCGAAAATAGAAAAATAATTTTATAAATTCGTTCCAATACCGAAGTTTCTTTCAAACTTCCGGCTAAAATACCCAAAATAAGCTGAAAATGTCATAATAGGGGCTACTTTTCTATTAAAACCACCCCATTTTGGGAGCGAAAAGGCAGTCAAGTTTTTATTTCAAAAGGTAAAGGTGCTAAAGTTTAATTTCAAAACCAGGAAAATTAAAAGGAAGAAGTCCGCCATTATTTTGGAAAGGTGAAATTTTGTTTCATTCACGTCAGAAAAATTCGAGCTAAGTACCTTTGAGTTTCTTTTCGAAAATTTTGTATATATTTTTTTTATTGTTTAATACTTTCTGAATATATAGTATATATATATATATATATATATATATATATATATATATATATATATATATATATATATATAAATTCTAATCAATTAAAATAGTGCTTCCATCTTATTTTTTTTGCGGCTGAAAGTACTTCGATACATAGTGTTTAGCCCAGCAGGACGATGTCACAACAAAACCACCACAAAGAATCGAGAACAAAAAATGCAATACTTATCTGATATGTCCATCCATCCATTGAAAGAAATGTATCGCCTCAAGTTCTGGAAAATGTAAAGAAAAAATTATTGTAAAACCAGTCAAATACTCATGTAAACAAATAACCTTAAAAAGCAACATAAATGTACACACGACCGATTTCAACGAATTAATGACAATATCATTAAAACTTATGTAATTAATTAAGGCCACAAGTTAACAACAAATAATATCAAGAAATGTATGAAGAAATTATACTTACATTTCAATCAGCATGTTCCAAGCAACCACAACACTTCAAGAAATTTGACGTATGTCTCAGTCACTTCTTGTTATACAATTGAAAACTAAGTTACTGCCACCTGTCGGCTAGTAGAGCTAACAAGAACAATTAATTGTTGTAAATAAGGGAATTTTCTAGAGGAAGAAAATAAATAATGATTTGTCTAGAACTCTGGGTGGAGTTTAACGGCTAGATGAATCAGTTAAGATAGTTGGATTTTAAAAACCGAAATTGAATCTGTAACTCACTTTGAATCTACAATTAGTGGAAATCAATCGTGTAATTATTACTTAGAATTATCTATTGGAATTAATTTAAATTAAACTTGAATTCGTTTTTGTTGATTGAATTGTAATCGGAATTATAAATTATTGAGAAGTAAATATTTGAATTTTAAAGGTGGTGTTTTTAATTTGATCAATTAATATAAATAAATTTTATTGCAATCTCGTGTAAGAAACATTATGGTCCTTCGAGCCGGATATAGAAAAATCAGTGAAATTATAATATCATCAAAAACTAAGCTTTGAACATTTAGTACGTGAAATAAGACAGTGAATTACATTGAACTTAGATTTAATGCGGTGATGAACAATTAAATCACAGTGAAGAAACGTGGAAGTATAAACTGAAAAATTTGAACTATTATTAAATCGAGTGAATAAAAGTTGCAGAAAACTCTGAAGGTTAAATCACAAGTGAAATAACAGAAGCAATTGGTAAGCGAATTCCATTTATTTTACTTTTAATTTATTGGCATACGTACCAAATTTAAAAATGGAAAGAATGGATCAATTAATTAAGCAACAAATGGATACTTTTGACATGATACAAAGATGTTACAAAAATTTTAAAAAAGACCCCAAAGTGCGAAAAACAAAAAAACAATTTAGAAAACCGTATTCGAACTTTGAGTGAGCATTGGGTTGAATTCAAGAAATATCATAAAGAAGTTTTTCTCGTACAGGAAACCGCGGAAATAAGAGAGAAACATAAAAAATATCTAACGGGCGAAACTTATTCAGAACTACAAGAATTATATATTGAAGCAAAATCGGAAATAGAAGAGGAATTAGCGACCTTACATCCGAAAAATAAAAACGAATCTAATGAAGAACAAAAGATAGTATTTGCAAAAGAAGAAGTGAATCTGCCAAAAATCAGTCTACCTAAATTGAGTGGGGATTATAAAATGTGGTCATCATTCCACGACTTATTCGTCACACTTATCCATTCAAACAAATCTTTGCCTTTAGTACAAAAACTACATTATTTAAAATCGAGCTAACAAGGTGAAGCTGAACAGTTATTGCGGCATTATACAATTACGGAGGCGAATTATCTTTCGGCATGGTCAACGTTAAAGAATCGTTACCATAATCCAAGAATATTAATCAGAACTCAATTAAAGACTTTGTTTTCACAACCATACATCACTAAAGATTCCTCATTCGCTTTACGCAAACTGGTTGACACCACCAACGAGTGTATTCAATCATTACAAAATAATTTAAACATTGATACTAAAGGATGGGATATTATTTTAACTCACATTGTAACGGAGCGATTACCTCCAGACACTAAGAAACTTTGGGAACAACACATAGGTTCAAATCGAGAGTATCCAAAATTTGAGGAACTTAACAATTTTTTCGAAGGTCAAGTTCGTGCGTTAGAAGCAATAAATATTCCAACAAAATTTAAATTTTCTTCGAAGCCATTACAAGAAAGGCAAGCTTACCACTTAACAAAAACGCGCAATTGTGTTTTATGTTCAGACTCACATCCCTTACGTCAATGTCCAGAGTTTCTAAAGTCTGATTACAACGGAAGACGTTTAATAGTAAAAGAAAAAGGACTCTGCTCTAACTGCTTAGGTCAAGGACACTTTTCATCAAATTGTCCATGCAAAGGTTCTTGCTTTATTTGTAAACATAAACACCACACTTCACTACATGATAAAAACGCTATCATAAACATGATCGATCCTTCGCAAACACGTCCAAACGATACACACTACAGAAACGTAACCCCATCTACCAGTTCATTTCACATCAGTCATTCCTACTCTCTGGATGAGGTATTGTTAGCTACAGCACTCATAAGCGTCAGAAACGAACACGGAACCAAAATGGTCATAAGAGCGTTAATAGATCCTGGCTCGCAAATGACTTTTATCACGGAAGCAATAGTACAACAACTAAGGCTGCCAGGATCTGCAATCAAAACGAATATCAAAGGGCTTGGAAATGAGGCTACTGCTACATATATCACGAAAGCGCGTTAATGTTATTTTGGAGTCTTTGATTAATCCAAACTTTGAAGTTGCAGTCGAAGCTCTTGTACTCGCACATCTAACCGACGTACTACCTTCGAAGCCCTTGCTATATAATCCAGTTTGGAGCCATTTAAATAATATTCAATTAGCGGATCCACAGTTCAACAAACTCGGCAAGATCGACATGATTATAGGAGCTGATGTGTATTGCAAAATCATTTTGGAAGGCTTAAGAAATGGCCCAGAAGGCACTCCGATTGCTCAGAATTCATCCTTTGGGTGGATCTTATCCGGAGCCATCTCGAAACCGAAAACTAATCAAGTCGAAATTGTGAATTTGCATGCAAGGGCGGATTTAGATGATCAACTCAGGAAGTTTTGGGAATTAGAAGAGAACATCTCAACAAAATACTGGACCACAGAAGAGCAACAATGCGAAGACTTTTACAAAAGGACAGTTAAACGTTTATCAACCGGGCGATATGAAGTCAAACTGCCATTTAAAAATAATACACGACCAATGCTTGGAAAAAGTAAAGGTAAAGCTATAATGCGACTCAAATATTTAGAAGCCAAACTAAGTAAAAATCCTACAATGCAAAAGGAATACTCAACATGCCTGGATGAGTATTTAGCACTAGAGCAGATGAAGCCCGTCTCGATACCTGAAAGAGAACTGATTAGTTATGACGAAAGTAACAAAGACCAATATGTTTGTAATTACCTGCCACATCATGCTGTTTGCAAAGAGAGTACCACGACAAAACTTCGAGTTGTGTTTGATGCATCCAGTAAAACTGAAGGAGGTTTATCATTAAACGATACATTATTAGTTGGACCAACACTGCCAGATGATATTTTTTCTATATTACTTAGATGGCGTAAACATGCTGTTGTTTTTACGGCCGATCTGGAAAAAATGTATCGACAAATCAAGGTAGCCGAAGAAGATGCTCAGTATCAGCGCATTCTATGGCGCTCCTCTCCATAACAACCAATCAAGGAATTCTATCTTAATACAGTTACGTTTGGAACAGCATGCGCTCCATTCTTAGCAATTAGAACTATTCAACAACTAGCATCGGACGAGAATCATCGGTTTGCTTTAGCATCAGAGGTTATCCGAAGTGATTTTTATGTTGACGATCTTTTGACCGGAACTAATTCCATTTCGCAAGCACTAAAATTAAAGAATGAATTATTAAAAGTTTTTCAAGCTGGAGGTTTCAACCTAAGGAAGTGGATGTCCAATAAGCCGGAAGTACTCAGTACTATACCAACAGAAAACATTGAAGCCAGTGGTCTACATTTAATAGGCCTACACGACGGAGTAAAGACACTTGGCATTTATTGGTGCCCTCAAGCAGACATTTTTAAATATAAAATCAACATTGATGATGAAATTTCGATGAATGTTACTAAGAGACAATTTCTATCAGATTTATCAAAAATTTACGATCCTCTGGGTTTTCTAGTTCCTGTTATTATTCATCCAAAAATATTGATGCAATCACTGTGGCTTAGAGGAACAGATTGGGACGAAGAAGTACCAAAAGACATTCTTCGGGCGTGGAATTTAATTAAAGCAGAACTCAAAGAAATAGAAAACTTAACTATTCCTAGATGGATTCAGTTTTATGGGCAAGAGGACGTTGTACAACTCCATGGATTTTGCGACGCTTCAATTCATGCATATGCTGCGGCAATATATGTCAGAGTGATATTAAAAACTGGTCAAATTCGAACGAACCTACTAGTTGCAAAATCAAAGGTAGCACCTATTTTATTGGCAAGGTTATATGTTCGCGTGAAGGAATCTCTTAACTCAAAATTTGAACTCCATGCCTGGACAGACTCATCAATTGTTCTGTCTTGGTTACATAGCCACCCAAATCGATGGAAAGTTTTTGTTGCAAACCGTGTTTCTGAAGTTCAGTCCACGATACCAGGAAAGAGTTGGCGTCATGTTCCCACAGAGCATAATCCAGCAGATTGTGCGACAAGAGGTCTTTCACCCAAACAATTAAAGGAACATCCTCTTTGGTGGAAAGGCCCCACTTGGTTGAGTCAACCAGATAAACATTGGCCGGACAAACTTCAGCATAAAACCATTGATTTAGAAGCAAAACCTATCAAGGTTCACTTCACAACAGAAGCAACGAATTTTTTTGCTGATATCATCAAACGATTTTCAACTTTGAGAAAATTATTGCGTGTGACATCACTCTGTATCAGATTCGCTGAACTTTGTAGAAAAAGGAAAACATACCCCAACTGGATTAGTTTAGAAGAAATCAACGTTTCCTTAATGCTTTGGATCAAGAAATCACAAGAAATTGAATTCGCCGATGAAATAAAGCACTTGAACCAGAATATGAATTTAAAAAACAGCAAGATTTTAAAATTAAATCCATTTTTAGATAACAATAGCGTACTTAGAGTTGGAGGTCGAGTTTGCATTACCATGGCATGAAAAGCATCCAATTATATTACCAAGCAACCACATTATTACTCAGCTTATAATCGACGAAATGCACATTGTCACACTTCATGGTAACGTCCAATTAATGCTCGGACTTTTGAGAAAAAGATAAGGGAAAAGCATATAAGTCCACTAAGGGATACTTGGCTATTTTTGTCTGCTTCGTTACACGAGCAATCCATATCGAAGTCGTGTCCGAACTTACAACAGCAGCTTTTCTGGCCGCCCTCAAACGATTCACAAGCAGAAGAGGTAGACCAAGTGAAATTTATACCGATTGTGGAACGAATTTCGTCGGTGCTAAAGCAGTATTGAATAAGGATTTAAGCAAATATACCAAGAAAATAGAAACTGAACTCCCACAATTGCTAACCACTGAAGGCATAAATTGGCACTTCAGTCCACCTGGCGCACCACATTTCAATGGCTTGTGCGAAGCTGGAGTAAAATCCGCCAAGTTCCATTTAAAACGAGTCTTAGGAAATAGCAGGAATATTTTGAATTTTGTTTTTGCAATTTGTAGGCTAGATTAAATTATTGAGAACTCCATATACTACGTACGTCTGATAAACGCATGAAGCAATTTTAGTTAGTTACACTAAATTTTTATTAGTTCTAGGTTTTGCCCACTTATTATTATTGTCGAATTTTAATTAATTTTGGTAGGATACTATTTGGTATAGTAGGTTTTGTTGTATAGTTGACGGTAAAGTCAATCTGGAGCAATAACCCACTCCTCTCGTTTTAGATATCCGCGGTATTCATATAAAATAAGGTACAAAAAAAATTTAGCGATTTTGCCACTAAAACTTTCACATTTAAAGGTATAAACATTTTTTTTGAGTTTTGTCTTTCGCAGCTTCCCTTAAATATAGATTAAGTTGTGTGGATTGGAATTATTATCACGAAAGAGTTTGCGCTAGTTTATTCGGTAGTTATATTAGCAAAACTGGCAAGTTATCCCTAGTTGAATTATAAAGCTCGTGAATATACCAATTTAAAAATGGAGATTAATCGGCTGAACCAGGAAGAACTGGGGTATGAAATGCTTATTAGGGGATTGCCTGTAGGAACCGTTGATGAGATGAGGGCTAATCTTCGTGCAGCTCGAAAAGTCTAGAAAGGAAACAAATCCACCTTAATTTCGCCCTACCCATTTACCTTTGGAAAAGATCTGGACACACTACATAAAAAAGTCGAGGAAATAAAGAAACTAATGGATGGCTTCAATGGGGACTCTTGCTCCTCGGAATATGCTAAACTACTAAGGAAGTTAGAATGGGCCATGGCGAGATTAGAGAGAGTTACGCCACAAAATGAGGAAGAAAAGAAAGAGGTAGCACAGGTTCGAGCTGAATTAATAATAACCTTGGGAACCCTAAAATTAAGAGCTGATGGCGACGACACGGATGATGATTCGACAAACGCTACTGAAGACCTTTCATTGACAACTGCTGTATTGACCGAAACAAAATCAAGGGTCCAGTTGAATAAATGGGACATTCAGTTTTCAGGAGAACAAGCTCACTCTTTAAACTCATTTTTAGATAGAGTAAAGGAGTTGGCCGAAGCTAGAGGAGTCACCAAGAACCAGTTATACCGGTCAGCTTTAGACCTATTTACAGGAAAAGCACTTTTATGGTATAGGGCGAATAAAGTAAACTTCCATTCATGGTCCGACCTCGTTAGTGAACTAAAGAAGGAGTTCTTACCACCAAATTATGATGATATGAGTCCATTGGGATTTATGTAGCCGTCATGAAAAATATGTTCGCACGCCCTACGGATCAGCTTCCGGAAGAACAAGAACTGAGGATCTTAAAGCGAAACATAGCCCCATTCTACCAAACCCAACTAGGGCTCACAGAGATTTCTACAGTGTCCGAACAAGTAGAATTAGGAAGAAAGCTTGAGTCAGTTCGAATGAAAGTAGAAGCTTTTATTCCTCCACCGTCAAAGCGAAATCAGAACCTTCTTGAGCCGGACCTAGCTTATATAGGGACAGAATCACCATCGGCGATATCCAATTCCAATTGTGAAAATAATACCCAACGATGTTTTAAGTGTGGCCGAAAAAGGACATCTAGCTCGTTTTTGTAAGACGAGATTAACTTGCTTTGGTTGTGGTGCAGCAGGAGTCATACGACCAAGATGTAGAACCTGTAACCCGAGTAGACAAAACCCACAACATAACCTGCCGGAAAACGCCAACGGAGCTCGAAATTAAGCGGTGAGTCGAGTCATCCGAGAAAAGCCGCATTTGTTAAAACGAACCCGAGTACAGAAGGACTGATAACCCAAATAGAGGGCGAGGATATACACACTTTAGTGGATTACGTTTTTGCTGCAGCAGAAAATGATGCCCGTCCTCACTTAGCTGTGTCAGTTTTAGGAATAACATTATGTGGGTTATTGGATTCAGGAGCATCCAGGACCATTATTGGGGGTCCAGGCTGGGAGTTATTGCAGGGTATGGGACTTAAACTGAGAGAGACTAATGCGAAAAGAGTTAATATGGCTAACGGCGGCTCAGTAAACGTTTTGGGTGAAATAAGTATACCAATTTTGTTGGAGGGTCGCGTAAAAGTTTGCGAAGTTCTGGTAATATTGGAGCTCCCTCACGTTATCATTTTGGGGATATATTTTTGGCGGGATATGCGCATTCATGCGGACTTCGAAAGAAATTCATGGAGATTTGGAGATGAAATCAGCGAATACTCCCTAAATGCCTTACAACCTCAGTCTAAGTTATCCAAACAACAAAGGGACGAGCTAGAGGTAATCATCAGCGGTGCTCGATACAAAATGAGCACAGGATTGGGATGCACTTATCAAGTATGTCACAAAATAGAAACTGAATCAGCACCTATTAAACAACGATACTACCCAGTATCACCGGCAATCCAAAGGGAAATGAATATTGAGCTAGATAATATGTTGATAGCAGATGTAGTGGCACCATCCAATAGTGCGTGGGCATCCCCAGTGGTGATGGTGAAAAAGAAAGATGGCACATATAGGTTTTGCGTCGACTACAGAAAACTTAATAAGGTAACAAAGAAAGACGCCTACCCGTTACCTTATGTGTCTGCCACCCTGGACAAATTAAGAGATGCCAAGTACATGTCCTCACTTGACATAAAATCTGCTTTTTGGCAAGTTCCCTTAGAGGAAAGCTCAAAACAATACACCGCGTTCACGGTTCCGGGTAGAGGTCTTTTTCAATTTAAAAGGATGCCATTTGGATTAAACAATTTGCCTGCAACCTGGCAAAGGCTAATTGATAGAGTATTAACCGGTGATCTGGAGAGCAAAGTTTTTGTATACTTGGATGATGTGATCATCTTTTCTCAGACTTTTGAGGAACATAAAGTAATTTTACAGAGGGTTCTTGATAAATTACAAGCGGCAGGACTGATCATTAATTATGAAAAATGTGAATTTTGCAAAGCGGAACTCAAGTATTTAGGTTATGTTGTTGGTGAATACGGCTTGCAAGTGGATCCAGAGAAGGTGCAATGAATTTTGAAGATTGCAAGTCCGAAATCGGTTTCCGAGGTTCGACGTTTGATAGGAACAATCGCATGGTACCGAAAATTTGTTCCAAATTTTTCTGCAATGATTGCCCCTATCACAGAATTACTCAAAAAGAAAAAGTCATTTATATGGACCAACGAATGCGAAGAAGCCTTTCGAAAAGTAAAAGATTGTTTAGTGAGTGCTCCAATACTGAACTGCCCAAACTTTGACTTTGAATTTAGTATCCATACAGATGCCTCTGGTTATGGCCTTGGAGCTGTGCTGACACAAAATATTAACGGAGAGGAAAAGATTATAGCTTATCTAAGTCGATCGCTTAACCGTTGTGAGCGCAATTATTCTACGACGGAGAGGGAATGCCTAGCCGTGTTATAGGCAGTAGAAAATTTGCGTCCTTACATTGAAGGAACGAACTTTACGGTAATAACCGATCACGCCTCGCTAGTATGGTTAAATAATCTAAAAGATCCTACGGGACGTCTTGCGAGGTGGGCCATGCGCCTCCAACAATTTGATTACCAAATAATTCACCGTGAAGGTAAAGAACACCTTTTGCCCGACTTACTGTCAAGGTCAGTCCCAGTTGCAGATGTTGTAGAGGTCGCTCCCAAGGAAGATCGCTGGTATACTAAAATGCTTCATCAAATAACACAGAATCCGTCGTCATACCCAAAGTGGAAATTTGAAAATGGCCTACTGTGGAAGTACTTTCGTCCAAAGCACCCAGATTTAGCTCTGTTCAATGACAAATGGAAACAAGTAATACCCAAGCAAGAGAGAAGAAAATTAATTTCAAATGCTCACGACATACCCATAGCCGGTCATAGAGGTGTCCAAAAAACTTATAGTCGATTAATACAGAAATATTACTGGCCAAAAATGAAGGCTGATGTGAAGGCCTTTGTAAAACAATGTACGACTTGTCAGGCTATCTAATGGTGTTTAAGACAGTTCACACAAAACCATGGGAATCTATCAATGTCGACTTAATCGGACCTCTGCCTCGAGCTTGCAAGGGGTACAAATATATTCTCACCGTAGTAGACCAATTTAGTAAATTTCCGATGTTATTTCCTTTGCGAGCGGCAAGTGCTACTTCAATTTGTTTGGCATTAGAGGACTTTGTTTTCCTACTGTTTGGAGTTCCCAGAACGTTTATTTGTGACAACGGGTCGCAATTCAGATCAAAGGAATTTAAGGCACTTTGTAAAGAGTATGGAACGGATATTAAATATACAGCATATTACCACCCTCAAGCGAACCCGTCCGAACGAACAAATCAAGTTGTGAAGTCAATGCTTCGAGCCTATGTATCCGAAAACCACAAAAAGTGGGATTTTTATTTGGGAAAAGTGGCGTGCGCAATTCGTACAGCAACACACGAGTCCACCAAACTCACCCCATAATTTATTAATTTTGGTATGGAGATGGTCACTCATGGATCGGAACACAAACATGTTGTGATAAGCCTTTGATGCAACGGTAAGGGCGCAGGCTTAAGAGAACGTTGGAAAGGAAGTCAGACAGAAGTTATTGAAATCTGCCGAAGGTAGAAAGCGTAGTTATGATCTCCGTCGGCGAGATCAAAGGTTCCTTGTGAACGATTTAGTTTGGCGCAAAAACTATGTCCTTTCTAATGCCGCAGAATTTTTCAATGCTTAACTAGCCCCTAAATTTATAGGGCCATTTAAAGTTATAAGAATTGTCTCACCTTGGACATACGAACTTGAGGAAAGTACAGGTAAAGTCGCAGGCATATGGCATACGAAAGATCTCAAAATTTACTGTGGCAATAACCAGGATAACGATATGTAGCTAAAGATGTAGTTTTATTAGTGATTAGGTTAAATAGAGGAATGAAAATCGCTATAGGCATAGTAGGATAATAGAATAGTAGTATTTTATAACCGATTATACGAAGATGTGGCCTTGGTTGACGGAAAGACAATGAGCAAAAGGCAAGTTAGTAAGACCTTTTTTTATTTCACACGGTGCTTACGCCTGTTGGCATTTGTTGTGTATAATATTTAGATCCAATTTCCCATGGGGGGATGGAGATCGTTGAAATTAGGAACCATATTAGTTATATTTGATTACAATTTTGATGCTTGATAGTTATGGGCTCTTTTACTCTACAGAGTAAGTGATTTTTCGTTAATACCTAGAGCTGTATTTAAATTTTCTTCAACCAATCCATTCTGGCTGAGTAACGCTGACCTTTCCGCAGATACACGTGAATAAAGGGAAAATATAAAGAAGTCAATATATATATATATATATATAAAAAGAAGGGCTGACTTCCTGGGTGTTACAGAAGAATCGCTCAAGCGCACACTCTTTAGGACATTTAAAGGTTCAATATATGGCATATTTCGCAACAACGGAGGGTCTTTTAAGTATATAGGTATGTTTATGGTTTGATGTTGAACTAGCACACATGCTCGACGAAGTACGAAAGAACTCGTCTTAGCAGCACGAAGAAAATTCGGAAAGTCGACCCATGTACGCAAAGCTTAGCCGAAAGCGTAAATTGTGATAGCAACGTCACCAAAACTGCCTTACCGTACAATTGTATGACCTGTACCCTTATTGAACAAAATGAAATTAACTGACATTGTAAGGCCACTATGTGTGTATTTAGATTACGTTGTCCTCTAAGTTTTGTGCGGGAGAGCCGAAGAAACTAAAACGTTTAGGAAGACAAGTCCAGTAATATGAGTAGGATAATGTAAAGTAAATTTTGTTGGATATACCGTGTGTCTGTCATTAGGTGGGTACCAGCGAAAGTGTATTGGCTTTCTTAAGCATAATGAATTATCTTTCCAATGACAGGAACCGAGAACTTGCGAAGTAAGTTGAAGAGCCCATAACTATTTGAAACTGCTTAGGATAAAATAATAATAATAATGCTTCTCCCTCCTCTTAAAGTTATTAACATACATTTAAGTATATTAATATAATAAGTACGTCAAGGCCGAATATTATGGATTTAGCGTATAAATTATCCGTTAAATGTCAAGATATTTTCCATCTCCACCAAGGTTAACTAGGTTTTAAAAATTAAGATGATATTGAGTTTTCAAAACGAAAGAAGAAAAGTAAGATATAGAATTTTTCATCCATACACATATATTCTTTTTGGCATTCCCTAAAATAAAAATGGTAATTAGGATTTAAAAGGAAGGAAGCACTATTTATTAAACTTACCGGTATTGAACATAATACCCTCTATTCCAAGAATAAGTGATCCGGCGGAGTTTTTTTCTATCCATTCTAGGTACAAGTAAGGCAACCCAGTTCTATCAGGAGCAGGACTTGGAAATTCGGGTGATCTTTCTTCGATGATGTAGGAACAATTACACCGAGGAGTGAATAATCTCTTGCGGATTCCGGAGCTGAGAAAATACCTAGAAGAACAAATTTATTAATAGATTGTTAAATTAAAATAGAAAAAAAAATTATGTAAAAATAATGTATGAGAATTATGAAAACTAATTACCTTCCCAATGTTTTGCAAAGTAAATATAGCCGACACTCGAGTTCCAAAATTACTGAAAATAATTAAATTAGAGAAGTTCCAAGCAATGCAAGTCAATAAATGACTTTAAGTACTTACCTTAATTAGAATATCACCCATAAAACATTTAATTAAACTGGAATCTACGCAACTTAACCTTATCACGGACTTATCGCGGAAAACTTCACGAGTACTTTATTTACTCCGTAAAACAGGGTACATAATTAGGTTGCACAAAGTCGAAGTCAACCATAGTAGTATAAATATGAGGTTTCTGGACCAAATGAGCAGGAGCACCTTAAAATTGGTTAAATTGTGAGGGAAATCGAGGTCTGACGTCACATTTTTGCTCATTTTCAATGGTCCAGAAACCTCATAGCAATTTTTGGAGGAGCAGTTTCGGTCTTGTAGGCTACAATTGAGAGATAAGGATTTTCGGTCTTATAGGCTACAATTGAGAGATAAGGATGTCGGCCATCTTGGATCTTGGGTTTTCGGTCTTATAGGCTACAATTGAGAGATAAGGAAGAGAGATAAGGATTGTCGGCATCTTGGATTTTGGGTTTTCGGTGTTATAGGCTACAATTGAGAGATAAGGATGTCGGCCATCTTGGATTTTGTGTTTTCGGTGTTATAGGCTACAATTGAGAGATTAGGATGTCGGCCATCTTGGATTTTGGGTTTTCGGTCTTGTAGGCTACAATTGAGAGATAAGGAAAAGAGATAAGGATTGTCGGCCATCTTAGAAGCAGAAGAGAGATAAGGATGTCGGCCATCTTGGATTTTGGGTTTTCGGTCTTGTAGGCTACAATTGAGAGATATGGATTGTCGGCCATCTTAGGAGCAGAAGAGAGATAAGGATGTCGGCCATCTTGGATTTTGGGTTTTCGGTCTTATAGGCTACAATTGAGAGATAAGGAAGAGAGATAAGGATGTCGGCCATCTTGGATTTTGGGTTTTCGGTCTTGTAGGCTACAATTGAGAGATAAGGAAGAGAGATAAGGATTGTCGGCCATCTTGGATTTTGGGGTCAAAGGTCAAGGTTGATGATTGTTTAGTAAGATAAGGCACCGGTCATCTTGGATTTCGGTCTTGGAGGCTACAATTGATCTTCTTCTTCTTTGATTTGCACTGGAGATAAGAAAATGGTTGATATTCCGAAGGTCAAAAGGTCAAGGTTGATGATTGTTTAGTAAGATAAGGCACCTATCGGCCATCTTAGATTTTGGGTTTTCAATGTTGGAGGCTACAATTGATCTTCTTCTTCTTTGATTTGCACCTGGACTTGGATCTGGACTTGGACTTAGATCTGGATCTGGACTTGGGTATTCAGTCTTGGAGGCTACAATTGATTTTGTTCTTCTTTGATTTGCACCTGGACTTGGATCTGGACCTGACTGGTAATTCACAAAGGGGATTCCCTGTTGACAAGATAACATCCGGTTGCATGACGTCATAGGTGGGAATTCCCTGACGTCACATTTTGGCTAGTCATCTGTTGGCTAAGTTAGTGAAATTTAATTAAAAAAGCAGAGGTATCTGGATTTGAACAGCGGACCCTGAGTTTCACAGAAAAGTGTTCTAACCATGGGGTTATCAAGCTAATTGGCAATGGTACTTCTAAGTCGGTGAATGTTGGAGCTAAAAATATAAAATTGGATTTTTACTTTAATTAGTGGAAAAAGCGATTTAAAAATAACATCAACAATTTTGTTTAAATTCATTGATAAATAATTAATAAATATCTGGCTCAATTTCTTTTAACATAAAAAATCCGCTGATAAGTAGTAGTAAACATTTGGATTCAATTCGTTAGCGTGAGAAATTTGCCGATAAGAGTTGAATGGCCCAGAATGTTTTGGGGTGATAAGAAAAAAAACGATTCGCTGTAGTAACCTCGAACTTCAAAAGATTGTCATGCAATTTCTTTTCCAGATCTAAATATAGACATTAATTCGAGGTTATATTATTAAATAATTTCGTGTTTTATACAACTAGCAAGTAAGTCATTCCACCGATTACGTCATCTGGACCTTGATTACTAGTTAATATAACACCATTGAGGAATAGCCAAAGGAATTTCTGTAATTAGGGAAAAAAATCTGATGTTTAAAAATAACATGCATCGCTTTGCATAAATCCGTTGATATTTAATAAACGTCTAGTCAAAGTAGCTGGAATGGCTTCTTTCGGTACTTTGGAGAGGTTTATCATGTGAAAAACTTGCATAAATATCTTTTCATAGTCTTAAACTTCGTTTCTTTATGGTTCAGCCGTAATAATCTTAATAAGGGAAACCATTGATTCATAATTATACTTTAAATTTATACCAAACTAGCAGCTAACAAACCCATATAACAACCTTGAACTTAAGATAGGAAGAAGAAATTAACACGATCATTGCGGTCGTTGTAGCACTTTCTAAAAATAGCCTCAAAACTGTGAATTTAGACTAGGACAAACAAAATCGAGATAGCTGAAATGTCATCTTTCGATACTTTAAAGAGATTTGTCATGTGAAGAACTTAAAAAAATAAATTTTTTATATGCGTAATATAACAATAGACCCAAATTGTGATCTCACCGAGTTCAGTTTACTTTGAGTTTGTCATGTAATTTTGGCAAATGTCAGCTTCCAGGTTTGTTGCCGTTACAGCACTTTATAAAAATAGCCTCAAAAACTTTGAATTGGGACGATAGAACAAACAAAATCGAGGTAGCTGGAATGGCTTCTTTTGGTAATTTAGAGAGATTTATCATGTGAAGAACTTAAGAAAATAAAAAAATCTTTTCATAGCCATAAACATCGTTTCTTCTTTTTTCAGTCGTAATAATCTTAATAAGGGAAACCATTTTTTCTTGAATCGTAGTTATGTTTTAAATTTATACCAAACTGACAGCTAACAAACCCATATGACATTTAAAATTAAATTTTTGTATACGTCATGTAACAATAGACCCAAATTGTGAGCTCACCGATATAAACGAACAAAAAACTACTATCCTAATGACATTTTCAAAATTTATAGAGAAATGCAGCTGAACCAATGAAAGAAATTTAAAGCGCATTAAACAGAGGCTTTAATATTCGTATTAAAAGCTTTCTATTAGAAAAGGATGATGAAGGAATTTTGGATCCAAAACAATTTTTCTACAAAATCAAACCTCAAGTTATAAATCTTCTTGAAGCAAGTTTACAGAAAATCCTCTGAGTTAGGCTCAAGGAAATTGATATGTTACTTAGAAGATACATTTCATTATATAATCCATTATAGAAATCTCCAAAAAGTAGTTTAAAGTATAAATTAAAGTTTTCATACATTCATAGAGCTCTTTGATTCAGACAATGGAATTGATTAAAACAATATATTGATCTTAGTACTTTGCATAGATCAAAAGCTGTTAACACTTTCCGATCTTAAGTTCTTATGATGGAATTTGTATTTATCACGATGAATAACACTAATTTTGTGTTCTTAAGTATATTCAAATGTTCATCAGATGCTTACTATTGTCAATACTTATTCTAATATCGCCATTAAATCTTTTGGTTGGAGCACAGTTCAGATTACTAAAATTATCACAGTTTAAAAAATTATTAACTTTATTTTTGGTTTGTCTTTTACTTTGTTTGCATTTTAGATTCATATAGATTAGATTTCTCTAGTATAGAAAAATTAGCGAATAATTCATCTGATGAAAACTTAATATTAACCAGATCCTTTTATAAAAATGACAATTTATTTAATTTAATGAATACCTTAATTGCTTTGAAAAATTTAGTGAAAATTCATTGCCTATACAAAAGTAGTTTGATAATAAATTTACAGATACGAAGTATTCTGATAATGATTATGCGCATTCAACAAACGTTTGTAAAGCATTCGAAGACAAAATATTTGTAGACTATTTATATTGTCATTATTATATAGATTCAGGATAATTTTGGGGTGCTATGCTTAAGTATTGAAAGATTGAATTACAATAATTATTAACTGTCGTTAATATGTATAACTTTATATGTTCTCGCAGGCATTCTACTGCTAATAATAAGCATATGGAAAATGTTACCCCATCACAAAGCTCAACATATTTAATTTACTTCGACAGCAATAATTTATATGGGTGAGACATGTCTGAATTCTTACTATATGAGGAATTTCAATGGGATAGAAAATACGGATATCGATATAATGAGCATTCCTCAAAGTTTAGAAATTGAATATATATATATATATTTGAAGTAGATTTAACTTATCTAGAATCACTTCATGACTTACAAAATGATATACCATTTTGCGCAAATAATATAAAAATCCTCTGAATTAGGCTCAAGGAAATTGATATGTGACTTAGAAGATACATTTCATTACATAATCCATTATAGCAATCTTCAAAAAGTAGTTTAAAATTGAAGTTTTCATACATTCATAAAGCTCTTTGATTCAGACAATGGAATTGATTAAAACAATATATTGATCTTAGTACTTTGCATAGATCAAAAGCTGTTAACACTTTCCAATCTTAAGCTCTTATGATGGAATTTGTATTTATCACGATGAATGACACTAATTTTGTGTTCTTAAGTATATTCAAATGTTCAACAGATGCTTGCTATTGTCAAGACTTATTCTAATATCACCATTAAATCTTTTGGTTGGAGCACAGTTCGGTTTACTAAAATTATCGCAGTTTTAAAAAATTTTTAACTTTATTTTTGGTTTGTCTTTTACTTTGTTTGCATTAGCAGCTATACACATGTATTTGAAAAAGGGTATACCCCAAACAAAATGTGATTACAAAATACTAAATTTCTTATAAATAAAAACACTCGTAATTCACTTAATCAATTTTTATTTAAAATCGGCAGAGTTCTATTAACTCTTCCTGATATATCATTATTTTATATAATTAATTTACATATTTCTAAATCCTGGTATTTCGTCGAGTTTGTTTTCGATAAATTTTAAATTGCAATCTTCATCCATCTCATACACAGTGTTGTTGATCTCCACTGTTTGAAACTCTGACTGCGGTTCCACTGATTGATGATTTTCGAAAATGAATTTTACAAAGCATATATTCAATACAAGAACATCTTTTTGTCTCTGAAATTCCTCCATTTTCTGAATTATAGGCTGTGTTACTTTATTTAGATATTCCTGTTTAATATCACCATCCTTAAGATTTGTATTAAGTTCGATGATTTCAAATTTGTATTCATTACATCGATTGATGTATTTGAATCGTGTTATAACCCGAACAGGTTCATATGCACCATTTTTTAGATATTTTTGAATGAGTTCTTGAAATTTGTTTAAGTAATGTTCTTCCAGTAAATACTTCAGCGCATTTATTCCGAAAGCCAGTTGATTATTCACCGCTAATATCATTTCATCCCATACTGGGGTGAATTGTATCTTAAAAGTATATTGCTCGCGAGGAGTCTTTACAACAGATTTTCCTTCCATTTTATTTCTGTAATAACATTTTTTTTGTTTGCGCATATATTAATTACTCTGCAACATACCTGATCTTCCTTCCTTTCCTGAATCTGGACTATCTAAATATTTGCCTCAACTTTTATAGCAAGTATTTTAGCCCCCCCACTGGAAATTTTTAAAACTTGAACTGCTTAAAATTAAATTAAATTGAAGATTTCATTAACGTTATTCCCTTAAATAAAGTGTTATATATCAATGTCAATTTTTTATCTGAGAATAAAACGATTGAATTACAATGTTAAGATTCCATTGGCTTTATGCCTGCGAGTTTAGATACTCTGAAAAAAAAATCTGAATGATGAAGACTTTAGAATAATCCATAATGAATTTAAAGATGATGAGTATTTTAATTTAATAAGGAGAAAGGGGGTTTTCATATGATTACTTAAATTCTTTTGATAAATTTAAAATGAAGCACAGAATTTTTTAATAAATTTAGCAATAAGAAGAAGAATATCAGCATATCGTTAATGTATGGAACAGATTTGATTCTAGAAATATCTGACAAAATTTACAATTATATTTAAAGTGTGATGCTTTATTGCTAGCAGACATTTTTGAGAATTTTAGAATAGTATGCATAAATATCTATGAGTTTGACCCGAATCATTATTACACAACACCAGGATTGTCATGGGATGCTATGTTAAAACACGTCCAAATTAATTAGAATTATAGAAATGTATTATATAATTTCATGAAAAGCGGTATTCGAGCGAGGTTTAACACAATGTTCCTTACGATATTCTCTATCTATGAGAGATTTTGATTTTTTTAAAAGGTTTAAAATATTTGGTTTAGATTGATGTTAATAATTTATATAGATGAGTTATTTTGGAGTCACTTCCATATGCAGATTTTGTTTGGATAGATAATTGTGATATTGAAGATTAGGATTGAGAAATTTTCCAAACATCTTTTAACGTGTTCTCAATAATATAAATTCAATATTTTTTTTATTTTCAAGCATGTTTTAACATGTCAAACAGCTTACATTTAAAAGAAAATTGCGGTTATAAGAATTTTGTTTGTTAGGCTCTTATCTTTGATTAAATATCAGTTCGAGTATAAAAACCAAGTATTTTTAGTTAAATTTTTAGTTTTCAAAGTAAAGTCAATCAGTGAAACTGAAAATACATGAAATTCGTGTTCCTAGTGAAATTAAAATAATCTAACATGCCTCAGCTACCAATGATCAATGAAGCAGTCATCGAAGACTTTGAAGTGCTCGAAGAACTGAACTCTGCAAATTTTAAACCTACGATTGCAGTTAAAGACATGGAACAGTTGTTAGAGTATAAAATCATAGGATGCAGCAATGTAACAACGAAGTATGGGCCCAGGATCCTTTTAGAAATAGAGAATTACCAAGTTTTTCTGCCGCCGAGATACAGCGCTAAAATTACTCACCGCACAATCGAGAAACTTAACGATGGAGGCTTCTATGTTGTTAGGAAATCAGCAAATGGGAACTATTTTAATTTAATATTTACAAAAGTGACTAGATGTCATGGATATTACTTAAATTTGTAAATAAATGGAAAAAAAGTTCTATTAAATATATGTTTATTTTAACTTCACCTCTCCCAATTCTCTATATGGATCCTAATGATATTTTAGAGACATACATGACTCTAGAAGATGGCAACAGGAGTCTAATATTACATTTCATTTTGATTTTTTTATACTTGGTGTATGCAATTAGCTCTAGCTCTAGCTAACTTCGCTAGGAGATAAAGTAATAGGTCGATTTCTGACAATAACAGATAGCATGTAAGAAAAACAAATCGCTACTAATCATATTATGTTTCCCATGACTTTTAATTTAAACAATTTAATTAATTTTTATATCCCGTGTCTCCAGGGAGCCGGCTTTGTCTAACTGTTTTGATTTAGTTGATAAGCAACATAATTTGCAGTGTTTGCTGGAAAGACAATTATGGCTTTTTAGTAATCGATAAAGATAGTTTGTTGAAGAAAGGATGTTATCGAAAAGGAATGGATACATACATTTCGCTATAAATTTAGAAGATCTAGTAAAACAAATCAGTTAAAGCTGTTCATGACCTGCTAAAGCTGGTAATAGACCTGATATAGGTGTTCATAGACCTGCTAAAGCTGGTAATAGACCTGTTAAAGCTGGTAGTAGACCTGATATAGCTGTTCATAGACCTGCTAAAGCTGGTAATACCTGATATAGCTGTTCATAGACCTGCTAAAGCTGGCAATAGACCTGTTAAAGCTGGTAGTAGACCTGATATAGCTGTTCATAGACCTGCTGAAGCTGGTAATAGACCTGTTAAAGCTGATAATAGACCTGATATAGCTGTTCGTAGACCTGCTAAAGCTGGTAATAGACCTGATAAAGCTGGTAGTAGACCTGATATAGCGGTTCATAGACCTGCTACAGCTGGTAGTAGACCTGATATAGCTGTTCATAGACCTGCTAAAACTGAAAATAGACCTGATATAGCTATTCATCGAGCTGATAAAAGTTGTTCTTCGACTTGATAAAGCTCTTCATGGAACTGTTCGGGTTATTTTATAGAGCTGGTAAAGCTGTTCACGGAGCTGAACAAAAAACTACTATCCCCAATGACATTTGACCAGAATTTGTAGAGAAATGCATCTGAACCAATTGAAAGAAATTTAAATCGTATGGAAAAAATGACCTGTTGAAATCGATATTTATAACCTACCAATTGAAAGAAATTTAGGGCACTAGAAATTGTGAAAATTAGAATCATTAATAAATTTATGAAGAAGGAAAAATAAATAACTAAATTAATAAAATGCTATTTTAACAATAACAGAAAGACTTTTATTAGTATAAAATAGACATTTAATTCTTATTTATAACTATTGCTTTTCTAGGAAATTTCTTAAAACGTAAACATTTTCCTTATGAATTAAACAGCATCGCGCTTTATACAAAAATTTGAGAGAGGATAAACGATCAACTAATTCATTAGGATTTTCAAAGTAAGTATAGCCAAATCAGAAAGTTTCCTTTCAAAAGACTCTTGGTGGAAGTTATTTCATTTTGAAAAAAGTAAAAACACTTGTTTTACTTCCACATAATAGGAGTAGGAAAAATTTTTGGGATGGTGATCGTTCAAAAATTTTGAACGCTAAACATTTTTTGATGGATGTTTCGACTCGAAAGTGTGAGCTGGTCATCATCAGCGTGGTACTCACACTTTCCACCACGGACATCCATGACGGAAGGTCAAAACCTCAACTCCTATAAGTACTCAGTTTGAAAACTAAGTACGAATTTTATGAAGAGGATTTTTAGTCCATCAATTTCATAAAATACCAATACTGGTTAAATATTGCTTAATCAGAAAGTTTCCTTTCAAAAGACTCTTGGTGGAAGTTATTTCATTTTGAAAAAAGTAAAAACACTTGTTTTACTTCCACATAATAGGAGTAGGAAAACTTTTTGGGATGGCGATCGTTCAAAAATTTTGAACGCTAAAAATTTTTTGATGGATGTTTCGACTCGAAAGTGTGAGCTGGTCATCATCAGCGTGGTACTCACACTTTCCACCACGGACATCCAGTGTGAGTACCACGCTGATGATGACCAGCTCACACTTTCGAGTCGAAACATCCATCAAAAAATTTTTAGCGTTCAAAATTTTTGAACGATCACCATCCCAAAAATTTTTCCTACTCCTATTATGTGGAAGTAAAACAAGTGTTTTTACTTTTTTCAAAATGAAATAACTTCCACCAAGAGTCTTTTGAAAGGAAACTTTCTGATTAAGCAATTATTAACCAGTATTGGTATTTTATGAAATTGATGGACTAAAAATCCTCTTCATAAAATTCGTACTTAGTTTTCAAACTGAGTACTTATAGGAGTTGAGGTTTTGACCTTCCGTCATGGATGTCCGTGCTGGAAAGTGTGAGTGCCACGCTGATGATGACCAGCTCACACTTTCGAGTCGAAACATCCATCAAAAAATTTTTAGCGTTCAAAATTTTTGAACGATCGCCATCCCAAAAATTTTTCCTACTCCTATTATGTGGAAGTAAAACAAGTGTTTTTACTTTTTTCAAAATTAAATAACTTCCACCAAGAGTCTTTTGAAAGGAAACTTTCTGATTAAGCAATATTTAACCAGTATTGGTATTTTATGAAATTGATGGACTAAAAATCCTCTTCATAAAATTCGTACTTAGTTTTCAAATTGAGTACTTATAGGAGTTGAGGTTTTGACCTTCCGTCATGGATGTCCGTGGTGGAAAGTGTGAGTACCACGCTGATGATGACCAGCTCACACTTTCGAGTCGAAACATCCATCAAAAAATTTTTAGCGTTCAAAATTTTTGAACGATCACCATCCCAAAAATTTTTCCTACTCCTATTATGTGGAAGTAAAACAAGTGTTTTTACTTTTTTCAAAATGAAATAACTTCCACCAAGAGTCTTTTGAAAGGAAACTTTCTGATTAAGCAATATTTAACCAGTATTGGTATTTTATGAAATTGATGGACTAAAAATCCTCTTCATAAAATTCGTACTTAGTTTTCAAACTGAGTACTTATAGGAGTTGAGGTTTTGACCTTCCGTCATGGATGTCCGTGGTGGAAAGTGTGAGTACCACGCTGATGATGACCAGCTCACACTTTCGAGTCGAAACATCCATCAAAAAATTTTTAGCGTTCAACATTTTTGAACGATCACCATCCCAAAAATTTTTCCTACTCCTATTATGTGGAAGTAAAAAGTTTTTACTTTTTTCAAAATAAGTATAGCCAGTATTAGTCTTTGGTATTTGTATTAAGCCCTGACCTTTTGGGGATGTGAGCTTCTTAATGATGGTTTTATACTTCTTGCTTCTGTTTCCTTTTATTCGACCATCATCCATATAATTGCGTTTATAAGCATTAGTGTCATTCATAATGTTTCTGTAGTTGTTTATATCATCTGACGTGTATACTTGTTTAGGGGTTTTTATGAAGAGCAATTCGAGAAGTCCTGGAGTCATGTTATATACTTTTTCTTTAAGAATGATATTGGCATCATCAACTTGAAGAATCGAGTTGCCAATTTTCCATTTGTTACCATCAAAGTAAACCCCAAAAGATTTATCAATTTTTGTGCTCTTGTTTTCATATAATTTAATGTATTTCGATATTGAAGGGTTATTGGGCAAATCATCGATAGAAAGCGTCTTTGTTAGAGTAGATGAATGTGGAGGTATAGCAACATTTGCTGATTTCCTAACAACATAGAAGCCTCCATCGTTAAGTTTCTCGATTGTGCGGTGAGTAATTTTAGCGCTGTATCTCGGCGGCAGAAAAACTTGGTAATTCTCTATTTCTAAAAGGATCCTGGGCCCATACTTCGTTGTTACATTGCTGCATCCTATGATTTTATACTCTAACAACTGTTCCATGTCTTTAACTGCAATCGTAGGTTTAAAATTTGCAGAGTTCAGTTCTTCGAGCACTTCAAAGTCTTCGATGACTGCTTCATTGATCATTGGTAGCTGAGGCATGTTAGATTATTTTAATTTCACTAGGAACACGAATTTCATGTATTTTCAGTTTCACTGATTGACTTTACTTTGAAAACTAAAAATTTAACTAAAAATACTTGGTTTTTATACTCGAACTGATATTTAATCAAAGATAAGAGCCTAACAAACAAAATTCTTATAACCGCAATTTTCTTTTAAATGTAAGCTGTTTGACATGTTAAAACATGCTTGAAAATAAAAAAAATATTGAATTTATATTATTGAGAACACGTTAAAAGATGTTTGGAAAATTTCTCAATCCTAATCTTCAATATCACAATTATCTATCCAAACAAAATCTGCATATGGAAGTGACTCCAAAATAACTCATCTATATAAATTATTAACATCAATCTAAACCAAATATTTTAAACCTTTTAAAAAAATCAAAATCTCTCATAGATAGAGAATATCGTAAGGAACATTGTGTTAAACCTCGCTCGAATACCGCTTTTCATGAAATTATATAATACATTTCTATAATTCTAATTAATTTGGACGTGTTTTAACATAGCATCCCATGACAATCCTGGTGTTGTGTAATAATGATTCGGGTCAAACTCATAGATATTTATGCATACTATTCTAAAATTCTCAAAAATGTCTGCTAGCAATAAAGCATCACACTTTAAATATAATTGTAAATTTTGTCAGATATTTCTAGAATCAAATCTGTTCCATACATTAACGATATGCTGATATTCTTCTTCTTATTGCTAAATTTATTAAAAAATTCTGTGCTTCATTTTAAATTTATCAAAAGAATTTAAGTAATCATATGAAAACCCCCTTTCTCCTTATTAAATTAAAATACTCATCATCTTTAAATTCATTATGGATTATTCTAAAGTCTTCATCATTCAGATTTTTTTTTCAGAGTATCTAAACTCGCAGGCATAAAGCCAATGGAATCTTAACATTGTAATTCAATCGTTTTATTCTCAGATAAAAAATTGACATTGATATATAACACTTTATTTAAGGGAATAACGTTAATGAAATCTTCAATTTAATTTAATTTTAAGCAGTTCAAGTTTTAAAAATTTCCAGTGGGGGGGCTAAAATACTTGCTATAAAAGTTGAGGCAAATATTTAGATAGTCCAGATTCAGGAAAGGAAGGAAGATCAGGTATGTTGCAGAGTAATTAATATATGCGCAAACAAAAAAAATGTTATTACAGAAATAAAATGGAAGGAAAATCTGTTGTAAAGACTCCTCGCGAGCAATATACTTTTAAGATACAATTCACCCCAGTATGGGATGAAATGATATTAGCGGTGAATAATCAACTGGCTTTCGGAATAAATGCGCTGAAGTATTTACTGGAAGAACATTACTTAAACAAATTTCAAGAACTCATTCAAAAATATCTAAAAAATGGTGCATATGAACCTGTTCGGGTTATAACACGATTCAAATACATCAATCGATGTAATGAATACAAATTTGAAATCATCGAACTTAATACAAATCTTAAGGATGGTGATATTAAACAGGAATATCTAAATAAAGTAACACAGCCTATAATTCAGAAAATGGAGGAATTTCAGAGACAAAAAGATGTTCTTGTATTGAATATATGCTTTGTAAAATTCATTTTCGAAAATCATCAATCAGTGGAACCGCAGTCAGAGTTTCAAACAGTGGAGATCAACAACACTGTGTATGAGATGGATGAAGATTGCAATTTAAAATTTATCGAAAACAAACTCGACGAAATACCAGGATTTAGAAATATGTAAATTAATTATATAAAATAATGATATATCAGGAAGAGTTAATAGAACTCTGCCGATTTTAAATAAAAATTGATTAAGTGAATTACGAGTGTTTTTATTTATAAGAAATTTAGTATTTTGTAATCACATTTTGTTTGGGGTATACCCTTTTTCAAATACATGTGTATAGCTGCTAATGCAAACAAAGTAAAAGACAAACCAAAAATAAAGTTAAAAATTTTTTAAAACTGCGATAATTTTAGTAAACCGAACTGTGCTCCAACCAAAAGATTTAATGGTGATATTAGAATAAGTCTTGACAATAGCAAGCATCTGTTGAACATTTGAATATACTTAAGAACACAAAATTAGTGTCATTCATCGTGATAAATACAAATTCCATCATAAGAGCTTAAGATTGGAAAGTGTTAACAGCTTTTGATCTATGCAAAGTACTAAGATCAATATATTGTTTTAATCAATTCCATTGTCTGAATCAAAGAGCTTTATGAATGTATGAAAACTTCAATTTTAAACTACTTTTTGAAGATTGCTATAATGGATTATGTAATGAAATGTATCTTCTAAGTCACATATCAATTTCCTTGAGCCTAATTCAGAGGATTTTTATATTATTTGCGCAAAATGGTATATCATTTTGTAAGTCATGAAGTGATTCTAGATAAGTTAAATCTACTTCAAATATATATATATATATTCAATTTCTAAACTTTGAGGAATGCTCATTATATCGATATCCGTATTTTCTATCCCATTGAAATTCCTCATATAGTAAGAATTCAGACATGTCTCACCCATATAAATTATTGCTGTCGAAGTAAATTAAATATGTTGAGCTTTGTGATGGGGTAACATTTTCCATATGCTTATTATTAGCAGTAGAATGCCTGCGAGAACATATAAAGTTATACATATTAACGACAGTTAATAATTATTGTAATTCAATCTTTCAATACTTAAGCATAGCACCCCAAAATTATCCTGAATCTATATAATAATGACAATATAAATAGTCTACAAATATTTTGTCTTCGAATGCTTTACAAACGTTTGTTGAATGCGCATAATCATTATCAGAATACTTCGTATCTGTAAATTTATTATCAAACTACTTTTGTATAGGCAATGAATTTTCACTAAATTTTTCAAAGCAATTAAGGTATTCATTAAATTAAATAAATTGTCATTTTTATAAAAGGATCTGGTTAATATTAAGTTTTCATCAGATGAATTATTCGCTAATTTTTCTATACTAGAGAAATCTAATCTATATGAATCTAAAATGCAAACAAAGTAAAAGACAAACCAAAAATAAAGTTAATAATTTTTTAAACTGTGATAATTTTAGTAATCTGAACTGTGCTCCAACCAAAAGATTTAATGGCGATATTAGAATAAGTATTGACAATAGTAAGCATCTGATGAACATTTGAATATACTTAAGAACACAAAATTAGTGTTATTCATCGTGATAAATACAAATTCCATCATAAGAACTTAAGATCGGAAAGTGTTAACAGCTTTTGATCTATGCAAAGTACTAAGATCAATATATTGTTTTAATCAATTCCATTGTCTGAATCAAAGAGCTCTATGAATGTATGAAAACTTTAATTTATACTTTAAACTACTTTTTGGAGATTTCTATAATGGATTATATAATGAAATGTATCTTCTAAGTAACATATCAATTTCCTTGAGCCTAACTCAGAGGATTTTCTGTAAACTTGCTTCAAGAAGATTTATAACTTGAGGTTTGATTTTGTAGAAAAATTGTTTTGGATCCAAAATTCCTTCATCATCCTTTTCTAATAGAAAGCTTTTAATACGAATATTAAAGCCTCTGTTTAATGCGCTTTAAATTTCTTTCATTGGTTCAGCTGCATTTCTCTATAAATTTTGAAAATGTCATTAGGATAGTAGTTTTTCGTTCGTTTATATCGGTGAGCTCACAATTTGGGTCTATTGTTACATGACGTATACAAAAATTTAATTTTAAATGTCATATGGGTTTGTTAGCTGTCAGTTTGGTATAAATTTAAAACATAATTACGATTCAAGAAAAAATGGTTTCCCTTATTAAGATTATTACGACTGAAAAAAGAAGAAACGATGTTTATGGCTATGAAAAGATTTTTTTATTTTCTTAAGTTCTTGACATGATAAATCTCTCTAAATTACCAAAAGAAGCCATTCCAGCTACCTCGATTTTGTTTGTTCTATCGTCCCAATTCAAAGTTTTTGAGGCTATTTTTATAAAGTGCTGTAACGGCAACAAACCTGGAAGCTGACATTTGCCAAAATTACATGACAAACTCAAAGTAAACTGAACTCGGTGAGATCACAATTTGGGTCTATTGTTATATTACGCATATAAAAAATTTATTTTCTTAAGTTCTTCACATGATAAATCTCTTTAAAGTATCGAAAGATGACATTTCAGCTATCTCGATTTTGTTTGTCCTAGTCTAAATTCACAGTTTTGAGGCTATTTTTAGAAAGTGCTACAACGACCGCAATGATCGTGTTAATTTCTTCTTCCTATCTTAAGTTCAAGGTTGTTATATGGGTTTGTTAGCTGCTAGTTTGGTATAAATTTAAAGTATAATTATGAATCAATGGTTTCCCTTATTAAGATTATTACGGCTGAACCATAAAGAAACGAAGTTTAAGACTATGAAAAGATATTTATTTTCTTTGCAAGTTTTTCACATGATAAACCTCTCCAAAGTACCGAAAGAAGCCATTCCAGCTACTTTGACTAGACGTTTATTAAATATCAACGGATTTATGCAAAGCGATGCATGTTATTTTTAAACATCAGATTTTTTTCCCTAATTACAGAAATTCCTTTGGCTATTCCTCAATGGTGTTATATTAACTAGTAATCAAGGTCCAGATGACGTAATCGGTGGAATGACTTACTTGCTAGTTGTATAAAACACGAAATTATTTAATAATATAACCTCGAATTAATGTCTATATTTAGATCTGGAAAAGAAATTGCATGACAATCTTTTGAAGTTCGAGGTTACTACAGCGAATCGTTTTTTTTCTTATCACCCCAAAACATTCTGGGCCATTCAACTCTTATCGGCAAATTTCTCACGCTAACGAATTGAATCCAAATGTTTACTACTACTTATCAGCGGATTTTTTATGTTAAAAGAAATTGAGCCAGATATTTATTAATTATTTATCAATGAATTTAAACAAAATTGTTGATGTTATTTTTAAATCGCTTTTTCCACTAATTAAAGTAAAAATCCAATTTTATATTTTTAGCTCCAACATTCACCGACTTAGAAGTACCATTGCCAATTAGCTTGATAACCCCATGGTTAGAACACTTTTCTGTGAAACTCAGGGTCCGCTGTTCAAATCCAGATACCTCTGCTTTTTTAATTAAATTTCACTAACTTAGCCAACAGATGACTAGCCAAAATGTGACGTCAGGGAATTCCCACCTATGACGTCATGCAACCGGATGTTATCTTGTCAACAGGGAATCCCCTTTGTGAATTACCAGTCAGGTCCAGATCCAAGTCCAGGTGCAAATCAAAGAAGAACAAAATCAATTGTAGCCTCCAAGACTGAATACCCAAGTCCAGATCCAGATCTAAGTCCAAGTCCAAATCCAAGTCCAGGTGCAAATCAAAGAAGAAGAAGATCAATTGTAGCCTCCAAGATTGAAAACCCAAAATCTAAGATGGCCGGCAGGTGCCTTATCTTACTAAACAATCATCAACCTTGACCTTTCGACCTTCGGAATATCAACCATTTTCTTATCTCCAGTGCAAATCAAAGAAGAAGAAGACCAATTGTAGCCTCCAAAACCGAAATCCAAGATGACCGGTGCCTTATCTTACTAAACAATCATCAACCTTGACCTTTGACCCCAAAATCCAAGATGGCCGACAATCCTTATCTCTCTTCCTTATCTCTCAATTGTAGTCTACAAGACCGAAAACCCAAAATCCAAGATGGCCGACATCCTTATCTCTCTTCCTTATCTCTCAATTGTAGCCTATAAGACCGAAAACCCAAAATCCAAGATGGCCGACATCCTTATCTCTCTTCTGCTCCTAAGATGGCAGACAATCCTTATCTCTTTTCCTTATCTCTCAATTGTAGCCTACAAGACCGAAAACCCAAAATCCAAGATGGCCGACATCCTTATCTCTCTTCTGCTTCTAAGATGGCCGACAATCCTTATCTCTTTTCCTTATCTCTCAATTGTAGCCTACAAGACCGAAAACCCAAAATCCAAGATGGCCGACATCCTTATCTCTCAATTGTAGCCTATAACACCGAAAACCCAAAATCCAAGATGGCCGACATCCTTATCTCTCAATTGTAGCCTATAACACCGAAAACCCAAAATCCAAGATGGCCGACAATCCTTATCTCTCTTCCTTATCTCTCAATTGTAGCCTATAAGACCGAAAACCCAAGATCCAAGATGGCCGACATCCTTATCTCTCAATTGTAGCCTATAAGACCGAAAATCCTTATCTCTTTTCCTTATCTCTCAATTGTAGCCTACAAGACCGAAACTGCTCCTCCAAAAATTGCTATGAGGTTTCTGGACCATTGAAAATGAGCAAAAATGTGACGTCAGACCTCGATTTCCCTCACAATTTAACCAATTTTAAGGTGCTCCTGCTCATTTGGTCCAGAAACCTCATATTTATACTACTAACCATTTAAAATCACTGAATACCCCAAAAATGTACTAATATTTAAATAATTTTCACGTGGAGGTACCTGTCAAGAAATAAAATTAAATTAAAAAATTTTTCTAGTACACAAGAAAGGTATAAAATTTATTAGAGAATATTTTTCTATCGAAAATAGAAAAATAATTTTATAAATTCGTTTCAATACCGAAGTTTCTTTCAAACTTCCGGCTAAAATACCCAAAATAAGCTGAAAATTTCATAATAGGGGCTACTTTTCAATAAAAGCCACCCATTTTGGGACCGAAAAGGCAGTCAAGTTTTTATTTCAAAAGGTAAAGGTGCTAAATTTTAATTTCAAAACCAGGAAAATTAAAAGGAAGAAGTCCGCCATTATTTTGGAAAGGTGAAATTTTGTTTCATTCACGTCGGAAAAATTCGAGCTAAGTACCTTTGAGTTTCTTTTCGAAAATTTTGTATATATTTTTTTTGATTGTTTAATACTTTTTGAATTGATATATATATATATATATATATATATATATATATATATATATATATATATATATATATATATATATATATATATATATATATATATATATATAAATAGATATAAATTCTAATGAATTAAAATAGTGCTTCCATCTTATTTTTTTTTTTTGCGGCTGAAAGTACTTCGATACATAGTGTGTCGGCTATATTTGCAAAATAAGAGTGACGTAGAGTATTCATACAAACAATTTTGTTGTCAAAATTTGTATCCATTTGATATAAGAAGTATTTAATTATTATTGCGGAATCTAGTGTTTTAATGAAATCTCTTTTGCCTTCAGCTGCGAGTGTTTGTTTCGTTTTCGAGTTCTTGGACTCTCAAACCAAGTGGCGCCCATAAGTATTTTTTGTTCCACCCACTCCCTTCTCGATGCAGCTAGCATAATTTATATGCTTCGACGTTAGCATATAACAGTATTTCTTTATTCATTCCGTAGAAGGAATAGAAGGAACAGAATACGCGCCAGAATAAACGGAATAGAAGCAATATTTAAACACAAAGGAATATTCCTTCCAATTGAAAGTTTTTGAGGTTTCAGTTTTTTATATTATTTAAAATGAACGCAAAAGACATAATCCAACAATAAATTGTGTATTTATTTAGAATTATGACTTTCTTTTCCTTCCCTTTTGATACTAAATTGTTTTTTGACAGTTTTATTCCGTTTATTCCATCTACAACTTCGGTACAAAAAGAACGCGTTCTGAACGCGCCGGTGCAAATAAAAAAACACGGAAAATTAGGAATAGAATATTCCGAACGAATAAAGAAACAGATTGGCGCGTTCCGCTCATTCGGAATGAATAGAGAAATGCACCCTATATCTTTCGGATTTATTGTAAAATAATGACATACAACAGTAACTATAAAAAATATACATGCATACTTGGTTTAATAATGAAAATAATGTACAATTACATGTTTAATAATGATAGTTTTCCTTTATGTTTTCTGCTGAAGATATCAAGTACTTCTGTAGCGTTCATTATTGACGCAATGTCTTGATGGATATGGATTAAAGCCAGCCCATTCAAACAATCTTTTGTCATCCTGCTGCGAAGATATGTCTTTAGTCGGCGTAAGGTTTAGAAAAGTCGCTATCCTCGACACTTTACGATTGAGCTGCGTCCCTTTTCAACCCTACTATAGGCTACCCATACCGATAGAAGATAATGCAAGCCGTCACCTTATCTTTACTTATTTTTCACATTCCATATTCCGGGATAATCCGGAAATATTTTTTTCATATAAGTAATAGTTTAGGCGCTAGGACGAGTTTAAAGAAAAATCACCCCCCGGCTACTATAAGAAGCAATGTAAATTTGTCGCAAATTCAGACAACTCGCGATAACTTGCGCCTACGTATGTGTACGCAAAACGAAACAAACCTAATTATAGCGCGACCTAATTAATTTCCTTGTGTTTTTTTAATGGTGGGTTGTGACAGTCTGTGCCCTCCTAAATCCGCCCTTGCACACATGCATAGCCTCTTATTCGCACGTAAAAATGACAACTGCAGCAAGAATACCTGTGTGGAATTTCTTGAAAAACGCTAACTGTTATCGAACTGGTTTGACAACAGCTGCAAGAATACTCATGTAAAATGGCCCATTACCTTTAATTTTTGCCAATATATTACACTAAACAGGATAGTAGAAAACACTCAAAACGTTATATGTAATTACAAAAACAAATTGTTAAACCATCGGACAATTCACGGTAATCACTTTGATAGTTCGAAATTAAGGAGAAGGACTCTCCGTCCTCACCTCGCCAAAAAGAAAAATGCCGATCACACGTACACGGTTTCACAGATGAGGGCCTTTCCTGTTGTTATATGGATCACTCACAAGCCAAATCGATTAACTCCATTCTGAATTTCTTCTTACCGTTGGAATATAAATACTTTTATCTTAAAATTCTTTTTAGAAAGTAACACAAGTATCTTAATAAATAGGTCACTCCACAACTTAAGATACGATGTACTGAATTCCTGGTTTTGTTTTCAAAACAAATTTGACAATATGGAATTTTTTATAGTCCCTTATAGCGGGTGCAAACTGACTGTATATACACGGATTTCAGTAAAGCCTTTGATTAACTCCCTTACTACGTAATTTTTTTTAAACTCGGGAGGCTGGGTTTCCCCCTGTTCTTCTCGACTGGATTTCTTCCTATTTAAGGGACAGGACATATCGTGTTTCGCTCCGTGGCTCTACCTCAAGAATCTTCAGAGCTTCATCTGGTGTACCACAAGGCAGTTATCTCGGCCCTCTACCTTAGAATAGATACTATATAGAAGAACAGCTCCTTAAATTTCCCTGGTCAAACGTGAACGAAATAGTTTGCCAATGTTGTAGCAATTTTGTATGGAAAAGTAAATCCTAACTGTCAAACAGTAAATACTATCTGTCAAAAATTAGTGAGCGAAAATCAATTTTATAACTCTCAAAAGAGAAATCTTCCTTTTCGGCGAATAATTCGTATAAGCGGACATATGTTAAGTAATTGACAGTTCTAAAAATTCCTATCAAACACAAAATGATGCTTCCTGGAGGATTATTTTCGTCTATTCGTGGAGGATCTGGCAGCTTTTTAAAGAACTTAAAGGATACATCGTCTAAAGTGATGCAAACTATACAGCCGGGGTTAGCAACAAACGACTCAACATACGAAGAATGATTCAATCTGCAGTCGCAAAGGAATTGATTAAGGTACATACTTTGCTAAAATTTATAGATTTATATTGACAGAATATATAGCATGTAGATCATGATGTTAAACCATAAAAACCCATTAAAGGACGCTTCAATATTATAATGTTTGTAGGTTTGCAAGGTTCTGGAAGAATAACAACTTGCAAGAAACTAGCTTATCACTATCAAAGGAAAAATTGGAAGTCTTGTTTAGTCTGCGCTGATACATTCCAGGCTGGTGCATACGATCAAATCAAACAAAATGCAACTAAAGCGCGAATACCGTTCTTTGGCAGTTATACAGAAGTTGATCCAGTCGGTATAGCCCAGGATGGTGTAGAAATGTTCAAGAAAGAAGGGTTCGAGATGAAAATTGTTGATACTAGTGGGAGACATAAGCAAGAAGAATTGTTGTTTAAAGAAATGTTGGCAGTAGCAAACGCAATAGTAATACGAGCAATATTATGTGATAGATTGTTATTAATTAAAAGCCAAACCATAGGACAGGCTTGTGAATCTCAAGCTCTCAAGTTCAAAGAAAAAGTAGATATTGGTTCGTTTAAACAAAGTTAGATGGACATGCAAAAGGTAGAGGTGCTCTATCCGCGTAAGTTATATAAAATCTTGTTAACATTTATGACAAAAATAGTTTGTTAAAATAGCTTTGCAGCAACAAAATCTCCAATTATCTTCAGTTGAACAGGGAACATATTGACGATGTGGAACCGTTCAAAACCATACCCTCTCTCAAGACTTTATGACGAAAGGCGGAGAGAAAGAATCGATGGCTCAAATAAAGCGAATGATGGATAGTATGTCGAATGGAGAATTGGATAACAGAGACGGTTCAAAATAATTTATCAAACTGTTGTGTGGTGAACTTTGTTTTGTATTTATTTAAGCTTAATGCAAGCTATTACATAAAAAATACAAAATAACAAAATAAATTCTACAAACTAAAATAAACAATAATTCATAACAGATAATGTAAGCTACAATATGAGCGATTATGAAAAATATAAACTGAGAGGAAGGAGAATTAGGAAAGGCGATCAAGATGGGCGGGATAAAGATATAAGGCTTTGTGAAGGGATGATTTACTCAGATGGAAGTCAAAGGAGGGAAGGTCGTTGACTTTTCGAAGCATCCTGGTAATTGGTTCGCGTTGACCGTAGTTCGTGCGATGGCGGTCGAGTCGGAAAAGGGGCGTGGACTAAGGTTGCGAGGGTTGGTATAGATGGGTAAAGACTGCAGGATTGAAGGGCAGTCTATGACACCAGCTAGTAGCTGATGAATGAAGAGAACGTCGGAAACATCACGACGTTTACTTAGGGGTTGTAAGTCGATCAGCTTCAGACGGTCTTCATAAGGTGGAAGGTTGAATCTATCTACCCACGGAAGATCACGTAGAGCAAAGCCTACGCTGGACAGATTCAATTCTGTTAATGTGGGTTGTTTGCATGGGTGACCAAACCTGGCTGGCATATTCAAGGACAGGTCTAACGAAGGAAATATAGAGAGATTTGGAAACATAAGGATTGGAGAACTCTCTCGAGAGCGCGGAGTTAGTTCTGTTAATTATGCTATCAATATGGGAACGGAAATTTAGTTCACTATTACAGATTATTCCTAGGTCACACAAAGAAATAACGATAGGGACTGGTACGTTGGTTAACATGTAGGTTCTCGGGGTGGTGGTAAGACGCTTGCGGGAATAAGAGATGGACTGGCATTTGGAGACATTGAGCTCAAGAAAGTTTTTCATGCCCCATGTGGTGAACCAATCGAGGTTGCCCTGAGGGACGCCGGAACGAGCGACAATGGAGTTAGAAATGGATGAGCTGAAAAGAACATTGTATTGACGGTTGTTGAGGTAGGATTGAATCCAGGAGATGAATCTGGGGGGAAAGCCTGGGCGATCAAGTTTAAACAGGATAACGCAATGGGAGATCTTGTCAAAGGCTTTACTAAAATCGGTGGCGATAACATCAACATTTTTACCGTTTTCCAGGGCACATAGGTAAGGTTGGTGGTTGTAGATCTTCCTTTGAGGAAGCCATGCTGGGAGAGGGAGAAAATAGACTTACAGTGGAAGAACATGGAATCATAGACCAATTTTTCGAATAGTTTAGGTATTGATGATAATTTAACAATGGGTCTGTAGTTGGATACATCGTTCTTGCAGCCTTTTATGGGAATAATATAAGAGTTTTTTCATAATTGCGGGAAAACCCCTTGAGTGACCGAGAGGCGGAAAAGCAAAGTAAGGGGTTGAACTAGATGCATGGCACTTTTCTTCAGAACTATGGCCGGAATGCCGTCAGGACCGTGGTGAAAGTCATCTGCAAGCCCGTTAATACTGGCGGCGATTTGTTCGGGGTCAGGGTCAAAAGATGTAAACGACGTGCATGAGTGAGTGCATTTGTCCAAGAATGAAAAGTAGCTAAGGTCAGGTTGGAGCGAATTGTCGCTGAAAGATTTACTGAAGAAGTGTGCAAAGAGGTTGGCGATAACCTGAGGATCTGATGAAGAGGTATTCTCGAGCTTTAGGTTGGAAGGGTAACCATTGGATTTCTTCTTAGAATTAATAAAGCTATAAAAGCACTTGGGGTCGGATATGAGGCTTGTTTCCATCCGTTGGAGGTACTTATGGTAGAGAGTATCACAACGTTCAGAAAAAGAGGTGTAAGCAAACAAGTAGGAGGAATAGTCAGACTCAGTCTGGGTCAGAAGAAAAGTTTGCCAACGTTTATTTCTCCTGTTGCGGAGAGAGCGTAATTCTTTGTCGTACCAAACGGGGAATAAGGAGTAGTTTTTACGAGGAAGAAGAGGGATAGATTGTGTAAGACAAGCGTATTTTTCCGACTAAAGTGCCTCTACAGCAACGTCTATTGGAAAATGTTGAGGGATATTGCCAATGTTGGAGTTGAGGAGCAAGTGATTTAATTTTTCAAAGTCGCCTTTACGAAAATTGAAGGAAAGAGAAGACTCGGAGCTTGAAAGGGCGTGAGGGTGTTCGTAGGAGAAAACGAGGAACAGGGGAGGATGGTGAAGATCGAGGGATTAGAAGAGATGTTCGCTTTCCGCGACAGCCGAGTTAACTGGGTCTGAGGAAAAGATAAAGTCTAATTGTCTGTCCAGAAAGTTTCTGACTCAACTAACTTGAAAGAGACCAGAAACAGGGAGCTGATTGGTAAAAAAGGCTTCTTTGTCGGAAGAGGCGTTCAGGGGGACAAAGTGTGAACAGTCCTCAGACAATGACCATTGAATACGGGGGAGCTTAAAGTCACCCAGTACAATGAATTCATCGGAGGCGTTAGCGTTCTCAAGCATGGTGTCTAATGTTTCAATTACGGGCTCGTAGGCTTCTATAGGTGGAGAGGGACGAATATAACAACAAAGAATATACAGAATACACTTATTCAGTGTTAATTTGATACATACAAATTCAGATATTGAAGAGTCGGAGGTCTTAAACAAGGTGGCGTCATAACGGTTGTGCGCAGTAGATTGGTTTCAGTTAAGGCAAAGATATCGTGCGGGAATTTGTGGGAGTTTAGGAAAACATTGGATGTTTTTGTGCGAAGTCCTCTGACGTTCTGGTAATAGACTGACAATCTGCTGGGGAGAGTTACTTGATCGGAGACCGCAGGTGCATTAGGGGGGAGGTCAGAAATAGAGAAAGCTGGGGGGTTATGAGCGAAAGTAGTTTAAGGAGTCGTTGCGACTTTTTGGAGATGGGAAATGCGGCGAGAACTGACGTACGCAGCATAGGTGGATAGATCTTCTGAAACCTTATGGGAAGGGATATTAAATGATTCGTGGTACTTAGTGAAAAGTTGATGTAAGACTGTTGGATCTGTGGGCAGGCCTTCTTGATGTATACTTAACATGACGTTGGTGCTGGTTTTACCATCAATACAGACGGAATTCAGTTTGTCGTGCAGATAGGCAAGAAATAGACGTACGTTTTCATAAATGCGACGGTCCCGAAAACGGGACAAGAGGTATCGTCCATCATTGGAATCCGCAGAGTGCAAAGTCAATTTAACTGTAGGGGATCAATAAATGAGTTAGGTTCGGATGCAGGAGTTTGCGTTAGCGTTGGTAGAAGAAGTTTGAGAAGGGGCGATAGTGAAAGAAGATGATGACTTGCAATTAGGTGGACATGCGGAGGAAGTAGCGGGTGCGTGGTTAGGTGTATACAGAGGAGGGGTGGGACAGACGGAAATCGAAGTAGAGGTGGTGAGGTGGTCGGAAGATGATGGCTTGTGGTTATTCGGAAGAAGTTGGGAGTGCGTGGTTGGGTGGATGCGCTGGATATACAGAATTGAGACAGTGGTGATAGGGTTGTCGGCTGGGATGGATGTGTACGAGGGCTTTGCTGTAAGAGGATCAGAGGGGTTAAGGGTGTGAGAATAAATAAAGTTAGGATACTTGATTCGGGTACTTAGTTTAAAGTCTGGAAATGCACCCATTTTGAATTGCCAATTGGAGTTTGGATCACTAGGTGCGGAAGAGTGATGAGAGATTATGTTGTTAGTAGTACTTATGTTCTTACGATTAGGCTGAATACTAAATTTAGGTATGGGAGAAGGACGTTTGGAATTACCTTTGGGATAGTTAGTAGGACTTAATTTATTAGTATTTAATTTAGGGTTAGATGCAGAGGGCTTAGGGTTAAACTTAACATACTTCCTTGTCCACTTGGATATTTCGATAGTCCCGAGAGTGAAGATTTTGCTGGTGGGGTTACTGATGAGCCACACATACTTGTTCGGGATGGAGATCTTGAAGTTGCTGAATTTCCTTGCGTCCAAGAGTAACTTCAGGCAGCTAACGGGGATGAATGCAAAATTCCGGGAAAAAAAGCTATGTACCCAGGAGGGGCGGGGAGGCGTTGTGAGGGGCACCCTTAAGGAGGAATGAAGTATGGTCGCTTGATGAAGATGAGTATTTGCTGCCTAGTTTCTTTAGTCTCTGTTCCCATTCCAATACCGTCCAGGTGGTGCCAAATTTGTTAATCGTAGGTGCGGTGGAAGTGGATTGGGATGACACTGACGGAGAGACATTGATGACGACACTAGTACCCGTTGGAGCAGGCTGCGCCAAGGAGGAAAGCGAGTTTGTAGGAACCACTTTCTCGGTTGATTGAGGTGGAGCTGCAGATGTTGAATCCCGGCGAGTGGGGCAGTTCCTATTCGGTGATGTAGTTCCTGAAGAAGCAGAATCCGATGATGGAGGCTCTACCTTATGTCGGTATTCTTTTTGGTAAAGAAGCGGTGAAAATTAAATTATTATTATTATTTTAGTAATATTGCATAATTTATTTAAATCATTTCAGTAATCAGAAACTTTTGCTGAGGTACAAGGTTGTAATACAAACGACTTAAAAAAAATTGGGCGACTGATTGATAGTTATAATTACTCAGGAATATGGTCCGGTGCTTGTTTTTCAAGAATACAAACTAGTCGAACATCCTGTAGTTGAACTGGACAAAACAAAAAAAGTTGACACTAATGGCGCTGGTAATGCATTTGTTGGTTGTTTTCTAGCACAATACATTCAGGAGAAACCTTTAGACATGTGTGTACGATGCGGAGTATGAGCAACTTAAGAAATTATCCAACGCTCAGGATGCACTTTTGAAGGAACTCCAGGTTTTAAAGAATAGAATTGATTAATACATTATTTAGACCACTTTTTTAGTATATAAAAAAACCATAATAATTGTAAATATTTATACATAATTTATGACAATTCTGTCTCGAAATAAAGAAGTTTTCTAGAAATGTTCTGAGTGGGTTTTCATGGTGTTCTAAGCCAGCCCTATATGATGTGATATTGCGTGATCTTTTTTTAGTAATTATCAAATGGGAGTTTTTTCAGCACCAATATTTGATTACAGAACCGTTTGCTTGATTTAGGCTACAGAATCTAATCTCTAATGCGCGGGATTTCCAACTTTAGCTAAAAAGAATAAAAGAGAAAGGACTTAGGCGGATAGAAGGATGTCTACACATAACACTATCACTAATTAAGTTAGTTAAAACGGAAGGAAATATTTCAACATAGGACAAATTATTTATTTCTTTGTTTTAAAGATAAAAAAATGAAGAAAGCAGACTGGTAAACAAAATATAATGAAAATGAATATTATTCCCATCCGAAACAAAAACCGATTTTGTAATATGAGACATTTATTATCTAGATATAAACGCGCCCCGGTATAAACACGCCATGGTTAAAGTCGATGTTTGGCATCAATATTTACGTTGAAATGAAGCGAATGTGCCGAGTCGGCAAGAAGAAGACACAAGTTCGCTTCACTTCAGCGGGAACAAATGGTTACAAGCAATTCAAGGTAAGTTTTCAGTTTTTCAAGTTTTATTCCATCATCATCTGAATCATCCGAGTTTGGATGCTAACTTAACAACTTTATTTATATTCTCAGCACTCAAGATACAAAACAAGGACAGATTTTCCGAGTGTTTGTAGTATTCCGAAAACATAACCTGGACAACCCAAAATCACCGTTTTTCAATAACATCAGCAGTATGCTGGCCTGAGTTGTATGCGGTATATGGTTAATTAATTTGAGACCCTGGCCGGGGTACAAAAACAAAAATAAATGAAATCAACTTAGTTTGAGCGTGATTTGAACGGTGTCTACATCGCTCATATATTTCTTGGCCACAAGGTACTTCCTCTACCTAGCGCTGACGTCGTTTATCGTTTCCTTGCGTGGTAATATCCCTACTTCTGGAGCGTTCGTAAGAGTCTCATAATCCCAATAATTGGATTGGCATGGACGACAGCAATATAACTTTGGGAATAATACAGTACTCCATGGCATTCTGTTACCCTCAGTAGCTGCCCAAACGGTAATTATTTATAAATTTGATAATTTTACGCATATGATAAACACAAAAACCATCCCTAGCCTGTACTAGCCGAAGGGAGTATAAGGGGGCGTTTTGCTCCGATGATCACACCCTCTGGTTCATTAGTCACTGCAAGCGAACGTACAGTCAACAAGAAACGCCATCACAGAGACCTCCTTTTTAGATCCAGTGCGCTTACAGGTCACTGTGAAGGGAAAATAAAAACAAAAATTAATACTCCACCAGCAAATCATCTTCCCGGAAGAGTTAGCACCCCGACCAGACAGGTAGTGCATGGCGTTTCCGATGCCGTCAAAGATAGATCTCGTTTTGCGAGATTTGGGAACAGCTTGTTTAATTACCTTTGTGCGTTGTTTGATATTTTCCATTAACGCGTGCATGTGTTTTTGCTGGAGTTCGCAAAGGTCTCCTACGGTGTTGTTTCCGCATAGTTGATGCACGTAGTGTTCCCCTCGTTCCGCAATCGTTGTCTGATTATCCAACTCGGTCAGGTCCAATTCCGTGAGGATATTCCACGTCGAGTGGTAAATCATGAGGCTTCCTAAATCCTCGAATAGCACTCCTGTATTGTTGAGTGGGTTCACCGAGTATGTCTCCGACGTACTACTTGCCATAGCGGACATTATTAGTCCGAGGATGATAGCGTTTTGTATCATACCTGGGGAGAGGAATATTATTAATGGAGGTTTCTAAATTAAGTTTCTTATTTACTAAGCGTAGATTGTCCCTAAAGTGATGTCATGCTTGTCTTGCATTCTCACGGGTATACCTCAGGGCGAGGACTGTCAGGAGAAATACCTGTTTTAGCCCTTGAGGCGAGGGTGATCAGAGTGGCTCTAACGCCAATTCTTTGTTGTTAGGAATGTAGTGGAGCCATATTTAGCAATATTTTTTAAATATGGTGTTTTTGTTTTTAATTAGTTGGGAGAGTTGTAATTTACTTTACGTGGACTTTATATTTATTTTCCAGTGAAGTGTTCTGAATTTGCTTTATTCGGATTTTTTATATCCGCAGGCCGACTTCAGGACACGGGACTACCAGGAAGCATTTTCTGGTAAGTTACTGGAAGTGGGTATAATAGTTGGTTACCTTTGGGTAGTCGCTTTGATATTTACTGTTGAATACAGTATTTCGATTGGACCGAGTTGTTAAGGAACTTTTCGTTTTGCCTTTCTTGGTTTTGTGCTGGCTTTGCGTTACGATCTTCATCTCGACCGTAGATTGTGGTAGCACGCCACGACGCGTAAAAAAAAATTTTTAATTTAAATTATTTATTCGTAGAATGGCTTAAGACGGTTGTTGTAAACTGTACGTACGTTTGCCCATTTTTAGGGTTGTATTCACTGATGATGGTATACCGATTACCAGATATGGTCCTACCCAGATTTGAGAGAGCTTGTGTTTTCGACTTGCGCTCTTGAGTAAGACTTTGTCACCAATGTGAAACGGTAAGGGTCGAACAGCTTTATCGCAGTAAAATTTCGACCGTTGCTTGCTAGCGAGCAGATTTTTGCGTGCCGTGGCATAAGACCTTTGGAGCTTGTATCGTAGGATATGATAGTAGCTCTCGTGATTATACACGGGTTCAGGGTCTCGCTTTAAATTTGACGGAACATCCGCTGTGAAGCCGTAAAGGCAGTCCATGGGAGTTAATTTCGTCCCTTCGTGTACACTGTTGTTGTACACGAATGCAGCGGTTCGCAGATATTGATCCCATGATTTGGGATTCTCGTCCACTATGGTACGCAAGTATTCAATTAACGGCCTGTGTGCACGTTCAAGTGCGCCGTTTGACTGTGGGTGGTAGGCGGAAGTTTGTAACTTCTTCACCCGTAGCAGTTTACATACCTTTTTGAACAGGTCACTCAGGAAGTTGCTTCCTTGATCAGTGACTATTCGCTTGGGGATGCGGTAGCGTGCGACGATTTCGTCGAAGAAGATTTGCGCTACGGTGACGGCTTCCCCGTTAGGTATGGCGTACCAATCGACAAATTTAGTGAGGTTATCCTGGAAGGTCAAGATATAATTGTTTCCGGAGTCAGTTTCCTCGAGTGGACCTACAATGTCGAGATAGACCTTGTCGAAGGGTTGCTCTGCGATGTCCGTGCTGACCATCGGCATTTAAAACTGAGGTGATGCCTTCATTTTTTGGCATTTTGAGCAACGCTTTACGTATTTCTTAATATCGCTAAGCATGTGCCTCCACCAGTACTTCCTTCGAATCCGCTTGTATGTTTTAATTACGCCCTGATGGCCACCAAAAGGAGAGTCGTGATAATCATGTAAGATCGTTTGTATCTCCTTGGGGCTTGTGATTATCTCAGGGGGCTTGGGTTTATCGTCAACTAGCGGATTAGTACCTGGCGGGTTTTCTGTAGTGACCTCTTCTATATTTAGAATTATATCGTTGCTTTGAGGCGTGTGATCCCGTATTTCGGGGCTTTTAGACTCTGTTTGAGCGTTTTTCGCTTGAGCCCGGGTCACAGCGTTACATTTTAGGCGATTTTCGCGACTGGAAGTTATTTCATCCTCCGAGTCCGAATCCATTTTATGGTGGACTTGCGCTTTTACTATTATGTGTTGGCCATTTGAGTCTTCGCTGACTTCCCGTGGAATGCGGCTTAACGCGTCGGCATTCGTATTGTACTTTCCTGGCTTGTATTCGATTTGATAATCGAATTCAGAAAGTTTATGGTGAAATCTCACCAGACGGGAAGTAGGGTCTTTAACATTAAAGACGCCTTTGAGAGGCTTGTGGTCTGTATAGACCGTAAATTTTCGGCCTTGCAAGTAACATCTAAAGTTACGCGTAGCCCAGACTATAGCGAGCAACTCTTTTTCAATAGTTGAATAGTTGTGTTCCGCCTTGTACAGTGTACGGCTGGCGTAGGCAATGGGCTGATCGTGAATGGTTTCGAGAAATCGGGATATATAAGTAGTGGAGGAGAGATTAATGAAATTTTGATTTTCTCGAATGCCTCCTGGCACTTCTCGGTCCATGTGAATTTGACATCCTTGCGGAGCAAATTCGTTATAGGACGCAAAATTTTGGAGAAGTCGGGGATGAATTTTCGATAATAATTGGCAAGTCCAATAAAAGATTGAACCTGTCGTACAGTTCTTGGAACGGGGAAAGTTTGGACGCAAGCCGTTTTACTGGGGTCTGGAAGTGCTCCTTCACTGGAACACTTGTGGCCTAGATAAACAACCTCTTTTGTCAGAAACTGGCACTTTTCCGGCTGCAGTTTGAGGTTGTTCTCTCTCAAACGATTGAAGACTTTGCGGAGCTTATTATTGTGGTCCGCAAGGTTTTTACCGTAGATGACTATGTCGTCTAGGTAGACAAAACATTCCAAGCCTTGTAATCCTGTTAGGACGAAATTCATTAAGCGTTGGAATGTGGCCGGGGCTCCTTTGAGCCCAAATGGCATACGCCTAAATTCATAGTGGCCGTAATTGGTGCTAAACGCCGTTTTTGGTCGATCTTGAGGATCGACGAGCACCTGGTGATAGCCGTTGGCGAGATCGAGGGTGGTAAAATACCGTGAATGACCTAATTGGTCGAGAATATCCTCGATCCGAGGTAGCGGAAAGGCGTCTCCAATTGTCTTTTCGTTTAATTTACGAAAATCGACAACGACGCGCCACCTTTTTTCACCGTCTGGTCCCGCTTTCTTGGGGACGACTAGGAGGGGTGAATTCCAAGGGCTTTTACTGGGTTGCACTATGTCGTTTTCTAACATTTCGCGAAGCTGTTCGTTTATCACATTTTGCTGCGTCTCTGGCAAGCGATACATTTTCTGGTTGATTGGTGCTTGGTCCTGCACCAATGGTATATCATGAGTGATGGCGTTTGTGAAAGTTAGCCGATCACCTTTGAGGAAAAAGATATCGTTGTACTCGTAACAGAGTTGTGATATCGCTTGTTTTTCCTCCGCGCTCAGGTTTACGTCTAGGCTGAGCTCGTGGTCTAACCTGACGAGACGCGGGTTATTACTTGATTCTTCCTGTTCTTCATATTCCTGGAATAAATATTTAACATGCTGTAAAGTGGCCATTTTTTCGGCGCTAGAAATATCTTTACCTTTATTTTTATCTTTACATTTACTTACTCTATTGAAATCAGAATTATTTTTATTTTTATTTTCATTGTTACCCCACTTTATTTTATTTAAATATTTCTTTATACTAAATGACGATGGAGTTGGGGTTTCTGAACCGCCGTAAATTGCCATGTTTGAGGCGAACTCGCTTTCGTCTTCTAATAGGCTCTTTCGCCGTTGTTTACTTACTGTGTATGTTGATTTTGGAGCTTTTGAAAATACCGTCCCTGTGGTGAGCTCGCTTCCAATGTCGACGTGTTTCGAAATTTTATTTTGCGAGGGCGTGGGAGCTGATGGGATTTTGCCATCGTAATTCCTTCTGTTTAGGTGAGCTCCGTCGACATTTGTGTTATTGGGTTTTCCTTCCCTTTGGTTCCGTTTTTTCCTTGTATTCCATTTGTGCGTGGGTGCTGGTGGTTTCGAGTCACCGTGATTCTTGGTTTTCAGGTGAGCATCCTCAGCGCGTTCTCCGTTTTTCGGGGTTTCCTGATTGTTTCTTTCCTGGTAATCCTGTTTCAGTTGGACGACGGTGTAGTTGTGGGCAGGGACTAGATGCAGACTAATGGTAGTCAGAACTACTTGTGAATTGTGTGTGTTGAGAACTCCAACAGACTGCTTTTAAACCAGCGAGGAGTAGGCCATTCGCTAGGAAGACTCCTTGATATATTTCTCTTGATAGACAGAGCATCTCCTCCTGCAGCTGCAAAGGAACCTCGACTATGATCTGTGACCTAGCAGGTATGCATACAGGCTCTTTCAGCTGTATTTGATGCTGCCTCATTTCGCCAGTCAAATCACTTTCAGTCGGTTTGTCCTTCTCGCTTTTCAGTGTTCGCCGGTCATTGTTCTCCTCTTGAGAAACTTTTGAAGTACCACAGATTGTCAGATCGGCCTTTCTGGGCTCTGCGCTATCCGTTCGGGTATTCATTTTGACCACTTTTTCAGAACACGGGTTGTCCAAAGCAGCTGTTAATGGAACAGCAAACTCCTCAGAGTTATTTTCCGTTCGAGGGAATCGCAATGCCTTGTTCGGGCCATCAACGTTACAATTCTTTGCTAGAAAGTCATTTCCCAGCAAGCCGTCGTCGGAAAGGCCGGGTAGGTTTTTTATTACCTGAAAATTGCAGGGAATGTTATTCTTTAATGTAAAATTTCCCTGACATGTTCCCAGCGTCTTTCCGGTACCAAATGGTGTTCGTAAAGTATATGTTTCTCCGGTATTTATATCTTCGGGATTTTTAATTGCTTTCTTTTTTATAATACTAACCTCAGCGCCAGTATCTACTACAAGTTTGGTATTGCCGTTCAGGCTAATATCCAACGGAAGGCTAACTGTAGAGATACAGGGTTCGGGCGGCTGAGGTGACCCTTTATTAAAATTTTTTGTTTTTAGTGTCGATCCGGGGTCTATTCGGTCGACTGCTCGTCGTTTCCCTGGCTCTTAGAGTCCCATTTTTGTTTCTGGCGGCATTCCTCTATGGAATGGCCGCGACGGTTGCAGAATTTGCATTTGAGTTTTATATTAAAAACTCGAGGACCAGCGGAAGGCTGCTGATCCTGAATCCGTCGTTCGGGGAGCCTTGCCTGGCTACTCGGGCCCGGAACCTGGCGATTGTTCCTACAATCGCGAACATCATGCCCATATATCTTGCAATTAGAGCAGAAGGGTGTGTTTTTACGCTTCATGCAGTCGGCGTAAGTGTGACCTCTTCGCTGGCAAAAGTTGCAAGTGATGTTTGACCTTAACTGGTCGAGGTTCTGGCGGCGGTAGTCGATTTGAGGGGGAGACGAGCGTTGAGGTGGAGTCGTATATGGCGGAGTCTGTCGGCGGAAGTTCTGTGGTGGCGGCGGTCTGTATAACGTTTGTTGTGGAAAATTGCGAGCAGGTGTATATGGGGTTCTATGGAATGCCCGTATTCTGGCAGTTGGGTCCATAGCAACCGGCGTGGTTAAGCCTTGTTCTACAACAACCGGAGCAGGAAAGCCTTGGGTTGTTGTGGTTTGCGTGAACTGGGCGCCCTGCTGTAGTTTCTCCATGTCGAGTGCTTTATTGATCAGCGCCTCGAGCGTGCCGTCGGTGACGGTGAGGAGATATTGGCAAAGGTGCGGATTCGTAACCCCGCTGCGGACTGCGTTTTTCGCGAAGTCCTCCAGCTGCGTTGTAACAGCTGGGGTGGCCGCAGCTCCGTATTTGGTTTGTGCTACCTCCTTACAGAGGGCCAGCAATTGTTTCACTCTAGCCGTGAAGGCGGTGAGCGTTTCGCAGGGGTTTTGGTGAGCTGTTATGAGCCTATTTACCAGTTCCTGGTAAGTTTCTCTGGGAAGGTATGCCGCGTTCAACCTAGCTTCGACTTCTTGAAATTTGTCGGTACATCAGAGGCCAACAGTTGATATGCTCCTCCACGAAGTCTTGTGGGAAGGATCTTGAGGAAAGCGTCTTGCTCCCCTTCAGAGAGACACTATTTGGCCTGGCGGCAGCAACCCAGGAATGTTTGCAACTCTGATCCGAGATGCGGGCCTGGCTCACCTGAAAAAATGGGCACCATTTGCGCACTTAACTTAACAATTTTTCCATAATCGGTCGCCATAGTGGAGTTCTGATTCGAGTCGGTGTCGGGCGAGTCTTGTGCGAGAAATCGATTTAGACCCTGTTTTAGCTTGATTTCTCGCAGGGAGTCTTGTAGGGATTGTATGAGGTTTTCCTCAGTTGTGCGTTCTAAATTGTTTTCAATATTTTCTTCAGGAGGGAGAATCGCGCGAGAATCCGTCTAGCTTGGCTTGAAAAAGTGCGGCTTCCTTTTGAAAGCGCTCTAAGTCTTCCAATCTCTCCTCGCTGGACTTTGTATTCCGGTTTTCGAGGAGGTTAGAATAGAGAGTTGCTAGGCGTTCGGATTCTCGCGCGGACTCGTACAAATTATTAAAATTATTATATTTAAACCTTACTTGGTTTTGATTTATTCGTTGCAGGACGGTCCCGCTCCTGAGTGTGAGTCCTTCTGAACTGGGTCCTGGTTGTGCTGGGGTTATCTGGCGTTCACTGACCTGCGTTTGGTTGGTGAATACTGGTGACTGGGAACCCTGGCGTGGTTCTTCTGCGTCGATCTCCAGGTCCAGGGAGGTTATGAGGAGGTCCTCTGTCTTCTCCTCTGTTGGTGAGTGAGCGGGAGTAGAGTGGGTGTCCTTGGACATCAACTCCTGCTCTTCAGCGTTGCAAGGGGGGCTTTTGGCCTGCTTTCCGTTCCCTTGTGATACTTGAAATCCAACTCATGAGACTTTTTACGATTTGTTTTTATTAAATGTCAGATTGGATTCGTTAGAATTCGGCTTATCTTAAAATAAGCGAATCCAATCTGCAACAGGAACAGGGGAGGATGGTGAAGATCGAGGGAGGAGAGGAGATGTTCGCTTTCCGCGACAGCCGAGTTAACTGGGTCTGAGGGAAAGATTAAGTCTAATTGTCTGTCCAGAAAGTTTCTGACTCAGCTAACTTGAAAGAGACCAGAAACAGAGAGCTGATCGGTAAAAAAGGCTTCTTTGTCGGAAGAGGCGTTCAGGGGGACAAAGTGTGAACAGTCCTCAGACAATGACCATTGAATACGGGGGAGCTTAAAGTCACCCAGTACAATGAATTCATCGGAGGCGTTAGCGTTCTCAAGCATGGTGTCTAATGTTTCAATTACGGGCTCGTAGGCTTCTATAGGTGGAGAGGGACGAATATAACAACAAAGAATATACAGAATACACTTATTCAGTTTTAATTTGATACATACAAATTCAGATATTGAAGAGTCGGAGGTCTTAAACAGGGTGGCGTCATAACGGTTGTGCGCAGTAGATTGGTTTCAGTTAAGGCAAAGATATCGTGCGGGAATTTGTGGGAGTTTAGGAAAACATTGGATGTTTTTGTGCGAAGTCCTCTGACGTTCTGGTAATAGACTGACAAGCTGCTGGGGAGAGGTACTTGATCGGAGACCGCAGGTGCATTAGGGAGGAGGTCAGAAATAGAGAAAGCTGGGGGGTTAGGTGGGACAGACGGAAATCGAAGTAGAGGTGGTGAGGTGGTCGGAAGATGATGGCTTGTGGTTAGGTGGGCATTCGGAAGAAGTTGGGAGTGCGTGATTGGGTGGATGCGCTGGATATACAGAATTGAGGCAGTAGTGATAGGGTTGTCGGCTGGGATGGATGTGTTCGAGGGCTTTGCTGTAAGAGGATCAGAGGGGTTAAGGGTGTGAGAATAAATAAAGTTAGGATACTTGATTCGGGTACTTAGTTTAAAGTCTGGAAATGCACCCATTTTGAATTGCCAATTGGAGTTTGGATCACTAGGTGCGGAAGAGTGATGAGAGATTATGTTGTTAGTCTTATGTTCTTACGATTAGGCTGAATACTAAATTTAGGTATGGGAGAAGGACGTTTGGAATTACCTTTGGGATAGTTAGTAGGATTTAATTTATTAGTATTTAATTTAGGGTTAGATGCAGAGGGCTTAGGGTTAAACTTAACATACTTCCTTGTCCACTTGGATATTTCGATAGTCCCGAGAGTGAAGATTTTGCTGGTGGGGTTACTGATGAGCCACACATACTTGTTCGGGATGGAGATCTTGAAGCTGCTGAATTTCCTTGCGTCCAAGAGTAACTTCAGGCAGCTAACGGGGATGAATGCAAAATTCCGGGAAAAAAAGCTATGTACCCAGGAAACGGTGACGTTGTGAGGGGCACCCTTAAGGAGGAATGAAGTATGGTCGCTTGATGAAGATGAGTATTTGCTGCCTAGTTTCTTTAGTCTCTGTTCCCATTCCAATACCGTCCAGGTGTAAATCATTTCAGTAATCAGAAACTTTTGCTGAGGTACAAGGTTGTAATACAAACGACTTAAAAAAAATTGGGCGACTGATTGCGACATTACCGAAATTAAACAAACTGCGATCTCGCCTAGTTATAATTACTCAGGAATATGGTCCGGTGCTTGTTTTTCAAGAGGACAAACTAGTCGAACATCCTGTAGTTGAACTGGACAAAACAAAAAAAGTTGACACTAATGGCGCTGGTAATGCATTTGTTGGTTGTTTTCTAGCACAATACATTCAGGAGAAACCTTTAGACATGTGTGTACGATGCGGAGTATGAGCAACTTAAGAAATTATCCAACGCTCAGGATGCACTTTTGAAGGAACTCCAGGTTTTAAAGAATAGAATTGATTAATACATTATTTAGACCACTTTTTTAGTATATAAAAAAACCATAATAATTGTAAATATTTATACATAATTTATGACAATTCTGTCTCGAAATAAAGAAGTTTTCTAGAAATGTTCTGAGTGGGTTTTCATGGTGTTCTAAGCCAGCCCTATATGATGTGATATTGCGTGATCTTTTTATAGTAATTATCAAATGGGAGTTTTTTCAGCAACAATATTTGATTACAGAACCGTTTGCTTGATTTAGTCTACAGAATCTAATCTCTAATGCGCGGGATTTCCAACTTTAGCTAAAAAGAATAAAAGAGAAAGGACTTAGGCGGATAGAAGGATGTCTACACATAACACTATCACTAATTAAGTTAGTTAAAACGGAAGGAAATATTTCAACATAGGACAAATTATTTATTTCTTTGTTTTAAAGATAAAAAAAAAATGAAGAAAGCAGACTGGTAAACAAAATATAATGAAAATGAATATTATTCCCATCCGAAACAAAAACCGATTTTGTAATATGAGACATTTATTATCTCGATATAAACGCGCCCCGGTATAAACACGCCATGGTTAAAGTCGATGTTTGGCATCAATGTTTACGTTGAAATGAAGCGAATGTGCCGAGTCGGCAAGAAGAAGACACAAGTTCGCTTCACTTCAGCGGGAACAAATGGTTACAAGCAATTCAAGGTAAGTTTTCAGTTTTTCAAGTTTTATTCCATCATCATCTGAATCATCCGAGTTTGGATGCTAACTTAACAACTTTATTTATATTCTCAGCACTCAAGATACAAAACAAGGACAGATTTTCCGAGTGTTTGTAGTATTCCGAAAACATAACCTGGACAACCCAAAATCACCGTTTTTCAATAACATCAGCAGTATGCTGGCCTGAGTTGTATGCGGTATATGGTTAATTAATTTGAGACCCTGGCCGGGGTACAAAAACAAAAATAAATGAAATCAACTTAGTTTGAGCGTGATTCGAACGGTGTCTACATCGCTCATATATTTCTTGGCCACAAGGTACTTCCTCTACCTAGCGCTGACGTCGTTTATCGTTTCCTTGCGTGGTAATATCCCTACTTCTGGAGCGTTCGTAAGAGTCTCATAATCCCAATAATTGGATTGGCATGGACGACAGCAATATAACTTTGGGAATAATACAGTACTCCATGGCATTCTGTTACCCTCAGTAGCTGCCCAAACGGTAATTATTTATAAATTTGATAATTTTACGCATATGATAAACACGAAAACCATCCCTAGCCTGTACTAGCCGAAGGGAGTATAAGGGGGCGTTTTGCTCCGATGATCACACCCTCTGGTTCATTAGTCACTGCAAGCGAACGTACAGTCAACAAGAAACGACATCACAGAGACCTCCTTTTTAGATCCAGTGCGCTTACAGGTCACTGTGAAGGGAAAATAAAAACAAAAATTAATACTCCACCAGCAAATCATCTTCCCGGAAGAGTTAGCACCCCGACCAGACCGACATGTGCATCTTTTTTTTTATATATAAAATTTTTATGATCCAATTAGGTATAGTTATATAAAAAGAGATGCAATTTGGGCTACCGTGTAACGATACAAGTTCTTTGTAAGAAAAAGTGTAAAGAAGTTATTAGTTCCCACTCAATTAGTGGCGATAAAGGAAAGATAGTGTCACGTATAATATGATTAGGATCTTTCACCTAGTGACAAGTACTTTGTGCTTGGACCCCTAATGAGAGCACAAATCATCCCTCATTCATGAGTGTAATTAGATTTTTTTTTTTAACTAAAAGCTTTTTGGTCGACCAAAACGGAAAATACGGAAAAAGGGATCTCAATCTTGTGCAATCCCACTTTTTTTACGAGGTTAAGGCTCATTTACATCTTTGTTTCTGAATGGTCATAGAGTAGCGCTATCAGTAAGATAAAATAATATTGCTTTTGTGAACTAACATTCATTCTGTCAGATGAGTCACGCGTTGAGACGCTTCCAATTGTGTCTCATTTAATCCGGTCTAAAAAGACGTAGTCCTAGAGATCATCTAATTATTTTTGTTTGCAACATTAAAGCAGTAACAATTAAAAACCACTGCATTAGTTGAAGGATATATTTTGCTGTTTTGCCATAGGATTTGATAAGGTTTTTATTTCAAAAACATATATTTCATTATACATATAGCCGAGAAAAGTATCAATAGTAGGATTTATTAGTTTGCACTGACATGAGATGACTTTTAAGGTATATTTCTTAAGTAGTGCTAGAGAAATGAGATTCGAATTTATCATCTATAGAAAAACAAATGGTTTCATGATACAAATTTCTATGTTCTAATTATATTTCTGTTATATAAGTTTGTATTAATCTTATTAGTTTTGGGTAATTTAGAGATCAAAGTAGACATCTAACATAACTAAGAGAAATCAAACCTCTATTTTTCGTAACTTTCTTTTTCTGTTAAAACAAATTGAGCATTGTAGGTAGACACTAGACATTAGTGATAGCTTAATGAATCGTTCAGAGGTTCAATAACCTTTTTGTTAAATTTGAATTACGATGAAAATGAATATAAAAACATTTTTGGATAATATGATTTGGTGTATCTAATTTCAGGAAGCCATGGAGCTTCTTCACCCTCTGGCATCCTTCATTCCTTCCTCTTCCCTCATGTTGTAATTTTTATTTGATTTAATTTGATTTAAATTCGTTTTCAGCATTTTCTTAAAGGTGGGACCTACACCCTAGCCAGGTGTAGGGATGGCGTGGGTTAGTGACCTGAACTATCGCTAGGGGGGTAATCTTTCCTTTTTTTATGTTTTCAAGATAGTTCAGTGCGGCTGGGAGTAACAGGTGTCACCAGCCCTGTTGCTCTCCCTTTCATCTGTTCTCGTTTGGTTTTTATCCTTTGTGGCAGACCTGAGAAAAGGACTCCACAACCTTCTTTCGCCACAGGTACGCGAAATTCTGTTTGTGGATGTGTGATGATGTTCAAGGACTCACACCCTATACCGGCGAGCTAGGACGTGCTGCCAGCTAGCGTGTGCCACTTGAACGTCAGGCGGCAACTTCACGTTGCACATTTCGCGCACACAAACATTATAATTTCAATAATTTATTTCATAGCAACTGCAACTTGATATTTTGTAGACTCTCTCTATGTTTATATTGCCTCTTTCCTAAAGTTTCGAGGGTACCATTGAAACGTTTTAATTCTTTTTTATGTATTCTATGCGATTTCCGACATTTTGTCATGACTCTACCAAATCTTGCTTTACCAGAATTGGTGCAATAAATTTGTAGACTTTATGTTCACCTTTTAAAAGGTTTAGTTCGTCAAGAACACAGGTGTTCTCGTTAAGTTGTTCTTCTAGTAACTGTTGCGGTTTCATCAGTTTTCCGAGATCTAAAAATATATGCGATAAGCCAAAATGGAAAATATTATAAAATTTTAGTCAGGCATTACGTTAGAATGTTTGTAGGAATGTGGGATAACTGTTTTAAGTTTTGTATAACACATTTTCTATGTAAAGAGAAATTGACCTTTTCCGAAATTATCGATTAAAGCCGTGTCCTTATGCTGAAAGTGATTCTGATATGGATTGGATAAACTTTATATAGTGCGGCATATATCATAATTTTACGCTCATTTCTGGATATTTGCCAATGATGTCTCGTAACAGAAATTTATCAGTTTCGCTCACTTTGCATTTATCAATGTTTTTCCAAAGATAGATCTCAAAGGAATCAGGAGAGGTTAAATATTAGAGAACAGTTCTAAGTAATATTTCTTGAGCTTTGGTCTAAGTGAGTTAACGCAAGTCGACGTCGAATAAAAACGATACCTCAAATGTCGTTTTTGGTTCGCACAAGGCGAGTTTTAAATTAGAGGACTTAATCTTTCTTTTATAATTTGTTGCATAATACCAGCAATTAGAGAAACATCTAAGATAACTCTTTAGAATCTTCAATAAGCGAGCAACCGTCGTTTTCATCAGCTTCTAATCAAAATGATTTTAAAAAGAATAACTCCAGCATAGATGAAAATTTGCAGGAACTATTGAACAAAGACAAGGAAGATTTTGCGAGTTTAGAATTTTATTTGTTTTTTGAATTTTGACATATTTTTAATAATAGAATACTTTATGTTTACACGTGAAAGATAATTTACTGCCAAGCCATTGGTAATTGGGAACGACTTTGTTATGTGAGCCGGCAGGAGCAAGAGTTGTGTCGAGGTTATCACGTCCGCAATCTTCATTTTAGGATTGCGAACGTGATATTCCCGAGGCAAACTCCTAGTTCTAGCCAGAACATTTACCTCACACGTATAGCAAGTACTGGTTGACATTATCAACTGACAGAGGGCACATGCGGATTGAGCACACGCAAAACGTAACTGCACACCTAATTCGCTGTCGGAAAGTAGAACCGTGTGGATGGTGGTTTGTTTATCCATCAAATATTTTAAGTTTCCATTAATGGACGAGTTGTAAAACTCAGAATCTTGAAGATCTTCAAGACAAATCAGTTGTAAAACTCAGATTATCTTAAATGTCAACAGTTGTAAAACTCAGCTTCAAGAAAAAATCTTGAAGATTTATGCAGTGCGATTCGATTGCACTGGATTGCCTTGACATTTAATTTTGTGATTTTGTTTGAAAAATGTCATTATGAAATGCCATGCACTTATGCGAAATGTCAATCGTTGTAAAACTCAGCCTCAATCAGATTCGCGCAAATTCATTTGACTTGCCTGACATCTAGAAATTTTCTTAGTTTATAACTCGTCCAATTTATCGTTTATTAGGTGCATTAAGTGTTTGAATAAATTGAATTAAAAGTTTCCAAGAGTTTTACTAGTTACATATAGAAAGTTTTGTGATTACATTGAAGTGTAAAAATTAAACCTGTGCGAGATGTACCCCATCGAAGAGCTGAAATGTTTGGATAAGACATGGCAGAAAACATGTTTTGAATGTCACGAATGTGCGATGACACTCAATTTGAAGACGTACAAGGAATTTAATAAACTTCCATATTGCGAAGCGCATATACCGAAGGCTAAGGCTACTGCAATTGCTGATACTCCAGAATAAAAAGGATAGCAGAAAATACCAAAATACAGTCAAATGTTAAATATCATGCAGATTTTGAAAAGCAAAAGGGTAAAATTACACAGGTTGCAGATGACCCAGAAACACTGAGAATTAAACAGAATACAAAAATTATATCTAATGTAGCATATCATGGTGATTTAGAAAAAAGGCAGTTAAAGTTTTATTCGAGCCCTCAGGCAAAAACTTCCGTCAGCTGTCGCTGAAACCAATAAGGCGAACCAAAACTCTGATGAATCTCAAATGTAAACAAACGAGTACCATCAAGAAAATTGGTCATTATTTTTGGTAATTTAGCTTTTATTTATACAGCTTTTGCACATATTTCAAAGAAAATGCTGTATAATTGCTTATTATATTATTTAACTTCCCTGAAAAATGATTTTCAACACGCAATGCGTCTATTATTTTTACAACAAAATATCGCACACTTCATCACGAAAAATGTCCAAATTTAGCACGTGAGATTCTTAGTAAACTAAACGAAAACAGTCTTTTAAATGTTAATTGTCTTTATTTAATTTTACAATTACACCACTTTTAACAACTAAACACTGAAAATTATTCAATAAACACTTGGATCCGCACTCTTCAGAAAGTCCACGTCAAATTGACATTTCGTTATGGCGAAGTTAAGGCTCCCTTCCCACACCTTTCCAACGAACAAAAAATCGGAAAACACGTACACGGTTTATACACGGTATTGCACTTCCTTTCGTTTTCTGTTCTAAGTTTCGGATTAACTCCGAAACATGGCAGGTTCCCCTTCAATATGGCAGGCCACCCACGCCATGTTGGGGGAAATTAAAAAGAAACCGGAGGGGAACGAGATCCGGGAAGCTGCCGACAGGAGGAAGTTGGTGGCAGTGAAATCAAGAAGACGGGGAGAAAAACAGCGGAAAGGATACAGCTAAGTTTATCTAGTTCCATACTAACTGGTGAATACAGATTAAGAGGCAATCCAGACTTTAAAAACCCATTTTGCCCTCATAGTTTGCACTGCAAATTCATTGTAAAATTCTTGTGCGTTAAGAAAGTAGTTTCTGTTAAGGAAGACGATATTGATATAATTTACATGCCTAAAATTATTGAGACACTAAAGGCGCAGAACTTGATATAATTTACCATTTTTAAAGGCTTAATATTCTATTATTATCAAATATATTGAAATTAATTAATAATATTCTTACATTTTAAATTTAATTCTTACTTGCAGGATTCAATTACGTATTATATTTGACATGATTTCTAGCATCTTACTAAATTATTTTTTCTGAAATGACAACTTTAATTTAAAAAGGCAGAGAATGTTTCAAAAGCTTTTTGTGGCTTTAAATTTTGCATACGGTTTGGCTCCTATTAGGGTCATGTTGAATAATATAAGATGAAATTAATTTCTGAATATTTAGGTATATTCATTGGCATGTTGTTCAAATTAATTAATACAAATGTTTCTCCTACTTTCTTATTTTACAGGATTATTACTGTTTACATTCTTTCTTTATGTTTAGTGGGAGGTGGAGAGATTTCTTCCTCCATATATTATTAACAATTTACGATTTTTTTATTGAATCTAGCGATCCGTTAAACAGTGGAAAAAAGTGTTTTAATACACAATTCGCAGCGGATAATTAATTTTTTTTTATTATTGAATCTAGTGTGTAATGAGGCGATGAATAAGATGAAATTAATTATGGTATTATGAAATATTCGATTTATGTTAATTTTTCGAATTATATTTAAAACAACTTATATATTAAGATTTATTTCCTGTGAACTATATGATCAGCGACAATTGTGTGCTTTTCAATTTTTTGTATTATCTCAAAAGTTTTCAATTGTTTCTGGAAGTAATCCAAATAAATTTTCCACAATAGTACTTATTTTTAAATACCTTTCATAGATATTTTCTTATTGCTGTGCTGTCCCTATAAATGAATTAAATATCCATAAGACTACTGCAGTATTTCGTTATTATTGCAATTGGTGGATTTAATTACTTAAAGTGAATATATGCAATTGAACAGATACCCAATTTATTTAAAAGTTTGGGTGCACTTAAGCCTGGTTTCTCTTCTGATGGTCATGAAGGAGTGAAGACCTGATTAGGTAGGTAGATAGAAGGAGTGAAGACCTGATTAGGTAGCCCTATTCTTTCAACCCCCCCCCCCCCCCCCTCTCTACCACTCCTTAGTCCGGACAACTGTCCCAGTTTTTTTTTTGGGACTATGTCGTAATAAGAGCTACATAGTCGCAGAATGGGGAGGGATAGCCCAATAAGCCCTTTAACATCTATGAGCTGAGGTTGCTTTCTTCGTCAGGGGTGTAAAATCTTGCATTCTTAAATTAAGTAAAAACATCTAAGCGAAGAAAATAATTATTTCACAAAGCAATTTTCTAGACACCTGATCAGCATTATAAGATGAGTGCACTCAGAGAAGTGTCAAGTTTCCGAGTTCACTCACTGCATAAATGCCGATCAATGAACTTTTTACTAATCAAATATTTTGTAACCGTAGGCAATTAAATTATGTTCATAATGTAATGAGTATATAGATTTACGATAGAAATTAAACTTATGATTAAGCAACTTTTCTGTATAAATATCATCAGCAATAAAGACTAAAGTGAGTTCTGATTTAACTGGGAACAAAGAAAGTGTTTTATTTAGTTCCCTTAATAACAAACATTCCCTTTCAGAATTTCTGTGTGTAGTGGTTTAAGATCCGCTGCATCACTCATCAGAAGGCAAGGCGAAACACCTTGACTTACTCATTTTAACAAGGAACAAAATAGTTCTTTTACATTGGTGACCCCGACGTGATTCAGGTGTAGCACTTGAATCACTAAAAATCGCATTCAAATCATCCTTCGCATCAGCGGTCAAAATCAATCATCAAGAGACATGGCTCCTACCAATCCGCAGGCAACAACTCCAAGGACCATGGAGGAATTAGCATCTGAACAAGATCTTTATTCACAGGAGATTCAGCGAGTAATTTCCAACTACAAAAAAGATTCAATTGACAGGAAGACAACAGCATCATATTATGAAGAAAGATTACGGCGGTTAAATTCAGCCTGGTCACTTTTTGATTCAATTGATGAAGAAATCAGGAATCTGCCGTCTCCACCATTGGACCATCCGTATTTCACGTCAAATAAATACAAGATAATGGCCCAAATATATGAAGATTATACGCAGTACTTTTCTAACAGAATTGAACAATTTAAAGAAGCAGAAATTCTCAAAATTATCCGCAGACAAAGAGCGGTAATTCAAAGTCTGCACCGTTGGTGATCCAGTCTATTACATACTACGAGTTAAGACTCAACTTACTTCAAAATTATTGGTCTCAGATAGAAGAGCATAACAATACCATATGGGAACTAGCAGATGACCCCACGTCAACAGAATACAACCCATCAGAATATATTCAGCTTGAAGAAGTTGTGCAAACTAAATTGGTACAGTTGTCGGCAAATCTAGATAAGCAGAACCAGCCATCAGCATCTTCTATTCAAGGAGACGGAGTTGGATCAATGCGTTGAGCGGCAAGACCAACATGCCATGGGTCCCGGGTTCGAGACCAGATGACCGTGAGCTTTTATTAAGAAATAAAAATAATCCACTCCGTCTCTGGGCTGTAGTCTAGCTCGCAGCAATGCAAGGTTAGGTTAGGTTAAAGTGGCTGAAGGCACACTTAGGCCTAAGAGGCCCTTTGTGCTACCACATTGAGGCTTGAAATTAAACAACCCCATAAAATTACCTAAGGAATAGGAGGGTTAACATTCCGTCCCTTGCGCACCGAACCAGTTTCTTGCATCTAGTGGAACTAGTTCACGGGAAGTCAAAATTATTTTGACTGGGTTGTGAAGGATGTTCATCCTTAGTTCGTCGTCGGGAACCATTTTGAACTCCCGATAAATCGAGTCAGGTTTCTGACATCTGTGGAGCCCAGCTCGGTTAGCTCTTTGAAGTCGGGGGAGCCCAAAAACCGGTTCCTACGGTTGGCTAGGGCCGGGCAGTTACCGAGGAGGTGAAGTATGGTTTCCTCTTTCTCCTCGTCGTGGCAACTCCTACAGAAGTCGTTTGAGGGCACGCCCAGCCTATCGGCGTGTCTAACTATGAGGCAGTGACCCGTGATTACGGCTACTGTAGTGCTAATTTTTTTGCGTCCGAGTAGGATGAGCCCTCTTGACCGCTTAAGGTCAAGCTTTGGCCATATCTGTCGGGTAATCAGGCAGGTGTGTTCTTCTTGCCAGTTATTATTAGCAATCTTGAGAGCCTCCTGTGAGAGCTCCATTTTGCATGTAGCTAGCGGTTTGCCCGGCTGGTGGTTAATGTCCGAATCAGGACGTGTGATACCGATTCTCGCTAGTTCGTCGGCTCTGCAATTTTCCCGAATATCACTATGTCCAGGCACCCAGATGAGCCGTACTTTCAGCTGCTCAGCTATGTCATTTAGTGTTGAGCGACTTATTATAACCGTTTTGGAGGTTGTGTATACTCCCGAAAGGGATTTAATAGCTGCCTGACTATCTGTGAAAATACATACATTGTCTGTAGGTAGCGCTAGTTGATTCAGGCGATCCGCAGCTACTTTATAGCCATGATTTCTGCTTGAAACACGCTGAAGTAGTCAGGTAAGTGAAATGAGACATCGAGGTCCAAGTGTTCCGATAATATTCCTCCACCCACTTTGCCATCCAATTTTGAGCCGTCAGTGTAGAGATGCACTGAGTTCTCCCATTGGGGAGGACCTTTCTCCCACTCCGACCTGGTGGGAAAGAAGGAATCGAATTTTGCTCCAAAGAAAGGCTTGGGCGAGGTGTAGTCGATATTGCTGGCAGTACTATTGTGCAATATTTTGGAGTGACCGAAATCAGTTCGCTTCCAGGTCTAGATTGAGTTAAGCCTAATGGCGGCTGACGACGCGGTTTGCTTACCAAAGAGATCCAACGGTAGAAGGTGGAGAATAGTGTTCAGGGCTTTGGAAGGTGTGGTTCTCAGGGCACCTGTTATCAGCAGTGCTGCCATCCTCTGAACTTTGTCCATTGCTTTGAGATGGGTTGTTATATTTGGTGCCGGTTACCAGACAATCACCCCATACATGAGTATAGGCCGTATGACACTTGTATAGAGCCAATTCACAATGCGTGGTTCCATACCCCATCTTTTCCCTATAGCCTTCTGACACGAGTACAGCGCTACTGTATCTTTCCGTACTCTTTCTTGGATGTTAGGCTTCCAGGTAAGTTTTCTATCTAGGACTAAACCTAGATACTTAACCTGGTTACACAGTTCCAGCCTAACCCCGTCTAGTGTAGGGCAATTAATAGGAGGTGTTTTATGCCTCCGAGAGAAGAGTATTAACTCTGTTTTGTTAGGGTTTATACCTAGACCACACCCATCACTCCATGATGAAGTCTTGGAGATGGCGTGTTGTAACACCTCAGCCAGTGTATTGGGGTGCTTTCCTAAACATAACAGGGCAATATCATCGGCATAGGCAATAACCTTGTGACCGGATAACTCCAGGTCTATGAGCAACTCATTCAGAGTTATGTAAGTTCCATAAGAGTGATGAAAGGATTCCTCCCTTAGGGGTGCCTTTAGTTACCACTCTTTGGATATTGGATCCTCCTAAGCTGGAGATAATGACCCTGCTTTTTAGCATGAGGTCAATAAGTTTGATGAGAGGGTCGTCGATTTCAAGCCTCCTCAAGGATGCCATTATCGCCTCTGATCTAATATTTTTAAAAGCACCCTCAATATCAAGGAAGGCTACAAGTGAATATTCCTTCTGTAGTAGCGAATGCTCTATGATTGTGGTAAGTTCGTGAAGGGCTGTCTCTACGGACTTACCTTTAGTATAAGCATGTTGCGAGAGAGACAACTTGGAATGATTGATTGTCTCTTTAATGTAGATATCTAGGAGTCTCTCCAAGGTTTTGAGCAGGAAGGAGGAGAGACTAATGGGCCTAAAATCATTGGGCTTATAATGTGAGGCTTTTCCTACTTTAGGGATAAAGACCACCTTCACCTTCGTCCATGAGGATGGAATATAGGTGAGGTTAAGGCAAGCCTCGTAGATGACCATTAGCCACGGAATAAGTATCTCGGAGGCTAGTTGTAGTTCACCTGGGATGATGTTATCCAATCCCGGTGATTTATAGGGCTTGAAACTTCGTATCGCCCATTTCAGTTTTCTTGCATCCAGTATCTTGTGGACCAGTTCATGGTCGCTTGGATTATCCGGCAGCTCTACTCTTCTGGTCGCCGAGCAACCCGGAAAGTGAGTGTTTGCAAGTAGCTCCAGCGACTCAAGACTGGATGAGGTCCAACTACCATCACTCTTGGTCAGGAGGCTTGGGGTGATGGGCGTTGTTGAGAGGATTTTCCGGAAACGACTCGCTTCAGAGGAGCTTTCGATTTTATTACAGAAGCCCTCCCATGAGGATCGTTTTGCTTTCCTAATCAGTTTCTTAAATTGTTTGAGGCATTCTTTATAAGAAGTCCAGACATTAGTTCTTTTCGCTTGGTTAAAAAGCTTACGACACTTCTTTCTTAGGGTCATGATCTCACTCGACCACCACGGAGGTTTGGGCTTGCCTCTAGGGACCCTGTCATACTATTTTGAAGATGACACCAAGTACTCCGCTGACGGTCTTACAAAAGCATAATTTGTGCTACAATTTCTTACGAAAAGGCCATAGTGCATCAAAATGTTCGATAAGAGGATGTACGAAGTGCAACTACAAACACAACACTCTTATACATAATGAATCTTCAACAAAGACAGGAGACTCAACATCTAAGGTAACTTCCGCAACTTCAGACAAGGAAGGAGAATCCAGGTACATTTCAGCTGCCAACATGAAATCTAATCAACATCCATTGGCATTGACTACACTCACCAAACCCAATCAGGAAGGTTATATTCCTCTTAGCACAGCACGCGTTAAACTTCTAAGCAATGACGGACTCGAAGTAGAATGTAGAGCCATTCTTGACTCAGGCTCTCAACTCAACCTAATAACTGAACGAGCAGTCAGGAAACTCGGCATCTCACCATGTCATGCATCTATGCACATTCAAGGTATTGGTCAAGCAAGTCAAAAAACTCAAAAGAGAGTGAATATTCAGCTTAATTCAAGGATAAATGGCTTTTCAACTAGAGCGGAGGCATTCGTTCTAAGCCGTGAGGATAGCCATACTGGAGTGTGTGTGTCCTCTTCTAATGATGATAGATGTCCACGAGTACTGAGTCTTAGGACCATAGTGCCGGCGTGACGTAAACTGAAGAAGACAGGTGCATACAAATACCAAGGTCCAGTCTGCACGGCAGGAATCCCGAGCTTTGACCTGATCGTGAGGGGAGGCGTCCGGCTACTCGTGGAGGGATCATCGGGGCTCACGCGTCTCTCATTAGGACCACGTGCTTGTCTTGGTGAGACCACTACTGAGGTCAGGCTCTGATTCCACTGGCTGCTCTCTCATAAGGAGTATGTTCGGGGGGATCTTAGTCCTAAAGAGCGGGAGGAAGAACCAGCCACATTATTCTGACCGACCGTCAATGATCCGGTAGTACACCATCGACCATTTCCATACCTATCTCGTCAGTTCGCACCGAGCCCTCAGCAAAATTTTACCGGCGTAAAGCTTTTGTTTACGTCTCCGCTCAATGCATGTGAGAACCTCACAATTGAGATTTTAACGGCGGCCTAGTTCACGTAGTGGAACAGTAGATGTCTTCCCGACACAATCTTCCACTCCTAACCTCTCCTTAAGAGACCTTCTGGTTAAGCTTGGCCCAGTGGCCCCTCAACACTACTTTTACATCCTTTACTTTCAGGCCTTAGCGCTTTTCCGTCTTAACGACTGGTGAACTATTTTGTGAGACCGCTCACCATCATCTAAGAGATGCCGTCCTTAACGGACCCTGCCCCGCCGCTCTCACCCTCTTCCGCCTCACCAGCGGACACGCTTAGTCTTAAAGACCGGTTAGCTCAGATTAAGCATGAGACTGCGGATGGGTCGTGCCACACATTGGGCGCCCGGCAAAGCTACGAGGGAAGGCCTAGAGTCACCTGCGTCTCTCTCATTAGGAGCACGAAAGGAACTCAGGCTCACTCTCACCAACGGAACCGGGAACTCAGGTGTAAGCGACCTTCTCAGCCTCCTCTGCTATTGCAGGCTCAGCAGCCGAGGCTGCCCTGTTATGGTCGCTATGTAGCAGTACCTACAGTGGTCATGTAACACCTGACCACCTGCTATATGAGCAAAAATCCCTACACCCGGTGCAATGTCGGAATGCTATGTCCGTCTACATTACCGAATCCCGGCTCTGCTCTAAATCGCATGAATATTCAAAAGATCCGGCTCCTATAGCCGAATCTAAGACCCCCCTCGAATTGTCGTACCTGGAAAAAACACCTGGAAAAAAATAAAACACCTACGGTTATATACAAGGGCATAATCGGAGGCAGCGATAAAATGCATGTTAAAATTACGCCTCAAACTCTGACAGCAATATATAGAATACCGAGAGAATAATTTAAGTCAATTAAGTTATCTTCCCAAAAATCCTCGGCTCCCGAAAACAAAATTACTTAAAATCGCCAATTTGCTACATTCTAATAAGAATGTAACCGCTTCCTAACAGCATTAAAATTAAAACTCCGCCTACCTACGGTACCTCTGACGTGACGAGACTGAAAGATCCTCAGCCGCCAGTAAAAAGAACGCAAAATTACAGCCAAAAACGGCCCGGCTGCAAAATTAATTCTAAAAATGGAATTCGTCTCAAGCCAGAGCAGCAAAATTGCAACAGATTTGCAATTTAATATGAACATCTGGCATCAAGTAGCCTGATGAAACCGAACAGCACAAAGGGCATGAAAAGGTTGGATGTCGGCAGCGGTATGGACGTGAGTATGTGGGTCTTCTGCCGGCAGCTGTTTTAGGCCGGGAAACTTAAGAATGTTTCTGGGCAAAGGACGGGGAGTGCTTGCCTAGCAATTGGCGTAGATCACCAGCCCAGATTTATATCTTAATTTACAACACCTTTTATAAAATAACTTTTATTCACTTTTATTAGTTTAAGCTCAATCTTTTCTTTTATATCATTACATAAAAATGTTAAAATACTAAAAAAACTTCCGACCCAAGACTCAAGAGGAGTTGAAGACCCCTCTGATTGCAACTCGGTGTCGAAATCTACTGTTTGAGGAAAATACACAAAAAGCTTCTTTCATCGACCTCCGTCCATATTTATCATGATTTTTTCAATTACATAGGAAAATGTGCTAAGCAATTACGGAATTAGCACATAATCAATTAGTAGGGGAAGCTTAAGCCGGAGAGAATGGAGATTGTCGTGTGTACATACGAAAAAAGCGCGACGGTTCTATGTTCTATGCACATATGTAAGTGAAAGAAAAGGGGAACGCATCGGAGTTAGTTATGAATGGTTGGTTAATGCCCTGGAGTGCACCGCGTATGCCCATGCTTGACCGGCAAGTTTACATAAGAGAGATTTTCATTGAGCACATGTGGTGTGCCCGAAGAATTATTGGGGTACAGCATGGTTCTAAATATGGTTCATATTTTGGCTAATTGAAGGCATGTGCGAAGTTGTTTTTGAGTTTATGAAATTATGATGATTGATATATTGATTGGGCGGAAAATGGGCATTGTATTTCTTGAACGCATTTCCTTTGAATATGTTTTTCATTGCTGGATTTTGGAAACGTGTGCAAGACATTAAGTGAGAATTTATTGAAGATCATATTCCACCCATGTGTATTGCACTGTCTGAAATTCATGCTGAGAAAAGGGAAATTGATTTATACTTGCGTTGCCAGGGATTAAACTGATGATGCCAGGGATTAAAAGATGGTAATATTTTAATGCTAATGAGCTAGATTACCGGCTCATTACACCTTTCCCCTTAGAAAAGAAAGTTGCATTACTGAAGGGAATGCCAACTTTCTTACAAGATCGTTATTGGGTACCAAAGGACGTGTGAGGAAAAATATGGCCCTGAGGTCGGTTTTACAATTGCCATTAATTTGTGTTGATTACATATTATAACGAGAAACTTACTTATTTAAAGGAGATAATTACAGCCTTTTTTTTCTATTTTGAATACATAAAATATATAATGATTTATAGTACAAATACTTGTTTAAATTTTGATATTGTAATTTACACATCTTATTTATTACCTTATAAACATTTTCCCCCGTTTAAACTTGGTTACATATTTTACCTTATGTTTACTAGTTTCTTGTCCTAGTTTAATTTTCACGATGAATGGACTTATGGACCCTATATTATGTGGTTTACAATTATATTTTTAGTAAAAGATATTACTTAAGGTGCTACGGTTTAGTTGTAAATCTAAGGAGCAATACCTAAAACATATTTAAATTTTATTAAGACATGAAAGTATTTTGCATAATGTTAGGGTTATAATTAAACTTATATTTAAATAATTCTTCCTTCATTTGGTATTCCTTGAAATAGTTAATTATATTATGAATACATATATACTTATTAGGCTAAAACATTTCGGTATACATTATTCTACATTTTATTTGCATATAATGGGGGGGGGGGGGGGGGGGGGGGGGGGTAAAAATCAAGTTTAGGTGAACCGGGAAAGCTCTACAGCTTTCGTCTTAATAAAGGTTTTGCAATTGTTTTGTTTTTAACCGACTTCCCAAAAACAAAGAGGTTCTAAGTTCGACGCGTATTTTTTTTTTTTTTTTATTTTTTTATTTTTTTTTTTTTATGTCTGACCGGGCATAACTTCGTAACGCGTCGACCGATTTTGATGATTCTTTTTTTGTTGGGTAGAGTATGTTCACCGATTGGTACCATGTCAAAAAAATTTTTGGTAGGGTTAGGGTGGGGGGTGGGGGTGAAACCTAACTTTGTAACGCGTGGTCCGATTTGGATGGTTCTTTTTTTGTTGTACAGAGTATGATCCCCCATTACTAAAAGGAGAAAAAAATTTGGCCCAGGGTGGGGGGAGGGGGAAGGGTAGTCTAACTTTGTAACGCGTGGACCGATTTGGATAATTCTTTTTCTGTTGGGTAGAGTATGTTCCGTGGTTGATACCAGGTAAAAAAAAATTTGGGGGGATGGGGGTGGGGGTGGGGGTGGAACCTAACTTTGTAACGCGTGGTCCGATTTCGATGGTTCCTTTTCTGTTGTAAAGAGTATGATCCCCCATTGCTAATAGGAGAATAATTTGGTCCTATGGAGAAAGGTGTGGGTGGGGGGGGAGGGGTAGTCTAACTTCGTAACGCGTGGACCGATTTGGATAGTTCTTCTTCTATTGGATAAAATATGATCCTTGGTTGATACTACGAGAAAACAAATGTTGCTGGGGTGGAGGTGGGAGAAGGGGGGTGGAACCTAACTTTGTAACAAGTGGATTGATTTGTACGGTTCTTTTGCAGTTGTATAGAGTGTGCTCCCCCATTGCTAATAGGAGAATAATTTGGTCCTATGGTGGAGGTGGAGGAGGGGGAGGGGTAGTAACTTCTTAACGCGTGGACCGATTTCGATGATTCCTTTTATGTTCGGTAGAGTATGTTCCTTGATTGATACCATGAGAAAAAAAAGTTTAGTGGAATGGGGGTGAGGTAGGGGGTTAAAACTAACTTTTAACGCGTGGACCGATTTGGATGGTTCTTTCTTCGTTGTATAACACTAAGAAGACACTGAAAAGTGTAAAATAAAATAGTTTTTAAAAAAAAAGTTGAACCGACTTCACAAAAAGCGCTAAAAAGCATAAAACAATTTTTAATTTTATATCTATTACGACATTTTGAAGTCGGTGCAAATTAAACAAATAAAACAACTACAGTACCCCAATTGAAAATAATACCTAATACTACCTGAACGTTTCAGTTTACGGGGGATCATTTTAAATGACGATTAAATACTTTTGTTGTAGTTGTTTGGTTTGTTTGATTTGCACCGACTTCAAAATGTCGTAATAGATATAAAATTAAAAATTATTTTATGCTTTTTAGCGCTTTTTGTGAAGTCGGTTCAACTTTTTTTTTAAAAACTATTTTATTGTTTTCAAGTTTGCATAGTTAACCGGTAGTCGGTCGTCGAATCTCGTATTTCTTGTGTTGTGTTTGTTGTTTTGTTTTTTAGCTTCTTGGTTTTTATGCGTTTTTTAAAGAGAACGACCGTGACCGTGATTACTAGTGTTATGATAAGCAAATAAAGCAAGGTATAGTGGTGAATATTGTGAGGGGATAGGTCAGTATTTCTTAATTCTTCTTCGAACTTCTGTGTTTTAATCGCGGCACTGAGCTGTAGCAGATCTTGTTTGTCATGGAATTTTATAACCTGTACTCCGTGTTGGCTGAGCTTTTGTTGTTTTGGGTATGTGGGAAGGTTAAACGTGAGGTTGATAGTGGGTAGGTAGTGATTATTCAACCTGATTTCTTTCACGCTGTGGGCCTGGATGACGAGATCTTTTGTTCTAAGGTAACAGCCGACGGCGAGCTCTAACACTCCGGTATTCTTTAGTTCGTAGGGCGTTATTTTATTGCCACATACAGTATCTATTACCGTAGTTTCTTTCATAAAGAATAACCACTTGTTAGGTTGGGAGAGTTGGATCCAGAAATCTAATTTTGGCACCGTTTGAATTTCGCAATGAGGTGGGACGGTAGTGGAATGTTTCAGTAGATCAACTTCACACAAATTGTTCACCGAATGAACGTTATATATTGGGTGTATAATCCGCCAGAGGTAGTGGATAAGATCCGTGGTTCCACAGTTCTGTAAATCGAAATTGTTCAACGAGTAGCAGTGTTCTCTCGTGTAATCAATCACCAAATATTCCAAAGAGGGTTTAATGTAAACGAAGTCATCTTTGTGGAGTGTAGGGAATGGATATACTTTCATCAATTGATAGTTTTCCCTGAATGGCAAGGGAAGCTTAAGCGAGAATATTATTTTATTAGCGACTATAGCAGTGCGGACGTTACTTATTTGGTAGATCTGTAAAAGATTATTATTATCCTTGGTTATGGGCAAAGTTAGAGAGTTAGGAATCTCCTTTTGAATTGTTCCAACACCTTCTTCATTTGTAGGGGTGTTATGATAGAGGGGTGTGGTTTACCGTGACGTACGTCCGTTATCAAATCAATGAGGAGATTTTGAGTGCTCTGGTACCGGACCATCATTAGAGTGGTGAGGGAGACCAAGGTCTCTAATTCTATGGTAATATTTTGCTTAAGGGCTTCAGTGGAAAGTCTATTACTCACCGTGATTAATGACTCTAACTTTTTATCTACGTGGATAAACTGTTCCTTTATGGCATATCGAGTCTTGTTGAAAATATTAACAGTGGTCTCTATTATAAGTGTTTGGTTTTTTATTAAGTTTAACAGGTGATTTTGATTAACTTTAACACTGTCTATGTGTTCATTGCGCTGGATCGCATCATTCTCATCCAAGGTCCCAAAAAGTGTCTCACTAATTGTTCCGACAGCGTTGAATAAACCTCTTTTGTACCTATTTCCCTTTTCTTTTAATAATTCTGAGTTTTGTTTCAATGTGTATGACAGTGTGTGTAATTGGTGTGTAATATCGTCACATAGTGGGAGTTTACTATGATAACGTTCAATTAAATTACAAAGGCCTTGAGCTGTTTCCGTACAATTCATTAGTTTTTCAAGCTCGAAGTGAAACTCTGTGAGGTCGTAATACACTATTACCTGCCATTCGTTGCTATATAGGCCCACTCGGCCTATTTCCTCGAAATATATACCAGGGCGGGAGTTTAGGGGCGTAATCTTCAGAGCGCTGGCGACTTCCCATACGTTGACCCATAATATCATTGCAGCTACCAGGAAGGCCATTCTACGATTATGGAATTGAATTAGTTTTGATTTCGAAAGAGTTTTAGGTTGTTGTTATGTACATTTTTAAATTTTTTTTTTAATCTAATTGTTGAATTTTCTGTTGAACTTATTTTCACTATCTCATATGGCCCTGGCCATAATGGTGATAACTTATTCCGCCTAGTATGGTTCTTTAACAGAACCTGGTCTCAGAGACAAAAGGTTTTTTCCCTAGAAGTTTTGTCATACATATTTTTTGACTTCTGTTTGTTTTTTAACAAATTTGTGAACACTTGTGTTGTAAACGTACATCGCATATGGGATCCATGTGTCCCATGTCAGCGGATCTCGGTTTACATAATGGCGCAGGTATTCGGCCAAGGTCCGTCCGGTGGCTCCTCTCTAGGGCACCATTGGTTTGAGGATGGTACGGAGTTGTCTGCAATTTCTTGATGTGAAGCAGCTTGCACATCTGTGAGAACATTTCGCTCAAGAAATTTGAACCTTGGTCCGTTAATATGGACTCTGGGATTGCGTGCCTGCAAACCATATTAGTTACAAAGGCTTCGGCTACGGTGCTAGATTCAGCATTTCGTAATGAGATAGCTTCTGTATACTTGGTAAGATCATCCCGGAATGTAAGAAGATACCTATTACCTTCGTGACTCACTGGTAAAGGGCCGACTATATCTAAGGAAATCCTCTGGAAGGGCCTTGAACTTGTCGTAATTTTCATGGGTATCTTGGGATTCTTACTAAGTTTATTAGTTTGGCAGGAGCTACATGCTTTGATGTATTCTTCTACATCCTGAGCTATACCTGGCCAGTTGTACGCAGGTCGGATTTTCTTTAAAGTGCGTGTAATACCCTGATGTCCGCCTAAAGGCGTAATCTCCCTTTGTTTTACTTTGTCTGTAATAACGGATATTTCTGAGAGGAATAATGTGACAGGGATGTTTTCAAAAATAGATGAAATGAGGGCTTTCAATTCGAAGTGGGTTTCACTATTTGCTTTCGGAACGGATATATTTATTTCCTTTCTATTGCACTCTATACAGTAATTCCTGAAATTCCATAGAGTTTCAATTACCCGCTTGTAGTCTTCTTTTGTGCGCATTGGGTAGGCTGTTTTTGAGAATACGAACAATTGTTTGTTTATTTCTTGAATTGTTAATTGTGAGCCTCGAGTACATATCTCCGGAATTATTTCTTTTAAGTACACTTCGACATCGTTACCGGCGCTAGGTAGAAGGAAATATTTGTGCCCTTTTGATCTATTAGATTTTCCGTTTTTTCATGGATGAGGTTAATGTTGACATGAGGGGAGGACGTGAATTTGTTATAAAGCTGTTCTTAATCTATTTCGTTGGGATTTCTTTGTAGTACCTTCGCTTGATTTCGAGTCATTACATTAATACTTTTCTGTTTTTCTGGTTCGACTTCGCAGGGAACTAGGCGACTCAACGCGTCAGCATTTGCATTTAATGATCCGGGCTTATGCAGAATTTTGTAATCATATTCCTCTAATTTTATTCTCCAACGCATAAGGCGGGAGGAGGAATCCTTTAGATTCACAAGCCAAACCAAGGGCTTATGATCTGTTATGATGTTGAACTTTCGTCCATATAGATACGGTCGAAATTGCTCCACTGCGTAAACTATGGCTAAGAGTTCTTTTTCAATCGTCGAATACCGTGTTTCCGCGGGATTCAACGTTCGACTGGCAAAACAGATTGGTCGGTCTTTACCGATTTCACCTTGAGACAAAATGGCACCTAAGGCTAGATCACTTGCATCCGTCGTGACATTAAATTCTTTGTCAAATTCCGGGTAGGCAAGGATAGGCGCCGTGATCAATTTCTCCTTGAGAGTCCTAAATGTTTCGTCGCAAAATGAGTCCCACTTAAATTGAGTATCCTTTTTTAATAGTGCAGTCAGCGGCTTTGCCAACTTTGAAAAATTAGGAATAAAGCGCCTATAGTACCCAACGAAACCCAAAAATGCTTTGACGTCCTTGGCTTTTCTGGGTGTTGGATAGGTTTTTACGACTCTTATTTTCTCTGGGTCGGGTAAAACGCCATGTTCGCCTACTACGTGTCCAAGGTAGGCTATTTCCTTCTGTAGGAAATGACACTTGTCCGGCTGCAATTTTAGCCTTTGGAGTACTTGCACGAGTTTGGAATTATGGTCGTTCAGGTTATAACCGTAAATGACTATATCGTCTAAATAGACGAAACAGTGTAAACCCTGGAGACCAGTCAGGGCCGCATTCATCAGCCTCTGGAACGTAGCAGGAGTACCTTTTAATCCGAATGGCATTTGGTTGAAGTGGTAATGGCCAAACGGGGTGCTGAATGCTGTTTTATCCTTGTCCTTATCACTCATGGGGATCTGGTGGAAACCGTTGGCTAAATCGAGGGTAGAGAAATACTTCGATTTTCCTAGCTGATCGAGGATCTCTGTTATGTTGGGAAGTGGGTAGGCGTCTCCTACTGTAACGTCATTCAATCGCCTAAAGTCCACAACGACTCGCCAACGTTTTTTCCCTGTTTCATCATGCTTTTTAGGGACCAGTAATAATGGAGAGTTCCAAGGGCTTCGGCTGGGACTAATGATGCCTTCGTTCAACATTTCCTTTATTTGCCTGTTTATCTCGTCTCTTTGTGTTTCCGCCAGACGGTATGGTTTGACATGTATAGTGCCTGTATTGCTGAGGATCGGAATTTCGTGACTAGCAGCATCAGTGTGTGTGAGATAATCACCTTCAAGATAGAAGAGGTCATTAAATTCGCGGCATATATCAAGGATGGATTGCCGTTCTTCAATGTTGCAGTGGTCCAAAGCCAAATGCTTCTCTAAATTTTTTAAGCGGTTCGTGACAGGGTCTAGGCTGTAGTTTGCATACAGTATATCAAAGTTGGTTAATTTCTCCCATGCAGGACTAATTTCTTTATAATCTATTACAGCAGTGTCCGAGGTAGAATTCATTATTAAAATGTTTGCGAGTTTGTGGTGCGGGTTCACCAAGGTATCTCCTATAAATATGCCTGGTTGAATTTCCTTCTTGAGGCATAACGCTTCGTCGTTAAAATTCACGGGCATAATTACTATTACCTCTGAACGTGGAGGAAGGACGATACTGTCGGGTGAACTGCGAGAAGTATAGCTCTCGTCACCAGTGTGTTGAGCTGGCGTTGTATTATCCCAGCCGTTTTGGCATGGGTGTTTAAATTTTTCCTCTGAACGGCGAGTTTCTTTGACTCTTGACTTATTCGTTTTTGGCCAACTAAGGAAATTTTCTGAATTATTCACATAGGCAGTGGGGCTCACCTGTGATGGCTTAATTGAGCTCTCACATACCGAATCATTCAGGGATTTTCCTGTGTGGGCACTGAATTTTTTGAACGTTAAGAGGAATAAATAATAAAGCAATTGAATGATCATTGAAAAACTAGTTTTATTACATATAACTTGTTCTTCGTTCTTTTCTTTCTCTTGATTAATTTTATCGCAATGAATTCTATCGTATTCTACTTTTACTTCATGTTCCTTACTAATTTCACTTATGGGCTTCGAGTCACTTACTTGCACTTTAGGGATTTTTTCTTCCTCTTTTGTAACATTTTGAGGTTCAATATTTTCTTCATTAGTATTTTTTTAAATTTAGTTCGAGGTATAATTCAGAGTAATTTATTGTGCAGTTATATTTTGTTAAGAAGTCATTTCCTATAATACCATCACACGGAAGTTTACTGTTTTCGGGAACTATTTGGAACGCGTGATTTAATTTTAGTATACCATCCTGAGTAGCTAATTTAATTGACTCTGGTGTTAAACCATACGATGGGAAACAATCGCCTGCGAGTGTGGTAATATAACAACGTTTATCTTCATAGACGAGCGCATCGTTGTGTGTTTATTCTGCTTTTATCAAGCTGATTTCGGCACCTGTATCGAGCAGAAATGTGGCCAAAACAGCTTTAGATATATTTGTTTGAAGAGACACAGTTAATGAATGTGACAGCATTGTTATTGGTACTTTTATGATTTTGGTACGATTTATTGGGGATGATGATGAACGACAGCTTGAGTAGTTACTATGCGGGAAGGTTCGCTGTCCGATTCCTCCCTCTAACCTGTCTGTCTAAATTCCTGGGCTGCTGCCCTAGATTTGAGCTAGTCTGCTGAAAAGACTGGGGACGCACTGGAAACTGTGGTCGGTCCCAGTGGATTTGGGAGCGCTTTAATTGCTCTTGGTATAAGCGGGCACGGCACTCATTTCGACTGTGGTTCGGTTTGTTACAATACCCACATATTACTCTGTTTATTTCCCTTTTTATGGTTGGGCCCGAAGGAAATGTAGGGAGCTGCATTCGTTTGAAGCAGGTTTCCTTGACGTGGCCCCGTTTCCCACAATGTTCACATGAGAGATAGGAGTTGGGACGGGGTGTATATGGATGCGCCTCTATCCGGTGCGAGTGCTCCTCTGCAAAAGTGATTCACTTTTGCAAGCTTTTCTCATTTCGAGCTTTAACAATAGTTTTCAACTGCTCGTTTCTTAATCCGTCTTCGAATACACGGATTGCGTTTTGCTCATTCTCACTGATCAAATATTTGCGTGAAGTTGGGTCAGTGGCTTCGTTGAAAGTAGCCGAATTCAGGTCAGATAACTTTTTTATTATCCTATTCGTGAAACTGATTAAGTCCTCACGGGGACTTTGCCTAATATGCAACAATTCACCTTGTATTGCTACTCGTGGCCTCTTTTCTTGAAACTGAGCGTTCAGCTCGGCCTTCAGTTCGCTCCAATTGGAGAATTCCTTGAACTTCAGGATATCGTAGGCTGGACCAGCGAGCTTGGTCTTTACAATTGTGAGGAAAATTTTTTCGTCGGCAGTTGTTTTTGCTTGAGTGAATAGCAAGTCACAACAGGTAGTAAAACGATGCAGATCCTCGGTTCTGCCATCGAAATCTGAGATTAAACTTCGTGCGTCTGATAGGGAAATTTTGAGTTCCGTGGCCTGCCCATCAGTTGGCGCGATGGCGGGAGTTTTCGTGGAGTGCAAATAACGAGCTGCTCGCGCCAAGCGAGTAGCAGCGAGCCTCCGACTGTTGGTGGCCTGAGCCGGATATTTAGCTGCTCGTGTCGAGACTATTTTGAACGGAACAAAAATCTGTAGGGATGATACGGGGGAGAGGCGTATCAAAGCACAAAATTTATTAAATATCAAAAAACGAATTTACTAGGTTGAACTTGGAGGGTGTAAACGCAAGTAAAAAGTTGTCTTCACTTTTGTGTTTTTTCTCTTTTTTTTTTTTTTGACACAAACAGAAATGTTAACTATGCACATTTTTACACAATTTAATCCGATTGACGGAAACAGAAAACCGAGAATTTACATGAAAAGATTATCCTTCTTAGTACTGAATTTGAGAATTATAAATGACTTTATGTCTAATACAATAATAAAATTTTTAACAAAAAAAAAAATAACTTCAGTCGACTTACTTAGACTTCTGCAGCATCTTCAGCTTCCTTTTTAGTTCCACATACAGGGAAAAATCCGCAGTCTCTTCTTCAGCTGTCGCGGTCCCCTCGAAATGTTTTAATGCCACCAGTAGTTTTCTAATTTCTTCTGCCGTATCCATTATAATTTCCTTCTCCTTAGGTTGAATGATGAGTGTTGGGGAGCCTATTATTTCAGGAAATCCCAGTTCCTTCCTTTTGTAGAATTTTAAGTGTTGGGGAGCATATTATTTCAGGACATCAAAATTCTTCTGGACTATTCGCCTGAGTACCCGCAGTTCGGGGGTATCGTCTAAGGATCTCCGTATTTTAGGAGATCCCACCGCTGCCACCACTGTTTTATGCCGGGAAACTTAAGAATGTTTCTGGGCAAAGGACGGGGAGTGCTTGCCTAGCAATTGGCGAAGATCACCAGCCCAGATTTATATCTTAATTCACAAATTCACAACACCTTTTATAAAATAACTTTTATTCACTTTTATTAGTTTAAGCTCAATCTTTTCTTTTATATCATAACATAAAAACGTTAAAATACTAAAAAAAACTTCCGACCCAAGACTCAAGAGGAGTTGAAGACCCCTCTGATTGCAACTCGGTGTCGAAATCTACTGTTTGAGGAAAATACACAAAAAGCTTCTTTCATCGACCTCCGTCAAAACCTCCGTAAACTACAAGCCATGAACTGACGAATTTCACGCACACACATTAGGGCCAAAATGGTCTGGTTTTTCGATAATTTTACATTGCTTCTTATGGCAGCCGGGGGGTGATTTTTCTTTAAACTCATCCTAATGCCTAAACTATAACTTCTATGAAAAAATTGTTTTGTTCTACTTGAAGTAAACAAAACAATCTTTCGAATGAAGTAAAAATATTCATACCCTACTTAAGAAAATAATAAACATTTTTCAGCCTAAAAGTGCAGAAGTGGAAATTTAAAGAAAATACAAGCGACAGAGCATGGTCGGACCATGACTTACTGCTTGCGTTTAGGATGTAAATTTGGTTTGCGACTAAAATTTCACGTTTAATCAAAGATTTCTTGTTATTTTGCTTAATAAGGTGTACATGTTTTTACTTTATTAGAAAGATCATTTACGACCACATGTAAAAGTCCAGTTCATGGCTTGTAGTTTACGGTGGTTTTGCCTCCGTCCATATTTATCATGATTTTTTCAATTACATAGGAAAATGTGCTAACCAATTACGGAATTAGCACATAATCAATTAGTAGGGGAAGCTTAAGCCAGAGAGAATGGAGATTGTCGTGTGTACATACGAAAGTAGCGCGACGGTTCTATGTTCTATGCACATATATAAGTGAAAGAAAAGGGGAACGCATCGGAGTTAGTTATGAATGGTTGGTTAATGCCCTGGAGTGCACCGCGTATGCCCCACTGACATGTATTAAACTGGACTGACTTATAAGCTATCTCATATGGGTACAATTTTACTTTCAGTGGAGGAAAACAATTTTTAATCTCCAACGTTTACTGTGAATTTGCAGCCATTCAGAGTAGAATATAATAACCAAATATATACGAAGAGACATATTTAATTTTAATCTTCTATATTGTTGTAAGGAAAATGTAAAAATCATTGGAATTACTGGAATACAAATTATAAATAAAAGGTTGTTTTAGTCTGGATAATGCTTACCCAGAAAGAGATGTAAGATGATTGTGACTATTGTCATCTATTTCTAACTCCAGCATTTAATAGGCGACATGACGTTCGCAATTAAGAAACCCATGTTGAAAAAAAAGATGCTTACCCAGAAAGGGACAACTAGCGAAAAGTGATACCATTTTCTTGAAGAAATTTCATGGCACCAGTCACTCCAGTATTATATATCTCAGTGGTATGCCCATGCTTGACCGGCAAACATAAGAGAGATTTTCATTGAGCACATGTGGTGTGCCCGAAGAATTATTGGGGTAGAGCATGGTTCTAAATATGGTTCATATTTTGGATAATTGAAGGCATGTGCGAAGTTGTTTTTGAGTTTATGAAATTATGATGATTGATATATTGATTGGGCGGAAAATGGGCATTGTATTTCTTGAACGCATTTCCTTTGAATATGTTTTTCATTGCTGGATTTTGGAAACGTGTGCAAGACATTAAGTGAGAATTTATTGAAGATCATATTCCACCCATGTGTATTGCACTGTCTGAAATTCATGCTGAGAAAAGGGAAATTGATTTATACTTGCGTTGCCAGGGATTAAACTGATGATGCCAGGGATTAAAAGATGGTAATATTTTAATGGTAATGAGCTAGATTACCGGCTCATTACACAGCGAGTAGAGAGTTTGGCGGTTGTTGACAGTCAGTCGTGGAGTTTGGCTTGAGATCGTTGTTTGGTGGTTCTTTGAAGATTATAAAAAGAAGGAAAAAATAAATAAATCGGGTGAAATAAAAAGGATAAATAAAACAGATTCGGTAGAGTGAATTAAGAAGCAGAAAGTGGCTTGTGTTGGACGAGTGAGTTTAGATTTTTAAAATTAATACATTCCGGTCCATATTAACAATTTAAATGTTATTTTGTTGTGGGAAAAGTAAGAATCCGAAAGTGTTCCACGAGTTAATTTTAAATGTGAGAAAAAGTACAAGTGTCTTTATGAAAAGCAAACAGTGCAATCTAACATTATTTTATCTACATTGCACTCAAGTTTTTGCAATAGAAAGCAATGACGGAAATATAAAATGAGAAGAAAACCAGTTTATATATCAATAACCAAGCAACAAATGAAAATTTTTAAAAAAAGAAAAAATGCGATTAAGTCGTGCTTTGAATATTATCTCGCAGCTGATAACTTTCTTCGAGTGTTAACTAATTTATATTCACAATAAACTGTAGATAATTTCGGGAGCGCAAGATTCGATTTATTATTAGCGGTTTCAACATTTTGAGGTCAGGGAACCTGAGTAAATCAACTATGTGAGTGATTTATTAAGATTATATGAATACTTAGCAGACAGTTAACAAGTACTTAATATATCATAGAGTGTTCGTTGTGGTTACATTTAAGGAAATCTATTTACAACTATATGATATGAAAGCTTTTATTATCTAAAAGTGAGCATTTAGTATTTACGCCGGAATGATCGAATTTACAGAAGAGATTGTTAGAAACGTGTTGCGGCGTGAGGTACAAAAGAGGCAATTATGACAATTTTCTACGGAAATATGAAAACAGAGTGAAATAAATCTACGAACAAACAAATATTTTAAAGGGGAAAGAAAAGTGAAAAAGGAAATTACAGAAACTTAGAGAAACAATTTTAAGAACTAAAAAGATTTAAATAGAAAGAGGGAAAGTGAAGTGAAAAATTAGATAAACATAAAAACTACAGTGAAATGTTAAAGAAGTTAAAAGAAACTGAAAGTTTAGGGAAAGTAAAAGAAAAGGAAAACTTAAAGGCACATAAATTTAAAATAACAACTAGACGAACATAAAGCGAAAATTTAAAGAAAGTAACAGAAAGTAAAAATGTAAAGGAAAATGACAGAAAATGAAAGTAAATGAAAAAAAACAGAAAAAGGTCAAAAGGAAACAACTGAATTGAAATGAGACGAAGCTGATGAAAAAGGGGAACCACGGAGGAGGGAAGAATTACAACAGGGAAAGGAAAGAAAAAACCGAAACAACAACCTGAATTGGTGAGTCCGTTCCTGTTTTTTTTCTCACTTTCTTCTTCTTAAAATGACGGAGAAGTTTTTTTTTTGTGATCATAGTAGTCATAAACATCATTATTATATTAGGACTTCGATTGTCTTTCATTGTGGTTACGTAAAGTTGATTCTACCCATTATTGAGTCTATATTTCAAATTTCAGCTGAATTGGCTAGGATTTCAATTTGTGGTTTCTTTCTAGTTGATAAATTTGATTCTGGCTAAGTTCATGCATTTTTTTTCCTCTTTGTAATAGTATGTAGAAACAATTTCCTATTGAAAGTTACCTTTTTATTCCCAAATACGTTAGAGAAATTGTACAGAATTCTCTATAGGAATGAAAGTATGTAAGAAGTTAGAACTTAATATGAATTTAGTTTTCCGATAGTACGTGAAGATAAAACGCATAGCGCTAAGTTAGTATGGTTTCGGTATCGTTTAAATTTTTTTCTTATAGAATATAATATAGCCACATAAGTTATGTTGGATAATTTATCATCAGTGAAATCTTTGTATTATTGAGACTTGTTGCTTATGTTTGAAGCATAGGTCTAGCATAGGTAATACGTATAATTTGTAACTCCCCAGAAGCCTATGTAATCAGAAAAGAAAGAGGATGCGCATTTTTTTTTGCCGTGAAGAAAAAGGGAGATAGAATAAACAGTAATCTTTTTTTGTAAAAACATAATTTTTTTGTTGTCAGGATTATTATTATTATGTAAATAGTAATCGATAGGAATTTTTTTGTATCTTTCCTCAGAGCCCCGTTGCAAAGGGGTAAATAGGCCCTAGCCATAAGCTAGACGGTCTTGTGCCCTCCCACGGACGGGGTATCTCTGCATTTCAAAAAAATATATATATTTTTTTTAGTAATTTTTTTTTGTAATAAAAATCGTTACAATGAATCCAAGGTAAACACCTCCTCTTTTCTCTCTCTCTCTCCTCGTCGTCCTTCCTTAGGGCGGCCATGATCATCGCTACGTCAGTGGGCGGGGTCCTCACTATGAGGTGAGTGACCCTCTCTCTTTTCAGGTCTTTAATAGGGCATCTAGTCGACATCGGCCCCCTAGGTGCATAGGGTGGTTGGGGAATGGGCCAGGTAAGGGGAGTCAGGACACCAGAGGCCGTGGATCCTGGCTGACATCAGCTGACTTTCAGTTCAGCTGACTTTCAGCATCTCACCATGTCATGCATCTATGCACATTCAAGGTATTGGTCAAGCAAGTCAAAAAACTGAAAAGAGAGTGAATATTCAGCTTAATTCAAGGATAAATGGCTTTTCAACTAGAGTGGAGGCATTCGTTCTAAGCAACATAATTTCACCACATCCGAGTCAACCACTAAAGACATCGAACTGGGCCATACCAAAGAATATTCAACTGGCTGACCCCGCTTTCTACAAGCCTGTTCAAATTGACCTTCTCTTAGGTGCTGAATTCTTCATGCAGTTGTTATCTATTGGGCAAATCAAGCTAGGATAAGATTTACCCACGCTTCAAAATACGGTCCTCGGCTGGGTTGTTACTGGAAGGCTAAAGCAGACTACAGAGTCCACAGCAATGTGCGGAGTTTGCACTGATGAAATGGATATAGAGTCTCTATTGGAGAGATTTTGGCAGATAGAAAATTCCGATGACAAGGAACATCTATAACATTGGCAGAAAAACAGTGTGAAGAGATATTCAATCAAACAATAACAAACTTTTCCTTTCAGAATTTCTGTGTGTAGTGGTTTAAGATCCGCTGCATCACTCATCAGAAGCCAAGGTGTAACACCTTGACTTACTCATTTTAACAAGGAAGAAAATAGTTCTTTTACATTGGTGACCCCGACGTTTCCAAAATTGTTGTTTTATATCGTGGACTAATTCCCATCTTTTCAGCAGTTTAGCCTTTAATGGTTTTGCTTGCGAATCAATTGGTGCTGTCAATGGTCCTCCTATCAATAAGTGTCCAGGTGTTAGAGCACCGAGATCGGTAATATCAGAAGATAGGGGAGTTAGTGGGCGAGAATTGAGAATTGCCTCCACATCACTTAGAGCTGTTTCGAGCTCTTCATATGTCAATGAAGCTGAAGATATTTTTCCAACCAAGAGATGTTTGGTTGATTTTACGGCAGCCTCCCATAACCCGCCAAAATGAGGAGAGCGCGGGGGAATAAAATGGAAGTCGATTCCCTTCTGGCTGCACATGAAAGTAATTTTTTCTTGCCCCTGTTGAGAATGGATCACCTCAGTCAATTTTGCTAGCTGATTTCTTGCGCCTACAAAATTGGTGGCATTATCGCAGTATAAGTTGCGGCAATGTCCACGTCTGCCTATGAAACGTTTTAATGCTCCGATAAACGCTTCTGTTGTTAGATCACTCACAACCTCGAGGTGGACAGCTTTGGTTGCGAATTAGCAGAATATTGCCACATACGCCTTATGTGGTCGTTTTCCTTTGACTTAAAAACAAATCCAGATGCGCGATTTATGGTTGGGTTTCCATTTTTAGAAGATCCAACGACGTTGGGAGAGTCAAAGGAGATTGCTTTGCGAAGGCTCTATGCTTTAGAACGAAAACTTAACAAAAACAATGATCTGCGGCAACAATACATATCATTTATGGATGAATACCTTGATCTTGGACACATGGAAGAAGTTGATATAAATTCAATACCAAAACACAATTACTCCTTCCCCATCATTGTGTGTTAAAACCTGGCGGAAATACCATCTTATATGGTGGCCACGCGATCCAAATCAAGAATTAAAGTGCTATCATGTAATATACCGAAGTATATATTCCCCAAATAAAACAGAATTGCATAAATCACCAAAGTCATCAAATAACATGACATGCCCAAAAACGTAAATAAAATTCTACGAGCTTGTGATACAAAGTGCTGTGCATAATTCCCTGACCTACGTTAACGGCGGTCAGCGACACTTCCATTGCATATCAGTAATTGTTCAATGGAAAAAGCGGCAAACTGCACTAGGTAAACAAACAAGCACGTGACGCATCTACAGCGACCAGTTCAAAGCGGAAATATGAACTCGCGCTGTATGATGCCTGCGAAGAATCACAAAGTATGCAATTTGCAACGATACTTTCTTTCGAAATAATTAATTACTAAAGGGGCCAAATTATTTAGCAATTGAGAATGTGGCCAAAGATCATTAGTTTAGTAAGCATAATTATTGTATATAAATAGAGTAAGAAATTTCAATAAACGAATTCAGTCAGAATCAATCCGCCGAGTTTTACTTAATAAGAGTTGTGCTATTATAGCTGCTCTTCCTCGAGAATTATTTTAGCTTTGGAGCAATAGCTAATTTAGCTGCTCCAGTGGGGTTATAGCCTTGAGGCTGCTCCCAGGGACTAAAACATTACATGGCGACCGGTTTAATAGTAAAACATTACATGGCAAACGTAATTAATAAAGAGAACATTACAATCAACTACGCACTATTACATACGGAACAACCTCCGCGTCATACCTCGCTACTCGCTGTTTGCAGCATCTAGCCCAGAAAAAAAACATCAAAGATCCTGTTGGTTCGCAGGTCCTCCGTCAAGACTTTAACGTGGAATCTTAAAGGAAGCTGGTTTTAAATTGCGCAAATGGTGCGCCAACCATGCTCAACTATTGCAAGACAGCAGATCAAGAAATAAGACTAGACTTTACAGACGAGAAAACTTTTTGCATAAAAACATTAGGATTGACATGGTTACCGAAAACTGATCAATTTCAAACAAAACTAACTGCGAATGAAGAGCAAAGATTAACAAAAGGAACAGTAGCATCAGAAATAGCTCGAATCTTCGACCCTCTGGGAATCATGGCTCAAGTTGTCATAAAGACAAAAATATTTTTGCAAAATCTATGGGAACTCAAGGTGCACTGGGATGCGGCGCTAACAGAAGAATTATACACGAAATGGAAGAACTTCCGGAAAAATCTCTCGGCATTAAATGATGTTCGCATTCTAAGGCATGTATTTGCAGGAAGTATTCCTCGGGTCATACAAATCCACGCATTTTCGGATGCATCAGAGAAGGCTTTTGGCGCCGCAATATATATAAGATCACTAAATAGCCAAGGAAGGGTAATTGTCCGCCTTCTTTGCGCCAAATCCAGGGTTGTCCCTAAGAAGAAGTTATCAGTGCCCAGACTTGAGTTATGCGCAGCCAAACTAGGAGCAGAGCTTCTGCAACGAGTAAAAAGATCTTTAAAATTCGAACAGCAGCAAGTTATCTCTGGTGTGACTCAGAAATCATGCTAGATTGGATCAACTCTACATCTACCTCTTATCAGGCAACAGAATAGCTGCAATTTAAACAATTTCTCTTCCCCAACAATGGAGACATGTCAAATCAGAAGACAATCCAGCGGATATTCTCTCCAGAGGCCTATCACCGGAAAAATTAAGTTCCTGTAATGTCTGGTTTTATGGACCACTTTTCTTACATGGGACCGAAGAGATATGGCCTCCACCCTACACCAAAGTGTCTGAATGTGATCTGGAAAGAAAACGAGCAGCACTCTCTATAACTATAGCGAAAGATGAAGACAATAATGTACATTTCATCGAAAGAATTGATCATCAAAATTCATTTCAAAGACTTAAACGAGTAAATGGATACGTTTTAAGATTCGTCTCAAGGTCCAGATCTAAACAAAGACAACCAACAACGTCATCGACGACATCAACGTTAACTGCTTCAGAACTAGATGAAGCTCTATTCACCATCATCACGCTCATGCAACTAAAGGAATTTCAAGAAGACATTTGTTGTCTTCTGCGATACAAAGAAGTATCCAAATCAAGCCCACTAGCCACGCTGTCACCCTTCCTGGACTTAAAAGGGATCATACGAGTCGGAGGACGAATTGAGGATTCTGGACTTACTTACGACTCGAAACATCCAATGCTACTGCCACATTCGCACGAATTAACGAAGCTCATCATGTCAGATTATCACAAAGAGAACTATCGCACAGGACCACAAGGACTTCTATCAGCAATTCGACAAAGTTTTTGGCCCATAAAGGGAAAGAGTATTGCGAGTTCAATAGTTCAACATTGTATTCAATGCGCTAGGAACAGGCTCAAATTGATGACACGAATAATGGGCAATCTACCGGCAGCCAGAGTTCAGACAGCACGACCCTTTATCAACAGTGGGGTCGACTTTTGTGGACCCATCTGAATTCATTTTAAAGTCAAAGGAAAACGACCACATAAGGCGTATGTGGCAATATTCTGCTAATTCGCAACCAAAGCTGTCCACCTCGAGGTTGTGAGAGATCTAACAACAGAAGCGTTTATCGGAGCATTAAAACGTTTCATAGGCAGACGTGGACATTGCCGCAACTTATACTGCGATAACGCCACCAATTTTGTAGGCGCAAGAAATCAGCTAGCAAAATTGACTGAGGTGATCCATTCTCAACAAGGGCAAGAAAAAATTACTTCCATGTGCAGCCAGAAGGGAATCGACTTCCATTTTATTCCCCCGCGCTCTCCTCATTTTGGCGGGTTATGGGAGGCTGCCGTAAAATCAACCAAACATCTCTTGGTTGGAACAATATCTTCAGCTTCATTGACATATGAAGAGCTTGAAACAGCTCTAATTGATGTGGAGGCAATTCTCAATTCTCGGCCACTAACTCCCCTATCTTCTGATCCTAACGATCTCGGTGCTCTAACACCTGGACACTTATTGATAGGAGGACCATTGACAGCACCAATTGATTCGCAAGCAAAACCATTAAAGACTAAACTGCTGAAAAGATGGGAATTAGTCCACGATATAAAACAACAATTTTGGAAACGTTGGTCGCTAGAGTATCTAAACGAATTACAGTATCGGAGTAAGTGGAAGCACCAATCACCGAATGCAAAACCAGGTATGCTGGTCATCTTAAAGGAAGAAAATACACCTGTACAGCAATGGCCACTAGGCAGAATTGTAGAGATTCACAAAGGAAGTGATGGTTATGTACGAGTGGCAGACGTGCGCACCGCTACAGGAATATTACGAAGACCCATACATAAGTTAGCTCCACTCCCTCTGGAGAAAACATTGACAATGAAAGAGAAACACCGCAAGATGGCCATAAACAAACAAGATACAAGGCACAACGGCTAAACAAGCGACCAAACGATGATCCAGACATCGTAAAACCATCTCCTGAAATGCCGCCGAAAAAAACAAGGACTTCATTGGGAACATCTCTTCTAACGTTATTATTAACTGTCTGCATGGTTCCATTTGTTAGAAGTGACCTGATCGAAATCACTCAATTCAAGCCACAATTAAGCATACACTTCGAAGATCTTGGAGCTACAAACCTAATAACATCGCACTGGAACCTAATTGTTTATTACAACCTACACCCATATTGGATGGAGCTTGGCTTGGCATCCTGGAAAACGGAACCAAGGCACTCAAAACTCTCTGCGACCAATTCACACCCAAGAGCGCATGTCGACAAATCATATCTCAATTTGAACATCTTCAAAATGAGGTAAATACTGGAAATGAACTGCTCTCGCCTCAGTTAAATCCAAATCCAGGTCGACAGAAGCGTGGAGCATTCAATATAGTGGGAAATGTTGCCAACGCTCTTTTCGGAGTACTGGACCAGCAATATGCAGATTTTATACCCTGTGGTTGTCGCCCCTGCTAGCTGCCATGGATGTAATCTTTTGGGGAAGACGAAGATTGTTTCGTGACAGCTTCTAGAGGTGATCAGCAACAGGAGGTAAGTGAAAAAGAAAAACTTTTAATTTTATCTTATTTTATCCGTGGCATCCTTTATGTAAGACAAAAGTAATATTCTGGTAATTTATTGTAGGAACACAATAAATTCGAGAAGCCATCGTTCACGGTCAAAGTCTCAATCATTAGGAAGGTACAAAATAAGTACCCAAAAAAGCAGATCACGATCAAGGTCTTAATTACCACATGATCGCAAAAGTTACAGCACGGCGAAAATCATAATCCCGTAGCATTTTACCACATCGACGACGGTGTCTTGGACGAACAGAACATCCTCAACAGAGTTGCTATTTAGGAAAATCTGGATTAGGCTATCCGACTGAAGACAACAGTACGGAGATTTACTCCAAATTTGGGCAAATTGATGTTCCTGCTTCGTAAACTTTGGGAGCTCCGAAGATGTCAATTTTGCAAAGGAACAGTACTCCGGTATGGAAATAGATGACAGAGGAATTAGGACTGACAATTCCATTACAGCGAAAGCTCGTACACCTGCCCCTGGAGTATAATGTTTTTGGTTTATTTAGCTATTAATATATTTATACATTTATGCAATTGATTTAATTAGGCATGGTATAGTTAAGTTTTGACATATTGAACCAAATAGACTATATAGGAACAATAGCGAAAACACTCAGAAGTACAGGGCTTTATAAAGCCTATCGTAAAAGATCAATAGTTCTATTGACCTCAAAACGGATGTGGATACACTGTTCGGTTTCATGTGATCTACTTCTGCATAACTGAGTTTTAGTGGACAGTTTTTATGGCAAGCAAAATAAAAAGGCGAGCTGAAAGTGTGCAATTTCTGCAAGTCAGTCAGGCTATTATAAAAATTGCTATGTAAACAATGTCACAAGCACGTTAGGTGACGAAATATTGTACCGAATCTCAGATACGCTGAGATGAGGATTACTACAACTTCAAATACGACAAAGACAGTCATTCGGCTCCAAGTCTATGCCGAAATAATTCAAGCATATTGTTGATCATTAGCCAAAACTTCAGATTCGATTTAGATTTAAGTGTTTAAATTACATTAATTTCAAAACGAAAAGTCATATTTGTTGCAATATTCAACCTGCGCAGTTATTTTTTTTTTGTTGGAGTGAAAATTTGAAGTTATTCAATTCTTTGATTCATTAGCAATCCACTATATATAGATCTTGTTACAAATTAGTTTTCCATTCATGACAGTATTTTTGTGAGACTTAAACTTTATCACTATGAAGTATATCTTTATAGAATATAATTGATTTTAGAGAGTTCAGATTAGTAAATGTTATTATGTTTGTGCAGAAACATTAGTTAAAGAATTGCCGCCCGACATCTAATAGATGTAATTTACTTACTATAGGAAAAAAAGTCGAGAATTAAGAATTTTAAATCGGGTGCCGTGAATACAGTAAGTGACTACCTATATTAATAAGATGTAATACTTATAAGTCTAAAATCTGTTGAGAATCGATTTATCATTTTATTTGAACTGAATACTAGTGTTATATAATATGACCGCCGTATAAATATCCTTGAAATGTCCATTAACAAGATTTCATTTATTTAAGCTTAATACAAGCTATTACATAATAATACATACTACAAATTACAAGCTACAACACAATACCAACACCACAAGCTATAATAAATTATGATTATAATAAATTATAACATCTTAGTATTAAATCGAACCTTAACATTTTTTTTATTGATCAAAATATACATTAAAGTTTCTCAATATAAATACTATTTAATATTTCTTTTTATAAATAATATTTAATTAAGAATTCGAGTAGCGTAAGAGTTGCGTGTACATTAGTAATGAATTGTTGAGTTAACCTATTTAAGTTTTCCTAAATTTTAATTTTCCTTTTTTTGTCTAATTAAATTAAATATGTTATAAATAATTTCTTTTAATTTCAGGAACTCTCTAACGCTTCTTCCCCTTCTTGCTTTCCTCATCCCTTCTCCCTCTATCCCAATGTTTTTGAGTTAATTTTTTTTGTGTTTTTTTGTTTCAGCACCCTTTTTAGGTTGGGCCTGCATCCTAGCCAGATGCAGGATAGAGGTGGGTTAGTTCCTGAACTGTCAGTAAAGGGGGTAAATTTTCTTTTGTGTAATTTCTCATGACAGTTCAGCGCGGCTAGGAACAGCAGGTGACACCAGACCTGTTGTTCTTCCTTTATATCTGTTTCTCGTTTTTTTATCTTTTCGTGGCAGACCTGAAGGAAAGATTCCACAACCTTCTTTCGCCACAGGCACGCGGAATTCTGTTTGTAGATGTGTGATGATGTTCAAGAACTCACACTCCATACCGGCGAGCTAGGACGTGCTGCCAGCTAGCGCGTGCCACCTGAACATCCTGCGGCAACTTCACGTTGCACATCACGCACACACATACATTACAACATGGCGCCCAACGCGAAGCCTGTCTTCCCTCGGGAAGACACATCAGCATCTTCTGATGCGCTTCGTGCCTCAAAAGAGATGGCATGTCAGCTTAGGCTGATCCACTAGCCCTTCTCGGACTTAGGCGATGTTGGCCTGAACAGCTGTTGTCTCTTCCCTTTTCCCTTGTTTAAGCACCTTCGTGGTCTAGTGCCTCTGTCCTGACATGTCTACGAGTGTCCATAGGCATGTCAGTTTTAGCAATAGGGACACACCTTATCCAACTCTGCACTGTCCTCAGTCTGGGATGACTGATGCTCGGGATTAGTGCTGGCGTCCCTAGCAATGTCCGATGTCGCTTCGGATGTGCCTAATCTTTGGGATCATCGGCGTCTCATGCCGTAGGGAGCTGGTGAGTAAGACGAACACCCGACTTAGGCTGTAACCAGCGTGACACTTCGTAGGTCGCACACGCTTGTACGGCCCGATGCCGTCTCCGTATGACCGCGAAGGTGCTCGTTGAGTTTGCTTAAGCTCAGGGTTTCTTTTTTTCAAAAATTTTTCTTTGGTGAATACCGTAAATTCATTAAATTTTTTTTTTTAAAATCCCCCTTTTTTCTTGTTTACTTTTCATGATTTTTTTTGAATTTTGTCTTTGTGTTTGATTCCTTTCCTCCTTTCCCTCATACCCTCCAATCCTTATGCAAGACGGAGAAGAGGCTTCTGGGGGAACCTAAAATTATTTCGATTGATTATTTTTTTTGGTTTTTTTTTTCAAAAATATTTTTTCGTTTTTTGAGGTGTTGAACATTTTTTTCGAAAATTAAGTTTTTTTTTTGCTTTGATTCTTATGCTTAAATTTTTTTTGATTTATCATATCTCTGATTTTTTTTGTCCTTTTATTTCTTTCTCTGATTTAATTTTTTTTTGCTGCCTTCAAACTTGATTTTGTGCTGCGACTTTTTATTTATTTATTTTTCGGTTGCCCTCAAACGTGGTTTTGTGCTACGACCTTAGGACTCCCGCACTACTTGCGAGAACTTCTGTCTCAAATTCATTTAATTTTTTTTGTGTTTGAAAGAAAACTTTTGGAGTTGTGACTCCCGTTTTCATGGCAGGGACCCTCAGTCTCATAAAATTTATATTTGTTTTAAAACTTTTGGAGTTGTGACTCCCGTACTAATTGCGAGACCTTTCGTCTCAACCTTTTTGGCATATAAGCGCCTACATAGCTGCTATCAAAAATTTTTTTTACCATTGAGTTACCGTCTAACCAGAGATGTTTCATTCGCGTAAAAAAGAGATGTTAGGCTTGGACGAACTTGGCCCAATCGATCCTGGAGAGGTCCGGTTCTGTCAACAACCATGCCGAAGTTGATGCCGTTTCCTCTTCTTATGCACCAGCTGTTCACCACCTACACTCTGAACCAAGCCCGCTACGACAACTCCAATCCTATGAGCGCGAGTCTCCTCAGCCAACACGACATAGGCAGAGACCGGCCCCTAGAGCGGCCTGCTACAATACAGGACGCCATTCCATCCTGGCGTCCTGGGGTATACATTATACGGGTCGTAACCCATCCTTCTCGGTGGATGACTTCTTGTTTCGGGTTGAGCGACTTGCATTCAGCTCTCGTGTGTCTGATCAGGAATTATGCGGAAATATACATCTCCTTCTCAACGAAGAGGCGGAACAATGGTTCTGGAACCAGTTTTGCCGCGCCTATCCGGAGTTTGACTGAGAGCTATTCAGAGCTCGCATCAGACAAGAGTTTGGCTCTGCCGAGACGGACTTAGACCTGATGCAGACTCTGATGGAACTTTGTCAAACCTCGGAGAGCTGTGACAGCTATCTCCGTAGAGCCAACGCTATCATCGGACACATGAGGATGCCAACGCGTGAAGATGACGTCGTTCAAATAGTTCGTGATAATTTACATCCCAAAATAGGACAACAATTCTCTACTGTTACGGTCAGGTCCATGGTCCATTTGCAAAACTTATGTCGTATGGCTGAACGCTGGCTGCAGCGCCGCGAAATGTTTAGGAGATCAAATAAACCCGATATTCACGCAATTAATTGTGACCCCGCCCAGTAAACAGAGGAGTTCCTTGGTTTCCATATGACGGGAGTGGGGAAGATGAAGCGCACCCCAGACGCGGCAAGTCATGTGACTTGTAGGGACTGTGGCGTTGTGGGACGCTCCTTCCACTCCTGTATTGAAACGAACACCTCTATCTCCCACCCAAGCAGTCAACATGGAGCGGAAGGAGTGAGGCGCACCCCTGAAGCTGCCGGTCGCATGACTTGCTGGAACTGTGGCGTAGTGGGACACTCCTTCCATTCCTGTCCCAGTGAGATCAGGAGACTTTTCTGCTACACCTGTGGACAGCCTGGAGTAGTGTCACCTAAGTGCTCCAGATGTAACCCGGAAAACGCCAGGGCGAGTGGTCGATACAGGGGACCCCACTCGCCAAAGATAATGATCAGCAGGGCGACTTCGACGACACCCTGAATTACCCTGCATTGTCACAATATACCCAGACTGATCCCACTCATAAAGAGAGTACCACCCAGACAGATCCTTTCTGCCTCATGCGAGGAATGTCCTTACATGAGAGGCAACTGAATTATGACAGAGTAAGAGCTCGTATTTTTACTGAGGAAGTGACTCTTCCCTTCAATCGAAGAAGACGGCGATGGGGAGAATTCCGAAAGAGAAAACATTTAAGGAGAAAGACGCAGTCTTTAATATCTACAGTCATTACCAGTCAAGATGACGGTCGACCTCATGTAAGAGTGCAGATAGGCAGTGAATCCATTTTAGGTTTGCTCGAAATTGGTGCCAGTGTGAGTTGCTTGGGACAAGAAGCCCTAGAGTTTGTCCAGCGCTCAGGCTTAAAACTCTCCGCATTGTCAGCCTCAGCCAGTACGTCCCCGCCACAATAAGAACTGCAGTCACCTTTCTTACCCTGTTTATAGTGCCTGGCCTAAGCCAGCAATTGTATTTAGGCGTCGACTTCTGGCGAGCATTTCAACTTGCGCCAAACATCATTTCCTCTCTCGACGTACAGCCTTCTTCTTCGGTTGAGATGAACTTTCACTCCTCGAATAACTCAGACAGAACCAAACTCGACACAGTCATCGCTCAATTTCATTCATTTATAGCTCTAGGTTTGGGAAAGACCCACCTGGAAGAGCATGTTATTGATACTGGCGATGCTTTATCCCATTTCTCCAGCAATCCAAAAGCTGATGTACGAAGAACTGGACCGTATGTTGGAGTTAGGGGTAATTGACGAGTCCAACAGTCCCTGGAATTCCCCAGTTGTACTTGTACGTAAACCTGTTAAGGTCAGGCTCTCGCATGGTGAACTTGGTCACTAGGAAGGACGCCTATCCCTTACCCCACATCGACGGATTGCTCGGACGACTGCAGGACACGCACTTCATTTCGTCCATCGATTTGAAGGACGCGTTTTGGCTTTTACAGTGCCCGGCAGGCCATTGTATCAATACACCGTTATGCCTTTTGGGTTGTGCAATGCCCCACAAACAATGTGTCGACTTATGGACAAGATTATTTCTGGTCGTTTACGTGAACACGTCTTTGTTTACTTAGACGACTTACTTGTTGTATCTCCAACTTTTGAAAGTATTAAGAGAAGCCGCTGATTGTCTGCGCAGCGCTAAACTGACCATCAATGTTGAGAAAAGTCGCTTTTGCGTCAAGCAGGTCCGCTACTTTGGTTTCATGATTGGAGATGGAACTCTGAAAACAGACCCCGAGAAAGTAGTAGCGGTGGCGGATTTCCCCATACCCCGCTCTGCTAAACATATCCGTAGATTTCTCGGAATGACGGGTTGGTATCAGAGGCTCATCCCTCTGCTAGTACCTCTGGTGTAGGCAGTGTACTTTTTCAAGTTGATAAGTCAGGCGCTGAAAGACCTATTGCTTACATGTCGAAAAAGCTCAATCCAACACAGCGCAACTACAGCATTACTGAATTGGAATGCTATGCAGCTATGCTAAGCGTAAAAAAATTTGAGCTTATGTAGGAGGACATCCATTTACCATCATTACTGATCATGCTAGTCTGAAGTGGCTGATGAGTCATTCGGATCTCTCCGGACGATTGGCTCAATGGAGTTTAAAACTGCAGGCTTTTCACTTCCAGATCGAGCATCGTAAGGGTTCGCAGAATGTGGTCCCTGACACTTTGTCCCGAGCACACACTGAAACGGCAGAGGAATTGAAAGTAAGTGCAGTCGACGTAGACTTAAACTCGCCATACTTCTCCATGGAAGAGTATGAGCAGTTGAAATCGGCTGTGCTTGCTAACCCAACACAACTCCCTGATCTCTGTGTCTCGGACGGGTACGTATACAAGAGGACCCAACCCCGAAGCGATGAATTGATACAGGACTTAGCCTGGAAGCTTTGGGTTCCATCGGGTATGGTGGAAGGTTTGGTAAGTGAGGCTCATGAGTCACCTCAGTCAGCGCATGGAGTCTTTCACAAAACCTTAGCTAGAATCCGCGAAAAATACTACTGGCCCTGTATGGTAATACATGTACGCGCATACGTATTAAGTTGTCAGGTATGCATGATATGTATGATATAGCAGTCTTGCCCACTACTGATCGACTCCAGCTGGTTCGCTCACGCATGTTAGACCATCTCCAGCGCGCACACGAAAAGCATGAAAAGGACTACAACACTCGCTTTCGTGACGTCACGTACATTCAGGGTCAGGAAGTGTACTGTAGGGTCTTCCTTCAGAGCGACATGCAGAAAGGCATCAGTGCGAAGTTGGCAAATAAGTTCAACATAGCCAGAATCGTCAAGCGTGTTGGGCAAAGTTTATACCAGCTGCAAGACATGCAAGGCAAGTCCATTGGAACCTTTCACGCCGAACACATCAGGCAGTGAAAGTGATCCAATAGTAGACAGTTCAATTTCATTAGTCCGTCTGTCCATTCTTAATAAGTCCGAAAACTTTTTTTTGTTAGTCCGTCCGTCCGCGTCCTAGACAGGAATTCCCGGCTCAGTCGGTAGAGCATGAGACTTACTCTCAGGGTCGTGGTCGTGCCACACGTTGTTTTAATCATGCAGTGAGGAAGATCTGAACTCTCCAGCTTCTCATTAGAGCTTGGAGGGGAAAGAGCTGACTCCCTGTTTGAGGTGGAAGTGACCGGCTATCCTTCTTTCTCTCATTAGGGAAGTAAGTGGTACCGGTAACTGACACGGCAGCCTGCCAGCGCCAGATCCTGGGATGATCTTGTGCCTCCATTGAACTCGAGTAGATCCTGTCTCACCCTCTTCAGCTCCTCTCTCGACGGATCGCTACAGCTACAGGCCTTGAGAGGGAGAGCAGTGTTGTAATGTGAGCCATGCCTTATCTATTCAAAGTGCATTTTATACCCTGTGGTTGTCGCCCCTGCTAGCTGCCACGGATGTAATCTTTTGGGGAAGACGAAGATTGTTTCGTGACAGCTGCCACAGGTGATCACCCCTCCTGTTGGTGATAAGTGGTGGTAAGTGTAAAAGAAAAACTTTTAATTTTATCTTATTTTATCCGCGGCATCCTTTATGTAAGACAAAAGTAATATTCTGGTAATTTATTGTAGGAACACAATAAATTCGAGAAGCCATCGTTTACGGTCAAAGTCTCAATCATTACGAAGGTACAAAGTAAGTACCCAAAAAAGCAGATCACGATCAAGTTCTTAATTACCACATGATCGCAAAAGTTACAGCACGGCGAAAATCCTGTAAATCCCGTAGCATTTTACCACATCGACGACGGTGTGTTGGACGAAGGGAACATCCTCAACAGTGTTGCTATTTAGGAAAATCTGGATTAGGCTATCCGACTGAAGACAACAGTACGGAGATTTACTCCAAATTTGGGCAAATCGATGTTCCTGCTTCGTAAACTTTGGGAGCTCCGAAGATGCCAATTTTGCAAAGGAACAGTACTCCGGTATGGAAATAGATGACAGAGGAATTAGGACTGACAATTCCATTACAGCGAAAGCTCGTACACCTGCCCCTGGAGTATAATATTTTTGGTTTATTTACCCATTAATATATTTATACATTTATGCAATTGATTTAATTAGGCATGGTATAGTTAAGTTTTGACATATTGAACCAAATAGACTATATAGGAACAATAGCGAAAACACTCAGAAGTACAGGGCTTTATAAAGCCTATCGTAAAAGATCAATAGTTCTATTGACCTCAAAACGGATGTGGATACACTATTCGGTTTCATGTTATCTACTTCTGCATAACTGAGTTTTAGTGGACAGTTTTTATGGCAAGCAAAATAAAAAGGCGAGCTGAAAGTGTGCAATTTCTGCAAGTCAGTCAGGCTATTATAAAAATTGCTATGTAAACAATGTCACAAGCACGTTAGGTGACGAAATATTGTACCGAATCTCAGATACGCTGAGATGAGGATTACTACAACTTCAAATACGACAAAGACAGTCATTCGGCTCCAAGTCTATGCCGAAATAATTCAAGCATATTGTTGATCATTAGCCAAAACTTCAGATTCGATTAGGATTTTAGCGTATCTTTTAAAGTGTGCAGTTCCCGGATTTTCTTACAAAACATCTTTCGCTACTATAAGAATTAAGTTTGTTTCAAGTGTTTAAATTACATTAATTTCAAAACGAAAAGTCATATTTGTTGCAATATTCAACCTGCGCAGTTATTTTTTTTTGTTGGAGTGAAAATTTGAAGTTATTCAATTCTTTGATTCATTAGCAATCCACTATATATAGATCTTGTTACAAATTAGTTTTCCATTCATGACAGTATTTTTGTGAGACTTAAACTTAATCACTATGAAGTATATCTTTATAGAATATAATTGATTTTAGAGAGTTCAGATTAGTAAATGTTATTATGTTTGTGCAGAAACATTAGTTAAAGAATTGCCGCCCGACATCTAATAGATGTAATTTACTTACTATAGGAAAAAAAGTCGAGAATTAAGAATTTTAAATCGGGTGCCGTGAATACAGTAAGTGACTACCTATATTAATAAGATGTAATACTTATAAGTCTAAAATCTGTTGAGAATCGATTTATCATTTTATTTGAACTGAATACTAGTGTTATATAATATGACCGCCGTATAAATATCCTTGAAATGTCCATTAACAAGATTTCATTTATTTAAGCTTAATACAAGCTATTACATAATAATACATACTACAAATTACAAGCTACAACACAATACCAACACCACAAGCTATAATAAATTATGATTATAATAAATTAGAACATCTTAGTATTAAATCGAACCTTAACATTTTTTTTATTGATCAAAATATACATTTAAGTTTCTCAATATAAATACTATTTAATATTTCTTTTTATAAATAATATTTAATTAAGAATTCGAGTAGCGTAAGAGTTGCGTGTACATTAGTAATGAATTGTTGAGTTAACCTATTTAAGTTTTCCTAAATTTTAATTTTCCTTTTTTTGTCTAATTAAATTAAATATGTTATAAATAATTTCTTTTAATTTCAGGAACTCTCTAACGCTTCTTCCCCTTCTTGCTTTCCTCATCCCTTCTCCCTCTATCCCAATGTTTTTGAGTTAATTTTTTTTGTGTTTTTTTGTTTCAGCACCCTTTTTAGGTTGGGCCTGCATCCTAGCCAGATGCAGGATAGAGGTGGGTTAGTTCCTGAACTGTCAGTAAAGGGGGTAAATTTTCTTTTTGTGTAATTTCTCATGACAGTTCAGCGCGGCTAGGAACAGCAGGTGACACCAGACCTGTTGTTCTTCCTTTATATCTGTTTCTCGTTTTTTTATCTTTTCGTGGCAGACCTGAAGGAAGGATTCTACAATCTTCTTTCGCCACAGGCACGCGGAATTCTGTTTGTAGATGTGTGATGATGTTCAAGAACTCACACTCCATACCGGCGAGCTAGGACGTGCTGCCAGCTAGCGCGTGCCACCTGAACATCTTGCGGCAACTTCACGTTGCACATCCGCACACACATATATTACAGAGTAATTAAATAAACATCAACAATGACTCCGAGGTCGTCTGTCGTCTGTGTACATATATATATTCCTCGTTACCTGCCCAATCGATCGGACGCGTTGCGTGATCGCTCCACACCTTGTCCAAGTTTTGTGCAATACTTTCGGTTCGTGTGTTTTGCATATCTCAGCAAATAACCATTAATTTACCTTTAATCATTGATGACCTCTTTTGTGCGGTTCAGTGTTTGTTTACATTGCCACAGTTTCTACATGTTTACATATTTCTCAGTGACCTCTTTTTGTGCGGCTCAGTTGTTTGTTTACATTGCCACAGTTTCTGCGTGTTTACATTTTTCTCAGTGACCTTTTTTTTCTGTGACTCAGTTGTTTATTCACAGTATCGAGAAATATTGTATGTTTGTATGCGGAATTGCTACTATCTAGTGTAAATCTTCTTTAACAATTAACTTTTTATTCTTAAAATTTTCTGTGGCAATATTTTTCACGTATAATGGCACTTTGTAAAACGTGCTCCAATGACTTGATTAATGATGGTGTGGCCTGTGATGGCATTTGTGGTGGCACTTTCCATGTCACTTGTCTGGAGCCCTCCACTGGTCTGGTAAGAACTGCTCCAATATTAGGCCATGTCACGTTTTACGCCTGATGAAGGGAAGGCTAGGATCTCCAATGACCAAACATTCATAGCAGATAAGATCAATGAGGTATCTACAAACTTGGCCGGACTTCAGATTTTGTCCGATGACTGCGCCGGTTTAAATTCAAAACTGGACAAGCTGCTTCACATCGCTGAAGTTTTAAGCAGTGATTCGTCGCTACTATCCAACAAGATTTGCGAGGTATCTTTGAAGTTTAGCGGGCTGGTCGCTTCCTTGGATGACCTCCGGATAATGCAAACTGCGTCTGGTTCACCATCGTCCTCCATCCGCCAATCTGCTGAGTCAATAATGCCTGTCATAGATCACATTCGGCGCGGTGTACGGCACATCAAGCAGGACCTAGATTCATGCTCTACAGCCATTGGGAGAAACTTTGAACTCATTGGCTCAGTTGCCTCCGATATCAGGAGCTCCACCTCGATCAACCGAGAAATTGGTTCCTACAAACCCGCATTCCTCTTTGGCGCAGCCTGCTCCAGATATTGATGCTACTGTTGGTCCGGTCGAGCCCGACATAGCGACGGGTGCTGGTGTTATAATCAATGTCTCTCCACCAGTGTCATCCCAGTCCACTTCCAACGCATCTACGGTTAAAAAATCATCATCTGCAGCTCCACCTCGATTAACCGAGGAATTGATTCCTACAAAGCCACATTCCTCCTTGGCGCAGTCTGCACCAGATGTTGAAGCTACTGTTGGTCCGGTCGAGCCCGACATAGCTACGGGTGCTGGTGTTATAATCAGTGTCTCTCCACCAGTGTCATCCCAGTCCACTTCCACCGCATCTACGGTTAAAAAATTTGGCACCACCTGGACTCTATCAGAATGGGAACAAAGACTAAAAAGACTAGGCAACAAATACTCATCTTCATCAAGTGACCATACTCCATTCCTTCTTAAGGGTGCCCCTCATAACGCCAACGTTTCCTGGGTACATAGCTTTTTTTCCCGGAATTTCGCATTCATCCCCGTTAGCTGCCTGAAGTTACTCTTGGACGCAAGGAAAGTCAGCAACTTCAAGATCTCCATCCCGAATAAGTATGTGTGGCTCATCAGTAACCCCTCCAGCAAAATCTTCACTCTCGGGACTATCGAAATTTCCAAGTGGACTAGGAAGTATGTTAAGTTTAACCCTAAGCCCTCTGCATTTAACCCGAAATTAAATACTAATAAACCAAATCCTACTAACTATCCCAAAGGTAATTCCAAACGTCCTTCTCCCATACCTAAATTTAGTATTCAGCCTAATCGTAAGAACATTAGCACTAGTAATAACATAATCTCTCATCACTCTTCCGCACCTCTCACCTTTAGCCCTAAACCTAGTGATCCTAACTCCAATTGGCAGCTTAAAATGGGAGTATTTCCAAACTTTAATCTATGTACCCCAGTCAAGTATCCTAACTTCATATATTCTCACACTCTTAACCCCTCGGTTCCACTTACACCGAAGCCCTCGAACACTTCCATCCCAGCCGTCAACCCTACCACCACTGATCAAGCCATCATCCTCCTTCGCTATCGCCCCATCTCAAACTACTTGTACCTCCACTAATTCGCCCCTTCCGCTAACCAAAACTACTTCATCCCAACATCACTCATTTATCGATCCCCTAATCCCACCTACAGTTAAATTGACTTTGCGCTCTGCGGATTTCAACGATGGACGATACCTTTTATCCCGTTTACGGGACCGCCGAATTTATGAAAACGTTCGTCTATTTCTAGCTTATCTGCACGACAAACCGAATTCCGTCTGTATTGACGGTAAAACCAGCACAAACGTCATGTTAAGTATACACCAAGAAGGCCTACCCACAGACCCAACCGTCTTACACCAACTTTTCACTAAGTACCATGAATCATTCAATATCCCTTCCCATAAGGTTTCAAAAGATCTATCCACCTATGCTGCATACGTCAGTTCTCGCCGCATTTCCCATCTCCAAAAAAGTCGCAACGACTCCTTAAACTACTTTCGTTCCTAACCCCTCCGCTTTCTCTATTTCTGACTTTCCCCCGAATGCACCAGCGGTCTCTGATCAAGTACCTCTCCCCAGCAGCCTGTCAGTCTATTACCAGAACGTAAGAGGACTTCGTACAAAAACATCCAATATTTTTCTTAACTCCCACAAATTCCCGCACGATATCTTTGCCTTAACTGAAACCAATCTAATACCAGGAATTCTCGACAACGAACTATTCCCTCCAAACTATACCATTTTCCGTGTCGACGGTTGTGTAGGCACCAATGATCCACCAGGTCGCGGGGTTCTCATAGCTGCTCACAACCGTTATCACGCCACCCTGCTAAAGACCTCCGACTCTACAATATCAGAATTTGTATGTATCAAATTAGTACTAAATAAGTGTTTCCTGTACATTATTTGTTGTTATATTCGTCCCTCTCAACCTCTTGATGCCTGCGAGCCCATAATTGAAGCGATCGACACCCTGCTTGAGGACGCTAACGCCTCCGATGAATTTATTTTATTGGGTGACTTTAACCTCCCCCGTATTCAATGGTCATTGTCTGAGGACTGTTCTCACTTTGTCCCCCTTAACGCATCTTCGGACAAAGAAGCCTTTTTTACCGATCAGCTCTCCGTTTCTCGTCTCTTTCAAGTAAGTGGAGTCAGAAACTTTCTGGACAGACAATTAGACTTAATCTTTTCTTCAGACCCAGTTAATTCGGCTGTCGCGGAAAGCAACCATCTCCTTTCCTCTCTCGATCGTCACCATCCTCCCTTGCTGCTTGTTTTCTCATACGAACACCCTCATGCACTTTCAAGCTCCGAGTCTTCTCTTTCCTTCAATTTTCGTAAAGGCGACTTTGAAAAATTAAATCACTTGCTCCTCAACTCTAACATTGTCACTATCCCTCAACATCTTCCAGTTGACGTCGCTTTAGAGGCGTTCTATTCAGAAATACATGCTTGTCTTACACAATCTATCCCCCTTTCTCCTCGTAAAAACTACTCCTCATCCCCCGTATGGTACGACAAGGAATTACGCTCTCTCCGCAACAGGAGAAATAAACGTTGGCAAACTTTTCTTCTATCACAGACCGAGTCCGACTATTCTTCCAACCTATCTGCTTATACCTCTTTTTCTGAACGTTGTGATATCCTCTACCATGAGTACCTCCAACGGATGGAAACTAGCCTCATATCTGACCACAAGCGATTTTATAACTTTATTAATTCCAAGAAGAAATCCAATGGTTACCCCTCTACCCTAAAACTTGAGAATACCTCTTCGTCTGACCCTAAGGTTATCGCCAACCTCTTTGCACACTTCTTCAGTAAATCCTTCAGCGACAATTCCCTACAACCTGACCTTAACTACTTTTCATTCTTGGACAAATGCACTCAAACGTCGTTTACGTCTTTCGACCCTGATCCCGAACTAATCGCCGCCAGTATCAACGGGCTTGAGGACGACTTCAACCCAGGTCCTGACGGCATTCCGGCCATCGTTCTGAAAAAGTGTGCCATGCATCTAATTCAACCCCTTACCCTGCTTTTCCGCCTCTCGGTCACTCAAGGGGTTTTCCCTAATTTATGCAAAAACTCGTACGTTATTCCCATCTTCAAAAAAGGTTGCAAGAACGATGTGTCCAACTACAGACCCATCGCTAAATTATCATCCATACCTAAACTATTCGAAAAATTGGTCTATGATGCCATGTTCTTCCACTGTAAGTCTATTTTCTCCCTCTCCCAGCATGGCTTCCTCAAAGGAAGATCTACAACCACCAACCTTACTGAGTTCGTCTCCAAAACACTATGTGCCCTGGAAAACGATAAAGATGTTGATGTAATCGTCACCGATTTTAGTAAAGCCTTCGACAAGATCTCCCATAATGTTATCTTGTTCAAACTTGATCGCCTAGGCTTCCCCTTCCGATTCATCTCCTGGATTCAATCATACCTCAACAACCGTCGGTACAATGTTCTTTTCAGCTCATCCATTTCTAACCCTATTGTCGCTCGTTCCGGCGTCCCCCAGGGCAGCCACCTCGGTCCATTAATTTTCATCCTTTTCATCCTTACAATAAATGATGTTGAATGTGTCATCAATCACTCAGAGCTGTCCACTTATGCTGATGACATGAAAATAATCAAACATATTTCCTCCAGAACCGACTCTATTCTCCTGCAAAAAGATCTCGATTCCTTCACCACATGGTGCATGAAAAACTTTCTTGAACTCAATGTCTCCAAATGCCAGTCCATCTCTTATTCCCGCAAGCGTCTTACACCCACCCCGAGAGTCTACATGCTAACCGACGTACCAGTCCCTATCGTTACCTCTTTGTGTGACCTCGGAATAATCTGTGATAGTGAACTCAATTTCCGTTCCCACATTGACAGCATAATTAACAGAGCTAACTCCACGCTAGGGTTTGTGAAGCGCTGGTCCAGAGAGTTCTCCAATCCTTATGTTTCCAAATCTCTCTATATCTCCTTCGTTAGACCTCTCCTTGAATATGCCAGCCAGGTATGGTCACCTACACAAATAACTCACATTAATAGGATTGAATCTGTCCAGCGTAGGTTCATTCGCTTCGCTCTACGTGATCTTCCGTGGGTAGACAGATTCAACCTTCCACCTTATGAAAACCGTCTGAAACTGATAGACTTACAACCTCTTTAAGTAAACGTCTTGATGTTTCCGACATTCTCTTCATTCATCAGCTATTAAGTGGTGCCATAGACTGCCCTTCAATCCTGCAATCTTTACCCATCTATACCAATCCCCGCAACCTTAGGTCCACTCCCCTTTTCCGACTCGACCGCCATCGCACAAACTACGGTCAAAGTGAGCCAATTACCAGGATGCTACGAAAAGTCGACGACCTTTCCTCCTTTGACTTCCATCTGAGTAAATCATCCCTTCACAAAGCTTTATATCTTGATCCCGCCCATTCTTGATCGCCTTTCTTAATTCTTCTTCCTTCCAGCCCGTATCTACTTTAATTAGAGCTCATATTGTAGCTTGTACTATTTACTTATTATGTCATAATTTATTATAGCTTGTAGTGTTGGTATTGTATTGTAGCTTGTAATTGTAGTATGTATTATTATGTAATAGCTTGTATTAAGCTTAAATAAATAATATATATATATATATATATATATATATATATATATATATATATATATATATATATATATATATATATATATATATATATATATATATATATATATATATATAGAAAAAAAATAGAGTGAGGTAACGGATGAACTTTTCTTAAACAAGAGAAAACAAAAAAGCTGATATTATTTAAAACTTATGTTATTTATAAAACTAAGCACGATTTAATATTCAGAAATGTGCTTTTGTTGACAGTGGAACGGAATTAATATTTTAGCAATTGTATTCATCGATCAGCATTTTCCGGTATTTCCAAGCTAATTGAGCGTATGTGATGAGATTATCGATTTTTCTGCCGTTTAATACTTCTATAACATCATTTTCAGTCAGAGTTCCTTTACCAAACGTTTATATAAATCATTAGTCCTAACAAGCCTATGTTGTATTTCTATGCCTCCAAATATGTACACGCAGCCGTTACCTGGTGTAGCTGCTGAGTGAAAGTAAATGGGATGTGGAAGAGCTGCTGTTTATATTAATAACCACTGTAATGTTTTAAAATTTAATTTCCACATTTCGTCAAAGTATTTGTCATTTTCACCATAACCCCCGGCGATGTTTGGATCTGGTTTTGTTCAACATTCAACAATTGTTTTCTAAGTCAAGAACAGGTAAGTGTATTAGATCGAACGCTATCTGTGCAGTTTCTTCCCCCAAAATTTATACAAATTTACTAGTGTAAACAATTTCGTGTCTATATCTTCCGCTTGGATCATCAGTCTCCGGGCGACAAAGGTAAACAGTCTCCCATCGCTTTGTTAATAAATCTAAGCGTTGAACATCACATGTATATTCGAACCCTGTAGTTCCTCCAATAGTATACGAATAATTATTATGAAGAACAATCGCTGGGCCATACTGAGGTGTGGATAAATCTTCATCAACCTTAAGCCTAATAACTGACAAGCGTTTCGTCGAAAAAATATAACACTGATTAGAGCCTCTCCAAAAGGATATCCAGTTCCTCCGTAAGACTAAAAACAAACATTTAAACATTTTATTTATTTTTAATCCTCACAATTAATAAATCGTTCTTTGCAGCAATTGCATTAGATGCTAATTCTTCTGGCATGCGCTTTGCATTACAATTCAAGCACAGCCTCCACTTCATCGTAGCAGAACTTCCTTGCAAATCATAACCAAACCTTTTACTCGGACGAAATGACATTTAGAACTTCTACCAATGACTTATAACTATGGACGGATAGTTCTGTCAAAATTACATGCAGCAAAGTGAAAAAATTTTGTATGTTCATCCTTTTCCCTATAAGCACATTGCATTGAACTCTAAAAGGTAAATTCATAGACAGTTCATTGAGCTATTTCGGACCTGGCAACATGAAGACTCTGGGAATTTTCTGTTTCAAAGTGTGAATTTTCCTTTCTTTAATTTTAATTTCTGTCTTATACTTCGTGTAAGGCACTACAATATTTATTATATTCATAATTTGAGATTTAGGTGTGCCCGCCGATCTAAATTAATTTCGATTATCTCAATTTTAAATTACCGCCAGCAAATGCAATTGCGTTCTTATGTTGGTGTCACATTCAAAACAAGAAAGCACATGTAATAGAAATAGACGAATATACAGGCAAATATCTCCACTCTCATTCTGGTTAAGCACATTCCAGAGGAAAGAACCATTTATTTCTAAATTTTATTTTTAGAAATATGAGGAGTACAGAGAATACTGATGTAATAATAAACTATTACAAAAAATTATTTCAAGGAAGGCAATTTAATCTGTATATAATAATCGGTTTTTCTGTATTAGCGAAATACTCGAAGAAAAAAAGTTGTTTCAAAATGAAATAGCATACGATCGGTCCATAGCTATATGTCAGTGACTTCTACATACAAGATGAATGAGAGATTTCCCATTTGGGTAATTTCTTCTCAGGGACATTACCATTTAAATGAAATTCGTTCTTGCCATTGACGACATTGTCCATCTGATCTCGCACTCGAATGTTCTTATCTACGCTGATGACATGAAGATCTTCTCTTATGTTAAGGATGGTGGTAACGCCGCCCTTATTCAAAAGGACTTAGATACGTTTCTGGATTGGTGCGAGCACAATGGCTTACACCTCAATTTTGAGAAATTTGAGGCTATGACCTTTTCCAGGAGCCCTAATCCACAAGCGTGGGATTACAACTTTGCGGGAAGTGGTCTCCGTCGCGTACTGTCCGTGACCGACCTTGGCGCAAAGTCGCTGTCTTTATTCACCAGCTCTTGAACTCTAATATAGACTCAGGCTCGCTTGTTAGCAGGATTACCTTCAGACAGTCCAACATAACCTTCGAAGACTTCCTTTATCGCATGTTGAACCCTCCAGATCAAATGATGGCATGCATGAACCAATTAATCGTTTATGTAGGGCTGTTAATGCATGTCCTAATTTTGATTTAACTGTCAGCAAGGTGTCGTTTAAGAATTATCTATTTTCTGTGCTCACGTGACTCTCTGTTTTGCATGCGGTGTGCTGGGTTTCCTTGCTTGTTTTCTTCCTTTTCCTTTTGCTTGTTATTTTTTCCTTTGCATGTTGGTGTGGGAGCCTCATTTCATCGTTTTGATGGAATAGGTGAATTGATTCTGGAAGTATGCCTTCTGTGTTAGAAGGGTTAATTTTATAATAAAATATTCTGAAAGTAAGAAAAAATTTAGAATGGAGTTAATCGATTTGGCTTGTGAGTGATCCATATATATTCTAAGGTGAAGCTGCTCGAGGAATTTAAAATCAGCTAGGGTCGTTGACTAACAGAGCCGATGAGGGCCTTTCCTGTTGTTATATATTCTAAGGTAAAGCTGCTCGAGGAATTTAAAATCAGCTAGGGTCGTTGACTAACAGAACCGAAAGCATATAAGAAAATGGGACAAATATATTTCGTACTGTCAAATGTTGTTTACTTTTGTGCGTGAAAAAGTTTCCTCGAGTGAATTAAGTTAAATTTGTTTAAATAGCTTCCACCCAGAATTTTTTTAAATTAATCAGCATGAAGTGTTCGGTTTTTTCGTGCGCAAATAATTATAAATAAGATAATGGGAAGTCGTTTTTCATGTAAATATGTACATAACTCGAATTACTTCTAAATTCATTCTATAAACATGTGAAGTTCAATTTATGGGAAGAAAGCAAAAAATTCGTAAGTATATTTATGAGCTTAAAAAAACCAAAATTGATGATTCCCTTGACCTATAATATAACGTAAAAATTAATAAGCAGCTTAAATATTTTATTCAGAGAAGTTAAAATCAAATTATTCTTTAACGAATTATTAAGATTTTAAATTTACTTTTGGCCCCACTTTAAATCTGACTTAATTTACGCCTGTATTGTTGTTACCACTACATCGCTCGAAATTCTACTACAAAAGAAATTTGCTTCACTAAAATCGAGTTACAGCTCTTCCTCTAGTTCTTTATTCTAAGCAAACACCCTCTATTCCAGCATAAAATAAATCAAAAATTCATACTCTAACTGCCAACTCAACCAGATATCAATGAAAAAACTATGTTGATTTTAACTTTACTTTGTAAAGACAATGAAATAAAATAGTAAACCAATCTCAAAAAGCCTTTATTTCTTAGCAAAAGTTATTTTCATGGCATGAGAAGGCGTAATTTTAAATCCCTGTAATGCCTCTTTCGCTGCACTACTTTGCAATTCCGTAGCAAATTCAACAAATGCTATATCATGCCGATTTGGTACTAAGCGGACTTCTTTAAAGCCAGGAAATTGATTGAAAAGCATCGAAAGCATCATTTCATTGGTCTCTTCAGGTAAGTTCGTCAAAAACAAGATTTGGTTTGGAGGTTGTTCCACAGTAGAATTAGAGTTACTGACATCTGAATTAATTGCTTTCTTTTTCTTCTCCCTGCAAAATAAAATTGTATGTCATTATAATAATTATTTATATTAAGTAACAACTAAATAGTGATTTACAATGAAATCTTTAGCTTTTACTTTAAAATGTAAGATATAGCTTCTTTTAAATTTGGGTTAGCAGAATGTCTAAGTAAATTTTTCTTAATACCCAACATTTCATTTTATGATGTGTATTGCTTTTAAACCCACGATTTCGTATGATATAATAAAAAACATTATTAACACAGTTTTTATGTTTTAAAGCTGCATTTTCGTTCGTTAAATTGAAAAAAATAACGGCGCTTAAGAACAAAAAAATATATGTATGTAGTTCTTTACGACTGCTACCACAACTATTGTTCAGATAACTTTATAATATAAAAATAATTAAAAAGAAATAGTTTTCAGTGGTTTTACGGTTTCGCTTCTAACAAAGAAGCATTGTAGTGATGAAAAAAATAAGTTGTTGTTAATTTAGTTTTTAAGTTCACTTGCTTATAACTTTAATATTTTCTAATGCCGTAAAGTTCTTAACTAAATATTCTTCATCAAGAATAACTACTTTAAAAAATATTCCATACGACAGTTAGTACCACTAGTAACATCTGCCAGCAAAGGAGAAGTTGATGATAAAAAGCAAAGAATTATTATTGAATGATAATTCTTTTTATATAGTGACACACGATCCCATAGCCATCATTGATTCGTTTTGACGTTTCGGATGATATTTCACTTTAGCAAAATGAAGGATAATTTAATTAGCGGATGCTTGTTGTGGTAACAGAAGAAAAATGCACAGCAACGATTAAATTTGAAAAGTTTATACGCATAATCTCTTATTTTCGCATGCTTTTTCCTGCTTAAGTATTGCTACCTGACGCCGCGAGCGCTGCGAATTCTAAAGATAATGATGATTCTATTCAATTATGAATGGAGAACGTAATTTGATGCAATGCTCATCCGTAGTAATTAAACATGAAACATGAGCGATGCGATGATCATTGATACAAAAATGATCATTGATACAAAAATGATCATTAAAATGAGTCGTCTATCTAGGGCATAAGTACATATTACAAAAAATAGTTTTAAAAAAAAAGTTGAACCGACTTCACAAAAGGCGCTAAAAAGCATAAAATAATTTTTAATTTTATACCTATTACGACATTTTGAAGTTGCAAATCAAACAAACCAAACAACTATAACAAAAATATGTAATCGTCATTTCTTATGATCCCGTAAGCTGAAACGTTCAGGTAGTATTATGTATTATTTTCAATTGTGGTTCTGTAGTTGTTTTATTTGTTTAATTTGCACCGACTTCAAAATGTCGTAATAGATATAAAATTAAAAACTATTTTATGCTTTCTAGCGCCTTTTGTGAAGTCGGTTCAACTTTTTTTTAAAAAACTATTTAATTTTTCACTTTTTAGTGTCTCCGACTCTAAACAACGAAGAAAGGACCATCCAAATCGGTCCACGCGTTAAAAATTAGTTTTAACCCCCTACCCCACCCCCATTCCACTAATCTTTTTTCTCGTGGTATCAAGGAACATGCTCTGCCGAACAGAAAAGGAATCATCGAATTCGGTCCACGTGTTACGAAGTTACTAACCCTCCACATCCCCCACCACCACCGTAGGACCAAATTATTCTCCTATTAGCAATGGGGGATCGCACTTTATACAACAACAAAAGAACCATCCAAGTCGATCCAGCGTTACAAAATTAGGTTCCACCCCCCTTCTCCCACCCCAACCCCACCAACAATTTTTTTCTCGTGGTATCAACCAGGGAGCATACTCTACCCAAAAGAAAAAGAATTATCCACATCGGTCCACGCGTTACGAAGTTAGACTACTCCCCCCACACAACGCCCCCCCCCCATCGTGGGCCAAATTATTATTCTATTAGCAATGGGTGATCACACTCTATACAACAGCAAAAGGACCATCCAAATCGGACAACGTGTTACAAAGTTAGGTTCCACCCACCCCGCACCCCCACCCCACCAACATTTGTTTTCTCGTAGTATCAACCAAGGATCATATTCTACCCAATAGAAAAAGAATTATCCAAATCGGTTCACGCGTTACAAAGCAAAAGTTACTGATAACCAGAAAAATAACGGAAAAAATATAAATCATTAAAAAACGATGTTATTTTTTGATTTCTTATATAAAAATTAAAAATAACCGTTATGAGCCAAAATAGCAAATTTATTTTTTCAATTTATGGGAAAAAGCAAAAGTTTCGTAAGTATATTTGTGAGCTTAAAAAAACCAAAATTGATGATTCCCTTGACCTATAATATAACGTAAAAATTAATAAGCAGCTTAAATATTTTATTCAGAGAAGTTAAAATCAAATTATTCTTTACGAATTATTAAGATTTTAAATTTACTTTTGGCCCCACTTTAAATCTGACTTAATTTACGCCTGTATTGTTGTTACCACTACATCGCTCGAAATTCTACTACAAAAGAAATTTGCTTCACTAAAATCGAGTTACAGCTCTTCCTCTAGTTCTTTATTCTAAGCAAACACCCTCTATTCCAGCATAAAATAAATCAAAAATTCATACTCTAACTGCCAACTCAACCAGATATCAATGAAAAAACTATGTTGATTTTAACTTTACTTTGTAAAGACAATGAAATAAAATAGTAAACCAATCTCAAAAAGCCTTTATTTCTTAGCAAAAGTTATTTTCATGGCATGAGAAGGCGTAATTTTCAATCCCTGTAATGCCTCTTTCGCTGCACTACTTTGCAATTCCGTAGCAAATTCAACAAATGCTATATCATGCCGATTTGGTACTAAGCGGACTTCTTTAAAGCCAGGAAATTGATTGAAAAGCATCGAAAGCATCATTTCATTGGTCTCTTCAGGTAAGTTCGTCAAAAACAAGATTTGGTTTGGAGGTTGTTCCACAGTAGAATTAGAGTTACTGACATCTGAATTAATTGCTTTCTTTTTCTTCTCCCTGCAAAATAAAATTGTCTGTCATTATAATAATTAATTATATTACACATGACTAACATGGATGATGGGCGACGGCCTCCAAGCGTGCATGACGCTCCCATCATGCCGGCTCATCCGGGCAATGTGCTTTGCATAGCAGACAGTCGCCATCCTGTTCCCTGTTCCCATCTATCCCATCCCTGATCCGGGGAGAAAACCCCTCAAACCTACCAAGCTAAGGTGGAAATGTCATCGTGGCGAGGGCTGCATGGCAGCGGGTAGTAAAAAGCGCTGTCGCAAACGATCGCCTTGGGGCACCAGGCGCACCCCATTGTATTTAGCCTTGCCTCTGACATGGGGGCTCTGTCAGAGGTCGATCACCCCCTTCCCGCCATACTCGTGGGACCAACATATGGAGACACAAACAAACAAAAACCAAAACAAAACAAGTAACGAGGCAGCAGAAGAGGGGGGACGCGCAAGTGACACCCACTCTGACGCTGCACGTCAGTTACCGAAGCCAGCCAAGTCTGGCGAAGAAGAAGCGATGATGGCCGTCGCGGAGGGCGTTGCTAAACTCAACGTCAGACGCGTACGACCTTCAGGTGCGAAGCGCAGGAGGCTAGCGCGGGAGAGAAAGGCAGCAGAGGTTGCAGGCGGTACACCCGCCCCTCCTCAGCCGCCTAAATCCGCCGGTCGGCAGGCGGAGAAGAAACGAGTGGCCGGTGGGAGTGGCAATAATACACGCTTCCGCCCTAATCTGGCGAAACCATTCGGTACCCTCTTGGGCACTGGGCTTCCTGGCAAGGTACGGGGGACCAACGATGCTGGAGCTGGACCATCAAGGACAGCGGTGGTAAAACGCAACCGTTCTGATGGGGACTCTCCGGGGGGACAGGAGACAAAGAAAAAGAAGATGGGTAGAGCAGGGACACAGCCACTCTACAGGGACCCGCTTGCAGGGATATCTATGGTTGTGATACCTGTTGAGTATCCAAAAAACAGGCTGACGGATGAGCAGATCGAGGCTCTGAGGAAAGCACTCGACCAGGCCATAGATGACACTACGGCCGAGGAGACTGCCCCACAATTCTGGGGATCCCGAGTAACAGGGGGCACATTGAGGCTAACCTGTGCTACGGCGGACACCAGAGGCTGGTTGGTGCGGGTGATACCCAAACTTACACCTTGGGAAGGGGCCTCCCTTAAGGCTATTGAGGAGAAGGACCTACCCAAGCTGTACAGGGTAGTAGTGTGGATTCCCAAAAACAACGGGGATCCGGCAGCGGTCCTGGGAAAGCTCGAGAAGCAGAACCAGCCGATTCCAGCAACCTCTTGGAGAGTATTGGGCCGTAAAGCGGAACAAGGCGGACAGACACTGGCAGTCTCCATTGATGAAGGGTCCATGCAGATATTGAAAGAGCGGCAGATGCGACTCTTCTTTAGCATCACCTCTGTGCTGTTTAAGGCGGCCGGTGGGGGAGCGAAAGAGGAGGACACTGTCGCTCCTAAACAAACAGATGAAGGTGGTCCAAGCAAACCTACAACACAGTAGGGCTGCCTCGGCAGTTCTCTGTAGGCTGTTGGCCACTCAAGCTGTAGATCTGGCCCTCATCCAGGAACCTTGGGTAAGTTTCGGCCAGATTTCAGGACTGCGACAGGCTGGTTTTAGAATCATTTATGATACCAAGGACAGCAGGCCACGGACCTGTATTGTATATAATAAAGCAAAAACTAACTGTTTGCGTCCACAGACTTATGTACAAGGGACCTTACATCTGCCAGAGTGGAGGTATGTGCGGGGGGACGAAGATGCTGGGTGTTAATCTGCTCTGCGTACTTCCCATATGACTCCACTGAACCACCACCGACGAGAGAACTAAGGGAACTCATCGGGTCGACAAACGCTGCGCACATACTAATTGGATGCGACGCGAACTCACACCACATTAACTGGAGGAGCAGCGGCAGTAACAGAAGAGGTGAGTACCTTATTGATTATATGCTAACTACTAACCTAGTTATACTAAACCGTGGATCTGACCCTACCTTTGACAATGGCCGTCGGAGGGAGGTAATTGACATAACTCTCTCCAGCAGCTACATATCAGAACTGGTAAGTGACTGGAGAGTGTCCGACGAGCCATCATGCTCCGACCACAAACACATTCTCTTCAGCGTTGGAGAATGTGTCAATGAAATAAAAGAATACCTGAACCCCAGGAACACCAACTGGGTTACCTATAAAGAGGAACTGGGTGATAGACTCTATGGGTTCATGGGCTTGATCAAGTCTACGCAAGACGTCGAACTTGCGGCAGACCTCGTAAACGATGCCATACAGACGGCCTTCAGGGGAAGTGGTCCGGTGTGAGTAAGGTCCCAGAACAGGAACTACCCTTGGTGGACGAGGGAACTTGCGAGACTAAGGGTTTCTACCAGGAGGTTGTTCAACAGGGCGAAAAGAGGCGGGTGCTGGGAAGAATATAGACAATCCCTAACTGCCTACAACCGAGAACTGCGCCGCTCTAAAAGATCCAGCTGGCAAAAGTTCTGCCAAAACGTGGACGGCGCTCGCGAGTCTGCGAGACTGCATAAAGCCCTTATGAAAACTACGTCGGGCGACCTGGGCACACTCCAGAAACCGGACGGGACATACACCCAGACCAGGGAAGAAACGCCAGGGATTCTACTGCAGTCCCACTTTAATGGTTCAAAGGTGGAAGAACCGAACGAGGCAGACAGGCCCAGCCTAACTGACCACCTACCAAGGAGGGCGACCAAGGCGGACTGGAGGGTTGCCAGCTCGGTCTTCACATGTAAAGCCATCAAGGATGCTATTTCATCCTTCGAACCATTCAAGTCCCCTGGCACGGATGGTGTGTACCCGGTGCTCCTACAGGAGGGCTGTGATGTTCTCGCACCGGTGCTGTGCAGAATATACAGGGCGTCCTTTGCACTAGGATACGTACCATCTATCTGGAGGACTGTGAAAATAGCCTTTATTCCAAAGCAAGGCCGTGTAGCTTACACATTCGCTAAGGCATACAGGCCTATTAGTCTAACATCGTTCATGTTAAAGACGATGGAAAAAGTTGCTGATCGGGCAATCAGGGAGAGGTATCTTCTACACTCACCACTTCATGCCCGGCAGCACGCCTACCAAACCGGAAAATCCACTACAACGGCACTCCATGACTTAATACTCAAGCTGGAGGGAGCGGTTTATAGCAAGGGAACTGCAATTGCAGCCTTCTTGGATATAGAAGGCGCTTTTGATAACACATCATTTGATGTGATCACTCGGGCGCTAAGAAGGAGAGGCCTTGGGACGACCTTCTGTCGATGGATAGATGTGCTGCTCAGGTCTCGAGATCTTACCTTGAGTCTCCTCGATAGGACGATCAGGGGCTGCGTCACAAGAGGGCGTCCGCAGGGTGGGGTGCTTAATGTGATAAGGACTAAGCTTAGCAGACTGCAACGTATAACCTGCCTATGCATCACTGGAGCCATGATCACCTCGCCGACGGCTGCACTCGAAACCATGCTAAATATTAAACCTCTTCATATAGAGGTTGAAAGCCTGGCTCTGTGTGCGGCCTACAAATTAGAGGGAGCCGGCCTCCTTGGGGAAAACATAGGTAAGGGCCACACGACAATAAGGGAGATTCTTGAAGCCACACCTGAGTTGGCCATGCTAACTGATCAGATGCCGGCAAGACTCTCACCATTTCAACCACCCTTAATACGGGTGGAAAAGCGTGAGACCTGGACGCTAGTATGGTATACGGATGGATCCAAGACTGAATCAGGTGTTGGGGCAGGGGTCTGGAGCGACTCTCCTCGATTCAGTTTATCACTGGCCCTGGGAATATATACCACGGTATTCCAGGCTGAGATCTTCGCCATACTGACATGCACCTACGAGAACCTAAGAAGAGCCTATAAAAACAAAAGGATCTCAAACTTCTCGGATAGTCAAGCTGCAATCAAAGCAATTGCTTCATCTACCACCAGATCAAATCTGGTGTGGGAATGCCAAAGGAGCCTAGACGCACTGTGTAGAACTAATCAAGTAAGCTTGATCTGGATACCGGGACATCAGGGCTACACGGGAAATGAAAAAGCAGACGAACTTGCTAGGAAGGGGTCTAACACCCCTTTTATAGGGCCGGAGCCGGTCTGTGGAATACCTCTCTGCACGACTAAAAGGCTAATAGCAAACCGCGCAAATGAGGAACATAGGCTGTATTGGAACAGTATTGAGGGGCACGCTCACTCAAGAAGCCTTATGCCCTCACCGTCGCCGGGTAGATCCAGGGAGCTATTCAAGCTGAGCAGGTCGGCTGTTAGAACTCTGGCAGGCCTACTTACCGGCCACTGTCAGCTAAGGAAGCACCTGGTGAGGATAGGCAGAGCCATCGACCCCACCTGCAGACTATGTCTGGAGAAGGATGAGACCCCATTACATGTGCTATGTGAATGCCCTGCAGTAGCCAGGAGCAGATTTAGCCTATTCGGGAAACCAACCCTGGTACCGAGCGGGCTGAATGACTGCCAACTGCGGGAGCTGTTGAACTTCTTCGGAGGGACCGGCTTACTATAAAGAGTTGAGAGGGTTAGCACAATAGGCCCCAGTGGCCGCGGCGCTTGAGAACCTCACACTTCCAAATCTAATCAAATCAAATCAAATCAACTACACATAGTATTACGTTTAGGATAAAAATAAATTGCAGTAACACCTAAATAGTGGTTTACAATGAAATCTTTAGCTTTTACTTTAAAATGTAAGATATAGCTTCTTTTAAATTTGGGTTAGCAGAATGTCTAAGTAAATTTTTCTTAATACCCAAAATTTCAATTTTTTATTTATTCATTTACAATATTTCATCAATGTGCTGATTACTACAGAACTAAACAATAAACTATATAAAAACACTATAACAAATCAAACAACAAAGAACAAGAAGAAAATTCGCAAAATATAAATGGGATGGTAACTAAATCCCGGATTTGAAAATCCCGCAATACAATATCCCGGAGTCTTAAAATCACAAAATCCCGGAGTACAAAATCCTGGAACACAAAATCCCGGAATACAAAATCCCGGACAAAGAAATCCCGCAAATATGTTGCGTAAAAATTAGAGTTTCAAAAAATTAAATTCAAAATTGTTTTTTAATATGTACATATTATTATTAGAACGGCAGTATAATAATAGTAAAAGAAATACCAAAACTTATTACATGATATTTTCGAGAAAAAAAGTCCAAATTTGTATAAGATAAAGAAAATGTAATTAATTTAAGACTATATTCCTAGCGATACATTTCAAGAAATCCAGTTTCGTATAAGTTTCCTTTCTCCTTAAAATTCTTTTAATTTTCTTATATTTTATTGCGTTAAACTTTCTTATTTTAGTACGTGCACCTGTTTTGAATTTTTCAGTAGTTGCTCATGAGATAATCAGTTCCTTAGATAAGTCTTTAATTAACGTATAGGTATAAACTCCAGCGATAGACAACAAATCTTGTAGAAAAAATTTCATAATGAAAGGGAGTGTAATTCTCTTTGCAATATTTATTGTTTGTCGGGTTTCAATTAATAACTGTACCTATATACATCAAAACACTGATCTCTTATCACTGTTTCAGATTCATCTTTTGAATAAAATCAGTAGTTGCATAAATTTGTTCGATCTCGGAAATGCCATATTTTGAATTTATGCATGTTATTATGAAATCAAATGCGGCCGGCCGCATTTGATTTCATAAAAACATGCATAAATTCAAAATATGGCATTTCCGGGATCCGGGATTTTGTGTTGCGGGATTTTGTATTCCGGGATTTTGCGTTCCGGGATTTTGTGTTGCGGGATTTTGTATTCCGGGATTCCATACCCAACCCAATATAAATACAGAAAACAAAAGTGCTAAAGTGAATAAAAAGTAAAAAGCACAACAAAGTGAAAAGTAAAAACCAAAAACTAACCTCAACAAAACTGACTCCTCACATGATTACGCGATAGATGAAAATCGTAATTCCTCAAGGAGCGAGCTGGAACCGATATGCTAAAACGAGCCAAGAGAACAGAAGAATCTATGGTCACCCGAATGCAGTCGAAAGCAAAAAGGATCCCGGCGTTATGTCGTCTCTTTTCAAGTGTGTCCAAGTGCAGGAGTTTAAGTCTATCAACATAAGGAGGTAATATAAGGGAGTTATTCCAAGGAAGGCCTCTAAGAGCGAACCTAACGAACAGCCTCAATGCGATGGATATGTGACACATAGAGCGGTGGCCAGACTGTAGAGGCATGTTCCAGAAAAGGCCGGACAAAAGTGCAATATAAGAGATGTAAAGCCAAGAGTCATATTAGCCTTGCTGACTATGGCATCAAAATGATCCTTGAAAGAAAATTGAGAATTGAGCCAGACACCCAGGTCCTTAGGCATAGTAACTCTTGTTAAAGGACAAACCTCTATGGTAAAGTTATATTGAAATGGAGACCTTTTTCGTGAGAAAGACATGTACACTTGCTAATATTTAGGGGAAGGTCGTTAATGGAACACCCATTATGAAAGGCGTCCAAGTCAGAATTTAAGAGTAGGCAATCGGCATTGTCAGACACAGTGCGAAATATCTTAGCGTCGTCGGCATAACAAAGAATATTTCAGTGAGACAGTTTCGTAGATACATCATTGAAATAAATTATAAATAACAATGGGCCAAGGTGGGAGCCCTGCGGTACACCGGAAGTATTGAAAATTGCATCAGATAGAGCTCCACGAAAAGAAACCCTCTGAGTGCGTTCAGACAAGTACGAATGAATCCAATTTACAAAAACTCGCGGAAACCCAAGAAGGGAGAGTTTGAGAACAAGAATTCGATGATTTATTCTATCGAAAGCTTTGGTGAAATCAGTAAAAATACAGTCAACTTGCTTACCACCTTTAATTGCAGAAATACAGAAGTTTGAAAATTCCAATAAATTGGTGGTAGTTGACTCACTTACCCCTAATGAAGCCATGTTGAAACGGCTGCAAAAACGGCTTGCAGTGGAAGTAAAGAACATCGCAAATAAGTGCCTCAAAAATCTTGGATATACAACACAGATAAGCAATTAGTCTATAGTTCGAGGTTTCACATTTATCACCTTTTTTGTGAAAGGGAATAATTAATGAGGTTTTCCAAGCTTTCGGAAAAACACCGCAACGAGTTCAGAGATTAAATAAATAACACAAAATAGGAGCAAGAACGGAACCACATCTTTTCACGAGTGAGGCGGGGATACCGTCAGGATCAATTGAAAAACCATCAGTCAAGGTAAAGATTTTCTTCAAAATCGTAACTTCGTCAAGTAAAAGGGTCTTTGGATTCGAGAGAACTCGGTGTAAACCTCGTCAAATGAGTAAAATCCTTAAAGCTAATATGACAGATATCATTCAAAAACGCAGTTTTAAAAAAATCGGCGAAAAGGTTTGCTATCGTCAAGCGCTCATTGCCTTCGCTGCCTTCGAAAGACAAAGATGGATAGCCATCAGAATTGCGCTTCAAGTTCACGAACCTCCAAAATCGCTTAGGATCGACTCGTAGGGACGCTTTCATTTTGTTAATATAATTATTATAAGAAGACACTAAGTCAGATAAAAATTGACTGCGTAAATTGGAATAAGTTAAATAGTCAGCGTCGCTCCTAGAGGAACAAAAGCTCTTCCAGGCCTTACATTTAATATTCCTTAAATGTTTTAAGGAACTATCAAACCAAGGCAGACTAGAACGCAAGTTATTCGATTTAGAAATAGGGATACAATAAGTAAAACAGATAGACAGTAAATTATAAAAAGATCTTACGGCCACATTAATGTCTCGTTCATTGAGGACGCTACGCCAATCACAAGCTGAGAGCCAGTTGTTAATTACGGAGAAGTCAGCCTTACTAAAGTTATAACAAGCATCATCTGGTACACAAGAAGCCATCATAACTGGATCAATGAAAAGAGCAATATGAAGCGCAGGGTGATGACACGACTCTGCAACAATGGGCACCAAGCATCGTGTCACCAGTGTACTAGCAGGATCAGTAGAAAAACGAGGTCGAGGAACCTTCCATGATCATTAGATATACTAGAAGTCTGTGTTAAAATCTATATCTATAAAATAAAAAGCAAACTGATTGGCAGACCGAAAAGAAGGAACCAAGCCATCATCCGAGTGTGAGAGCTCCCAGCCAACATAAGGCAGGTTAAAGTCAACCAAAAGTAATAATTCGTCAGAAGGCATCAAGGCGTGTGAGAGGTCATTCAGGCAGGAGGCAAACCTTTCATAAACATAAGACGGAGAACCTGGAGGAATATAAGCGGTCGAAATGAACACAGTTTTGCCAAGCAGTCCAATAGCGATACATAAAACCTCCAAATCTTCGGAGTTCGGGATGTCAACCAGTCTGCATGGAACATCGTGACGCACAGCGCAGAGAATACCGCCTCCCACTGGCGCATCAAGCAAATCAGCATAACGATCACGGCGAAAAACAGTGTACTCAGAGCTAAACAGCTCCGCATCCAGAATTCCCTGACACAGCCACGTTTCAGTCAAACAAAGATCGCTGGAGCCATTAAAGAACCTAGCCGTTTTGGAACGAAGACCAGTTACGTTTGCGTAGTAGATCGACAATTCCGCAATCCGTTTTTTTTGAGGACTCATCGGCCAAGCCAAGTCGAGTTCTTGGGACAAATTCTCGCACAATGGAATTGCGAGGCCAAATCTCAGGAGTCCATAGTTATGCTTGTAAGCCCACGATTTCGTATGATGTAATAAAAAAAATTATTAACACAGTTTTTATGTTTAAAAGCTGCATTTTCGTTCGTTAAATTGAAAAAAAAAAAAAAAAACAAAAAATATATGTATGTAGTTCTTTACGACTGCTACCACAACTATTGTTCAGATAACTTTATAATATAAAAATAATTGAAAAGAAATAGTTTTCAGTGGTTTTACGGTTTCGCTTCTAACAAAGAAGCATTGTAGCGATGAAAAAAATATGTTTTTGTTAATTTAGTTTTAAGTTCACTTGCTAATAACTTTAATATTTTCTAATGCCGTAAAGTTCTTAACTATATACTCTTCATCAAGAATAACTACTTTAAAAAATATTCCATACGACAGTTAGTACCACTAGTAACATCTGCCAGCAAAGGAGAAGTTGATGACAAAAAAGCATAGTTTGTTACGTAGGTATTACATGAAAAGAATTATTATTGAATGATAATTCTTTTTATATAGTGACACACGATCCCATAGCCATTTTTAAATAATTCTTACTTAAAGCGTTAAAGAAACCCCGGCTCTAAATTCAAACTCTATATTTCAGTCTAAATATACAGTAGTGACCCTACTTATTCGGACTCTAAACATGAACTGATTTCAAAAATGAGAAAAGCTAAATTGGTGGTTGACGCATACAAGTTAGTTTACCATTTCAGTGACAATCTCTATTATAAGAAAATCAAACGCCTTTAATTTTCAACATCCTCCGGGCGGCGATAACTGGATTGAATTTCAAGTGGGTATAAAAGTTGGACTGGCCTCTTTAAGTTAGTTCCCTTAGGCAGTCGAATAAGGCATGCCCGTATCTTCCCATCACGTCCTGGATAAGTTTCCTCTATAATAGCTAGTTTCCAAAACATTCTCGGCAGAGATGAATCCTGTAGTAAAACGACATCACCGCGATTTACGAGAGATGAGTTGTGTCCCTTATAATTATGCAAAGATCGAAGCTGCTGCAGATATTCGTTATGCCACCTCTTACGAAAGGAGCCGAGAATTCTCAGTCGTTCTCTCCACAATTGACGTAGTTGACGATCAGTTACTTCTTCATCCTTTAGTTTATTACCTGGTACTGGCAATGCTGATGGTGCAGTATTTTGTAAGAAATGCGCGGGTGATAATGGCGACAGGTCGAGAGGATCTTCCCCCACATACGTTAACGGTCTGCTGTTGATCATGCTCTCAACTTCCGTTAGAATGGTTTGCAGTTGATCTTCATTGATTGAATTTCTGCCTATAACAGCCTTTAAACCAGTTTTGACCGTCCGCACTAGTCTCTCCCAAAAACCCCCCCACCATGGGGCACGCTCCACTATGAATTTCCATGAGATGCCGACATTGCTTGAAAATCCGTGAAGTTCCTCTGAGCTGACAAACCTTTCTAGCCCTTTCAAATCTGTAGCAGCTCGCTTAAAGGTCTTGGCGTTGTCGGAATAAATTATTCGAGGTACACCTCGACGAGCAATAAATCTTCTCAGACCCAATAAGCAGCTTTCGGTCGATAAATCTTGAGTACTTTCCAAGTGTATAGCACGAATAGAAGCACACGCAAACAGCATGATATAAGTCTTCTTTGGTTGCCCATCTAATGCTCCTTTCACATACAGCGGGCCAGCGAAATCTAGCCCTGTAACTTCGAAAGCTCGGGATAGCAAGAGTCGATCACGGGGTAGTGGAGCAAAAGGTTGTTCAAACGGCTTTGCTCGCAAAATCTTGCAAATTACGCACTTCTTGTTTACGGTATGAATCAGCTGACGTAATGTGTGAGACTTTAGGCAGGATTATTGGGTGAGCATTGCTAGAAGGATCCTCTAAGAATTGAAGGCGGCCCCCAATCCGTAGGCAACCAGTAGCTTTATCAAAAAAAGGATTGAGACTAATGATTTTTGAAATCGACGGGATACTTTTACCGGTTTGCAGAGCTAAAATCTCGACACCGTAATGTTCTCGTTGAATGAAATTCAGCCAATAAGTCTCAGCTCGACGCATGTTGTTAGCAGTGATGTAGGGTAAAGGCGATGAAACTCCTCGCAATAAATCGATGAATCGGTATACGTAAGCCGTTACACGTAACAACCTTTTCCAACTGCTTATATTTTTATATGATAGCAATGGTTCCAAGGAAATATCAGGATGGATAGCTGATCTGTCATTGTCGTTTATTTGAGCGACTAAGCAGGAAGCGGGAATTTCCTCGATATCTCTTGTGATAGGCCAATTATCCTCAGTCTTCATCAGCCAGGTCGGTCCGTGCGTCCACAGTATCGAATTAGTCAGAGTCTTTGCACTTATGCCTCGAGTTACTAAATCCGCTGGGTTTTCGATGCCTGGACAATGCTTCCATTGAGACATTTTCGTCAAAGCTTGTATTTCTTGGATACGATTATTTACGTACGGTTTGTATTTTCTGCCATCACCCCTAATCCAATGAAGTGCAATTTTCGAATCAGACCAAAGCCAACTTGCAGAAAAAACTATCTTTACATGCTCATTAATATATTTCATAAGTCGAGCTGCTACCAGCGCTGCTTTTAACTCTAGTTTCGGTAAGGTAACTTCCTTCAAGTCGTTGCCCTTTATTGGAGCGACACGATTTTTAGCGCACAAGAAGCATGTCGAAATCTTTCCTTGCTTATCCATCGTTCTTGTATAAGCCACGGCTCCATAAGCACTTAAACTGGCGTCACCAAAAATATGAAGTTCACACCTCTCTACTTCAAGGTCAGCAGTAACACAGCGTGGAAATGTCATTTCCTTTAATTTTGTCAGATCCTCGCAACAGCTACTCCAAATACTATACATCTCATCAGGAAGGCGCTCATCCCAGCCAACATTCAAACGCCAAAGGGATTGAAATAAAATTTTCAATCGCACTACAAATGGACCTAAGATGCCAAATGGATCAAAAATCTTTGCAATTACCTTTAGTAAATTTCGTTTCGTTCCTCCGACAGGTAATAGCAATAATTCCTTGACTGATTCCAAGTCAACTGTCAACTCATCGGTATGTGTAAACCAACGTATACCCAGAACCTTTTGAATATCTGGAGGCGCTTCGTCCAATAAAAACTGTTTTCGGAGTATATTGTTATTTGTGTTCCATTTTCTTAAGGGCATCGACACATGCGCATGCGCCGATGCATCAAGCACAATACGTACTCTTGTTGTTGTCTTGTCGTTCCTATATACAGGCCTATGTGGCAGATAGTACCGTTTTCGGGTTGTAGAAGGAGTTACTACTTTGTCAGCTATACCGTCGTTTATAAGCTCTCGCATGGCAGCGTCATACTCTTCTAATTTCCCTGACTGTCGTGAAAGTTTTCTAATTAGCGAATGTAATCTGAATAAAGCACCACATTTGTTATCATCCAACTTACTGTCCATCCTCTTCCAGGGAAGCGTTGCAACATATCGATTACCCACACGATTAACACAATCATTCAGCTCGCACGAGTTTCTTCTGTCAACTCCAACACTGATTCCTAATGACTCGAGATCCCAAAACCGCTTTACTTCCTCGCAAGTACAGGCACTTAATGTCATCGCACGATGTTTTACACAATTCAATAAACTGGATTCTGAAGAACAAATCATCGCTGGACCTTGTAGAGTCCATCCAAACACAGTATTAATGGCCATTAGTTTCTCTGTTATTCTAGTGTGTTCTCCAGTAGCAATCTGCCAATATATGTCAGCGCCGATTAATACACTGATGCCTTCCTCTGGTAGTATTCCAACAGTTCGGGCATCTGCTAGCTGTAATTCTCCAAATCGCAAATCCGATGATTTTGGTACTTTGAGAACATCAACACAAATTTCCGGAGTCTCAATTGCCTGTAACATAATTGATTTATCGCTGTATTGACCCTTTAGTTCTAAAAGCACTCGGATTGCAAATTCGGCTTGACGTTTTGCTTTCACTTCCGAAAGGGAGTACACAGAGATCATGCGAACCTACAACTGGCAAATTTAGTCTACGAGCGATACTGGATTTTACGTAGGTTAGTTCGCTTCCTCCATCCATAATTATGCGAACACACAAAGCCCTTTTAGAGTGTGGACTAGAAGCAAATACACAAGCGGTCTGTAGAAACACGTCAGTGAGCATTCGATCAGGGTTCGTCGTATTGAGATTCAAAACACGGTGAGAGGATTCAGCGTCAGCAGGCACAGCGAAGCTGTTATCGTTGGGCATGTAATTTTCTAAAGATTTCGGCTTGGTATTAACTTTGCTGTATTCTGGGTCACACATACACGTAGCATGACGGCCCTTGCATTGCTTACAAGAAATGTCACGAGTCTTGCATAATTTGGAATTGTGGCCGCGTTTGCAGCATCGAAAGCATCTTCTTGCATTTTTCAACATAAGTTTTCGTTCCGCTAAACTCATGATATTATTATTATCACATTCTTTCGTTTCATGATTCGTTGATCTGCAGAAAAAACAAGAGTTTTCGCTTGTGCCTGTAGTAAACAAACCTACTGCGGTTTTAACTAACTTCGCATTGTGGACTCGATGAGAGCTCGGTCTAGCTTCATGCGCCTTCTCTAATGCCTCCACTTCTCCTTTTAAAAATTTGAGAAGCCCCTTCACTTGATTATCTCCCATTGCTATTGTCGATGAAACAGCAGCTGCTGATGATGTACTCTCGATGTCATCTTCGTTTGTTTCACATGAACGAGGTTCAACAGTATTTGTTTTGTCCACTGACGGATTATTGTAGTGGCGATGAAAGTCTACTCTTAATTCGTTAGGGAGACAACGCAAAAGAACTCCCTTAAGCATTACGTAGTAACCGGCTGATGAGATACCCAAAGCCGATAATGATCGTGTGGATGATGTAACGGAGTTGTATAAACGGCGAAGGCCCACTACATCGGTTTTCGATGAGACAGACTGTAAAGATAACAAACGTTGCATTGTTTGATCGACAATTTTATCTGTATTGCCGTACTCTTCCTTCAAAAGTGATATGGCACTTTCATAACAGGCTTGCGTTGGAGTTAATCCGGAAATCGTATCGGCCGCTTTTCCAACGAGCAACGATTGCAAGTAGTTGAACTTGTCAACAGCACTTAGCGAAGAATTCTCGTGTACAGCTGAACTGAATTGTTCCCAAAACGGGATCCAGTCTCGAAACTCGCCAGAAAACCTTTTCAGCTGCAATTTTGGCAATTTTGTAGCTTGCGTCATATTTCCGGTGTAACTGACACTGCTGGCTAAGGGTTGTACGGTAGAAAATAGACGCTTTTGGTGTTGTTGGATTTTTGCGAGTCTTTGTTTAAGACGAGCGATAGCAGCCAAGGCTTTGTCGTCGTACTCAGCAATAGACTCGGCTTCTCGTTCATATTCGTCATGCTTTACTAATGCACGCACTTCGTTATTAGCCCTTTTTAGATTTTCCTGAGCAGCCTTGAGACGATCAATGAAAACGTTTAACTCCTCTTCGATACAATCTAATTTTTCTTCGTCGTCGCAAATCCGCGCATCCGGCGATTGCAAATATTCAGTCGCGCTTTTAACCAACTTCGTGATCTGACCGCGATAAGTCGCGCGACTTGCGAGTTCCATAGTTCCGTTAGCTCCGCGTTACCGTTTAAAGGGTCACTACTAATTTCGATAAGTACGAATAAAGTTCGTTCCGATACTTCCCGGGTTTCGGCACCAGATTTTAAATAATTCTTACTTAAAGCGTTAAAGAAACCCCGGCTCTAAATTCAAACTCTTTATTTCAGTCTAAATATACAGTAGTGACCCTACTTATTCGGACTCTAAACATGAACTGATTTCAAAAATGAGAAAAGCTAAATTGGTGGTTGACGCATACAAGTTAGTTTACCATTGCAGTGACAATCTCTATTATAAGAAAATCAAACGCCTTAATAATTTATATTTCACTTTAGCAAAATGAAGGATAATTTAATTAGCGGATGCTTGTTGTGGTAACAGAAGAAAAATGCACAGCAACGATTAAATTTGAACAGTTTATACGCATAATCTCTTATTTTCGCATGCTTTTTCCTGCTTAAGTATTGCTACCTGACGCCGCGAGCGCTGCGAATTCTAAAGATAATGATGATTCCATTCAATTATGAATGGAGAACGTAATTTGATGCAATGCTCATCCATAGTAATTAAACATGAAACATGAGCGATGCGATGATCATTGATACAAAAATGATCATTGAAGTGATCATTGAAGTACATATTACAAAAAGACCTCTTGCCTAATTTCCTTTCACAAAGAAGTCACTTTGCAAATTTCCATTTAACAAAAGTAGGCTTTTTGCTAAAAGCATTTGGGAAAAGGCTACGTAACAAATATTTATTTTTCAAAGTTTGGGTAGCATGTAATATTGATTTCAGAAAAATTGTTATTGTAACTGAGGGAATTTCGTCCATCGTCGCTGTAATTTAACTTAGCATCTTTGGCTTTCAATATAATTGCCATAAAATTAAATTTTTAGGAGAAAGAGGAACTCCTTCAGAAAGGCTTAACTAAAAATACCTTATCTACAAAATTTTACAACCATATCAAGCAAATAAAACTAAACAGGTATCATTAAATATGAAGCAAGATAAGCGTTATCGACAATGAAAAAATCAAAAATAAAGTAACAGTTATCTACGACGAGAAAAAAAATAACATCATATATATACGTATAAAAAAAAACAAGGCAAAAGTTACGGATAACCAGAAAAATAACGGAAAAAATATAAATCATTAAAAAACGATTAGTTATTTTTTGATTTCTTATATAAAAATTAAAAATAACCGTTATGAGCCAAAATAGCAATTATTTTTTCGGTCAAGTCAGGATTCGAAAGAAGTGTAAACACGGGAGAATCTCGCCGAGAAACAGGGAGAATTGCAGCGAGGACTGTCTTGAATCCACATTCGCAATTTCTCGCGTTGGGTTCTTAGTACAGTTCTCGCGCTTCTTTGATGCGGGCCAAAAAAAACCGACAACAATTGGAGAACTACACGAAAAGGCGTAAATTGGCTTAACATTCACATTCTTGTGCAGTTCTCGCGAGATTCTTCCGTGAAGTGTGGAGCGGCCTTTAAACGTCTATAGTCTTACCAAGTGTTTCTTGTATGTTCATTTTAGTGTTCACTGATAACTGTTATTTTCGGACTCTAGTTCTTACGATTTTAAATGGCCATATAAATTTAGGTGCTAGTTTAGCATTGAAAAATTCTCCAGCTTTAGAGAGAACATAATTTTTCCGCCAAACCAAATTATTCACTGAGGTTCCTTGTCTCCCTGGCGAAATTCATAGCTACGCATTCCGCACTCTGCGGATTTTAATAACTTCCTTTCTAACCTTCACTAAAGCCTGCAAACCGTTGCATCCAGCGTTACCACTATGACACAAATGTGCCATTTGTGACACATTTTTATTTTTTTATTTAAATTTGGCACAATGACACATTTTTTTCTTAAATGGCACATATTGTCTTTGTCAAGGAAATAATTGTGAAAATGTGGTATTTTTTACCACTTACGAAATTTTTTGTATTAATTAATTTGCTTTCACACAAAAGCAAAGAATTTAAAAGATTTCAAAATCTTCAGTGCAAACGTTTTTCAACTTCTTTCATATAAACCTAGACAAGTCTAAGACTATGACAGTTTTTAGATTATTCGCTTTGAAGCGTCTTACTTTGCAGTAGAGCTCTCAGTTGGAATCGGATAACCCGAAAACCCGGGTACCCGCCCGACCGGGTAGGAATCGATTCCTACCAAAAATTCAGTTCCAATCGGGTACCCGGTTCCAGACGAGTACCCGGTTCCAAATAGGAATCGATTCCATCAATGGAACCGGTTCCACTGTGAGAATCGAATCCGCCACCGGGAATCGATTCCGTCGTATGAACTGGTTAAAAATAATGAGTGAAATTGCAATAAAAAATTGTCACTAATAGTAGGGAGTATATGGAATTTTAAATTTTTATTAATAAATCTTAAGTTGTATTTTGTAATTTCACTACAAAAAAATCTGTAATTTCCAAAGAAACTAGACATTTCCTTAGTGAAATGCGAAATTTCCTCTGTTGGCCTTGAAACTGAATCTGTACTGCACAATTTCAAGAGGAATCGATTCTGGCGTTGGAACCGACTCTTATAATGGAACCGATTCTCCCTTGGAACCGGGTACCCGAGTAGGAACCGGTTACCCGACTTAAATCGGGTACCCGGGTGAGAACCGGATACCCGGGTAGGAACCGGGTACCCGCGGGTCGGGTTTCTGAGAGCTCTACTTTGCAGAAACGAAGATAGTGTCTCTTTCTAGGACGCACACTTGAAGGAGGCAGCAAGTCCATTTATGCATTGAGAATAAATCAAAACATTGCTTCAATCTTATATCATATTCCTTACTAAAAACTAAACTCAGAAATAAGCTATAGAAAATATCATGGCTGCTAAGGAATCGACTAGATAAGATAAAATATGGTCAGGGAAAAGCATTGTATAACATGTACACAATGTACGAAATAAACACATGAACCGAGCAAATTTTCAAAAATTTTTAATAACTTGGAATTGTAAAAAAAAATCCGAACTAAACCGTTCAACTCGAGCGAAGTAAGAAAATATTAAAATATTTCTTAACGCGATCGCCTTTTCTAACTTTGTTGTTGACTCTTCGTCAACAGCAGCACCAAAGGATTAGCTTTTCCTTAGCTGCTGTTAATTGTTTTCATAAAATATATTTCATAAATTGTTTTGACACATTTTGGCACATTTTTCATTCCTCGCTGGCACATTTAAAAAATATCATGTGGCAACGCTGGTTGCATCGAAAGGTTTATCACATCTAAAATATTTGTGTTCCGTTCCGTGCGTGGCCATCTCCAAAACAAAGTTTTCCAATGCCAAACAAATCGAAGTAGCACTTGCCGCCCGCATGGGAAATTTACTAAATTGGTCTATTACGGTGAGGATATATTTGTATCCCCTACACGACCGAGGCAGAGGTCCGATCAAGTCGAAATTGATAGATTCCCATGGTTTTATGTGAACTATTCCAGATGCCATCAGATGCCTGTCAAATCATACTTGTTCCCACTTAACTTACTTTACCTTTAACATTGGTTACTTCGACGTGATTTAAGTACATCACTTGAATCACGTACTGCAACACAACCTTCAACCACTGTCATCTGCATTTCATCATCCCCGCAACTATGGATGAGCTTTCCAGAACGGCATCGGAAGAAGCCAGGAGATAGAACGCATCATCGCGAATTAAAAGAAAGACGGTCCATCTAGGAAAACTACCCCGGAATATTATGAACGGGTCTTGCAAAATCGAGAAGAGGCATGGTCTACCTTTGAAACGACGGACAACTAAATCAAAACAACAACTAAATCAAAACAACCGTCACTACACCGCATCATTGAAGGCATTCAGTGGAATTATAATCACCCCCGACAGTTTCACGAATTGAAAACCTAATTAACCAGCACTGGTCGCAAATTGAGCAACAAAATTATGCCATCTGGGAATTAGCTGATGACCCAGCCGAAGCAAGATATGATGTCAACGAATACATATCTTACTGCAACTATCACTGAAAATTGAGGCACTTACCACAACGTATAGGGCGAACTCCACACAACAAGCTACCAATCCGATCATGAAGTTACCAAAGCTAAGTCTTCCCAGATATGATTGTAGTTACCTAAAGTGGCGCCAATTTTATGATTTATTTACTCAAATGGTACATAATCAGCCACTATCGAACTGCCAAAAGATGGGGTATTGAAAAACAAACCTGATAGGTGAAGCACAAAAGCTGATCAGACATCTGTCTTTAACGGAAGAGAATTATAGCACAGCATGGAAAATGTTGCAGGATCGCTACAACAACAAAAGGGTCCTGGTCGCCGCCCTTATAAACAAGATACTAGGCAACTTGATAAGGTTACTCATACCCTATATGAGCAATCACTATCTAATCCCGAGGATCTCCAAACCATCAAGGATTTCTTGGTCTTCCATGAAAATCGTTTTCAATCACTCGGAGCCTTAGGAATCAAGGGTAGAATTACTGTAGACTACCAAAGGAGAACAATTGAAAACACATCAAAATCAGTAACTTCCGTAGTTTTGATTAGAGACAAACACTTATTCCAAATTTTCTTTAATATTATAAATACGTACACATGTAAAAATACGTACAAAAATGACGCGTTTTGCCTTATCAGGGCATCATCAGATTGAGTCATTTTTGTACGTATTTTTACATCTCTACGTATTTATAATATTTAAGAAAATTTGGAACTTAATAAGTGTTTGTCTCTAATCAAAATGTCGTTAATGTTCCATCAAGTGCCGTCAAAGAGATATCTAGAACTTCCGTAGCTACAACAACACTAAATTGTGCTTCGGGCAAGGGCAGCCACCAACTCTTCCAGTGCAAAACGTTCTTAAAAATTACTCCTTCAAGTCGACTTAATTTTGTGAAACAGCAATGCTTGTGTGTTAACTGTGTGCGAGCTGGTCATAATGCAGACAAATGCAGTTTACGAGGTTTTACAAAATGTAATAAAAGTCACAACACACTTGTACACCTTAAATCAACTGAAGAAACAGGATCACATAATTTAACAACAACTATAGGAAGGGACACAACATTCGCGATCCAATCAACCCACCACCTTCATCAATTAACAACAGACTCAATGAATCATCAACTGCAGTGACAGCTCTGAGCAATACACATAAACGTAGCTATATTCTTCTGAGCACGGCAAGAGTCAAGTTAACGAGTCCTACTAGGAAGAGCCTAGAATGCCTTGCCATTCTCGATTCAGGTTCCCAGATAAATATTATCAGTCAACAAATGGTAAAGAAGCTTGGTCTCACACCGAATATTCGGGGAAAATGAAGACAATCCCAACAATCGCAGCCAGCTGCGGAATTTGTACCCAAGAGGAAGCACTTGACGATGCTATTGAAAGGTTTTGGAAATTATAAGAAATTGAAGACGCCAGAACCACACTAACACCAGGAGAGGATCGTTGTAAAATATACTTCAACCAAAAAACAGTTCGCCGAAATAGCACTGGACGATTTGTAGCCAACTTGCCATTTGCTGAGGATCCTGCTAGATTGGGAGAATCCAAATCCATAAGGCTACCCCGATTTTTCTCTTTAGAACGAAAATTGGCTACACACAGTGAACTTCGTGAACAATATGCAGGTTTCATGGAAGAATATCTTCGCCTGGACCACATGGAGGAAATAGACCTTGAAGATATAACACCTTTATACTACTTTCTACCTCACCATGGTAGCCCGACAGCTCCACAACTAAACTCAGAGTAGTTTTCGACGCGTCTGCGAAAACTTCATCGACAGTATCTTTAAATGATGTACTACATACGGTTCCAACCATACAAGACGAGTTATTCTCAATTTTACTGCGGTTCTAAATGTCTCGCTTCGTCTTCACGGCGGACATTGAAAAGATTTACCGTCAGGTACTAGTTCAACAAGAGGATCGTAAATATCAATTAATTTTTTGGCGAAAAGATCCGAATCAAAGGCTGAGATGTTACCAATTGCGCACAGTCACGTATGGGATTTAGCTACAAAGTGCCTTCAAAGATTAGCTGAAGACGAAGCCACAAACTACCCACTAGGAGTAAGTTCAATTTTAGAAAATACTTACGTAAACGACATCATCACGGGCAGCAATAGTCTCACCGAGGCTATCCAGATCTAGCCTGCACTTAATTCCCTTCTAAGGAAAGGAGGCTTCAAACTTAAAAAATGGTGTGCAAACCAGAGGAAACAACTAAAACCTTAGGCCTAACTTGGTTGCCAAAATCCGCCCAATTTTGCATAAAAAGGAATTGGGAAAACCCTATACAAGATTACAAAGCGCATCGTATCATCTCAGATAGCTCATCTATTTGATCCGCTTGGTATTATATCACCAATAATGGTTACTGCAAACATTTTTCTTCAGCAGCTATTTCAACTCAAATTAGATTGGGACGGACCTGCACACCAAATGGATCCAATTTCAAGAAGATCTAAGGCATGTGGATGCTTTGCAATTTCCCAGACATTTATTCGCAAATGAGGTTCCAAATAGCAATACAATTTCATGCCTTCGCAAACGCGTCAGAAAAAGCGTATGGCGCCGCTATCTACACTCGGTCAGTTAACGCAGACGGAAGAATAAAACTTCATTCATTACTGAACTGATTTCGAAGTTGTCTTAGCATGGATCAATCCTTCTTCGTCATCACTTCCTGTCTTCGTCGCTAACCGTGTCGACACCATTCAAAGGCTCACTATCTCCCAGCAATGGCACTACGTCAGTTCAAAAAGAAAAATGGTTCTATGGCCCGCCGTTCCTGCACAGGGTTAAATCACTGTGGCCTCCCGTTTATCGAAGACACCAACAAATATTACATAAGGACGATAAGTTGCGATAAGTTACCTCTTCCTCCGAGCGGGACGATGAGGACATCAATCCTTCTAATCCCTTAGATAGAATTCAGCATGGAAATTCCTTCAGACGCATGCAACGAATAATTGTTTGAGACTACCATCGCAACGACACGGCTAAACTTTTTCTCCACTTAGACATATATATTTACTTTACCAAAAAGAGCAAATTCTATCACATACAGCTTCATTATTTTGCATCAGTCCAGTTATTTTGTACTTTGATTTGAGGAAATTTTGTTTCAATAGTTCAGTTACGCTTGTAATCTCAATTAAGTCACACGCACATTCCTGTACTTCGGGTTTTGAATAATTTAATAAATTTCATATTCAATTTTACTTGTGTGGTTTCTTTCCAAAGATCTTTTGCCATTAAAGTTGGTTTTACAAATATCCGACTTAGTGTAGAAAATATTTTGGTGCCGAAACCCGGGACTTCCGGACTTTCTCGCGTTCGTGATATTAAAGACATTTCTGAACTGTGAAGAATAATAAACTGTACAAAACTTAGTGGTATGGACTTTATAATAACGTGCGCTTGCATAAGGTGGATTATATTAAACTTGGAAAAGTAAAAGTGACTAAATCACTACAAGGGCGTTGCTTGGATTTCTCACGATAGGGATCATAAGCATTTCGTTAAATTAAGGAGTTTCCTAAGAATTAAATTCTTTAACATCTCGTTAATCGAATCGTTCTAGAGAATTCGAATCAACGGGTCCTCGCCATCATTCAGTTCGGATCCCGTAAAAGGGGAGTTGACGTTGCTTTATCATCCACTATATAGCCATATAATTCACAGTAAGTCCTTATTATTTCTAAAATGGAAACACTGATATCGCAACAGCGTTCCTTAATTTCGAATACAAAAATTTTTATAATTAATACGAATAAAACCGGCAAAGAAAATCATACAGAAAATTGAAGAAGATGAAGAGTGAATCTGCAGAAGAGTTAAGAAAGCTATACGACGGTACAGTGGAAGCTATAAAGGCTTTAGAATCACTGAAAATTCCCGTTGAACATTGGGACGACTGGTTAGTCTATATCACCGTTCAAAAATTAGGTTCGTCCACTAGAAAGGATTGGGAAAACTCCTTTTCTTCTCCAACTCAATCGCCTACTTTTGCAGAGCTAAGCCTTTTTTGCAGCATCGGATTAATACTTTGGCGGTTGTTGGAACTAGCCTATATCCAAACAGGGAAGTCAGTAAGTTTTCGCGACCAAAGTTCCCAACAAAATCTATCCCCATCAAAGCATATGTGGCTGCGCATACAGCAAGGAAATGTCTAAAATGTAGTGGCAAACATTTACTTCTTTTCTGCCCGGCTTTTAAGCAGCTGACGGCACTTCAGCGATGTGGCTTCGTGTCCAAGGAACATCTGTGCCTTAATTGTTTCCGCGCGAATCACTCTGCTGATCAATGTCAGTCGTCAAATCGTTGCCAGGTGTGCCATCAGCTCCATCACACTATGTTCCATAATTCTCAAGTTACATCTAATAAAATGGAAAATGACCTGATTCAAACCCTTGACGGCAACACGAAAGGTTCGGATACCAATAATCCCGCAGCAAATCGTACATCATCTTCATCGTACCTAACTGCTCTTCCTAGTAATCTTTCGGCAAACACGCTTACGGTACTGTTAGCTACTGCTCAAGTTATCCTACTTTCATCTTCTGGGAAAACCTTGCAGGTACGAGCTCTACTCGATCCAGGATCGCAGGCTACTTTTGTCTCATCATACGTAGCCTCTTACTTACGCTTACCTCATCAAAGGGTCAACATCCCTGTTAGAGGATTGGGGTATCAAATGGTGGAGTTGTAAGGTCAATTGTCAGAGTATGCATTGAATCCTGCATTAGCCCATCGTACGCTATTCAAGCTATGCACTAGTTCTACCCAAGTTAACCTCACCTTCAAGATTTAACGCTTGCTGATCCTACATTCGGGGAGAATCACTAGATTAACTAGATTTATACTATAATGTTCTGCTTGAAGGAATTCGTAAGGGTAAACCTGCTGCTCAAGATACACCATTAGGATGGGTTCTTTCGGGCCCTGTAACTCCTCCACCTTGTTTGGAAAATTCTCCAGTACAATCCTATCATACTTATCCTGAAGACATTGGGGAACACTTGGATCTACTGTTGCAAAAATTCTGGCAAAGAGAAGCTGTTCCAGAAAATCGCAACACGCTTCCACAAGAGGATCAAGCGTGTGAAGAATTTTATCGATGGTCGCTATGTGGTACGATTGCCAATACGTCCAGGCTATAGGGATGAAGTAGTTTTTGGAGAATCAAGGGTTAATGCTATACGAAGCCTCCACTCGATGGAACGACGTTTTGCTTCAAATTCCATTCTTAGAGAAAGCTATGTGGATTTTATGACTGAATACCAGAATTTAATATTTTATTTGCCACACCATGGGGTTATTAACGAAAATAGTACCACTACAAAACTTCGCGTAGTATTTAATGCTTCCAAAAAATCCAGAGAAGGAGCTTCCTTGAATGACTGCTTGGCAGTGGGCCCAAAGCTACAAAGTGACCGCATGATGTATCGGCAGTTCAGAGTTAGAGAAGACTCAGAACTGCAACGTATCGTATGGCGAAATTCAGTATCAGAACCTCTGGGAGACTACCGTTTGCTGACTGTTACTTATGGAACAACTTCGGCTCCTTATCTCGCTATCAGAACCCTGAAGCAATTGGCTGACGACAAAGTATCCAGTCGGGGCGGAAATTCTTCGAAACGATTTCTATGTGGATGACGTGCTGTTCAGCGCCGACGACGTTATCTCTGCCGTGAGAGCTCAGCGTGAGTTGGTAGGAATACTACAATCGGGTTGTTTTTAACTCCATAAATGGTCTTCTAATTCTGTTGAGGCGCTCCAAATGATCGACATTGAACACACCTCATCTGATCTCAATTTGCCTAAAACCGAATTTATCAAAACTTTAGGCCTCTTCTGGAATCCCACTTCGGATAGTTTCGGATTTAAAGTATCGCTCTTACCTGCTCCACCGATCATTACCAAGCGCAATCTGTTGTCGAATGTCGCCAAATTGTACGATCCGTTAGGGTTTCTTACGCCCACTATAATTTTGGGCAAACTTCTATTTCAAAATCTTTGGCTGCTAAAACTCGATTGGGACGCCCCGCTTCCGAGCACTATTTGTACAGAATGGCTCGCATTTCGGTGGAATTTAATCCAATTGGAGAACATCTCTATTCCACGATGGATTGGGTATCATTCCTCCACGGTTTCGTACGAGATTCACGTTTTTTTCCGACGCATCGGAAACAGCATATGCAGGTGTAATTTACCTTCGAGCTATTCACGATTTTAACAACATTCAAGTCTCTCTTCTCTGTTCGAAGTCCAAGCTTGCTCCAATAAAAAAACTGTCGATTTCACGGCTTGAACTTATGGGAGCACATCTTCTTGCTCGTTTGGTAGCTAGCATTCAACGCTCTCTCCAACTGTAACGTAGTATGTCTCTTTACTGCTGGACGGACTCACTTACAGTACTGCCGTGGCTCACAAACCATCCCTCAAAATGGAAGCCGTTCGTAGCAAACAATCGTAAAATGGTGATATGTCCCATCGTCCAGCAATCCCGCGGACTGTGCCTCTCGAGGACTTTCAGCCTCTCGGCTAGTTTCTCATGCAATCTGGTGGGAAGGCCCGCTATGAAATCTGCTTCTACCACTTGGCCTCAACAGCGTGAACGTCACACGTCAATATCAGATATCAACGTTGAAGCTCAAGCTGAAGTCTCTTGTTTTCCTACATCACTAAATCCCCCAACTGGTTGGGATCTTATTTCCAAATACTCATCATTGAACCGACTCCGACACCGCTTGGTGCCGCCGATTTCTTCAGAATTGTGATTTCATCACAGCATCGAATTTTAGGCAACTTAACGTCGGACGAATTGCATCATGCACTTTTATTTTGGATACGATCGGAGCAGAAGATCTTCTTTCCGCGTGAGTATCAGCAATTGTCAAATGGACAACGAATATCCAGTAAGAGCTCAATCCTTCGCTTAGCTCCCATTTTTGATCATGAAACATCAACTGTTGGTGGGTGGCAGACTTCAGCTTTTATCTTTAAATTATGACTACAAGCATCAATTTCTCTTCTCAAAAGCTAGTCCACTGTCTCCGCTTGTAATTAATGATGCACATCAGAGAACGTGGTAACCAACTAACTCTTAATTTTATTCGCCAACGATTTTGGATACAAGGAGCCAGGGACCTCATCAGACAATCTATCCGGCAGTGTGTTAGATGTTTAAGACATCGAATTTCCGCTCAAAACCAATTAATGCGAGTTTTGCCAGCCGCTCGTGTGAAGCCGAGTCGACCATTCCTGAATACGGGCGTAGACTATGCGGGACCAATTCTCATCCGGTATGGTCCCGGTCGAGAAAGAACTTCACATAAAGCCTATGTAGCATTGTTCGTTTGCATGGCGACAAAAGCGATCCACCTCGAACTGGTTTCAGATCTTACTACGGAGGCCTTTATCGCTGCATATAAACGCTTACCGCACGTCGAGGAATCTGCAAGACACTTTATAGTGGCAATGCTACAAATTTTTCTGGCCATTTCCTGATCGGATCTGCACTTTTAACAGTACCTGAACCTAATCTTGAGTCAACTCCAACTAATCGGCTAACAAGATGAAAGATGTTGCGGATGAATGTACGACCATTTCTGGAGACGTTGGTCTACTGATTATTTGAATAATCTCGAGGAACGGGCGAAATGGCTTAAGCAACTTCAAAATATTAAACCCGGACTTCTGGTCTAAATTAGGGATGATCATCTCCCTCCTTCCGTCTGGGCGATTGGACGAATTGTGGAAGTTCACCCTGGCTCTGATAAGATTGTTCGAGTCGTCACAATTAGAACTAAGGGCCAAGTAATCAAACGTCCTCTTAATAAAATCTGTCTTCTTCCCTTTTCAGACTCAGATATCGAACGTACTTACATAGTTCCCTCAGGGCGGGCGGAAACTCAGTTAGACATTACACGGACACCATCCTGTCATCCAACGGAGGATGCGGCAAAGATGTTTGAAATGTTTGAAACTACCATCGCAACGACACGGCTACACTTTTTCTCCAGTTAGACATATATATTTACTTACTTTACTAAAAAGAGCAAATTCTATCACATACAGTTTCATTATTTTGCATCAGTCCAGTTATTTTGTACTTTGATTTGAGGAAATTTTGTTTCAATAGTTCAGTTACGCTTGTAATCTCAATTAAGTCACACGCACATTCCTGTACTTCAGGTTTTGAATAATTTAATAAATTTCATATTCAATTTTACTTGTGTGGTTTCTTTCCAAAGATCTTTTGCCATTAGAGTTGGTTTTACAAATATCCGACTTAGTGTAGAAAACAGCGCTTACAAGTGGAACAAGAACACTGGAACATCTGTGTAATCAAATTAAATATCCGTGATGAATTAAGCAACGACAATGAGTTATAGTCAAGTGGGGTGACTTTGTCTCTTTCGAGGCGACTTTGTCTCACTTAGTAAATAAGTATTATAACTGTAGTAACTAGTTCTGTGAATAACCATTTTAACTAGCTGTATTCACAATCGCTATTGTGCACTGTTTCTTTTATTTTTAAATCTGCGAAGTGCCATTTGGCGTAAATTGCGCGTTTTATATGAGCGTAAGAGTTAATTCTGAATTGTGAGTGAAGTTTGTTGGTTAAAAATTTTCATTTGGTGAATATCTACAGATCACTCAATTATACTGGTAAGTAAATATGTAAATCCCCTGTTTTCTTGAGTATGTATGTAAGAAAGCAAATAAGCAGTATATTGTTTGTTTAAATTAAAAAAATATATAAAATAGATAACGGCATTAATCACAGATTTTGAAAACTGGGACAAAGTCACCCCATGTGCGGGTGACTTTGTCTCACTTTGTGCGAAAAATTACTACATGTAGATAAAAAATAAAAATATTTAAAATTCTGTACAGACATTTTCATAAGCTAATGATAATAAATAAAAAATATATCTCACGTTGAAATTCTCATAATAAATATTATAAAACATCATTCTTATTTAGAATTTGACAAAAATTGAGACAAACTCACCCCAGTTGACGGTACTTATAATGCAAGATTCTAGACGTAGAGAAAAAGGGTGCATTCAATATAATATGTAATATCGCCAACTCATTGTTTGGGGTTCTGGATTCGCAATACGCAGAAGAAATTGCCAAGAATATAGATGCCGTTAAGGAGAACGAGAATCACTTACTGCTGGTGCTAAAGAACCAAACATCTATCATCGGTTCCACTATCAATATAATTAAACGAGACTAGGCTACCACAGACACAAACTTTCACGAATTAGAAGTTCAAGTGGACCAGCTGATCAACCGAATTAACGACAATGGCGAAGAAGCGTACCAACTCAAAACACTCCAGCTTTTTTCGGGATTATCGATCCATCCGACTTTAATCGCGGGCAATCGACAGCGTATTGACGCCTCCATTATTGACGCCCTGACTGATTCTCGCCACGGCCAGATAAGTCCAGAACTTCAATCGCCACCTCAACTAAGGCAGGAGATTCAGCTTATACAAAACCACTTGCCACCATCGCTAAGGTTGCCAGCAAATCGCGAAAACATTTTGCAGCTGTACAAATTAACAACCGTAGAAGGCAGAGCAGTCAACAATTACGTCATCTTCAACATCAAGTTACCTGTCAATTTAGTCAATTTAGTTTAGAACAATTTGACTTGTTCAGGTCATGGCCAATTCCGATAAACGTCAACAATACTCTTATAGCAATACAGCCTTCTTCCTCACACTTAGCCGTAACGTCACATCGGGATCAATACTACCCATTGACAGAATCTGAATAGGATTCATGTAAAAGAATAGAGGAGGACATCTACTTGCGGCGTCATCCCATTTATCATAGAAGAGCAAATATTTGTTCCTGCAAAGCAAACCTTTTGGACGAGGACTTTAATCTACCTGTCTGCCTACTAATTAAAATAGAAGACAATCTGATCTGGATCCAACTCTCCCATGATAACCAATGGATCTACCCACTTACGGAGAAAACTCAAATCAACATAGTTTGCAGCAACGAGACCGCTTCTATCACACTTAATGGTACCGGTCTTCTAAAAATCCAACCCGACTGTATTATTAAGAATGCACTAGTAACCATTCAGGGTCACTATCTTTACCCAAGTAAAACAAGAACGTCCTACTCAAAATCTGGAGATCTGTTTAACATCGTAACACTAGAAAGACTTAATCCAATCCTGCAGGGACAAGTTTATTATGAGACACTGTGGATGTAGATGAATATGACGGGCGATAGTAAATGTTCCCACAATACTTCGAACGACTTCGTATCCTGGTACTAATCAGTTGTCACCTTTTTCTTTGACAAAGAATCCAAGCTTCGACATCTTGTTTTACTTTCGTCATCCAGATTTCTTAAATAAAAGAACTTTATAAGTTTTGCCTCATTAAGAGGACTTGTCGATCTGCTTCGTATCGAAGACGGTTGACGTCTAAATACCGCCAACAGCTTGATTGCCTAAATGTAAGATCTCTATCAAAAAAATATTTATTACCGATCCGATAAAAAGAAATAAATTCGACGACACGAATATAAATAATATTAAATTTGTATTCCTTTATTTATAAACTCCAAAAACGTTATAATTTCTGCTACGATATTTCTTCCAGCAGGACTTATTACAGACTGACTGAGAACAATCAAAATTCTAAATTTTTACACAATTTCCAAAAAACAAAATTAATTTCATTTGTTTTTTTGTATTTTTTGTTAAATAATCGTACCATAAAAAATGTTTTCATTCAATCTACTTATTATTCAAATAATTTGAAAATGAGTTCCTTGGCAGTAAAATAGCAATATAATTTTTTTTTAAAGTAATACATGGTACTTGTTATACCATTTCGAAAACTACATTAAATGCGCAAACTTTTCTTATAAATTGCCAGCTTAGCCTGGTAAATTTTTTGTACAGTATGAAGAGTCGAAGTCAAGTAATAAAAAAAAATTAACTCGTGAATCGGGTAAAAATGTTTATTTTTCCAAAGGTTAAAGGCATTATTAGTTTTCGTTCTGTATTGTGGATAGCTATTCCGAATTACCTAACAAAAATTAGAATCCTCAAATACCAAAACATTTGTGACTTTTGAGACAACATTTAGAACGACAAAACAAAGGTTTATACCAATTTACAGCTTATTATCTTTCATTCCGAGGTGAAACCCCTAATATGACTGGGCTAAATGATTTTTTACTAAGGTATGTTTTGTTATTCTGGGCAGTCATGAGCTGGCCTATCATATATATATATATATATATATATATATATATATATATATATATATATATATATATATATATATATATATATATATATATATATATATATATATATATATATATATACTATATATTCCTCGACACCTAGACCTGAATATACTTACTCTTCCGAGATACTTTGTGCTTATAGAAAGTTTTATGAATTAAAGACTAATTTTTACAATAATGTTGCTTGGGAGGCTCGTGAAGATGCCATGAAGTGTATCTGAATTGAAAATTATTTATGTGGAACTCAGCAGTGAATTTGAACGAAAGATTCAGTTACCGTTATCTATGAATTGAAGTCATAATTTAGGCACTCGGCAACAAAGTGCGAAAGGACGAGGATGAACGTACCTATGGCCTAAGAGCAAAGGATTTTCTTTTTTTTTCGTCCGACTGAACATACACGTTTTCCATAGGAGAACTATAGATTAGCGCGCGTTTAAGATTTATTTTACAATTTTTTCTATGTAAAAATTTTTTTTGCTGCTAACGTCACGGATAGGTCCTATAGTTTTTGCTATCCGCCTCAGAGCCTCATTGCAACGAAGTTAATAGGCCCTGACCTTTAGGCAGTTGGCCGTGTGCCCTCCACAGGAGGTCGGTGGGCGGAGTCCTCACAATGGAGTGAGTGGCCCTCTAAATTTACCCTCGAAATTTTCGCTGTTCTAAATTTACCGCCTAATCGATCGGACGCGTTGCGTTTGTCGAAATTCTCTGCATTATTTTCTTTTCGTGCATTTTGTGCGTGTCTCAGCAAAGTGAGTGCCACTCTTTCCCGGTCAATACCAACATAGTTTCTTCTTGTTTACTTATTTGTCAGTGACCTTATTTTTAACCCGCCGCTATTTTGTTAGTGACTGAGTTTTTTTTCACAGTGCCGGGAAATATTTTTGTTTTTCACTCGGAAGTGATTCAGTTTGTTTATTTACATTGCCGGGAAATATTTTTGTTTTTTACTCGGAATTGCTGCAACCTGGTGAAAAGCTTCTTGGTTAACTTTTTACTTTACTTTTTACTCAACAATGGTGTTGCTTGTGATGGCATCTGTGGTGGTGTTTTTCATGTCACTTGTTTCTCACATGGTCTCTCTACATGTAAGGATTGCTCAAATATTAAGCCCTGCCACGTTTTACGACTCATGAAGGGAGTCGTTGCTACGCTCACCACAGATCAATCTTTTATAGCTGATAAAGTCAACGAGATCTTTACAAACTTAGCTGGACTTCAAGTTTTGTCCGATGACTGCGCCGGTCTAAACTCAAAACTGGACAAGCTGCTTCATATCGCTGAGGTTTTGACCAATGACTCGTCGCTGCTTTCCAGCAGGATTCCTTGGATGACCTTCGCGCTGTTTCACCATCGTCCGGCACGTCAAGCGGGATCTAGATTCGTGCTCCACAGCCATTGAGAAGAACTTTGAACTAATTGGCTCAGTCGGCTCTGACATCAGGAGTTTGACCACAAAAGGCTATCTCGGCCCCTCTATTCCTCTGTCCGACACTACAGCTGCTTCTGGTTTGAATTCTTCTTCTTTTGGAACTACATCTTCTAAAGGGAACTGCTCCACTCTCCGGGATACAACTTCTGCAGCTCCGCCTCGATCAACCGTGAAAGTGATTCCTAAGAACCCGCATTCCTCCTTGGTGCAGCCTGCTTCAGATGTTGATGCTCCTGTTGGTGCGGTCGAGCCCGTTATATAGAAGGTTGCTGATGTTGTCATCAACGTCTCGCATTTACGATTAACAAAGTTGGCACCACCTGGACAGTTTCGGAATGGGAGCAGAGACTAAAAAGAGTAGGCAGCAAACATTCATCTTTACCAAGCGACCATACTCCATTCCTTCTCAAGGGTGCACCTTATAACGCCAACGATTTCTGGGTCCACAGCTTTTTTTCCCGGAATTTTGGATTCACCCCCGTTAGCTGCCTGAAGTTACTCTCGTCAGACGCAGGGAAATTCAGCAACTTCAAGATCTCCATCCCAAACAAGTATGTCTGAGTCATCAATAACCCCTCCAGTAAAATCTTCACTCTCGGGACCATTAAAATTTCTAAGTGGACTAGGAAGTATGTTAAGTTTGACCCTAAGCCCTTTGCACTTAACCCTAAATTAAATGCTAATAAACCAAACCCCACTAACTACCCCGACCTTCTCCCATACCTAAATTTAGTATTCAGCCCAATCATAAGAACCTTAGAACTAGTAATAACATAATCTCTCCTCACTCTTCCGCACCTTTCACCTTTAACCCTAAAGCTAGTGGTCCAAACTCCAATTGGCAGCTCAAAATGGGAGTATTTCCAAACTTTAATCTAAGTAATCCAGAGTCAAGTATCCTAACTTTATATATTCTCATACCCTTAATCCCCCTGTTCCACTTACAGCGAAGCCCTCGAACACGTCCATTCCAGCCGACAACCCAACCACTACTGTTTTGAGTTCTGTATATCCAGCGCACCCACCTAACCATGCAATCCCAACTTCATCCGTGTGCTCACCTAACCACAAGCTAACTTCTTCCGACCACTCCACCACCTGTCCCACCCCTCCTCTGTATACACCAAACCTTGCACCCGCTACCTCCTCCGCATGCCTACCTAATTGCATGCCGTCATCCTCCTTCACTGTCGCCCCGTCTCAAACAACTTCTACCTCCGTTAACCCGCCCATTCCGCTAACCTCCTTTATCCGAACATCATTCATACTATATATCCATCCCCTAGTCCCACCTACAGTTAAATTGACTTTGCGTTCTACTGATTCCAGCGATGGACGATACCTCTTGTCCCGTTTTAAATTTTTGTAAAGGCGACTTTGACAAATTAAATCACTTCCGCCTTCTGCCTGTATCTACTATATTTATAGCTCATATTGTAGCTTATACTATTTATTTATTTATTATGTCTTATCATTTATTATAGTTTCTAGGATTAGTGTTATGTTTTAGCTTGTATTTTTGTATTTTTAACCGACTTCCCAAAAACAAAGAGGTTCTAAGTTCGACGCGTATTTTTTTTTTTTATGTCTGACCGGGCATAACTTCGTAACGCGTCGACCGATTTCGATGATTCTCTTTTTGTTGGGTAGAGTATATTCACCGATTGAGTGGGGGCGAAACCTAACTTTGTAAGGCGTGGTCCGATTTTGATGGTTCTTTTTTTGTTTTACAGAGTATGATCCCCCATTGCTAATAGGAGAAAAAAATTTGGAATAGTGTGGGGGGAGGGGGAGGGGTAGTCTAACTTTGTAACGCGTGGACCGATTTGGATAATTCTTTTTCTGTTGGGTAGAGTATGTTCCGTGGTTGATACCACGAGAAAAAAAATTTTGGTTGGATGGGAGTGGGGGTGGAACCTAACTTTGTAACGCGTGGTCCGATTTCGATGGTTCTTTTTCTGTTGTATAGAGTATGATCCCCCATTGATACTAGGAGAATAATTTGGTCCTATGATAAAAGGTGGTGGTGGGGGGGAGGGGTAGTCTAACTTTGTAACGCGTGAACCGATTTGGATAATTCTTTTTCTATTGGGTAGAATATGATCCTTGGTTGATACTACGAGAAAACAAATGTTGGTGGGGTGGGGTGGGGGTGGGGGAGGGTGGAACCTAACTTTGTAACACGTGGACCGATTTGGATGTTTCTTTTGCTGTTGTATAGAGTGTGATCACCCATTGCTAATAGAATAATAATTTGGCCCATGGTGGGGGGAGGAGTAGTCTAACTTCGTAACGCGTGCACCGATTTGGATAATACTTTTTCTTTTGGGTAGAGTATGCTCCCTGGTTGATACCACGAGAAAAAATTGTTGGTGTGGTTCGGGTGGGAGAAGGGGGGTGGAACCTAACTTAAAAACGCGTGGACCGATTTGGATAGTTCTTTTGATGTTGTATAGAGTGTGATCCCCCATTGCTAATAGGGGAATAATTTGGTCCTATGGTGGTGGTGGGGGAGGGGGAGGGGTAGTAACTTCGTAACCCGTACACCGATTTCGATGATTCCTTTTCTGTTCGGTAGAGTATGTTCCTTGATTGATACCATGAGAAAAAAAGTTAAGTGGAATGGGTGTGGGGCAGGGGTTAAAACAAACGTTTAACGCGTGGACCGATTTGGATGGTTCTTTCTTCGTTGTATAGAGTAGCAGACACTAAAAAGTGAAAAATAAAATAGTTTTTAAAAAAAAAGTTAAACCGACTTAACAAAAAGCGCTAGAAAGCATAAAATAATTTTTAATTTTATATCTATTACGACATTTTGAAGTCGGTGCAAATTAAACAAATAAAACAACTACAGTACCACAATTGAAAATAATACGTAATACTACCTGAACGTTTCAGCTTACGGGATCATAAGAAATGACGATTAAATATTTTTGTTCTAGTTATTTGGTCTGTTTGATTTGCACCGACTTCAAAATGTCGTAATAGATATAAAATTAAAAATTATTTTATGCTTTCTAGCGCTTTTTGTTAAGTCGGTTCAACTTTTTTTTTTAAAACTATTTTTTATGTTATAGCTTGTATTAAGCTTAAATAAATAAATAAATAATGATCGTAGGGCATCCAGAAGAGAGCACCCCCTGGGTGCATGGGTGGTAGGAGCATTGGCCAAGCAAAGGGGAGTCCTGACCTCCCCCCCCCCCCTCCAACAAAATCCAGTAAGTCTGACAGGGCCTGCCGTCAATCCTTCCTCCCCCCGATGCTCTTATGCAGTTGCTAGCCAGCTATCCAGCTAGCCTAGGCAATCATCAAGCAGCTGCGTCGGTCCCAGCGCGCAACAGCTCTTAACAGAAATGATAAAAATAACAAATAAAAAGAAAATTTAATCGTTTGAATTACTAGTCAGCAATTCGATGTCATACAATTTTCAATTTGTAAACGGTTGCAAAAATTTTGTATAAATTATATTGATCATTAAATAAAATATCAGTGAAGTGAAGTTTCAGTTCAACAAGAGGTTCGTAAATATCAATTAATATTTTGGCGAAAAGATCCGAATCAAAGGCTGAGATGTTGCCAATTGCGCAGTCTCGTATGGGACTTCGCCCGCCTCATATTTAGCTACAAAGTGCCTTCAAAGATAAGCAGAAGACGCAGCCACTAACTACCCAACAAACAGCTACTGGCATTTTACGAAGACCCATCCACAAACTTGCTCCCCTGCCGACAGAGACGGATATCAGCTATGACACCCCAGACCTTCCAGCAAATGACAAATCATTGGTCAACCATCAGGACCGGGTAATCAAAAGGGATGAACTCCCCACAATAAATTCAGGACGCAACTCTAGTCCACCAACAAGACCTTCGAGTGACAGTCATTTTCCAAGGAAAAGAGCACGAAAATCTTTCGGATCATTAATAGTATGAACATGGATAGTCTGCCTATGTCTACCTGCTATAAGAGAAGATTTTTTTTTTATATATGATGATGCCAAAGCTGAGGGGATGCCCTATGATGCTTAAGCACAGCCTTGGCAGGAAAGGAATTAAGGATGAGGGAAATGGGTTAGGAGGTTAAGTGAAGGAGGTGTCGATGTACGCACCGTTTGAAAGTTTCAGGCTCATAAGACGAGGGGAAAACAGAAGATGGTAAACTGTTTCACAGTCATGTTGTTCTGCTTAGAAAAGATCCCCGAAATTGGACGGTACGTCCAAATATGGAGGGTATAGGGGTGGGAGCGATTTGTAGATCTTGTATCTTGTATGTAATGTGTCTACAAGGAATTGGGCTACCAACTTCGTTAGAACAATGGCCATGAAATAACGATAGAAGAGTGAGAGACAACCGACATTCCGTCGATGCTCCAGAGAGTCAAGGCCCTCAGAGATTGAGGGATCGCCAATAAGTTTAATAGCCTTACGCTGGACCTGTCTAACTTTTTTTTATTCAATTGACGCTAAAATTATACTATAAAAACCTAATTAATTTGCTTCAACATGCGTTCCCGATTGACTTCTGTATTTCCACGTGAATTCATTACAGAATCAAATTAGTACGCGAAATAAAGGGTGCTGTCGTCGGCGAAACTATGAATAGGATTGAGAGTAAGGGATGATCTCTTATCCCTTACTCTCAATCCTATTCATAGTTTAATTAATAAAATTAATTTAATTAATAAAAAGAAGAAATAAGGTTGGTGAAAGAACTGAACCCTGAGGTACACCGGCATTTATTTCGTAGGACTCAGTTGTAACTCCGTCAATTACTACACGAATTGAACGACCTGACAAAAAACTCTCTATCCATTTAACGAGGGTAGGGTGCAGACCAAATGTTTGAAGTTTGACTAAAAGGGCAGCATGCCAGATTCTATCAAAAGCCTTTGAAATATCAAGAGCTACGATTTCGGACTCACCAAAGTTGTGAAGACAATGATTCCAACGTTCCGTTAGAGCCGTTAGTAAGTCTCCGGTTGAGCGGCCAGTGCGGAAACCGTACTGGCAATCGTTGACAAGATGGTTGTTTTCTAGATATTTCAACAACTGAGAGTTGATGAGTGATTCAAAAACTTTAGGTATGATCGAGGTTAGTGCAATTGGTCTGTAGTTAGAGGGATCGCATGCCTCTCCTTTTTTAAGTATCGGCTGGACATGAGCAAGTTTCCATACACTTTGAAACATTCCTGTTGAATATGACAGGTGAAAAAGTTTGCGCAGAGGTTTAATTTAGATCACGAGAAAGTTATTTTTCACTTTCTTTAGCGTTATGTCACCGTTCGATATGCAATACTTCATTATCTTACTTACTTCATATCAAATGACTTGTACACAGCTGGTGACGAGGTAGTTGAGTTATATTTTTAGCATACAAGTACTTTTGCTTGTTGGATTAATGCTGTGGGAATGTAAGCTTTTCTGTGACATAAGCTTAATTGTGCCATTTATTGTTCCGCTTTGCATATTGATTAGCGATTAATTGATCTGATGATTAATTAATCTAATTGCTAAGATATTGATGCATTACATCCCTCTCCTTATAGAAAAAAAATTTTGTTAAAGTGTTGTTAAAATTTTTTTTTATTTATCGCTATTTGGTAACTGTTCTATATATTAATATGATAATAATTATGTTTATTTTGTACATGTAAACAATTGAGTGAAAAAGAAATGATAATTACATTTGATTAGTATTTCTTTAGTTTATTATTACGTATTTCTTTTACATGTTTGCCTATTCTTATCTTAGTATTTACTTTGTTTGTGTCAACTCATTACCTTCTCTAGTTCCAAGCCGTGGCGTTTAAAATTGAGCATGTGTGAAAGAAGTCGTTTCAAACATTAAAATCTATAAAATGTATGGAAAATGGGCACTTTTTCCAGGCAAAACTAGGCCTCTGATCAAAACATTTCCCAAGAATTAATTTTACCTAAATGTGTTATCTTTCCAAATATTAAAAGAATATAGGATATTTAACAAAGTAGTGTGGATCTTAGCACTTTTAAGAACTCATAGCAGTACAAACAGAGAGCTTTTGTTATCGTGAAAGAAACTTTTTCCTAAAAAGCTTTTTCATGACTTTTACCATGTAATCTTAATACTGGCACGCAGTTGCAGTGCATGTTGTTCTTAAAAGTGCTAAAATCTGTACTTCTTTGTTAAATATCCTATTTTTTTTTTAATATTTGGAAAGATAACAGATTTAGGTAAAATTAATTCTTGGGAAATGTTTTGATCAGAGGCCTAATTTTTCCTGGACGAAGCTCTGAACAAAAGAAGTGCTCAAAAAGTGCCCATTTTCCATACATTTAATAGATTTTAATGGTTGAAACGACACTTCTTTCACACATACGCATTCGATTAAAAGCTCTAACGACACGGCTTGGAACTAGAGGAGGTAATGGTCAACTACAATATATGGTGGTGCGGCAGTTTTTTATAAAACAAGCAGGGAAAACATCAGCACCACACGAGAAACTATCAGCCAAACCTGAAATATGCTTTAGGACAGTATCCTCGTCAAACACTAGGTCTTTGGTTTCAAGGGTAGCCGGCGCAAGCCTCGTCATTTGTGTAAAATCCTTATCTCTAGTATCACAGTGTGTAGTCATAAAATCGGCGCTAAAAAATAGCAGTCGTTAGCAGTCATCAGAGGATTGTAAGGGTAAAAACATAGCGAGACAGTTCAGGTTGAGGTTTAGCTTGTAGTCTAGCTAGCTAAAATTACAAATACGCAAAAATAAATAAACCATTTCATAACACGACAGCTTACTGTTCAGCTTATTGGTCAGCTTACCGTGCGGTTCAACTTAAAACAAATAATTTTGTTCTCGCCAGTCAGCAAAGTGAGGTAGACTGCAACGGTTCATGCGATAAAAATGTGTGATAAAGAGAAATTAATTGATGAAGTGTTCAAAAGAATGCCTCTTTGGGATAAAAAACACAAATCCCACTTAAACAGGTATTTAATCGAGAAATTGTGGAAGGAAATCGGGAACGCATTGAATATAACAGGTAATTACAGTTCTTGCTTTAATATAGTGCACATACGTATATCATATTGTTCTTAATTTTTACAATTGTAATGTTTATATCGAATTATCGCAATACACAACCATTAAGATGCACTATTTTCACTGAAATGAAAGTTTTTATGAAATAGCAACCTAAAGCTAACGGAAGTCGCACATACTTAACCTGGCGGTAAACTGATAAGTCAAGTAGACCAAAAGCTAAACCTCAACCTGAACTGTCTCGCTATGTTTTTACCCTTACGGTCGCTAAATAAATTTTTCCCAGTGGTCCAGAATCACCTGACCACTGAGTCCAGGTAGGGGGAAGAAAAACGAATTCTCGGTCCTTGAGATGTCGATGGACTCAGCTAAACGAGCTGAATCCTAGTCCTTGCTCCCAATCCTCAATTACATTCCCATTTATTTTACCGTTTTGTCCCATTCCCGCGTTCACGCGTAATACCGCATTAAAATATTCGGCTCGTTTGGTTGAGCCCAAAGACATATTCATCCACCTAAAATTATTCCAGGTCGTTTACGCGAGCATGGACGATTTTTTAATTGTGTCTCCTGACTTCGTAACCCACCTGAAAATCTTAAGAGAGGTAGCTGATTATCTGCGCGGCACTTAGCTCACAATCAACGTCGAGAAAAGCCGCTTTTGCGTCAAGCAAGTACGCTACCTGGATTTCATGATTGGAGATGGAACTCTGAAAATTGACCGCGAGAAAGTAGCAGCGGTGGCCGATTTTCCTATTCCCCGCTCTACTAAACAAATCCACAGATTCCTCGGAATGACGGGTTGGTATCAGAGATTCATTCCCAATTATGCGACCCTGGCAGCTCCGATCACTGACTGCTTAAAGAAGAGCAAGAGTTTCTCCTGTACAGACGAAGCGCAGCAGGCTTTTCAAAATCTTAAACAAGCTGTGTGTAGTTCACCGATCCCTACAACACCTGACTTCTTTAAGAAGTTCTTCATTCAGTGCGATGCTAGCACATCTGGTGTTGGAAGCGTACTATTTCAAGTTGATGACGCAGGTGCAAAAACACCTATTTCATACATGTCCAAAAAACTGACCCCAGCGCAGCGCAATTACAGCATTACGGAACTTGAATGCTATGCTGCTGTGCTGAGTGTAAAGAAAATCACAGCTTATATCGAAGGACATCCGTTTAACATCATCATGGATCATGCTAGTCTGAAGTGGCTGATGAGTCACTCTGATCTCTCCGGACTATTGGCTCGATGGAGTTTAAAGCTGTAGCCTTTTGACTTCCAGATCGAGCATCGCAAGGATTTGCAGAATGTGGTCCCTGACCCTCTGTCCCGAGCACACAGTGACACGGCAGAGGAGTTGAAAGTAAGTGCAGTCGACGTGGACTTAAACTCGCCATACTTCTCCACGGAAGAGTATGAGAAGTTGAAATCGGCTGTGCTGGCTAACCCAACACAACTCCCTGATCTCTGTGTCTGGGACGGGTCTATAAGAGGACCCAACCCGGAAGCGGTGACTCGATGCAGGAAGATTTAGCCTGGAAGCTTTGGGTTGCATCGGGTCTGGCTGAAGGTTTGATCCGTGAGGCTCATGAGTCACCTCAGTCAGCACACGGAGGTTTCCACAAAACGCTATACGGACTCCGTGAGAAGTACTACTGGCCCAACATGGTAACGCAAGTGCGCTCATACGTAAAACACTGTCAAGTATGCAAAGAAACTAAATCGCCTTACACCATCTTATGGGGGGGGGGGGGGGGGGCGGTCCCTATCTCCTCTTCTTTGGAATCTGATAGTGAATAAACTGCTTCTAATCTTGGAAGGGGAGGGCTGTGGAGTGTTTGCCTATGCGGACGACATCGCTATAGCTATCTCGGGCAAATTCCTGTATGTTAAAAGGGATCTTATGCAGAATGCCCTCACCAAGCTTAACGGGTGGGCGGTGGGGCGTGGGCTTTGCGTTAATCCTAACAAGACCGAGGTGGTCATCTTTACTAGGTAATATAAAATTCCTCCCGTTGATCCTCTGTATCTGAATGGCACCCGCCTAGACTTTACCGAGGAAGCTAAATATTTGGGTATCATCCTGGATAGAAAGCTCAGCTGGAAGCCTAATATTCAGGAGAGGGTCACGAAAGCAACTGTAGCTCTATACTCCTGTAAGAGGGCCATCGGTGGGAAATGGGGGGTTTCAACCCAAGTTGACTCACTGGCTCTGTGTTGCAGTCATTAGGCCAATCCTGTTGTATGGCGTGGTTGTCTGGTGGCCAGCACTGGACAGGGCCACTTAGCTCAACGCTTTGAGGAAGGTGCAGAGATCGGCCTGCATCTGTATCACCGGAGCGCTACGAACCACTCCTACTGCTGCTCTGGAGATATTTCTCCACTTACTAGATCTAATGCTGCCGTTAGAGTTACAGCCACATCTCAGTGGTCCAATACTAGAGTTGGGCACTTCACAATTCTGGACTCCTTTTCGCTCCAAGTGGGGCATCTTGAATACACCACTCCTAGCTACTCCTTTGTCAAGCGTTTCTTATTGAACATTCCAACAAGGCTTGACTGGGATGGGGACACCAATCCCTCTGGGGAATCCATTCAAATTTATACGGATGGCTTTAAAGTACAGGGTAGGGTGGGTGGTGGTGCTTTCTCAGAGGCACTGAACATTAGCTTATCCTTCCGTCTTCCAGACTACTGTAGTGTAATTCAGATGGAGGTCATGGCTATTCAGGAAGCTTTGAATTGGTTGAGGGAGAACGAAGCTCCAAAGGACATCTACATCCTTACAGATAGCCAGGCTGCTTTGCTATCCCTTGATTCTGTCCTATCGCCATCTAGAGCTCACACTTAAATGAGCTGGCTGAACGGTATCAAATTCACCTGTGCTGGGTCCCGGGGCACAGGGATATTCCAGGAAACTGCGTGGTGGACGAGCTTGCAAGACGTGGTACCACCCTGGAGATCCAACCGGAAAGGACTACTCTTGGTAGGCCCCTGGCAGCCTGTAAGAGTGTTGCTTAGCACGAGGGCAATTAACTTAGCGAACCACAGATGGGCAAACGGCACTACGTGCCATACGTCCAGACAGATCTGGCCTAAGCTGGATCTTAGGCGCTCCAAGTGTCTGCTTTCGAGGGGCAGATCTGACCTTAGAATAGCTACTGGGATAACCACAGGCCATTGCCCTATTGGCTTACACGCGAAGAGACTGGGCATCTTCTCAAACGACTTCTGCACAAGCTGCATGGACGAGGAAGAGGAGGAAACTATTTTCCACTACTTCTGCCGGTGCCCTACACTGGCACGCAGGCGAAAGTCCTTCTTGGGTAACTATTTCTTTGATAGTCTCTGCGATCTGGCGGCGATTGGCGATGCAGATCTTTAGCACTTCATCGACAGCTCCGGATGGTTCCAATGAGGAGGTGGAGGGTATTCTTGGATTCCCGTGGCATCACAAAGGGCCTTTTGGTCTATCCTTCTTCCTCTCATTAGGGAATGAAGTGATATCGGGAACTGCCACGGCAGCGTGCCAGCGTGCGACCCTGTGGTGATCTGATGAGTCCAGGCAGTTCCTGTCTAACTGTCTTCAGCTCCTCTCTCACCGGATCGCTAGATCTACAGGCCTTGAGAGAGAGACCTGGGCCCGTATTTGGTTTCTCGACTCGATGTCGATCTGTGTCGATTTCGAGAAATTTGTATTTGGTAACTCGATATCGAGAAGGTTGCAGTCGACGGTGATCGACAAAACTCTCGATAAGATTGACGTTGTCGACTATAATGTAATGTCAGGCAAGAAGCGGATGTAAAAATGTAAGTAAATATCAATTGCCGGTTGCGAAATTCCAATTCAGTAGGATTCTCTAATAGTCTCCTGAAATGATCCAGTTGCAAAAAATAGGCGGTATTGATGCAGCTCTTTTGTGACTTGGGTCACACTTATAAAGTGGTCTAGCAGATAGCAAAAAGCCTTTTTACTTAAGCAAAATTGTTTAACAAATCTACATGAAAAAGTAATTTTACAAGGTATTTTGATTATTATAAGAAGTTGTTTTTACCTAGAGTCTCAAGGGTTGGATGAATCTCGTAGTGGTTTGAAATTAACTCTTTCATTCATTTCGTCCTGTAGAAAATGTACTGAGGAATATTTTAAAGTTTTCAGATTAACACTAATTGCACAACAAATTTTACAGTTCAAATGTTTACAATTCATAATTTAGATAACAAGTAGGTGCTTTAAATGGTAAAACTTTTTTGTCGATTCGATCGAGTTGCCATATTTGGTATTTGGCAACTCTATCGAATCGACAAAAAAGTTTTACCATTTGAAGCACCAACTTGTTATCTAAATTATGAATTGTAAACATTTGAACACAAATCACAGAAGAATTTGGTCGACTCGATCAATCGAGTCGAGAAACCAAATACGGGCCCTGTGTGACATTGACATCTCAATCTTCGCCATCTATGAACGTGCAGCGCGGATCATCTTCTTCACTGGTGAACACTCACTCTCACTCTGCAGTTGTCACCTGTTTTGGGCAATAAATTTGAATGGACGTGCTGCTTCCATGAAGAAAAAGACATTTCGTTCCGGGTTGTCAAGGGCAGATGATCACAAGCTTCAAGAGGTAAGTGTAAATAATTTTCAAGTTTAACATCTGTAATTATCGGAATCATCCGGACTCAGGTAATTTTCCCATCGACTGAATTTTATTTCCGTACGAGCCTTCAGACAACTGTAATGTGAGTCTAATGACGTTCAGTAATTAACTAACGCCATATATAGTATTGATAACACAGAGTACAAGTCATTCTCCATTCGAACGTACCCTTGACAAATTAGGAACGCGTCCATGTATTTTTGAGGTTGTCTACCCTGCAAGGTAAGCACATTTTCATTATTAAAATCCAAATTTTATTTAAATCATCCAAGAGTGGATGATTATCTAATTTCGGTTTTTATTATCAGCCTACTAAGTCCCGCCTCAACCAGGGAAGATTTTTGTGTATCCAACTGACCAATACGGATTTCGCCCAGGGGTTAGAAGGCAACTTAAGAGCATAATTTTTGTTTGCTCCTGCAATTTGGGTAGGATGGAATCACCTAAAGCATAATTTGCTGCCCGGCGTGCGCATCCCTGGCAGATTGTACGGCCACATCGTCCTTCCCCAACCTTTAGTGCTCTTTTGCCTTATTCACCCAATGGTTTCATGGCATCCCGTCGCCACTTTAGCTGCCTTAAATCGGATCATAAACGGTAAACATTTCAAAATAAAATTGCAACGCAAGACAAATTGTTTTAGAAAATTTAAATTTTAGAAAAAAAGAAAAAAAAAAAGAAAAAGCCAGCTACCTCCCAAGTACATCTATAAAGGAAGCCGTTCGCCCTAAATACACCGGCGGGGTGCTTCATCCACTAGCAGCCTTCTAATTAAGCCACGATAAAAGAGGAGGAGTCGCATATAGGACATCATCAACCGAAATAAGTGTAAGAAAGTTTTGCGTAAATCACTGCGATATTCGCTAATTAATTATGGTATGTACCCCCATATGAATATTCGTAACGCAATCGTATTATACCAGCCAGTCTAGCCTAGATATATTTGCACCAATTATATTCGCTTTAAGTAAAAGAAAATCAGAAAAGTCTCCATTTCTCATATGTTAGTGCGAAGTAAGGAAATGGTTTCGGTAGCTTTTATAGGACTTATTCATTGTTTACATTGCTTACTTTCACTTTAAATTAATTAGTTAGTACACATGATTTTACCTGCACAGGTTAAATGGGTCCACGTCCACTTTTATAGTTAGGTTTTAAGGCAGATGTTTATATTGTCTTATCCTTATTTAAAAAGAACATTGAATATGTTTGATGGCGCCATCAATTATTAATATGTATATCCGAGCTATTTTCATATCATTGAACATTTTTGTATCCAATTAATCTTCCCAAGGGACAGAATAGTTCTAAGAGACTTCTAATTCCCAAGTAAAATAAAGATATATTTAAGGTAAAAATAACTGCAGTTACAGTTAGTTTTTTTTTGGTTTGCATAGATTACGAGATTAAAAATTTTCTTTCGATTATGTATAATTAAAAATTAGGACGTGAAGAATTCTTTTCCAGTATGATCATTTCATTTCTTGATAATATTGTTGTTTATAAGGTAAACTAAGATAAGACAGATAGCTCGAAGGTAGACAGTATAATTTATGTTGTATAAAGTTAGGATATTGTTATCATTAAATTACATAATGGATTAGACAAATTATTTGAATTTCAGGAATAACCCCATGAAGCTTCGTCTTCTTCTTCTCTTGTGAATCCCTCATCCCTCCTCCCTCTATCCCGATGCTTTTAATTTAACTTTTTTGGTTTTTTTTCTTTTTCAGCACTCATTTATAGGTTGGGCCTGCATCCTAGCCAGATGAAGGGTTGGCGTGGGTTAGTTCCTGAAATGTCAGTAAAGGGGGTAAATTTTCTTTTTGTGCAATTTTCTTGACAGTTCAGCGCGGCTAGGAACAGCAAGTGACACCAGACCTGTTGTTCTTCCTTTATATCTGTTTCTCGTTTTTTTTTCTTTTTGTGGCAGACCTGAAGAAAGGATACCGCAACCTTTCTTCGCCACAGGCACACAACTTCTGTTTGCGAAGTGTGATAGGATGTCCAAGGACCCTGACCCCATACCGACGTGCTAGGACGTGCTGCCAGCTAGCGCGTGCCACTTGGACATCACGCAGCAACTTCAGGTTGCTAAAAATGCGCACACATTACATACATGGCGCCCAACGCGAAGCACATCTTCCCTAGGGAAGACTCATCAGCATCTTCTGATGCGCTTCGTGTCTTTAAAGAGATGGAATGTCAGCTTAGGCTGATCCGCTGGTCCCTATCGGACTTAGGCGATGTTGGCCTGAACGGCTGTCCTCTCTTCCCCTTTTCTTTGTTAAGCACCTTCGAGGTTTTGTACCTCTTATCCTTGTATGACTGTTGATGTTCGCAGGCATAAAGGTTTTCATTCATAGGACACATACATCCAACTCTGCCCTGTCCTCAGTGCGAGATGACTGGTGCTCGGGATTAGTGCGGGTGCCCCTAGCGATGGCCGATGTCGCTCCGGGTATGCCTAATCTTTGAGATCATTAGCATCTCGTGCTGTAGGGAGCTGGTGAGTCAGACGAAGACTCACGTCAGACTCACTCCACTAATCGAGTACCATATACGACCTCGATGTCGTTTTGGGTATGGCTAGTGGAAGTGCTCACGGAGCTTGCCTAGGTTCAGGGTTTCTCCTAGCTCCAGAGGCAGGACAGATGTTGTGGGCCTTGGGAAACATTTTTGTTTTTCTATTCGAGTTTCCTTAGAACTTTTCTCTCCTTTTCTTTAAAATTCTCCTCGATAAATAAAAGAACTTGTAAATTTTTTTAATTTTTTTATTCATTTTCTTTTACTTAAAGCGAATATAATTGGTGCAAATATATCTAGGCTAGACTGGCTGGTATAATACGATTGCGTTACGAATATTCATATGGGGGTACATACCATAATTAATTAGCGAATATCGCAGTGATTTACGCAAAACTTTCTTACACTTATTTCGGTTGATGATGTCCTATATGCGACTCCTCCTCTTTTATCGTGGCTTAATTAGAAGGCTGCTAGTGGATGAAGCACCCCGCCGGTGTATTTAGGGCGAACGGCTTCCTTTATAGATGTACTTGGGAGGTAGCTGGCTGTTTGCTCCTGCAATTTGGGTAGGATGGAATCACCTAAAGCATAATTTGCTGCCCGGCGTGCGCATCCCTGGCAGATTGTACGGCCACATCGTCCTTCCCCAACCTTTAGTGCTCTTTTGCCTTATTCACCCAATGGTTTCATGGCATCCCGTCGCCACTTTAGCTGCCTTAAATCGGATCATAAACGGTAAACATTTCAAAATAAAATTGCAACGCAAGACAAATTGTTTTAGAAAATTTAAATTTTAGAAAAAAAGAAAAAAAAAAGAAAAAGCCAGCTACCTCCCAAGTACATCTATAAAGGAAGCCGTTCGCCCTAAATACACCGGCGGGGTGCTTCATCCACTAGCAGCCTTCTAATTAAGCCACGATAAAAGAGGAGGAGTCGCATATAGGACATCATCAACCGAAATAAGTGTAAGAAAGTTTTGCGTAAATCACTGCGATATTCGCTAATTAATTATGGTATGTACCCCCATATGAATATTCGTAACGCAATCGTATTATACCAGCCAGTCTAGCCTAGATATATTTGCACCAATTATATTCGCTTTAAGTAAAAGAAAATCAGAAAAGTCTCCATTTCTCATATGTTAGTGCGAAGTAAGGAAATGGTTTCGGTAGCTTTTATAGGACTTATTCATTGTTTACATTGCTTACTTTCACTTTAAATTAATTAGTTAGTACACATGATTTTACCTGCACAGGTTAAATGGGTCCACGTCCACTTTTATAGTTAGGTTTTAAGGCAGATGTTTATATTGTCTTATCCTTATTTAAAAAGAACATTGAATATGTTTGATGGCGCCATCAATTATTAATATGTATATCCGAGCTATTTTCATATCATTGAACATTTTTGTATCCAATTAATCTTCCCAAGGGACAGAATAGTTCTAAGAGACTTCTAATTCCCAAGTAAAATAAAGATATATTTAAGGTAAAAATAACTGCAGTTACAGTTAGTTTTTTTTTGGTTTGCATAGATTACGAGATTAAAAATTTTCTTTCGATTATGTATAATTAAAAATTAGGACGTGAAGAATTCTTTTCCAGTATGATCATTTCATTTCTTGATAATATTGTTGTTTATAAGGTAAACTAAGATAAGACAGATAGCTCGAAGGTAGACAGTATAATTTATGTTGTATAAAGTTAGGATATTGTTATCATTAAATTACATAATGGATTAGACAAATTATTTGAATTTCAGGAATAACCCCATGAAGCTTCGTCTTCTTCTTCTCTTGTGAATCCCTCATCCCTCCTCCCTCTATCCCGATGCTTTTAATTTAACTTTTTTGGTTTTTTTTCTTTTTCAGCACTCATTTATAGGTTGGGCCTGCATCCTAGCCAGATGAAGGGTTGGCGTGGGTTAGTTCCTGAAATGTCAGTAAAGGGGGTAAATTTTCTTTTTGTGCAATTTTCTTGACAGTTCAGCGCGGCTAGGAACAGCAAGTGACACCAGACCTGTTGTTCTTCCTTTATATCTGTTTCTCGTTTTTTTTTCTTTTTGTGGCAGACCTGAAGAAAGGATACCGCAACCTTTCTTCGCCACAGGCACACAACTTCTGTTTGCGAAGTGTGATAGGATGTCCAAGGACCCTGACCCCATACCGACGTGCTAGGACGTGCTGCCAGCTAGCGCGTGCCACTTGGACATCACGCAGCAACTTCAGGTTGCTAAAAATGCGCACACATTACATACATGGCGCCCAACGCGAAGCACATCTTCCCTAGGGAAGACTCATCAGCATCTTCTGATGCGCTTCGTGTCTTTAAAGAGATGGAATGTCAGCTTAGGCTGATCCGCTGGTCCCTATCGGACTTAGGCGATGTTGGCCTGAACGGCTGTCCTCTCTTCCCCTTTTCTTTGTTAAGCACCTTCGAGGTTTTGTACCTCTTATCCTTGTATGACTGTTGATGTTCGCAGGCATAAAGGTTTTCATTCATAGGACACATACATCCAACTCTGCCCTGTCCTCAGTGCGAGATGACTGGTGCTCGGGATTAGTGCGGGTGCCCCTAGCGATGGCCGATGTCGCTCCGGGTATGCCTAATCTTTGAGATCATTAGCATCTCGTGCTGTAGGGAGCTGGTGAGTCAGACGAAGACTCACGTCAGACTCACTCCACTAATCGAGTACCATATACGACCTCGATGTCGTTTTGGGTATGGCTAGTGGAAGTGCTCACGGAGCTTGCCTAGGTTCAGGGTTTCTCCTAGCTCCAGAGGCAGGACAGATGTTGTGGGCCTTGGGAAACATTTTTGTTTTTCTATTCGAGTTTCCTTAGAACTTTTCTCTCCTTTTCTTTAAAATTCTCCTCGATAAATAAAAGAACTTGTAAATTTTTTTAATTTTTTTATTCATTTCTTAAAACCCCCATTCTCTTTCTTTGATTTTTCTTTGATATTTTTTTTTCTTTTCGCTTCCTTGTTTTTTTTTGTTTTGTTTGCGTGTTTGTTTTCATTCCGCTTACCTTTTCCTATCCTGTTTTCGTGCTACGATATTAGGAGTTGGACTCCCGCACTATTAACAAGACCTTCTGTCTCAACTTTGAAATTTTTTTAAACTTTAGGAGTTGGTACTCCCGCACATTTGGCAGAGACCTTCTGTCTCAAATAAGTTTTTGTTATACACGGTCACATTGCCGACTCTTTGCTTGTGTAATTCTTCATAAACCTAAAAACTGTACAGGTCTCCGATTGTGAAGCGGACAACTGGTCCTGTAGACCAGGGAGCAAAGCCTAAGCAGGTATTAGCCCTTCCATCACCTCCGACGACGAGAAGTAAGGCACAAAAGTCTCTGAATAAGACTCACGGCACGGCACGTATGTCCTCAGACTCTACCATGAGTACCACTTGCCCTGCCAGACCAGACTTTTCGAAACCTCCCCCAGACTTTAATGTATCGACTAGATCGAACGAACAGGCGAGGCCATTCTCAGGCGTAATAGGAGAACAGGCAGTTCAAAACTTTGGCTCAAACCTGTCCCTGACTGGAGCTTGGTCCGTCCCTCCCATTAATCAGGCACAGCCGCTTGATGAATTGCGCAATGCCAGGATTAGCCCTCCGGCAAGGACGGCTCCCAATCCAACAGAGGCCGCGGTGATTACAGCTGATCAGTTGGCAATTCACATGGCCGACTTAAAAAAAGAAATGTTAGGTTTGTTGAGGACGAACCTGGCAAACCGAGGGCTATGAACACCAACCTGTACAGCCATCCTATGTTATTCCGAGACCCGCTCCTAGAGTGGCAGGTTATCAAGCCAGACGCCCCTCTATCTTGGGGCGTCGACGACTTCCTGTTTCGCGTAGAGCGGTTAGCAGGAAGCTCTCGTGTACAGGATGAAGAATTATGTGCGAATGTACATCTCCTGCTTAAAGATGAGGCCGAACAATGGTTCTGGAATCAGTTTTTTCGCGCCTCTCCGAACTTTGACTGGGATCTGTTCAGAGCTCGCATCAGGCAAGAGTTCGGCACGGCCGAAACAGACCTCAACCTGATGTGGACTCTGATGGAACTTCGTCAGGGTTCGGAGAGTTGCGACAGCTACCTCCACAAGGCCTGGTCGTTACGAGCTCATATGAGGATGCCACCACCTGAAGCCGACGTGGTACAGATAGTTAGGGATAACCTACATCCAAAGATAGGGCAGCAGTTTTCGACTGCCACTGTTAGGTCCATGGATCAGCTTCAGAATTTATGCCGCATGGCAGAACGTTGGTTGCAACGCCGTGATATGCTTAGACGATCTGTCAGACCCGACATCCATGAAGTAGACGTCGACCTCGCCCAGGAGGCTGAGAATCCCGCTGGCGTCCCTGGGACGGGAATAGAAGTGAGGCGCACCCCAGACGCGGCAAGTCGTGTGGCTTGTAGGAACTGTGGCGTTGCGGGACGCTCCTTCCACTCTGGCAGTGATACCACCACCTACTCCTGTGGGGTGAATGAAGTGAGGCGCACCCCTGAAGCTGCCGGTCGCATGACTTGCTGGAACTGCGGCGTAGTGGGACACTCATTCCATTCCTGTCCCAGTGAGACCAGGAGACTCTTTTGCTACACCTGTGGTCAAACAGGAGTAGTGTCACCTAAGTGCTCCCGGTGTAACCCGGAAAACGCCAGGGCGAGTGGTCGAAGCAGGGGACCCCACTCGCCGAAGATAATGATCAGCAAGGCAACTTCGACGACACCCTGAATTACCCTGCACTGTCACAATATACCCAGACTGATCCCACTCATAAAGAGAGTAACACCCAGACAGATCCTTTCTACCTCATGCGAGGAATGTCCTTGCATGAGAGGCAACTGAATTATGACAAAGTAAGAGCTCGTATCTTTGCTGAGGAAGTGACTCTTCCTCTCAATCGAAGAAGACGACGATGGAGAGAATTCCGAAAGAGAAAACGTGCAAGGAGAAAGACGCAACAATCCACAAATATCCACAGTCATTACCAGTCAAGAAGTCAAGATGACGGTCGACCTTACGTAAGAGTGCAGATAGGCAGTGAACCCATTTTGGGTTTGCTCGATAGCGGTGCCAGCGTGAGTTGCTTGGGACAAGGAGCCCTAGAGTTTGTCCAGCGCTCAGGCTTAAAACTCTCCGCATTGTCAGCCTCAGTTCGTACCGCCAACGGTACTAGCCAGTCCGTCTCCGGCAACATAAGAACTGCAGTCACCTTTCGAGGACAGTCTGAAATTCTCACCCTATTTATGGTGCCTGCCCTAAGCCAGCAATTGTATTTAGGCGTCGACTTCTGGCGAGCGTTTCATCTCGCGCCTAACATCATCTTCTCTCTCGATGTCCCGTCCCCTTCTTCGGTTAAGACAAACTTTCACTTCTTGAGTAACCCAGACAGAACAAAACTCGACACAGTCATTGCGCAATTCCCTTCGTTCACCGCGCTAGGTTTGGGAAAGACACACCTAGAAAAGCATATTAACGACACCGGCGACGCCTTGCCGATCAAACAAAAGCACTATCCCATCTCTCCAGCAATCCAAAAGCTAATGTATGAAGAACTGGACCGTATGTTGGAGTTAGGGGTAATTGAAGAGTCCAACAGTCCCTGGAATTCCCCAGTTGTACTTGTACGTAAACCTGGAAAGGTCAGGCTCTGTTTGGACACTCGCAAGGTGAACTTGATCACTAGATCTCCTTAGAGAAGCAGTCAAGGGAGAAGACAGCATTTACAGTGCCCGGCAGGCCATTATATCAATACACCGTCATGCCCTTCGGATTGTGCAATGCCCCTCAAAGAATGTGCCGATTAATGGACAAAATAATACCAGGTCGTTTACGCGAACACGTTTTTGTTTACTTGGACGACTTACTTGTCGTATCTCCAACGTTTGATGCCCACCTGAAAATATTAAGAGAAGTAGCCGATTGCCTGCGCAGCGCCAAACTGACGATTAACGTCGAGAAAAGCCGCTTTTGCGTCAAGCAGGTGCGCTACTTGGGTTTCATGATTGGAGATGGAACTCTGAAAACTGACCCAGAGAAAGTAGCAGCGGTGGCGGATTTCCCTATACCCCGTTCTGCTAAACAAATCCGCAGATTTCTCGGAATGACGGGTAGGTATCAGAGATTCATCCCCAATTATGCGATCTTAGCAGCTCCGATTACGGACTGCTTAAAGAGGAGTAAGAGCTTCTCATGGACAGATGAAGCGCAGCAATCGTTCGAAAACTTGAAAGAAGCAATGTGCTGTGCACCAATCTTAACAACACCCGACTTCTCTAAGAAGTGATGCCAGCACATCTGGTAGTGTACTGTTTAAAATCCCTTACATGTCCAAACAACTCAATCCAGCACAGCGCAACTACAGAATTACTGAACTGGAATGCTATGCTGCGGTGTTGAGTGTAAAGAAATTCAGAGCTTACGTTGAAGGACATCCATTTACCATTATTACTGATCATGCTAGTCTGAAGTGGCTGATGAGTCACTCGGATCTCTCCAGACGATTGGCTCGATGGAGTTTAAAGCTGCAGGCTTTTGACTTCCAGATCGAGCATCGTAAGGGTTCGCAGAATGTGGTCCCTGACACTTTGTCTCGAGCTCACACTGAAACGGCAGAGGAGTTGAAAATAAGTGCAGTCGACGTAGACTTAAACTCGCCATACTTCTCCATTTAAGAGTATGAGCAGTTGATCTCTGTGTCTCGGACGGGTACATATATAAGAGAACACAACCCCGAATTAGTGACTCGATGCAGGAGGACCTAGCTTGGAAGCTTTGGGTTCCATCGGGTCTGGTGGAAGGTTTGATCCGTGAGGCTCATGAGTCACCTCAGTCAGCACATGGAGGTTTCCACAAAACGTTATGTCGACTTCGCGAAAAGTACTACTGGCCCTACATGGTAACACATGTACACGCATATGTATTGAGTTGTCAGGTATGTAAGGAAACTAAGTCCCCTAATACCATTTTGCGACCGCCCATGGGCCAGCCTCTTGAAGCACAACGTCCTTTCCAATTTCTTTATATCGACTTTCTCGGACCTTATCCCCGCACTAAACGTGGCAACACCGTTATACTTGTCGTATTAGACGGCTTCACTAAGTTTGTCCTAATTAAACCTATGCGAGCAGAGCGAGCAGATTTCGTATGTCGCTTCCTCAAAGAAGAGGTCTTCTCTGTTTTTGGGGTACCGGAAACAATCTTCTCTGACAATGGGCGATAATTTGTCTCTATCACCTTCCACCAACTGCTGACCGAATATAACATCAAGCATGTTAAGACTGCCAAATATTCGCCGCACCCTAATGCCTCCGAGCGAGTCAACAGGTCTTTTCTGTCTGCTATTCGTGCCTATCTACAAGACGATCATAGTTCATGGGACCTACACCTCCCTGCCATAGGAAGCGCTCTACACACTTCGATACATCAGTCCATTGGCACAGACCCATACTATGCTCTCTTCGGACACCACATGGTACAGCATGGTTCAGCCTACCCCATTCTGCGACGCCTTGACCAGTTGAAATCTGGCGAGGTAGCAGTCTTACTCAGCGCAGACCGTCTCCAGTTGATCCGCTCACGTATTTATGATGATCTCCAGAACGCGCACGAAAAGCACGAAAAAGCCTACAATATGCGCCGTCGCGACGTCACATACACTGCCGGTCAGGAAGTGTATTGTAGAGTCTTCGCACAAAGCGACATGCCGAAGGGTTTAAGTGCTAAGCTGGAACAAGTTTATGAGGGCCAGAGTTGTCAAGCGCATAGGACAGAGCCTGTATCAGTTGGAGGATATGCAAGGCAAGTCCATTGGAACCTTTCACGCCAAAGACATCCGGCAGTGAAAGCTATCCAATCATAGACAGTCCAATTTCAATCGTCCGTCCGTCCGAACATTATAAAACCGTCCACATTTTGGTGTTCCGTCCGTCCGTCCGCCGTCCTAGACAGGAATGCCCGGCTCAGTCGGTAGAGCATGAGACCTGACCTCAGGGCCGTGGTCATGCCACACGTTGTTTTGATCAATCAGTGAGGAAAATCTGAACTCTTCAGCTTCCCATTAGAGCTTGGAGTGGAATGATCGGAATCTCTGTTTGAGGTGGAAGTGACCGACTATCCTTCTTCCTCTCATTAGGGAATGAAGTGATACCGGGAACTGCCACGGCAGCATGCTGGCACCAGACCCTGGTGTGATCTTATGCCGCTGATGAGTCTGAGTAGGCCCTGTCTCACTCTCTTCAGCTCCTCTCTCATCGGACCGCTAGAGCTACAGGCCTTGAGAGAGAGAGTCCTGTGTTGTAATGTGAGTCTAATGACGTTCAGTAATTAACTAACGCCATCTATAGTATTGATAACACAGAGTACAAGTCATTGTCCATTCGAACGTACCCTTGACAAATTAGGAACGCGTCCATGTATTTTTGAGGTTGTCTACCCTGCAACTGCCACGAACTTCACACTTATGTGAGAAGACGTCAAATACTTGGCAGCTGTTGGATAGATAACTTCAAAGGTAAGCACATTTTCATTTTTAAAATCCAAATTTTATTTAAATCATCCAAGAGTGGATGATTATCTAATTTCGGTTTTTATTATCAGCCTACTAAGTCCCGCCTCAACCAGGGAAGATTTTTGTGTATCCAACTGACCAATACGGATTTTTGTTTGCTCCTGCAATTTGGGTAGGATGGAATCACCTAGAGCATAATTTGCTGCCCGGCGTGCGCATCCCTGGCAGATTGTACGGCCACATCGTCCTTCCCCAACCTTTAGTGCTCTTTTGCCTTATTCACCCAATGGTTTCATGGCATCCCGTCGCCACTATTAGCTGCCTTAAATCGGATCATAAACGGTAAACATTTCAAAATAAAATTGCAACGCAAGACAAATTGTTTTTAGAAAATTTAAATTTTAGAAAAAAAAGAAAAAGCCTATCTGCCACGCATGGCAGGCAAGAACTTTGGGCTCTCAGTTGTGACAGCTTCCTTCCAAGTACATCTATAAAGGAAGCCGTTCGCCCTAAATACACCGGCGGGGTGCTTCATCCACTAGCAGCCTTCTAATTAAGCCACGATAAAAGAGGAGGAGTCGCATATAGGACATCATCAACCGAAATAAGTGTAAGAAAATTTTACGTAAATCACTGCGATATTCGCTAATTAATTATGGTATGTAGCCCCATATGAATATTCGTAACGCAATCTTATTATACCAGCCAGTCTAGCCTAGATATATTTGCACCAATTATATTCGCTTTAAGTAAAAGAAAATCAGAAAAGTCTCCATTTCTCATATGTTAGTGCGAAGTAAGGAAATGGTTTCGGTAGCTTTTATAGGACTTATTCATTGTTTACATTGCTGTTCCTTTCACAGTAGCTAACAGTGCAGATGCAAAACCTACGTAACATGATCTGACCTAAAGTTTAGTGTACCTTCGGAAGTGTAATTTTAGAATCTCACTAAATTTCAATAATTTCAATATCTTACTTTCACTTTAAATTAATTAGTTAGTACACATGATTTTACCTGCACAGGTTAAATGGGTCCACGTCCACTTTTATAGTTAGGTTTTAAGGCAGATGTTTATATTGTCTTATCCTTATTTAAAAAGAACATTGAATATGTTTGATGGCGCCATCAATTATTAATATGTATATCCGAGCTATTTTCATATCATTGAACATTTTTGTATCCAATTAATCTTCCCAAGCGACAGAATAGTTCTAAGAGACTTCTAATTCCCAAGTAAAATAAAGATATATTTAAGGTAAAAATAACTGCAGTTACAGTTAGTTTTTTTTGGTTTGCATAGATTACGAGAGTAACAATTTTCTTTCGATTATGTATAATCATTTCATTTCTTGATAATATTGTTGTTTATAAGGTAAACTAAGATAAGACAGATAGCTCGAAGGTAGACAGTATAATTTATGTTGTATAAAGTTAGGATATTGTTATCATTAAATTACATAACGGATTAGACAAATTATTTGAATTTCAGGAATAACCCCATGAAGCTTCGTCTTCTTCTTCTCTTGTGAATCCCTCATCCCTCCTCCCTCTATCCCGATGCTTTTAATTTAACTTTTTTGGTTTTTTTTCTTTTTCAGCACTCATTTATAGGTTGGGCCTGCATCCTAGCCAGATGCAGGGTAGGCGTGGGTTAGTTCCTGAACTGTCAGTAAAGGGGTAAACTTTCTTTTTGTGCAATTTTCTTGACAGTTCAGCGCGGCTAGGAACAGCAGGTGACACCAGACCTGTTGTTCTTCCTTTATATCTGTTTCTCGTTTTTTTTTCTTTTTGTGGCAGACCTGAAGAAAGGATACCACAACCTTTCTTCGCCACAGGCACGCGAACTTCTGTTTGCGATGTGTGATAGGATGTCCAAGGACCCTGACCCCATACCGACCAGCTAGGACGTGCTGCCAGCTAGCGCGTGCCACTTGGACATCACGAAGCAACTTCACGTTGCTAAAAATGCGCACACATTACACAACTGTACCCTCCATGGGATGAGCGGAGAAGAAGAAAAAGCAGCCGTAAAGAAAAAATTGGTCGCAAGACTTGCATATAAAACAACAGTTGTCGCTTATGCCAACATGTAATCCAACGGCTGTCCGTGGTGGTTTGCGTCTTACCGTCGTTTCGTTGCTTGTATTGGTTTTGGCTTCGCCCGCCTTTTCCAAAGGCTCTATTTATTATTTATTTAGGAACTTAATAAGAAAATTTACCTGTTTATCATTTATTTGTGTTGAGGAGGAGGAAACGGTTTTAACAGAAGCACCATCTTCCTCATTGTCGTCTGCTATATTTCCATCAATATGTAAATAATCACCACAATACTTGTGAAAATCGATTCTGAGCTCCTTTGGAAGAACTCGCAGTAAAACGCCCTTTAGCATTACAAAGTACGTAGAAGTAGGCAGTGATCTCGTAGCAGATCTTACCGTGTTGTAAAACTCCTTTAAGGAGTTTGCATTGGATTTATTTGGTATATAGGGAATAGCCAACAATTGCAGCATGATGCTGTCGATTATTATTTTTTTCTTTAAAATTTCCTCAAAATTTTCTTTGTTGAAGCTTTGATAAATGCAACGTGCTTGATTTAGGAACCGGTGGAGGTATAGATGACATAATTGGTGCGGTAGTCGGATTTATTTTCTCTTAAAAAAGTTGTATAGTTTTTAAGCGTTGATTGATAAGAGATATAGCGGTAATTGCTTTATCGTTGTACTCTGCTGTAGATTCTGCTTCTTTTTCGAAGTCCTCAACCTTAATAATATTTCTCACACCCGCATTTGCCTTTTCTAAACTTTCATATTCGGCTTTAACACGATCTAACAGCACGTTAAGCTCTTCATGACAATTTATTAAAAAATCCATATCGCTTTCATAGTTTACTGTACACTTTTGCAAAGCAATTTCCGTTGCGTTTACAAGTTTCGTTATTTGTCCACGATATACGACACGTGTCGATACTTCCATTATGAAAATCCGATAACTCTTGTCTGAAGCAATTTTACAATAAGATGCGATTCGATTACTAAAATATAGGATCTCAAGCGATTAAACGATCCGGTAAGAAATCCTAAACGATTACAATATAAGATCCCCAAATTAGGCGATACGATATATCCCGGGTTTCGGCACCATGTGAAAAATGAGAATCCGTTATTTAGTTTTTTTGCTCGAGATCAAGAAGTAATAAAACACGCCCGTTCGGTTTCAATTTCAGTGGTAGACTAACTTTATTTGCATTATGAATTTGTTTCCTCTATTCCTTGTACAACTGTAACATTCATTGTTTGTATGAAAATTTTGAGCTATATCGAAAATAAGAGTGTCTACTCAACTAGAATATTAATTTACAGCTATTAAAATTCCTCAGTTTTTTCTACAGTAGACTCTGTCTGAACCAATTGGTAGTTCATAGACTTCAAATTAGCATAACTTTCAGTTGAAGCTTTGAAAATGTCCCAATAAGACGAAACGCGTCAGCTCAAATTTATTAAATAAATAAATTATAAACTGTGGAAAATATTCAAGTGTTTTATTTATTCAGAAAAAAGTGAAAAATATTTCCACCAAGTGCCAAAAAACGAAACTATAAATTACATTAAAAATGTTAATTTGTACCAGCTAATGGTTTTATATCAAAGACTGCTAATTACGCTTCAGTTTACGTGTAATCACATTTGGTTCAACAGTGCGTGCAAAAAGCATAAAATTTTTCCGAAATATATAAATTTAAAAATCGGCGTTAAAAATTGGCGTACCAAGAAATCAATTTACAAAACTAAGCTATATTGGTTAAAAGAGGAATTGAAATTTAACTATAGAAAAAAGAGATAACATCGGAATGCATTTAAAGTTATGCACAATTCTGTAAACAAAGAATGAAATTAGCAAATCTGAGGAAGTCCAAACAGCGTTTGTCATCAGATCATCGGAACAGTGAAGTCATATTTCACCCACTACTAGTTAATTTGTCCAGTGGTACTTTCACGGATGCCGAACAAAAATTTTTGAAACAGGGCTCAAAATTCTCCCCAGCTACTCAGCCAACTAAATCGGATTTTCTTGACCTTGCGGTTCATTTGGATGCAGCAGTGGATGATACTAATGTAGTGGTTAATGCGGATTGCGTTAATTCTTTAGTGAATATCAGTAATAACAGCAAAAATAAGTCCATATCAACTGGATTTTTTTAATCACAACTGCCGACCGTTTTCAAGAGCAAAAAATGAAGACATCCTTCATGATTGAAACGTCAAGTCAACTTTAAATCAGCAGCACGAACCCCAAGTCGTCACTACATCCTTCAAAACGTCAAGACATCTTTAAATCATCATCAGGAAGATCAAGTTATTTGTAGCCAGGTTTGAGTAGTGTTAGTTTTAGCGATAGACTTCTTTCTTTTTCTTTTTATATAAATATATGTATTTACACAGTTTACACAACAATCTTTTCCTTTGATCTCTACACAATTTCTTCCAATCATTTTCGATCCGTAGAAAAATGCCTGAGTCAGATACAGAGTACGCTGACAGTTCGAGCAACGCTCCTGCTGTCAACACCTACTCTTCGGGTTCTTCCACTAGTCATATTGGGGCGGTTTCAGTTAAACCGGGCCCTTTCTGGCGAAATAACCCGGATTTATGGTTCAACCACCTCGAGGCCCAGTTTGAACTGGCTGGAATTACTCAGGACAAAAAGTATTTTACGGTAATCAGTGCGCTTGACGAAAGCATTGTTCGGCTTGTAAGTGACGTTGTTTCAAGCCCTCCCGCGAGTGAAAAATATCCTAAAATTAAAGAAGTGTTGATCAATCGTCTAGCTGGATCTGAGGGTCAAAAACTTAAACACGGTAACATGGTTTTGCGGAAAATAAAATAATCAAAAATACAAAGGACTGTTAACCAATTCGTGTGCGAAAAATTTTCGGAAAATCCATTTTGTTTTGTATAATTATGTTGTATTTTATATGAATATAATAATTACAGTATTGTTTAAAAATTGAATTTTATATTCACGCATTAACACATTATCAACATGTGACTGGTGACCAGGACAGTTAGCAACCATCGGTTTTATTACGGCCTTCCGTTGAACGGTGCTCCATAAGTTAAGTAGGTATTCAAAATATGCAAACACAGCTTGGATCGTTCTTTAAACTTCAAAAAAATACTTCTTGAATGGATGATACGCTTGTGTGTGTGACTTTTTGCCGGCAGCAAGAGATATTGGCGCGAGGAGTTAGTCAGTTCTGGATGGATTCGATTATAAGGTAGCTCGGTCGTGCAGATTTCTGGTTTGTCGCTGTGTAGTAAAATGGGAAAGAATTCAATTTTGAAAGATAATTCGTGATGAGATAAAGCGAAAAATAAAAAGGACACTTTCCAGATATATTTACATAAGATAATTGGTTTTATAACCGAACCCAGAGCCGTGGACTGTAGTAAAAGAAAGAAATAAAAGTGAAATCATAAAATTATGAAGAAACAACGAAAATTAATTGTGCAATCATCAAAATTATAAAGAAACAAAAGTGAAAGTATAAAGAAATTATAAAGAACTGAAAAGGTGAAATTATAGAAAAATTAATGAGTAAATTTACCAAAATAAATTAAAGTATAAAGAAATTATAAAGAACTAAAAAGGTGAAATTATACGATTGCAAAGAAACAACAAAAGACAAGTGAGAAATCAAAATTATAAAGAAGCAAACGTGAAATTATAAAGACAAACAAGGGAATTACTTAATAAAAAGAAAACAACCACAACAACAAGGGAAGAATGTGGTGAATCCGATCCTTTATGGACGCTTCCTTTTTTTCTTCTATATATATACCTGCATATATCCACATAATAATATTGGTTCAATTCGTAAAGTTTTCTTAAAGAAGATATATATGTGCGAAAGGCGTCAGGAATGGTATCCGTCTAATGTTTTAATAAGGATACTTCAAATGCTGTTATAATTTCGGCTCATCATTCTACTGGTATTATAAAGACAATGAGGATAACGAGACCCAACTGTATCATCAAGTGTATTTTCCATTTATTATTTTAGAAAAAAAAATTATTATTTTGTACATAGGCCTTCTCCCAAATTTTGTCAACCGAATTGTAAAACTAAAATGTTACCCTGTAGAAACTTTTTGAAGCAAGATCAAATGGAAAAAATTTATAAATGGAAGTAGCAGCTCTCGAAATGTTTCCTTTTAGGTTTGTTACACCTACCTTTGTTTTGCAAAGTACTTTAATTGCAGTTGTTTTTTTTGCATTGTATTATAATTGCAGTTCGTTTTTTTTTTTGTTCAGGTCACAAGGCAGGTTTGCTAAACCAGTTTATTAATAAATTAGTCTAGAAAGAAATTGACTATAACATTAATATTGTTTTCTTTTCCTTGGGGGGTCTGGAAAGAAAAAGATTGCGCATTTTTTTTGTCTGGCCAAACCGATATTTTCTTTATATAATTACGTAGAAATAAGAAATACCCCATAACTATTTTTGTCATAATTTTTCAGATTGCCTAGTTTTAAACTTTATTTCGCATCTTACAACACCAAGCCTTATATGTTTTACCTGTTCTGCGCTTATTGTACATAGATATATATATTTTCTTGAATGTTTATAGCTATACCACTATAACTTATAGGCTTTGTAAGAAAATTTTTATTTAATAAACAAGAATTTATATCGATTCCAAATAGGACTGTCAATTTGATCTCTTCTCTCTCTCCTCGTCGTCCTCTCTTAGGGCGGTCATGGCGTCGATTGACTGGGCCCTCGCAATAGCGTGAGTGGTCCTTCTCTCTTTCTAGGATTCTAGGGCATCTAGATGACGTCGGCCCCCTGGGTGCAAGGGTGGTTGGGCATTGGCCGAGCAAGGGGAGTCGCAACACCAGACTCCCCCAACGATCTCCGGTAAGTCTGGCAACGCCTGCCGCAGTGCTTCCTTCCTTGGTTTTAATTCTTTTTCAGATTTAGTTTTTTTTTGCTTTATTCGGGTTTTCTCTTTTTTTCTCTTTTTTTCTCTTTCTTCTCCCTTTTTGCTTAAAGTTTCGCGGTTTTCGTCGTAATTTTTTTTTGATTTTTTTTCTTTAATTTTTTCGTACTCGTTTCATCCCACCTTCTCCCATGCTTAGGCATGATTTCGTTATGTGAGCACAAAGTTGTGTCGTCGTAACGCCTGCTAGGCTGCAATCAGCTAGCACGATAATACCAATAACTCAGCGATTATCGCGCCGCCGTGCAGGTATTTCACGAACGTACCAAGAATAAGTGGAAACGAAAAGTGGAACGGCCGAAAAAGAAACAGAGAAAAACAGAGGTTATGTCCGTCAGCAGCGAGTTGTTTGTTCCGCGTAGAAATCGGTCGAAATATTATCGAACCAATTTAAAATTCGTTAAGTGCTTCTTGAAAGTGTGATTTGGTGTTAAAACTTGTATTACGGAAACAATAAAACAAGCAGATCTATTTGTGTTTTTGCCTAATTTTTGCAGTTAATCACCTTAAAAATACGTATTTGGTCTCTAACCTTTGTTGATATTTTCAAATTAAGTAATAGTTCTAAACAGTGAAATATCAAAGAAAGGTTGCGAGAAGTGATCTGAATGGCATTAAATTACTCAGGCAGTGAATCCTTTTTTATGTCAAGAGGCTCTTAAGAAAATGAGGGAAATAGATGACAGAATTATTTATGCATTAAAAAAACATCGTTACCAACAAAATCTGTCAAGAACCAAGTAAACAAGAAGACAACATGCTGAGAATCATGTGAAAAAGTTGGAAATAAGGCACCGGCAAGTGGAAGATGGATGAACGAGAAATTGACCGGGACGATATTTCTTTGGATATGAAGGGAAAATTTTACTAAATCGGAACCGCGCAAGTTAAGACCTCTCCAACCAGGGTTAACTCTCGAAGACATCGTTACAAAAAAAGAAAAATTAAGGACGCGAAGAACTATAACAAGGTCAAGGTAAACATTGGCATACATATAGATATACCAAAATTCGTTTTTTCTTAAATTCATATTTCGGAGATACTCCGAAATATGGCGGGTTTCCGATGAATTTGGAGCCACCCACGCCATATTGGTGGGAAGACGGAGATGAGATCCGGTTGAGAGTTTTGGCGGCAAGAAAGGCAGTCTTGTTTTTGCTTGGGAGTGGGAAGTATGAAGTGGAGCTGACAAGAAGTGTGTGCAATTATCGAAGCTGGGAAGAAGAAAAAAAAATGTGGTGCAATACTGAGTAATTTCGAGTGTTTTTGCTATTTGAAAAAAAAGGGGAAAGGAAAGTTGTAATTGGAATTATCGATGCGGCAGAGTACGAAATATCAAGGATAAACCGCTAGACCACAGCCACCAGGAAAAAATTGCATTTTGAGGAAATACGGATAATACACGGAAAGGATGAGTACCCCCACGTGGGCATTTAAGTAGTTTATTTTAAATTCTCTTCTATATATAAAGCATCATTTCAATTATATTGTAAACTGTCTTTATAAGCATATATTTTTTTTTACCGACATTTGAAATTTCGTTAAGTCGGCATAAAAGGGAAAGAAAAATCTAGATGTGCTTTATGCTCGCAGAGCAAACCAGTTTAATAGAAATTTTAAATTTGCAGTTTTGGCTACCAATCCTTTTTTTAAACTAGTTTCCGCTTTATGCAATGCAAAAAGAAAAGCAAAAATTGTCCCTTTATATTTTCCGGCGTTCTTTCGTTGAAATATTATAAAAATCAAAGTATTAGTGGTTTAAGAGTAATTATTCCTGAGTTTCATAAATTTTTAATAATCATCCTCTGCAACGTTTTTGGGTAGTGCAAAAGGAAAAGAAAAATTTAAGTAAGTAGTTGGGTTTCACTGCAATTAGTAGTGCTGCGCAGTGCATGCAAGTCCTAGCTCATTATTGAAAGTTAAATAATTGCAATTTATTTTTAAATGTGTGTCAATTCTATAAATAGCATACTGAGTTATGAATTTTGAGGTTATATGTCCATATAAAATAAATAAAGATAGCTACTTCATAAACATGTTAATTGTATCCAATGAATTCCATTTCTTGAATAGCTATTTTTCGACATCGGATATAAACCTAACCCTTATATTAAATTTGCTTTATGAAAATATACTTTTTTAGCCTTTATAATATTTCAGAGTTTCGAATGATCATAAACTTACATACGTTCTATCTAACGTTATCTTCGATAAAATTACAATTATTGGATCCTACTTAGCCGTCAGTTCCGAATTCATTAGGTCCAAGCGACTTATAGCATTCAATCTTAAGTATTACTCTAAGTACACTAAATAAATGAATTTGAATATATTAAAACAGTTTCGGGAGAATTTAATAACCCGATCCCTTCCACGGTGAATGCGATTGATTCAACAATACGACATTCCCCGAAGATTACAGGGGTGTGGCCTAGACGTGATTCACAACGCTGTGTGACCATGTGTCGAGAGCGGACTTCATAAGGCTATTATGTTAATGGTGATCTCCACCCAGGGTTACTAAGTATCTTGGCCTAGCTCTTTCTAAGATTAAATGAATTGACAGGATTTTGTCTATGCCTGTATTATCTTAATGGTTTAACGAATTAGGCATTTCGGAACTGCTAAAAGTTGTCACAAACGATCAGTCTCGATATTGGAGAATAAGTTGACGTACCTTCGCACAGTCATAAATAATTTTTTTTGGAAGCGTTGTAATAAAGGGTGAACTTAAATTGGTTTTATTTTTTTGAAATTTTAAATAATATCGTTGTCTCATTATAAAGTTATAATTATCACATAGATTATTGGAGATTTTGTTGATATAATCAAAGACATACTAAGAGATTGAGAGATACATTTATTTCTTCAATCCATATAATTATCACATAGATTATTGGAGATTTTGTTGATATAATCAAAGACATACTAAGAGATTGAGAGATACATTTATTTCTTCAATCCATATTTAACAATATGCCATACAGAATTCTTAAGGCAATATTGTAACATTTTTTTTGTGAATATACGTTATCCTTCCTTTTTTTTTGAATTAAGTGTACTTAACTGAATGGCAATTTAGTTAAGGTTACCTGTATTGAATAATTTGTGTCCTGAAATTTAAAATACCGCATATTCCCAGCATCGCGGCATTGAAGTTGTCTTTAGGACGACCAAGTTGTTCATTTGACATTCATTTATTTTTTGCATCCCCATATATAGGATATGGGCAATTCGACGTGAAGTTCCCGGATTACCCCTAATTTTGTTGTATATCTTTTTAGTGTTTAACAGGAACTTGATTATCGCTCGCAGTGAATGATGGAGTGACCCCCCCCCCCCCCATTCTCTATCACAATGCTAGCGATTCCAGCATGCCATCCTCCATCTCTGCCTGAGCATCTGCTAGCAGATAAATCTCCAGCGGAGGCCGTGATCCTGGCTGACATCGGCTGAATTACAGCTGTCATCCAGGGTCATAGCCTCCTTTGGGCAATCATCCAGCAGCAGTGTCGGTTCCAGCTCGCAACAGTACGCATCACTGAAGGAACAAACTATTGTCTTTCTTCAAGTTCTGAAACATCGAATTTACTTGATGATAACATCTGAATCAAAAAAATGCTATTCTGTTTTTAAACTTTAAAGCCGCTACACACTTCACAGGAGAATAATCGCGAGAAGATGAAGGAAGATGAAGTTGAACTGTCAACTTATACTTGGTGTGATTTCCGTCTAAAGCATTCGTGTAAAACACTTTTTGAGTTTCACTGTTTCGTGATTTTTGCGGAAATTTGTGTTGATTGGACATTGGCTGAGTTGTACCATTGGAGGTTTTGTTGAGGGTTGCTGTTGTGCTTGATTGCCGCTTCCTGGATCTCTTTCGCAGCAGCGTAAACGGGTACCATCTCCTTCACTGGTGCCTGCCATGCACGTGAGCATTGATCCTATTTTCATCGGTGGATCGGGTTGCCTGGACACGTACAAATTATTATTAAGTTCCACGGTAATCGCTCTTCATTTGGTACGCTTCTGTTAGCCGGATCTACCATGAGTGCGTGCAAGATTTGCTGCTCGGAGATTACCGACAACGCTGTAATGTGAGACTAGATGAGAAATTGCGCCATCTGAGAATTAGAAAATAAAGTACATTTGTGCAACGCTGTTGTGAACGCACCCTTACACTTTTGTGCTCACCAATCGCTTGTTTTGGTTATGACTCTCATATGCCGCGCGAACTTCTCGGGAAGAGGAAGAAGAAGAAGGCGCCTGATCATTGTCAAACAAAATAAGCTGGAAAGAGCACAAAAGGTAAGTGGCATATTTTCATATTTAAATGCCATTTTTATCCAAGCCATCCTAGTTTGGATAAATGGATAATCCGATTGATCTAATTCACAGTACATTAAAAACGAGTTAAAATTGCCAATTTTAACGAAAACAGCATCTGTAACGAATTGAAGGCATAATAGAGTAACACGCCAACGGTGACGCCCACATATAAGAAGGGTCCCTCCACGGTTAAATGTCCAAATTATAACTTAAAAGCGGGAATACTTTAAGCACCTCAAAAGGAAATTACAAGAGGCATAAATGTATTTTGAGGGCGCGATAATTTCGCCAGTTGCATACCACTTTAAGGCCCACGCACGTCAGTCTCCCTGATTAGTTAAAAGGGTGCTCCAAAAACCCAGTTACATGGACATAGCAGTATCCGCAGGGCATAGGACAGCTTTCGAGACTCCCCCTGCCCGTTATTAGTCCGATACCACCGACCCTCTAACATCTTGCCAACCAACAAGGAACACACAAAATGGTAAAATCTTATAGTGCATTTCATGTTGCAATGAGAACGTCACGGAATTTCTTTCCTGTTTTTTTTGTAGAACCATTAGTACTAGACAACAGGCGCTGGAGATTACGACCCAGGTGGGAAGTACTCGCCATCAGCTTTACACCCCTGGCCAGTCAGGCCCCCAACATGTAATGGGAAAACACCCCAAGCAACTAGGGAAGTCCTTTTTAATACAGTTTGTTATACCGTTTTAGTTACTTTAAAAAGACATTTAGGTTCAGTGAGACAGGAATATTGTGTTTTAGTCGTAAATAGTGTTAAATTTGACAGCCAAGGTTAAGAAAATAAAAATATATATCGTTATAATGAGCGAGAGTACTAGGTACAGAAACAAAATTTTTTTTTATACGTATAAAATAACCTTTCGAAATTAAGGATCTTCTTTTTAGTTAAGGCAGTATAAGTATACAAAATAGCAGTAATCACATGTGTGAATATTTAAGGAAAAATATTGGATTCAAATTGCAATGTGTTGAATAAGATAATTTATTTCTGTCTTTAATTTAAGGAACCTCAGCAAACATCTTCCCCTTCTTAATTTCCTCATCCCTTCTCCACCTATTCCAATGCTTTTAATTTAAATTTTTTTTGTTCTATTTCGTTTTCAGCACTCCCTTATAGGTTGGGCCTATACCCTAGCCAGGTACAGGTTTGGCGTGGGTTAGTGACCTGAACTATCGCTATGGGGGTAATCTTTCTTTTGTTTGTGTTTTCAAGGTAGTTCAGGGCGGCTGGGAGTAACAGGTGACACCAGACCTGTTGCTCTCCCTTTCATCTGTTCCCCTCGTGGCAGACCTGAAGAAAGGATACCACAACCTTTCTTCACCACAGGCACGCGGAATTCGGTTGTGGATGTGTGAATCGGACCTACACCCCATACCGACGAGCTAGGACGTGCTGCCAGCTAGCGCGTGCCACTTGAAAATCCTGCGGCAACTTCACGTTGCACATCACGCACACACATACATTACAACATGGCGCCCAACGCGAAGCATGTCTTCCCTAAGGAAGATACTCCAGCATCTTCTGGAAGCCTTGCGCCTCTGAAGAGATGGCTTGTCAGCTTAGGCTGATCTGCTAGTCCTTCTCGGACTTAGGCGATGTTTGGCCTAAACGGCAGTCATCTCCACTTTAATTTTTTTTTTGTAAAGAACCTTCCAGGCTTAGTACCTCTGTCCTGACATGTCTAATAGTGTCCATAGGCATGTCAGCTTTGAGCAATAGGGACACACCTTGTCCAACTCTGCCCTGTCCTCGGCCTGAGATGACTGATGCTCGGGATTAGTGCTGACGTCCCTAGCGATGTCCGATGTCGCTTCGGATGTGCCTAATCTACGGGATCATCGGCGTCTCATGCCGTAGGGAGCTGGTGAGTCGGACGAACACCCGACTTAGGCTGTAACCAGCGTGACACTTCCTAGGTCGCATAAGCTTGTACGGCCCCGATGCCGTCTTGGTATTAGCGCGAAGGTGCTCGTTGAGTTTGCTTAAGCTCCGGGTTAACTCCTAGCTCCACAGGCAGGACAGATGTTGTGGGTTTTGGGTACCTCATCAAGGTTCTCACATTCCAAAAAAATTTTTGATTTCTTTTTCTTCCTGTTTTAAAAAATTTTCTTTGGTGAATACCGTAAATTCTTTTAATTTTTTTTACCCTCTTTTTCTTTTTTTTACTTTTCTTGATTTTTTTTTTCTGTTTTGAATTTTGTTTTTGTGTTTGATTCCTTACCTCCTTTCCCTCATACCCTCCCCATCCTTATGCAAGATGGAGAAGAAACTTCTGGGGGAACCTGAAATTATTTTGGTTGATTTCTTTGGTTTTTCTTACACAAATATTTTGGTTTTTTTGGTTTTCTTTCAAAAATATTTTCGTTTTTGTTGATTTCGGATAAGTTGAAATTTTTTTTTGAATTTTGATTTTTTTTAAATTCATATCTGTTTTTGTTCTGATTTTGGCTGATTAAATTTATGCAGTTTTGCTTAGGTTTTTTTTGCAGTAAGATTGTTTCTGATTTTTGTTCCTATATATATCTTTTTGATTTATCATAGCTCTGATTTTTTTCATTTTTCTCTGATTTATTTTATTTGCTGCCTTCAGACTTGATTTTGTGCTGCGACTTCTTTGATTTATTATTTTGCCTTCAAACGCGATTTTGTGCTACGACCTTAGGAGTTGGACTCCCGCACTGCTAGCGAGACCTTCTGTCTCAACTTTATTTAAATTTTTTTTAAAGAAATCTTTAGGAGTTGGACTCCCGGACAAATTTGGAGACCTTCCGTCTCATCTAAACCTTCTGTATAAGCGGTTACAGTGCCGACTTTAGTTCATTGCGCACGCTTTCATTTAAGGCGAACGTTTTTATAATGTTCCGTTCTCCGGTTGTGAAGCCCGTGGCTGAACCAGAGGACCGAGGAGCAAGACCTAAACAGGCACAAGCCCCCTCTACACCACCCAGAACGAGAAGTAAGGCGAAACAGGCTCTCGACCAAACCTATGCCTTTCCAAGGTTGTCGTCCGACTCAGTCCCAGTTGCTACATCTGTAGTGCAGCTGGACATGTCCAAACCTCCACCTGCCTTAAACCCCGAGAGACTGTCGGCTACCAATGGAAGAGTTTCCGATCAGCCTTTAGATCGCGCCCAGCAGATCTTTGGGTCGAGTCAGTCCCTAGACGGAGCTTGGGCTTTCCTTCCCACCGAGCGGGCTCAGCCGTTAGAGGACCTCAGGCAAATCCATTGCAGAGCAGTCTCGAAGGCCTGAAAAAGGGAATCAGCTTCGACTTTCCCCTCGGGCAACAAGATCCCATCACCGCCAAGAGCCTGTAATAGTCACCGCTGACCAGCTGGCTACACAGATGGCTGATCTGAAGTCAGAAATATTGGGCTTGTGGAGGACAAACTTGGCTCAGTCCCTACTGGATAGGTCGAGTGTGGCCATCAGCCCTACCGAGGCTCACGACGCCTACCCAGCCCAGTCTTCAAACAGAGATCAACGATCTGCTAGGGACCGAGTTCTTACTACACGTCCATACTCTCCTCACCGACAGGCTGAAGTTATCCCACAATAGCAACCCCAGGAATATGTACACGAGTCCCCTCAGCTGCTTCAATCTAGACAGAGGCCCACGCCTAGAACGGCAGGTTACCAACCCAGACGCCCTTCCATCTTAGCGTCTTGGGGGATTTATTTCTCTGGTCGTAACCCAGCCTTCACCATAGATGATTTTTTGTTTCGTATAGAGCGACTAGCCTTCAGCTCTCGAGTGTCTGACGAAGAACTCTGTGCCAATTTTCACCTCCTGCTAAGAGAGGACGCAGAGCAATGGTTTTGGAACCAGTTTTGCCACACCTCTCCGAACTTTGACTGGGAGCTATTCAGAGCTCGCATCAGGCAAGAGTTCGGTCCTGCCGAAACAGACTTGGACCTGATGCGGACCCTGATGGAACTCCGCCAGAGTTCGGAGAGCTGCGACAGCTACCTCCGCAAAACCCGGTCGATTGTAGGACACATGAGGACACCACCACCGGAAGTCGATTTAGTCCAGATTGTCAGGGACAATCTGCATCCCCGTATCGGTCAGCAATTCTCGACGGCTACAATAAGATCCATGGATCAACTGCAGAACCTATGCCGTATGGCTGAACGCTGGCTGCAAAGACGCGAATTATATAGACGCTCAACAAGATCGGACGTGCACGAACTTAATTTTGATATAGTCCAGGAAGCAGAGGATTCCCCTGGCTTCCCTGGGACGGGAATGGAAGAAGTGAGGCGCAACCCAGACGCGGCAAGTCGTGTGGCTTGTAGGAACTGTGGCGTTGCGGGACGCTCCTTCCACTCTGATAGTGATACCTGCACCTGCACTTCCCACCCTAGTGGTCATCATGGAGTGGAAGAAGTGAGGCGCACCTTAGAAGCTACCGGTCGCATGACTTGCTGGAACTGCGGCGTAGTGGGACACTCGTTCCATTCCTGTCCCAGTGAGACCAGAAGACTCTTTTGCTACACCTGTGGTTAGCCTGGAGTAGTATCACCTAAGTGCTCCAGATGTAACCCGGAAAACGCCAGGGCGAGTGGTCGACACAGGGGACACCACTCGCCGAAAATATTGATCAGCAAGGCGACTTCAACGACCCCCTGACTTACCCTGCCTTGTCTCAATATACCCAGACTGATCCCACTCATAAAGAGTGTACCACCCAGACAGACCCGTTTTGCCTCATGCGAGGAATTTACTTGCATGAGAGGCAACTTAACTATGACAGAGTAAGAGCTCTCATTTTTGCTGAGGAAGTGAGGCTTCCTCTCAATCGAAGGAGACGACGATGGAGAGAGTTCAGAGAGAGAAAACGTGCAAGGAGAAAGACCATTACCAGCCAAGATGACGGTCGACCTTATGTAAGAGTGCAGATAGGCAGTGAATCCATTCTGGGTTTGCTAGATAGCGGTGCCAGCGTGAGTTGCTTGGGACAAGGAGTTTGTCCAGCGCTCAGGTTTAAAACTCTCCGCTTTGACAGCCTCAGTTCGTACCGCCGACGGTACTAGCCAGTCCGTCCCCGGCACAGTAAGAACTGCAGTCACCTTTCGAGGACAGACTGAAATCCTCACCCTGTTTATAGTGCCTGGCCTAAGCCAGCAATTATACTTAGGTGTAGACTTTTGGCGAGCCTTTCAACTTGCGCTAAACATCATCTCCTCTCTCGATGTACCGCCTTCGTCTTCGGTTGAGACGAACTTTCACTCCCGGAATAACTCAGACAGAACAAAACTAGATACAGTCATTGATCAATTCCCTTCGTTTACAGCTCTAGGTTTGGTAAAGACCCACCTAGAAGAGCATGTCATTGATACCGGCGATGCTTTGCCGATAAAACAAAAACATTATCCCATTTCTCCAGCAAACCAAAAGCTGACGTACAACGAACTCGACCGCATGTTGGAGTTAGGGGTAATTGAAGAGTCCAACAGTCCCTGGAATTCCCCAGTTGTACTTGTACGTAAACCTGGGAAAGTCCGGCTCTGTTTGGACTCTCGCAAAGTGAACCTAGTAACAAGGAAGGACGCCTACTCCTTACCCCACATCGACGGATTGCTTGGGCGACTGCAGGATACGCACTTCATTTCGTCCATCGACTTGAAGGACGCCTTTTGGCAAATTCCCTTAGAGAAGCAGTCAAGGGAGAAAACAGCGTTTACAGTGGCCGGCAGGCCGCTTTATCAATATACTGTCATGACTTTTGGGTTGTGTAATGCACCGCAACGTATGTGTCGATTAATGGACAAGATTATTCCTGGTCGGTTGCGCGAACACGTCTTTGTTTACCTGGACGATTTACTTCTTGTATCTCCAACTTTTGATGCCCACCTGAAAGTCTTGAGTGAAGTGGCTGATTGCCTGCGCAGCGCTAAACTAACAATCAATGTAGAGAAAAGTCGCTTTTGCGCCAAGCAAGTCCGCTACCTGGGTTTCATGATTGGAGATGGAACTCTGAGAACTGACCCCGAGAAAGTAGCAGCGGTGGCGGATTTCCCTATACCCCGCTCTGCTAAACAAATCCGTAGATTTCTCGGAATGACGGGTTGGTATCAGAGGTTCATCCCCAGCTTTGCGACCCTGGCAGCTCCAATTACGGACTGCTTAAAGAAGAGCAAAAGTTTTTCATGGACAGACGAAGCACAGCAATCATTTGAGAGTCTCAACCAAGCAATGTGTAATGCGCCGATCTTGACAACACCGGATTTCACGAAAAAATTCTACATTCAATGTGATGCTAGTACATCTGGTGTTGGCAGCGTACTGTTCCAAGTCGATGACTCAGGTGCGGAAAGGCCCATAGCGTACATGTCGAAAAAGCTCAATCCAGCACATCGCAATTACAGCATTACGGAACTCGAATGTTATGCTGCGGTGTTGAGTGTCAAAAAGTTCCGAGCTTATGTTGAAGGACATCCATTTACCATCATCACTGATCATGCTAGTCTGAAGTGGCTGATGAGTCACTCGGATCTCTCCGGACGATTGGCTCGATGGAGTTTAAAGCTGCAGGCTTTTCACTTCCAGATCGAGCATCGTAAGGGTTCGCAGAATGTGGTCCCTGACACTTTGTCCCGAGCACACGCTGAAACGGCAGAGGAGTTGAAAGTAAGTGCAGTCGACGTAGATTTAAACTCGCCATACTTCTCCATGGAAGAGTATGAGCAGTTGAAAGCGGCTGTGCTTGCTAACCCAACACAACTCCCTGATCTCTGTGTCTCGGACGGGTACGTTTACAAGAGGACCCAACCCCGAAACGGTGATTTGATATAGGAACACTTAGCCTGGAAGCTTTGGGTACCATCGGGTCTTTTGGAAGGTTTGATCCGTGAGGCTCATGAATCACCTCAGTCAGCGCATGGAGGCTTTCACAAAACCTAAGCTAGACTCCGCGAGAAGTACTACTGGCCTTACATGGTAACACATGTACGCGCATATGTACTGAGTTGTCAGATATGTAAAGAAACTAAATCTGCTAACACCATTATGCGCCCACCCATGGGAAAGCCTCTGGAGGGCCAACGTCCATTCCAATTAATCTATATCGACTTTCTTGGACCGTATCCCCGCACTAAACGTGGCAACACAGTTATATTTGTCGTATTAGACGGCTTTACAAAGTTTGTTTGATCAAGCCTATGCGTGCTGAGCGAACAGACCTAGTCAATGCTTTCTTGGAAAAAGAGGTCCTGTCTGTCTTCGGAGTCGCCGAGACCATTTTCTCTGACAATGGCAGGCAGTTCGTCTCCAAGAAATTCCAGAAGCTGCTGGCTGAATATGGCATTAAACATGTAAAGACCGCCAAATACTCTCCGCACCCTAATGCTTCTTAACGAGTGAACAGGTCTATTTTGTCCGCCGTCCGAGCATACCTGCAGCATGACCATAGCGCATGGGACATACACCTCCCTGCAATAGGAAGCGCTTTGCGCACGTCAGTGCACCAGTCCATCGGTAATAACCCCTACTATGCACTGTTCGGCCATCATATGGTGCAACACGGCTCGGCATACCCAGTACTCCGACAACTTAACCAGCTGAAGTCGGGTGACATAGCCATATTGCCGGCAGAAGATCGCCTGCAACTGATCCGTTCACGCATCTCAGACCATCTCCAGCGCGCACACGAAAAGCATGAGAAGGCCTAAAATACTCGCTGTCATGACGTTACATACACTCCCGGTCAGGAAGTGTACTGTAGGGTCTTTATTCAGAGCGACATGCAGAAAGGCATCAGTGCGAAGTTGGCAAATAAGTTCAACAAAGCCAGAATCGTCAAGCGTGTTGGGCAAAGTTTATACCAGCTGGAAGACATGCAAGGCAAGTCCATTGAAACCTTTCACGGCAGTGAAGGTCATCCAATAGTAGACGGTTCAATTTCATTAGTCCGTCCGTCCATTCTTAAACCGTCCAAAAATTTTTTTTTGCTAGTCCGTCCGTCCGCGTCCTAGACAGGAATGCCCGGCTCAGTCGGTAGAGCATGGGACTTACTCTCAGGGTCGTGGTCGTGCCACACGTTGTTCTAATCAAGCAGTGAGGAAGATCTGAACTCTCCGGCTTCTCATTAGAGCTTGGAGGGGAAAGATCTGACTCTCTGTTTGAGGTGGAAGTGACCGGCTATCCTTCTTCCTCTCATTAGGGAATGAAGTGGTACCAATAACTGACACGGCAGCGTGCCAGCGCCGGATCCTGGGATGATCTTGTGCCTCCATTGAGTCCGAGTAGATCCTGTCTCACTCTTTTCAGCTCCTCTCTCATCGGACGCTAGAGCTACAGGTCTTGAGAGAGAGACCTGCGTCAAAGATTACTCTACTACATAAACGGCTTCGAACAAAGTAGTGAAAATTTTTTGGTTGCTTTTATATATTTCCCGCATCGGGCAACCCTGCAGTCAGAACTAAAAATTTGTTTTCCGAGAGAGTTTGTGGGTAGGAGATGCGTATACTTTTCTTATGTGCATTTACAAATATCAAATGTACTTCGCTCATTAAAAGATCAGAATACATCGACAGTTTACGCACATAAGTAACTAACTCAGTCATGTGATTCACATGAATTCTTTTAATTGGTCGTACTTTTTGGTACATTTTTCTCTCCGACAAGATTTGGTGGTACTTTTTTGACAGGAATATGTGATTCTCTCCGGATGAGAACAGAATTTTGACAGGAATAAGTGATTCTCTCAAATAATTTTGACAGGAATAAATGACTGCACACTATCTGTACTCTTTATTTGCATGGATATTCTATTGACTTTAAAATCTGGAAATATTTCGTTTGCCTGTGGTGCCAGTGTTACTTTTTCAAGACTAGTTGGGTATTTTAGAGAGCCGGTTATCTAGTAATAGTAATCTTTGCCTGCGTTGTAATGTGAGACTAGATGAGATGAGAAATTGCGCCATCTGAGAATTAGAAAATAAAGCACATTTGTGCAACGCTGTTGTGAACGCACCCTTACACTTTTGTGCTCACCAATCGCTTCTTTTGGTTATGACTTTCATATGCCGCGCGAACTTCTCGGGAAGAGGAAGAAGAAGAAGGCGCCTGATCATTGTCAAACAAAATAAGCTGGAAAGAGCACAAAAGGTAAGTGGCATATTTTCATATTTAAATGCCATTTTTATCCAAGCCATCCTAGTTTGGATAAATGGATAATCCGATTGATCTAATTCACAGTACATTAAAAACGAGTTAAAATTGCCAATTTTAACGAAAACAGCATCTGTAACGAATTGAAGGCATAATAGAGTAACACGCCAACGGTGACGCCCACATATAAGAAGGGTCCCTCCACGGTTAAATGTCCAAATTATAACTTAAAAGCGGGAATACTTTAAGCACCTCAAAAGGAAATTACAAGAGGCATAAATGTATTTTGAGGGCGCGATAATTTCGCCAGTTGCATACCACTTTAAAGCCCACGCACGTCAGTCTCCCTGATTAGTTAAAAGGGTGCTCCAAAAACCCAGTTACATGGACATAGCAGTATCCGCAGGGCATAGGACAGCTTTCGAGACTCCTCCTGCCCGTTATTAGTCCGATACCACCGACCCTCTAACATCTTGCCAACCAATAAGGAACACACAAAATGGTAAAATTTTATAGTGCATTTCATGTTGCAATGAGAACGTCACGGAATTTCTTTCCTGTTTTTTTTTGTAGAACCATCAGAACTAGACAACAGGCGTTGGAGATTACGCCCCAGGTGGGAAGTACTCGCCATCAGCTTTACACCCCTGGCCAGTCAGGACCCCAACATGTAATGGGAAAACACCCCAAGCAACTAGGGAAGTCCTTTTTAATACAGTGAGTTATACCGTTTTAGTTACTTTAAAAAGACATTTAGGTTCAGTGAGACAGGAATATTGTGTTTTAGTCGTAGTGTTAAATGTGACAGCCAAGGTTAAGAAAATAAAAATATATATCGTTATAATGAGCGAGAGTACTAGGTACAGAAACAAAATTTTTTTTTATACGTATAAAATAACCTTTCGAAATTAAGGATCTTCTTTTTAGTTAAGGCAGTATAAGTATACAAAATAGCAGTAATCACATGTGTGAATATTTAAGGAAAAATATTGGATTCAAATTGCAATGTGTTGAATAAGATAATTTATTTCTGTCTTTAATTTCAGAAACCTCAGCAAGCATCTTCCCCTTCTTACTTTCCTCATCCCTTCTCCACCTATTCCAATGCTTTTAATTAAAATTTTTCTGGTTCTTTTTCGTTTTCAGCACTCCCTTATAGGTTGGGCCTGTACCCTAGCCAGGTACAGGAATGGCGTGGGTTAGTGACCTGAACTATCGCTATGGGGGTTATCTTTTTTTTGTTTGTGTTTTCAAGATAGTTCAGGGCGTCTGGGAGTAACAGGTGACCCAGACCTGTTGCTCTCCCTTTCATCTGTTCTCCTTTTGTGTTTTTATCCTTCGTGGCAGACCTTAAGAAAGGATACCACAACCTTTCTTCACCACAGGCACGCGGAATGCTGTTGTGGATGTGTGAATCGGATGTTCAAGGACCTACACCCCATACCGACGAGCTAGGACGTGCTGCCAGCTAGCGCGTGCCACTTGAACATCCTGCGGCAACTTCACGTTGCACATCACGCACACACATACATTACAACGCCAATGCCTGTGACGGCATTTGTGGAGGTTTCTTTCATTGAACGTGCTTAGAGCAGAGTTTAAAAACGTCCTCTTCCTCTGTCAGCACTTGTAAGGACTGTTTATACATCAGGCCTTGTCACGTCATATGGGCAAATGAAGAACATAGCTGACAGTATCTCCATTTAGCAGGAATGCATGGCTAAAAATCTCTGCAACATCAGTACTAGCTTGCTCAGCCTTCAAGCAGTATTTGATGATTTTAGCATCTTGAACCGAAAGTTTGATGACCTGTTGGCCTCAGTGAAAAAATCTGGAGCTAGCTATGACCTGCTGCTGGATAAGTCGCGAGATATCTCTTACAAGATAACTACTATGTCTAGCTCTATTGAGGACATACATCGTGCTACTTTTCATCCTGAACATTGTGCTGTTGCTGCCGCAAATCCTGTTATCCCTGTTGATAATATTGGGAGTAATTTGAAGCTTCTCAGAAAGGATATAGAATCGTTTTCATCGGTTGCGAATTGCAGTTCTGATCTCATTCAGGTGATCCCGTCTGCGTCACAATTCTGATCGGCCTGCGGCTTTGGACGTCGTTGGTGTGCCTCTCCATTCTGAGCGGGCCGACAGAGGAGCTAAAGTAACTACCATTTGTGTGCCGGGTCCTGATGGGGGCGCTCTGAATACTGCACAATCTACTGCTACGCCTCCTTCTCCCAAGGTACCATCTTCGACGAATTCACGCTCTAGGCGAACACGCAGGAGGGATCGGGCTCCGCTTGCTGGCACTCTGGAGGACATTTGCTTTCCTAATGCATCGTCGAGGTCGACTGCTGCTCCCTCACTTGCTGCTGCACCCTCTTCTCCTGGGGGTGATGTCTCGAACCCGCGTCTAGCTTCCAGTACCGCATCGACAATTCCTACTACTTGCGACGTTGCTGACGCTGTTTCACCATCTGGCACGCTGGATTGCACCGTGGTCAACGCCGTTGGACCTGTGACTGCAGCGGTGGCTTTGAGACCGGCTGAGCTTCTACGTCATATTTTCTTGTCACGGTTGCATCATGACACCACTCAGGATTACATAATATTTCATCAAAAAACGCATTAGTGAGTTCTCCCTTTACTATGCCAACGTAACCGGACTGCGATCGAAGACGAGTCGACTCTTCATTGGCTTCATTGGATGACCTTATGCTCCTTGGAGATTTTTATATGCCTTGGGTCAGTTGGGAGCGCTCCTTGGATAAGGATTGCCTACTTCCATCTTTTTCGGCTTCCCCACAGTATGTTCGGGCCTTCCATTGCCTTTAGCGGTTTATCACAGGCCTGTGACGTGATGAATGACTCGGGCAGGTTTCTGGATTTGGTGTTCTCATCTGACTGCTCGAGTACTGTCGTGAAGCACTGTCTATCCTCCCTGGTTCCTGAATCTCGTCATCATCCAGCACTGCATATCATTTTTGGTTTTGATCCTGTATTGACGGCATCTTCTGACTCAAGTAACTTTTGTTATAACTTTAGCAAGGCTAATTATTCTAAACTTAATAATTGGCTCTTTGCCGTGATTGGACGAATGTTCTGAATGAACGTGATATTGATAATGCTGTAAAATTATTTTACGATTCTCTTTCTGTTTGTTTTGTTCCTGTTTCAAGGTCTCGTGGTTCGCGTTCATATCTAGTGCAGGGAAATAAGCGAAAAAAAATACCTTGTTCTTGATACTCACTCATTCAGCAAACCGACACGGTTTTTATGTAATACAAGCCTGTATAAATAACCCTTATATAAATTCTACAGAAAATTCTTTGCGGTGTTCGAGTTATAAACAATTAAAGTCGAAAAATTGCAAATTTTCGCGTATTTTTGAATTTTGTTGATAAACGAATTACTTGAGCAACAATTCATAGTAATCACTAAAGTACTAAAACTAAACCTACATAATGCCGTGTGAAAATTGTAAAAATGTTAATTTGTTGCTTAGAAAATCACAAAAAACCATTAAAATATTAGAAACTTTCAATTAACAATAACTAATATAAAATTCAACGAATAAACTTCATAGAAAGGTAGGATTAATAGTGCTCAATAATTGTTAAAAATTTCACATCGGTTCGTTGAATAGTTTTTGCATAATTCAATTTGTTTATCCCAAAGAAGCTAAATTTGCAATAACGTAGTACGCACAATTAGGAACAGAAAATGGTTTTACGCGTCTCATATTGAAGGGGAGGTATTGCTCTACGAATACAATTAATTAGAATATTTAAAAAAAACATTTTGACTATTGCAAAATGACGTTACAAAAGTGTTATTATTTTTACCTTATAAACAAATGGAATAACTCCGTTAATAGGGCTTTTTTTATATATTTCGTTTGATTTCTAAAAAGCTGGCATTTTTTAACAAATTAAAAAAAATCCTAGGTGCTTCATGAACGAGGCTTAAAAAACATCAAAATCCATCAAGGAGACCCAGAGATATTTTAGATTTCCCCTTCTACTCGGTCTGGTCTCTCTTCGAATAACGTTAACGTTTAACATCTCCACTGAGCAAGAATGCATGCCAAAAAATCTTTGCAACATTAGTACTGGCCTGCTCAATTTTCAGGCAGTGTTTGACGATTTTAGCATACTGAATCGTAAGCTTGATGACCTCTTGGCCTCTGTGAAAAAATCTGGAGCTAGCTATGACCTGCTGCTGGATAAGTCGCGTGACATTTCATACAAGATTTCTACTATGTCTAGCTCTATTGAGGACATTCATGGTGCTACGGTTCATCCTGTTGCTGCCGCAAATCCTGTTATCCCCAGCGACGATATTGGGAGTAGTTTGAGGCTATTGAGAAAGGATATCGAATCTTTGTCCTCGGCTGCGAAGAGCAGTTCTGACCTTATTCAGACGATCTCGTCTGATGTGCGGTTCGTGCGTCGCAGTTCTGATCGGCCGACGGCTTTGGACGTCGTTGGTGTGGCTCTTGATGTGGAACGGGCCGATGGTGGAGCTGAAGAGACTGCCATTTGTGTGCCGGGTCATGATGGGGGCGCTCTGAACACCGCACAACCTACTGCTACGCCTCCTCCCAAGGTACCACCTTCGACAAATTCACGCTCTAGGCGAAGACGCAGGAGTGATCGTGCTCCGCTTGCTGGTACTATTGAGGAAGTTTGCTTCCCTGATGCATCATCGAGGTCGACTGCTGCTCCCTCACCTGCTGCTGCATCTATTCCTACAACATGTGACGTTGCTGATGCTGTCCCACCATCTAACACGCTGGATTTCACCGTGGTCAACGCCGTGGAACCTGTGTCTGCAGCGGTTGCTTTGAGACCGGCTGAGCTTCCACGTCATATTTTCTTGTCACGGTTGCATCATGACACCACTGAGGATGATATCGTCAACTTTCTTCGGTACTTCGCCCCGACATCTGGCCGCTTAATCGCCGCTATCGTCCGTCAATTCATTCCAAGGACTCGTTTTAACGCAATTGCAGCCTGTAATATATCATCAAAAAACGCATTAGTGAGTTCTCCCTTTACTACGCCAACGTAACCGGACTGCGATCGAAGACGACTCGATCTTTCCGCTGCTGATGCTCCGGTAGGAGGCGGTGTGCTCTGTGCTGTCCGCCATGACATTCCTTGTATGGTCGTTGATGTTGCGGGATCTGACTCCCTAGAATTCATTTGCGTGGTTCTCAAGCTTCCACACAAAAATGTTTACATTGCCACGGTTTATATTCCGCCTGGATCGCCCTCTCATTGCTATGAGTCGATGTCTACTTGTGTTGAAGGACTGGCCGATCTGCTGCTTCCGTCGGATGACCTTTTATTCCTTGGAGATCTCAATATGCCTTGGGTCAGCTGGGAGCGCTCCTTGGATAAGGATTGCTTACTACCTTCTTTTTCCGCTGCCCCACAGTATGTTCCGGCGTTCCTGGACTCCAATGCCTCTCGCGGCTTATCACAGGCCTATGACGTGATGAATGACTCGGGCAGGTTCTTGGATTTGGTGTTCTCATCTAACTGCTCGAGTACTGTCGTGAAGCACTGTCTATCTCCCCTGGTTCCTGAATCTCGTCACCATCCTGCACTACACATGATTTATGGTTTTGATCCTGTACTGACGGCGTCTTCGGACTCAAGTAATTTTTGTTATAACTTTAGCAAAGCTGATTATTCTAAACTTAATGATTGGCTCTTTGCCTGCGATTGGACGAATGTTCTGAATGAATGCGATATTGATAATGCTGTAATGTTATTTTATGATTCTCTTTCTGTTTGTTTTGCTAATTGTGTTCCTGTTTCAAGGTCTCGTGGTTCGCGTTCATAGCAGACTTGGTTTAATAGTTCTGTGAAGCACTTAAAGAATCTGAAGAATAAAGCTTGGAAGCGGTTTTGTTCCTCAAGGAGTGACGCTGACTATTTCACTTACTCCATGTTACGCAACCAATTTTGCTCTGCACATGATACTTCTTATTCTGACTATTTAGAGAGAGTTAAATCGACTTTGCGTGCTGAGCCTAAACAGTTCTGGAGGTTCGTAAATTCTAAGCGCAATTGTGATGGCTACCCTTCGGTGTTAAGCTTTGGTGATGCCGAGAGCGACGACCCCCTGACGACTGCCAACCTTTTTGGCGAATTCTTTGGCACTGCATTTTTGACTACAGACTGTGATATTAGCGATAAGGATTTTACTCATATGACGAGGTTTGCTCCGACTACTCTTGAAACCAAAGACCTTGTGTTTGACGAGGATGCTGTGCTGAAGCATATTTCTGGTTTGGCTGATAGTTTCTCGTGCGGTCCTGATGGTATCCCTGCTTGCTTTGTAAAAAACTGTCGCTTGTCTCTGGTTTCTGCACTTTGTCACTTATTTAACTTATCTATTCGTTGTGGTGTTTTTCCGAAATCTTGGAAAGCATCTGTCATCATTCCCCTACATAAGAAAGGTAGTAAAAAGGACATATCAAACTACCGTCCCATTGCCAATTTATGTTGTATTGGTAAAATGTTTGAGGCTCTGGTTTGCAATGCGCTTAACTTCCACTGCAAACCTTTTCTAGGTTCCTTTCAGCATGGCTTCATGAAGGGTAGATCTACTGTGACTAACCTGCTGGAATTCTCTAATTGCTGTATTTCTGCCATTGAAGCGGGTAAGCAGGTGGACTGCGTTTTTATTGATTTTAGCAAGGCTTTTGACAGAATTAACCATAGTATTCTTGTTCGTAAGTTGTCTTTTCTAGGGTTTCCATCAATTTTTGTTAATTGGATTCGTTCCTATCTGTCTGATCGCACGCAACGTGTGCTATTTCGAGGTTCACTTTCGAATGATATTTATGTTACCTCCGGTGTTCCTCAAGGAAGTCATCTAGGACCATTGCTTTTTATCATTTACATCAATGATGTATCCGTAATTCTCCCGAATTGCAGAATTCTATGTTACGCCGATGACGCCAAAATATTTTGCGTTATTTCAAGTGCGAATGACTGTGCACTATTAAACTCGGACTTAGACGCCTTTCATAATTGGTGTTCTATAAACTTCCTTCCCCTAAATATTAGCAAGTGCACTACTATGTCATTCTCTCGAGCAAGGAATCCAGTGCACTTTAACTACACCTTAGACGGTGGCTCTCTGAACAAACTTGACAAGACCAATGATTTAGGAGTAGTGCTAAATACGACCTTTTCATTTGATGACCATATCAACACTATCATAAACAAAGCTAATTCTGCTCTGGGCTTCGTCAAGCGATGGTCTAAGGAGTTTGATGACCCATATGTAACTAAACTCCTTTATTTTACGTTCGTGAGACCTGTTTTGGAGTATGCTAGTCCTGTGTGGTCTCCTTTTTATGCGACTCATATTAATCGCATTGGGGCTGTGCAGCGTAGATTCGTTAAGTTTGCCCTTCGCGGTCTTCCTTGGACCGATCCTCTTCGGCTGCCTCCCTATGCTAACCGTTTAAAACTTATTTCATTGGAGTCCCTTGAAAGCAGACGTGACAACTCCAGAGTTGTTTTTCCTTTGATTGCTTGCGGGGCGCGGTTGATTCCCTGGAACTGCTGGGAGCTCTAGTTTTATCGATTCCTGCTCGTCCCTTGAGGAACCAATGCTTTCTCCATATTCCCCACCACCGCACTAATTATGGTATGCATGAGCCTATTACATCTATGTGCCATCTTTTTGAGTTTATTGATTTTCACTTATCTAGATCTCAGCTGAAGAATCAGCTTTGTTAGGGTTACGTTTTCTCTTTCTTTTCGATTATATTGTTATTTTTTGTTTTTTGTAGCTGTCAGTATTTGAGTATCTGAGGAATCGTAATAGTTAATCACTTTGATTCTGTAATTTACTTTATATTTCATTGTACGTTACATTTGCTATTTTGATTTCATTGATTTGTAGTAGTCTTTGTTGTAGTATTTGGCGAATTTGTAAATAAATAAATAAATAAATAAAAATAAATAAAATAACATAATGCCAATGATGCAGCTTAAGTCCAATTTCTTTTCAAGTTTTTACGTTATAACTTGAACTTTTTATCTTTGAAATGGCGCTGATTTCGTTCCTTACTTGTTAAAAACAATTCAGCAATGAATTTTTGAAAAAAAACGTTAACTTCGTTCAGGAAGCACCTAGGATGTTTTTTTTAATTTGTGAAAAAAGCCAGCTTTTTAAAAATCAAAACGAAATATATATAAAAAGCCCTAGCAACGGAGTTATTCCATTTGTTTATAAGGTAAAAATAATAACAATTTTTAAATGTCACTTTGCAATAATCAAAATGTCTTTTTAATATTCTAATTAATTGTATTCGTATACCTCCCCTTTAATATGAGACGCGCAAAAACATTTTATGTTCCATATTGTGCGAACTACGTTATTGCAAAATTAGCTTCTCTGAGATAAACAAATCGAATTATGCAAAAACCATTCAACGAATCGATGTGAAATTTTTACCAATTATTGAGCACTATTAAACCTACCTACCGAATAAGCAACAAATTAACATTTTTACAATTTTCAAACGGTATTTTGTAGGTTTTTCTATTCCCTACAAAGTGAATTGTTGCTCAAGTAATTCGTTTATCAACAAAATTCAAAAATACGCGAAAGTTTGCAATTTTTCGACTTTAATTGCTTATAATTCGAACACCGCAAAGAATTTTCTGTAGAATTTATATAAGGGTTATTTCTATAGGCTTATATTACATGAAAACCGTGTCGGTTTGCTGGATGAGTTAGTGTCAAGTCAAAAGTCTTACTTCCCTCTACTAATCAGCCTTGGCTCAATAGTTCCGTGAAGCACTTAAAGAATCTAAAGAATAAAACTTGGAAGCGGTTTTGTTCCTCAAGTAGTGATGCTGACTACTTCACTTACTCCATATTATACAACCAATTTTGCTCTGCACTTGATATTTCTTATTCTGACTATTTAGAGAGAATTAAATCGACTTTGCGTGTTGAGCCTAAAGTTTTGATGATGTCGAGAGCGACGACCCCCTGACGACTGCCAACCTTTTTGGCGAATTCTTTGGCACTGCATTTTTGACTACAGACTGTGATATTAGCGATAAGGATTTCACTCATATGACAAGGTTTGCTCCGACTACTCTTGAATCCAAAGACGTAGTGTTTGACGAGGATGCTGTGCTAAAGCATATTTCTGGTTTGGCTGATAGTTTCTCGTGCAGTCCTGATGGTATCCCTGCTTGCTTTGTAAAAAACTGTCGCTTGCCAATGGTTTCTATACTTTGTCACTTATTTAACTTATCTATTTATTGTGGCGTTTTTCCAAAATCTTGGAAAGCATTTGTCATCATTCCCTTACATAAGAAAGGAAGTAAAAAGGACATATCAAACTATCGCCCCATTGCCAATTTATGTTGTATTGGTAAAATGTTTGAGGCTCTGGTGTGCAATGCTCTTAATTTCCACTGCAAACCTTTTCTGGGTTCCTTTCAGCATGGCTTCATGAAAGATAGATCTACTACAACTAACTTACTGGAATTCTCTAATTGCTGTATTTCTGCCATTGAAGCCGGAAAGCATTTTTACTGATTTTAGCAAGGCTTTTGACAGAATTAACCAGTGTTCTTGTTCGTAAGTTGTCTTTTCTAGGGTTTCCATAAATTTTTATTAATTGGATTCGTTCCTATCTGTCTGATCGCACGCAACATGTTCTATTTCGAGGTTCACTTTCGGACGATATTTGTCACCTTCGGGTAGCTATCTATAACCATTGCTTTTTATCATTTACATCAATGATGTATCCTTAATTCTCAATTCTTAATTCTTAAGTGTATTTCAAGTGTGAGCGACTGAGCACTATTAAACTGACTTAACCGCCTTTCATAATTGGTGTTCTACAAACTTCCTTCCCCTAAATATTACCAAGTGCACTACTATGTCATTATCTCGATCAAGGAATCCAGTGCACTTTAACTACACCTTAGACGGTGGCTCTCTGAACAGACTTGACAAGACCAAAGATTTAGGGGTAGTGCTAAATACGACCTTTTTATTTGACGACCACATCAACACTATTGTGAACAAACCTAATTTTGCTCTGGGCTTCGTCAAGCAATGATCTAAGGAGTTTGATGGCCCATATATAACTAAACTCCTTTATTTTACGTTAGTGAGACCTCTTTTGGAGTATGCTAGTACTGTGTGGTCTCCTTTTTATGCAACTCATATTAATCGTATTGAGGCAGTACAGCGTAAATTCGTTAGATTTGCCCTTCGCGGCCTTCCTGGGATCGATCCTCTTCGGCTGCCTCCCTACGCTAACCGATTAAAGCTTATTTCATTGGAGTCCCTTGAAAGTAAACGCAGCAACTCCCGTTGCTTTTGCCTTCGATTGCTTGCGGGGCAAGATTTTAGTTTCCGTGGCACGCCGATTTGATGATGAATGTCGATAAAACACCCCAAAATAAAACGAAAATAATAAATTTTTTTTTATATCTGGCTTAGTTTTCGAGATATCCGATCTTGAAATTTTAGTAACACATCACTTCCGTTTTGACAAGTCGCGAAGTGATGTGTTCCTAAAATTTTAAGAGCGAACATTTCGAAAACTAAGCCAGATATCAAAAATTGTTTTTATTATTTCCGTCTCATTTTGGGATGCTTTATCGAAATTCACCGTCAAATCGGTATTCCATGGACACTAAAATATCGGTGTGTCCACGGAAACTAAAATCTCCACGCTTCCGGGGCGCGGTTGATTCCCCCAAACTGCTGGGAGCTCTATATTTATCGATTCCTACTCGCCCCTTGAGAAACCAAAGCTTTCTCCATATTCCCAACCACCGCACTAATTACGGTATGCATGACCCTATTACATCTATGTGTCGTCTTTGTAATAATCATTTTGAGCTTATTGATTTTCACTTATTTAGATCTCATCTGAAGAATCAGCTTTGTTGGGGTTACTTTTCCTTTTTCTTTGTAATTATGTTGTTATTTTTTGTAGTAGTCAGTATTTGATGAATCTTAATAAATAATAAATAATGAATGTACAAATTAGAAGTGAAATATTCATTTTGTTTAACTAAATCGATAAAGAACATAATAAAGAGTGTTTTAAAAATTCCTTAGGAATTTGCAGTTTTGTGAATAAGTTAATTTCACAATAAAGTCCTGTTTTTTGCTGTGACAATAATCGTTGCAATTCAGAAAGAATATTACTTTTTAGGAAGGTTTTAGTTATCGACTAAATTCTTATGATTGTTTATTGTCCTAATATACCGAAAAAAGTTTGAATCCTGAAGAAGTGATAATAAATAAAGTTTTTATTTGCAACTTTCAGTTTGTTTACATCTGAAATATGTTCAATTTTAGTCACACCAATTGTTCAAAGGTTCTGTTGGTTCTGTTTTTTAAAGGGGCATGCACGGTCCAATAGATAATAATTTTCTTTCTCCTTTACATAAATTTAATTTCTAAAAGGTGAAGATGTGCGCAACAAATAGTTAGAAACAACTGGGTGAACTATTAAATAGCTAATTGAGGTATTTTTTCTTTTTCTGGACGCCTCTACCGAAATTCTAAATTTGTGTTACTTCAATGGTGCACTCACACAAGAAATGGTCATTCCACTACATAAAGGAGTATGCCGAAGTTTTCTAAGCTTATAGCACTTCCTTATTAGTTATGTATTCTAAGTAGCTGTAACAGACAGCAAAGTGTTCTTATTGGCTAATCTGTACTTGACTTCGAAAGGACACAGATGACAGCAAAATATTTTTGTGTTCCCGTGTATGGTGAATATAGTCACTATCCAAATAGAGCAAGTGGATAAATGTTGCTATCTGGGATGGATAGTTACAGCAGACGGCGGAGTTGCATTATTATTACGTGGACATCTGACGCAATAACCTCTGCAGACGTACAACTCTGCAAATCTTCGAATCGAACGTAAAATCTGTTCTCTGTTGTTCGACTGTTCAAAATGGAAAATGATCTGTCAAATATCATCTAAGCTACAAATCTTTGTCAACCGGTGTTTTTGGCGCATCCTTACCATCCACTGGACGGAGGTCGTCACCAACGAAGACCTAAACAGACTTACACCTAACCCGCAATGGGTTAAAAGAACCATTATTTATATTATTATTCAATTTGCTTAATCACGTAAGCGGCTAAGTTTGTGCATACACGGACACATCGACACAGATACGAGCTGCAGATTGCCGAATTTCGCGTGTTCCCCGCATACAAGCTGTCGTTACGGAAACGTTGGATGCAAAGAAGCAATATCTAAAACGAACTCCCAAAACTAAAGAAATCAACTATTCACATTTACCCGTCAAAATTCATTCTTTTTGAGCGTTAGAATAACAAGCAACATATAAAATAGTTTACTTACTTTTTCTCCTCGGTGTGAGCTTGTTTAGGAGGTTTTATTTTTTTAGGTCTCTCTTTGTATGTGCCCTTCATTCTTGCAACAATATCACTATCAGTTTTAGCATATGCGATTTTCATTGGTTTATCATAAAAGGGAAATCCTTGCATTGTCCTCAAAGCATTTGTAGCACTAGATATCTCCTTAAATACAACAAAAGCTTGCCCCCTCATCTTCAATGTTCTTAATGCCACGATCTCTAATATCTGACCAAACTGTGAAAATATTGCATATAACGACTTCTTCAACTCCTCTTTTTTTATTTTTTCATTCAAGTTATTAATATAAATTGTTTGATTGGGGCGAATATCCATTATGCCCATTTGATACGAGAAAAATTGACAAATAACCAACAACCGGCAGCCTAAATCTGACAAATGCTTTTGGTTTCGTTTGAAAACGTTCCCTTTCGCAAGTGTTCTAAAAAAAAAGGTATGCCTGAAACATCTCAAAATCAACATGAGTATGGTAATGCTACTTAACACAATGACGGCTTCGGCTTTAAAAAAAATCCGAAGCCGAAGCGCATATCAGTTGATGTTTGATTTTCAAAGCCGAAGCGTAGCAAAGACGGTAAATAAAAATGTCGTTAGAGGAAAATTTGATAGAGTTTGTTAAGCCAAAAATACAATGACGTCGACACAGAATATTGGTCGACAAAACTGTCTTTGAAGTATGGCACTACCGTACTTCTAGATACAATGGCACCAACACAGCAAAGTTGTTAGATAAAGTTCGGCGAAATTCGAAATTTGCTGGCACCGACAACAACATTTGAGTTTGACATTTCATTCTGAAAGGTAATCTTGGCGCGTTAAGTTTGAAAACGAATTTATGAAAATGAATTTTGAGGAGAAATTAATAGATTGATGCGAGAAGTTGAATATATTTATAATAAAAAAACATTCACAATACAATTAACTATTTTTAAAGCTCTAAATTCAAATTCAAATAATTTATTACCTTATAACCCTAGGTACAAAGGTAACTTAAATTATAGCGCTGCGGAAACGTTTTTATCACTATGCTTGCTAGCTATTGTTTTTACAATTATATCTACCATATCCCTGTTTCTAATTCTTATTTTCTTTACACATTTACATCATTCTTATTATTTTTACATTTTTTAATTTTTCCAATTCCAATCCTCGCTATTTAATTTCAAAACACTTTCTATGGCATCCATCTATGCATATTACATTTACAAAACCATCAATTTTTTTTTTAGGTTTTTAGTTTCACAACTTTTTTTAATATTTAGGGCTTGTTCATAAGCACGACGCGACTCCGTGCGATTTTTTCGTTCATCTTACTTTTTGAATACTTTTGTTTCAGTCTGCGATTATTTTTCATCGTATGCTCGTTCACAAGGTTGACGAACGAAAATTTGTTGTTTACATTTGAATTTGCACATAATTAGTGCTTTTAAGTAATATATATCATTCCAAATATAAATATTAACAGTGAATCGAGAACGCGAATTTAAGTTAATGTGTTAATAATTTTTTTAAAGAAGAAAAGCGAAAGTTTTATTGCTATTTTCTCATTTGCTGTAAAATAATAATAAATAATTTTTATATCTAATAACACAAATTACATACATATTATATTTATACAAGCCGTTTTTCATTCAACAAGCACTTTTCAAAAAGGTAAACAAACCAATTATGTTTGGTTATGTCAACGCCATCTTAATAACTACAGGCCGTAAGGTAGAGCCAGTTTTTGGCCGCAACGTCACACAAAATGGAAAAAGTTGAAAAAGTCATGATTCTGTCATCCGAAGTTTTGTTTAATTTTAAGAATTGTGATAAGGTTTTAAACTCATTCTAAGCAAAGACTGAGAGTGAATCGTATAAAGAGTTATTTGTGGTAAAAGTTTTGTAACATTTAAGTGGTCAAGTAGATAAATTTTTTAGTTAAAGTGAAAGTTTCGGCTAATTCGCCTCGGACTTTAAAGTAATATTGTGTGAGTTTCAGACATTATTTAAATGAAATAATTAGTGTATGATAAAATTAACTTGTGAGATAATTGTCGTTCGTTTAGATCAATTTAATTATGCGTGAGTTATCGTCGGTCAAAATATATTGGCAATATCCAGAAGAAATGTCAAATGGAAGGGAAGTAATGACGTCCGCCCTTCAATCAAGCAGATGTAAACAACTCTCAATTACTTATAAAAGTGAAAGAAATTATGTTTAACTCTATTATAAGTAATAATATAATAGTTTTGTGATACTAGTGCTTCGAGTTTTGTTGGTAAATGGGGACAAATCTATTGACAACTTTTACATTTGAAGAGTTGGCTTAGATTTTTCTCTAATTGCTGGCATTATACAACAAATTGTACGATAAATATGAAGTGATCTGATATAACAATTTATTTGGGAGAATATGTGAAAATAGTGGTTTGCAATTCTTATAGTTTTTTGGTAAATGGGGATACATATACTAATAAATTATGCAATTAAAAAGTTGGATAAGATTTTTTTTAAGCTGTCACTTGAACAGCTGATAACTACTTTTCGTTTGGTCGTATAGATGGCGATGGATCATCGCCATCTTGATTTCCATTTTGTGTGACGTCATTGTTTCTACCTTACGGCCTGTAGTTATCAAGATGGCGTTGGTTATGTGTAACAATCGCACAACAATCACATCAAATCAAGAGCATTGCTGCGATTATTTTTACAATCGCAGCGACGTTAGACAAAGCCAGCATGTCAAGTAACAGTTATATGGCTTCTTCCAATCAAATTACAGTCGCATGCGACGAATCGCACTCGTGAACGAGGGTTTACTTTAGATATTTTAAATTTTTTTTTTTATATTTATTTCGATTTTTCCATTTTTTCTAATAAATTTCTATAAATAATATGTTATTTCAGTTTAATAAAATTTATACATTCTAATTCAGATCTTAAATAAATTGGATACAACCCAAATCATTAAAAATTCTTTTAACTAATTCAACATTCTTTGGAAGAAGGAAGGAAGGTCTAAGGGAGGGATATTCCCCTGCAGATTGCCTCTTGTGATTGTGCATTCTGTTAGTATAACATATGTTCTATAGTCAATTGTCGTTGGCATGTTATGCATCCTGGTGGTGGTGTTCGTGTGAACAGGTGGCTGTGTGTTAACCCTGTATGCCCTGTTCGTATCCTCATCATTTTCACAGAGTCTCTTCTTGGCATATCTCCTGGATATTCTGGAGGCGTAGTTTTTTTCCAGTCAGATGCGAGGAAGGTACCTCTTCTATTCCACATTTCAATTTTTCTTCTTTGCAGTTCTTGCTTTGCTGTTCTTCGAATGTAGGGTTGTGTTGGTGGTATGACCTTTGAAGCGTTTTCACTTACTGGCTTTTTTGCTTCTTCGTCTGCCTGTTCATTCCCTGGAATGCCTTGGTGGCCTGGAACCCATTCTAGCTTGATTTTATCTGGATTAGATAAAATAACGTTCCTAATCTAGGTAATAATTGGTTCCTTGTTTGCGTGTTCTTTGTTGCTTCCACTACACTCTTTGCGTCTGTGTATATTGTGGCCTTAATATTGCTTTCCAGTATTGTTTCGATAGCTTGCATTATTGCCAATAATTCAGCTTCGAAAACTGTGGCGTTTTGTGGAAGGACTATTTGTCTTGATGTGTTTTCCGACGGCATGTCTGTGTTGGTTATAACGATTGCTGCTGTTGTTTGTTCGTTTGTTTTCGATCCGTCCGTGTAGATGTGGTACCTTTCTCTGTCATTGTGTTTTGCTTCGAGGTGTATTTTTCTATGTTCACTTGCTGCATGCGATCGTGTGGTCCTATGTCTGTCTGTGTTTATTTGCTGAATTCCAAGAAGCAATCTGTAGGGGACGTAAGGAGGGAGGTCTGGGGGTTGTTATAGGGATCTTAAGGTCTAATAATACTCTGACTGCGTCGCCTAATCCACATTTTATTTGTTTCCTTCTGTTCCTTAATCTGCCTAGGTGTAGTTTTAGTGTGTCGTAGTGCGGTCCGTTGGTTATCATCAAATGTTTTGCCCCAAAACTTACTCTTGCGCTCAGGGTTCTGTCGGTAATTGGGTTGATACCCGATTCTATGGCTAGCGCCGGTATTGGTGTTGTTCGTCTGAGTCCTGTAGCTGTCCGTATGATTTTGTTAATTTTAGTCTGTATTCGTTTAAGTTGCGTCTGACTTGCTCCCCCATATAGAAGCAGCCCGTACCCTGTGTAACCTGTGATTAGTGTGTTAGTAATTTTTACTATAGCTGTTGTTGATGCTCCCTTACTTTTTGCTGCAATACATTTAGCTAGTCCGTTAATCCTATCTAATTTTCTATCCATCTCTATCCATAGTCCTAATATTTTAATTTTGTCCTGTCTAGCTATTTCTGCGTCTAAAAGGTTTATTGTCCTAGTATAAACTATTCGTTTTTTACTTATTGTTATTGCTTCCCCTTTATTTACATGTAATAGCGCCTCAGTTTCTTCACACCTTTCATTAATCTTGAAAATTGCTTGCCGGAAGATCTTGTTGGGTTCGTCGGATGTCGTAGAAAGTATAATATTGTCGGCATATGTGTAGTATTGTATGTGCTGTAGTTGGTCAAGTATGTTTGTCAGTCCGTGTTGGTATGTGTTGTGAAGAGCGGTTGATAATGGAGACCCTTGCGGTATTGAATTTGGCAACGGACGCGTTCCAGATAGGAACCCGTTAACTCTAACTCGAAGCGATCTGTGTTTGAGGAAATTTTGGATGAGTGAACAGAATGCTCTGTCAACTCCCCATTCTATTAGCTGTTTTAGGATGATGTGGCTGCATACCCTGTCATAGGCTTTCTCTAGGTCCAAAGACAAGACATGGAATTCCCTACGTTGGTATAGCGCCTGCCTACCGCCAGCCTCTTGTTCCAGAAGAAGGGAGGTTGTACCTCGTCCCCTCCTGAATCCGTGCTGACCCGCAGACAGCTCTTCCTCCAGCAGATGCCCCAACCTTGCTCCAGTATCTTTTCTAGCAGCCTAGATATACAGGGCAGCAATGAAATTGGACGAAGATCCTTTGGAGTGATTGTATATGTAGATTTGTTTGAATTTTTCCTAAGTGGTATCTTCCACGAGCTGGGGTATATTCCCATTCTGAAGATCCGAAGCAGCATTTTTAATCATACTGTAGGAAATTTTATCATGTCCGGGTGCGCTGCCCTTCCACTTATTGAGTGTATTGCTCAGTTCCTGCAAGGTGATTGGGTATGCTAATATTTTGTTTGGGTCTGGAGCGTGTGGTAGGTCACTTATTTGGAATGTTGATTTTTGGGAGACGACAGATGGAGGTAGGTTGCTGTCCGACGAATACTGTGACCATGAAGTCGCTAGTTCGTTGGCCATTGAACTCTAAGTTCGATATTATGTATGGTGTTTTGTTACCATAGGAGGATTTGACCTTTTTCCATGCATCGGCGAGGTTGATAGAAGGATCTATGGAGCTTGCAAACTTCTCCCATGGATTTGTTTTTGCATTTTTTATCAACCTCTTAGTTTTTGCCGATTCCCTACGATAGGAGATTATGTTCTCCGTAGTAGGATGCCTTTGAAACTTTTTCCAGGCTTTATTTTTGACCCTTATTTGTTTCAATATTTCTAAACTCATCCAAGGGGGTTGTTTATTTGGGACGGGGATACCAGATGGTAATCTTAGCGAGGCTGCCATCCTGATGCTTTTCCCTATTTGAGCTGCTTCTTTGTTGACGTTTGCTGATCTGGGTCTTTCCTTTGTAATTCTTGCCGTTAAGGTTCGGAACTTGTCCCAATCAGCAGCGTGCTCTTTAAACCTATTTAGGGGTTTATATATTGGTGTTCCTTTACTAATTTTGTTGATTATAGGGTAGTGATCACTCCCTTCCATGTCATTATGAACTGGCCGTGTTGTTAGCGGGGTCATATTAGGGGATGCTAAGAAGAGGTCGATTGAGGATAGTGTATTGTAGGTTGACAGGTTGGTTGGGGTGTTGTCACTGAGCACACAACCCCACACGGGACTGTGTGCGTTGAAATCACCACCAATGATCACAGATCCTGGTAGTTGGTCAGTTAGCCATTCTAGGTCCACTCGGGTTAGCTCTCGGCTGCACTCAAGATAGATGGAAGCGATGGTAAGAGGAGGGTTAGTTTGGATTTGGGCAGCGCAACACGTTAGTTGTGTTGCTAATGGTATTATTCTGTGGGTGATGCTGTGGTGCACCAGAATGGCAGCTCCGCCATGCCTGGTTTCTCTAGGGTTGTTTGTCCCAATATAAATGTAATCTCTCAGCCGTTCAGGCTCTTCTCCTATCAGGATGTTGGTTTCCTGTAGTAAAGTAATTTGAGGTCTATACTTTGCAACTAGCAACCAAAGTTGTGGGAGATTGTGGTAGACCCCTAATATTCCATTGGAGGATGTTGATGTCCTCCATGGATGAAGATAGTTAGAGTTTCTATTCGGCTTATTCGTCTGATAACATTTCTTCGTCTGATATTACGAGCTCCGTACTTGTGTCCCTCGTGTAATGTATGCGTGTGCGTGTGTGCAACGTGAAGTTGCCGCAGGATGTTCAAGTAGCACGCGCTAGCTGGCAGCACGTTCTAGCTCGCCGGTATGGGGTGTAGGTCCTTGAACATCCGATTCACACATCTACAATCGAATTTCGCGTGCCTGTGGCGAAGAAAGGTTGTGGTATCCTTTCTTCAGGTCTGCCACAAAAAGAAAAAAAAACGAGAAAACAGAACTTAAAGGAGGAACAACAGGTCTGGTGTCACCAATTGTTCCTAGCCGCGCTGAACTGTCATGAAAAATGCACTAAAAGAAAATCTACCCCCATATACTGACAGTTCAGGCTACAACCCACTCCATCCCTGTACCTGGCTAGGGTACAGGCCCAACCTATAAAGGGTGCTGAAACACAAGAAACACAAAAAAATTAAACCAAACACATTGGGATAGAGGGAGGAAGGATGAGGAAAGCAAAAAGGGGAAGAAGCGTTAGGGAATTCCTGAAATCAAAAGAAATTATCTATAACATATTTAATTCCAATCGGACATAATATAAACAAATTAATAAGGTAATATTTAAATCAAAACATAAGCAAGGTAAATCAGTAATCCACTGCTAATATATATTACTAACTCATACGCTACTTGAATTCTTAGCTAACTATGATGTATAAACGACATATTGATCTTATTTAGACTACGAAACTTAGACACATTTGGTTAAAATAAATTATGGTTAGATGAGCTAAGAGCTTGTTCGTTACTATTCCCGATATAAGTATAGGGCTATCATATTATATTCATTCTTAAATAACTTGATAAAACAATTCTCAAATTCAACATTATTGTTAATGCAATATTACCTTTCACTATTCACCGACTGCATTCAGGTCTCACGATTTAAAATTTTTTGTAACTAAACTCTTCCAATTCTCTAACTAATGTTTGTGCACAAACATAATAACCTTTATCGATCAGAACTCTGTAAAATCAATTATATTACATACACAAATATATTTCATAGTGCTTTAATTCGTGTACACATTATTGTCGATTTGTCATCATTATATATTGTAATGCAGAAATTGCCGAATAATTCAAAATAATTCTAAATTATATATCCCATAGATTGAACTCGCAATGTTTTAAGGTTAATTGAATATGCAAAAGAAATTGACAAAACTGTAATGTGTGCGCATGATGTACAACGTGAAGTTGCCGCGAGATGTCCAAGTGGCACGCGCTAGCTGGCAGCACGTCCTAGCTCGTCGGTATGGGGTCAGGGTCCTTGGACATCTTATCACACATTGCAAACAGAAGTTCGCGTGCCTGTGGCGAAAGAAGGTTGTGGACTCCTTCTCTCAGGTCTGCCACAAAGGATAAAAATAAACAAGAACGGATGAAAAGGAAGAACAACAGGTCTGGTGTCACCTGCTGTTCCTAGCCGCACTGAACCATCTTGAAAAGAAAACGCAAGAAAATTTAACCCCCATTACGCGATGGTTCAGGCTCTAACCCACTCCTTCCCTGTACCTGGCTAGGGTACAGGCCCAACCTAAAAGTAGTGCTGAAAACAAAAGAAATTAATTTAAACAAACCTTAAAGAAAACATGAGGAAAGAGGAAGAAGGGATGTTGGAGGGAACAAGAGGAGGAAGAAGCTGCTTAGGGTTTCCTGTAAATTAAACTAGAATACCATCTTATTTGAGTACGCGGTAATTTCTATATTCATATAAATTCAATTCGAACAAACCTAAAAAGAATACATATGTAATTTAATAAATCTGTCTGACAATAAAGCTACTTTCAACCGAATTTCTTACTAAAATATCCTTAATTATTCCAGGGTTACAAAAATATATCTTATGAGCTACATCATAATTCATGTCTTAACCTCTATATAAATCGAACAAGTCCGTCACAGTGAAGCTCAAATCAAGAAATCGGACCGTATGCCAGCTGAATGCTTATATGTTACGAAAAGTAAAAAAAATGAAACTGCTACAACTGAATGTACTAATCCAATCGATTCATATCATCCTAGCTAGTTAACTCTAACTTTTTTTTTCTTTTAATAAAACGAATTACGGGAACTAATCCTATGGAGACTACTTGTCTGTAAGTCATATCACCTTTTTCTTTTTAAATAATAAGTAATATAAAAAAAACCAAGCAAATTAAATTTTTAAACCTTTATGAGCCATGGTAATAACCCAATACTTGTTAGTAATAATTTCTTTCTTCACTTCGGACAAAACAAAAAAATTTCTGAAAATAGTTACCCCAGGGATAAACTGTGCACAATATATACCCAGGATAGTTACTCTGGTCTAAAAGAAAATCCAAAAAGAACAAGAAAGATTTAAAAAAAAGGTTCACACTCGCTATCTTCGACAGTCTGACTTTCTGTTAATATTAATACCTATGAAATTGTCTGTCCCTCTGTGAGTATAAAGAAAAATTGACAGTGTCTAATGTATAATGCAAGCTCGGAATTGACAATTTAAAACAATATTTCTTGCATAATTGCTCGGTATCGATGTGTCTACACTCTTGTATGCATGGATCGATTTAATCTATTACTAGTCAGTACTAGTCCCTGGGTAGTCTATGCCTTAATCATTGTAGTACTTCGTTCGAGTTGACCTAACTAAACAGTACCTTAATTCACGCTACTTTCCTCAAAAATTTACAAGAAAGACATTATCGTTATGTGCTGCAAGCTGATTACATATAATTAAACTGCTTAAATAAGGAATGAGAGCTTCTGTCAGAGAAAAGTGCCTTATTACAATAAATGTTTACATTTAATTAACACATCTATATTCACCAGGGATTTGACCTGACACCTGTGAACGAAGTCCTAGTAGAAAAGCTACCCCATGTAAAATGAATAATGAAATATTGATTATACAGTGCAGCGCTATTACATATTTTTGTTTGTTTCCCTTTTCTTCCTTTTGAACTGAAATTTCTAATTCACACCTGCTTTATGATTTTATGTTTTCCTTTGTATGTCTTTCTATTAACAATATTTTCACTATACACTTTGCTACTGCTTGGACAATTGCAGTATACTAAATTCTGATAGTAGATTTAGGGTGAAAACGCAAAAAAAAATAATCGTGACGCTAATAGTTTCTTGTCCTAAATGACTAAATACGTTTATCATAACGTTAATAGTACGTTTTTATCTTCCTTTTCTATAAAGTGGTTTAGTTGTAGTCCAGAGCTCCTCATCGCTTTGGAAGGGGTCTGCTATCTCCCACAAGGCTCCATGTTTCTTATGGTTGAGACTAAGAGGATTATCTAATTACTTACTCATTTTGTTCTGAGTGAAACTCTCTGGAGGTTATCCGTAATATGCAGGTCTGCTATCCCAGGTGGTGAAGAGAAAAAGATATGGCTTGGATGTCACAACTGGCCTATTTTCTGTCCTCCAGAAGCGGTTGCAAAGTGGCACCTTAATAGCTACACATAAAAAGGAACACATAGCTCACAACATTTTTGGGTTATAAGGCAAACAAGTTACCAATTATTAACATCGAGATGTCAGGCAGGTATGGTGATTTTCCCACGTATCTTTGTTGCTTGCGGCTATACGAGTTTGTTAGCATGGGGCAGACAGCTCGCGGTATTGAGTATGAATTTTTTGGTTGCTGGCCTGTAGCACTAAAAACTCGACATGCACAAGAGGCTATGCCTGCCTGATAAAACTTTATTTTGCCACTTAGTCTCGCTACCAATATGCCGGACTCCTTTATTTTTTCCAAGTACTGTGGGCTGAATTAGATTAAACGGGTTTATCCGGGCCTAAATTCCCCAGATAAATTCGGAATTTGAATTTTAGAAAATGAAACTAACCTTAGTTGATTTTCACCGCCTGCTTCTGATGATGTCCGCCAAATTATGTCTTCTTCTTTACACCAGAAGCGGTGGCGGAAATCATTTCGGATTTGTAAGGTTATTGAAAAGTAGGGAAGGTGTTCTGTTATGACAACTCCTAGATGGCGCTGCATAAATTCCAATTACCCGAAAAGTCTCACATTACAAAACTTAACAAGACTTGAGTTTTCAGAAATGAATAAAATTCCTATTCTAAATTATTTAGCCTATCCTTGACAGTTAAAGCTGGACTATAAATATTACACTGCACGTTAGCTCTCGTCCTTGTTTAAGTCCTTATTAATATATTTACACTTTAATAAAAAAACAGTCTTTTGTAACCTATACCTAGGAATCAATAAACTAATGCGCTGTTTCTACGGCCAGAAACATTTCATATAAATTCAAAATATACTTTTTGTTGTCGCTCTCATATATGTCCAGATGTCGAAATATTGCATCATACTTATTTAAATATAGTTTTACGTACTTACATACATGTTCACAAATCTTGAAATCATAGATCTATCTCAAATGCAGTAGGCGGTAGGTTATTAAGGTGCCATATGCTAATTCAGCTGGGCTGATAGGTGCCTCTGGTGGCAGCTACGTAATTCCAAAGTGCTAAGGCAATGTCCAACTATTCGGAGATTCGCTGACAACTGACAGTGGATGATGACGGAAATGCAGGATCAGACTTCAATGGCAACAAGGTGTACAATATTCCGCTCCTGGTCTGTTCATTGATTTGCTCTAGCTCGTAGAGATCGTGCTCAATGAGACCTAACATCAGCTTGTAACTAATCTGATGCACGTGAGCTAGCTGAGATTGGGGCACCTCTTTCTGCTTTAAGGTTTTAGGTAGGTCAGCGGGTTTGAAAAGCGAGTGACTTATCAGAACTGCTTTATTCCTAATCTGCCTTGCTTCGTGGTAAATAATCGGCAATTAAAAATAACAGCCGTTTATTTGCGAGCTGTTAGGATAAAAGCGCCCTTGGTCAAATTTCTAGGCCTATAGATGTAAAGAAATTACCTGTTTTATTTGCCATATCTGCTACACGCAAAGACTTTTTTTAAAATGGATGTGATGGCGAAGAAATATGCCAGACACAACAGCGAGGTCCTTTCGCCAAGAACTTTATCTCGGTTCTATTTGTTTTGTTGTTCTCTTGTTTTCAATTCCGTGGCTGAAAGGTATTGGTATGGTTAGATTATTATCCAAGTGCGGATGACTTGGATAATTTTTGAAACAATTTAGTAAAATTGAAGAATTTACCTTACATGTGAGTGATCCTGATGATGCTGCTGTCACCTACGAGGAAGTAACTAAAGGAGAAGCCCTATCGTGTATATGTCGTGTATGTGAGCATGGCAAGTCTTTATTCTTCTTTAGCTGTCAAATTTTTTTTCTTTTTAGCTGAGTCCCTAGGTCTTAGCTGTCACTTTGTGTTGACATTTCAATAGCTAATTTGATTTCGCGAGTGAAAAATTACGATTATACTTGTATTAAGTAATAATATAATTTAAAACTTTAGTAGTGATATAGTGAAAGACGTAAATAAATTTATTTAATTAAACTTTCTTTTGAAAACTGTGTAATTTTATTCATTTAGTGAAATTAAGTGCATTGTGCAATCTTGTGGGAATAACAGCCACCGGCGCCCTACTGGAATATCTTTTCACAAGTAAGATAACTATATTGCCTTGATAACTAATTGCCTAATAAAAAGTTAATCAAATTAAGGAGATTTGTAGCGAAATTTCCACTTTTTACAAGACTATAAAATTCTTATTTACATTTTGCTTGTGATTAAACTTAAATTATAATATATATGAATTAAATTTTAATTATTTTGTGATTACAGCTTATCTTCATATATTTTGCATGGTCGGGCGCATACCATTTAGCCGGACACACTTTTGCTAGCATTAAATTATTTCAGAATATAATTACATAAATATTATTCCTATTCATTAGATTGCCAAAAAATATCTTCTTGCCGGGAAGATGGCTGCAAGCTATTGGGAAAATGGAATTCATTTCATTGGAACATTTCTAAGCCCAGGACTTATTTTCAACAGGCAGAGGAATTAAACAGTCAGATGAAATATCTGAAAACATGACAAATATACAAGTGGTAAGTTTATGTATAAATTTTAACATAAAGTATTGATAAAATTTTAAAAGATGGTGGTTGGCCTAAAGGGGAACCGGCCATTTAAAATAAACGGCAACGCGCTTAGATGCATTACCTCATCAGGTGTTTTCACGGTATCAACATGTATTGAATTCTCAATTTTAATTATAAATATTTAATTAAAGGAAATACATGTTACTACTGTAAATATATTTTAAGGTGGTGTGGAAAAATGCATCGTTTTAATACCAGCTTAATTTTTCCAAATTTAATAAATTAAAGAACATTATTGTTCCAAGTATTGTTATTATTACAAAATATATTGACTATTCATACTTGCACTTTTTTATTATAATCCAATTTCAGTGTATAATTGTTTTGAGGAAAATTAATTTATAAATTATAATTTTAAAAAGGGCGCCAAAGCCCCTTCCTGTAATGAATTTTTGGTATCGACTCCCATGTATTTTTTTGAAGTGTGCGAAAAATGCTCACACATCTTTAAAATTGCCACGCGCTTTTAAGCTGTTGGGCTTCTCCTTTAGTTACTTCCTCGTAGGCTGTCACGGAACGAATGTGTCTTTCTCTTGATATTTTCAAGATGGAAGCAGCACGTTCGCTCCGTGTCAGCGGCAACAAAACAGAAATGCCAATGACCGAGTCTCGAATAAAGAGAACACTAAGGTGTGGCTCACATTACAACGCAGGTCTTTCTCTCAAGGCCTGTAGCTCCAGCGATCCGATGAGAGAGGAGCTGAAGAGAGTGAAACAGGATCTACTCGAACTCATCAGCGGCACAAGAACACACCAGGATCTGGCGCTAGCACGCTGCCGTGGCAATTCCCGGTATCACTTCGTTCCCTAATGAGAGGAAGAAGGATAGTCGGTCACTTCCACCTCGACCAGAGAGTCAGATCTGTCCTTTCCTAGCTCTAATGAGAAGCTGGAGAGTTCAGGTCATTCTCACTGCTTGATTAATACAACGTGTGGCACGACCACGACCCTGAGAAGAATAGTCTCATGCTCTACCGACTGAGCCGGGCATTCCTGTCTAGGACGCGGACGGACGGACAAAAAAATTCGGACGGACTTAAAAAATTCGGACAGACGGACTAATGAAATTGAACTGTCTACTATTGGATGAATTTCACTGTCTGATGTCTTTGGCGTGAAAGGTTCCGATGGACTTTCCCTGCATATCCTCCAGTTGATATAGGCTCTGTCCCACGCGCTTGACAATTCTGGCTTTGTTAAATTTATTAGCCAACTTGGCGCTAATGCCTTTTTGTATGTCGCTTTTCGTGAAAGACCTACAGTACACTTCCTGACCGGGAGTGTACGTAACGTCACGACAGCGAGTATTATAGGCTCTTTCATGCTTGTCATGTGCTTGCTGGAGGTGGTCTACTATGCGGGAGCGAAGTACCTGGAGGCGGTCTGCGGCGGGTAACACTACTATGTCACCAGTTTTTAATTGATCGAGTTGCAGGAGTAAGGGATAAGCTGATCCATGCTGTACCATGTGGTGGCCAAAGAGTAGAGCTCTCAGTTGGAATCGGATAACCCGAAAACCTGGGTACCCACCCGACCGGGTAGGAATCGATTCCTACCGAAAATTCGGTTCCGGGTACCCGACTCCAGGCGAGTACCCGATTCCAAATAGGAATCGATTCCATCAATGGAACCGGTTCCACTGTGAGAATCGAATCCGCCACCGGGAATCGATTCCGTCGAATGAACTGGTAAATAAGAATGAGTGAAATTGTAAAGCAAAAATTGTCACTAATAGTAGGGAGTATAAGGAATTTTAAATTTTTATTAATAAATCTTAAGTCGTATTTTGTAATTTCACTACAAAAAAATCTGTAATTTCCAAAGAAACTAGACATTTCCTTAGTGAAATGCAACATTTTCTCTGTTGACCTTAAAACTCAATCTGTACTGCACGATTTCAAGAGGAATCGATTCCTCTGACGGAATCGATTCTGGCGATGGAACCGATTCTTATAATGGAACCGATTCTCCCTTGGAACCGGATACCCGAGTAGGAACCGGGTACCCGACTTAAATCGGGTACCCGAGTGAGAATCGGATACCCGGGTAGGAACCGGGTCGGGTTTCTGAGAGCTCTACCAAAGAGAGCGTAAAACGGGTCAGTGCCGATGGATTGATGTACTGACGTGCGCAAGGCACTCCCAATGGCGGGAAGGTGTAAGTCCCACGAACTATGGTCATTTTGCAGGTAGGCACGGATGGCGGACAAAATTGACCTGTTGACTCGCTCGGAGGTATTATGGTGCGGCGAATGCTTGGCAGTCTTGACATGTTTGATGGCATAGTCGCTCGAAGTTTCTGAAAGATGGTAGAGACAAACTGCCGGCCATTGTCGGAGAAGATGGTTTCAGGTATTCCGAAGACAGAGAACACATTTTCCTCGAGGAAGCGACATACTAAGCCTGCTCGCTCTGCTCACATGGGTTTAATTAAGACGAACTTAGTAAAGCCATCAAATACAACAAAAATTACCGTGTTGCCACGTTTAGTACGAGGATAAGGTCCGAGGAAGTCGATGTATATGAATTGAAATAGACGTTGGGCTTCCAAAGGCTTGCCCATAGGTGGTCTTAGAATGGTGTTAGGCGACTTGGTTTCCTTGCATACTTGGCATTGAGTTACATAGGTGCGTACATGGGTCACCATGTTGGGCCAATAATATTTTTCCCGAAGTCGACACAGCGTCTTGTGAAAGCCTCCGTGTGCTGCCTGAGGCGACTCATGAAACCTTCTACCAGACCCGATGGAACCCAAAGTTTCCAGTCTAAGTCCTCCCGTATCGAGTCACCGCTTCGGGGTTGGGTCCTCTTGTAAACGTACCCGTCCGAGACACAGAGATCAGGGAGTTGTGTTGGGTTTGCCAGTACAGCAGATTTCAACTGCTAATACTCTTCCATGGAGAAGTATGGCGAGTTTAAGTCTACGTCGACTTTCAACTCCTCTGCCGTTTCAGTGTGTGCTCGGGACAGAGTGTCAGGGACTTTCTGCGAACCCCTACGATGCTCGATCAGGAAATCAAAAGCCTGCAGCTTTAAACTCCATCGAGCCAATCGTCCAGAGAGATCCGAGTGACTCATCAGCCACTTCAGACTGGCATGGTCGGTAATGATGGTGAATGGATGTCCTTCAACGTAAGCTCGGAATTTTTTTACACTCAGCACAGCCGCATAGCATTCGAGTTCCGTAATGCTATAGTTGCGCTGCGCTGGGTCTTTCTGCACCTGAGTCGTCGACTTGGAACAATACGCTGCCAACACTAGAAGTGCTAGCATCACATTGGATATAAAATTTCTTAGAGAAGTCCGGTGTTGTCAAAATTGGTGCACTACACATTGCTTCTTTCAAGTTTTCGAACGATTGCTGCGCTTCATCTGTCCATGAGAAGGTCTTGCTCTTCTTTAAACAGTCCGTAATCGGAGCTGCTAGGGTTGCATAATTGGGGATGAATCTCTGATATCAACCCGTCATTCCAAAAAATCTGCGGATTTGTTTAGCAGAGCGAGGTATAGGGAAATCCGCCACCGCTGCTACTTTCTCGGGGTCAGTTTTCAGAGTTACATCACCAATCATGAAACCCAGGTAGCGGACTTGCTTGACGCAAAAGCGACTTTTCTCAACACTGATGGTTAATTTAGCGCTACTTCTCTTAGTGTTTGAAGGTGTAAATTGAAATCAGGTGATACGACTAGTAAATCGTCTAAATAAACAAAGACGTTTTCACGTAAACGACCAGGGATTATTTTGTCCATTAATCGACACATTCTTTGAGGGGCATTGCACAATCCAAAAGGCATAACAGTGTATTGGTAGAGCGGCCTGCCAGGCACTGTAAACGCCGTCTTCTCCCTTGACTGCTTCTCCAAAGGAATTTGCCAAAACGCATTTTTCAGATCGATGGACGAAATGAAGTGCGTATCCTGAAGTCGGCCAAGCAATCCGTCGATGTGGGGTAAGGGGTAGGCGTCCTTCCTAGGGATCAAGTTCACTTGCGAGAGTCCAAACAGAGCCTGACCTTTCCAGGTTTACGTACAAGTACAACTGGAGAATTCCAGGGACTGTTGGACTCCTTAATTACCCCTAACTCCAACTGTGATGACCGTTGAGACTAAAGACTGTCGAGCCCTCTTCAAAGCGCGTTTTCTCTCTCTGAATCTCTTCCATCTACGTCTTTTCCGATTGAGAGGAAGCCTCACTTCCTCAAAAATACGAGCTCTTACGAGGTCATAATTAAGTTGTCTCTCATGCAAGGACATTCCTCGCATGAGGCAAAAGGGATCTGTGTAGGTACCGCATTCTCTATGCGTGGGATCAGTCGGGGTTTCTTCAGACAAAATAGAGGTAATCAGGGGATCGTCGATGTCGCCTTGCCCAGTTTCAGCAAGTCATGCGACCGGCAGCTTCAGGGGTGCGCCTCACTTCTTCCACTCCTTGTTGACTGCTTGGGTGGGAATCGCAGGTGTTTGTCTCAATACAGGAATGGAAGGAGCGTCCCACAACGCCACAGTTCCTACAAGTCACATGACTTGCCGCGTCTGGGGTGCGCCTCACTTCTTCAGTTCCTGCCCCAGGGAAACCAGGGAAATCCTCTGCCTTCTGGGCTATGTCATAATTGATTTCGTGGACGTCAGGTCTTATCGATCGCCTAAACAGATCGCGTCGTTGTAGCCAGCGTTCAGCCATACGGCATAGGTTTTGCAGTTGATCCATGGACCTTACTGTAGCCGTAGAAAACTGCTGACCTATCCTAGGGTGTAGATTATCTCTGACGATTTGTACCACTTCAATCTCATGCGGTGGTATCCTCATGTGCCCCACTATCGCCCAGGCTGTCGCAACTCTCCGAGCTCTGACGGAGTTCCAGCAGAGTCCGCATCAGGTCGACGTCTGTTTCGGCTGAGCCGAACTCTTGCTCGATGCGAGCCCTGAATAGCTCTCAGTCAAAGTCCGGAGAGGCGCAACAGAACTAGTTCCAGAACCATTGTTCCGCCTCTTCCTTGAGCAACAAGTGTATGTTAGCGCAGAGTTCTTCGTCTGAAACACGAGAGCTGAAAGCTAGTCGCTCGACCCGAAATAGGAAATCGTCAACGGAGAAAGCCGGATTACGGCCAGTAAAGTGGATTCCCCAGGACGCCAGGATGGACGGGCGTCTGGATTGGTACCCTGCCACTCTAGGGAAGGGCCTCTGCTTTGGCTAGGGTCGCCGAGAGAGCTCCTGCTCTAGGGCCTGGTGTTGCCATGGTGGGCTCACTTCAGCAGATCTGCGTTGGAAATATGGACCTATAGCGTCTGGGTTATTTTTTTCTAACATCCGGGGATGTGAGGACTGCGCCGACGGAGCTTCATTCGTTTCACCTTGCCCGCTGCCGCAACCTGATCTCTCCAGGATAGATTGTGCCAAGTAAGTTCGGAATAGGCCAAGAATTTCCTTCTTAAATTCCCCTAGTTGAGTCGACAGTTGGTCTACAGTGACTACTGAGGCTTCTGGGTGCTGTGCACTCCTAGATGGGGGGGGAGTGATGCGAAATTGTCTCAAGTCCTCAAGTGTCTGGACCTGGCCTGCAGGTCGGAGGGACCAGGCTCCACTCAAGGAATGAGTTGACCCACAGTTATGCGGCGCTTGATATACCGAAGGGCCTGAAAGTAATCTTTGGCTTGCTGATAATCTACCAGGGTTAAAATCCGGTCGGGGTTTTGTTACATCAGGGCCAGACGGGAAGGTACCTCCTTGGGCGGAATCCGAAGACAGTCTCGCAGAGCCATACGTCTTATTAAGAGACTTCTGCGTTTTGATTCTCGTCACCGGTGGAGAGGAGGGAGCTACTACCTCTTTGGGCTTAGTCCCTTGGCCATCCGATGCTGTAATCGCTTTACTTACCGGAGATCGAAACATTATATAAACAAAATTGTCTTTTGCTTTAGGCAATAAAAAACAATGAAATTACAGTAGGCAATGTAGCCGCGTGTCTGTAATTAAAAGTGAACTAATGAGACAGAAGGTCTCAGCCATAGATGCGGGAGATACAACTCCGAAGGTCGCAGCACAAACTCAAGTCTGAAGACAAAAAAAATAAATCACAGAAAAGTCGTCACCCAAACTCAAGTTTGATCGAGGCAAAAAAACTAAATCAGAGAAGGAAACAAAAGGACAAAAAAAATAAGAGATATGATAAATAAAGAAAAATAGGAATAAGAATCAAATCAAAAAAAGAAAAAAAATTTAACTTTCGAAAAAAAATAAAAATTCGAAAAAAATGTTCAGCACCTCAAAAAACCCAAAAAAATAATTTTGAAAGAAACCAATAAAAGTCAATCAAACTAATTTCAGGTATCCCCCAGAAGCTTCTTCTCCTATCTGGCTAGGATGGGAAAGGGTATGAGGGAAAGGAGGTAAGGAATCAAACACAAAAACCAAATTCAAAACAGAAAAAAAAAATCAAGAAAAGTAAAAAGAAAAAAAGAAGGGGTTTAAAAAAAATTAAAAGAATTTAAGGTATTCACCAAAGAATATATAAAAATTTAAGGAAGGAGGGAAAAGAAAAACAAAAAATATTTTTTCAGAAACAAATGCAAGGTGAGAATCTTGATGAGGTTCCCAATACCCACAACGTCTGTCCTGCCTGTAGAGCTGGAGATATCCTGAACCTAGACAAGCTAACCGAGCACTTCCACTAGACATACCAGGACAGTAACGGGGCCGTACAAGGTACTCGATTAGTGGAGTGATTCGGCAGCCATTGCCTAAGACAGGCCTTCGTCTGATTCCACAGCTCCCAGCAGCATGAAATGCCGATGATCTGGTAGTTAGTCATACCTAGAGCGACATCGGACATCGCTCAAGGTAGCCGAACTAACACCTAGCACCGGTCATATCATACTGAGGACAGGGCATAGTTGGATACTGTGTCCTATTGCTAAAAGCTGACATGCCTATGGACACTCTAAGACATGACAAAACAGAGGCACTAGACCTCGAAGGTGCTTACCAAAGAAAAGGGGAAGAGACAACAGCCGTTCAGGCCAACATCGCTAAAGTCCGAGAAGGACTAGCGGATCAGCCTAAGCTGACATGCCATCTCTTTTGAGGCGCAAAGCCTCCAGAAGATGCTGGACTGTCTTCCCTAGGGAAGACGTGCTTCGCGTTGGGCGCCATATTTGTAGTGTATGCGTGTGCGTGTGTGCAACGTGAAGTTGCCGCAGGATGTTCAAGTGGCACGCGGTAGCTGGCAGCACGTTCTAGCTCGCCGGTATGGGGTGTAGGTCCTTGAACATCCGATTCACACATCTACAATCGAATTTCGCGTGCCTGTGGCGAAGAAAGGTTATGGTATCCTTTCTTCAGGTCTGCCGCAAAAAGAAAAAAAACGAGAAATTAGAACTTGAAGGAGGAACAACAGGTCTGGTGTCACCAATTGTTCCTAGCCGCGCTGAACTGTCATGAAAAATGCACTAAAAGAAAATCTACCCCCATATACTGACAGTTCAGGCTACAACCCACTCCATCCCTGTACCTGGCTAGGGTACAGGCCCAACCTATAAAGGGTGCTGAAACACAAGAAACACAAAAAAATTAAACCAAACACATTGGGATAGAGGGAGGAAGGATGAGGAAAGCAAAAAGGGGAAGAAGCGTTAGGGAATTCCTGAAATCAAAAGAAATTATCTATAACATATTTAATTCCAATCGGACATAATATAAACAAATTAATAAGGTAATATTTAAATCAAAACATAAGCAAGGTAAATCAGTAATCCACTACTAATATATATTACTAACTCATACGCTACTTGAATTCTTAGCTAACTATGATGTATAAACGACATATTGATCTTATTTAGACTACGAAACTTAGACACATTTGGTTAAAATAAATTATGGTTAGATGAGCTAAGAGCTTGTTCGTTACTATTCCCGATATAAGTATAGGGCTATCATATTATATTCATTCTTAAATAACTTGATAAAACAATTCTCAAATTCAACATTATTGTTAATGCAATATTACCTTTCACTATTATAGGTAGGCACCGACTGCATTCAGGACTCACGATTTAAAATTTTTTGTAACTAAACTCTTCCAATTCTCTAACTAATGTTTGTGCACAAACATAATAACCTTTATCGATCAGAACTCTGTAAAATCAATTATATTACATACACAAATATATTTCATAGTGCTTTAATTCGTGTACACATTATTGTCGATTTGTCATCATTATATATTGTAATGCAGAAATTGCCGAATAATTCAAAATAATTCTAAATTATATATCCCATAGATTGAACTCGCAATGTTTTAAGGTTAATTGAATATGCAAAAGAAATTGACAAAACTTAACAAGACTTGAGTTTTCAGAAATGAATAAAATTCCTATTCTAAATTATTTAGCCTATCCTTGACAGTTAAAGCTGGACTATAAATATTACACTGCACGTTAGCTCTCGTCCTTGTTTAAGTCCTTATTAATATATTTACACTTTAATAAAAAAACAGTCTTTTGTAACCTATACCTAGGAATCAATAAACTAATGCGCTGTTTCTACGGCCAGAAACATTTCATATAAATTCAAAATATACTTTTTGTTGTCGCTCTCATATATGTCCAGATGTCGAAATATTGCATCATATTTATTTAAATATAGTTTTACGTACTTACATACATGTTCACAAATCTTGAAATCATAGATCTATCTCAAATGCAGTAGGCGGTAGGTTATTAAGGTGCCATATGCTAATTCAGCTGGGCTGATAGGTGCCTCTGGTGGCAGCTACGTAATTCCAAAGTGCTAAGGCAATGTCCAACTATTCGGAGATTCGCTGACAACTGACAGTGGATGATGACGGAAATGCAGGATCAAATTTCTAGGCCTATAGATGTAAAGAAATTACCTGTTTTATTTGCCATATCTGCTACACGCAAAGACTTTTTTTAAAATGGATGTGATGGCGAAGAAATATGCCAGACACAACAGCGAGGTCTTTTCGCCAAGAACTTTATCTCGGTTCTATTTGTGGCTGAAAGGTATTGGTATGGTTAGATCATTATCCAAGTGCGGATGACTTGGATAATTTTTGAAACTATTTAGTAAAATTGAAGAATTTACCTTACATGTGAGTGATCCTGATGATGCTGCTGTCACGGAACGAATGTGTCTTCCTCTTGATATTTTCAAGATGGAAGCAGCACGTTCGCTCCGTGTCAGCGGCTACGAGGAAGAAACTAATGGAGATGCCCTTACGTATATGTATACGCTGATTTTCCCTGGCCAGATTTTAATGCGTGTGATGTCAAAATTAATCGTTGTGCTGTCAAATGAACGAAGTTCTGTCACTTTTCTGTTTACTTGACGTGATAAAATTGTTGACCGATTTAAAAGTTCTGATTAAATGAATTTGGTGTAATATATATCATTAAAAGATTTATATTGTTGAAGTGAAAGAAGATTTATATACACTTTAACTGAAATTGTTAATTAAATAACCAAGGTTTTAGTGAAAACTTATTGTGAAGTGCATAATGGAATTTTGTCCAAATAACACTATGTGTCGACTATCTGGAATATTCTATCACGCCTAAGACAAGCTACTATTAATCAGTTATCTAGAAATGAGGTAAGTTTTAAAATTATTTACGAAATATTCATAATTTACGTAAAAATGAAACTTTGTTTACATTTCATTTAGAGATCACCAGCTGTTCTGTGAATATTCTGCACTGGTGGATGGAGAAAAGTTTATCTGGCAGGGGTTTCCGACAATTTTTATTATATCAATATTTATAGATTTTTTGATTGTTAAATTTTATATTTATGTAACTATGAATTATGCAGTTAATAAAATAGAAATATTGACATTGATTAGTTTTCTTGTACTTTAGATTCCCAAAATATGTAGTTTTACGCCAAAAGTGGCTTAAAGTTCTTGGAAGAAGATTTTCAAGACGAAGACTTATTTCAACGAGCGCTGAATATTTTCAATAACTGGAAATGCTTTTTTCAGTAGCAAAAGTTCTTGGTAGTTAGATTTTCATACTAGAAAGGGGAAAGTGATTTGTTCAGAGCATTTTTAAATCAAAACCTATTTCAGCTTAACGAATGAGGCTAGGAAGTGATACAAATTAAATTGAATAGTTTCGATAACTGGAAATACTGTTAAAAACTAATCTAATCTTTTCTGAATAAATCCACACACATTAAATGTGAGGGAAAACATTGTAATCATTGAGCCATTGGGCGAATTAAATTCATCAAATTTAATTTAAGTCGTAATATTAGGTAATTTTTATAGCTTGATATTTTATTCCAAAATCGGTATACTGATTATTCTTTCAAATAATGCTGAGATTGAGAAGACGAACTTCCAATTTTATATGGTAAAATTTGTATTTACATTTTGTTTATTTGAACGTGTCTAAGTTGTTTAAAAAACGCGCCAAGAACCCTCTCAAGCAAAATAATTTTGCGCCGCCTGCAATGCCGTTTTACTTAGTGTGGGAAAGATTATCGCACACTATTAAACTTGCCACGATTTTTCGAGTTTAGGGCATCTCCATTAGTTTCTTCCTCGTAGGTCAGCGGCAACAAAACAGAAGTGCCAATGACCGAGTCTCGAATAAAGAGAACACTAAGGTGGGGCTCACATTACACTCGTCTTCGCATTAAATGTTTCCAGTATCTTGTTAGCACGTTCTATGATCCTAATTTCGCGTTGTTGTAGATGTGGTGAGCTTGTAAGTGCATTTGTGATTGTGTCGATGATTTCTTTTCTTGTTTGGTGTGTGTGCTATTATGTTTTCTGTAGGTTGTTTTTGTTCTTCTTCAGTATTTGTTTCTACTGATGTGGTTCGTTTTGGGGTAACCTGTGTCGTTTCATTACGTTGTTTCGGAATGATTGTTCTTTCAGTTTGCTTATGTTTTGTTGTTATTTGTTGTGTTTCGTTATTTTGTTGGATGTGTGCTTCTTGTGTTTTTTTAGTTTGTTGCTGCGGAATGGGTGCATGTTGCGTAGTTTGATTTATTTCTTTTTGTTGAATGGGTACTTGTTGCTTTGTTTCTTTTTGTTGAATGGGTGCTTGTTGCTTTGTTTGTATTGTGTCTTTTTGTAGTGAGGGTGCTTGTTGTTTTGTCGTGGTTGGGTTTGTCGTGCTTGGTTGCGCAACTGTTTGAGCGAATGACAGAACTTGTGCGAATTGCGCTTGCGTCGGAATGTTTTTTTATAGGGTTGCTGGGTTGAATGTTGTTCTCAGTGTTTGAGCAAAGGTGGGTTTGTCTGTGTTAGAGCGTAGGCTATAATTATATTTCTTCGCCTCGACAAGCGTTGAGGGCCTCTGCTGTTTGATTTTCAAAAACTCTTTTTGTAATAAGAAGCGGGGGCACTTCTTATCATTGGATGCATGGTCTGCTGTGTCGCAGTTCACACAAAATGTCCCTTGGCAGTCTCCTGCATGTGGTTTGTTTTCTGCGCATTTTTCGCAAGTCATGTGTTCTGCTGTGCATCGTTTTTGGGTGTAGCCTAGGTGTTGATACCTCTTATACTTCATGGGGTTAGGGATGTATTCCCTGACCTCAACCCGTTCGAAGCCTACTTCAACATACTTGGGCGGGGTAAACCTATTGAACGGCAATATAACCAGTCCTGAGGGGAGTTGTTTACCGTCGACGTTCCGCGTCATTTGATATGCTTTCGTCACACCAAATTCAGCCAGACCCTCGGTAATCTCCTCACAGGTCAGGTCATTGAGATCCCTGTTGTAAATTAAGCCTTTGGAGGCATTATGTTTTGAGTTTAGCTCCACTTTGACATTTTGGTCATTTTCAGGAATTTATCCGCTATCTTTTGTGAGTTGCATAGTACTAATGCACTTCCGTCCCTCAAAAATACTGACTTTTTGTATTGTTTTGAGACTGCATCTATGAGCTTTCTCACTACAAATATATTAAACTTTTTCAGAGACTTGCCTTCAACCGTTGATTGTATATTTATATACTTTGGTTGTTCGGCCATAGTATAGATATGATATAGTAGACCAGCTTCGAACAAATCTGAAAAAATTTCCTGTCACTTAATTTCATTTTTCATTTAAATGGTAATGTCCCTGAGAAGAAATTACCCAAATGGGAAATCTCTCAGTCATTTTGTATGTAGTTGTAAATGTCATTTCGTCATTGAGTTTGACAATTAAAATGGAAGTAATTGACCATACCGCAGAGTTGCCAATTCGGGCGATTTCGCGCCGATTGGGCTCCTTTAGCCATCAGTCGGGCGCCAAAATTTTGCTCTCTGCGACTAGGCGCTTTTTGGGCGATTTTTTAATTCTTGCTGGGCGCTTTTGGGCGATTTTCTGTCACAGTAGAAACAATTTTGCTGTCGAGTTATCTCAATTTCTAATTTTGCGCGAATAACTTTTTACTGAACTCCGAACGAGTCCAAACTGGCGACTTGACTTTGTCACCGAATCTGGTGATTTTGAACGCCTCATTGGTAACAGAATTTTATTTTTTTCTGAATTCAGACACGTCTAAAAGTTGGTGATTTTTAATTTCGCTTTTCCACATTTCACCGCGGCGGCTTCTCGTGATTTTGGCGAAGCCAATTTAATTTATTAGTTTATTAGATATAATAAAGTGACTGTGCTGTGACGCCATTTACATTGCTATACCATTTTTGTGTAATACAATTTTTATAAATTATAAAAGTCATATCTTTGATTAAATAAATTGCTAAATTTGCTAATTGCATTTGCTAAATCTGCCTATTGTAATTTGAATTACAGCATTCTTTATTAAGCCGTTAAACGGGAGCAGTTGCCAGTTATATCGTATCGATGTTCAGTTTCAGTAAGTTCAGTTAACTTTTCAACATTTTTGCTGATTAAGCTAAATGTATGCAGTTATTGTTATTTGTTAATTTATATCAAAATAAGTGCTACAACATTAAATCTGGATAAGAAGCATTTACTGGTAATTATCCTATTTAATATAAGGAATATGTTATTTTCGTTGTGTTATGTGTCTGTTAAAGAAAAGATTGTTTAATAATTAGTGATATTTCGTTTATTTTATATTCATATTGAGTTTCGTGAAAGACTATTTTAAAATTCCTGCAGGTGAATAGATTACGTTGCAATTTATTATCGTGCAGAGTAAGCCGGATAAAAATTTAATTTCTCCTTCAAAATTGAGAAAAATACGATGTATCGTTTTATTGCAAGGAATCTGGATAAAAGGATTTATATTCTGATGGTAAGAAAAAAATGAAAACGGAATTAATCGATTTGTCTTCTTGTGAGTGGCTCAATTATTAAAGACTGTGACTCTTTGCACTTACGTGTATTTACGTGTACTTACGTGTTTAACGTCAACAATTTATTAGACTTAGACAAAAGTACACGTAAGTGGAAATAGTCACTTCCATTACTAAATACTTAATTAAGAGTGTTTTTTGTTTTTCACGACGACTCTCAAAATTTTAAATTTGTGTTACTTGTATCTGTGCTGTGATTATTGCAATAAATATTACATTAAAGTTGTACAACCAACCCTTTGAAAGATTTGATTGATTATAAAATCTTAAGGCGATTTTTGGGCGATTTCAAATATGGCGCGGCGCCTTTGGGCGCTTTCAGTGCCACGGCTCGGCGCCTTTTGCTTTATACCGTCTGGCATCTCTGCCATACCGATGATTTTTCATTTTGAAATAAGGATATACTGCAGTGTTGCGTACTATAGTAACACTCCGGGTTCAACGTATTCAAGCGACGAAAGATATCGACAAAATTGCTGCAATAGAACAGAGGATACTGAGGCCTTTGTTAAAAAACTTGCATTCTGGAGTCCCCTAAAGATGTTATTTGCGAAACCAGTCGAAAAAGTTATGAATTAACCGAGGAAGGAAAATCTGTTTCAGAAAATGGGAGTCATGAGGCTGCAATTTACAACTTGGTCCCATCGGAAGACATTGCACAATCAGAACTGATGAAGACATCCCCCAATGCAAAGGTCGGTTTTAGCAAAGCAATGTCACACGGATGGATATACCTCTTCTCGCGCCCTAGGTTCTATTTCAGATGTTGAAATATTGAAAAAAGTTTTTAAATTTGCTATGTCGGTAAGTAAACATCAAGCACCTCATATTTTTACAAAAACACGGAAACCACTTTTAGAATGAAGTGCGTGCACAAGATTCAATTTTCGTTGTCGTTGCTGTTGCAATAAACCCTAAAGGACGCAATATCTTGGGAATTCTTTATGGAAAATGCAGATATGTTGCTGGAACAATATCAGGTATGTATTATTCTTATCTTTTTAATATTTGGCGTTTACATTGAATTCTCTGCAGGGTGGCTTTCTTCTTGCTCGACTAATCAAACATCTAACAGAAAATTTTGCAACAGAAGAAAAAGCTAAAGAAATTGAGGAATTCTTTAAGAAACGTGAATTTCTTGGAACAGAAAGAACATTTTATTCAACGTTTAAAATCGGAAATCAACAAACCAAAGGTCAACATTATTACCGAAATACAAACTTCACCAAAAATGTATTTTTCCCTCAGTCATTTACTATAAACGCCATTTTTACCCTAGATAGTAAAATTTTAATAATTGCATGGGTGCAATCTAATTGAATTTTAATATTTTAATTTGATGCAAACGTGTAAATTGTTGCAATATTTAATACACTAGATCCGGATACTGATTTTCTTTTAGCAGTTCGCAGTGAAAATGAAGATTTCGAAAAGTATGAGCCTGGTGGTGTTACTGTTAAATTTTTAAAGTTGATTTGAACACCTCTGATGTGGAGGGGCCATATTTAGTGCGATTACAGGAAGTGGAAGCGGCTGTAAATGTAGAGAAGCTTGTGGGGAAAAAGCTTGGAATCAAACAAAAGTATTTGGTGGTAATTAACTATAGTCCGCCTTCTAATGTTGTTATCCTCACAGAAGGCCAACAAAAAATGTATTTTAGGTCTAACTTATTCGCAGCAAGCACAACTAATTCTACAGATGAAATCACTGAAAATCTGAGGAAAACTATTCAAGAAAATTTAACTTATTTAACACATTTATTTATTTCGGTTCCTAGTACAGGAGATTCCAACTTCCAAACGCCTAAACAATCTCCATCCGAGAGCGATCAAGATGAAAATTCTGATGTCGTAGATGCGGTCATAATAAATGGTTACTCAAGTAATTGTGACCAAGGCGGCAGTGGTGACTTTAGACATTCTTCTCCTCTTTCAATGTTATCGGTTTCTACAGGTCATGAAAGCAATAGCGAAGATAGCAGCCTAAGTGATGGTGATCGCACGCTTGTTGAGTCAGCACCTCATTATTCGAGTCATGTGTCAAGCACAAGTCACTCGCCACAATTATCAAGTCCAGAAGAAGAAAATGGAGAAAAACTTGTATGTAAACCTATTCTATCGCACGAAATAAACAGTGATGATGATGAAGACATGGAACTAGATAGTGGTCTTTACTTTCGAGCATATAATATTAGTGAAAATAATCACAAGAGTAGATTGGTTAACGGTCATTTTTCAGATTTAGACGATAACAAGGAAAAAATTTATAAGCAAACTATGTTGAAAGTTTTCGTAGACGATCGAATTAAACTTGGTTCCTTTAAGCGAGCATTGGAAACTTTTATAGGTATACCTGCAGAATACTTCAGAATTGATCGAAAACAGACTGAACAACTGAAGCTAGAATGTACAAACTTGTCTGAAAGTTTGAGTACATTTAAGGATGGAGAGCAAGTAAAAATCGGATTGGTTCGAAACTTAAAGAAAGGTGAGTGCAAGGCAAAGGTACATTACTTGAAGTTAAGTGAACTGAACAATGAAACTGGAATACTTCCGATAATTAGTGAATGGATTTTCAAAATTGGTATCCAAGTTGTTAAAACAAAAAAAGTCAAAGGAATTCAGTCCTCATTCTAGATGATGATCATCATTTAAGAAACGATCGCCGGTTATCTGTAAATTGTGAGTTGGTCGTCCAAGAATGCGACGAAGGTATAAGTACGAACACAAATGAAGAGAGTCTGACTTTATTTGTGCGAAGGTGGCATCCATCATCTTTAGAACTTGGACCATTTCATGAGATTACATTGGAAAAAAATAGCGACATTAAGAAAGTATTATCTTCAAGATCTTATATCCCTGAGAATAAAATTGCATTTTGTAGCGTGAATAGCAGGTATCCTTTCCGTTGTACAATCATATCGGTTCTAGATATCAACAATTCTTTGAGTTGGTTTCCAAATTCAGCAACTTCCGAGAACTTTCATTTGTGTAGCTGTAGAATGGGGCCGTTTATTTTTACAGAGATAATACGGAACAATTAAAGGATTTGACTACGGAAGAACGTCATGAATTATATCAAAAAGAAAAAGCTCGTCTTGAACGTATTGGTGGTACCCTGACCTCTGCGTACTCACCAAGGAAGGAACGTGCGCTTAAAATTTACCTGGAGAAATAATTGTTTTCTATAATACAAATAATTCGTGTAGAGAGAGAGCAAAGGATATTAACTTTAGCTAATTATGAGACTGTTAAAATGCCTACCGTTAGAATTTCTACGTAACATTTGCATCTGGGGAAGATCTTGGGTTTCCTAAGTCAAATATAATTGCTGAGGTATTTTTACCTCGATGTCAGAAATTAAATCCTAATTTTCCTTTTTTTATACAGTTGCCAAAAATAAATTTCGATAAGTATAAGGTTGTCCTTCCGGAGTCCTCTAAAGATAACAATAAAGCTTCAAATATTATTTCCGAAGATACTGTACGAGGTAGACTTTTTGATCAATCGAAACCGGTCGAAAAAGTTATGAATTAACCAAGGAAGGAAAATCTGTGTCAGAATAAAATGCATCAATGTTTTAAAAAATCATTTACTTTATTCAAATAACGTAGAAGGAATCACAGTAAAAATAACCTCTGTTAAAACTATAAAGTTTAGTTTTACACGTTACTCGAAATTTCTACTTAACCTAGTCATGATTTATCTGCAACTTTTTAATGATATCATTGCCCTCTTAACCGGCAGTCGAGGAAACGAGTGAATAGCTCTTCATATTTATTTCCATTAGTACTCGATAAATGATACAAATTCTCAGAAAAGATTGTGTACTCCTCCGGCAGCTGAGCATCAGCCTTTGATAAATATAATAAGAGGTGGAATATTTTTGATGTTACAGAAAATGGGGCTGCAAAGTAGTCGTTATTGAAGCAGTTTGAGCGTCAGACTGACCAAAAACAGAAAATTTCAGAACAATTTTAGAGATTTGAAGGAATAAGTAAAAAACAGCGGTGCTCTAAGAAATCATTTACTTTATTTGAATAATGTATCATTAAATTACGGCTAAAAAACTCTGTTAAAAGTACAAAGATTACGTTGTGCATGTTAATCCAAATATCTACTTAATCTAGTCATGATTCATCTATAAATTTGTAATGATATCATTACCCTCTTTATTGGCAATCGAAGAAGTGCCTGAATAACTTTTCATATTTATTTCCATTGCAGTCAACGCACTCGATACATGATACAAATTCTCTGAAAGAATTGTGTACACTTCCAATAGCTCAGTATCGGTCTTTGATAGAATAAATGCATCTATAAGGTGAAAAATTTTTGATGATTCAGAATTTAGCAAATAATTGTGTACTCACCTCTTTGTCTTTGATAATCTTTTGAGAGTATGTTTAAAATAAAAGACAACTCATCGGAGGTTCGGGCGTCAAATTGACCGAAAACTGACGATACCAAATTTAAGTTAGAAGAGGTCATTTGATACACCCTTTTATACTGACGAGTATGAGATTGCCGCTGACCACTTTTGATTTTGGATCATTTCAACTAATGTGTTTTCAAATTCTTCGGGATTTGTCATGGGAAGTCCAGGAGATGGTGTTGGAGTACTGTCGCCTTCCGTTGAGGTTGAAGTATCTAAAGATTCCATCTCGGCATCATCAATACAGCGTAGCAATGCTCCCCGCACCGTTGAATAAAGGTCGGAAATATCTTGCATCTAGAAAAATGTCACGTCAGTATGCATTCTTAAAAAAATCAATCAACTTACCTTATCATTTTGCTTTAAATTATTAATCACAATTATAGCAATTTTGTGATTGGATTCAATGAGCAATAAGAGCTGAAACATTAATTTGTATAAAGCTCGTCCAAGATCTAACAATATCTCAGCTGTGGCCGGGTCAAAATTAATAAATTTTCCCGAACTTGATCCCTCTTGTACAGTTGAATCAACTTCTCCGAACAAAGCCAATTTGCACCATGTTTTTACGGAATCCAGGCACTGGAAATCAATGTAATTAAAATGTAATACTTTAGCGTAACAACCAAAAATTATACCTCCAATACATGATCTTTACGATCAAAGAAAGTTTCTTGAACTTCAAGGACATTAAATCTCAGACTCAAACAAACGAGGTGTTGTAGGTTAGTTAACAAGATTTTATCTAACTTACGCGGATAGAGCACCTCCACCTTTTGCATGTCCATCTAACTTTGTTTAAACGAACCAATATCTACTTTTTCTTTGAACTTGAGAGCTTGAGATGGACAAGCCTATTTTATAGTTTGGCTTTCAATTAATAACAATCTATCACATTATATTGCTCGTATTGCTATTGCGTTAGCTACTGCCAACATTTCTTCAAACAACGATTCTACTTGCTTATGTCTTCCACTAGTATCAACAATTTTCATCTCGAACCCTTCTTTCTTGAACATTTCTACACCATCCTGGGCTATAACGACTGGATCAACTCCTGTATAACTGCCAAAGAACGGCTTTAGTTGCATTTTGTTTGATTTGATTCGTAGGCACCAGCCCGGAATGTGTCAGCGCAGACTAAACAGGACTTCCAATTTTTCTTTTGATAGCGATAAGCTAGTTTCTTGCAAGTCGTTATTTCTCCAGAACTTTGCAAACCTACAAACATTATAATATTGGGGCGTCCTTTAATGGGTTTTTATGGTTAAACACCAGGATCTAAAAGCAATATATTCTGTTCAATATAAATCTATAAATTTTAGCAAAGTATGTACCTTAATCAATTCCTTGAAGACTGCAGATTGAATCATTCTTCGTATGTTGAGTCGTTTGTTGTTAACCCCGGCTGCATAGTTTGCATCACTTTAGACGATGTATCCTTTAATTTGTTTAGATCCTCCACGAATAGAATAAAATAATCCTCCAGGAAGCATCATGTTGATTTTGACTTGAAGTTTTAGAACTGTCAATTACTTAACCAACACATATGTCCGCTTATACGAATTAATCGACGAAAAGGGAAATTTCTCTTCTGAGAGTACAAAATTGATTCTCGCTCACTAATTTTTGACGGATAGCATTTACTTCTTGGAATTTTTTGACATTTAGGATTTACTTTTCCATACAAAATTGCAACAACATTGCCAAACTATTTCGTTCACGTTTGAACAGGGAAATTTAAGGAGCTGTTCTTCTATATGGTATCTATTCTAAGGTTCGGCGTCCGGAACGTTAATTTCCTCTAAATCAGGATATATTTCATAGAGATCTATTCCTCTTTTCTTCTTCCTAGGCGGTTTCGGAGATCCTGAGTTCTCACCCAGGATCGCGAAGGAGTTTTCTCGGCCCTTAGGCCGCATGTTGCCTGCTTAGCAGGCCTCCTCTTTTTTGTCTTTCCTTCTTATTGTTTTTAAAATCGTCCTTCTTTTAAAATAATTGTCTTATTTATTCTTTTATTAATCTAATTTAATCTAGTCCTCTTTTTAATCTATTTTTAACCCTATTTCACTGCTGTGTCCCTAACCCTAACTAATTTTAATTCCTATTTTGTCCTAATCTATTATATTTTGTTCCTATCTTACTAATTAAATCTTATCCTAACCTATTTTACCCTTTCCCTTATTTCCTATTAGTTTTAGTGTGTTAGTTCTGTTCTTTACCCTATTTTATCCTAACCTTACCTATTTTGGCCTATTTTACTTTATTCCTATTTCCTAAATGATTTTTGTCCGTATTTAGTTATCTCATCTTTAAATTTGTTCGTTTTGCCCAATTTTAATTATATTTGTAAGGTTTATGCTTTAGTCCAATTTTTAGTTCTTGATTAGTTTAATTTTTATCCAACCTGTATATATGTTTGAATCCAGTACAAGAACCAATTTTAAGATTTTGAATTTTATTTTTCGAATTTTTTATGTCAATTCGGAGGGGGAAACTCCCTCATGTAGCTTTCAGTTCTAATGTCACTTGAACTGTCACCTATAATTTTGAACTTGAATAATTTAATTTTCTTTTTTGTGTGTGAATTCCAACTTAATCTTTGCTAACAAGTAAAGTTTTTCCAGCACTTCTTTGACACTTCTGTCTTGCACGAAAGTTCACTTTGACTGTGATTTTTAAAGCTCTTTTTTCTATTTATTCTTCCCATTTCTTAATTTCAGATATAAAAGTCACTACTATTTTCCGCCTTATTGTATTTTGGGCTATAGAGTATAAAGAGACGGCGCCAGCAAATTTCGAATTTCGCCGAACTTTATCTAACAACTTTGCCTTGCTAATTTTATCGTCCTGTAATGTTGAAGTAAGGATTAAATTGATTGCGAAGGACAAAAATATAAAACTATTGCGTGTTGTGTCAAAACTATGTGAAAAAAGTTCAAGTTTTAAACGATTAGTGATAATGAAGTGTGTAGTGCAATTTTGCAAAAATTCAAGTTCTTTAAAACACCCCGGGATTTAATTTCACAGATAAAGTAGAGAAAATAACTTTCTTTTGTGATAAGAATATTTCAGGCGGTGTTAAACGCACTATTAACTTATAAAATACCCACTCGTTAAGGTAGACTTTGTTTACCTTTGGCTCAGCATCCATATTTGCTTGAGTTATCATTTACAAAGGCGGTGGTGTAATTAAATTTTGCAAGGAGTTAGTAAATGAAAACTTTATTATTGAAGTGTTTACTGATTTGCAAATTAATTAGTTAAATTTCTTGTGATGAAAAGCCTTAATAAAAATTACAAATTTCAGTGAAAAAGCTGTTTTTAAATTGCAATTTTAAACAGATTTCTCCAGAAGTTTAAAAATTGCACCAAAGCACCCCCATATAAATATTTTTTCTTCAGCCTGTCATGTACTGTTTTTCTTGTGTGCGTGTAAACTCACACATTTTAGGCTACGGAAATCTCTGCTGTTGGGCCACTCCATTTAGTTACTTACTCGTAGGCGTAGGCTGATGTGCGTGACGTCAGGCTATTTTACAGCGGCTTGATTGCGCTGAATGAAAATTCTAAGTTAGCTGCTAGTTTAGTTAATTACCCGCTGTTTTTAGTTTATTAACTGCTGTCAGCCTTTTTAAAACTTGTGCATTATTTGTTACAGAGGAAATGCACTCGCCCACTTGAAAGTTTTTAGTTTCCATTTTCACTAAATTTATCACTAAAAAAAACTGACGGAAAAAACAAACTTAGAATAAAGAACTAGAGGAAGCGCTGTACCAAAGATTACTAACTACTAGATAACCGGCTCCCTAAAATACCCAGCTAATCTTGAAAAAGTAACACTGGCACCACAGTAAAACGAAATATATTCAGATTTTAAAGTCATAAGAATATACATGCAAATAAAGAGTACAGGTAGTGTGCAGTCATTTATTCCTGTCAAAATTATTTGAGAGAATCACTTATTCCTGTCAAAATTCTGTTCTCATTCGGAGAGAATCACATATTTCTGTCAAAAAAGTACCGCTAAATCTTGTCGAAGAGAGAAATGTAGAAAAAAGTACCACCAATAAAAAGAATTCATGTGAAGCACGTGACTGAGCTAGTTACTCGTGTGCGTAAGAGACTTTGAAACCGTCAATGTATTCTGATCTTTTAATGAGTGAAGCACATTTGGCATTTGTAAACAAACATAAGAAAAGTATACTTGTCTCTTATCCACAAACTCTCCCGGAAAACAAATTTTTAATTCTGACTGCAGGGTTGCCCGATGCGGGAAATATAAAAAAGCAACCAAAATTTTTTTACTAGTTTGTTCGAAGCCGTTTATCTAGTAGAGTAATCTTTTCGCTGTACCGTGTAAAATTCCTATCCGTGAGTGAAGCTGCTCGAGGAATTTAAAATTAGCTGGGGTCGTTGACTAACAGAGACGAAAGCATATAAGAAAATGGGACGAATATATTTCGTACTGTCAAATTTTGTTTACTTTTGTGCGTGAAAAAGTTTCCTCGAGTGAATTAAGTTAAATTTTGTTAAATTTGTTAAAGTAGCTTCTTTTAAATCTTTATGTAATCGTTGCAATAAAGTTATTAGACTATTTTGTGATTTTTTTTTAACCGACATTTTTATGTAATCATTGCAATAAAGTTATTAGACTATTTTGTGATTTTTTTTTTGAACCGCCTTAACACCCAGAATTTGTTTAAATTAATCAGCTTGAAATGTTCGGGTTTTTCGTGCGCAAATAAGTAGAAATAAGATGATGAGAAGTCGTTTTTCCTGTAAATACATAACTGGAATTACTTCTAAATTCATTCTATAAACATGTGAAGTTCAATTAAAACCCCAATTTATGGATAAAAGCAAAAGTTTCGTAAGAATATTTGTGAGGTTAACGTGAAAACTGATTTTAATGTTTTGGGTCGTTGGCACCAGGAAGGCGTCAAACAAATTTTTAGGAGGCATCAATAGGAAATCTTAAATAATATTTAATCAATTAAAACCAAAATTTATGATTCGCTTGACCTATAATATAACGTCAAAATTAATATGCAGCTTAAATATTTTATTCAGAGATGATAAAATTAAATTATTCCTTAACGAATTCTCAAGATTTTAAATTTACTTTTGGTCCCACTTTAAATCTGACTTAATTTACGCCTGTATTGTTGCTACCACTACGTCACTCGAAATTCTACTACAAAAGAAATTTGCTTCACTAAAATCAAGTTACAGCGCTTGCTCTAGTTCTTTATTCTAAGCAAACAAATGGCAAAAATCGTCTTCTTCTTACTCAGCCTATTTCAGCCGAAAATATTTGGGCTGGAAAATAAGACAAGAGACTGAGTTAGCGGCTAAGTGCCATCCCACACTTGTCGTGCTTCCGCGCGATGAAGTCCGCACGAGTGCCCACACCTGTCGTGTCGGATTTCGTGTAGAACACGAAATGTAGCGTGTGTAGTGGTAACATTAAAGCATTTTCCGAACCCTTGCTTTGAATGTATGCGATGCGACGATAAATAGGTAAGTTCCGTGCGGATTTCCCTATACACCCCTGCACGACCTCTCTCCAACAAACTGCGATGAAGCAGGACAAGTGTGGTACGGCACTTAGTAGGAAAATGCATTCAGAATACTTCAGGATAAAATATGGCAGAATATTAGCGAGCATATTTTAAAGAATAAAAAAATTCTTTTATTTTGTGATTTGTTATGGTAATTGTTAATTATTAAGTGAAATAGATGTATTCTTTTATAGATGTTATTCTTTTGTGATTTAGATATAGCAATTTCTAACTATTTTGTCATTAATTTATAGTAATTTTCAAGTATTTCTTGTAACGGTTTTAGTAATTTTTAATTTGGGAGAGTATTAACGAAAACAAAATTGATATTGCAGTAGCTTAAGACTCATGAAGAAGCAATTCCGAAGCTGTCATTGTGTTATGATCGTCTCCAATTTATCTGTTCTGACAGCAGGCGGCTTCGGCTTTAAATGCGAAGTAAAAGCTGAAGCCGCTATTGTATCATCGCCTTAAGGGCTTGTTCATAAGCGCGATGCGACTCTGTGCGATTTTTTCGTTCATCTCACTTTTTGAATACTTTTGTTTCAGTCTGCGATTATTTTTCATCGTATGCACGTTCACAAGGTTGACGAACGAAAATTTGTTGTTTACATTTGAATTTGCAGATAATTAGTGCTTTTATGAAATACATATAATTCCAAATATAAATATTAACAGTGAATCGGGAACGCGAATTTAAGTTAATGTTGTTAATAATTTTTTTGAAGAGGAAAAGGGAATATTCGTTTTATTGTTTTTTCCTCATTTGCTGTAAAATAATAATAATTGATTTTTATATCGAATAACACATATTACATACATATTATATTTATTCAAGCCGTTTTTCATTCAACAAGCACTTTTCAAAAAGGTAAACAAACCAATTATGTTTGGGTATGTTCAACAATCGCACCAAATCAAGAGCATTGCTGCAATTATTTTTACAATCGCAGCGACGTTAGACCTTAGAACAGAAAACGAAAGGAAGTGCACCATGCTCAAAAAGTTTCCGAATTTTCCTTATGTGTTTGAAAGTTGTGAATGTGTTAGTTTTCACCATGGAAGTAGTAAATTTGTGATTTATTCGAAGTGGTCCTCGCAAACATTACTACCATCGGATGATATATAATCAGTTCTACCGATGGATTTTAACCATAGTTCTCTGAAGTCTTTATCCTTTGGAAACCTAAAATACCAAAAGATAGAAAAATATTTTAATTTCTTTAAAGTTTTATTCGAGCTCTCAGGCAAAAACTTCAGTCAGCTGTCGCTGAAAGCAATAAGGCGAACCAAAACTCTGATGAAGCTCAAATGTAAACAAACGAGCACCATCAAGAGAAATGGTTATTATTATTGGTAATTTAACTTTTATTTATACAGCTTTTGCACATATTTCAAAGAAAATGCTGTATAATTGCTTATTATATTATTTAACTTCCCTGAAAAATGATTTTCCACACGCAATGCGTCGATTATTTTTAAAATTAAAATTACACCACTTTTAATAGCTGAACAGTGAAAATTATTCAATAAAGACTTTGAATGCGCACTCTTCAGAAAGTCCACGTCAAATTGACATTTGGGAAGGCGTGCTTTTTAGACCCCTTCCCTCACCTTTCCAACGAACAAAAAATCGGAAAACACGTACACGGTTTATAGACAGTATTGCACTTCCTTTCGTTTTCTGTTCTAAGAGCTCCACAATATGATATTTCCAACATAATTTGTGGTTCGCAAGACCCTCTTGCTACAATAAGGAAACAGTTAATGTTGTTTTGCTCTATCCAGTCCATAGTACAAACTTCTACTGTAACACTGCACTGGGTTTCGAGAATCCATAGAAGCCTATAATCAAATCATAGTGTAAACTATTCTGAATTTGTAAAATTTTTACTTGAGCAAATGCTGTGGGTGTCATTTGATTCGCAGGTGTCACTTAAGCGTCTTGCGAGGTTTTTGGCTTCTGCTTTGAATAATCCACGAGTCCAAGCATCCGCATCTGGCGATTCGAATAATTCTAATTTAGGAATCGGAATTGTATCCTTTTGTAGTGGTAATAAAACGGAGCATACCGTAACCAAAGAATACTATTACTAGATAAACGGCTTCGAACAAAGTAGTGAAAATTTTTTGGTTGCTTTTATATATTTCCCGCATAGAATAACCCTGCAGTCAGAACTAAAAATGTGTTTTCCAGGAGAGTTTGTGGATACGAGACAAGTATACTTTTCTTATGCGCTTTTATCATCAATCAGTCATGTGATTCACATGAAGTTTTTTATTGGTGGTACTTTTTAATACATTTTTCTCTTCGACAAGATTCGGCGGTACTTTTTTGAGAGAACGCTGTCTTAGAATAGATACCATATAGAAGAACAGCTCCTTAAATTTCCCTGTTCAAACGTGAACGAAATAGTTTGGCAATGTTGTTGCAATTTTGTATGGAAAAGTAAATCCTAAATGTCAAAAAATTCCAAGAAGTAAATGCTATCCGTCAAAAATTAGTGAGCGAGAATCAATTTTGTACTCTCAGAAGAGAAATTTCCCTTTTCGTCGATTAATTCGTATAAGCGGACATATGTGTTGGTTAAGTAATTGACAGTTCTAAAACTTCAAGTCAAAATCAACATGATGCTTCCTGGAGGATTATTTTATTCTATTCGTGGAGGATCTAAACAAATTAAAGGATACATCGTCTAAAGTGATGCAAACTATGCAGCCGGGGTTAACAACAAACGACTCAACATACGAAGAATGATTCAATCTGCAGTCTTCAAGGAATTGATTAAGGTACATACTTTGCTAAAATTTATAGATTTATATTGAACAGAATATATTGCTTTTAGATCCTGGTGTTTAACCATAAAAACCCATTAAAGGACGCCCCAATATTATAATGTTTGTAGGTTTGCAAAGTTCTGGAGAAATAACGACTTGCAAGAAACTAGCTTATCGCTATCAAAAGAAAAATTGGAAGTCCTGTTTAGTCTGCGCTGACACATTCCGGGCTGGTGCCTACGAATCAAATCAAACAAAATGCAACTAAAGCCGTTCTTTGGCAGTTATACAGGAGTTGATCCAGTCGTTATAGCCCAGGATGGTGTAGAAATGTTCAAGAAAGAAGGGTTCGAGATGAAAATTGTTGATACTAGTGGAAGACATAAGCAAGTAGAATCGTTGTTTGAAGAAATGTTGGCAGTAGCTAACGCAATAGCAATACGAGCAATATAATGTGATAGATTGTTATTAATTGAAAGCCAAACTATAAAATAGGCTTGTCCATCTCAAGCTCTCAAGTTCAAAGAAAAAGTAGATATTGGTTCGTTTAAACAAAGTTAGATGGACATGCAAAAGGTGGAGGTGCTCTATCCGCGTAAGTTAGATAAAATCTTGTTAACTAACCTACAACACCTCGTTTGTTTGAGTCTGAGATTTAATGTCCTTGAAGTTCAAGAAACTTTCTTTGATCGTAAAGATCATGTATTGGAGGTATAATTTTTGGTTGTTACGCTAAAGTATTACATTTTAATTACATTGATTTCCAGTGCCTGGATTCCGTAAAAACATGGTGCAAATTGGCTTTGTTCGGAGAAGTTGATTCAACTGTACAAGAGGGATCAAGTTCGGGAAAATTTATTAATTTTGACCCGGCCACAGCTGAGATATTGTTAGATCTTGGACGAGCTTTATACAAATTAATGTTTCAGCTCTTATTGCTCATTGAATCCAATCACAAAATTGCTATAATTGTGATTAATAATTTAAAGCAAAATGATAAGGTAAGTTGATTGATTTTTTTAAGAATGCATACTGACGTGACATTTTTCTAGATGCAAGATATTTCCGACCTTTATTCAACGGTGCGGGGAGCATTGCTACGCTGTATTGATGATGCCGAGATGGAATCTTTAGATACTTCAACCTCAACGGAAGGCGACAGTACTCCAACACCATCTCCTGGACTTCCCATGACAAATCCCGAAGAATTTGAAAACACATTAGTTGAAATGATCCAAAATCAAAAGTGGTCAGCGGCAATCTCATACTCGTCAGTATAAAAGGGTGTATCAAATGACCTCTTCTAACTTAAATTTGGTATCGTCAGTTTTCGGTCAATTTGACGCCCGAACCTCCGATGAGTTGTCTTTTATTTTAAACATACTCTCAAAAGATTATCAAAGACAAAGAGGTGAGTACACAATTATTTGCTAAATTCTGAATCATCAAAAATTTTTCACCTTATAGATGCATTTATTCTATCAAAGACCGATACTGAGCTATTGGAAGTGTACACAATTCTTTCAGAGAATTTGTATCATGTATCGAGTGCGTTGACTGCAATGGAAATAAATATGAAAAGTTATTCAGGCACTTCTTCGATTGCCAATAAAGAGGGTAATGATATCATTACAAATTTATAGATGAATCATGACTAGATTAAGTAGATATTTGGATTAACATGCACAACGTAATCTTTGTACTTTTAACAGAGTTTTTTAGCCGTAATTTAATGATACATTATTCAAATAAAGTAAATGATTTCTTAGAGCACCGCTGTTTTTTACTTATTCCTTCAAATCTCTAAAATTGTTCTGAAATTTTCTGTTTTTGGTCAGTCTGACGCTCAAACTGCTTCAATAACGACTACTTTGCAGCCCCATTTTCTGTAACATCAAAAATATTCCACCTCTTATTATATTTATCAAAGGCTGATGCTCAGCTGCCGGAGGAGTACACAATCTTTTCTGAGAATTTGTATCATTTATCGAGTACTAATGGAAATAAATATGAAGAGCTATTCACTCGTTTCCTCGACTGCCGGTTAAGAGGGCAATGATATCATTAAAAAGTTGCAGATAAATCATGACTAGGTTAAGTAGAAATTTCGAGTAACGTGTAAAACTAAACTTTATAGTTTTAACAGAGGTTATTTTTACTGTGATTCCTTCTACGTTATTTGAATAAAGTAAATGATTTTTTAAAACATTGATGCATTTTATTCTGACACAGATTTTCCTTCCTTGGTTAATTCATAACTTTTTCGACCGGTTTCGATTGATCAAAAAGTCTACCTCGTACAGTATCTTCGGAAATAATATTTGAAGCTTTATTGTTATCTTTAGAGGACTCCGGAAGGACAACCTTATACTTATCGAAATTTATTTTTGGCAACTGTATAAAAAAAGGAAAATTAGGATTTAATTTCTGACATCGAGGTAAAAATACCTCAGCAATTATATTTGACTTAGGAAACCCAAGATCTTCCCCAGATGCAAATGTTACGTAGAAATTCTAACGGTAGGCATTTTAACAGTCTCATAATTAGCTAAAGTTAATATCCTTTGCTCTCTCTCTACACGAATTATTTGTATTATAGAAAACAATTATTTCTCCAGGTAAATTTTAAGCGCACGTTCCTTCCTTGGTGAGTACGCAGAGGTCAGGGTACCACCAATACGTTCAAGACGAGCTTTTTCTTTTTGATATAATTCATGACGTTCTTCCGTAGTCAAATCCTTTAATTGTTCCGTATTATCTCTGTAAAAATAAACGGCCCCATTCTACAGCTACACAAATGAAAGTTCTCGGAAGTTGCTGAATTTGGAAACCAACTCAAAGAATTGTTGATATCTAGAACCGATATGATTGTACAACGGAAAGGATACCTGCTATTCACGCTACAAAATGCAATTTTATTCTCAGGGATATAAGATCTTGAAGATAATACTTTCTTAATGTCGCTATTTTTTTCCAATGTAATCTCATGAAATGGTCCAAGTTCTAAAGATGATGGATGCCACCTTCGCACAAATAAAGTCAGACTCTCTTCATTTGTGTTCGTACTTATACCTTCGTCGCATTCTTGGACGACCAACTCACAATTTACAGATAACCGGCGATCGTTTCTTAAATGATGATCATCATCTAGAATGAGGACTGAATTCCTTTGACTTTTTTTGTTTTAACAACTTGGATACCAATTTTGAAAATCCATTCACTAATTATCGGAAGTATTCCAGTTTCATTGTTCAGTTCACTTAACTTCAAGTAATGTACCTTTGCCTTGCACTCACCTTTCTTTAAGTTTCGAACCAATCCGATTTTTACTTGCTCTCCATCCTTAAATGTACTCAAACTTTCAGACAAGTTTGTACATTCTAGCTTCAGTTGTTCAGTCTGTTTTCGATCAATTCTGAAGTATTCTGCAGGTATACCTATAAAAGTTTCCAATGCTCGCTTAAAGGAACCAAGTTTAATTCGATCGTCTACGAAAACTTTCAACATAGTTTGCTTATAAATTTTTTCCTTGTTATCGTCTAAATCTGAAAAATGACCGTTAACCAATCTACTCTTGTGATTATTTTCACTAATATTATATGCTCGAAAGTAAAGACCACTATCTAGTTCCATGTCTTCATCATCATCACTGTTTATTTCGTGCGATAGAATAGGTTTACATACAAGTTTTTCTCCATTTTCTTCTTCTGGACTTGATAATTGTGGCGAGTGACTTGTGCTTGACACATGACTCGAATAATGAGGTGCTGACTCAACAAGCGTGCGATCACCATCACTTAGGCTGCTATCTTCGCTATTGCTTTCATGACCTGTAGAAACCGATAACATTGAAAGAGGAGAAGAATGTCTAAAGTCACCACTGCCGCCTTGGTCACAATTACTTGAGTAACCATTTATTATGACCGCATCTACGACATCAGAATTTTCATCTTGATCGCTCTCGGATGGAGATTGTTTAGGCGTTTGGAAGTTGGAATCTCCTGTACTAGGAACCGAAATAAATAAATGTGTTAAATAAGTTAAATTTTCTTGAATAGTTTTCCTCAGATTTTCAGTGATTTCATCTGTAGAATTAGTTGTGCTTGCTGCGAATAAGTTAGACCTAAAATACATTTTTTGTTGGCCTTCTGTGAGGATAACAACATTAGAAGGCGGACTATAGTTAATTACCACCAAATACTTTTGTTTGATTCCAAGCTTTTTCCCCACAAGCTTCTCTACATTTACAGCCGCTTCCACTTCCTGTAATCGCACTAAATATGGCCCCTCCACATCAGAGGTGTTCAAATCAACTTTAAAAATTTAACAGTAACACCACCAGGCTCATACTTTTCGAAATCTTCATTTTCACTGCGAACTGCTAAAAGAAAATCAGTATCCGGATCTAGTGTATTAAATATTGCAACAATTTACACGTTTGCATCAAATTAAAATATTAAAATTCAATTAGATTGCACCCATGCAATTATTAAAATTTTACTATCTAGGGTAAAAATGGCGTTTATAGTAAATGACTGAGGGAAAAATACATTTTTGGTGAAGTTTGTATTTCGGTAATAATGTTGACCTTTGGTTTGTTGATTTCCGATTTTAAACGTTGAATAAAATGTTCTTTCTGTTCCAAGAAATTCACGTTTCTTAAAGAATTCCTCAATTTCTTTAGCTTTTTCTTCTGTTGCAAAATTTTCTGTTAGATGTTTGATTAGTCGAGCAAGAAGAAAGCCACCCTGCAGAGAATTCAATGTAAACGCCAAATATTAAAAAGATAAGAATAATACATACCTGATATTGTTCCAGCAACATATCTGCATTTTCCATAAAGAATTCCCAAGATATTGCGTCCTTTAGGGTTTATTGCAACAGCAACGACAACGAAAATTGAATCTTGTGCACGCACTTCATTCTAAAAGTGGTTTCCGTGTTTTTGTAAAAATATGAGGTGCTTGATGTTTACTTACCGACATAGCAAATTTAAAAACTTTTTTCAATATTTCAACATCTGAAATAGAACCTAGGGCGCGAGAAGAGGTATATCCATCCGTGTGACATTGCTTTGCTAAAACCGACCTTTGCATTGGGGGATGTCTTCATCAGTTCTGATTGTGCAATGTCTTCCGATGGGACCAAGTTGTAAATTGCAGCCTCATGACTCCCATTTTCTGAAACAGATTTTCCTTCCTCGGTTAATTCATAACTTTTTCGACTGGTTTCGCAAATAACATCTTTAGAGGACTCCAGAATGCAAGTTTTTTAACAAAGGCCTCAGTATCCTCTGTTCTATTGCAGCAATTTTGTCGATATCTTTCGTCGCTTGAATACGTTGAACCCGGAGTGTTACTATAGTACGCAACACTGCAGTATATCCTTATTTCAAAATGAAAAATCATCGGTATGGTCAATTACTTCCATTTTAATTGTCAAACTCAATGACGAAATGACATTTACAACTACATACAAAATGACTGAGAGATTTCCCATTTGGGTAATTTCTTCTCAGGGACATTACCATTTAAATGAAAAATGAAATTAAGTGACAGGAAATTTTTTCAGATTTGTTCGAAGCTGGTCTACTATATCATATCTATACTATGACGCTGTGATTCTCTCCGGATGAGAACAGAATTTTGACAGGAGTAAGTGATTCTCTCAAATAATTTTGACAGGAGTAAATGGCTGCACACTACCTGTACTCTTAATTTGCATGTATATTCTTATGACCTTAAAAGCTGGATATATTTCTGGTAATTTAGAGAGCCGGTTATTTAGTAGTAAGTAATCTTTGCTGTAACCTTTAAGCTTGAAATATATAGTTAGAAGCTTCGTGAATTAGTCATCTAAGCGTTCAACTTCTGTCAGTAGGCATCCTTGAATATAATAGTGCGCCTGCTGGCATTCCTCCTGATTTTCCAGTACAAATTCTGCCACAGTAATGTTGGGATTATTCAACAAAATTTGAATATCTAATCGAAAATAGCCGATATGATTTGCGATTGTCATTAGCTCGTAATGTAGGTCGATTTGCAAGCGTTGATCTGTTCGTTTAAATAGTTTACTAAAAGCTTTTAATAATTTACTAGTTAAATAGTTTATTAATTACGTACAGCTTCATAACCTAATCTTTTAATGAGTGAAGTACATTTGACATTTGTAAATGCACATAAGAAAAATATACTTGTCTCTTACCCACAAACTCTCCCGGAAAACAAATTTTTAGTTTTAACTGCAGGGTTGCCCGATTCGGGAAATATATAAAACCAACCAAAAAAGTTTCACTACTTTGTTCGAAGCCGTTTATCTAGTAATAGTAATCTTTAGCCAAAGATTACTTAATACTAGATAACCGGCTCTCTAAATTACCCAGCTAATTTGAAAAAGAAACACGAGCACCACCAAAGATTACGTACTACTAGATAACCGGCTCCCTAAAATACCCAGCTAGTCTTGAAAAAGTAACACTGGCACCACAGTAAAACGAAATATATCTAGATTTTAAAGTCATAAGAATATATATGCAAAAATTCATCATTTTAATTCATAATTAGTATTGCATAAAAATTTAAAAGAGCTAAATTTGTAATGCTGAATATATGTGGAATGTCAAAAAGTTCGGAAAATATTTCGAAAATGATAGAATCGCCTGTCGAACGAAAATGTTGCAACCTTAGAGTATATAACTATAAGGAGAGGCCCTGAAGCAAAAAACCTCGGCACTTTTCTTGATGTAGTTGAATCGTTGAGTTGTGTTTGTTTTCGTCATGGCAGTAGTAAAACAGCGACATTTCTAGAGGTGGGCCAAAATAAATTGGAAATTAGAGCGTAATCGCATTTTACAATTGCCTCAAGGAATTGCGAGTGATTTTATTTTTTTTAGCGAATCTATATCACAAAATTAAATAAACACTTTTAAACATTATAATCACGAATTTAAGTTTTCAGTGTCCCTTTATATAAGTTAAATCACGAGCCGCTGGGTTAGCTAAGGAGAAGCAAAAAATTCGATCTCAGAAAAGGTAAACAAACTAAGAACGCCAAGAAAACTTCACTTTTCTTTACGTTCCGTTGCTGTTCTTAGCGTGTCAATGCAATTATATCAAGCTTAAGAACTAAACAAAACATTATTTTAATCCAAAACTTCCCTGAAAAACGATATTCCACGTGTACAACGCCGATTGTTTGCACAACACAAAACCGCGCACTTCATTTCAACAATTTCACTATTAAAGTACACTGTCTACAGTTCAAAAGTTTGAAAGCTATTAGCTTTACAGTTTTCTAATATATTGCACTAAAATAAAGGGTAAAAAACACTCGGAACTTTATATGGAATTACAAAACAAAATTGTTAAACCATCAAACAATACACGATAATCACTTTGACAGTTCGCAAACTAAGGAGAAGAGCTCTCCGTCCTCACCTCGCCTTAAAGCCAAATGCCGATCACACGTACACGGTTTCACAGATGAGGGCCTTTCCTGTTGTTATATATTCTAAGGTTGCAACATACCGCCAAAGCGATATTTTCGCTTCGATGATCGCTTTCGAAGTGATGTTATAACATCTTGCCACTGTGGCACCGATTGGTGACGAAAAAACAGAAAATAAGAAATAATTCAAGAGGGTTTTAAATTTAATTTGTATTTTCATTACAAAACTTATGTAACATGTCTAAAATACTTTTATTCAATTTTATTCCTCCTAATTTATAATTTTATAGATTACAGCAAATAATATTTAAAAAACTTACATTTTAACTATATTGCTTCTCGTATCACTATCAACAAACCGGAGTGAAGTTTTAACGAAAATATCGCCTGTCGAAAGTGTTACAACCTTAGAACAGGAAAGGAAGTGCAATACCGTGTATAAATCGTGTACGTGTTTTCCGATTTTTTGTTCGTTGGAAAGGTGTGGGAAGGGAGCATCAACTTCGCCATAAAGAAATGTCAATTTGACGTGGACTTTCTGAAGAGTGCGGGTCCAAGTGTTTATTGAATAATTTTCAGTGTTTAGTTGTTAAAAGTGGTGTAATTTTACAAATAAAGACAATTAACATTTAAAAGACTGTTTTTGTTTAGTTTACTAAGAATCTCACGTGCTTAATTTGGCCATTTTTCGGGATGAAGTGTGCGATATTTTGTTGTAAAAATAATCGACGCATTGCGTGTGGAAAATCATTTTTCAGGAAAGTTAAATAATATAATAAGCAATTATACAGCATTTTCTTTGAAATATGTGCAAAAGCTGTATAAATAAAAGCTAAATTACCAAAAAATATAACCATTTCTCTTGATGGTGCTCGTTTGTTTACATTTGAGATTCATCAGAGCTTTGGTTCGCCTTATTTGTTCAGCGACAGCTGACGGAAGTGTTTGCCTGAGGGCTCGAATAAAACTTTAAAAAAATTTAAATATTTTTCTACCTTTTGGTATTTTAGGTTTCCAAAAGATAAAGACTTCAGAGATCTATGGTTAAAATCCATCGGTAGAACTGATTATATACCATCCGATGGTAGCAATGTTTGCGAGGACCACTTCGAATAAGTCACAAATTTACTACTTCCATGGTGAAAACTAACACATTCAAACCTTTCAAACCCATAAGGAAAATTCGGAAACTTTTTGAGCATGGTGCACTTCCTTTCGTTTTCTGTTCTAAGGTTACAACATATTAATTATCGACAGATGATCGAACTTCGAAAATTTCGATGTTCTAACATCTTGCCACTGATCGTTTAATGAGTGAAGTACACTTGATATATGTAAATGCATATATGAAAAGTATACGTGTCTCTTATCCACAAACTCTCCCGGAATACAAATTTTTAATTCTGACTGCAGGGTTGCCCGATACGGCAAATATACAAAAGCAACCAAAAATGTTTCACTACTCTGTTCGAAGCCGTTTATCTAGTAATAGTAATTTTTGGGCGAAATATATCCAACTTTTAGATATATATAGAATAAACCCTTCTAACTCAGAAGGCGCACTTCACAGGCAGAAGCCTGGAACCAATTGACCTATTCACCAGAATATAACATATATTGAGGTGAATGAGGCTCCCGCAACCCATGCAAAGAAAAGTATTAGTAAACAAAAAACAAAACCCGTCCAAACAAAACAATCAGGGGTGCATTGATAACAGAGATCGCTTAAGCAAATCCTTAGCAAGAGCCAGGTCAAAAATAGGACACATATTCACGGCTCTACACATGCGATTAATAGGCTCATGCATACCATAGTTAGACCGAGAATGAACAACATGTAGTAAAGGCAATCTCCTTAACCTATACGGAGTATGCCTATAAGTAACTAAACTTGCAAGAGAGCGAGAATCTATTTTCGAGTTCAAAAGCTGGTGAATAAATACTAGGTCAGCAACTCTACGTCGTTCCTCCAACGAGTGCATATTAAGCAATTGGAGGCGATCTTCATAAGGAGGAAGCCTTAATGGATCATTCCACGGGAGGTCCCTTAGTGCGAACCTAACAAAGTTCCGCTGCACCGATTCAATGCGTCTAGAATGAACAGCATAGCAAGGAGACCAAACCTGAGATGCATATTCGAGAATTGGTCTAACTAAAGAAAAAAATAAGTGAATGAGGGTCTGTCGATCAGAAAACTCCCTTGACCATCGCTTAACAAAACCCAGGACAGAATTACTCCGAGATACGATATGGTTTATGTGCAGAGTGAAATCGAGTTTTCTGTCTAGCTTTACACCGAGGTCAGTAACGGACTCCACACGACGGATATTAGTTTCCGCAAAGGTATAATCAAAAACGAGCTGATTGATGCTCCTAGAAAATGACACAACTTCACATTTATCCAGGTTAAGTTGCAGTCCATTTGAGGCACACCAACCCCTGAAGGTATTCAAATCATTCTGAATGCAGGAAGAATCATAACTGTTTCCAACGCATGAGAAAATCTTCATATCGTCTGCGTAGATTAAAACTTTGGAGTGCTTAATCAGAGGGACAATGTCGTCAATGGCTAGGATAAACAGCAACGGCCCCAGATGGCTTCCCTGCGGTACACCAGATGAAGCCCTAACTACTCTAGATAAAGTATTACGGAAAGAGATACGGTAAGTCCTATTTTTTAAGTAAGAGCAGATCCAATCGAGCAACAAAGGCGGAAAACCCAACCTTTCAAGCTTAAGCATAATCACGGAGTGAGGGAGCTTATCAAATGCCTTGCTGAAGTCGGTGTAGACACAATCAGTCTGGAGACCTTGTTGGAAGGCAGAGATAATGTGGGATGTAAATTCTAGCAGGTTAGTTGTCGTCGATCTACCAGGCAGAAAGCCATGTTGATTAGATGAGATTAACCCCTTACATTGCCCAACAAGCTGTGAATATATAACAGATTCGAACAACTTGGGTATGCAGGAAAGTTTCGCGATTGGCCTATAATTTGTTATGAAGTTTTTATGCCCCTTTTTATAAACAGGAATTATAAAGGAGCTCTTCCATAACGTAGGAAATCTACCAGCCTGAAGAGATTTATTGAAGATGAGTTCCAATGGAGTGAGTAAGGCATCAGAACAGGATCTCAAGAATGCGGGTGGAACACCATCAGGACCAAAGGAAAAGTCCAATTTAAGCTCCTTGATACCATTCAAGATAATATCACGAGATATAATGGGCAAAGCAATGGAAGTAGCGGGACGGTTTTGGATATGGTCAAAATCATCCAGGGAAGGCACAAAGTTGCCTGGTGAAAAGGCGCCCTCAAAAAACAATGCAAAGTTATCGGCAATAACGGGCGCGCTACAACTAGAGGATCCATTATACCACATTGTAGATGGATAATTATCAGTTTTCTTCTTCAAATTTACAAATTTAAAAAAGGTACGAGGATCATTATGCAAGTTACTGCGAATATCATCAAGGTATTCCCTGTATAAGGATGAAGATAACGCTAAAAAGCAGTCATGACAATATACGAATTCAGAATAAGCTGACGTGCTACCACAGCGTAAGTAGGTTTTCCATAATTTATTTTTTTTATTCTTAAGACTCCTTAGCTCCCTTGTATACCACGGGGGAGAATGGCAGGATGATCTCCACCGCTTAAGTGGTACACACGAATTAAACAGATCATAAATCTTATCATAAAATACAGAAACACAATCGTCGACATCACAATCATAAAAAAGTGATGGGAAATCGATTGAGAGGATCCTGTTTGAAAGATCAGAGAAGTCCGCCCTTTTAAAATCAAGAACGTACTGATCTACGTTGGGGTCAACAATATTAGAGCCATCGTAGCAAAAATAGATGGAAATGGGCGGGTGTAAACTGTCGATAGCGGATAATGTGCAAGAAGTTGGCTCAATTATAGTATTACTCGAATCGGAAGAAAAGATAAGATCTAACTGCCTTCCCATAGAGTTCTTTACATCACTCATTTGGTGTAAACCAGAGGAGGAGATGGCGTCAAGAAAATGGGAGTCTTTAGCAGCAAGACAGTTTGAAGGAAGGTAGTCATCGTCATCAGCGTTGAATACCCATTGAACGTTGGGTAAGTTAAAGTCACCAAGAAGGATAATTTCGTCCTCAGGGTTTGTCATATTATTAATAAAATCTAAACTAAGAATTAAAATGTCGTAAAGACTTCGACCATTTGCATCACCATAGTTTGTCAAGTTTGGAGGGATATAACAACATAGCAGGAAAATATGCATCCTCCCCAGAGATATCTTAAGAGCTAAGAGCTCGATTGAGAGTGTGTCGGAATAAGCAGGTATATCAACAACGCCGCAATCCAAATGCGATTTACATGCAACCAGCACACCGCCACCACGAGCCATAGAGTCACAGTATCTATCCTTACGAAAAATCTGATAGGACTCGTCAAGAATTTCTGCATCGTTAAAACCATTATGAAGCCAGGTCTCGGTCAGAGCGATGACGTCGTAACAACAAGCGAGAGAAGCTTGAAATAACTGGCTTGGCTGTTTTAGAGTCATAAGAATATACGTGCAAATAATGAGTATAGGTAATGTGCAGTCATTTACTCCTGTAAAAATTATTTGAGAGAATCACTTACTCCTGTCAAAATTCTGTTCTCATCCGGAGTACGGAGTGAACGTTTTACAACTGGCATTTCACCCATTTACAAAATGATTTCAGGAAAATTCAAAATCAGTATGAGAATTAAATATTTGATATAAATAATAATTTTTTAAATTTAATTTAAATCGCTAATGAAAAAATAATTTTTTTTAGAGATTATTACCCTAATTATACCGCAGCGATTATTTCCCTAACTACTACGGCTATATGTTGCTTATTTGTAGTAAGAAAACAAGGAAGAATGGCTGTATTCAGCGGCACTCAGCATTCTCAGCGTAGGCCTACGAATAAAGAACAAAAGGAAAGGTCGATACGAATATATACGAGAACAAAAAGTGAAGCAAAATTTTCTGCAGAATACCTGTCAAATTGCAGACTCATTGTCAAAATTTGACATTACATTTGTGAAAGTTTTTATCTTAGAGTATATAACTATAAGGAGAGGCCCTAAAGCCAAAAAACCTCGGCACTTTTCTTGATGTAGTTGAATCGTTGGGTTGTGTTTGTTTTCGTCATGGCAGTAGTAAAACAACGACATTTCTAGAGGTGGGCCAAAATAAATTGGAAATTAGAGCGTAATCGCATTTTACAATTGCCTCAAGGAATTGCGAATGATTTTCTTTTTTGTAGCGAATCTATATCACAAATTTAAATAAAAACTTTTAAACATTTTAATCACGAATTTAAGTTTTTAGTGTCCCTTTATATAAGTTAAATCACGAGCCTCTGGGTTAGCTAAGGAGAAGCAAAAAATTCGATCTTAGAAAATGTAAACAAACTAAGAACTCCAAGAAAACTTCACTTTTCTTTTCGTTCCGTTGCTGTTCTTAGCGTGTCAATGCACTTATATCAAGCTTAAGAACTAACAAAACATTATTTCAATCAAAATCTTCCCTCAAAAACGATATTTCACGTGTACAATGCCGATTGTTTGCACAACACAAAATCGCGCACTTCATTTCAACAATTTTACTATTAAAGTACACTGTCTACCCTTCAAAAAGTTGAAAGCTATTAGCTTTAAAGTTTTCTAATATATTGCACTAAAATAAAGAGTAAAAACCACTCGGAACTTTATATGGAATTACAAAACAAAATTGTTAAACCATCGGACAATTCACGGTAACAGCTTTGACAGTTCGCAAACTAAGGAGAAGAGCTCTCCGTCCTCACCTCGCCTAAAAGAAAAGTGCCGATCACACGTACATGGTTTCACAGACGAGGGCCTTTCCTGTTGTTATATATTCTAAGGTTTTTATGCCGGCAAGTGTCCTGTGGAAGAAAATTTTAAATTGTGTGAAATTTGCTTAGAATTTTAAAAATTTGTGTAGTGCAGTGCTAAGAAAACATTAAAGACAATTTATTATAAAGACATTACAAGTAAAGTTTACTTAGAAAACATTAATTAATTGATAAAATGAAGTGTATTATAAATTTGTGTGACAACAAAGTGAGAAATCATCCTGTTGGAGTCTCGTTTCATAGGTAAATATAGAACAAATATAAGTTAAATAGTAATTCTACATTGAATGACTTAATTGAAGGCAAATCAATTAGTTTTAGCACGAAAACAAAGCGAAGTAAGGTTAACTTGTAATTTTTCTTGGTAGCCATTCGTTTGTTTACTTTTAAGGTTCAGTGCTATGGGTACTTTTTAATATAAGGGGGAGCTAGAGAAATATTTACTTTTTATTAGTTGAAAAAATTTGAATAGTTTATTTATTTGTTGAAATTTCTATTTTAGATTTCCTAATCAAATTTACAGTATATAGATAATGCACAGAATTTAATAACTATAAGTATTATCCTAGCCACTAATTTAGTGCGGCAAGAATCATTTCAAGCATCCAAAGCTGCAACTTTGCCGAAGCCGGTCCCAAGCCCGGTTGCAAAAAGAGGAGGGAGGCCGTAAATTAAAATAATTTTTTTGAACACTATTTTTTTAAAACACTTCTTTTTAAATTTTTCACATTTGATTTTAATAAAATAAGTCTATTTTAAACATTTCAAACGCCCTCATAACTCGACTGAAGAAATTTGTATAATTGACTTATTTTATTAAAATGAAATGTGGAAATTTAAAAGCAAGTGTTTTAAAAAATTAGTGTTCAAAGATAAATTTTGCGTTATTTAATTTAAAATGCGCGCCAAAATTATTAAATTTGTTAAAAAGAACCTCTGCAGTAAAATTTTTCTTTGACTACACAAATGTAGTTTCCCATTTGGGTTAGTAAAAACCTTACAATATATAACAACAGGAAAGGCCCTTATCTGTGAATCCGTGTACGTGTGATAGGCACTTAGAACAGAAAACGAAAAGAAGTGCACCATGCTCAAAAAGTTTCCGAATTTTCCTTATGAAAGGTGTGAATGTGTTAGTTTTCACCATGGAAGTAGTAAATTTTTAACTCATTCGAAGTGGTCCTCGCAAATATTACTACCATCGGATAGTTATATAATCAGTTCTACCGATGGATTTTAAGTAGCAATTTATTTAATTAAGCTTAATACAAGCTATAACATAATAATAATACTAATACTACAAGCTATACTAATTGATAAATGATGGAATAATAAATAAATTGAAAAAGCTACAATATGAGCTCTCATTAAGGAACAAACTGGCTGGAAGGAAAACGAATTAAGAAATGCGATCAGGATGGACGGGGTCAAGATTGAAGCAGGATTGAAGGGCAGTCTATGGCTCCACTTAGTAGCTGATGAATGAAGAGAATGTCAGAAACATCACGACGTTTACTTAAGGGTTGTAAGTCAATCAGTTTCAGACGGTTTTCATAGGGTGGAAGGTTGAATCTGTCTGCCCACGGGAGATCACGTAGAGCGAAGCGAACGAACCTACGCTGGACGGATTCAATCCTATTGATATGGGTTATTTGTGTAGGTGACCATACCTGGCTGGCATATTCAAGGAGAGGTCTAACGAAGGAGATATAGAAAGATTTGGAAACATATGGATTGGAGAACTCTCTAGACCAGCGCATTACAAACCCTAGCGCGGAGTTAGCTCTGTTAATTATGCTGTCAATATGAGAACGGAAGTTGAGTTCGCTATCACAGATTATTCCAAGGTCACCACACAAAGAGGTAACAATAGGGACCGGTACATCGGTTAGCATGTAAACTCTCGGGGTGGTGGTAAGAGGCTTGCGGGAATAAGAGATGGACTGGCATTTGGAGACATTGAGTTCAAGAAAGTTTTTCATGCACCACGTGGTGAAGAAATCGAGATCTTTTTGCAGGAGAAGAGAGTCGGTTGTGGAGGAGATATGTTTGATTATTTTCATGTCATCAGCATAAATGGACAGCTCTGAGTGATTGATGACATATTCAACATCATTTATTGTAAGGATGAAAATTAATGGACCGAGGTGGCTGCCCTGGGGGACGCCGGAACGAGCGACAATAGGGTTAGAAATGGATGAACTGAAAAGAACATTGTAGCGACGGTTGTTGAGGTAGGATTGAATCCAGGAGATGAATCGGGAGGGGAAGCCTAGGCGATAAAGTTTGAACAAGATAACATTATGGGAGATCTTGTCGAAGGCTTTACTAAAATCGGTGGCAATAACATCAACATCTTTACCGTTTTCCAGAGCACATAGTGTCTTGGAAACGAAGTCAGTAAGATTGGTGGTAGTAGATCTTCCTTTGAGAAAGCCATGCTGGGAGAGGGACAAGATAGACTTACAGTGGAAGAACATGGAGTCATAGACCAATTTTTCGAATAGTTTAGGTATGGATGATAATTTAGCGATGGGTCTGTAGTTGGACACATCGTTTTTGCAACCTTTTTTGAAGATGGAAATAATATACGACTTTTTCCATAATTGAGGGAAAACCCTTTGAGTGACCGAGAGGCGGAATAGCAAGGTAAGGGGTTGAATAAGATGCGTGCCACACTTTTTTAGAACGATGGCCGGAATGCCATCAGGACCTGGGTTGAAGTCGTCCTCAAGCCCGCCGTTGGCGGCGATTAGTTCGGGATCAGGGTCGAAAGACGTAAACGACGTTTGAGTGCATTTGTCCAAGAATGAGAAGTAATTAAGGTCAAGTTGTAGGGAATTGTCGCTGAAAGATTTACTGAAGAAGTTTGCAAAGAGGTTGGCGATAACTTGAGGATCAGATGAAGAGGTATTCTCGAGCTTAAGGTTGGGGGGTAACCATTGGATTTCTTCTTAGAATTAATAAAGCTATAAAAACGCTTGGGGTCGGATATGAGGCTAGTTTCCATCCGTTGGAGATACTCATGGTAAAGGGTATCACAACGTTCGGAAAAAGAGATATAAGCAGATAGGTAGGAAGAATAGTCAGACTCGGTTTGGGATAGAAGAAAAGTTTGCCAACGTTTATTCCTCCTGTTGCGGAGAGAGCGTAATTCTTTGTCGTACCATACGGGGGATGAGGAGTAGTTTTTACGAGGAAAAAGGGGAATAGATTGTGCAAGACAAGCATATATTTCCGAATAGAACGCTTCTATAGCAACGTCGACTGGAAGATGTTGAGGGATAGTGCCAATGTTAGAGTTGAGGAGCAAGTGATTAAATTTTTCAAAGTCGCCCTTGCGAAAATTGAAGGAAAGAGAAGACTCGGAGATTGAAAGGGTATGAGGGTGTTCGTAGGAGAAAACGAGGAAGAGGGAAGGATGGTGACGATCGAGAGAGGAGAGGAGATGGTTGCTTTCCACGACAACCGAGTTAACTGGGTCTGAAGAAAAGATTAAGTCTAATTGTCTGTCCAGAAAGTTCCTGACACCACTTACTTGAAAGAGACCAGAAACGGAGAGCTGATCAGTAAAAAAGGTTTCTTTGGCCGAAGAGGCGTTAAGGGGTACAAAGTGAGACAATGACCATTGAATACGGGGGAGGTTAAAGTCACCCAGTAAAATAATTTCATCAGAGGCGTTAGCGTTCTCAAGCAGGGTGTCGATTGCTTTAATTAGGGGCTCGTAGGCTTCTAGAGGTTGAGAGGGACGAATGTAACAGCAAAGAATGTACAGAAGACACTTATTTAGTGCTAATTTGATACATACAAATTCTGATATTGTAGTGTCGGTGGTCTTTAGCAGAGTAGCGTCATAACGGTTGTGAGCAGCTATGAGAACCCCGCGACCTGGTGGTTCATTGGTGCCTACACAACCGTCGACACGGAAAATAGTATAGTTTGAAGGGAACAGTTCGTTGTCCAGAATTCCTGGTGTTAAATTGGTTTCAGTTAAGGCAAAGTAATCGTGCGGGAATTTGTGGGAGTTAAGAAAAATGTTAGATGTTTTAGTGCGAAGTCCTCTGACGTTCTGGTAATAGACTGACAAGCTGCTGGGGAGAGGTGCTTGATCGGAGACCGCAGGGGCATTAAGGGGGAGGTCAGAAATAGGGAAAGCGGGGGGGTTAGGAGCGAAAGTAGTTTAAGGAGTCGTTGCGACTTTTTTGGAGATGGGAAATGCGGCGAGAACTGACGTACGCAGCATAGGTGGATAGATCTTCTGAAATCTTATGGGAAGGAATATTGAAGGATTCATGGAACTTAGTGAAAAGTTGGTGTAAGACGGTTGGGTCTGTGGGCAGGCCTTCCTGGTGTATACTTAGCATGACGTTGGTACTGGTTTTACCGTCGATGCAGACGGAATCCGGTTTGTCGTGCAGATAGGCTAGAAATAGACGAACGTTTTCATACCGGTGGTCCCGTAAACGCGACAAGAGATATCGTCCATCGTTGGGATCCGCAGAGCGCAAGGTCAATTTAACTGTAGGTGGGATTAGCGGATCGATAAATGAGTGATGTTGGGATGATATAGTTTTGGTTAGCAGAAGGGGCGAAGTAGTGGAGGTAGAAGTAGTTTGAGATGGAGCGATAGTGAGTGAAGATGGTGGCTTATAATTAGGTGGGCATGCGGAGGAAATAGCGGGTGCAGGGTTTGGTATATACAGTGGAGCGGTGGGGCAGGCGGAAATCGAAGCAGAGGTGGTGGGGTGGTCGGAAAATGATGGATTGTGGTGAGGTGGACACACGGAGGAAGTTGGGAGTGCATGGTCAGGCGGATGTACTGGATGTACAGAACTCAAAACAGTGGTAGTGGAGTTGTCGGCTGAGATGGACGTGTTCGAGGGCTTCGGTGTAAGTGGAACCGAGGGGTTAAGTGTGTGAGAATATATAAAGTTAGGATACTTGACTGGGGTACTTAGATTAAAGTTTGGAAATACTCCCATTTTGAACTGCCAATTGGAGTTAGGATTACTAGGTATATGGCTAAAGGTGAGAGGTGCGGAAGAGTGATGAGAGACTGTGTTATTACTAGTACTAATGTTCTTACGATTAGGCTGAATGCTAAATTTAGGTATGGGAGAAGGACGTTTGGAATTACCTTTGGGATAGTTAGTCGGATTTGGTTTATTAATATTTAATTTAGACTTAGATGCAGAGGGCTTAGGGTTAAACTTAACATACTTCCTAGTCCACTTGGAAATTGCGATCGTCCCGAGAGTGAAGATTTTGCTGGAGGGGTTAGTGATGAGCCACACGTACTTGTTCGGGATGGAGATCTTGAAGTTGCTGAATTTCTCTGTGTCCGAAAGTAACTTCATGCAGCTAACTGGGATGAATGCAAAATTCCGAGTAAAAAAGCTGTGTACCCAGGAAACGTTGGCGTTGTGAGGGGCACCCTTAAGAAGGAATGGAGTATGGTCACTTGATGAAGATGTGTATTTGCTTCCTAGTCTTTGTAGTCTTTGTTCCCAGTCCATTATAGTCCAGGTGGTGCCAAATTTGTTAACCATGGACGTGGTGGATGTGGACTGAGATGATACTGGCGGAGAGTTTATCATAACACCAGCTTGACCAGAGTTGATTATAACACCAGATCCCGTCGCCATGTCGGCCTTGACCGGACTAACAGTAGCATCAACAACTGGAGTAGGCTGCACCAAGGAGGAATGTAGGAACCAGTTTCTCGATTGATTGAGGAGGAGCTGCTTGACCAGAGTTGATTATAACACCAGAACCTGTCGCCATGTCGGCCTCGAAAGGACTAACAGTAGCATCAACAACTGGAGTAGGCTGCACCAAGGAGGAATGCGGGTCTGTAGGAACCAGTTTCTCGGTTGATTATGGAGGAGCTGCAGATGATGAATCCTGTAGAGTGAGACATTTCCTATTCGGAGATGTAGTTTCTGAAGAAGCAGCATCTAAACTAGAAGTAACTATGTCGTCATACAGATGAGAAGATGAAGAGCCTTTTGAAGTTAGGCTCCTGACATCAGAGGCAACTGAGTCAATGAGTTGAAAGTTTCTCCCAATGGCTGTGACGTGCCGGACACCACGCCTAATATCGTCTATGACCGGCATTATAGATTCAGTAGATTGTCCGTTGGAGGAAGATCGTGAACCAGTCGCAGTTTGCATTGTCCGACAATCATCCAGGGAAACTACCAGCCCGCTAAACTTCGATGAAACCTCGCAAATCTTGTTGGACAGCATCGACGAATCACTATTTAAAACTTCAGTGATATGAAGCAGCTTGTCCAACTTTGAATTTAACCCGGCGCAGTCATCGGACAAAATCTGAAGACCGGCCAAGTTTGAGGATATCTCTTTGACCTTATCCGCAACAAATGTTTGTTCGGTAGAGAGCGTAGCGACGACTTCTTTCATCAGGCGTAATACGTGACATGGCCTAATATTAAAGCAATCCTTACAGGTTGATAGACCAGTGGCGGTCTTAAGACAAGAGTCATGGAAAATATCACCACAAATGCCATCACAAGCCACACCAACATTGATCAACTCATTGGAGCACGCTTTGCAAAGTGCCATTACGCGTGAAAATTATTGTTACAGAAATATAAAGTTAAGTAGATTAAGAAGATTTACACCAGATTAAAGCAATTCCGCGTGCAAAGCAAAAATAATTCACAATTATATAAATAAAGAACTGAGTCACAGAATAAAAAGGTCACTGAGAAATATGTAAACAATGCAGAAACTGTCACAATGTAAACAAACAAATTGAGCCGCACTTAAAAAGAGGTCACTGAGAAAACTGTGTCGGGTAAATTAATGATTATTTGCTGAGATATGCACGAACCGAAAGAATTGCAGAAAAACTTGGACAAGAGCGATCACGCAACGCATCCGATCGATTAGGCAGTTATGAAGGAACCACAGTTCTCTGAAGTCTTCATCTTTTGGAAACCTAAAATACCAAAAGGTAGAAACATATTTTAATACTTTTAAAGTTTTATTAGAGACCCCAGGCAAAAACTTCCGTCAGCTGTCGCTGAAACCAATAAGGCGAACCAAAACTCTGATCAAACTCAAATGTAAACAAATGAGTGCCATCAAGAGAAATGGTTATATTTTTTGGTAATTTAGCTTTTCTTTATATAGCTTTTGCATATATTTCAAAGAAAATGCTGTATAATTGTTTATTATATCATTTAACTTCCCTGACAAATGATTTTCCACACCCAATGAGTCGATTATTGTAACAACAAAATACCGCACATTTCATCACGAAAAATTTTCAAATTAAGCACCTCAGATTCTTAGTAATCTAAACCAAAACAGTCTTTTAAATGTTAATCGTCTTTATTTGTAAAATTACAAAACTTTTAACAACTAAACACTGAAAATTATTCAATAAACACTGCACTGGATCTGCACTCTTCAGAAAGTTCACGTCTAATTGACATTTTATTATGGCGAAGTTGAGGCCTTCCCACACCTTTCCAACGAACAAAAAATCGGAAAACACGTACACGGTTTATACACGGTATTGCACTTCCTTTCGTTTTCTGTTCTAAGGTTAGGCATTTGGCTATTAGGCGAGGTGAGGTCGGAGAGCTCTTCTCCTTAGTTTGCGAACTGTTATTACCGTGAATTGTCCGATGGTTTAACAATTTTGTTTTGTAATTCCATATAAAGTTCCGAGTGTTTTTTACTCTTTATTTTAGTGCAATATATTAGAAAACTTTAAAGCTAATAGCTATCAACTCTTTGAAGTGTAGACAGTGTACTTTAATAGTGAAATTGTTGAAATGAAGTGCGCGGTTTTGTGTTGTGCAAACAATCGGCGTTGTACACGTGGAATATCGCTTTTTAGGGAAGTTTTTGACTAAAAAAATGTTTTTTAATTCTTAAGCTTGATATAATTGCATTGACACGCTAAGAACAGCAACGGAACGTAAAGAAAAGTGAAGTTTTCTTGGCGTTCTTAGTTTGTTAACATTTTCTAAGATCGAATTTTTTGCTTCTCCTTAGCTAACCCAGTGGCTCGTGATTTAACTTTTATACACACTCACACAAAGACACTAAAAACTTAAATTCGTGATTAAAATGTTTAAAAGTTTTAATTTAATTTTGTGATATAGATTCGCTACAAAAAAGAAAGTCATTCGCAATACCTTGAGGCAATTGTAAAATGCGATAACGCGCTAATTTCCAATTTATTTTTGCCCTTCTCTAGACATGTCGCTGTTTCACTACTGCCATGACGAAAACAAACACAACTCAAACATTCGTTCACGAGTGCGATTCGTCGCATGCGACTGTAATTTGATTGGCTGAAGTCATATACCTGTTACTTGACATGCTGGCTTTGTCTAACGTCGCTGCGTTTGTAAAAATAATCGCAGCAATGCTCTTGATTTGGTGCGATTGTTAAACATAACCAAACATAATTGGTTTGTTTACCTTTTTGAAAAATGCTTGTTGAATGAAAAACGGCTTGTATAAATATAGTATGTATGTAATATGTGTTATTAGATATAAAAATTATTTATTATTAGTTTACAGTAAATTAGGAAATAGCAATAAAACAAATATTTGCTTTTCTTCTTTAAAAAAATCATTAACACATTAACTTAAATTCGCGTTCCCGATTCACTGTTAATATTTATATTTGGAATGATATATACTACTTAAAAGCACTAATTATCTGCAAATTCAAATGTTAACAACAAATTTTCGTTCGTCAACCTTGTGAACGAGCATACGATGAAAAATAATCGCAGACTGAAACAAAAGTATTCAAAAAGTGAGATGAACGAAAAAATCGCACTTAGTTGCGTCGCGCTTATGAACAAGCCCCAACGATTCAACTACATCAAGAAAAGTGCCGAGGTTTTTTGGCTTTGGGGCCTCTCCTTATAGTTATATACCCCGTATACATGCAGGGTTGAACCTAGGTTGAACCTGAGTTCAACTTCATGTATACGCGGATCGAGTCGAAGTAGGGTTGACTCAACTCAACTCCGCTTAGCAGGCTGGGTCGAGTTCAAATGACAGCTGTGATTGCAGTATGGACGCGGGTTGAGTAGTCGAGTTTGGAACGGAATTTTGTTTGCTGTGTTTTTGGGTTAAAATATTTTTTTTTGTATTCTGTTTTTCGTGCTGCGATTTAAGAAATGGCCACAGAAACATTTAGGATATTAATTGTCTTTGGATTAAATTTAAATAACTCGCTCAAGCATTTACAATAATATCGTAATTATCACTGATGATTTTTACATAAAATATTTCGATAAAATCACACAAAAATAAACTCAAAGTTTTGAAGGTTACTTTCGTCTGTCACTTCAACTATATTTCAACTAGAACTCAACTCGATTTTTCAACCCTGCGTTGCCATATACGCGGGTCGAAAACTCAACTCAATCTCGACTCAATTTTTCAACCATGCATGTATACGTGGTAATATACTCTAAGGCTTAGGCTGATGTGCGTGACGTCAATCTATGTTACAGCGGCTTGATTGCGCTAAATGAAAATTCTAAGTTAGCTGCTAGTTTAGTTAATTACCCGCTGTCAGCCTTTTTAAAATTTGTATACAGAGTAAGTTGTCAAGTGCATTTACAGAGTAAATGCACTTGACAACTTGAAAGTTTTTAGTTTTAATTTTCACTAAATTTATCACTAAGCAAAAACTGACGGGACAAACAAATGGACAAATCGTCTTCTTCTTACTCAGCCTACTTCAGCAGAAAATATTTGGGCTGGAAAATATGACAAGAGGCTGAATGGCTGTATTCAGCGGCACTCAGCCTTCCCAGCAGCTGGCAGCGGCTAAGGGCTGAGGCATAGTATAGATATGATATAGTGGACCAGCTTCGAACAAATCTGAAAAAATTTCCTGTCACTTAATTTCATTTTTCATTTAAATGGTAATGTCCCTGAGAAGAAATTACCCAAATGGGAAATCTCTCAGTCATTTTGTATGTAGTTGTAAATGTCATTTCGTCATTGAGTTTGACAATTAAAATGGAAGTAATTGACCATACCGAAGATTTTTCATTTTGAAATAAGGATATACTGCAGTGTTGCGTACTATAGTAACACTCCGGGTTCAACGTATTCAAGCGACGAAAGATATCGACAAAATTGCTGCAATAGAACAGAGGATACTGAGGCCTTTGTTAAAAAACTTGCATTCTGGAGTCCCCTAAAGATGTTATTTGCGAAACCAGTCGAAAAAGTTATGAATTAACCGAGGAAGGAAAATCTGTTTCAGAAAATGGGAGTCATGAGGCTGCAATTTACAACTTGGTCCCATCGGAAGACATTGCACAATCAGAACTGATGAAGACATCCCCCAATGCAAAGGTCGGTTTTAGCAAAGCAATGTCACACGGATGGATATACCTCTTCTCGCGCCCTAGGTTCTATTTCAGATGTTGAAATATTGAAAAAAGTTTTTAAATTTGCTATGTCGGTAAGTAAACATCAAGCACCTCATATTTTTACAAAAACACGGAAACCACTTTTAGAATGAAGTGCGTGCACAAGATTCAATTTTCGTTGTTGTTGCTGTTGCAATAAACCCTAAAGGACGCAATATGACTTGGGAATTCTTTATGGAAAATGCAGATATGTTGCTGGAACAATATCAGGTATGTATTATTCTTATCTTTTTAATATTTGGCGTTTACATTGAATTCTCTGCAGGGTGGCTTTCTTCTTGCTAATCAAACATCCAACAGAAACTTTTGCAACAGAAGAAAAAGCTAAAGAAATTGAGGAATTCTTTAAGAAACGTGAATTTCTTGGAACAGAAAGAACATTTTATTCAACGTTTAAAATCGGAAATCAACAAACCAAAGGTCAACATTATTACCGAAATACAAACTTCACCAAAAATGTATTTTTCCCTCAGTCATTTACTATAAACGCCATTTTTACCCTAGATAGTAAAATTTTAATAATTGCATGGGTGCAATCTAATTGAATTTTAATATTTTTTATTTATTGTTGCAATATTTAATACACTAGATCCGGATACTGATTTTCTTTTAGCAGTTCGCAGTGAAAATGAAGATTTCGAAAAGTATGAGCCTGGTGGTGTTACTGTTAAATTTTTAAAGTTGATTTGAACACCTCTGATGTGGAGGGGCCATATTTAGTGCGATTACAGGAAGTGGAAGCGGCTGTAAATGTAGAGAAGCTTGTGGGGAAAAAGCTTGGAATCAAACAAAAGTATTTGGTGGTAATTAACTATAGTCCGCCTTCTAATGTTGTTATCCTCACAGAAGGCCAACAAAAAATGTATTTTAGGTCTAACTTATTCGCAGCAAGCACAACTAATTCTACAGATGAAATCACTGAAAATCTGAGGAAAACTATTCAAGAAAATTTAACTTATTTAACACATTTATTTATTTCGGTTCCTAGTACAGATAGAAGTTCTCTTGAATTATTAGGTATACCTAAGTATGAGCCTAAATCCGATTCAGGAGATTCCAAACGCCTAAACAATCTCCATCCGAGAGCGAACAAGATGAAAATTCTGATGTCGTAGATGCGGTCATAATAAATGGTTACTTAAGTAATTGTGACCAAGGCGGCAGTGGTGACTTTAGACGTTCTTCTCCTCTTCCAATGTTATCGGTTTCTACAGGTCATGAAAGCAATAGCGAAGATAGCAGCCTAAGTGATGGTGATCGCACACTTGTTGAGTCAGCACCTCATTATTCGAGTCATGTGTCAAGCACAAGTCACTCGCCACAATTATCAAGTCCAGAAGAAGAAAATGGAGAAAAACTTGTATGTAAACCTATTCTATCGCACGAAATAAACAGTGATGATGATGAAGACATGGAACTAGATAGTGGTCTTTACTTTCGAGCATATAATATTAGTGAAAATAATCACAAGAGTAGATTGGTTAACGGTCATCTTTCAGATTTAGACGATAAAAAGGAAAAAATTTATAAATGCAGAATACTTCAGAATTGATCGAAAACAGACTGAACAACTGAAGCTAGAATGTACAAACTTGTCTAAAAGTTTGAGTACATTTAAGGATGGAGAGCAAGTAAAAATCGGATTGGTTCGAAACTTAAAGAAAGGTGAGTGCAAGGCAAAGGTACATTACTTGAAGTTAAGTGAACTGAACAATGAAACTGGAATACTTCCCATAATTAGTGAATGGATTTTCAAAATTGGTATCCAAGTTGTTAAAACAAAAAAAGTGAAAGGAATTCTGTTGCAAAGTTAAAACAGGAGCAGCGGAATAAAACACGTCTGTTGTTTGCGATTAGTTGACAAGAAGTGAGCACAAGCTCTGATATATTTACATCTGTCATTTAGTACAATCTTACATATGCAATGGTAACAAACTCTAGTACAGATAACAAGTTTACTCTATTACAACACCCCCGCTGAATAAAATATTATTAACATTTTAAAATTTTATTCCCAAACCCCTTGAAAATACTGAATGTTTACCATTGCTGAGCGCCTTGGTCATCACGTCTGCCACCATGTCATCTGTATTTATATACTCCACGATGATTTTTCCTTCATCAATTTTCTCACGAATAAAATGATGTCTGACGTCGATATGCTTCGTTCTGGGCTGATAGCTACTATTCTTTGCCAAATTAATAGCACTCCGATTATCGCAATAAATTCTCGTTGATACAGTTGATTCCGGAAGAAGTTCCTGCTGTAGAGAATTCAACCAAAGAGCTTCCTGTGTTGCTGTAGAAAGCGCCATATATTCGGCCTCTGAAGATGATAGCGCCACCGTTGCCTGCTTCTTTGTGCACCAGGAGACTGCACCACCAAGCGATGAGAAGACATAACCCGATATAGATTTCCTATCTACTGTATTGTTTGCCCAATCTGCATCACAAAAACCTTGGATGTTCACGTCACCGCTTCGCAAAAAAACCAACTTCGCATCAATAGTTCCTTTAATATAGCGTAGAATACGCTTCACTGCCATCCAATGTTGTCTTCCGTAATTATTATTGAACTGGCTACAAGAGCTCACTGCAAAACTTAAATCAGGTCTTGAAACTTGAGCCAGAAACATGATGCTTCCAATTGCCTCCTGATACGGAATGTTACTCATATCACTACGCTCGCTGTCAGTTTGCGGGCACATATCCTTAGTTAACTTGACGTTTGGATCCATTGGAGTCTTTACAGGGTTACTCTCTGACATTCTGAATCGATTCAAAATTTCTCGTATATACAATTTTTGGTCTATACTTAACTCTCCTTTTACTCGATCTCTCGAAATTTGAAAACCAAGAACGTATCTAGCTTCACCAATATCTTTCATTTTGAATTTCCCATGCAAAAACGTTTTAATGTCATCTCTTGTTTTGTTGTCCCTTGTAAATAGCAGCAGATCGTCTACATACACAGCTACAAACGCCATATTTCCGTCGTTTAAAGAATAATAGACACAGGGGTCTACCTTTGATCTATTCATACCAAACGACTTCAATGCTAAGTCCAGCTTTTGGTTCCACAGTCTACTTGACTGTTTCAAACCATAAAGTGATTTCTTCAATCGGCACACTTTTCCTGAGTTGTCACTGAAACCTTCAGGTTGAAGCATATAGATCTCCTCATCCAGATCTCCTTGAAGAAATGCTGTTACTGCGTCCATCTGGTCAATATTCAAATCGTATTTCGCAGCTATAGCAAGTAATAAACGAATTGAATTATAACGCACCACTGGAGAAAACGTTTCTTGATAGTCGATGCCTTTACGCTGTGCACATCCTTTTATTACTAGTCGTGCTTTGTATCGATCAATTCTTCCCGTACTGTCCAGTTTCGTTTTATAAATCCATTTACAGCTAATTGGTTTCTTATTCGGAGGTAAATCCGTCAAGTACCAAGTATCATTCTGCCTTAGAGCTCGGAATTCATCCTGCATTGCCTGTTTCCACATTTTCCTGTCTGGTCTGCTGAGAGCTTCATCCATAGTTACTGGATCACTGACTTCTTGTGAAACTGCTGAATATGAGATGTAATCCTCTCGGACGATAGGCTTCGGAGTTCTGTTAGTACGTCGTGGTGTACTTGGAACATTAACCTGCACAGTGTTAGGAACCACAAATTCAGAATCAGATGATTGGATGACAGCACTTCCAGACGATGATGTAGCTGTATCGAAACTATTACTTTGGTTTGTTTCCTCTGATATCGCATCTTGATAAATTAGGGTTTCGTCGATACTGTCTCTTTCTGTCTGCTCACTAAACTGCTCTACTTGCGTATTATCTGTTAGGTTGACTGAGTCACTGACCTTACTATCACCATCCCCCACTTCATTCAAAACTTCCGAGAAGATAGAATGATTAGAATCTCTGTCAATTTCATTTACCTGGACATCCACTCTCTGATGTTCTAAGAAATTTACATCTCGGCTAATCAAAATTCTCTGCTTCTTGGGATGATACAAACGATACGCTTTCGAATTCTCGCAGTATCCCATGAAAATGCATTCCTCTGCCTTCGGATCGAATTTCCTGCGATAATGCTTGGGAACATGCACCATGGTTTTGCAGCCAAATACTTTCAAATCCTTGAAGTCAATCAATTTTCCCGACCATATCTCTTCTGGTAGATCTTCTGTCAACGATGCACTGGGTGATCGATTGATGATATAAACCGCTGTCGAGACCGCTTCTGCCCAAAATCTGGTTGGCAAACCTGCATCAAACAACATGCAGCGGGCCTTCTCGATGATGGTCCTGTTCATTCGTTCTACTAAACCGTTTTGTTGTGGACTATAAGGAGCCGACGTCTGATGTCGAATTCCATTCTTACGTAGAAAACCTTGAAATTCACTGTTACAAAATTCAGTACCGTTGTCAGTACGCAAAATTTTTATTTTCTTTTCAGTTTGATTTTCCGCTAATGATTTAAAGTTTTCAAAATTGACCTTTATTTGAGTTTTGGATTTAAGAAAATATACAAACACTTTTCTTGTGAAATCGTCTACTAGCACCATCATATACCGTGCACCTCCAACAGATGGAGTGTCTATTGGTCCGCATAAGTCACAATGAACCAATTCTAAAATTTGTGTAGCTCTCGTACCGCAATGATTAAAAGGGGATCTCGCCTGTTTTCCCTTCATACACACTTGACAATAGAATTTTTTAACTGAAAGATCACCAAAGAATTTTTCTTTTACTAGCTTCATTTTTTCAAAGCTCATGTGTCCCATTCTTCTATGCCATAATTCTTCAAGTGAACACTTTCTATTTGACATTAAACCAAATTGAGTCACGGATGGTGTATTCAATCTGAACAAGTCGCCTTCCTTACGTGCCGTAGCGATCAACTCCTTGTTTCTATTGAAAATTTTGCAACCAGAGGTATCGAATATGACCTTATTGCCTTTTTTTACCATTTGACTAACTGAAATCAGGTTGGCACACAAATCTGGAATGTACAGAATGTCTTTTATAATTACATTTGCTCCATTATCAGTTTTGCCTAAAGTTAAAGACGTATCACCTATACCTTTAACTTCTAAACGCATGTTATTTGCTATAACAACTTCCTTGCTTGATAGACTACTTGAAATATTTTGTAGTAAGTTTCTGTCTGTGCACATATGTGCAGAAGCCCCCGAGTCTACATACCATGCATCCGGCTCTAGCTCGCTTGCTGAAAGAGATGTATATAGAACATTAGACTTAACTGTCACCTTTTTGCTTTGCCGCTGGTTTTGTTGTAATGGACAATTTTTCGCTATATGACCTCGACAGTTGCATTCGTAACACCTCGGACCGTTGAACCTCTTATTAACCTTGAATTTTTTGTTTTTGCCATAGAATGCCACTGGATCAATATCGCCGTCTGTAGGTTTGACATCTTGCAAAATTTTTGTCTTGATTGCATCAGCCGTTATCGAAATTCCTGAACTTTCTATGCCCATTATCATAGGCTTATATTCCTCCGACAAACCTGCCAAAAGCAATGTACCTATCCACTCATCACTCACCTGCATACCAATACCATTTAACTTATGTGCAGTTGTTATAATCTTGTTAACATATTCCTCAACTGATACGCTTTGTTCCAGTCTTGTCGTTATCAGTAATCGCAAAAGTCCCACTTTTCGTGTTAGCCCTGAATCCTGAAACGCCTTCTGTAGATTTTCCCAGGCCGCCTTGCTGGTTTTCGTATTTTGCACGTGAACATAATTTATTGGATCTAGAAGAAGAATTATTTTTGATCTTGCGCGAACATCTTTCTTTTTGTCCAATTTAGCTGGATCTGTCTCGATGATGCACTCCCACAATTCTTCATGTTCCAGATAAGTCTGCGTAGCAAATTTCCAGGAGTCGTAGTTCTCACGGCCTTTTAATTTGTCAATGGAAGGAAGCACGTTTTGACTCATAATGTAATCGTTTAAAATCAAGAAAATTAGCGATGATCCGACAACCACTATCGCGAAATTTTATATCTTACTCGATTTAAATACGAAATTAACAGACATTTTACTGATCCGCGTAATTTATTCTGATACCTGAGCAACGATGCCTTGTACCTGGGCCCATAACCTGTTGCAAAGTTAAAACAGGAGCAGCGGAATAAAACACGTCTGTTGTTTGCGATTAGTTGACAAGAAGTGAGCACAAGCTCTGATATATTTACATCTGTCATTTAGTACAATCTTACATATGCAATGGTAACAAACTCTAGTACAGATAACAAGTTTACTCTATTACAACAAATTCAGTCCGCATTCTAGATGATGATCATCATTTAGGAAACGATCGCCGGTTATCTGTAAATTGTGAGTTGGTCGTCCAAGAATGCGACGAAGGTATAAGTACGAACACAAATGAAGAGAGTCTGACTTTATTTGTGCGAAGGTGGCATCCATCATCTTTAGAACTTGGACCATTTCATGAGATTACATTGGAAAAAAATAGCGACATTAAGAAAGTATTATCTTAGAATAGATACCATATAGAAGAACAGCTCCTTAAATTTCCCTGTTCAAACGTGAACGAAATAGTTTGGCAATGTTGTTGCAATTTTGTATGGAAAAGTAAATCCTAAATGTCAAAAAATTCCAAGAAGTAAATGCTATCCGTCAAAAATTAGTGAGCGAGAATCAATTTTGTACTCTCAGAAGAGAAATTTCCCTTTTCGTCGATTAATTCGTATAAGCGGACATATGTGTTGGTTAAGTAATTGACAGTTCTAAAACTTCAAGTCAAAATCAACATGATGCTTCCTGGAGGATTATTTTATTCTATTCGTGGAGGATCTAAACAAATTAAAGGATACATCGTCTAAAGTGATGCAAACTATGCAGCCGGGGTTAACAACAAACGACTCAACATACGAAGAATGATTCAATCTGCAGTCTTCAAGGAATTGATTAAGGTACATACTTTGCTAAAATTTATAGATTTATATTGAACAGAATATATTGCTTTTAGATCCTGGTGTTTAACCATAAAAACCCATTAAAGGACGCCCCAATATTATAATGTTTGTAGGTTTGCAAAGTTCTGGAGAAATAACGACTTGCAAGAAACTAGCTTATCGCTATCAAAAGAAAAATTGGAAGTCCTGTTTAGTCTGCGCTGACACATTCCGGGCTGGTGCCTACGAATCAAATCAAACAAAATGCAACTAAAGCCGTTCTTTGGCAGTTATACAGGAGTTGATCCAGTCGTTATAGCCCAGGATGGTGTAGAAATGTTCAAGAAAGAAGGGTTCGAGATGAAAATTGTTGATACTAGTGGAAGACATAAGCAAGTAGAATCGTTGTTTGAAGAAATGTTGGCAGTAGCTAACGCAATAGCAATACGAGCAATATAATGTGATAGATTGTTATTAATTGAAAGCCAAACTATAAAATAGGCTTGTCCATCTCAAGCTCTCAAGTTCAAAGAAAAAGTAGATATTGGTTCGTTTAAACAAAGTTAGATGGACATGCAAAAGGTGGAGGTGCTCTATCCGCGTAAGTTAGATAAAATCTTGTTAACTAACCTACAACACCTCGTTTGTTTGAGTCTGAGATTTAATGTCCTTGAAGTTCAAGAAACTTTCTTTGATCGTAAAGATCATGTATTGGAGGTATAATTTTTGGTTGTTACGCTAAAGTATTACATTTTAATTACATTGATTTCCAGTGCCTGGATTCCGTAAAAACATGGTGCAAATTGGCTTTGTTCGGAGAAGTTGATTCAACTGTACAAGAGGGATCAAGTTCGGGAAAATTTATTAATTTTGACCCGGCCACAGCTGAGATATTGTTAGATCTTGGACGAGCTTTATACAAATTAATGTTTCAGCTCTTATTGCTCATTGAATCCAATCACAAAATTGCTATAATTGTGATTAATAATTTAAAGCAAAATGATAAGGTAAGTTGATTGATTTTTTTAAGAATGCATACTGACGTGACATTTTTCTAGATGCAAGATATTTCCGACCTTTATTCAACGGTGCGGGGAGCATTGCTACGCTGTATTGATGATGCCGAGATGGAATCTTTAGATACTTCAACCTCAACGGAAGGCGACAGTACTCCAACACCATCTCCTGGACTTCCCATGACAAATCCCGAAGAATTTGAAAACACATTAGTTGAAATGATCCAAAATCAAAAGTGGTCAGCGGCAATCTCATACTCGTCAGTATAAAAGGGTGTATCAAATGACCTCTTCTAACTTAAATTTGGTATCGTCAGTTTTCGGTCAATTTGACGCCCGAACCTCCGATGAGTTGTCTTTTATTTTAAACATACTCTCAAAAGATTATCAAAGACAAAGAGGTGAGTACACAATTATTTGCTAAATTCTGAATCATCAAAAATTTTTCACCTTATAGATGCATTTATTCTATCAAAGACCGATACTGAGCTATTGGAAGTGTACACAATTCTTTCAGAGAATTTGTATCATGTATCGAGTGCGTTGACTGCAATGGAAATAAATATGAAAAGTTATTCAGGCACTTCTTCGATTGCCAATAAAGAGGGTAATGATATCATTACAAATTTATAGATGAATCATGACTAGATTAAGTAGATATTTGGATTAACATGCACAACGTAATCTTTGTACTTTTAACAGAGTTTTTTAGCCGTAATTTAATGATACATTATTCAAATAAAGTAAATGATTTCTTAGAGCACCGCTGTTTTTTACTTATTCCTTCAAATCTCTAAAATTGTTCTGAAATTTTCTGTTTTTGGTCAGTCTGACGCTCAAACTGCTTCAATAACGACTACTTTGCAGCCCCATTTTCTGTAACATCAAAAATATTCCACCTCTTATTATATTTATCAAAGGCTGATGCTCAGCTGCCGGAGGAGTACACAATCTTTTCTGAGAATTTGTATCATTTATCGAGTACTAATGGAAATAAATATGAAGAGCTATTCACTCGTTTCCTCGACTGCCGGTTAAGAGGGCAATGATATCATTAAAAAGTTGCAGATAAATCATGACTAGGTTAAGTAGAAATTTCGAGTAACGTGTAAAACTAAACTTTATAGTTTTAACAGAGGTTATTTTTACTGTGATTCCTTCTACGTTATTTGAATAAAGTAAATGATTTTTTAAAACATTGATGCATTTTATTCTGACACAGATTTTCCTTCCTTGGTTAATTCATAACTTTTTCGACCGGTTTCGATTGATCAAAAAGTCTACCTCGTACAGTATCTTCGGAAATAATATTTGAAGCTTTATTGTTATCTTTAGAGGACTCCGGAAGGACAACCTTATACTTATCGAAATTTATTTTTGGCAACTGTATAAAAAAAGGAAAATTAGGATTTAATTTCTGACATCGAGGTAAAAATACCTCAGCAATTATATTTGACTTAGGAAACCCAAGATCTTCCCCAGATGCAAATGTTACGTAGAAATTCTAACGGTAGGCATTTTAACAGTCTCATAATTAGCTAAAGTTAATATCCTTTGCTCTCTCTCTACACGAATTATTTGTATTATAGAAAACAATTATTTCTCCAGGTAAATTTTAAGCGCACGTTCCTTCCTTGGTGAGTACGCAGAGGTCAGGGTACCACCAATACGTTCAAGACGAGCTTTTTCTTTTTGATATAATTCATGACGTTCTTCCGTAGTCAAATCCTTTAATTGTTCCGTATTATCTCTGTAAAAATAAACGGCCCCATTCTACAGCTACACAAATGAAAGTTCTCGGAAGTTGCTGAATTTGGAAACCAACTCAAAGAATTGTTGATATCTAGAACCGATATGATTGTACAACGGAAAGGATACCTGCTATTCACGCTACAAAATGCAATTTTATTCTCAGGGATATAAGATCTTGAAGATAATACTTTCTTAATGTCGCTATTTTTTTCCAATGTAATCTCATGAAATGGTCCAAGTTCTAAAGATGATGGATGCCACCTTCGCACAAATAAAGTCAGACTCTCTTCATTTGTGTTCGTACTTATACCTTCGTCGCATTCTTGGACGACCAACTCACAATTTACAGATAACCGGCGATCGTTTCTTAAATGATGATCATCATCTAGAATGAGGACTGAATTCCTTTGACTTTTTTTGTTTTAACAACTTGGATACCAATTTTGAAAATCCATTCACTAATTATCGGAAGTATTCCAGTTTCATTGTTCAGTTCACTTAACTTCAAGTAATGTACCTTTGCCTTGCACTCACCTTTCTTTAAGTTTCGAACCAATCCGATTTTTACTTGCTCTCCATCCTTAAATGTACTCAAACTTTCAGACAAGTTTGTACATTCTAGCTTCAGTTGTTCAGTCTGTTTTCGATCAATTCTGAAGTATTCTGCAGGTATACCTATAAAAGTTTCCAATGCTCGCTTAAAGGAACCAAGTTTAATTCGATCGTCTACGAAAACTTTCAACATAGTTTGCTTATAAATTTTTTCCTTGTTATCGTCTAAATCTGAAAAATGACCGTTAACCAATCTACTCTTGTGATTATTTTCACTAATATTATATGCTCGAAAGTAAAGACCACTATCTAGTTCCATGTCTTCATCATCATCACTGTTTATTTCGTGCGATAGAATAGGTTTACATACAAGTTTTTCTCCATTTTCTTCTTCTGGACTTGATAATTGTGGCGAGTGACTTGTGCTTGACACATGACTCGAATAATGAGGTGCTGACTCAACAAGCGTGCGATCACCATCACTTAGGCTGCTATCTTCGCTATTGCTTTCATGACCTGTAGAAACCGATAACATTGAAAGAGGAGAAGAATGTCTAAAGTCACCACTGCCGCCTTGGTCACAATTACTTGAGTAACCATTTATTATGACCGCATCTACGACATCAGAATTTTCATCTTGATCGCTCTCGGATGGAGATTGTTTAGGCGTTTGGAAGTTGGAATCTCCTGTACTAGGAACCGAAATAAATAAATGTGTTAAATAAGTTAAATTTTCTTGAATAGTTTTCCTCAGATTTTCAGTGATTTCATCTGTAGAATTAGTTGTGCTTGCTGCGAATAAGTTAGACCTAAAATACATTTTTTGTTGGCCTTCTGTGAGGATAACAACATTAGAAGGCGGACTATAGTTAATTACCACCAAATACTTTTGTTTGATTCCAAGCTTTTTCCCCACAAGCTTCTCTACATTTACAGCCGCTTCCACTTCCTGTAATCGCACTAAATATGGCCCCTCCACATCAGAGGTGTTCAAATCAACTTTAAAAATTTAACAGTAACACCACCAGGCTCATACTTTTCGAAATCTTCATTTTCACTGCGAACTGCTAAAAGAAAATCAGTATCCGGATCTAGTGTATTAAATATTGCAACAATTTACACGTTTGCATCAAATTAAAATATTAAAATTCAATTAGATTGCACCCATGCAATTATTAAAATTTTACTATCTAGGGTAAAAATGGCGTTTATAGTAAATGACTGAGGGAAAAATACATTTTTGGTGAAGTTTGTATTTCGGTAATAATGTTGACCTTTGGTTTGTTGATTTCCGATTTTAAACGTTGAATAAAATGTTCTTTCTGTTCCAAGAAATTCACGTTTCTTAAAGAATTCCTCAATTTCTTTAGCTTTTTCTTCTGTTGCAAAATTTTCTGTTAGATGTTTGATTAGTCGAGCAAGAAGAAAGCCACCCTGCAGAGAATTCAATGTAAACGCCAAATATTAAAAAGATAAGAATAATACATACCTGATATTGTTCCAGCAACATATCTGCATTTTCCATAAAGAATTCCCAAGATATTGCGTCCTTTAGGGTTTATTGCAACAGCAACGACAACGAAAATTGAATCTTGTGCACGCACTTCATTCTAAAAGTGGTTTCCGTGTTTTTGTAAAAATATGAGGTGCTTGATGTTTACTTACCGACATAGCAAATTTAAAAACTTTTTTCAATATTTCAACATCTGAAATAGAACCTAGGGCGCGAGAAGAGGTATATCCATCCGTGTGACATTGCTTTGCTAAAACCGACCTTTGCATTGGGGGATGTCTTCATCAGTTCTGATTGTGCAATGTCTTCCGATGGGACCAAGTTGTAAATTGCAGCCTCATGACTCCCATTTTCTGAAACAGATTTTCCTTCCTCGGTTAATTCATAACTTTTTCGACTGGTTTCGCAAATAACATCTTTAGGGGACTCCAGAATGCAAGTTTTTTAACAAAGGCCTCAGTATCCTCTGTTCTATTGCAGCAATTTTGTCGATATCTTTCGTCGCTTGAATACGTTGAACCCGGAGTGTTACTATAGTACGCAACACTGCAGTATATCCTTATTTCAAAATGAAAAATCATCGGTATGGTCAATTACTTCCATTTTAATTGTCAAACTCAATGACGAAATGACATTTACAACTACATACAAAATGACTGAGAGATTTCCCATTTGGGTAATTTCTTCTCAGGGACATTACCATTTAAATGAAAAATGAAATTAAGTGACAGGAAATTTTTTCAGATTTGTTCGAAGCTGGTCTACTATATCATATCTATACTATGACGCTGTGATTCTCTCCGGATGAGAACAGAATTTTGACAGGAGTAAGTGATTCTCTCAAATAATTTTGACAGGAGTAAATGGCTGCACACTACCTGTACTCTTAATTTGCATGTATATTCTTATGACCTTAAAAGCTGGATATATTTCTGGTAATTTAGAGAGCCGGTTATTTAGTAGTAAGTAATCTTTGCTGTAACCTTTAAGCTTGAAATATATAGTTAGAAGCTTCGTGAATTAGTCATCTAAGCGTTCAACTTCTGTCAGTAGGCATCCTTGAATATAATAGTGCGCCTGCTGGCATTCCTCCTGATTTTCCAGTACAAATTCTGCCACAGTAATGTTGGGATTATTCAACAAAATTTGAATATCTAATCGAAAATAGCCGATATGATTTGCGATTGTCATTAGCTCGTAATGTAGGTCGATTTGCAAGCGTTGATCTGTTCGTTTAAATAGTTTACTAAAAGCTTTTAATAATTTACTAGTTAAATAGTTTATTAATTACGTACAGCTTCATAACCTAATCTTTTAATGAGTGAAGTACATTTGACATTTGTAAATGCACATAAGAAAAATATACTTGTCTCTTACCCACAAACTCTCCCGGAAAACAAATTTTTAGTTTTAACTGCAGGGTTGCCCGATTCGGGAAATATATAAAACCAACCAAAAAAGTTTCACTACTTTGTTCGAAGCCGTTTATCTAGTAATAGTAATCTTTAGCCAAAGATTACTTAATACTAGATAACCGGCTCTCTAAATTACCCAGCTAATTTGAAAAAGAAACACGAGCACCACCAAAGATTACGTACTACTAGATAACCGGCTCCCTAAAATACCCAGCTAGTCTTGAAAAAGTAACACTGGCACCACAGTAAAACGAAATATATCTAGATTTTAAAGTCATAAGAATATATATGCAAAAATTCATCATTTTAATTCATAATTAGTATTGCATAAAAATTTAAAAGAGCTAAATTTGTAATGCTGAATATATGTGGAATGTCAAAAAGTTCGGAAAATATTTCGAAAATGATAGAATCGCCTGTCGAACGAAAATGTTGCAACCTTAGAGTATATAACTATAAGGAGAGGCCCTGAAGCAAAAAACCTCGGCACTTTTCTTGATGTAGTTGAATCGTTGAGTTGTGTTTGTTTTCGTCATGGCAGTAGTAAAACAGCGACATTTCTAGAGGTGGGCCAAAATAAATTGGAAATTAGAGCGTAATCGCATTTTACAATTGCCTCAAGGAATTGCGAGTGATTTTATTTTTTTTAGCGAATCTATATCACAAAATTAAATAAACACTTTTAAACATTATAATCACGAATTTAAGTTTTCAGTGTCCCTTTATATAAGTTAAATCACGAGCCGCTGGGTTAGCTAAGGAGAAGCAAAAAATTCGATCTCAGAAAAGGTAAACAAACTAAGAACGCCAAGAAAACTTCACTTTTCTTTACGTTCCGTTGCTGTTCTTAGCGTGTCAATGCAATTATATCAAGCTTAAGAACTAAACAAAACATTATTTTAATCCAAAACTTCCCTGAAAAACGATATTCCACGTGTACAACGCCGATTGTTTGCACAACACAAAACCGCGCACTTCATTTCAACAATTTCACTATTAAAGTACACTGTCTACAGTTCAAAAGTTTGAAAGCTATTAGCTTTACAGTTTTCTAATATATTGCACTAAAATAAAGGGTAAAAAACACTCGGAACTTTATATGGAATTACAAAACAAAATTGTTAAACCATCAAACAATACACGATAATCACTTTGACAGTTCGCAAACTAAGGAGAAGAGCTCTCCGTCCTCACCTCGCCTTAAAGCCAAATGCCGATCACACGTACACGGTTTCACAGATGAGGGCCTTTCCTGTTGTTATATATTCTAAGGTTGCAACATACCGCCAAAGCGATATTTTCGCTTCGATGATCGCTTTCGAAGTGATGTTATAACATCTTGCCACTGTGGCACCGATTGGTGACGAAAAAACAGAAAATAAGAAATAATTCAAGAGGGTTTTAAATTTAATTTGTATTTTCATTACAAAACTTATGTAACATGTCTAAAATACTTTTATTCAATTTTATTCCTCCTAATTTATAATTTTATAGATTACAGCAAATAATATTTAAAAAACTTACATTTTAACTATATTGCTTCTCGTATCACTATCAACAAACCGGAGTGAAGTTTTAACGAAAATATCGCCTGTCGAAAGTGTTACAACCTTAGAACAGGAAAGGAAGTGCAATACCGTGTATAAATCGTGTACGTGTTTTCCGATTTTTTGTTCGTTGGAAAGGTGTGGGAAGGGAGCATCAACTTCGCCATAAAGAAATGTCAATTTGACGTGGACTTTCTGAAGAGTGCGGGTCCAAGTGTTTATTGAATAATTTTCAGTGTTTAGTTGTTAAAAGTGGTGTAATTTTACAAATAAAGACAATTAACATTTAAAAGACTGTTTTTGTTTAGTTTACTAAGAATCTCACGTGCTTAATTTGGCCATTTTTCGGGATGAAGTGTGCGATATTTTGTTGTAAAAATAATCGACGCATTGCGTGTGGAAAATCATTTTTCAGGAAAGTTAAATAATATAATAAGCAATTATACAGCATTTTCTTTGAAATATGTGCAAAAGCTGTATAAATAAAAGCTAAATTACCAAAAAATATAACCATTTCTCTTGATGGTGCTCGTTTGTTTACATTTGAGATTCATCAGAGCTTTGGTTCGCCTTATTTGTTCAGCGACAGCTGACGGAAGTGTTTGCCTGAGGGCTCGAATAAAACTTTAAAAAAATTTAAATATTTTTCTACCTTTTGGTATTTTAGGTTTCCAAAAGATAAAGACTTCAGAGATCTATGGTTAAAATCCATCGGTAAAACTGATTATATACCATCCGATGGTAGCAATGTTTGCGAGGACCACTTCGAATAAGTCACAAATTTACTACTTCCATGGTGAAAACTAACACATTCAAACCTTTCAAACCCATAAGGAAAATTCGGAAACTTTTTGAGCATGGTGCACTTCCTTTCGTTTTCTGTTCTAAGGTTACAACATATTAATTATCGACAGATGATCGAACTTCGAAAATTTCGATGTTCTAACATCTTGCCACTGATCGTTTAATGAGTGAAGTACACTTGATATATGTAAATGCATATATGAAAAGTATACGTGTCTCTTATCCACAAACTCTCCCGGAATACAAATTTTTAATTCTGACTGCAGGGTTGCCCGATACGGCAAATATACAAAAGCAACCAAAAATGTTTCACTACTCTGTTCGAAGCCGTTTATCTAGTAATAGTAATTTTTGGGCGAAATATATCCAACTTTTAGATATATATAGAATAAACCCTTCTAACTCAGAAGGCGCACTTCACAGGCAGAAGCCTGGAACCAATTGACCTATTCACCAGAATATAACATATATTGAGGTGAATGAGGCTCCCGCAACCCATGCAAAGAAAAGTATTAGTAAACAAAAAACAAAACCCGTCCAAACAAAACAATCAGGGGTGCATTGATAACAGAGATCGCTTAAGCAAATCCTTAGCAAGAGCCAGGTCAAAAATAGGACACATATTCACGGCTCTACACATGCGATTAATAGGCTCATGCATACCATAGTTAGACCGAGAATGAACAACATGTAGTAAAGGCAATCTCCTTAACCTATACGGAGTATGCCTATAAGTAACTAAACTTGCAAGAGAGCGAGAATCTATTTTCGAGTTCAAAAGCTGGTGAATAAATACTAGGTCAGCAACTCTACGTCGTTCCTCCAACGAGTGCATATTAAGCAATTGGAGGCGATCTTCATAAGGAGGAAGCCTTAATGGATCATTCCACGGGAGGTCCCTTAGTGCGAACCTAACAAAGTTCCGCTGCACCGATTCAATGCGTCTAGAATGAACAGCATAGCAAGGAGACCAAACCTGAGATGCATATTCGAGAATTGGTCTAACTAAAGAAAAAAATAAGTGAATGAGGGTCTGTCGATCAGAAAACTCCCTTGACCATCGCTTAACAAAACCCAGGACAGAATTACTCCGAGATACGATATGGTTTATGTGCAGAGTGAAATCGAGTTTTCTGTCTAGCTTTACACCGAGGTCAGTAACGGACTCCACACGACGGATATTAGTTTCCGCAAAGGTATAATCAAAAACGAGCTGATTGATGCTCCTAGAAAATGACACAACTTCACATTTATCCAGGTTAAGTTGCAGTCCATTTGAGGCACACCAACCCCTGAAGGTATTCAAATCATTCTGAATGCAGGAAGAATCATAACTGTTTCCAACGCATGAGAAAATCTTCATATCGTCTGCGTAGATTAAAACTTTGGAGTGCTTAATCAGAGGGACAATGTCGTCAATGGCTAGGATAAACAGCAACGGCCCCAGATGGCTTCCCTGCGGTACACCAGATGAAGCCCTAACTACTCTAGATAAAGTATTACGGAAAGAGATACGGTAAGTCCTATTTTTTAAGTAAGAGCAGATCCAATCGAGCAACAAAGGCGGAAAACCCAACCTTTCAAGCTTAAGCATAATCACGGAGTGAGGGAGCTTATCAAATGCCTTGCTGAAGTCGGTGTAGACACAATCAGTCTGGAGACCTTGTTGGAAGGCAGAGATAATGTGGGATGTAAATTCTAGCAGGTTAGTTGTCGTCGATCTACCAGGCAGAAAGCCATGTTGATTAGATGAGATTAACCCCTTACATTGCCCAACAAGCTGTGAATATATAACAGATTCGAACAACTTGGGTATGCAGGAAAGTTTCGCGATTGGCCTATAATTTGTTATGAAGTTTTTATGCCCCTTTTTATAAACAGGAATTATAAAGGAGCTCTTCCATAACGTAGGAAATCTACCAGCCTGAAGAGATTTATTGAAGATGAGTTCCAATGGAGTGAGTAAGGCATCAGAACAGGATCTCAAGAATGCGGGTGGAACACCATCAGGACCAAAGGAAAAGTCCAATTTAAGCTCCTTGATACCATTCAAGATAATATCACGAGATATAATGGGCAAAGCAATGGAAGTAGCGGGACGGTTTTGGATATGGTCAAAATCATCCAGGGAAGGCACAAAGTTGCCTGGTGAAAAGGCGCCCTCAAAAAACAATGCAAAGTTATCGGCAATAACGGGCGCGCTACAACTAGAGGATCCATTATACCACATTGTAGATGGATAATTATCAGTTTTCTTCTTCAAATTTACAAATTTAAAAAAGGTACGAGGATCATTATGCAAGTTACTGCGAATATCATCAAGGTATTCCCTGTATAAGGATGAAGATAACGCTAAAAAGCAGTCATGACAATATACGAATTCAGAATAAGCTGACGTGCTACCACAGCGTAAGTAGGTTTTCCATAATTTATTTTTTTTATTCTTAAGACTCCTTAGCTCCCTTGTATACCACGGGGGAGAATGGCAGGATGATCTCCACCGCTTAAGTGGTACACACGAATTAAACAGATCATAAATCTTATCATAAAATACAGAAACACAATCGTCGACATCACAATCATAAAAAAGTGATGGGAAATCGATTGAGAGGATCCTGTTTGAAAGATCAGAGAAGTCCGCCCTTTTAAAATCAAGAACGTACTGATCTACGTTGGGGTCAACAATATTAGAGCCATCGTAGCAAAAATAGATGGAAATGGGCGGGTGTAAACTGTCGATAGCGGATAATGTGCAAGAAGTTGGCTCAATTATAGTATTACTCGAATCGGAAGAAAAGATAAGATCTAACTGCCTTCCCATAGAGTTCTTTACATCACTCATTTGGTGTAAACCAGAGGAGGAGATGGCGTCAAGAAAATGGGAGTCTTTAGCAGCAAGACAGTTTGAAGGAAGGTAGTCATCGTCATCAGCGTTGAATACCCATTGAACGTTGGGTAAGTTAAAGTCACCAAGAAGGATAATTTCGTCCTCAGGGTTTGTCATATTATTAATAAAATCTAAACTAAGAATTAAAATGTCGTAAAGACTTCGACCATTTGCATCACCATAGTTTGTCAAGTTTGGAGGGATATAACAACATAGCAGGAAAATATGCATCCTCCCCAGAGATATCTTAAGAGCTAAGAGCTCGATTGAGAGTGTGTCGGAATAAGCAGGTATATCAACAACGCCGCAATCCAAATGCGATTTACATGCAACCAGCACACCGCCACCACGAGCCATAGAGTCACAGTATCTATCCTTACGAAAAATCTGATAGGACTCGTCAAGAATTTCTGCATCGTTAAAACCATTATGAAGCCAGGTCTCGGTCAGAGCGATGACGTCGTAACAACAAGCGAGAGAAGCTTGAAATAACTGGCTTGGCTGTTTTAGAGTCATAAGAATATACGTGCAAATAATGAGTATAGGTAATGTGCAGTCATTTACTCCTGTAAAAATTATTTGAGAGAATCACTTACTCCTGTCAAAATTCTGTTCTCATCCGGAGTACGGAGTGAACGTTTTACAACTGGCATTTCACCCATTTACAAAATGATTTCAGGAAAATTCAAAATCAGTATGAGAATTAAATATTTGATATAAATAATAATTTTTTAAATTTAATTTAAATCGCTAATGAAAAAATAATTTTTTTTAGAGATTATTACCCTAATTATACCGCAGCGATTATTTCCCTAACTACTACGGCTATATGTTGCTTATTTGTAGTAAGAAAACAAGGAAGAATGGCTGTATTCAGCGGCACTCAGCATTCTCAGCGTAGGCCTACGAATAAAGAACAAAAGGAAAGGTCGATACGAATATATACGAGAACAAAAAGTGAAGCAAAATTTTCTGCAGAATACCTGTCAAATTGCAGACTCATTGTCAAAATTTGACATTACATTTGTGAAAGTTTTTATCTTAGAGTATATAACTATAAGGAGAGGCCCTAAAGCCAAAAAACCTCGGCACTTTTCTTGATGTAGTTGAATCGTTGGGTTGTGTTTGTTTTCGTCATGGCAGTAGTAAAACAACGACATTTCTAGAGGTGGGCCAAAATAAATTGGAAATTAGAGCGTAATCGCATTTTACAATTGCCTCAAGGAATTGCGAATGATTTTCTTTTTTGTAGCGAATCTATATCACAAATTTAAATAAAAACTTTTAAACATTTTAATCACGAATTTAAGTTTTTAGTGTCCCTTTATATAAGTTAAATCACGAGCCTCTGGGTTAGCTAAGGAGAAGCAAAAAATTCGATCTTAGAAAATGTAAACAAACTAAGAACTCCAAGAAAACTTCACTTTTCTTTTCGTTCCGTTGCTGTTCTTAGCGTGTCAATGCACTTATATCAAGCTTAAGAACTAACAAAACATTATTTCAATCAAAATCTTCCCTCAAAAACGATATTTCACGTGTACAATGCCGATTGTTTGCACAACACAAAATCGCGCACTTCATTTCAACAATTTTACTATTAAAGTACACTGTCTACCCTTCAAAAAGTTGAAAGCTATTAGCTTTAAAGTTTTCTAATATATTGCACTAAAATAAAGAGTAAAAACCACTCGGAACTTTATATGGAATTACAAAACAAAATTGTTAAACCATCGGACAATTCACGGTAACAGCTTTGACAGTTCGCAAACTAAGGAGAAGAGCTCTCCGTCCTCACCTCGCCTAAAAGAAAAGTGCCGATCACACGTACATGGTTTCACAGACGAGGGCCTTTCCTGTTGTTATATATTCTAAGGTTTTTATGCCGGCAAGTGTCCTGTGGAAGAAAATTTTAAATTGTGTGAAATTTGCTTAGAATTTTAAAAATTTGTGTAGTGCAGTGCTAAGAAAACATTAAAGACAATTTATTATAAAGACATTACAAGTAAAGTTTACTTAGAAAACATTAATTAATTGATAAAATGAAGTGTATTATAAATTTGTGTGACAACAAAGTGAGAAATCATCCTGTTGGAGTCTCGTTTCATAGGTAAATATAGAACAAATATAAGTTAAATAGTAATTCTACATTGAATGACTTAATTGAAGGCAAATCAATTAGTTTTAGCACGAAAACAAAGCGAAGTAAGGTTAACTTGTAATTTTTCTTGGTAGCCATTCGTTTGTTTACTTTTAAGGTTCAGTGCTATGGGTACTTTTTAATATAAGGGGGAGCTAGAGAAATATTTACTTTTTATTAGTTGAAAAAATTTGAATAGTTTATTTATTTGTTGAAATTTCTATTTTAGATTTCCTAATCAAATTTACAGTATATAGATAATGCACAGAATTTAATAACTATAAGTATTATCCTAGCCACTAATTTAGTGCGGCAAGAATCATTTCAAGCATCCAAAGCTGCAACTTTGCCGAAGCCGGTCCCAAGCCCGGTTGCAAAAAGAGGAGGGAGGCCGTAAATTAAAATAATTTTTTTGAACACTATTTTTTTAAAACACTTCTTTTTAAATTTTTCACATTTGATTTTAATAAAATAAGTCTATTTTAAACATTTCAAACGCCCTCATAACTCGACTGAAGAAATTTGTATAATTGACTTATTTTATTAAAATGAAATGTGGAAATTTAAAAGCAAGTGTTTTAAAAAATTAGTGTTCAAAGATAAATTTTGCGTTATTTAATTTAAAATGCGCGCCAAAATTATTAAATTTGTTAAAAAGAACCTCTGCAGTAAAATTTTTCTTTGACTACACAAATGTAGTTTCCCATTTGGGTTAGTAAAAACCTTACAATATATAACAACAGGAAAGGCCCTTATCTGTGAATCCGTGTACGTGTGATAGGCACTTAGAACAGAAAACGAAAAGAAGTGCACCATGCTCAAAAAGTTTCCGAATTTTCCTTATGAAAGGTGTGAATGTGTTAGTTTTCACCATGGAAGTAGTAAATTTTTAACTCATTCGAAGTGGTCCTCGCAAATATTACTACCATCGGATAGTTATATAATCAGTTCTACCGATGGATTTTAAGTAGCAATTTATTTAATTAAGCTTAATACAAGCTATAACATAATAATAATACTAATACTACAAGCTATACTAATTGATAAATGATGGAATAATAAATAAATTGAAAAAGCTACAATATGAGCTCTCATTAAGGAACAAACTGGCTGGAAGGAAAACGAATTAAGAAATGCGATCAGGATGGACGGGGTCAAGATTGAAGCAGGATTGAAGGGCAGTCTATGGCTCCACTTAGTAGCTGATGAATGAAGAGAATGTCAGAAACATCACGACGTTTACTTAAGGGTTGTAAGTCAATCAGTTTCAGACGGTTTTCATAGGGTGGAAGGTTGAATCTGTCTGCCCACGGGAGATCACGTAGAGCGAAGCGAACGAACCTACGCTGGACGGATTCAATCCTATTGATATGGGTTATTTGTGTAGGTGACCATACCTGGCTGGCATATTCAAGGAGAGGTCTAACGAAGGAGATATAGAAAGATTTGGAAACATATGGATTGGAGAACTCTCTAGACCAGCGCATTACAAACCCTAGCGCGGAGTTAGCTCTGTTAATTATGCTGTCAATATGAGAACGGAAGTTGAGTTCGCTATCACAGATTATTCCAAGGTCACCACACAAAGAGGTAACAATAGGGACCGGTACATCGGTTAGCATGTAAACTCTCGGGGTGGTGGTAAGAGGCTTGCGGGAATAAGAGATGGACTGGCATTTGGAGACATTGAGTTCAAGAAAGTTTTTCATGCACCACGTGGTGAAGAAATCGAGATCTTTTTGCAGGAGAAGAGAGTCGGTTGTGGAGGAGATATGTTTGATTATTTTCATGTCATCAGCATAAATGGACAGCTCTGAGTGATTGATGACATATTCAACATCATTTATTGTAAGGATGAAAATTAATGGACCGAGGTGGCTGCCCTGGGGGACGCCGGAACGAGCGACAATAGGGTTAGAAATGGATGAACTGAAAAGAACATTGTAGCGACGGTTGTTGAGGTAGGATTGAATCCAGGAGATGAATCGGGAGGGGAAGCCTAGGCGATAAAGTTTGAACAAGATAACATTATGGGAGATCTTGTCGAAGGCTTTACTAAAATCGGTGGCAATAACATCAACATCTTTACCGTTTTCCAGAGCACATAGTGTCTTGGAAACGAAGTCAGTAAGATTGGTGGTAGTAGATCTTCCTTTGAGAAAGCCATGCTGGGAGAGGGACAAGATAGACTTACAGTGGAAGAACATGGAGTCATAGACCAATTTTTCGAATAGTTTAGGTATGGATGATAATTTAGCGATGGGTCTGTAGTTGGACACATCGTTTTTGCAACCTTTTTTGAAGATGGAAATAATATACGACTTTTTCCATAATTGAGGGAAAACCCTTTGAGTGACCGAGAGGCGGAATAGCAAGGTAAGGGGTTGAATAAGATGCGTGCCACACTTTTTTAGAACGATGGCCGGAATGCCATCAGGACCTGGGTTGAAGTCGTCCTCAAGCCCGCCGTTGGCGGCGATTAGTTCGGGATCAGGGTCGAAAGACGTAAACGACGTTTGAGTGCATTTGTCCAAGAATGAGAAGTAATTAAGGTCAAGTTGTAGGGAATTGTCGCTGAAAGATTTACTGAAGAAGTTTGCAAAGAGGTTGGCGATAACTTGAGGATCAGATGAAGAGGTATTCTCGAGCTTAAGGTTGGGGGGTAACCATTGGATTTCTTCTTAGAATTAATAAAGCTATAAAAACGCTTGGGGTCGGATATGAGGCTAGTTTCCATCCGTTGGAGATACTCATGGTAAAGGGTATCACAACGTTCGGAAAAAGAGATATAAGCAGATAGGTAGGAAGAATAGTCAGACTCGGTTTGGGATAGAAGAAAAGTTTGCCAACGTTTATTCCTCCTGTTGCGGAGAGAGCGTAATTCTTTGTCGTACCATACGGGGGATGAGGAGTAGTTTTTACGAGGAAAAAGGGGAATAGATTGTGCAAGACAAGCATATATTTCCGAATAGAACGCTTCTATAGCAACGTCGACTGGAAGATGTTGAGGGATAGTGCCAATGTTAGAGTTGAGGAGCAAGTGATTAAATTTTTCAAAGTCGCCCTTGCGAAAATTGAAGGAAAGAGAAGACTCGGAGATTGAAAGGGTATGAGGGTGTTCGTAGGAGAAAACGAGGAAGAGGGAAGGATGGTGACGATCGAGAGAGGAGAGGAGATGGTTGCTTTCCACGACAACCGAGTTAACTGGGTCTGAAGAAAAGATTAAGTCTAATTGTCTGTCCAGAAAGTTCCTGACACCACTTACTTGAAAGAGACCAGAAACGGAGAGCTGATCAGTAAAAAAGGTTTCTTTGGCCGAAGAGGCGTTAAGGGGTACAAAGTGAGACAATGACCATTGAATACGGGGGAGGTTAAAGTCACCCAGTAAAATAATTTCATCAGAGGCGTTAGCGTTCTCAAGCAGGGTGTCGATTGCTTTAATTAGGGGCTCGTAGGCTTCTAGAGGTTGAGAGGGACGAATGTAACAGCAAAGAATGTACAGAAGACACTTATTTAGTGCTAATTTGATACATACAAATTCTGATATTGTAGTGTCGGTGGTCTTTAGCAGAGTAGCGTCATAACGGTTGTGAGCAGCTATGAGAACCCCGCGACCTGGTGGTTCATTGGTGCCTACACAACCGTCGACACGGAAAATAGTATAGTTTGAAGGGAACAGTTCGTTGTCCAGAATTCCTGGTGTTAAATTGGTTTCAGTTAAGGCAAAGTAATCGTGCGGGAATTTGTGGGAGTTAAGAAAAATGTTAGATGTTTTAGTGCGAAGTCCTCTGACGTTCTGGTAATAGACTGACAAGCTGCTGGGGAGAGGTGCTTGATCGGAGACCGCAGGGGCATTAAGGGGGAGGTCAGAAATAGGGAAAGCGGGGGGGTTAGGAGCGAAAGTAGTTTAAGGAGTCGTTGCGACTTTTTTGGAGATGGGAAATGCGGCGAGAACTGACGTACGCAGCATAGGTGGATAGATCTTCTGAAATCTTATGGGAAGGAATATTGAAGGATTCATGGAACTTAGTGAAAAGTTGGTGTAAGACGGTTGGGTCTGTGGGCAGGCCTTCCTGGTGTATACTTAGCATGACGTTGGTACTGGTTTTACCGTCGATGCAGACGGAATCCGGTTTGTCGTGCAGATAGGCTAGAAATAGACGAACGTTTTCATACCGGTGGTCCCGTAAACGCGACAAGAGATATCGTCCATCGTTGGGATCCGCAGAGCGCAAGGTCAATTTAACTGTAGGTGGGATTAGCGGATCGATAAATGAGTGATGTTGGGATGATATAGTTTTGGTTAGCAGAAGGGGCGAAGTAGTGGAGGTAGAAGTAGTTTGAGATGGAGCGATAGTGAGTGAAGATGGTGGCTTATAATTAGGTGGGCATGCGGAGGAAATAGCGGGTGCAGGGTTTGGTATATACAGTGGAGCGGTGGGGCAGGCGGAAATCGAAGCAGAGGTGGTGGGGTGGTCGGAAAATGATGGATTGTGGTGAGGTGGACACACGGAGGAAGTTGGGAGTGCATGGTCAGGCGGATGTACTGGATGTACAGAACTCAAAACAGTGGTAGTGGAGTTGTCGGCTGAGATGGACGTGTTCGAGGGCTTCGGTGTAAGTGGAACCGAGGGGTTAAGGGTGTGAGAATATATAAAGTTAGGATACTTGACTGGGGTACTTAGATTAAAGTTTGGAAATACTCCCATTTTGAACTGCCAATTGGAGTTAGGATTACTAGGTATATGGCTAAAGGTGAGAGGTGCGGAAGAGTGATGAGAGACTGTGTTATTACTAGTACTAATGTTCTTACGATTAGGCTGAATGCTAAATTTAGGTATGGGAGAAGGACGTTTGGAATTACCTTTGGGATAGTTAGTCGGATTTGGTTTATTAATATTTAATTTAGACTTAGATGCAGAGGGCTTAGGGTTAAACTTAACATACTTCCTAGTCCACTTGGAAATTGCGATCGTCCCGAGAGTGAAGATTTTGCTGGAGGGGTTAGTGATGAGCCACACGTACTTGTTCGGGATGGAGATCTTGAAGTTGCTGAATTTCTCTGTGTCCGAAAGTAACTTCATGCAGCTAACTGGGATGAATGCAAAATTCCGAGTAAAAAAGCTGTGTACCCAGGAAACGTTGGCGTTGTGAGGGGCACCCTTAAGAAGGAATGGAGTATGGTCACTTGATGAAGATGTGTATTTGCTTCCTAGTCTTTGTAGTCTTTGTTCCCAGTCCATTATAGTCCAGGTGGTGCCAAATTTGTTAACCATGGACGTGGTGGATGTGGACTGAGATGATACTGGCGGAGAGTTTATCATAACACCAGCTTGACCAGAGTTGATTATAACACCAGATCCCGTCGCCATGTCGGCCTTGACCGGACTAACAGTAGCATCAACAACTGGAGTAGGCTGCACCAAGGAGGAATGTAGGAACCAGTTTCTCGATTGATTGAGGAGGAGCTGCTTGACCAGAGTTGATTATAACACCAGAACCTGTCGCCATGTCGGCCTCGAAAGGACTAACAGTAGCATCAACAACTGGAGTAGGCTGCACCAAGGAGGAATGCGGGTCTGTAGGAACCAGTTTCTCGGTTGATTATGGAGGAGCTGCAGATGATGAATCCTGTAGAGTGAGACATTTCCTATTCGGAGATGTAGTTTCTGAAGAAGCAGCATCTAAACTAGAAGTAACTATGTCGTCATACAGATGAGAAGATGAAGAGCCTTTTGAAGTTAGGCTCCTGACATCAGAGGCAACTGAGTCAATGAGTTGAAAGTTTCTCCCAATGGCTGTGACGTGCCGGACACCACGCCTAATATCGTCTATGACCGGCATTATAGATTCAGTAGATTGTCCGTTGGAGGAAGATCGTGAACCAGTCGCAGTTTGCATTGTCCGACAATCATCCAGGGAAACTACCAGCCCGCTAAACTTCGATGAAACCTCGCAAATCTTGTTGGACAGCATCGACGAATCACTATTTAAAACTTCAGTGATATGAAGCAGCTTGTCCAACTTTGAATTTAACCCGGCGCAGTCATCGGACAAAATCTGAAGACCGGCCAAGTTTGAGGATATCTCTTTGACCTTATCCGCAACAAATGTTTGTTCGGTAGAGAGCGTAGCGACGACTTCTTTCATCAGGCGTAATACGTGACATGGCCTAATATTAAAGCAATCCTTACAGGTTGATAGACCAGTGGCGGTCTTAAGACAAGAGTCATGGAAAATATCACCACAAATGCCATCACAAGCCACACCAACATTGATCAACTCATTGGAGCACGCTTTGCAAAGTGCCATTACGCGTGAAAATTATTGTTACAGAAATATAAAGTTAAGTAGATTAAGAAGATTTACACCAGATTAAAGCAATTCCGCGTGCAAAGCAAAAATAATTCACAATTATATAAATAAAGAACTGAGTCACAGAATAAAAAGGTCACTGAGAAATATGTAAACAATGCAGAAACTGTCACAATGTAAACAAACAAATTGAGCCGCACTTAAAAAGAGGTCACTGAGAAAACTGTGTCGGGTAAATTAATGATTATTTGCTGAGATATGCACGAACCGAAAGAATTGCAGAAAAACTTGGACAAGAGCGATCACGCAACGCATCCGATCGATTAGGCAGTTATGAAGGAACCACAGTTCTCTGAAGTCTTCATCTTTTGGAAACCTAAAATACCAAAAGGTAGAAACATATTTTAATACTTTTAAAGTTTTATTAGAGACCCCAGGCAAAAACTTCCGTCAGCTGTCGCTGAAACCAATAAGGCGAACCAAAACTCTGATCAAACTCAAATGTAAACAAATGAGTGCCATCAAGAGAAATGGTTATATTTTTTGGTAATTTAGCTTTTCTTTATATAGCTTTTGCATATATTTCAAAGAAAATGCTGTATAATTGTTTATTATATCATTTAACTTCCCTGACAAATGATTTTCCACACCCAATGAGTCGATTATTGTAACAACAAAATACCGCACATTTCATCACGAAAAATTTTCAAATTAAGCACCTCAGATTCTTAGTAATCTAAACCAAAACAGTCTTTTAAATGTTAATCGTCTTTATTTGTAAAATTACAAAACTTTTAACAACTAAACACTGAAAATTATTCAATAAACACTGCACTGGATCTGCACTCTTCAGAAAGTTCACGTCTAATTGACATTTTATTATGGCGAAGTTGAGGCCTTCCCACACCTTTCCAACGAACAAAAAATCGGAAAACACGTACACGGTTTATACACGGTATTGCACTTCCTTTCGTTTTCTGTTCTAAGGTTAGGCATTTGGCTATTAGGCGAGGTGAGGTCGGAGAGCTCTTCTCCTTAGTTTGCGAACTGTTATTACCGTGAATTGTCCGATGGTTTAACAATTTTGTTTTGTAATTCCATATAAAGTTCCGAGTGTTTTTTACTCTTTATTTTAGTGCAATATATTAGAAAACTTTAAAGCTAATAGCTATCAACTCTTTGAAGTGTAGACAGTGTACTTTAATAGTGAAATTGTTGAAATGAAGTGCGCGGTTTTGTGTTGTGCAAACAATCGGCGTTGTACACGTGGAATATCGCTTTTTAGGGAAGTTTTTGACTAAAAAAATGTTTTTTAATTCTTAAGCTTGATATAATTGCATTGACACGCTAAGAACAGCAACGGAACGTAAAGAAAAGTGAAGTTTTCTTGGCGTTCTTAGTTTGTTAACATTTTCTAAGATCGAATTTTTTGCTTCTCCTTAGCTAACCCAGTGGCTCGTGATTTAACTTTTATACACACTCACACAAAGACACTAAAAACTTAAATTCGTGATTAAAATGTTTAAAAGTTTTAATTTAATTTTGTGATATAGATTCGCTACAAAAAAGAAAGTCATTCGCAATACCTTGAGGCAATTGTAAAATGCGATAACGCGCTAATTTCCAATTTATTTTTGCCCTTCTCTAGACATGTCGCTGTTTCACTACTGCCATGACGAAAACAAACACAACTCAAACATTCGTTCACGAGTGCGATTCGTCGCATGCGACTGTAATTTGATTGGCTGAAGTCATATACCTGTTACTTGACATGCTGGCTTTGTCTAACGTCGCTGCGTTTGTAAAAATAATCGCAGCAATGCTCTTGATTTGGTGCGATTGTTAAACATAACCAAACATAATTGGTTTGTTTACCTTTTTGAAAAATGCTTGTTGAATGAAAAACGGCTTGTATAAATATAGTATGTATGTAATATGTGTTATTAGATATAAAAATTATTTATTATTAGTTTACAGTAAATTAGGAAATAGCAATAAAACAAATATTTGCTTTTCTTCTTTAAAAAAATCATTAACACATTAACTTAAATTCGCGTTCCCGATTCACTGTTAATATTTATATTTGGAATGATATATACTACTTAAAAGCACTAATTATCTGCAAATTCAAATGTTAACAACAAATTTTCGTTCGTCAACCTTGTGAACGAGCATACGATGAAAAATAATCGCAGACTGAAACAAAAGTATTCAAAAAGTGAGATGAACGAAAAAATCGCACTTAGTTGCGTCGCGCTTATGAACAAGCCCCAACGATTCAACTACATCAAGAAAAGTGCCGAGGTTTTTTGGCTTTGGGGCCTCTCCTTATAGTTATATACCCCGTATACATGCAGGGTTGAACCTAGGTTGAACCTGAGTTCAACTTCATGTATACGCGGATCGAGTCGAAGTAGGGTTGACTCAACTCAACTCCGCTTAGCAGGCTGGGTCGAGTTCAAATGACAGCTGTGATTGCAGTATGGACGCGGGTTGAGTAGTCGAGTTTGGAACGGAATTTTGTTTGCTGTGTTTTTGGGTTAAAATATTTTTTTTTGTATTCTGTTTTTCGTGCTGCGATTTAAGAAATGGCCACAGAAACATTTAGGATATTAATTGTCTTTGGATTAAATTTAAATAACTCGCTCAAGCATTTACAATAATATCGTAATTATCACTGATGATTTTTACATAAAATATTTCGATAAAATCACACAAAAATAAACTCAAAGTTTTGAAGGTTACTTTCGTCTGTCACTTCAACTATATTTCAACTAGAACTCAACTCGATTTTTCAACCCTGCGTTGCCATATACGCGGGTCGAAAACTCAACTCAATCTCGACTCAATTTTTCAACCATGCATGTATACGTGGTAATATACTCTAAGGCTTAGGCTGATGTGCGTGACGTCAATCTATGTTACAGCGGCTTGATTGCGCTAAATGAAAATTCTAAGTTAGCTGCTAGTTTAGTTAATTACCCGCTGTCAGCCTTTTTAAAATTTGTATACAGAGTAAGTTGTCAAGTGCATTTACAGAGTAAATGCACTTGACAACTTGAAAGTTTTTAGTTTTAATTTTCACTAAATTTATCACTAAGCAAAAACTGACGGGACAAACAAATGGACAAATCGTCTTCTTCTTACTCAGCCTACTTCAGCAGAAAATATTTGGGCTGGAAAATATGACAAGAGGCTGAATGGCTGTATTCAGCGGCACTCAGCCTTCCCAGCCGCTGGCAGCGGCTAAGGGCTGAGGCATAGTATAGATATGATATAGTAGACCAGCTTCAAACAAATCTGAAAAAATTTCCTGTCACTTAATTTCATTTTTCATTTAAATGGTAATGTCCCTGAGAAGAAATTACCCAAATGGGAAATCTCTCAGTCATTTTGTATGTAGTTGTAAATGTCATTTCGTCATTGAGTTTGACAATTAAAATGGAAGTAATTGACCATACCGAAGATTTTTCATTTTGAAATAAGGATATACTGCAGTGTTGCGTACTATAGTAACACTCCGGGTTCAACGTATTCAAGCGACGAAAGATATCGACAAAATTGCTGCAATAGAACAGAGGATACTGAGGCCTTTGTTAAAAAACTTGCATTCTGGAGTCCCCTAAAGATGTTATTTGCGAAACCAGTCGAAAAAGTTATGAATTAACCGAGGAAGGAAAATCTGTTTCAGAAAATGGGAGTCATGAGGCTGCAATTTACAACTTGGTCCCATCGGAAGACATTGCACAATCAGAACTGATGAAGACATCCCCCAATGCAAAGGTCGGTTTTAGCAAAGCAATGTCACACGGATGGATATACCTCTTCTCGCGCCCTAGGTTCTATTTCAGATGTTGAAATATTGAAAAAAGTTTTTAAATTTGCTATGTCGGTAAGTAAACATCAAGCACCTCATATTTTTACAAAAACACGGAAACCACTTTTAGAATGAAGTGCGTGCACAAGATTCAATTTTCGTTGTCGTTGCTGTTGCAATAAACCCTAAAGGACGCAATATGACTTGGGAATTCTTTATGGAAAATGCAGATATGTTGCTGGAACAATATCAGGTATGTATTATTCTTATCTTTTTAATATTTGGCGTTTACATTGAATTCTCTGCAGGGTGGCTTTCTTCTTGCTAATCAAACATCCAACAGAAACTTTTGCAACAGAAGAAAAAGCTAAAGAAATTGAGGAATTCTTTAAGAAACGTGAATTTCTTGGAACAGAAAGAACATTTTATTCAACGTTTAAAATCGGAAATCAACAAACCAAAGGTCAACATTATTACCGAAATACAAACTTCACCAAAAATGTATTTTTCCCTCAGTCATTTACTATAAACGCCATTTTTACCCTAGATAGTAAAATTTTAATAATTGCATGGGTGCAATCTAATTGAATTTTAATATTTTTTATTTATTGTTGCAATATTTAATACACTAGATCCGGATACTGATTTTCTTTTAGCAGTTCGCAGTGAAAATGAAGATTTCGAAAAGTATGAGCCTGGTGGTGTTACTGTTAAATTTTTAAAGTTGATTTGAACACCTCTGATGTGGAGGGGCCATATTTAGTGCGATTACAGGAAGTGGAAGCGGCTGTAAATGTAGAGAAGCTTGTGGGGAAAAAGCTTGGAATCAAACAAAAGTATTTGGTGGTAATTAACTATAGTCCGCCTTCTAATGTTGTTATCCTCACAGAAGGCCAACAAAAAATGTATTTTAGGTCTAACTTATTCGCAGCAAGCACAACTAATTCTACAGATGAAATCACTGAAAATCTGAGGAAAACTATTCAAGAAAATTTAACTTATTTAACACATTTATTTATTTCGGTTCCTAGTACAGATAGAAGTTCTCTTGAATTATTAGGTATACCTAAGTATGAGCCTAAATCCGATTCAGGAGATTCCAAACGCCTAAACAATCTCCATCCGAGAGCGAACAAGATGAAAATTCTGATGTCGTAGATGCGGTCATAATAAATGGTTACTTAAGTAATTGTGACCAAGGCGGCAGTGGTGACTTTAGACGTTCTTCTCCTCTTCCAATGTTATCGGTTTCTACAGGTCATGAAAGCAATAGCGAAGATAGCAGCCTAAGTGATGGTGATCGCACACTTGTTGAGTCAGCACCTCATTATTCGAGTCATGTGTCAAGCACAAGTCACTCGCCACAATTATCAAGTCCAGAAGAAGAAAATGGAGAAAAACTTGTATGTAAACCTATTCTATCGCACGAAATAAACAGTGATGATGATGAAGACATGGAACTAGATAGTGGTCTTTACTTTCGAGCATATAATATTAGTGAAAATAATCACAAGAGTAGATTGGTTAACGGTCATCTTTCAGATTTAGACGATAAAAAGGAAAAAATTTATAAATGCAGAATACTTCAGAATTGATCGAAAACAGACTGAACAACTGAAGCTAGAATGTACAAACTTGTCTAAAAGTTTGAGTACATTTAAGGATGGAGAGCAAGTAAAAATCGGATTGGTTCGAAACTTAAAGAAAGGTGAGTGCAAGGCAAAGGTACATTACTTGAAGTTAAGTGAACTGAACAATGAAACTGGAATACTTCCCATAATTAGTGAATGGATTTTCAAAATTGGTATCCAAGTTGTTAAAACAAAAAAAGTGAAAGGAATTCTGTTGCAAAGTTAAAACAGGAGCAGCGGAATAAAACACGTCTGTTGTTTGCGATTAGTTGACAAGAAGTGAGCACAAGCTCTGATATATTTACATCTGTCATTTAGTACAATCTTACATATGCAATGGTAACAAACTCTAGTACAGATAACAAGTTTACTCTATTACAACACCCCCGCTGAATAAAATATTATTAACATTTTAAAATTTTATTCCCAAACCCCTTGAAAATACTGAATGTTTACCATTGCTGAGCGCCTTGGTCATCACGTCTGCCACCATGTCATCTGTATTTATATACTCCACGATGATTTTTCCTTCATCAATTTTCTCACGAATAAAATGATGTCTGACGTCGATATGCTTCGTTCTGGGCTGATAGCTACTATTCTTTGCCAAATTAATAGCACTCCGATTATCGCAATAAATTCTCGTTGATACAGTTGATTCCGGAAGAAGTTCCTGCTGTAGAGAATTCAACCAAAGAGCTTCCTGTGTTGCTGTAGAAAGCGCCATATATTCGGCCTCTGAAGATGATAGCGCCACCGTTGCCTGCTTCTTTGTGCACCAGGAGACTGCACCACCAAGCGATGAGAAGACATAACCCGATATAGATTTCCTATCTACTGTATTGTTTGCCCAATCTGCATCACAAAAACCTTGGATGTTCACGTCACCGCTTCGCAAAAAAACCAACTTCGCATCAATAGTTCCTTTAATATAGCGTAGAATACGCTTCACTGCCATCCAATGTTGTCTTCCGTAATTATTATTGAACTGGCTACAAGAGCTCACTGCAAAACTTAAATCAGGTCTTGAAACTTGAGCCAGAAACATGATGCTTCCAATTGCCTCCTGATACGGAATGTTACTCATATCACTACGCTCGCTGTCAGTTTGCGGGCACATATCCTTAGTTAACTTGACGTTTGGATCCATTGGAGTCTTTACAGGGTTACTCTCTGACATTCTGAAACGATTCAAAATTTCTCGTATATACAATTTTTGGTCTATACTTAACTCTCCTTTTACTCGATCTCTCGAAATTTGAAAACCAAGAACGTATCTAGCTTCACCAATATCTTTCATTTTGAATTTCCCATGCAAAAACGTTTTAATGTCATCTCTTGTTTTGTTGTCCCTTGTAAATAGCAGCAGATCGTCTACATACACAGCTACAAACGCCATATTTCCGTCGTTTAAAGAATAATAGACACAGGGGTCTACCTTTGATCTATTCATACCAAACGACTTCAATGCTAAGTCCAGCTTTTGGTTCCACAGTCTACTTGACTGTTTCAAACCATAAAGTGATTTCTTCAATCGGCACACTTTTCCTGAGTTGTCACTGAAACCTTCAGGTTGAAGCATATAGATCTCCTCATCCAGATCTCCTTGAAGAAATGCTGTTACTGCGTCCATCTGGTCAATATTCAAATCGTATTTCGCAGCTATAGCAAGTAATAAACGAATTGAATTATAACGCACCACTGGAGAAAACGTTTCTTGATAGTCGATGCCTTTACGCTGTGCACATCCTTTTATTACTAGTCGTGCTTTGTATCGATCAATTCTTCCCGTACTGTCCAGTTTCGTTTTATAAATCCATTTACAGCTAATTGGTTTCTTATTCGGAGGTAAATCCGTCAAGTACCAAGTATCATTCTGCCTTAGAGCTCGGAATTCATCCTGCATTGCCTGTTTCCACATTTTCCTGTCTGGTCTGCTGAGAGCTTCATCCATAGTTACTGGATCACTGACTTCTTGTGAAACTGCTGAATATGAGATGTAATCCTCTCGGACGATAGGCTTCGGAGTTCTGTTAGTACGTCGTGGTGTACTTGGAACATTAACCTGCACAGTGTTAGGAACCACAAATTCAGAATCAGATGATTGGATGACAGCACTTCCAGACGATGATGTAGCTGTATCGAAACTATTACTTTGGTTTGTTTCCTCTGATATCGCATCTTGATAAATTAGGGTTTCGTCGATACTGTCTCTTTCTGTCTGCTCACTAAACTGCTCTACTTGCGTATTATCTGTTAGGTTGACTGAGTCACTGACCTTACTATCACCATCCCCCACTTCATTCAAAACTTCCGAGAAGATAGAATGATTAGAATCTCTGTCAATTTCATTTACCTGGACATCCACTCTCTGATGTTCTAAGAAATTTACATCTCGGCTAATCAAAATTCTCTGCTTCTTGGGATGATACAAACGATACGCTTTCGAATTCTCGCAGTATCCCATGAAAATGCATTCCTCTGCCTTCGGATCGAATTTCCTGCGATAATGCTTGGGAACATGCACCATGGTTTTGCAGCCAAATACTTTCAAATCCTTGAAGTCAATCAATTTTCCCGACCATATCTCTTCTGGTAGATCTTCTGTCAACGATGCACTGGGTGATCGATTGATGATATAAACCGCTGTCGAGACCGCTTCTGCCCAAAATCTGGTTGGCAAACCTGCATCAAACAACATGCAGCGGGCCTTCTCGATGATGGTCCTGTTCATTCGTTCTACTAAACCGTTTTGTTGTGGACTATAAGGAGCCGACGTCTGATGTCGAATTCCATTCTTACGTAGAAAACCTTGAAATTCACTGTTACAAAATTCAGTACCGTTGTCAGTACGCAAAATTTTTATTTTCTTTTCAGTTTGATTTTCCGCTAATGATTTAAAGTTTTCAAAATTGACCTTTACTTGAGTTTTGGATTTAAGAAAATATACAAACACTTTTCTTGTGAAATCGTCTACTAGCACCATCATATACCGTGCACCTCCAACAGATGGAGTGTCTATTGGTCCGCATAAGTCACAATGAACCAATTCTAAAATTTGTGTAGCTCTCGTACCGCAATGATTAAAAGGGGATCTCGCCTGTTTTCCCTTCATACACACTTGACAATAGAATTTTTTAACTGAAAGATCACCAAAGAATTTTTCTTTTACTAGCTTCATTTTTTCAAAGCTCATGTGTCCCATTCTTCTATGCCATAATTCTTCAAGTGAACACTTTCTATTTGACATTAAACCAAATTGAGTCACGGATGGTGTATTCAATCTGAACAAGTCGCCTTCCTTACGTGCCGTAGCGATCAACTCCTTGTTTCTATTGAAAATTTTGCAACCAGAGGTATCGAATATGACCTTATTGCCTTTTTTTACCATTTGACTAACTGAAATCAGGTTGGCACACAAATCTGGAATGTACAGAATGTCTTTTATAATTACATTTGCTCCATTATCAGTTTTGCCTAAAGTTAAAGACGTATCACCTATACCTTTAACTTCTAAACGCATGTTATTTGCTATAACAACTTCCTTGCTTGATAGACTACTTGAAATATTTTGTAGTAAGTTTCTGTCTGTGCACATATGTGCAGAAGCCCCCGAGTCTACATACCATGCATCCGGCTCTAGCTCGCTTGCTGAAAGAGATGTATATAGAACATTAGACTTAACTGTCACCTTTTTGCTTTGCCGCTGGTTTTGTTGTAATGGACAATTTTTCGCTATATGACCTCGACAGTTGCATTCGTAACACCTCGGACCGTTGAACCTCTTATTAACCTTGAATTTTTTGTTTTTGCCATAGAATGCCACTGGATCAATATCGCCGTCTGTAGGTTTGACATCTTGCAAAATTTTTGTCTTGATTGCATCAGCCGTTATCGAAATTCCTGAACTTTCTATGCCCATTATCATAGGCTTATATTCCTCCGACAAACCTGCCAAAAGCAATGTACCTATCCACTCATCACTCACCTGCATACCAATACCATTTAACTTATGTGCAGTTGTTATAATCTTGTTAACATATTCCTCAACTGATACGCTTTGTTCCAGTCTTGTCGTTATCAGTAATCGCAAAAGTCCCACTTTTCGTGTTAGCCCTGAATCCTGAAACGCCTTCTGTAGATTTTCCCAGGCCGCCTTGCTGGTTTTCGTATTTTGCACGTGAACATAATTTATTGGATCTAGAAGAAGAATTATTTTTGATCTTGCGCGAACATCTTTCTTTTTGTCCAATTTAGCTGGATCTGTCTCGATGATGCACTCCCACAATTCTTCATGTTCCAGATAAGTCTGCGTAGCAAATTTCCAGGAGTCGTAGTTCTCACGGCCTTTTAATTTGTCAATGGAAGGAAGCACGTTTTGACTCATAATGTAATCGTTTAAAATCAAGAAAATTAGCGATGATCCGACAACCACTATCGCGAAATTTTATATCTTACTCGATTTAAATACGAAATTAACAGACATTTTACTGATCCGCGTAATTTATTCTGATACCTGAGCAACGATGCCTTGTACCTGGGCCCATAACCTGTTGCAAAGTTAAAACAGGAGCAGCGGAATAAAACACGTCTGTTGTTTGCGATTAGTTGACAAGAAGTGAGCACAAGCTCTGATATATTTACATCTGTCATTTAGTACAATCTTACATATGCAATGGTAACAAACTCTAGTACAGATAACAAGTTTACTCTATTACAACAAATTCAGTCCGCATTCTAGATGATGATCATCATTTAGGAAACGATCGCCGGTTATCTGTAAATTGTGAGTTGGTCGTCCAAGAATGCGACGAAGGTATAAGTACGAACACAAATGAAGAGAGTCTGACTTTATTTGTGCGAAGGTGGCATCCATCATCTTTAGAACTTGGACCATTTCATGAGATTACATTGGAAAAAAATAGCGACATTAAGAAAGTATTATCTTCAAGATCTTATATCCCTGAGAATAAAATTGCATTTTGAAGGGTGAATAGCAGGTATCCTTTTCCTTGTACAATCATATCGGTTCTAGATATCAACAATTCTTTGAGTTGGTTTCCAAATTCAGCAACTTCCGAGAACTTTCATTTGTGTAGCTGTAGAATGGGGCCGTTTATTTTTATAGAGATAATACGGAACAATTAAAGGATTTGACTACGGAAGAACGTCATGAATTATATCAAAAAGAAAAAGCTCGTCTTGAACGTATTGGTGGTACCCTGACCTCTGCGTACTCACCAAGGAAGGAACGTGCGCTTAAAATTTACCTGGAGAAATAATTGTTTTCTATAATACAAATAATACGTGTAGAGAGAGAGCAAAGGATATTAACTTTAGCTAATTATGAGACTGTTAATATGCCTACCGTTAGAATTTCTACGCAACATTTGCATCTGGGGAAGATCTTGGGTTTCCTAAGTCAAATATAATTGCTGAGGTAGGTTTACCTCGATGTCAGAAATTAAATCCTAATTTTCCTTTTTTTATACAGTTGCCTTTTTTTATACGGTTGTCCTTCCGGAGTCCTCTAAAGATAACAATAAAGCTTCAAATATTATTTTCGAAGATACTGTACGAGGTAGACTTTTTGATCAATCGAAACCGGTCGAAAAAGTTATGAATTAACCAAGGAAGGAAAATCTGTGTCAGAAAATGGGAGTCATGAGGAAGGCATTGCACAATCAGAACTGATGAAGACATCCCAGAATGCAAAGGTCGGTTTTAGCAAAGCAATGTCACACGGAAAGTTGATTCAATTTCAGATAAAGTTAAGGAGAACTTAGTAGCTATTTCCAAAGGCGATTACAAAGACATCTCGGATGGTGTTAAAAACGAATACAAGAAAAGAAAACTTATACAAGAAATTGTAATAAAAAGTTTCGTCGCAACAAAAGGTTCCGAGTTCTCTACGACTTTGCAAAAATTGGAAACTGATTTAACTGCTGCTGCTGCAAAACAAGAGCCATGGACATACCAAAAACTAACCGATGGTCTAATTTACATATCTGAAGACTTCGGGTCCATTGCAGTCACTGACGAAACAATAGATAGCAGAAGATTATCTTTAGTGAACCTAATTTAAGTCATAGCTAAGTCCGGTAAAAAAGAAACTTTTAAATCATTAGGAATAATTTATGCTATACTAGCCATTGGAATATATGATTAAAATTAAAGTCGAATAAAATGCATCAATGTTTTAAAAAATCATTTACTTTATTCAAATAACGTAGAAGGAATCACAGTAAAAATAACCTTTGTTAAAACTATAAAGTTTAGTTTTACACGTTACTCGAAATCTTTACTTAACCTAGTCATGATTTATCTGCAACTTTTTAATGATATCATTGCCCTCTTAACCGGCAGTGGAGGAAACGAGTGAATAGCTCTTCATATTTATTTCCATTAGTACTCGATAAATGATACACATTCTCAGAAAAGATTGTGTACCCCTCCGGCAGCTGAGCATCAGCCTTTGATAAATATAATAAGAGGTGGAATATTTTTGATGTTACAGAAAATGGGGCTGCAAAGTAGTCGTTATTGAAGCAGTTTGAGCGTCAGACTGACCAAAAACAGAAAATTTCAGAATAATTTTAGAGATTTGAAGGAATAAGTAAAAAACAGCGGTGCTCTAAGAAATCATTTACTTTATTTGAATAATAATAATAAAATACAAAGATTACGTTGTGCATGTTAATCCAAATATCTACTTAACCTAGTCATGATTCATCTATAAATTTGTAATATCATTACCCTCTTTATTGGCAATCGAAGAAGTGCCTGAATAACTTTTCATATTGATTTCCATTGCAGTCAACGCACTCGATACATGATACAAATTCTCTGAAAGGATTGTGTACACTTCCAATAGCTCAGTATCAGTCTTTGATAGAATAAATAAATCAATAAGGTGAAAAATGTTTGATGATTCAGAATTTAGCAAATAATTGTATACTCACCACTCCTGTCTTTGATAATCTTTTGAGAGTAAGTTTAAAATAAAAGATAACTCATCGGAGGTTAGGGCGTCAGATTGACCGAAATTTAAGTTAGAAGAGGTCATTTGATAAACCCTTTTATACTGACGAGTATGTGAGATTACCGCTGACCACTTTTGATTTTGGATCATTTCAACTAATGTGTTTTCAAATTCTTCGGGATTTGTCATGGGAAGTCCAGGAGATGGTGTTGGAGTACTTTCGCCTTCCGTTGAGGTTAAAGTATCTAAAGATTCCATCTCGGCACCATCAATACAGCGTAGCAATGCTCCCCGCACCGTTAAATAAAGGTCGGAAATATCTTGCATCTAGAAAAATGTCACGTCAGTATGCATTCTTAAAAAAATCAATCAATTATCATTTTGCTTTAAATTATTAATCACACTTATAGCAATTTTGTGATTGGATTCAATGAGCAATAAGAGCTGAAACATTAATTTGTATAAAGCTCGTCCAAGATCTAACAATATTTCAGCTGTGGCCGGGTCAAAATTAATAAATTTTCCCGAACTTGATCCCTCTTGTACAGTTGAATCAACTTCTCCGAACAAAATTGGCTTGTTTGGCGATGTTTTTACGGAATCCAGGCACTGGAAATCAATGTAATTAAAATGTAATACTTTAGCGTAACAACCAAAAATTATACCTGCAATACATGATCTTTACGATCAAAGAAAGTTTCTTGAACTTCAAGGACATTAAATCTCAGACTCAAACAAACGAGGTGTTGTAGGTTAATTAACAAGATTTTATCTAACTTACGCGGATAGAGCACCTCCACCTTTTGCATGTCCATCTAACTTTGTTTAAACGAACCAATATCTACTTTTTCTTTGAACTTGAGAGCTTGAGATTCACAAGCCTATCCTATAGTTTGGCTTTAAATTATTAACAATCTATCACATAATCTTGCTCGTATTACTATTGCGTTTGATACTGCCAACATTTCTTCAAACAACGATTCTACTTGCTTATGTCTTCCACTAGTATCAACAATTTTCATCTCGAACCCTTCTTTCTTGAACATTTCTACACTATCCTGGGTTATAACGACTGGATCAACTTCTGTATAACTGCCAAAGAACGGTATTCGCGCTTTAGTTGCATTTTGTTTGATTTGTTTCGTAGGCACCAGCCTGCAATGTGTCAGCGCAGACTAAACAAGACTTCCAATTTTTCTTTTGATAGCGATAAGCTAGTTTCTTGCAAGTCGGTTTTTCTCCAGAACTTTGCAAACCTATAAACATTACAATATTGGGGCGTCCTTTAATGGGTTTTTATGGTTTAACACCAGGATCTACAAGCAATATATTCTGTTCAATATAAATCTATAAATTTTAGCAAAGTATGTACCTTAATCAATTCCTTGAAGACGGCAGATTGAATCATTCTTCGTATGTTGAGTTGTTTCTTGCTAACCCCGGCTGTTAAGTTGCTAGATCCTCCACGAATAGCCTAATATAATCGTCCAGGAAGCATCATGTTGTGTTTGTTTTGAATTTTTAGAACTGTCAATTACTTAACCAACACATATGTCCGCTTATACGAATTAATCGACGAAAAGGGAAATTTCTCTTCTGAGAGTACAAAATTGATTCTCGCTCACTAATTTTTGACGGATAGCATTTACTTCTTGGAATTTTTTGACATTTAGGATTTACTTTTCCATACAAAATTGCAACAACATTGCCAAGCTATTTCGTTCACGTTTGAACAGGGAAATTTAAGGAGCTGTTCTTCTATATGGTATCTATTCTAAGGCTGAGGTATTCTGAATGCATTTTCTTACTTAGCCGCTAACTCAGCCTCTTCCTACGAGGAAGTAACTAAAGGAGAAGCCCAATAGCTTAAAAGCGCGTGGCAATTTTAAAGATGTGTGAGAATTTTTCGCACAATTCAAAAAAATACATGGGAGGCGGTACAAAATATTCATTGCGGGAAGGGGCTTTGGCGCCCTTTTTAAAATTATAATTTATAAATTAAATTTCCTCAAACAATTATACACTGAAATTGGATTATAATAAAAGAGTGCAAGTATAAATAGTCAATACATTTATTAATAATAATAATACTTGGAACAAATTTAATGGAAATTTATTAACTTTGCAAAAATTAAACTGGTATTAAAACGATGCATTTTTCCACACCACCTTAAGATATATTTACAGTAGTAACATGTATTTCCTTTCATTAAATATTTATAATTAAAATTGAGAATTCAATACATGTTGAGACCGTGAAAACATCTGTTGAGGTAATGCATCTAAGCGCGTTGCCGTTTATTTTAATTGGCCGGTTCCCCTTTAGGCCTACCACTATCTTTTACAATTTAATCAATACTTTATGTTAAAATTTATACATAAACTTACCACTTGTATATTTGTCATGTTTTCAGATATGGCATTTGACTGTTTAATTCCTCTGCCTGTTGAAAATAAGTCCTGGGCTAAGAAATGTTCTGAGCAAACGAAATAACTCTAATTTCTAAGAAATTCTGAAATAATTTAATGCTGGCAAAAGTGTGTTCGGCTAAAACGTATGCGCTCGACCATGCAAAATATATGAAGATAAGCCGTAATCACAAAATAATTAAAATTGTAATTCATTTATATTATAATTTAAGTTTATTTAAAAAAAATTAAATTTATTAACAAAAAAATTCAAATTTTTACAAAACCCTCACTGTGTAACTTTTTACGTGCCGCCGGTGCACATCGTACGAAATCAGCTGTTACCTCAAGCAAAATGTAAATAAGAATTTTAATAGTCAGGTAAAAAGTGGAAATTTCGCTACAAATCTCCTTAATTTGATTAACTTTTAATTAGGCAATTAGTTATCAAGGCAATATAGTTATCTTACTTGTGAAAAGATATTCCAGTAGGGCGCCGGTGGCTGTTATTCATACAAGATTGCACAATGCACTTAATTCCACCTAATGTTAATTCCACCTAACAAAGTTAAATTAAATAAATCTATTCACGTCTTTCACTATATCACTACTAAAGTTTTAAATTATATTATTACTTAATACAAGTATAATCTTAATTTTTCACTCGCGAAATCAAAGTAGCTATTGAAATGTCAATACCAAGTGACAGCTAAGACCTAGTGACTCAGCTAAAAAGAAAAAAAATTTGACACCTAAGACCTAGCCGCAGAACAAAAACTTGCCATGCTCACACACACCATATACACGATAGGGCTTCTCCTTTAGTTACTTCCTCGTAGGACTCTTGTCATATTTTCCAGCCCAAATATTTTCGGCTGAAGTAGGCTAAGTAAGAAGAAGACGATTTTTGCCATTTGTTTGTTCCTTAGTGCCGTACCACACTTGTCCTGCTTCATCGCAGTTCGTTGGAGAGAGGGCGTGCGGGGGTATATAGGGAAATCCGCACGGAACTTACCTATTTATCGTCGGATCGGCACGCATACATTAAAAGCAAGGTTTATTTGGGTTCGGAATCTGCTTTAATGTTACCACTACATACAATAAATTGCGTGTGTTCTACACAAAATCCGACACGACAAGTATGGGCACTCGTGCGGACTTCATCGCGCGGAAGCAGGACAAGTGTGGTACGGCACTTAGAACATAAAGCTAAACAGGAATGGCAGTAAGCCAGAAAAACGTCGTCATCTTAGAACATAAAGCTAAACAGGAATGGCAGTAAGCCAGAAAAACGTTGGCATTTTCCTTTCTGTAGAGGTGATGGTTTTCTATGTGTTTGAAGCCCATGATAGTTGTCAAATTTGAGATTTTTTGAAGCGGGGTTGATATATCTTTTGAATAATTACAAATTGTATTAAATCAAAATTAATAAATATTTATTTTTAAAATTGTATTATTGAATTACATTTAAAAATGTGCGCAAAGATGAAATTGATTTTCTAATTATAATAAGATCTAACACAATTTAGAAAAACAATAATTTATGCATTTAAACTGTTCCACCTTCTCTTTTAGCCAAGTGAGCATTGTTATTGAATACAGACAGTGCTCACTTGTTTCCAGGGACCACCACGTGGAGGTTGAGATAGGTGATTTAGATAAATAAGTTAAAATATGATATTATAACTTATGTATCTTTTTTGGTCCCCAGTGGTTTGTCTTTTGTCAATTGCACAAAAAATTATTTATTGTAAGTACTTATGTATATTATTTGCTATTTTTGGGAAATCTATATAATTATACTTAAAATATTTTTAGTTTTATATCGAAAAATATGTTCTGACCCCTTCTGAAAAATTGTTCGCGTGCCGACAGTGACAATAAGGGCAAAGCTATATTTGGCTAGATTACAAATGTAAACAAAGTTCTATAGCCAGGAAAATAGTGAATATTTACTATTATAAGTCACTGTCGCTTAATATAATCGCAGTAATTTAAGCAAAGAGACCTTAGAGCTTATAATTGTACCATTTACTTTCCTGAAAAAAGATTTTCCTCTCGCTCTCCGGCGATAATGTTTGCAGCAGTACACAGCACACTTCATCACTACATTTTTAATTTTTTGTGGAGTTTTACACAATTAAAGGACACAATAAGGTATCACAAGGTATTTTTACACTTAACTAGGCTATAATTAGCAATCGTTAATACTAATCACCTCGATAAATTCCTGTTTTCACAAAACTTTCACAGCACAACTTAAAATTTGACATTTCCGAAAATAAAAGCAAAACACTTCGATATGGGGACAGTACCTCAAAACTTTCCCCACTTCCACACTTCTTCTATCGTTCAGATACCGATCACACCTACAGCACATATACGCGATACTGCCATTCCTGTTTAACTTTATGTTCTAAGGTTTGTTCCGTCAGTTTTTGTTTAGTGAAAATGGAAACTAAAAACTTTCAAGTTGGCTAGTGCATTTACTCTGTAAAAGACAATGCACAAGTTTTAAAACGGCTGACAGTAGGTAATTAACTAAAAACAGCGGGTAATTAACTAAACTACCCTCTAAACATGACGAGTCGTAAACGTAACGCCGGCGAAGTCTAATTTTCATAGAACTCTTCGCCAACGTTACGCCGCCGGCGTAACAGAAACGAGTCGTTAACGTTTCACTTGACCAAAGAGAAGTGAAACAAATCGGCGAATTGTTGTTTATGTGGTGGTAATACGCTAACTGAACGCCGGAGGCGTACCGTTTACGTAATACTTTAGTGTGTCGTTTACGAAATGCCTGTACGTGTCTTTAACGAAATGCTTTCAGCGTGACGTTAACGAAATAGTTTTAGCCGCTGATAAATTATTTTCATAAAGTTCACTTTGAGAATTTCCACTGTAAAAGTTTTTGCACGAGATGTACATATATTGAAGTTTAGCGGTTAAACTCCTCTTCATCTTCGGCGCAAAAGTGCTAACAGTGAAGAGTCCCATAGCGAACTGTAACTGTAAAATAAATTAATAATGTAAATGGCTTTTGGAAAGGAGAAAAGAAAGCTAAATCATTCATTCATTTATTTTTATATTTAAAATATTTTCATTTATTTTACATTTATTTGTGACAATTTTAACCTAATTCTCTATTGTCTATATTGTCCACTTATCGCAATACACTAATTGTCTTATATCAACATAAACTATCACAATTAATAAAACTATTTTAAACACTTTATAATTAAAATAACACTGCACAATTTTTCTAAACACTTTGAACACAACTCAAGTTGGCCACAAACTGTGATTAAACATGACAGGTTTATTTTTATTTGGCACCTTAGAACATAAAACTAAACAGGAATGGCAGTATCGCGTATATGTGCTGTAGGTGTGATCGGTATCTGAATGATAGAAGAAGTGTGGAAGTGGGGAAAGTATTGAGGTACTGTCCCCATATCGAAGTGTTTTGCTTTTATTTTCGGAAATGTCAAATTTTAAGTTGTGCTGTGAAAGTTTTGTGAAAACAGGAATTTATCGAGGTGATTTGTATTAACGATTGCTAATTATAGCCTAGTTAAGTGTAAAAATACCTTGTGATATCTTATTGTGTCCTTTTATTGTGTAAAACTCCACAAAAAATCACAAATTTAGTGATGAAGTGTGCTGTGTACTGCTGCAAACATTATCGCCGGAGAGCGCGAGGAAAATCTGTTTTCAGGAAAGTTTATGTTATAATACAATCTCTAAGGTCTCTTTGCTTAAATTACTGCGATTATATTAAGCGACAGTGTCTTATAATAGTAAATATTCACTATTTTCCTGGCTATAGAACTTTGTTTACATTTGTAATCTAGCCAAATATAGCTTTGCCCTTATTGTCACTGTCGGCTCGCGAACAATTTTTCAGAAGGGGTCAGAACATATTTTTCGATTTAAAACTAAAAATATTTTAAGTATAATTATATAGATTTCCCAAAAATAGCAAATAATTTACATAAGTACTTACAATAAATAATTTTAAGTGCAATTGACAAAAGACAAACCACTGGGGACCAAAAAAGATACATAAGTTATAATATCATATTTTAACTTATTTATCTAAATCACCTATCTCAACCTCCACGTGGTGGTCCCTGGAAACAAGTGAGCACTGTCTGTATTCAATAACAATGCTCACTTGGCTAAAAGAGAAGGTGGAACAGTTTAAATGCATAAATTATTGAAAATTTCAAAGCATTTCGCAACTGTTTTTCTAAATTGTGTTAGATCTTATTATAATTAGAAAATCAATTTCATCTTTGCGCACATTTTTAAATGTAATTTAATAATACAATTTTGAAAATAAATATTTATTAATTTTGATTTAATACAATTTGTAATTATTCAAAAGATATATCAACCCCGCTTCAAAAAATCTCAAATTTCACTACTGTCATGGGCTTCAAACACATAGAAAACCCTCACCTCTACAGAAAGGAAAATGCCAACGTTTTTCTGGCTTACTGCCATTCCTGTTTAGCTTTATGTTCTAAGTTTGGCACGCTTCGATACATTAGTGTTGGTGTCAGAGCGACTCGTAAACATTACGTTTACGTTTCGCCTAGAGCGAATTCGCCAAAATGCTTAGAGGGTAGCAGCTAACTTACGCTGCGTCTCCACTAGACAGATTTTCTGGCAAAAAAGGCAAACGTCATTCACTTTTTGAAGTGTCAGATTTTGTGAGTGGGTCAACTCTGGTATAACATTTCATTTTAGAGAATGTCTTTGAACAAGAAACAACTTTATGAAGTTATTGTTAAGTTAAGGCTGGAACACAATGTGGCGCTGGCGCTGTAGCTAACTCGGAAATGTCAAATTTGGCGCGCGCCAAAAGTTAAACATGTTGAACTTTGCGCTACAGCGCCAGCTACGCATTGGACCGCCATCTCTGAATTTCCATATTTTGAACTTTTGAGGTTTTAAAGGAGTTAGAACTGATGGAATTGATTGAAGTTCGTAGGAAAAAACCACAATATATCATCTACTTTTTTCTTTTCTGCCACAAACGTTGATCGTAGAGATTTTATCTTTTTTTTAATGGCATCCACGTCTGCATTAAATTCCGCTGCAATATCTGCCAACGTTTCCTTCTTCAAGTCCAGCCGTTTATAGCTTTTACTTTTCGTGTTCCATAAACACTCTTTTTCGCGATATTTACTTATAAATCTTACAGTGTCGCTCTTTCCTAATTTTAATTCCGCCATTTTGAACACCCAAAATGTCAATTTTCTGTCTAGCAAACTGGCAACGAATCACGCATACCAATTCGGGTATGCCAGAAGAACTGGTATACCATATGCGGTCTGCACTAGACATTTTGTAGACAGAAAATCTGGTAAACCAGAAAATCTGTCTAGTGGAGACGGGTAGTTAGAATTTTAATTTAGCGCAATCAAGCCGCTGTAACATAGCCTGACGTCTCGCACATCAGCCTACGCCTTAGAACATAAAACTAAACAGGAATGGCAGTATCGCGTATATGTGCTGTAGGTTTGATCGGTATCTCAACGATAGAAGAAGTGTAGAAGTGGGGAAAGTTTTGAGGTACTGTCCCCATATCGAAGTGTTTTGCTTTTATTTTCGGAAATGTCAAATTTTAAGTTGTGCTGTGAAGGTTTTGTGAAAACAGGAATTTATCGAGGTGATTTGTATTAACGATTGCTAATTATAGCCTAGTTAAGTGTAAAAATACCTTGTAATATCTTATTGTGTCCTTTTATTGTGTAAAACTCCACAAAAAATCACAAATTTAGTGATGAAGTGTGCTGTGTACTGCTGCAAACATTATCGCCGGAGAGCGCGAGGAAAATCTGTTTTCAGGAAAGTTTATGTTGTAATACAATCTCTAAGGTCTCTTTGCTTAAATTACTGCGATTATATTAAGCGACAGTGACTTATAATAGTAAATATTCACTATTTTCCTGGCTATAGAACTTTGTTTACATTTGTAATCTAGCCAAATATAGCTTTGCCCTTATTGTCACTGTCGGCTCGCGAACAATTTTTCAGAAGGGGTCAGAACATATTTTTCGATTTAAAACTAAAAATATTTTAAGTATAATTATATAGATTTCCAAAAATAGCAAATAATATACATAAGTACTTACAATAAATAATTTTTTGTGCAATTGACAAATGACAAACCACTGGGGACCAAAAAAGATACATAAGTTATAATATCATATTTTAACTTATTTATCTAAATCACCTATCTCAACCTCCACGTGGTGGTCCCTGGAAACAAGTGAGCACTGTCTGTATTCAATAACAATGCTCACTTGGCTAAAAGAGAAGGTGGAACAGTTTAAATGCATAAATTATTGAAAATTTCAAAGCATTTCGCAACTGTTTTTCTAAATTGTGTTAGATCTTATTATAATTAGAAAATCAATTTCATCTTTGCGCACATTTTTAAATGTAATTTAATAATACAATTTTGAAAATAAATATTTATTAATTTTGATTTAATACAATTTGTAATTATTCAAAAGTTATATCAACCCCACTTCAAAAAATCTCAAATTTCACTACTGTCATGGGCTTCAAACACATAGAAAACCCTCACCTCTACAGAAAGGAAAATGCCGACCTTTTTCTGGCTTACTGCCATTCCTGTTTAGCTTTATGTTCTAAGGCCTACGCCTACGAGGAAGTAACTAAAGGAGAAGCCCAAAAGCCTACGAATAAAGAACAAAAGGAAAGGCCGATACGTATATATACGAGAACAAAAAGTGAAGCAAAATTTTCTGCAGACTACTTGTCAAATTGCAGACTCAGTGTCAAAATTTGACATTTCATTTGTGAAAGTTTTTATGCCGGCAAGTGTCCTGTGGAAGAAAATTTTAAATTTTGTGAAATTTGCAAAGAATTTTAAAAATTTGTGTAGTGCAGTGCTAAAAAAACATTATATACAATTTATTATAAAGACATTATAAGTGAAGTTTACTTAGAAAACATTAATTAATTGATAAAATGAAGTGCATAATAAATTTGTGTGAGAACAAAGTGCGAAATCATCCTGTTGGAGTCTCATTTCATAGGTAAATATAGAATAAATAGTAGTTAAATAGTAATGCTACATTGCATGACTTAATTGAAAGCAAATCAATAAGTTTTAGCACGAAAACAAAGCGAAGTAAAAGTTACTTGTAATTTTTCTTGGTAGCCATTCGTTTGTTTTCTTTTAAGGTTCAGTGCTATGGTTAATTTTTAATATAAGGGGGAGTTAGAGAAATATTAACTTTTTATTAGTTGAAAAAATTTGAATAGTTTATTTATTTGTTAAATATTCTATTTTAGATTTCCTAATAAAATTTAAAGTATATAGATAATATACAGAATTTAATAACTGTAAGTATTATCCTAGCCACTAATTTAGTGTAGTAAGAGTTATTTCAAGCAACCAAAGCCGCAACTCTGCCGAAGCCGGTCCCAAGCCCGGTTGCAAGAAGAGGAGGGAGGCCGTAAATTAAAATAATTTTTTTGAGAACAATTTTTTTTAAAACACTTGTATTTACATTTTTAACATTTGATTTTAATAAAATAAGTCAATTTTAAAATTTCAAAGGCCCTCATTACTCGGCTGAAGAAATTTGTATACTTGACTTATTTTATTAAAATCAAATGTGGAAATTTAAAAGCAAGTGTTTTAAAAAATTACTGTTCAAAGATAAATTTTGCGTTATTTAATTTAAAATGCGCGCCAAAATTATTAAATTTTTTTAAAAGAACCTCTGCAGTAAAATTTTTCTTTGACTACACAAATGTAGTTTCCAATTTGGGTTAGTAAAAACCTATACCATTTTAAAATTTGCTTCAGAAAATTTTCGTATGGGCCCTTCCTTTCGTTCTTTATTCGTAGCCAAAAGCTTAAAAGCGCGTGGCAATTTTAAAGATGTGTGAGCATTTTTCGCACAATTCAAAAAAATACATGGGAGGCGGTACCAAAAATTCAATGCGGGAAGGGGCTTTGGAGCCCTTTTTAAAATTATAATTTATAAATTAATTTTCCTCAAAACAATTATACACTGAAATCGGATTATAATAAAATAGTGCAAGTATGAATAGTCAATACATTTTTTAATAATAACAATACTTGCAACAATAATGTTCTTAAATTTATTAACTTTGCAAAAATTAAGCTGGTATTAAAACGATGCATTTTTCCACACCACCTTAAGATATATTTACAGTAGCAACATGTATTTCCTTTCATTAAATATTTATAATTAAAATTGAGAATTCAATACATGTTGAAACCGTGATAACACCTGTTGAGGTAATGCATCTAAGCGCGTTGCCGTTTATTTTAAATGGCCGGTTCCCCATTAGGCCTACCACCATCTTTTAAAATTTTATCAATACTTTATGTTAAAATTTATACATAAACTTACCACTTGTATATTTGTCATCTTTTCAAATATGGCATTTGACTGTTTAATTCCTCTGCCTGTTGAAAATAAGTCCTGGGCTAAGAAATGTTCTGAGCAAACGACACTCTTGTTGCTGATTTGGAATTCCATTTTCCCAATAGCTTGCAGCCATCTGCCCGGCAAGACGATATTTTTTGGAAATCTAATGAATACGAATAATATTTATGTAATTATATTCTGAAATAATTTAAGGCTGGCAAAAGTGTCTTCGGCTAAAAGGTATGCGCCCGACCATGCAAAATATATGAAGATAAGCTGTAATCACAAAATAAATCAAATTTTAATTCATATATATTATAATTTAAGTTTATTTTAAAAAGTTTAAATTTATTAACAAAAAAATTCAAATTTTTACAAAACCCTCACTGTGAACTTTTTACGTGCCGCCGGTGCACATTGTACGAAATCAGCTGTTACCTCAAGCAAAATGTAAATAAGAATTTTAATAGTCATGTAAAAAGTGGAAATTTCGCTACAAATCTCCTTAATTTGATTAACTTTTAATTAGGCAATTAGTTACCAAGGCAATATAGTTATCTTACTTGTGAAAAGATATTCCAGTAGGGCGCCGGTGGCTGTTATTCATACAAGATTGTACAATGCACTTAATTTCACCTAATGAAGAAAATTACACAGTTTTCGAAACAAGGTTCAATTAAATAAATCTATTCACGTCTTTCACTATATCACTACTAAAGTTTTAAATTATATTATTAGTTAATACAAGAATAATCTTAATTTTTCACTCGCGAAATCAAATTAGCTATTGAAATGTCAATACCAAGTGACAGCTAAGACCTAGGGACTCAGCTAAAAAGAAAAAAAATTTGACACCTAAGACCTAGCCGCAGAACAAAAACTTGCCATGCTCACACACACGACATATACACGATAGGGCTTCTCCTTTAGTTACTTCCTCGTAGGCCTACGCTGAGAAGGCTGATTGCCGCTGAATGCAGCCAATATCACAGAAAAAAGAGAACCTGCTGGATAAGAGAATGGCGAAGGGTTAAAAAGCGATGAAAAACTCACAAAATTTAATGAGGGGCTTCAATTAGGCGCAATAGATTATAAAAATTCGCTCAACAATTGGCAATTAGCACTGTTTTACAAAATTACCATTAAGAAAAGTTTAGTTTATGGGCAGTTGGCACATCAACTCCATTTTCCACTGATTTTATCCATGTGACTGAATTTGTACTGGGTAGTCGTCGAAAATATCTTTTGATACCATTTGACCAAAATGTATAAAACAACAAAATACTCACCAAACTATTTAAAATGCTTACTAATTATAATTGCTTTTAATCATAAAATAAATACCAATTGGAATGAAATTAATGTGCGTGCATATGTGCATCCGTTGCTAATAGGTCGAATGCATGAAGATTATTTGAAATATTGGCTCGTGGAACGGAAGCAGCAAAAACAAATACTTTCCGCAATGTCAATCGCAACACCCCAGGTATTCATCGCCCATCGTCACTTTACGTACAACGGTCGTCAAGTGAACACGGTGTTTGTCAAAAGTAAATCGCTCTGAGTGGGCACAGTATTATAGATTTTTAAATAAAACTAACAGATAAAGGTATACGTAGTAAAATCTTTGAGATTGTTTATTTTGGCAAGATTATTTACTGTTATTTTTATAATCGTTCCGCTATAGGTTTTTTTTTAAAGATTTTTATGTGAAATTATATAACAGTGAAAATCGCTAATTTAGTGTTTTATCGTTCTAGTGTGAAGTTTAAGGAATAATTATTTAATTTAGACTGCAAAATTGTGTTACGTAAGCCGATAAGCATGCGTAAAAATTTCGTTGTTAATATTGATCGTATCTTTGAAAACCCTTAATCAGTCTCAGAACACAAATTCACGTGGCTAATAGTGGCCATTTTCAGTTAAACATACTGACGAAGTATATAAAGTTACGCAATGAATTATTTCGTTCCCGGTCAAATATAGCTTGGCAATCCTATTTTAGAGTAACATGAAATAACGCAACTTGGACTGGATTTAGTTTTAAATTTAGAAAAACGTAGGGCGACGTATTAATTTTAAGTTCAAGTTCAAAGGGATTTTAATAGTAATCCTATGTGTTGTGTGAATAAAGATTGGCTTATGTAAACAAGTTAAAATTTATGGGACGTCCCTTTTGTTCATTCCCCGAAATTACTGCTGCAGAATCTACTACTACACAAAATTAATATACTTTTGAAGTCAATTAAATTCCACATTAAATTTCTTAAAATGGTGACAGTTACGTAATTGCATTTGCTGTTGACCTGGAGTGAGTTTATAGTAAGCTAGGTGTGCTATATGTATAGTGTGTGATTTATGTAATTGGGAATTTTTAATTTAATTTTTTTTAATCCGATATATAAAACTGCTTTCGATTTTTTTTATTATAAATTTTAATGGGATATTAATATAATTAATTTAAAAAGCGATCTCGTTATTGTGTAACTTAAATGCGAAGTGGACCTTGAGCAGAAAGTACAACGCTGACCCTCGGTGGTCATAATTTGGTGTTGAGACATGTAATTATCCCAATCGGCTTTTGAGGACCTATCCAAATCTATTGCTTAAACTTAAAGTCAGTATGAAGACAGGTCTATCCCTGTAAGTAAGAAAGTAAGCAAAGCTAGTAGTAAAGTTTAAATGAAACAAAGCAAGTGAGCCTATAGTTCATATTCGCTAGCTTTGTTTATCACTTCATATTTATTCTTGACAACATCAACAGCCGCGTTCGTTTTCTATAACAAGGATAGATTTATAGAGATGTCAAAAGAAGGAAACATTAGGTCTGTTCCCTAACGAGCACTAGTGATAACTCGTGCTCACTCAAAAACACAAGGTCTGTTCACGTACTTAGTTTTGGGTAAATGCATTATGATATTTTTACCCAACGCGTCCACGTACTCATGAAATGGGGGAAAATTTGCTGACGTAACATTCCCCTACTTAAAAATATTAGTCCAAATTTACCCGAAGAAATAAGTTGAGCACTTTTGTTAAGCTTTGTTATAAAGCCACTAATTGTCACTTCCAAGACTACTCAAACTTGTTCACGTACTCTTGGTATTTGGTACCTTCTCCTATTTAACATTTTTACTCAGAATATTTCCGATCAAAAAGTACGTGAACAGACCTAAAGAAGCATTCCCCAACTTTCAGTGCTCGCTACTTGAATTGTCAAATCAACTTCCCCTCAAGCGCTTTTAAGGTCTGTTCACGTACTTCTGCAGCTGAAAATTCCTTCATTTTCCTTCTTTATGTGGTGGGGGTGCAGTTGTCAAAGGTTCGAAAACAGTTTTCTGAAATCTCCTGAAAAAGTAGAAGAGTGCGAAAAGTGCCAAGAAAATAACCTCAAAAATACACAACTCAGCTATTTGACATCAGCCGGTGACAGTAAGGAAAAGTAAGGCAGTTTAAAAGGTCTGTTCACGTACCTGCAGGAATTATGATTCCTGCGCAGGAAAATGCAGAAAGTCGTTTTCGTACTGTTTGACAGCAGATTTTTGCTGACGTCACCGCTTCCCCACCTGCAGGAAAATTCAGGAATTTTCAGTAGCTTTAAACTGCCTTACTTTTCCTTACTGTCACCGGCTGATGTCAAATACCTGACTAGTTTATTTTTAAGGTTATATTGGGACTCTTCTAATTTTTCAGGAACTTTCAGAAAAATGTTTTTGTACTTTTGACAACTGTATCCCCACCACATAAAGAAGAAAATGCAGGAATTTTCAGCTGCAGAAGTACGTGAACAGACCTAAAGCTACTGCAAATTCCTGAATTTTCCTGCAGGTGGGGAAGCGGTGACGTCAGCAAAAATCTGCTGTCAAACTGAGTATGAAAACGACTTTCTGCAGTTTCCTGCGCAGGAATTATAATTTCTGTAGGTACGTGAACACAGACCTCTTTTATCACTGAAAATTTTCTCATTGCTATTGAGTGCTCCCCTTATAGTCATCTTTTGGAGTATTTATTGCAGTTGCAATAATTTTAAATTTTATTGTTTTTATTTAATTTAAGATTTTTCATAGAAGCCCCTAAAAAATTTGGTTAACGCCATCCTGGTGCCAACGACCCAAGAATCAGTTATCGTTTTAACCTTGGAAATCTACTCACCAAACTTTAACTTTTCTGGAAAAAAAAGTAATAAATAATAAACATGACATGATTATATAATGAATTTAGAAGTAATTTTCTTAACGTACTTACCAGAAAAATGACTTCCCGTCATGCCGATTTTTGTTATTTGGGCATCCAAACACTGAACACTTCATTCTGCTCTTTCTTTATAAATATTGTTTGTTTTATCAGTATTATTTCACAAAACAAAAAGACACTAAATACACGTACCTTTTGTTGCAGTTACAATATATAGTTTAGAAAAAAAAATGTTTTAATAAGTTACGCAAAATTAAACCGAACTCACTATGAAAATAATATCTCAAGCACAAAAGTAAACAACCTTTGACAAAACGAAATATATTTGTCTCATTCTCTTATATGCTTTCGGCTCTGTTATCAATGACCCCAGCTGATTTTAAATTCCTCGAGCAGCTTCACTCATGGATAGGAATTTTAGACGGTACAGCGTTTCCTCTAGTTCTTTATTCTAAGAGCGGAATATACTGTTCCGTTCTTATTTCTTTGTAATACAGATTAACCAACCCTTGCACAGATAAAACTGCACACTGTCTTAACCAAAACTAAAGAGAAATGCTAATGTCGTACTTGAACATGCATTCTAACCTGAATACAGTATAGCACCAGTGTGATATTTTTGTGAGCACAACGCTAATGTTTTGCTTCAATTACTCTCTTTCTCCAGAAGTTATTCAAATCATGGTAATTATACACTTTCGCAGTCACCTGGTTTTTTGGCGATGAAAAATCCAAAATTAGACCGACCTTCGTGATTTTTTTAAATGTTCGTTTTTACGACGGATTTATGAAAAAAATACTAAAATTACGGATCTCAGATAGTTTTTTAACTTTGAATGCTAAAAAAAATACGTTCTTACGAATAATCCTTCAGTTAATAAAGCAACTAAAAGCCCGATTAATACACCTTTTCCTCCCAGAAAGTAATAAAAATTTGACGGAACATGGGGAGGAGGGTAATGTACAAATAATCCAAACGACCTATGTTGGTACCGAATCTATACTTTTTGGGGTCAGTAAAATGAACAATAACACTCCCGATGCCGTTAAATATGTGTTGATAAGACAGCTCTAGTGATGGGGTAAGCAGAGACTGAAATGTACCAATATAACTGAAAACAACCAATATTAGTCTAATTCGACCGATGTTACTGTTGAATTCTTAACTGATATCAACAATCATACTCTTAATGTCGTTAGATACTATGGGGTTAAGACACATCTAGCACCTAGGGGTGGGTGTGGGAAAGGAGTGTCATGTAAAAAAAATAGGTAAAAAAAACTTTTTTTTAAACATTAGATTATGTATTAAAAGCAAGAAAATAAAAAATAGGTAAAAAATTTTTTAAGTTAAACGGTTTTAGCATTAGATGATGTACTAAAAGCTAGAAAATAATTATGGGTCACAGATGTGGGGCTTACCGAGATATACTGTCTACTGGTGAAAAATCGGGTAGGTTTCGACTGAATCAGCTGAATAAGTAATATTATGGGGTTTATCAGACTTACATAAAACCGAGGAGCCAAGTGATAAGTAACCTTACTTTCTCAATTCAAATGCGAATCAGAATTTGATTATTACTTGTCCTCCCGGTTTTATTTAAGTCTGATTAAACCCCATGATTACTTATGCAGGTGATGCATCGACTCAAAGTTGATTTTGGCCTCGACACTAGAGGACATCACCGCTCTTGGTCCTACTCGATTTTTACTAGTAGATAGTACCTATGGCTCCGTAAGCCCCTTTTATAGCTTTTAGTACATGATCTAATGTTAAATAAAACCGTTAAATTTAAAAGATTTTTTTACCTATTTTTTATTTCTATAGACGTGTAAAATGTGTATCGAGAAATATCTTGCGAATACTAAGTAAGACTTTTTTACGAGTACTGTATTCTATTTGATAATCAATTTGACTATTTGTGTAATTAGTTTTGATTTATTATAGTTTTAAACGTTTTTATTTTAAGCACCATGGGAGGAGGACTAGGAGATCCAGTAGCATTCTTAAAGGATTTCGCTGCTGGTGGAATTTCAGCTGCAATTTCCAAAACTGCTGTTGCCCCGATTGAGCGTGTCAAATTACTTTTGCAAGTACAACATATTTCTAAACAAATATCTCCTGATAAACAATACAAGGGAATGATTGATTGCTTCGTTCGTATACCAAGAGAACAGGGATTCTTGTCATTTTGGCGTGGTAATTTCGCTAACGTCATCAGATATTTCCCCACACAGGCACTCAACTTCGCTTTCAAAGACAAATATAAACAGGTAAGGCCATACTATGCCGTAGGCATTATTTCATTGTTTTATTAATTTTATTATGAACCTTTATTTCTCAATTTTAAATGTTGATATAGTTTTATATAGACGAAATATATTTTGTGGAAAAATGTGTCAATCCAATTCTGTTTTTATACGGTAGATACGTTATAGGAAAAACCCGTTTAAAAATAGACGCCATGTGAGCTATATAAAATATTTTTGCATTCGTGCACTTTTACTTTGGCTTCTAAAAATTTCGTTCGATCGTGCAGTAATACAGACTTAAGGATTTATTCAGTCAATAACAATTTAATTTTTGACGAGCGAACCGTTCCTGTTCTTTCGTTTTTCTGTAACAGTCATATTTTAACTGTGCCTATTGCCTATTTTACCGAAGTTACAAATTACAAATTATATTGACAATTGTAAATCACAACTCCAAATTTGTAGCTATCGTTTTCGTTTATCAAAATCCAAATAATTATTTACAAATATGTAGAATTTCAGACACAAATTTGTGGAAAGAAATTTGTAAATCAATATTTTGGAGTTGTAATGTTGCACCGTCGGTTTGTTGTAATTGTAGATTACAATTGCTATATCACAAATTTGTGTGCTTAGTAGTTCGTTGCAATAACATCAGAAATGAGTCGGGAAAATAAAATGTATATTGCTTCTTTTATACTTTTTATTTATCTTGGAGTAGGAGTACGTATTATAGATATTATTGGTAAAGATTCGACTATAATAAGAGGCATTACCGAAGAGAGGGAGTTATCCAATCGAATTTTCTATAATTCTTCGAGTGTGGGCCCTAAAAATGGGGTCACCAACCAATCCTTTATAGGATATGCAGTGTCTCCCAGTAAAATAGCATGAGGAAAAGGTCGAAATCCATCTTCAAACTTGTCATTAAGTGGACTTCGAAGTCATTTGTAGCGTCAATTTTGATCAATGGTCCATCTATGCATCCGCAAACATATGGCATACCTCTGTATCAGAAAAATCAATTTAAGCACAAGTTTCTTTCCTTTACAGGTTTGTAATTTTGTATTACTTACCCGGAATTTCCAAAAAATGTTGCCCAATATTAGCGGGGTTGTCTTTAGGCCAGCAAACAACCTTGTCATAATAAAATTCTCTCATTGCCGCACATACGCGGTGAATTTTCCTACATACTGTAGATTTTGAAACTCCATGCATGCATCCCATGGTATTGTGCACCATTACCAAGCCGCCAACGCAATGATCACACATTGCTGTTTTGGCGTTAATGCACAATTCTTCCCAGTTTTATGTTGGATTCTTCCCCCAATCCCTGCTATTATCTTCTCTACTTTAGATAGTTAAATTCAAACACACAGATGTTATATTCAACATCCTAAGAATCACTACTTTCATTACTACTACTACCCAAACGCAAAAAGGTTCGTCTACCCAAGATTTTAGTTCGAAAATAAAAGTATTTTTTCAATAATTCAGTATATTGGCAAAGTTGTAATGAAATATTTGTGGCAAATACATTTCAGAGTATAAGTAATTCTAATAAAACTTACGCAATCAAAATGCGACTAAAGGTCTTTTCAAAAATGCAACTTGTTTTATGTGCATCAACCTGCAAAAATCTTCGTCTATCATAAAACTTGCGGCAAAAAGGTTCGTCTACCTTGTACAAATTACAATTTTGGAGCAACATTCTTTTGTAAAGAAACTACGAACGATCGAGTAACAATTTGAATGTTTTGAAATCGTATTATGAGTATATTTTGCTTACTATAGTGCATTTTGTTGTGCGTTATTTAAAGGCAGATGCGCACAGAAGAGGGACGTTCAAATATTTAAAAATAAAATATTACCAAATGTAATAAAATTAATTTGCAACAAATAAATTGAAGTTGCAAAATATGAAAAACAACAATTAAATAACATGTTAATTTATTAATTATTATTTATGTAAAAATCCATCAAATGTTTTAACATAATTCACTAAAAAAAGAAAAGAAATCCGAATTCTATTCATAGAGAATTAAGTCTGCCAAACATTAAATTAACTTACGGGAATTACGTAAACTTTTCTCTACCATTTAGTAACGTCACCATTTCATCGGATAACATCCTTCATACGTCTAGGTATAGTGATTACTAATTCTACACACTCAGCTGGTGTTATTGAATCCCAGATGCTTTGTAATTCACTATGAAGAACATCCATTAGGGCATCGGGACATTGAGGTATTGTCTTTTTAATTTTTCCTAATATGTTCTCAATGGGAGAAAAGTCCGGGCTTTAGTTTCAAGAACATGAAGTTACACTAATGCATGTTCTTGAAACCATTGCTTTGTTAATTTTGCCGTATGAAAACTGGCCCGGGTCCTGCTGGAAAATATATTCGCCTACTGGTCTTTCCAAAGCAGGTATTGATGGAAGAAGATAATTTTGCAGAAGAGTCTGTTACGTAGTGTTATTTATTGTAGTATTAGTGAAGCACAGATGTCCAACTCCCAAATCATTACAGAGCTTGGAAATTTTACTTTTTGACTTAGGCAGTCATTTTGGAATGCTTCAGTTTTTCTTCTAATGACGCGTTTTTTATTGGATTGCATGTCCAACTCAAAGCGTGCTTCATCACTCTGATTAAGTGTCCAATTTTCGTGGGCTTTAGCAAAAGCGAAGCGTTTCTTTTTTTGGATACTGGTCAAAAATGGTTTCTCCTTAGCCTTAAAAGTTAGAGATCATTGCAGTATTCCATAACAGAATATCAGAAAATTTACCTTATAAGATTTATAACCCATTTCTCTCATCCTTCTCCTACAGGTATCCACAGAAAAACTTTTTCCTATGCTCTCTGTACAAATTCCAGACTCTGTTGCAGCACGATTTTGTTTAATTGTTTTCCTTAAAATTCCACTTTCGCTTGAAGAAGTCAGTGTTGGTCGTTCTGGTATCGGTTTTTTCTTCATACTTCCAGTTGTCTCGAATAAAATAATTATACCCTGTACTGTAGATCTTTAAAGTTTAAATTTGTTTGCAATTTGATAAGAAGATTTCTTATTTTTATAATCTTCAGTTACTAACTTTCTCAGTTGAGATGGTATCGCTTTTCCGCGTGTTAGAAGTTACAGCAAATTGCCGTCTAGCCAAAAAATAAGCTCACAACTACAATTTCAGATGATTTGAATACAGTTACTCGATTGTTTGTAGTTTTTTTAAAAACAATTTTCTTCGAAATTATAATTTGTTCAGGGTAGACGAACCTTTTTGCGGTAAGTTTTATGATAGACGAAGATTTTTGCAGGTTGATGCACATAAAACAAGTTGCATTTTTGAAAAGACCTTTAGTCGCATTTGATTGTGTAAGTTGTATTAGAATTACTTATACTCTGAAATGTATTTGCCACAAATGAGCAGGCAATCTCACAGCTAAACTGATTGATGAGCTGAGTGTTCTTTACAGATTAGCAATTCAATGGAACAGAAATTCCTCCGAGGACATGAGCAATCTGAGCTACACTGTTACATAAATCGTCGGCCGATGAGAATCCATAGCACGATAACTTTCCGCCTGGGGAAGATAGTTGGTGCAATCGGCAGAAGCAAAAGCGCTAAATAAATTGCAGGAGTGTACTCACAAACCAGCTCTCCCCGATGTCGTAGTGAAGGCAATTACTCCTTTATAATTTGTCAACGTTGCATAGGAAGATTTACTCAAAACAATAACAAGAACCACAATTCTTTAATATGGTCGTTTGCTCCGAAACGAGTATTTAGCGGCACGAAAACAGTTGAAATTGCCTTATATATTGAAGCAAACATTTAGCACAACAAGTGTCTTTGAAATGATGCACGTCATGAATTTGGTAATTGGACCAAATGCATTTGCAATGTGCAAACAAATAGATAATAAGTAAATTTCAATTGCCGAGGCTCAACTTTCGAGGTCTAAAAGAAGGCCGAATCGAACGCAGAGCGAGATGAACAGACCATGAAGAACCCCGTTCACCTCGTGAACCCGTTTTTCTAAAAAATATGTTTTTCAACACGGTGTACACGGTATTTCAAGCTGTAATTGATGAATCGACTTAAAAGTTAATACACATATTCAGAGAAATAATAATTTTCGTCTGACGTAGAATTTTTTCAATATCTTTTCTTGTTCAATAAACATTAGTTATAATAGCACGTATTGTTGAGGCAAATACGGAAAAAAATTTGAAATTTTTTTTTGTATGAAAATAAAAAAACCGCTACGTCAGTTCATAGCAATATAATGTTGTTACTGAGTATATATTTTTTTTAAAGCAAACATTCGCCAAATCATTTATCCACGCATTAAAAAACTCATCAGACGCGAAGTGTTATAAATCAGACAATTTAAAAAAATTTTTCAATAAAATGTGTACTCACTCTTGAAGATGTAAGTAAAGCCATACAAATAAAGTTAATATTGCATGTATAGTTTTTTCAAAATTAACTCCCAAAAATTAGCCAGGTTCGAATCCGTTCACAGTAGGATAACTCCTCCAAAACTATATTAAGCTATATTTTACTTTACATATTTTTCAAAATGTAGAAAATATGTACAGAATTTCACTTGACATTTGAGAATTCAATTAAAAAAAATAAAAGTAATAATACATCCAAATATGAAACAGCATTGCAAAATAGTTTACTCTGATTGGAGCGCAAAATAGTTGGTTCACCCTTGTTCTTGACGAAAAGTTTCTTGTTGCTTGTTTGACTTTGTGATTAATTATTGAGATTCCCTTTGCAGTTCGTAATTGTTGCTTAACTGTTTCGCAGCTGGGTTTACTTCCCATGAGCCAATAATAGATGCCGAATCTAAAAGTTGAAAGGGTTTACTTTTATTTCCTGCCAAGTTTAAATCTTGTAAGGTTATCGTTTTTCCCAAAGATTACTTACTACTAGATAACCGGCTCCCTAAAATACTCAGCTAGTCTTGAAAAAGTAACACTGGCACCACAGTAAAACGAAATATATCCAGATTTTAAATACATAAGAATATACATGCAAATAAAGAGTACAGGTAGTGTGCAGTCATTTACTCCTGTCAAAATTCTGTTCTCATCCGGAGAGAATCACATACTCCTGTCAAAAAAGTACCGCCAAATCGTGTCGAAGAGAAAAATGTACCAAAAAGTACGACCAATAAAGAGAATTCATGTGAATCCCATGACTGAGTTAGTTACTTATGTGCGTAAACTGTCGATGTATTCTGATCTTTAAATGAGCGAAGTACATTTGATATTTGTAAATGCATGTATGAAAAGTATACGTGTCTCTTATCCACAAACTCTCCCGGAAAACAAATTTTTAATTCTGATTGCAGGGTTACCCTATACAGAAAATATAAAAAAGCAACCAAAAATTGTTCACTAGTTTGTTCGAAGCCGTTTATCTAGTAATAGTAATCTTTGTTTTTTCCTATCATCCTCATCAAGCAGAGATACAGCAGATGCTGCAGCTGAACAAAATCGTTGTACACTTAAAAGAATGATCGGCACCCTCGAACAATATTCACTAAGATTACACGGAAAGAATAACCACTCTCACATTTCAAATGTCCAGGTGAGTTTTTGAGTCGTTGTACGTAAATGAAAGTTGTGTCCCCCGGATTTGATTGCTACAAGTATTAATTAAACCATAAGAAAATTTTCTGAACTCGGATAGTTCAGATAAGTTTGGGAAAGAAATATGAAATGAGGAACTTACCTTCTGCGGTCACCTGTCCTGCTGGCTGCCGAGTTTTTGAAGGCTTTTCAAATACGGAAGTATGACGTTCGTTACACAGGCGACTTAATGGATGACTCACATTACAAGATCCGGGAACGTTTAAGAACATACTCAAAAATATCAAAGGATCTAGAAAATGGGCTACTATCTTCCATTTCGAAGTTGTATTAAGGGGTAAGGCCATTCTAGAGGCCGAAAAAATAGGCTTTTTTGGGGATTTTTTTCAGTAAAACTACAAAATAATTCCAGATTACAAAAAAGGGAGTTTATCATACATATCACTGACTGATTTTTTTAAAGCGATTAATTTCAAAATAGCAGCTGTGCAGCGTTTTTGCGATGACGTCTCCGTTTTTCAAGGGCCCACGGCCGGACAAACAGCTCCTGTAATTTTTCGATTGTATATAACAACAGCTATAAAAGTACGTAGGATATTTTTCGGTATATTGATTTTTGGCCAAATGGCGCACTTCTAAAATTTTGAGGTCCTAAGGGACCATTTAAAAAAATTAATCGATTTTTCGAAAATTCTAGAGTGGCCTAGCCTAACCCCTTAACGGAGGCTGAATGCATTTTCCACTACAATAGAACTCCATTTTGCGCTGTAAAATCAATAAAATCAAGGCTAAAGGATCTTAACAATCCTTTACTAGAATGGATACGCAAGTTATCTGCCATTTATTTAAGAAACCTAACGCTAAGATCCCATTTATTTTCTGGTAAAAATGATAAGAAACCTAACGCAAGATCTTATTTCTTTAATCCAAGAAGCTTAGACAGCTGTTACACCAAAAGAATGCGAAAATATGGTAAAGAATTGTCAGAATTAACGATGTTATATCTTTGACCCCCAGGTATAACCAGTTATCAAAAAATTTCGAAAAGTTCAAATAAAGGTTTAAATTTCTCATTCAATTTTATAACTGTTGAACTTATAGAAAATATTGATAATGATATTCAAAACGAAGACGATATCACTTAAAATGTGGAATTTCTGGAGCAGGGACCTTATTATTGAATACGATTCGATTGCAATCGATCGTAAATATAGACAATTTAGAATTGAATAAACCTAAAGCTAACTGGAGCAGGGGCCTTATTATTGAATACGATTCGATTGCAATCGATCGTAAATATAGAAAATTTAGATTTGAGTAAATCTAAAGCTAACTACTCACGCAAGTACAATATTTCTTTTAATCTCATTCAATTCTAAATTTTCTATATTTACGATCGATTGCAATCGCATCGTATTCAGTAAGCAGGCCCCAGGCCCAAAATTTGTACACTTTTATTTTGCAGCGATGGTGGATATTTGAATGCCGCATTACTTTTTCTATTTGAATTGTGTTCTTTTCTTAATAATTTAATATAATTAGATTTTAAAATCAAGAATCTGGTGTTTATCATTCCATACTTAGATTTCCACAAAATATATTTCGCTAATACTTAACTAATAATTATTTTATATGAACCACTTTATAGTGGGCTTGGAATCAAAACAAAAGATTAATTTTATCTCATTTTTGCATCATGTCAATGTGTATATGTAATGTTGGAGGAATTAAATTCAATTTCAGTTACTTTTGTTTTCTAATAATAATACTGAAATAAGCAAATCAATTATAATTCTTCTAAGGCCTTTTTAAAATAATACCAAATTATATAAAAATCTTGTGAATTTTTGACAGGTATTTTTAGGTGGTGTTGATAAACATACTCAATTTTGGAGGTATTTTGTTGGCAACTTGGCCTCTGGTGGAGCAGCCGGTGCAACTTCACTTTGTTTTGTTTATCCCCTGGATTTCGCTCGTACACGGTATTGTCAAAAATTAATTTTATTATGATGTTTATTTTCAAATATATTGTTAGTTTGGCAGCTGACACCGGGAAGAGCGGGGCAGAGCGTGAATTTAGTGGTCTTGGAAATTGTTTAACAAAGATTTTTAAATCAGATGGACTTGTTGGATTATATCGTGGATTTGGAGTATCAGTTCAAGGTATCATTATTTATCGTGCAGCGTATTTCGGATTTTATGATACCGCTCGTGGTATGCTTCCTGATCCCAAAAATACACCAATTTACATCAGTTGGGCAATCGCTCAGGTAAAAAAATGTCGTGTTCATTTTATGTTATGATCATTCAATATGCAATTATTTTTTAATAGACCGTTACTACTGTAGCTGGTATAGTATCATATCCATTTGATACAGTTCGTCGACGTATGATGATGCAGTCAGGACGTAAGAAGGTAGACATGATTTATAAGAACACAATCCATTGTTGGGGCACAATTGCAAAGACAGAAGGAACTTCAGCATTCTTCAAAGGAGCTTTCTCAAATGTTCTTCGTGGAACAGGAGGTGCTTTTGTGTTAGTTCTATATGATGAAATTAAGAAATTCTTGTAAATTATTACATTAACGAGTAAAGTGTTTGGAAACTAAGCGTGGTTTTTAGGTTTTTATTTGATTCTAAGATAAACTTTTAAATACAAAATTTATATGCAGCACAATTTTTTAAGTTTCAATCTGAGCTTGAAGCCCTATGCACTTCACAGCAAACAGCACTCCCATTGGCTGTGATTTGTCGCAGTACAATAATTTCTTAACGCTGTGCTATGTGATTTTACTGTATTGCCATTAAAATAAAAGTTTTGTTGGGCAAAATTTATAAGGTGGTATTGCAGTTTACTGCTTTGAAATGCGATTATTTATTTAGTTATTAAGATTCATCAAATGCTGGGGGGCAGCATGTAATTCGTTTCGACTTGATTGTGTCGAGAATAAAAGAAATCGTTACGAGTTTTTTTTTTATACCAGTTTCGACTTTTCTTCGAGGATATATTGTATTAAGTTTCCTTTTTATCTTGTATTTGTAGTCAGTCCATACCTGTACGATTAAAGTGCACGTTGTTAAGCAAATAATACTTTTTTCCATTCGTACGGCTTTTTGACATACGGACCCATCGTATTTAATTCTACAGAAAGACTGTCCCACATAAAACGAAAGCTCGTTGCCTGCCGTTATGGACAGTTAATAATCCATGAGCTAAGTCAATGTGTTCTTCCATAAAATTTTGAATGTGCTGTATTTGCTGCATGTTCTTATTTGGCGAATTTTTATTCTCTGATGCAAAAGTCCTAATATAATGTACCAAACATTAAATTCAAATAAAAGTTAGTTAATAATATTAATTTATAGACATATTTTAATAATGTTACATGTTTTGAGTCCATTTGTTCAACTTCAACTCCGACAAGTTGAACACAAATATTTCATCGAGTTGACGTTTCTCGTATCGACCAAAATAATTGGTCGTATCGAAATTACATGCTATCGTTTTACCATTAAGAATCAATTCGACTGCTTTAAACGAATTTCATGCTACCACCCCTGGGGTGGTAGCATGTAATTCGTTTCGACTTGATTGTACCAAGAATAAAACAAATCGATACGAGTTGGCATTGGTAGCATGTAACTCATACGAGTTCAGGAAAATTATTGCCATAGAACAGATACACAAGAATCCTGCTTTTTCGACTTTTTAAGCTGTCAAAACAAATATTTAAGTTTGTTTCAAACTAAGGTGTTTCAAATTATTTAAAATATTTTGGAGTTCGGTTGTGTCAGTTGTAGATTGTATAGTTTTTAAGATCTGTGAAGCCAAACAATTTAACTTATAGTTTAGATATAATTATAGCAGAAACATTGTATAAAATAGGAAATTTTGTGTAGTACAATAAAGGCAATCTTGAATCTCTAAGATGTTTTTTGTTGAAAGCAGCAGTAAAGAGGAAACTTTACATGAATTAAGGATTAAAAGGCGATGTTTAAGAGATCTTAGCAATTCATTAGAACTTGGTGAAAAGCAGTTGAGCATATCCACGTAGTTATTTTTGGGATTTTTAATCTAAATTGTATCTGAACATAGTTTTCGAAAAGACTTCAGGTTGAGAAGGAAGGCATTCGAAATGATTTTGGAGACATGTAATTTAGCTCAGGGGAAGCGAAATGCATGTTTTCCACCTGTTTTAAAATTAGCAGCCACAATTTATTTTTTAGTATTTCAGTCAAATTTTTTCTAATCAAGAAGTTCAGAAAATTTTTAAAACCCTCCTGGGGGGTTTGAACCCCACTAAAAACCCCGTGCGCACGAGTCTGGTCGCCACAGCATGTTTTGAGTCCGTTTTTACCAACTCCGACAACAAGTCGAACACAAATATTTCATCGAGTTGACGTTTCTCGTATCGACCAAAATAATTGGTCGTATCGAAATTACATGCTACCGTTTTATCATTAAGAGTCAATTCGACTGCTCGAAACGAATTTCATGCTACCATCCCTGATTACTACATAAAAATTACAATATAATTACATAAGAAATAGAAAAAGTAACTAACAAAGCTGATTCTTCAGTTGAGATCTCTACAAGTGAAAATCAATTAACTCAAAATGATTATTAAAGAGACGAGACTTATGTATGTATGTAGATGTAATAGGCTCATGCATACCATAATTAGTGCGGTGGTGGGGAATATGGAGAAAGCTTTGGTTCCCCAAGGGGCGAGTAGGAATCGATAAATACAGAGCCCCCAGCAATTCGGGGGAATCAACCGCGCCTTGCAAGCAAGGTTAGGTTAGGTTAAAGTGGCTGCCTAAGAAGGCACACTTAGGCCTAAGAGGCCCTTTGTGCTACCACATTGAGGCTTGAATTTAACAACCACATAGAATTACCTAAGGAATAAGAGGGTTAACATGTTGCCCCCTGTGCACCGAACCAGTTTCTTGTATCCAGTGGAACCAGTTCACGGGAAGTCAAAATAATTTTGACTGGGTTGTGAAGGGTGTTCATCCTTAATTCGTCGTCGGGAACCATTTTGAACTCCTGATAAATCGAGTCAGGTCTCTGACATCCGTGGAGCCCAGCTCGGTTAACTCTTCAAAGTAGGGGGAGCCCAAAAACCCGTTCCTACGGTTGGCTAGGGCCGGGCAGTTACCGAGGAGGTGAAGTATGGTTTCCTCTTCGTCGTGGCAACTCCTACAGAAGTCGTTTGAGGGCACGCCCAGCCTATCGGCGTGTCTACCTATGAGGCAGTGACCCGTGATAACGGCTACTGTACTGCTAATTATTTTGCGTCCGAGTAGGATGAGCCCTCTTGACCGCTTAGGGTGAAGCTTTGGCCATATCTGTCGGGTAATCAGGCAGGTGTGTCCCTCTTGCCAGTTAGTGTTAGCAATCTGCTACCCGGCTGGTGATTAATATCCGAATCAGGACGTGTGGTACCGATTCTCGCTAGTTCGTCGGCTCTGCAATTGCCCGGAAATCACTATGTCCAGGCACCCAGATGAGCCGTACTTTCAGATGCTCAGCTATGTCATTTAGTGTTGAGCGACATATTATAACCGTTTTGGAGGTTGTGTATACTCTCGAAAGGGATTTAATAGCTGCCTGACTATCTGTGAAAATACATACGTTGTCTGTAGGTAGCGTTAGTCTGCGAGTTTCTCCTGAGACACGGAGCTCAGTTTGCGGATGATTCTGAGCGCAGTCCGTCTCTCTTCGAAGACCACCGTTAAGGCGTTTCCCTTCTGCTGGGTGGTCGTAGGTTTGGACTGGGATGTCCTGAGAGGCGCGCTGGAGGATGTTTGTCCGGGTGTTTTAGCCTTGGACAGGTACGTACTACCACGCGCAGGTTTCGCAGAGGGAGGAGGACCAGTGCTGGTGCTACCGGGTTTGGGGTCTTTGGCAGTGGCGTGTACTTTCCTCGAGGAAGGGGGTTCACAGTACTCCTTGGGGAGAGTCACCGTGTTGGCCTCAGAAGTGCTGGAGGAGCGAGCAATGCTCGCAGAAGGTTGCCCACTTAACCCGTGGGCCGGGTCTGCCTTGACGGCGGGTTGTCCCCCTTTTCGGGTGGACGAAGTAGTCTCAGTTTTATCCGAGGCTGGGTGTTTTATACATTAATTTCATTTTATGATCGACCATTTTCGCGACAAGGCGGTACTCATGGTCTCGATATATTTGTGGGGTTGTGGGGAATCAACCATGGTAGAGCCTCTTACCATGGTGGTCCTGCATACTCCTTGAGTCGGACAGGTATCAAGGAGGCTCCGTTAGAATACAGCTAGTTGCCCCCTGCTGCAAACTATCCAATGGGCACGGTAGACGCTTAACACCCTGGATTGGGGGAGTTTGATCAAGAGAGTGACTGTCTCTCCACCCGTCATCATTAGCCAGTCTATAGTAAACTACATGACTGTTACCAGCCGCCCCACGTGGAGCACATCTTCCTCCAGTATCCACAGTTACGGCACGCCAACAAATTAATGAAAATTTGTTAACGCGTTGGTCCCCCTGTGAATCTGAAGGCAGTGGCCAGTGGCAGTGGCAGGCAAGTCTGGTTGTCGCGTCTACTTTCAAGAGACTCCAATGAAATACGCTTTAATCGGTCAGCGTAGGAAGGCAGCCGAAGAGGATCGATCCAAGGAAGGCAGCGAAGGGCAAATCTTACGAATCTACGCTGTACAGCCTCAATACGATTAATATGAGTCGCATAAGTCTCCATAAGTCCCAGTTCTCCAGTTACCGCCTAATCGATCGGACGCGTTGCGTGATCGCTCCTCACTCTTTCCAATTTATTTGCAGTATTTTCGTTTCGTGTGTTTTGTGCGTGTCTCAGCAAAGTGAGTGCCATTCTTTCCCGGTCAATAACTTACCTGACACAGTTCCTCCTTGTTTACATTTTTGTAGGTAGCGTTAGTTGATTCAGGCGGTCCGCAGCTACCTTTATAGCCATAATTTCTGCTTTATACCTAAACCACACGCATCACTCCATGATGAAATCTTGGAGAGGGCGTGTTGTAACACCTCAGCCAGTGTATTGAACATATCAGGACAATATCATCGGCATAGGCAATAACCTTGTGACAGGACAACTCCAGGTCTATGAGTAACTCATTCAGAGTTAAGTTCCATAAGAGTGGTGAAAGGATTCCTCCCTGAGGGGTACCTCTAGTTACCACTCTTTGGATATTGGATCCTACTAAGCTGGAGATAATGACTCTGCTTTTTAGCATGAGGTCAATAAGTTTGATGAGAGGATCGTCGATTTCAAGCCTCCTCAAGGATGCCATTATCGCCTTTGATCTAATATTGTTAAAAGGCTGCAATGTCAAGGAAGGCTGCAAGTGAATAATCTTTCTGTAATAGCGAATGCTCTATGATTGTGGTAAGTTTGTGTAGGGCTGTCTCTACGGACTTACCTTTAGCGTAAGCATGTTGCGAGAGAGACAACTTGGAATGATTGATTGTCTCTTTAATGTAGATATCTAAGAGTCTCTCCAAGGTTTTGAGCAGGAAGGGGGAAGGGGGAGCTGGTTGCCGAGCATCCCGGAAAGTGCGTGTTTACAAGTAACGCCAGCGACTCAAGACTGGATGAAGTCCAACAACCGTCACTTTTGGTCAGGAGGCTTGGGGTGATGGGCGTTGTTGAGAGGATTTTCCGCAAACGACTCGCTTCAGAAGAGCTTTCGATTTTATTACAGAAGCCCTCCCATGAGGATCGTTTTGCTTTCCTAATCGGTTTCTTAAATTTTTTGAGGCAATCTTTATAAGAAGTCCAGACATTAGTTTTCTCCGCTTGGTTAAAAAGCTTACGACACTCTTTTCTTAGGGTCATGATCTCACTCGACCACCACGGAGGTTTGGGCTTGCCTCTAGGGACCCTGTCGGGGCAAGATATTTGTGTCGCCTCATTACACGCAAGCGTCAAAGTGTCCACCACCTTGTCAAGGGTTTGTTTACTATCAATTACGGGTGGACCTGTAGTAGGCAGGCTATTACTGAGGACCATCATGTAGAGGTCCAAGTTTGTCCTTAGCCTGTTTTTATAGGGAGGGCACATCATCTTGTGAAGTGTTATACCAAATTTGATATAGGCGTGGTCGGAGAAGGATGGTTCCTTGGATACCTTCCACTCCGTTATTAAGTGGGCGGATTGTTCTGAGACTAAGATAATGTTTAGAACTTCCCGCCTAATTGAGTTAGTGAAAGTGGGTTCTACACCCACATTACAAATCTGGAGGTTAGTTCCGAGAATAAAATCAAAAAGTAACTCACCCCTTTCGTTGACGTCCGAGCTGCCCCAGACTATATGATGAGCGTTGGCGTCTGCTCCGATCACCAGCGTCTTCTTTTGTCTAGTGGCTTTCTTGATCGCATTCCTGAGCATTGTACCAGTAATGTCCGCCACATCGTGCGCGATATAACTGGAGGTTATACAGATATTGTGGTTTTGTAGCTCCAGTATGGCTGTTGTTGTGTCCTTATCACTGATCTGTGTGAGAATAAATGCATTAATATTATTCTTAGTGAGGATACATGATCTTGGTTTACCTGTACTTTGTAAATAGAGGAGCTTATACCCCTTCATGTTGAGTCCGCAAACCTTGTCTGTGATGATCCAAGGTTCTTGGACAAGGATGAGCTCTTCTCCTTTTTGCGCAAGAAGAAGGAGAAGGGCTGCGGATGCTGCCTTCGAATGATGTAGGTTAATTTGGACAACTCTTAACATCACTGTGTCCAGGTGAGGATACCTCCATCACAATGATGTCAGCAGTCTCCCCTTCATTGCTGGCATCTTCGTCAGTGGAGGAACCAAGGAGTTGGTCCTCCAGCTCTGGTCCGGGATCCGGGAGAGTGTCAACTACCATAATAGTGTCGACCAACGCATCACCATCTTCTGGTGAGGGAGTGGCAACGGCAGAAACTGTCCTTACACTCTGTACTCCTTCCTTTTCCCCGGTGTTGCTTGAGGAGGCTGCTGAATCCTCCTCTTGTTTACTAGCATTATTTAGCGCCTTTAGGTCCTTTTCATAGACCTTCAGGCTGATAGAGCTGAAGCCATAGCAAATAATGCCATTGCATTCAGCAAGTGGGGCAAGGGACTGCTCATTTAGGATCACGATGACCTGCCTTGAGTTTCCCTTGACTTCGCTCACTTGGGCTACTTTCCAATCATGGGTAGGTAGTTCAGGGTTAGCCATTTGGATGAACTTTAGGATCTCTGCAGGATACGAAGGTTCGGTTGGTATCCAGGCCCGTGACCTAGGTCTGCAAGGGAAATCCCTGGGAACGGCTTCAATTCTTTCGCCAGTCAAGCAGGCAAGTAGCTTAATGTGGCCTTGATGCCAGCCAGCATCAAGACAACGTGGAGGAGGGCCAGGGTTCAACGAGAGAATTTCCATATACACCTTCAGCAACGCGACCTCCACCATCTTCCATTTGTCTGGCGTGATGGAGCCGTCCGCGTTGCTGAGATCTATAATCGCCCTTACTAAGCTGTCCTTCGCTATCTCGCTGAAGGACTTAGCGGTGGAGGAAAGGGGGCCTACCGCCTTAATCCTTTTGAAAGATGGCTGCTGCTCGTTAGGCGAGCGCAACCTCTGCGAGGTAGCTTGCAAAGGGCCTTTGGAGACCGACGCGCTACCTTGGGCAATAATCTTATTAGCCCATTGCAGAGAGGCTTTATCCTTCTCTGCGAGTTTCTCCTGAGACACGGAGCTCAGTTTGCGGATGATTCTGAGCGCAGTCCGTCTCTCTTCGAAGACCACCGTTAAGGCGTTTCCCTTCTGCTTGGTGGTCGTAGGGTTGGACTAGGATGTCCTGAGAGGCGCGCTGGAGGATGTTTGTCCGGGTGTTTTAGCCTTGGACAGGTACGTACTACCACGCGCAGGTTTCGCAGAGGGAGGAGGAACAGTGCTGGTGCTACCGGGTTTGGGGTCCTTGGCAGTGGCGTGTACTTTCCTCGAGGAGGCTCCGTTAGAATACAGCTAGTTGCCCTCTGCTGCAAACTATCCAATGGGCACGGTAGACGCTTAACACCCTGGATTGGTGGAGTTTGATCAAGAGAGTGACTGTCTCTCCACCCGTCATCATTAGCCAGTCTATAGTAAACTACATGACTGTTACCAGCCGCCCCACGTGGAGCACATCTCCCTCCAGTATCCACAGTTACGGCACGCCAACAAATTAATGAAAATTTGTTAACGCGTTGGTCCCCCTGTGAATCTGAAGGCAGTGGCCAGTGGCAGTGGCAGGCAAGTCTGTGGTTGTCGCGTCTACTTTTAAGGGACTCCAATGAAATACGCTTTAATCGGTCAGCGTAGGAAGGCAGCCGAAGAGGATCGATCCAAGGAAGGCAGCGAAGGGCAAATCTTACGAATCTACGCTGTACAGCCTCAATACGATTAATATGAGTCGCATAAGTCTCCATAAGTCCCAGTTCTCCAGTTACCGCCTAATCGATCGGACGCGTTGCGTGATCGCTCCTCACTCTTTCCAATTTCTTTGCAGTATTTTCGTTTCGTGTGTTTTGTGCGTTTCTCAGCAAAGTGAATGCCACTCTTTCCCGGTCAATAACTTACCTGACACAGATCCTCCTTGTTTACATTTTTGTCAGTGACCTTATTTTCAACTGGCCGCTATTTTGTAAGTGACTCAGTTTGTTTTTTCGCTTTTTATTTATTTTAAGCTTAATACAAGCTATTGCATAAAAAATACAAAATAAAAATACAAAATACAAGCTATAACTTAATACTAATTCTACAGACTATAATAAATGATAATTAAGAATGAATAAATAAAAAGTATAAGCTACAATATGAGCTATGTATATTGATTACTGGCAGAAGGCGAAAGGAAGAAGAATTAAGGTAGGCGATCAGGATCAAGATGGGCGGGGTCAAGATATAAGGCTTTGTGGAGTGATGATTTACTCAGATGGAAGTCAAAAGAGGAAAGGTCGTTGACTTTTCGTTACATCCTGGTAATTGGCTCGCTTTGACCGTAGTTTGTGCGATGGCGGTCGAGTCGGAAAAGGGGAGTTGACCTAAATTTACGGGGATTGGTATAGATGGGTAAAGATTGCAGGATTGAGGGAGTTAATAATTGATAAATGAACAGAATGTCGGAAACATCACGACGTTTGCTTAGAGGTTGTAAGTCGATCAGTTTCAGACGGTTTTCATATGGTGGAAGGTTGAATCTGTCAACCCACAGAAGATCACGTAGAGCGAAGCGAATAAACCTACGCTGGACAGATTCAATCCTATTAATGTGAGTTGTTTGTGTAGGGGACCATACCTGGCTGGCATATTCAAGGAGAGATCTAACGAAGGAGACGTAGAGAGATTTGGAAACATAAGGATTGGAGAACTATCTAAACCAGCGCTTCACAAACCCTAGCGCGGAGTTAGCTCTGTTAATTATGCTGTCAATGTGGGAACGGAAATTGAGTTCACTATCACAGATTATTCCTAAGTTACACAAAGAGGTAACGATAGGGACTGGTACGTCGGTTAACATATAGACTCTCGGGGTGGTGGTAAGACGCTTGCGGGAATAAGAGATGGACTGGCATTTGGAGACATTGAGCTCTAGAAAGTTTTTCATGCACCATGTGATGAATGAATCGAGGTCTTCTTGCAGGAGAAGAGAGTCGGTAATGGAGGAGATATGTTTGATTATTTTCATGTCTTCGGCATAAATGGACAACTCTGAGTGTTTGATGACACATTCAACATCATTTATTGTGAGGATAAAACCAAGGTTTGCACGGTAGCCATCTGGGGCCGCTGCTGTTTATTCTTGCCATTTGGGACATTGCCCCTCTGATTAAACACTTCAAAGTTTTAATCTACGCAGACGATATGAAGATTTTCTCATGCGTTAGAAACAGTTATGATTCTTCTTGCATTCAGGATGATTGGAATAGCTTCAGGGGTTGGTGTGCCACAAATTTACTGCAACTTAACCTGGATAAATGTGGAGTAATGTCATTTTCTAGGAACATCAATCAGCTCGTCTTTGATTATACCTTTGCGGAAACTAATATCCGTCGTGTGGAGTCCGTAACTAACCTCGGTGTAATGCTAGACAAAAAACTCGATTTCACTCTGCACATAAACCATATTGTATCTCGGAGTAATTCAGTCCTTGGTTTTGTTAAGCGGTGGACAAGGGAGTTTTCTGATCGACATACCCTTATTCACGTATTTTTTTCTTTAGTTAGACCAATTTTTGAGTACGCATCTCAGGTTTGGTCTCCTTGCTATGCTATTCATTTTAGACGCATTGGATCGGTGCAGCGGAACTTTGTTAGGTTCGCACTAAGGGACCTCCCGTGGAATGATCCATTAAGGCTTCCTCCTTATGAGGATCGCCTCCGATTGCTTAATATGCACTCGTTAGAGGAACGTCATAGAATTGCTGACCTAGTATTTATTCATCAGCTTTTGAAATTGAATATAGATTCTCTCACTCTCGCAAGTTTGGTTACTTATAGGCAAACCCCCTATAGCTTAAGGAGATTGCCTTTACTACATGTTATCCATTCTCGCTCTAACTATGGTATGCATGAGCCTATTAACCGCATGTGTAGAGCCGTGAATATCTGTCCTATTTTTGACCTGGCTCTTACTAAAGATTTGCTTAAACGATCTCTGTTGTCTTTGCACCCCTGATTGTAGTGTTTGGGATTGTTTTAGATTTTTGTTGTTCTTGTTTTTTTTTGTTTACTTATATTTTATTGCATGGGTTGTGGGAGCCTCATCCATCTCAATATTTGTTATATTCTGGTGAGTAGTTCAACTGATTCCAGACCTCTGCCTGTGAAGTGCGCCTTCTGAGTTAGAAGAGTTAATTCTATTTGATACAATCGTTATAGCTCAGGATGGTGTAGAAATGTTCAAGAAAGAAGGGTTCGAGATGAAAATTGTTGATATTATTGGGAGACATAAGCAATAAGAATCATTGTTTGAAGAAATGTTGGCAGTAGCAAACGCAACAGTAATACGAGCAATATTATGTGATAGATTGTTATTAATTGAAAGCTAAACCATAATATAGGCTTGTGAATATCAAGCCCTCAAGTTCAAAGAAAAAGTAGATATTGGTTCGTTTAAACAAAGTTAGATGGACATGCAAAAGGTGGAGGTTCTCTATCCGCGTGAGTTAGATAAAATCTTGTTAACTTTTATAAGAAAAATAGTTTGTTGAAATAGATTTGCAGCATTAAAATCTTCAATTATCTTCAGTGGAACAGGTAACTTATTGACGATCTGGAACCGTTCACAACCAAACCCTAACCCTTTGTAAGTAAGCTTCTTGGCATGGGAGATATCGAAGGACATATCGACAAAGTGAACGAACTAAAATTGGACGATAATGAGGAGCTACTTGAAAAGATTAATCATGGTCAATTTACAATTCGAGATATGTACCAGTTTCAAAATATGTAACAGTTTCAAAATATCATGAAAATGGGACCGTTTTCACAGATTATGGTAAGTGTCAGTAAATTTAGATAATTAGATATCTCTACAATGCAATAACACTTCTAGGTTTCTCTCAAGACTTTACGACGAAAGGCAGAGAGCAAGAATCGATGGCTTAAATAAAGCGAATGATGGCTATGATGGATAATATGTCGGATGTGGAATTGGATAACAAGACGGTGCAAAATTATTTATCAAACTGTTGTGTCATGTGGGGAACTTTGTTGATTGAGGCTCTACCTTATGTCGATATTCTTTTTGGTAACGAAGCGGTAAAACTTAAATTATTATTAATATTTTAGTAATTACATAATTTATGTAAATCATTTCAGGAAGCAGAAACTTTTGCTGAGGTACAAGTTTGGAATATAACCGACTTAAAAGAAATTGCGACATTGCCGAAATTAAACGAACTGCGATCTCGCCTAGTTATAATTCCTCAGAGACATGGTCCGGTGCTTGTTTTTCAAGAGGATGAACTAATAGAATTAACCCTTCTAACTCAGAAGGCGCACTTCACAGGCAGAAGCCTGGAACCAATTGAGCTATTCACCAGAATATAACATATATTGGGGTGAATGAGGCTCCCAAAACCCATGCAAAGAAAAATATTAGTAAACAAAAAACCAAAAAACGTCCAAACAAAACAATCAGGGGTACATTGATAACAGAGATCGTTTAAGCAAATCTTCAGTAAGAGCCAGGTCAAAAATAGGACACATATTCACGGCTCTACACATGCGATTAATAGGATCATGCATACCATAGTTAGACCGAGAATGAGCAACATGTAGTAAAGGCAATCTCCTTAACCTATACGGAGCATGCCTATAAGTTACCAAACTTGCAAGAGAGCGAGAATCTATATTCGAGTTCAAAAGCTTGTGAATAAATACTAGGTCAGCAACTCTACGTCGTTCCTCCAACAAGTGCATATTAAGCAATCGGAGGCGATCTTCATAAGGAGGAAGCCTTAATGGATCATTCCACGGGAGGTCCCTTAGTGCGAACCTAACAAAGTTCCGCTGCACCGATTCAATGCGTCTAGAATGAACAGCATAGCAAGGAGACCAAACCTGAGATGCATATTCGAGAATTGGTCTAATTAAAGAAAAAAATAAGTGATGAGGGTCTATCGATCAAAAAACTCCCTTGACCACCGCTTAACAAAACCCAGGACTGAATTGCTCCGAGATACGATATGGTTTATGTGCAGAGTGAAATCGAGTTTTCTGTCTAGCTTTACACCAAGGTCAGTAATGGACTCCATATGACGGAGAGTAGTTTCCGCAAAGGTATATTCAAAGACAAGCTGATACATGATCCTAGAAAAAGACATAACTTCACGTTTATCCAGGTTAAGTTGCAGTCCATTTGAGGCACACCAAACCCTGAAGGTATTCAAATCCTCCTGGATGCAGGAAGAATCATAACTGTTTCTAACGCATGAGAAAATCTTCATATCATCAGCGTAGATTAAAACTTTGGAGTGCTTAATCAGATTGACAATGTCGTCAATGGCTAGAATAAACAGCAATGGCCCCAGATGGCTACCCTGCGGCACACCAGATGAAGCCCTAACGACTCTAGATAAAGTATTACGGAAAGAGACACGGTAAGTCCTATTTTTTAAATAAGAGCAGATCCAGTCGAGCAACACAGGCGGAAAACTCAACCTTTCAAGCTTAAGCATAATCACGGAGTGAGGGAGCTTATCAAATGCCTTGCTGAATTCGGTGTAGACACAACGTAGGAAATCTACCGGCCTGAAGAGATTTATTGAAGATGAGTTCCAATGGAGTGAGTAAGGCATCAGAACAGGATCTCAAGAATGCGGGTGGAACACCATCAGTACCAGAGGAAAAGTCCAATTTAAGCTCCTTGATACCATTCAAGATAATATCACGAGATATAATGGGCAAAGCAATGGAGGTAGCGGGACGGTTTTGGATATGGCCAAAATCATCCAGGGAAGGCACAAAGTTGCCTGGTGAAAAGGCGCCCTCAAAAAACGATGCAAAGTTATCGGCAATATCAGGCGCGCTACAACTAGAGGATCCATTATACCACGTAGATGGATAATTATCAGTTTTCTTCTTCAAATTTACAAATTTAAAAAAGGTACGAGGATCGTTATGCAAGTTACTGCGAATATCATCAAGGTATTCCCTGTATAAGGATGAAGATAACGCTAAAAAGCAGTCATGACAATATACGAATTCAGAATAAGCTGACGTGCTACTAAAGCGTAAGTAGGTTTTCCATAATTTATTTTTTTTATTCTTAAGACTCCGTAGTTACCTAGTATACCACGGGGGAGAATGGCAGGATGATCTCGACCGCTTAAGTGGTACACAGGAATTAAAAAGATCATAAATCTTATCATAAAATACAGAAACACAATCGTCGACATCACAATCATAAAAAAGTGATGGGATCGATTGAGAGGATCCTGTTTGAAAGATCAGAGAAGTCCGCCCTTTTAAAATCAAGAACGTACTGATCTACGTTGGGGTCAACAATATTAGAACCATCGTAGCAAAAATAGATGGAAATGGGCGGGTGTAAACTGTCGATAGCGGATAATTTGCGAGAAGTTGGCTCAACTATAGTATTACTCGAATCGGAAGAAAAGATAAGATCTAACTGCCTTCCCATAGAGTTCTTTACATCACTCATTTGACTCATAAGACAGTTTAAAGGAAGGTAGTCATCGCCATCAGCGTTGAATACCCATTGAACGTTGGCTAAGTTAAGGTCACCAAGAAGGATAATTTCGTCCTCAGGGTTTGTCATATTATTAATAAGATCCAAGCTAAGAATTAAAATATCGTAAAGACTCCGACCATTTGCATCAGCAAAGTTTGTCAAGTTTGGAGGGATATAACAACATAGCAGGAAAATATGCAACTTCCCCAGAGATATCTTAAGAGCTAAGAGCTCGATTGAGAGTGTGTCGGAATAAGCAGGTATATCAACAACGCCGCAATCCAAATGCGATTTACATGCAACCAGCACATCGCCACCACGAGCCATAGAGTCAGAGTATCTATCCTTACGAAAAATCTGATAGGACTCGTCAAGAATTTCTGCATCATTAAAACCCTTATGAAGCCAGGTCTCGGCAGAGCGATGACGTCGTAACAACAAGCAAGAGAAGCCTGAAATAACTGGCTTGTTCTTGTTCTTAATCCAGTTACATTTTGGTAGTAAAGGGATAGCGTACTTAGGTTTTTTGGTTGTTAGAAGAGGTTCTGTTTTGAGTGCTTCCCGCGACCCTACGACGGGGCACAAACTCGTGTGCAATGATATTTTCGGGCCAGAAATCGGGGGCAGACATAATCTCAAAAAGCTCTGGCGACGATGTCAACTTAAAAGACGACATGAGTCCTTAAGAATGACGAGATCCTAGAAGTTGACAACGGTGGAGTACAGAGTCTTCACCACCACTCCTCTCTCTCACGTAGCCAATAACGTAGTCAACAGAAGTAGATGGATCAAGTCGGGAAACAAAAAAGGACCGCGGTGGTTGCGCAATCCTCAGAGTGAAACCCTCATTTCGAGACACATTAATAGATCTTAATGGAAATGCGCCATACGATGGGTGAGGATTAGACTGAGAGGGGGCGGGAGATATGTTCCCAGCTGGGTCCGATGTAGGGGGGGGGGGGGAGGGGGAGTAGAGGAGGCACAAGTGAACGAAGCGGCAGCGCGTGGTTGAGCTGAAGAATCATTGGTGGGAGATGGGCTAACAGACGCCGGCGTCTAGAGCGAGACCCAGACTGTTTCTTAGAATCGTCATGCCGAGGGACAGCGGCCTCAGGCAAAATGGAGGCACCAGAAACAACAGAGGCGTCAGGCTTTCCAACAGCACGCGATAGCAGACTTCCAACATCAGAAGAAATGGTACTAACAGCAGTCTGCCAGGAGCCAAGGTCCGCTCTGATATGTTTAACGCTACGGCGGAGATCATCAAAAATCGGCATCACCGGCTCACAGCTGGTTGCCAGTGCTGGCGGAGACCCGTCCACACCAGACAGCGTCGTCCGAATGTCGTCAAAACCAGCTGACAAAAAAGATAACCTAGATGAGAGATCATGAGATTTCTCAAGCAGAGACTCAGAGCTTGATTTTAGGCCCTCCACAGCAAGAACGAGTTTATCCAAGCTTCCATTCAAGCAGCCCATGTCATCAGCAACAGCCTGCAGGGTTGCCCAGCTGGAGGACAAATCGAACATCCTGTAGTTGAACTGGACAAATCAAAAATAGTTGACACTAATGGCGCTGGTGATGCAAATGTTGGTGGGTTTCTAGCACAATACATTCAGGAGAAACCTTTGGACATGTGTGTACGTTGCGGAGTATGGGGAGCTTAAGAAATTATCCAACGCTCAGGATGCAGGTTTTAAAGAATAGAATTGATTAATACATTATTTAGACCACTTCTTCAGTATATAAAAAAAACCATAATAATTGTAAATATTTATGTACATAATTTATGATAATTCTGTCTCGAAATAAATTTCTAGAAATGTTCTAAGTGGGTTTTCATGGTGTTCTAAACCAGCTCTATATGCTGTGATATTGCGTGATCCTTTTTTAGTGATTATCAAATGGGAGTTTTTTCAGCAACAATATTTGATTACAGAACCGTTTGTTTGATTTAGTCTACAGAATCTAATCTCTAATGCGCGGGATTTCCAACTTTAGCTAAAAATAATAAAAGAAAAAGGACTTAGGCGGATAGAAGGATGTCTATACATAACACTATCACTAATTAAGTTAGTTAAAACGGAAGGAACTATTTTAACAAAGGAAAAATTATTTATTTCTTTGTTTTAAAGATAAAATAAAATGAAGAAAGTAGACTGGTAAACAAAATATAATGAAAATGAATATTATTCGCATCCGAAACAAAAACCGATTTCAATTATATATTTCATAGCAACTGCAACTTGATATTGTTATTGTAATTTTTGTAGACTCTCTCTATGTTTATCATGCTTCTTTCCTCAAGTTTGAAGGGTATCTTTGCAACGTTTTAATTCTTTTTGATGTGTTCTATGCGCTTTCCGACATTTTGTCGCGACTCTTCTAAATCTTGCTTTACCAGAATTAGTGCTATTAATTTGTAGACTTTATGTTCACCTTTTAAAAGGTTTATTTCGTCAAACACAGTTGTTCTCGTTAAGTTGTCCTAATAGTACGAGATAAGGCTGCAAGATTACTACGTTCATCTAGTTTTTAATCAAAATCTAATTTTTACATATACTTATGAATGGGGGAATATATTTTTGCCGGGTTGACTATCAAAATGTGGCCGCTAGTATTTTTAATTAAAATAATATTAATTGATTTTTCGGAAAAAATTTCGTTCACTTGTTTTTTAAATAAAATGTAATCCACTTCACAGCTATATTTGTAAAGAACTTGAAAAGTTATGGTTGCCATTGCGCACTTGGCCGCAACCTCTTCACAGCCAGGTGTAAACAGGTGTTACTTTGTCATATTTATACGTCCATGACGTATATTTATAACATATATATCAAATTAAAGCTAACTTTTTTCTGTGTATCATGGAATACGTCTGCCTATGTAAAAGTGGCCGCAAAGGGGTTGTTGCCAGCTGTTAAATATAGATTAGAGTGAAAGAGACCTCGCGCGCAACACCGCTCGTCAGACGATGGCGATTGCCAGCTGTACGAGTTATTAAAGAATAGAATCTCGGTTATTTATGTAAAATAAAATTATATTTATTATGCAGGTAATGTTCGAGAAAATATTTTATTTTATTTGAGTTTTCTACAATTAGTTACAAATTAATTGAATATTCATACAGAAAATATGACAGCCTCTTTTAGGTGTACAAATTTTCTTTTTGCAATCGTTTGTCCATCGTTAGTCCACGTTTGTCCACCCATTAGTTTTATTTGTCCAAGCTCCATTTCAAAATGGTGGACAAAAAACTTTTTTTTGCATATTTTTTCACCAGCACCCCCAAATTCCGAAAAAAATTAGTTTTATTTGTCCAAGCTCAATTTCAAAATGGCGGCCAAAAAACTTTTGCATTATTTTTTCACCAGAACTCTAAAATTGCAAAAAAACCTTTTTGAACTTCATAGATCGTTTGTCCATCGTTAGTCCTCGTTTGTCCACCCATTAGTTTTATTTGCCCAAGCTTTATTTCGAAATGGCGGACAAAAAACTTTTTTTGCATTATTTTTTCACCAAAACTCCAAAATTGCAAAAAAATCTTTTTGAACTTCATAGATCGTTTGTCCATTGTTAGTCCTCGTTTGTCCACCCATTTTTGGAGTTTTTGGAGTTTTGGAGTTTTGGTGAAAAAATAATGCAAAAAAAAGTTTTTTGTCCGTCATTTTGAAATGGAGCTTGGGCAAATAAAACTAATGGGTGGACAAACGAGACTAACGATGGACAAACGATCTATGGAGTACAAAAAAAATTTTTTTGCAATTTTGGAGTTTTGGTGAAAAAATAATGCAAAAAAAAGTATAAATAAGGCATGTAAACTCTTAAACTACTTCAATTTTGCTTTCATCAAAAATGTCATTTGGGTTAGTCAGTGACGCGAAAACTTGTTGAATCTTCGGGTGCTTAAACAATATATTGAAGGGCCGGACTTTCCCTTTGTTGGAGAATGCAGCCGTATAGTCGCAACCTGTAAATGCATGAAATGCTGGAAGCGCAAGACATAAAGTTGGACCTAATTTTCTTGACAATTCCGTACAATTTATACAAATTTCGTCCTTATTGTTTCCTTTTTTTTATGTACTGTTTGCCAACAAAATTTGTAAATTAGGAAATTTGTGCAAATTACCTAGTAAAATTATTAGGATGTCAGTGTCTGCTGCTTGCACCAAAATTTTAGACTTTTCATGCACTTTGCTTATATGAAATGCAATTCTTGTATCTGCTTCCTCATGTTTGCATGCTAATTCAGTTTCTTCCTTTTGCACAACGCGGTTTACAACAGAACAATATGAAAAACATTGTTCTCCAACAGTAATAAAAATTCTTTTGTTTCCCAATACTGAAATGTTCTGTTTTATTTGTACACCTAAAAGACGCTGTCATATTTTCTGTATGAATATTTAATTAATTTGTAACTAATTGTAGAAAACTCAAATAAAATAAAATATTTTCTCGAACATTACCTGCATAATAAATATAATTTTATTTTACATAAATAACCGAGATTCTATTCTTTAATAACTCGTACAGCTGGCAATCGCCATCGTCTGACGAGCGGTGTTGCGCGCGAGGTCTCTTTCACTCTAATCTATATTTAACAGCTGGCAACAACCCCTTTGCGGCCACTTTTACATAGGCAGACGTATTCCATGATACACAGAAAAAAGTTAGCTTTAATTTGATATATATGTTATAAATATACGTCATGGACGTATAAATATGACAAAGTAACACCTGTTTACACCTGGCTGTGAAGAGGTTGCGGCCAAGTGCGCAATGGCAACCATAACTTTTCAAGTTCTTTACAAATATAGCTGTGAAGTGGATTACATTTTATTTAAAATACAAGTGAACAAAATTTTTTCCGAAAAATCAATTAATATTATTTTAATTAAAAATACTAGCGGCCACAGTTTGATAGGCAACCCGGCAAAAATATATTCCCCCATTCATAAATATATGTAAAAATTAGATTTTGATTAAAAACTAGATGAACGTACTAATCTTGCAGCCAGATCTTAGACTACAATAACTGTATCATCAGTTTTCCGAGATTTTAGTTAGGCATTACGTTAGAATGTTTGTAGGAATATGTGATAACTGTTTTAAGTTTTGTATAACACTTTTTCTATGTAAAGAGAAGTTTTGCAACAAAAACCATTGCATACAATTGAATCGGCTATTTTGAAAACTGGAGTTGACCTTTTTCGAAATTATCGATTCAACCCGCGTCCTTATGCTGAAAGTGATAATGATATGGATTGGATAAACTTTATATAGTGCGGCATATATCATAATTTTACGCTCCTTTGTGGATATTTGCCAATGATGTCTCGTAACACAAATTTCGCAGTTTCGCTCACTTTGCACTTATCAATGTCTTTCCAAAGATAGATCTCAAAGGAATCACGAAAGGTTGAATATTAGAGAACAGTTCTAAGTAATATTTCATTGAGCTTTGGTTTCAGTGAGTTTACGCAAGTCGACGTCGAATAAAAACGATACCTCAAATGTTGTTTTTGGTTCGCACAAGGAGACGTTTTTGTGTCGATTGAAAACTGTCTTTACTTTTCTCGGCGCTAAATTTCTAATTGTATATCTTCCGAAAAATAATACTTTCAAATTTTCCAGCTGATTAACATGTACCGATCGGTGAAAAATTGTCCTACAAATAGAAAAGGACCTCCCAAAAAGTTAATGAAATACATCCTTTCCATGGGGCAAAGAAAATCATTTTCTGCGAGGTTTTGTTGCTCTCAAGTAGCCAATATTAACAGTGCTACAGCTAATCTAATAACTGGAGAAAAGTATGTATTTCTCGTTCCAACAGATAAATTTATATTATTTAAAATATAAATAAATGCTTCCTTCGACAGGATAAACCTTAAAATGAATTAGGTGCAACAGATCATAAAAATGTGTAGTATAATGTCAGCAATTAGAGAAAAATCTAAGCCAACTCTTCAGTTGTAAAAATTGTCAATAGATTTAATCCCATTTACCAACAAATAGGAAGAGTTTCAAATCACAAATTTCACATATTCTCACAAATAGTTTTAAATTAGAGGACTTAATATTTCTTTTATATTTTGTTGCATAATACCAGCAATTAGAGAAAAATCTAAGCCAACTCTTTAATTGTAAAAGTCGGCAGTAGATTGCTCTCCATTTACCAACAAAAACTTAAATAAGCTACAAAATGTAAAAGTCACTAATTTCACATATATTTTATCACCACAAAACTATTATCCTATTACTTATAGTAAGGTAATTTAATTCCTTTCACTTTTTAAAGCAATTGAGCAGATGTAAATAACAAATTGGTTTCGAAATATAGTGATAGTGGTTAATGCACTTAAGCTCGCTAAAAGAGTTTCTGAAATAAAATAACATGATTTAATTACGTTGAAATAATCTTACCTTAAACCAAGTCGTACAAGATTTTTTAAATTACTAACACTTATAATGTCTACTGATGAATTAGCTAATACTACTCCGGTTAGTCCTCCTACTGTAAAAAGGAAAACAAACCCTAGTGCTTATAAAACAGCAGGTGAATATTATAATTGTGTTCCGTGTAATGAAGCTAATCATCTAAAAATTTTAATTCCGGTAGGAACAGCAATAATTATTGTCGCTGAAGTAAAATATGCTCGGGTATCAAGATCTGTTCCTACTGTAAATATTTGATGTGCTCATACAATAAATTCTAATAATCCAATGGCTAGTATAGCATAAATTATTCCTAATGATCCAAAAGTTTCTTTTTTACCGGATTCTTGACTAATAATATGACAAATTATACCAAATCCCCACCAAATATGTTTTATTTGATATCGTTTTATTTTATTAAAAGAGATACATAAGTAAATGTGTACATTTTTACTACCAAAATAAATCCTACAAAATATAATTTAATTTACAAAATAAAGATTGCGACATCAGAAATAAACTAAATCAAAAATAAATTAAGTCAAATCATTCAGACTTTTGTAATAAAAGAAGAGCTCCCATGCAATCTCTAGTCCATCCGGTTTGACATATCCAGCACCATTCAAAGCCACAAGCAGCTCTTGTGCATACATACCATGTGCATGCAGCCACCTGAAAGTAAAGTAGTATATGGATTATAAAAAGGTGGGCGATCATGAACTCAACTTTTAATATAAGTTGACAAAGAGTTCATTTCTAGAAGCAGGACTATATTATAACTATACCTTCACACGATCAGTTTTCTCGATCTCTTGGAGATTGTCGGCATCAGCGACATATAAACTTAGTTAAATCAAACTATATAAACTTACTTTCATCACAGCCATATTTGAAGTTTTTTCATCTCCCTCCGGAATGAAACTGTTAAAGGTGTAAAGTATTTTCTTCAAAAGTAATTTTCAAAACAATATTACTTACCTTGTACAAACGGAAAGTTCTAATCTTTCTGCAGCCGACGAATCTGTTACTTCTGGTTTAACCACAAATTTTTGGGATTCTCCAGATTTGTTTACGTTGTACCTGAATGAGACCTGAACGAGAGTTGATCCTTTTCCTTTTCCAGTTATGCTAACTTTTCTTGCAGGGGTCGAGCTAAATATTTCTTAAATTGTAACAAATTCGAATAAAAAATATTATACAACACGTACGATATGAGTTTGTAAAACCAATGCATTATCATCGTTAACAGTAATCTTTCCGTTTGTACCCTTATCATCATTAAAATCGATTTCCACGTCACCTTTTTCAGCCGAAAATCTTCCAGCAAATGCAATTAATGCTTGCAGTCCAACATCAGTATTTTGAGTAGGCAAATCCATCGTTGCTATTTCTCTTAGAAATCAGCCATTTCAATATAGGGAGGGTTTCTTCTCCTGCTCCACTTTCCAATAAAGCCAGCATGGCATACGATGTTACTTCGACATCGGCGTTTTGAAGATACCACCAAAAATCGTTTTCTTTCTTTTCGGGTTCCTTTTCCGCCCACCATTGTCTGTCGACTTAAATTAAAATTTAGTTTCAAAGAAGTTAACGAAAAGGAAAGCAAAACTAACTGTCTTTCTTGGCGCGGCTATTAAGTTTTTCAAGAACTGCATCTTTCTGGTCATGTTTGGCACGTTGCAAAGTAAAAGCACTGATTGCAAGGGAATCGCGGTCGGTTTGGTCATCGATGTTCTTAGCCAAATAGTCCAACCCTTTGTTAATTACTTGTTGATAGTTGGAGATTGCTTAATAAGAGAGGAATAATTTTATTAGTATTCTCTTTATGTGTACATATTCGCCTAATTTACCTTGTTTGCTAGGAATGCCAGTAAAGTGAATGCCGTTAATGAAAGTCCTTTTCCAGATTTGTCTACATGATGATGGTCGATAATTCTGCCGGTTTCAGGGAAGCTTCCACTTTCTGCCTGAGTTTTAGCCAAAAAGTCTAAAGCTTCTTTGAATACTTTGTCATCAATTTTGGTAAATTCTTTTGCTTGGTAGAATGATCGAGCTACATATGCTGTAAGCGCCAGGCTCCTTGGACAATTACTAATGTTGCCTCAGATTTAAAGTAAAGTGAATTAGGAATTACGTCAAGCAATTCGTCTAGTTTCACTAACGTGGGTGCCAAAGAAAAAAAACCGCATACACATACCGCGCACTTCGAATCGATCTCTTTATTTCCTCCAGTTTGCCGGCTCTAGCTCGTCGTGTGGGCGTGGGAAGAAATCGAATGTATATAGAATATGAAGACCAAAAACCCCTTTTAACAATTTGGGAAGAATGTGTCGAATAATGGACAAAATAATTCCAGGTAGTTTTCGTATATTTGGACGATTTATTAGTCGTCTCACCTGATTTTTATTTCCATCTTAAAACCTTACCGCAAAGGTTCGCAGAATGTGGTCCCTGACACTCTGTCCCGAACACACTGTGAAACGGCAGAGGAGTTGAAAGTAAGTGCAGTCGACGTAGACTTAAACTCGCCATACTTTTCCATGGAAGAGTATGAGCAGTTGAAATCGGCTGTGCTTACTAACCCAACACAACTCCCTGATCTCTGTGTCTCGGACGGGTACGTTTATAAGAGGACCCTACCCCGACGCGGTGACTCGATGCAGGAGGACTTAGCCTGAAAGCTTTGGGTTCCATCGGGTGTGGTGGAAGGTTTGATCCGTGAGGCTCATGAGTCACCTCAGTCCGCGAATGGAGGCTTCCACAAAACGTTATCTCGACTTCGCGAAAAATATGACTGGCCCTATATGGTAACTCACGTACGCGCATACTAACTGCCAACTGTGCAAGGAAACGAAATCGGCTAACACCATCTTGCGACCACGCATGGGCAGTCTGGAGACTGGATGTACGGAATGATCTAAGTCATTTCGACTGTACTGACGAAAATTCACAAGGCAAGGCAAGGCAATCGTTATTTGTTTCTGTCGGGTTACTGGCAGTACATGACCGTTCCAGGATGGAGTGGGCTAGATTGGTCCTTAGTAGACCCAACATTTCTTTTTTCAAGTCAGGCCAGGTGCGTGGCCAGCTGATCGGTAGTGACCACTGTTGCGTTAGCCGCAAGTTCTCAGGCTGCTGCGCCTGACCTAGATGCGGGAGTGACCAGGCTCCATTCAGAGAATGGGTGGATCCAAATACATGTTGGGTCGGGCCTCTTGGTAAGTCTGTGATTGCCATTGGGTTTACAGATTGCCTCTGGAGACTAATATCAGGTGGGGGTTGGGTGAAGTCAGGCCTTATAGACGGAGCAACGCCCTGACCTGATTCAGAAGACACTGTCGTTAAGCCATAGGTCTTATTCAAAGACCCATGAGCCTTGCCTCTCGTTACCGGTGGGGAGGAGGGGGCTTGTGTCTGCTTGGGCTTAGCCCCTTGGCCTTCAGAAGCAGTGGCTGCCTTACCTACATGCGAGCGAAACATTGTTTTCGATGTACCAGGAAAAAAAATGTGTGACACTAAAAGAACGTTGGCAATGTACCGCCTATCTAAAAGAATATACTAAGGTCATATACCACGTCAACTAGTGAAAAGAAGCAAAAAAAATCAAAAAAAGAAAAAAAATCATTAAGTACATCTTAAGAAGAAAGAATAACATACAATTATGTATTAGTTGGCCAATTGTGATTATAAATTTGCACCTGTAATGGTCACGTTTGACCAACATACATAACCCTCATAAACATGTCAACACGGCACAAATAATTATTGCCATGCGACACGGGATTTGTCAAGTACGCACGTAAAATATCGTATTACGCACAAGCATAAATGCATAAATGCTATACTAATCAAGTGTCTTATTGCGCACAAGAGTTAAGATACACAAATCCCTTAGTCTGCATGTTAGCCGCAGCGTTGCCAATGCTACAAAAATATTTTACCCACAAATTTACCCGCATTTCGCCAAAAAACCCGCCCCCAAAATCAAAATACACGCATTTTACCCGCACAGACTTTGTTGTTTTGTTTACATGATTAAAGGAATTAACTACTAAAAACGTAACTCAAATCAGCAAAGAAACAATTTATTCTTCATAAATACACATTTTACAGTTCATAAAAACAATATAGGTAACAAAAACAAAACTGTTATTACATACTAAATACTTTTGCATTAATCATTTTCTGACTAGGCTCAAATTATACGCAGCCACTAAAATGGACACCACTGTTTCAGTACCTAGTTTGTTTCTCTCATCAGTTTTACAAAGTTTAAGGTGACTAAATACTGTTTTGAGCGTATAAAAAATAGAAACAGAACTCAAAGGCGGAAGGCAATAACGATGAAAGGAAACAAGAGGCGCACGACGATCGACGGTACATGAGACATTAAAAAGTTATTGGCGACGCGAGGCAATTCTCTTTTGGGCTACAAAAAGAAACTATTGTCTTTCCCTTGTCTTTTTTCTCGACTCATTTCCCGTAGACTTTCGTTTGTCTTTGGTTTTCATTCACTGTTCTTAGTGTTCTTTATCGCTGATTTTCAGATTAATATAGGAAATATTTTTTTTGCGTTTTACACGCCATTACAGGCAAATAATTTTTACCCACCACTTTACCCGCACTAAGATAAATTACCCCAGTTTGGGGTAATTACACGCCACTTGGCAACGCTGGTTAGCCGTGGCAATAAACCGAAATCGTTTATCTTTTCCCTTAAACGGCATCGACTTACAGTCTTTTGCCTGGGAAAATAATAAAAAAGCAAAACGCTGATAAGGCGAGAATTGGGATCGACAAAACTTATTATTCGAGTCCGGTATAGTATACACAAGAGAAAAGACGCGTTTCCGCAAGTGGCTCCTCGTCTGAAGAAACAGGAAGGCACGGCGGCTCGTGTAACAAATTGGTGGCAGCGGTGGGATTTACCGGATGAAGCCAGATTCACCAGATACACCAGATTGCACCGGATGTTACGACTAATTAAGAGAACTAAAGGAAAATAGGCAAATTCGACCAAAGCTGCTTTTAGCAACAGGAAATCAAAATTAAAAGATTTCTGAAGGTACTGTTAAGTTTGAGTTAAATTTTTTTATTTTTCAAGTGTAATTGACACATGGGGCATTTCACGCGAAGCGGACAACCAACAATTTTGAAAAAGTTATGTATGACCTGTTTCAAAAGTAATTAGTCATATTAAGAAACTTATATAAAAATAAGTAAAATAGTGATTCTTATAGGAAATTGCATGCTCTTCACAGTCGTGGTATCGAATTCGAAATTGGATTTTTTGTTTAATGTAAAAAATCCAAAATTAATATTTAAAATTAAATTTTGACAAACTTCGATATGTTTAATTTTTTTTAAATAGCTCAAAAAATAACTTAAAATGTATAGTAAATGCCTGTTCAGTTTCATAATGTGATCTGCATTCGAACACAGTGCAGCGCGTAGTCGGCGTTTGGCCAGTGCGATAGTTTTGTATGGAAACATGAAAAAATTTAAGTTTAAATTCTCTATCTCCGATACGAATGCAGATCACATTCTAAAATTTTACACATATTATTTATGAACTACAAGCTACATTTTGAGATAAAAAGAAAAATTTTTAAAAATGTCGAAGTTAAGTAAAATCCGATTTGATATGTTTACTTCCCGTTTTATATACGAAAAAAAATTTTTTTTCAACTCTGTAATAACAGCCAAGAAAAACATTTATTTGTCTTTAAAATAACACTATTTACTTTTTTTTTATCACTTTGAATAATAGCAAATTTTTTTTTCAAAAAACCCGCTCCTCAAATTTTGTCAATTTTTAAAGGCTTAGAAAAGGGCAGAAAATGCACTTTCATTCAGGACATATAGAAGTACAATTAAACCAAATATGAACAAAATCCAGAACCTGAAATTTTTTTCGCTGTCCGCTTCGCGTGAAATACCCCATATATAACCTGTGTAAAAAAAATATTTTTTTTATATATAAATCTAAAAGAGATACAATTTAATTTAATTTAAATAAATCTGTTCTTACATTTGGCATTCATAAATTAATATATTATGTAAATATACATTTTTATGCCCTTAAACTTATTCCACGTCATGAAATCTTAATATAGACCGACCGTGAATTTCTGAAGCTTATAACTTTCTTACAACTTCTGATGCTTCTTCACAAGGAAATACTGAATGCGGTGGAGGTTCAATCTTTTTATCTGCAACTAGTTTAACCAATTCATGTAACTGTTCGATTATACCATTTGCCACTGGTATAATTTTTTTTGATGTCGTTCTTCGGCCAATTTGGCAAATTTGAGAAAAGCTTTTCTGCTACTCCTTCGCTTACAAGAACAATTCCGCCTTTTGTCAAACACTGGAATATGTTTGATTTTCGTTGCATTTAGTTTCTGTAATTTCTATAATATAGATCAATACTTCAAGATTAGGATAATTCCTCGGGAGAAAAGAAGTATTCTTTAAAAAATAAAAAAACGGAGGGAGTCTTAACGCGAAGTCGCGTGCAGGTGGTGAAATTGTTTGGTGAGCTACCTTTCTCCCCTCTCACAAGGAACAGGCAAGAGGTTTTAGACCTGACTCTGGCCTCGGATAATGTTAGATCTCTCATTAAGAATTGGAGGGTCTTCAACGAACATTCCTTCTCCGACCATAGGTACATCCAGTTCGATCTGGATGACCGTCCTTCGAAACCACCAGTCTTCAGAAACTACAGGAAGACTGATTGGAACTTGTACAGGGATATTGTGGAGGCGTCACTGCCTGACCCGCACATCCCTCCAAATAACAAAGAGGTACTGGACGGACTAGTTAATAAACTTACCAAAGTCCTAAATGGAGCTATGGCTCAATCTTGTCCCCTTAGAATTCCCAAGGGAAAACAGAAGCCTCCCTGGTGGAATACACACCTAGGAACTCTTAGGAAGGAGTGTAGAAGAACCTGTAACCTGGAAAAAGCCAATAGGGACACGCACTCGTGGGACTGCTATAAAGACATTCTAAAAAGCTATAAAAAGGAACTCAGGAAGGCTTAGAGGAAATCGTGGAGGAATTACTGCGATAAAATAACAGAAACTTCTGAGGCCTCCAGACTTAGGAAAATCCTATCTACAAATCCAAGTATTCCTAGCTATTTACTTAAGGCGGATGGTACTTGGACCTCTTCAAGCGTTGAATCTCTAGAGATTCTCTTTGAAACTCATTTTCCCGGAAACACCGGGGAGGTTAAAATGCCTCCTTTATGTAATTTTCCTCGTTCTCTTGAGCTAGCGAATGTGATTACGGAGTCCAAACTCCGGTGGGCTATACACAGCTTTATGCCTTTCAAGTCTCCGGGTCCTGATGGCATTGTTCCTGCTGAGCTCCAACGCAGCTCTGATCTCATACTTAATTGGCTGATGGCATTATATAAAGGTTGCCTCGACTTGACCTACATCCCGGCACAGGGGAAAAGAGTCAAGGTGGTTTTTATTCCCAAGGCGGGAAAAAGCTCGCATGCCACTCCGAAGGACTTAAGACCTATAAGTCTATCATCTTTTCTCCTCACTACCCTTGAGAGACTAGTTGAGATTCATTTACGCGGTAGTATCCCTCATTATCTACTATCGGAGTCCCAGTATGCGTACTGTAAGGGGAAATCTGCGGAGTCTGCTCTGCACTCTCTCGTACGCTCTATAGAAAAATCCCTTGAGTGCAAAGAGTTCACTCTAGCTGCTTTTATCGACATTGAAGGAGCTTTTAACAATGTTAGTCCGGGGGCAATCATGCACTCGCTTCTCTGGGTGTGAATGCCAATCTTATGTCGCTGATCAGCTCAAGACTGGGAGAGGCTCATGCTACCAGAACTGTGGGTAGGGGACACCGCAAGGTGGGGTCCTATCTCCTATTCTTTGGAATCTGGTGGTGAATAAACTGATTCTAATCCTGGAAGGGGAGGGCTGTGGAGTGGTTGCCTATACGGACGATATTGCTATAGCTATCTCGGGCAAATTCCTGCCTGTTATAAGGGATCTTATGCAGAATGCCCTCACCAAGCTTACCACATGGGCGGTGGGGTGTGGGCTTAGCGTCAATCCTAATAAGACCGAGGTGGTCATCTTTACTAGGAAATATAAAATTCCTCCCGTTGAACCTCTGTATCTGAATGGCATCCGCCTTGACTTTACCGAGGCAGCTAAATATTTGGGTATCATCCTGGATAGAAAGCTCAGCTGGAAGCCAGATATTCAGGAGAGGGTCAAGAAAGCAACGGTAGCTCTATACTCCTGTAAGAGGGCCATCGGTGGGAAATGGGGATTTCAACCCAAGCTGACTCACTGGCTCTATGTTGCAGTCATTAGGCCAATCCTACTTTATGGCGTGGTTGTCTGGTGGCCATCACTGGAAAAGGCCACTTACCTCAACATTTTGAGGAAGGTGCAAAGATCGGCCTGCATCTGTATCACCGGAGCGCTACGGACCACCCCTACTGATGCTCTGGAGATACTTCTACACTTACTTCCATTAGATCTGATGGGCAAACAGATGGCTGCTAACACTGCTGTCAGACTTACAGCTACATCTCAATGGTCCAATACTAGAGTTGGGCACTCCACAATTCTGGACTCCTTTCCGCTCCAAGTGAGGCATTTTGACTACACCACTCTCAGCTACTCCTTTGTCAAGCGTTTCTTACTGACCATTCCAACTAAGCTTGACTGGGATGGGGACACCTTTCCCTGTGATGAATATATTCAAATTTATACGGATGGCTCTAAACTACAGGGTCGGGTGGGGGGTGGTGTATTCTCACAGGCACTGAACATTGGCTTATCCTTCCGTCTTCCAGACTACTGTAGTGTGTTTCAGGCGGAGGTTATGGCTATTCAGGAAGCTTTAAATTGGCTAAAGGGGAACGTAGCTCCAAAGGGCATCTGTATCCTTACAGATAGCCAGGCTGCTTTGCTATCCCTAGATTCTGTCCTATTGACATCTAAAACTGTTAATAGCTGTCGCTCACTTTTTAATGAGATGGCTGAACGGTATCAAATTCACCTGTGCTGGGTCCCGGGGCACAGGGATATTCCAGGTAATTGCGTGGCAGATGAGCTAGCAAGAAGGAATACCACCCTGGAGATCCAACCGGAAATGACTACTCTTGGAAGGCCCCTGGTAACCTGCAAGATGTTGCTTAACACGAGGGCAATTAACTTAGCGAACCACAGATGGGAAAATGGTACTACGTGCCATACGTTCAGGCAGATCTGGCTTAAGCTGGATCTTAGGCGCTCCAAGGGTCTGCTTTCGGGGGGCAGATCTGACCTTAGAATAGCTATTGGGGCTATCACGGGCCATTGCCCTATTGGCTTACACGCGAAGAGACTGGGTATCTTCTCAAACGACTTTTGTAGAATCTGCATGGACGAGGAAGAGGAGGAAACTGTTCTCCACTACCTCTGCCGGTGCCCTGCACTGGCACGCAGGCAAAAGTCCTTCTTGGGTAACTATTTCTTTGATAGAGTCTGTGATCTGGCGGCGATTGACGTTGCAGATCTTTGGCGCTTCATTGACAGCTCCGGATGGTTCCAATGAGGAGGTGGAGGGAATTCTTTGGATTCCGTGGCATCACAACGGGCCTTTTGAGGTCAAAGTGTGCCCTTTAAGGCAGCCACATAAACCTAAACCGCCTAATTCTCCCCCAGAAACCCCAGTGATGAAGATGGACCTTAAGGACGTTCACAATCTAATCCCCGAATTCGATGGAAACCCTAGGCACCTCAGCAAGTTCTTAGCCTGTGGGGCCATCTTGTTCTCTAATATCGGAACACCCGTGGAACAGGCTGTGTTCCTTGAATTCGTTAAAACTAGGCTCCAAGACAGAGCTTTCGAACTCACTCAATACAAAGCATGCCCTACTTGGGACTAGGGCTGAAAATTGGATCCGGATTTGCTAATATCCGGATATCCGGATCTGAAAAAAGTTTGATTCCTCAAATCCGGGTATCCGGATTATCCGGATAATCCGGATCCTACTATCCGGATCCGGATCCGGATCCGAACTATCCGGAGCCATACTAAGAAAGAAGCTTAAATTTTCCCTTTAGATTGCATTATTTCATTGGGAAAATGGAAATTAATCGAACAAGTTAAGAATAAAATAAATTGAAACATTTGACACTACACCACTATTTCCTCAGCGCAATAAAATTTCCTCCCCACGCAATTGCACCTCATCCCCTTGTCCTACTACAAATTGGATCAGAAGCGCGTTAAACACAAAATTGCATTTTATTTTTTGAATTCTATGCTATTGAAAATAGTAGTTGTTAATTACATTTTAGTATTGTTGTTGTTAAATTCTGACGACCTATTATTTACTAAATTTGCCATTCGCTTGAAATCGACCTTATATCAGACAAGTTATGTAACTCGGGCAAAAATTGATCAATTTCACTAATTCTTTTAATGCCTGTTTTTTAGATATAAAATAGTTTTTAAAAAAAAGTTGAAAAATCCCTAAAAAGCATAAAATAATTTTTAATTTTATATCTATTACGGTTGCAAATCAAACAAACCAAACAACTACAACAAAAATATTTAATCGTCATTTCTTATGATCCCGTAAGCTGAAACGTTCAGGTAGTATTATGTATTATTTTAAATTGTTTAATTTGCACCGACTTCAAAATGTCGTAATAGATATAATTTTATATTTTATGCTTTTTAGCGCTTTTTGTATAGTCGGTTCAACTTTTTTTTTAAAAACTATTTAATTTTTCACTTTTGAGTGTCTCTATACAACGAAGAAACAACCATCCAAATCAGTCCACGCGTTAAAAGTTAGTTTTAACCCCTTACCCCTCCCCCGTTCCACTAAACTTTTTTTCTCGTGGTATCAATCAAGGAACGTACTCTACCGAACAGAAAAGGAATCATCGAAATCGGTGTACACGTTACGAAGTTACTACCCCTCCCCCTACCCCACCACCCCCATAGGACCAAATGATTCTCCTACTAGCAATGGGGGATCACACTCTATACAACAGCAAAAGAACCATCCAAATCGGTTCACGCGTTACAAAGTTAGGTTCCACCCCCCTTCTCCCACCCCAACCACACCAGAAATTTCTTTTTTTTTCTCGTGGTATCAACCAGAGAGCATACTCTACCCAAAAGAAAAAGAATTATCCAAATCGGTCCACGCGTTACAAAGTTAGACTACTCCTCCCCCCACCCAACCCCCCACCATGGGCCAAATTATTCTTCTATTAGCAATAGGTGATCACACTCTATACAACAGCAAAAGAACCATCCAAATCGGTCCACGTGTTACAAAGTTAGATTCCACCCTCCCCACCACCCACCCCACCAACATTTGTTTTCTCGTAGTATTAACAAAGGATCATATTCTACCCAATAGAAAAAGAATTATCCAAATCGGTTCACGCGTTACGAAGTTAGACTAAACCCCTCACCCCACCCCCACCTTTCACCATAGGACCAAATTATTCTGCTATTAGCAAAAGGCAATACTCTATACAACAGAAAAAGAACCATCGAAATCGGACTACGCGTTACATAAGTTAGGTTCCACCCCCACCCCCACCGCACCCAAATTTTTTTCTCGTGGTATCAAAAACGGAACATACTCTACCCAACATACATACTCTACCTCTATCCAAATTGGTCCACGCGTCACAAAGTTATACTACCCCTCCCCCCTCTCCCCACCCTATTCCACATTTTTTTCTCCTATTAGCAATGGGGGATCATACTCTATACAACAAAAAAAGAACCATCCAAATCGGACCACGCGTTACAAAGTTAGGTTTCACCCCCACCCTACCAAAATTTTTTTTGTCATGGTACCAATCGGTGAACATACTCTACCCAACAAAAAAAGAATCATCAAAATTGGTCTACACGTTGCAAAGTTATGCCCGGTCAGACATAAAAAAAATACGCGTCGAACTTAGAACCTCCTTGTTTTTGGGAAGTCGGTTAAAAAACGAGGAACAGAAATTACCCCAAATAGACAAACACACTATTCATCATTATGTACTGATATACTCACTGTTGTTTGGTGTGGTGGTTTTTGCGGTTTATAAAATTTATAGACGAATTTCAAATAAACCTCCACAACGAGAACCTGACCAAGCCAGTTATGTAACAGTGGAAAGTAAGGTAAAGTAAATTTTGTTTTATTAGAAAAAATGAAGGATATGTACCACGCTTAAAAACAGTCTGTAGAAACAAAATATATAAGAAATAATACACAAAAAAAAAATATATATATTATATATATATATATATATATATATATATATATATATATATATATATATATATATATATATATATAGCTGGTGCCCGCGCCTACGTCTGCGGATAGAGTGTATATAGATAATAGTGGGGTTGGGCAGATGGGGGGGGGGGATGTTGCTCTATTTAAGTGGCGAAATCGGTCCACGGGTTAGGGAGATAGGCTAAAGTAAAGTAGGTGAAAAAAAGTAAGGTAAGGAAAAATCTAAAAATACAAAATATACAATTAGAAAAAATTGACCAAAAAATAAGTGGGAGGAGGGATGACCCCCTATTTAACAAAAAAAGAATTATCCAAATCGGTCCACGGGCTTGGAAGTTGGACTATAACAACTGTAGGTGCAAACAGTTAAACAGTTTCTCTTAAATCAATGCGGGTGGATGGGAGGGTATGTAGGTGGGAGGAGAGATCATACTCTATTTAACAAAAAAAGAAGTATCAAAATCGGTCCACGGGTTAGGAAGTTAGACTAAACCAACTATAGCCTTGTTTTACGTGGACATGTTTTTCCTTAGTAGCAATTGTATCCTCCCGCCCTCTCGAGCTACCACCTTTGTATTTTTCCCGCCCCTTGCGAGTAACCACCTTTGTATTTTTCCCGCCCCTTGCGATCTATGACCTTTGTATAATTCCGTCCTTGCGAGTTACCACCTTTGTATTTTTCCCGCCCCTTGCGAGCCACCACCTTTTTATCCTACCGCCCCTTGCGAGCTACCACCTTTTCATCCTACCGTCCCTTGTGAGCTAGGACCCTTGTATCCTCCCGCCCCTTTCGAGTTACGATCCTTGTATCCTACCACCCCTTGCGAACTGCGAAAAAAGTAGTAAAAAAGCGTAATATCCAATTGCTCTTGACTTTATAACTTTTTAATGAATTTACCAATTTCAACGAAATAAACTTTAAAAGAAAGCACAGGATTTGCACATTTATGTCTGTTATTAAGTAATAATATTTTGTGGCTTCATCTCACCGTAAGAGGGCATTAACAATGCACTTTCCCATACATTTGAGAAGATTTAACAAAAAGAAACCGTTATAAATCTTAGTGTAATAAAGAGAATTCAAAATGGTTTTCATATTTGAATTCTACTCATCAATACCTTTCATTTGATACCAAACTTGCCGGGAAAGAGAACAAAAAAAAATGTCGTAATTTTTCGGATTTCGGCATTGAAAAAGTCCTTGCTACAGGTAAAAATTCATATCTCGCCAAATAATGCACGGATTTCGGTCGTTTAATAACCAGAACAAAGCAGAGGTTTGAAGCTTTCCACTGCTCTAACCCGCGCACCTCTGAGATTTCATTTGTACCCACCAGGTGGCTCACAAACGCTAAATCAGTGATATTACAAAAATAATTAAAACGTCAACTAAATATATCCCGATTTGGAAAAACTTAGTATAGCGCTTAAGTACCCGCTACCCCTTTAATATAAATTCACACTTTGAAGATATCGTAAAATTTTCTTAACAAAATTTCACTTTTAATTTTTTCAAAGAAAATTTTTGAGGAAAAATTTAAATTTGTCAAAATTTCACCCGATCAGGATGAAATTTTAGCCATAGCTACGTATTAACATCCCCTTTCAAATAAGGGTAGTCGCTCCCGCAAAAATTAAAAATTTTTTAACAAATTTAACAAAAACCCCCTGTCGATGACGTATTTTTGATATTGTGTTGTGTATTTTTTTTCTACTACTGTACTTGCATTCACTCGAAGTATCTCATAATTTAACAAATAGTATTCTTAACCAACTGCTAAAGGAATTACTAAAATATGTCACTAAACACCGAAGTTATTGGTACTTAAACATAAGCAACCCTTTAGGTGAGGTTTGTTTACCTCATTTGAATAACCGGAAGTGAAGCAATTTAATTCAAAATGTTTACTAAATGTAAACATTTAAGAACAAATTAGATAAGAAATTATATCTACACTTCCTCCCCTATCCATACATATCAAGAAACCTGCTTCGTTTTCATAACTTCGAATAGTAATTAGTAGTAGTAGGTACCCAGCTTCTAGTGAAAATAGGTAAAAGTACATCGACGATGTCATTTTCATGTTACTATTACTAATAAAGTATTGTATATGGAGCTTTGACATTTATAAAAACATTTTAGCCCTAATTGAGTAGAAAAGGTATAAATAATAAAAATTTCCTAAATTTATATGATTAATAACAATTAGCAATAAATTAACTGTATTGGTCATAATACAAAAGAGCCTCACACTTTTGCTCTCAGGTTAGTAACTTAACAACCGCTGCACCGATTTTTATGAATTAACTTTTAAAATATATAAGGGTGTTTAGCTAAACTTATAAAACATCCCCCATAGAGCTGCAACCCTTATTTCATTTCAAAAGATACACCCCCATCTTAGATAATATAATTAAATGTTGGGCAAAAGTGAAAAATCTACGATTACTACTAAAACGATTATAACTAAAATATGTTAGCGTTTTTAAATTTTTCCGTTTTTAGGTGTATTTTTTTACTCCACTGAACTTTTATCGTCCAAAATAATTTTAGATTATGTTAAATCACACCCTTATTTAAGGGCTGGAAGAATTTTAGAAGAAAGTTAAAAACTTTGGGAAAACTTTGAATTTTCTCACTTTTCGACGACATTCAATTATCGGCATTTTGGTCGCCCCGGCGCTTTTCCTTCACTAATAACTACCCTTAATATACATTGTCGATCTTGAATATGGGGGTGATTTCGCTTCTACAATCGATTACCTATCGATAAAATGCGAGTTGGTAAATGATAGACCAAAACGGTGCAGAGTTTTTAAAAGAATTGATCAGACGGATTGATATACGGTTAACGGTATATGATAAGGAAAGAATTAAATTTTGCCGTAACGGAGCCGGATTTTTTCGAAAAAGGACTAAAAATTTCCTTGAAAGGACGAAAAGTAAAAGTAAATTTTTTTTTTATTAAAATAAAGCTCGCGTTATTGCCGATCGAATGGTGTAATTTTTTTTACTTTAAGGTCGGCCATTTTGTGTGGGCGGAGCCTCAAAGTTGAAACTTGGCGGGCCTATAGCGGGAGAACGGAATGACGTATAGATGAGTTTGACATATTTATGGATACGGTAGAATGTCGTGGATGTGATAGGAGTTAATTTGGATTTTTAGCTTTCAATATGGCGGAGTTATTAAGGCTGCAGATGGAGTCCTCCAAAACGGATCAAAAACGGATGCTTTTTTGAAAACGGTTCGTGTATGTTTGAAGAAACGGCCGAACGGAATGCGTTCATATTTACGCATTGCGTAGAACTAATGGCGGGATGTGCTTTAGGGCACTAAATTTTTTGATTTTTTAAAAGGGGCGGGGCCTATTTACGTTGGCATTCTAGGTTCGTTCATAACTCGGGCAATATTTATCCGAACCCTATCATGTGGGTATTCATTTTTTGTAGAATCGTGAGCTCTATTCGAAAATCGAAAAAAGATTTAAAAATGTACTAGAGCAAAATTTTTGCATAAGGGTGTAGTACTAGAATATTTTTGAAATTTTTCAAAAAACTGTCGCGTAAACTATGCTAGGCTGTCTTTCGAATGGTTAAGAAAAAAAATTTTTTTTTTCATTCGGTACTAGATTTTTTCATCTACTACAAAATTTATTTTCAAAAAATTATTACTTAGGGTGGGGATAACCAAATGAAATGAAACAACTTATTTTTATTCCTTTTGTAATTAGATTTATTTGGAAAAAATAAAAAATAAATTTTAGGGTAATTTTTCAGGGGAGGGGGTGGGGGGGTGGCCAACCCCTATGTCCAAATAATGAATATGGGGTATCAAATTAAAGGTAATTTGGTCACTAATCGATTGTAGTAGGTTTTTTTTAAATCATTAGCTACGGAAAAGCGCCGGAAGGCGACCAAAATGCCGATAATTGAATGCCGTCGGAAAATTGAGAAAATTCCAAAAATTCTATCTCCGGTCGGTTTGAACTTTTTTCTAAAATTCTTTCAACCCTTAAATAAAGGTGTGATTTAACATATTCTAAAATTATTTTGGACGATAAAAGTTCAGTGGAGTAAAAAAATACACCGAAAAAAGGTAAAATTTCATAAAAACGCTAACTTAATTAAGTTAAATTTGTTAAAGAAATTTTCATCCACCCGGGGGTGACTACCCTTATTTGAAAGGTGATGTAAACAGGATAAAGAGGATGTTTTTATTTTTTCGCTGCGGTATAATTTTTTATAATAATCGTAGATTTTTCACTTTTTGCCCAACATGTAATTATATTATCTAAGATGGGGGTGTATCTTTTGATGTTAATTAAGGGTTGCAAATCTATTGGGGATGTTTTACACGTTTAATTAAACATCCTTATATATTTTAAAAGTTAATTCAGGCAAATCGGTGCAGCGGTTGTTAACTTACTAACCTGAGAGCAAAGTATGACGATCTTTTGTACTATGACCAGTTAACTTAATTTATTGCTAATTGTTGTTAATAATAGAAATTTAAGGGATTTTTATTAATTATCCCTTTTTTACTCGATTAGGGCTAAAATGTTTTCATACATATCAAAGCTTGATATATAATACTTTATTAGTAATAGCAATATGAAAATGGCTTAAATTGGTTTTTTCGGTGTACTATCTCCTATTTTCACTAGGAACTCGGTAATTACTATTACTAATTACTATTGGAAATTATAAAAACGAAGCAGGTTTATTGGTATATACCGATAGGGGAGGAATCATAGATACAATTTCTTACCACATTTGTTCCTTAATGTTTACATTTAGTAAACATTTTGAACTAATTAATTTCACTTCCGGTTATGCAAATGAGGTAAACAAACCTCACCTTATAGGGTGTTGCACATGTTTGAGTGCCAATAACTTGGGTGTTTATTGACATATCTTAGTAATTCTTTTAAAAGTTACTTAAGGATGATATTAGTTATAATGTCACGTACTTCCGGTGGATTTAAGTACAGTAGTCGAGAAAAAATACACAATGTCAAAATTTTTTTATTGATATAGGGTTTTTGTTAAATTTGTTTAAAAAATTTCAATTTTCGCGGGAGTGACTACCCTCATTTTAAAAGGGATGAACATAGTTAGCTTTGGTTAAAATTTCATCCCGATCGGGTAAAATTTTTAAAAATTTTAAATTTTGCCTCAAAAATTTTCACTGAAAAAATTAAAACTGAAATTTTGTTAAGAAAATTTTACGATATATTCAAAGTGTGAATTTTTATTGAAGGGGTAGCGGGTACTTAAGCGCTATACTAAGTTTTGTCCAAATCGGGATATATTTAGTCGCCCTTTTAGTTATTTTTGTAATATCACTGATTTAGCGTTTGTGAGCCACCTGGTGGGTACAAATGAAACCTCAGAGATACAGGAGTTACAGTAGTAGCTACATATCAACCTCTCCTTTGCTCTGGTTTTTAAATTATCGAAATCGGTTCATTATTTGGCAGATATGAATTTTTATCTGTAGCAAGGTACCTTTTCAATGCCGAAATCCCTAGGAAAAATTACGAAATTTTTTTTTGTTTTCTTTCCCGGCAAGTTTGGTATCAAATGAAAGGTATTACTGAGTAAAATTCAAATATGAAAACCATTTTGAATTATCTTTATTAGAGTAAGATTTGTAACGGTTTCTTTTTGTTAAATCAGCTCAAATGTATGAAGCCTTAAAATATTGATAAGTAATAACAGACATGAATGTACAAATCCTGCTCTTTATTTTATATTTATATTTATTTTATTGAAATTGATAAATTCGTTAAAAAGTTATAAAGTCAACAGCAATTTGATATTACGCTTTTTTACTACTTTGTTCGCAGTTCGCAAGGGGCGGTAAGATACAAGGGTCGTAGCTCGCAAGGGGCGGGAGAATAAAAAGGTCCTAGCTCGCAAGGGGCGGTAGGATACAAGGGAAGTTGCTCGCAAGGAGCGTTAGGATACAAAGGGTGTAGCTCGCAAGGGGCGGGAGGATACAGTGGTACTAGCTCGCAAGAGGCGAGAGGATACAAAGGTGGTAGCTCGCAAGGGGCGGGATGATACATAGGTGGTTACTTGCAAGGGTGGAATTATACAAAGGTCGTACCTCGCAAGGGGCGGGAGGATACAAAGGTGGTAGCTCGCAAGTGGCGGGAGGATACAAAGGTCGTAGCTTTCAAGCGCACATTAATTTCACAGGCGTTCGCTGCGAGAAAAATGTATTTATCTTGCATCCAAACTGCCTTTACCAAAAAATATTATCATAGGCTAACATATACTATTCGTAAATTTCACAAGCCGTCATTTTTCACACTTGCGTTAACTCTTACTGATTACCACTCTCGCCCCGTATACATATCCCATTCCACTATTCCGGGCGTCTAACAAAAATTTTTTGCACAACACACATAAACGATATAAAAAACCTTTAAAATATTCAACTCTCACCCAACTATCGGTTTGAACCTTACACCCTCAAAATCTACATACACTATTTCGAGAGCCGTAGGCGCGGGCACCAGCTAGTCGATTACCTATCGATTGATGTAATTTTCACCTCCCTCTGACAAAATTTTCACTCAATTTAATGAAAATGATTGAAAAATGCGCTTTTTTCACGAAAATTCGTTAAAATTTTTGCAAAATGCTCCCACCGTGTTGTCGAAAAAACTATAAGTGATAGAAAAAATTTTTGTTCCCAAACATTTCATAACTTTTGGAGTAGATAGTTTTAAAAAAAGAACGGTCCGTTTTGGATCACCCCTTAGGATTTGGGGGATGCCACCCCCGGAGCAATGTTGAACGAAAAAAAGTCAGCGATAAAGTTTTTTCGATTTAAAAAAAACCTACCCCAATCGATTAGTAACCAAAATACCTTTAATCACCTTGGGTTACGTTACTAAAGTTTTAGTAAGGATCCCTAATCTTTTCTAGCAATAAATATAGCCTATGTTACTCAGGGTGAATGTAGCTTGCTAATGGTGAAAGAATTTTTTAAATCGGCACAGTAGTTTTTGAGTTTATTCATTACAAACATACACACACACAACAATACAAAAATACAAATCTTTCCTCTTTATAATATTATAGTGTAGATGTAGATTAGTGTAGATATATACATATATATATATATATATATATATATATATATATATATATATATATATATAATATGTAATCAAAAATTGTATTATCCTCTCAACATAGCTATGTAATTTAAAACCAAAATGGAATTTATAGAATTTATAAAATTTCTTGTTTGTATTCTGTACGCCTAGCTATGTGTAAGATCAAGGCAATTATAACAGAAAAAACTAAAAAAAACTAAGAGAATGTAATTTTAACTAAACAATTGATATATACATTTTTTTTTTCATATTTAAATTTTTTTTTAATAATAGATGTAATTTACAGAATATTTTACAAAGGGTAAATCGTGTAAATTAGCCTAAAAAATAACAGAAGAATATGAAAAAAAAATAAATAAAATAAAATTATAGCAGTACAAAAGAGTTCAATCAAGCTCCATGTTTAAGAAAACAAATATATTTTCATTATTTTCAATTACACTAGAACTATTTAAGAACATCATTTACTTACCTGTATTATTGAAACAATAATTGTAGCACATTGCTTGAGACACTGAACGAAATTTTTTTTTTCTTCCAATACAAAAGAAAATTCTTATCATATACCTGCCCGGGTCGCCTCAGCTCGTCATTTCAAAAATTGATTATAGCCAATCTTAAGAAAATTTATCTCCATGCGGATATAAATTTTCTTTTTCCAAGGGGGATGGGATGCTATGGTCACGTTTGACCAACATACATAACCCTCATAAACATGTCAAGACGACACAAATAATTATTGCCATGCAACATGGGATTTGTCAAGTGCGCACGTAAAATTTCGTATTACGCACAAGCATAAATGCATAAATGCTATACTAATCAAGTGCCTTATTGCGCTCAAGAATTAAGATACACAAATCCCTTAGTCTGCATGTTAGCCGTGGCAATAAACCGAAATTGTTTAACTTTTCCCTTAAACGGCATCGACTTACAGTCTTTTGCTTGGGAAAATAATAAAAAACCAAAAACGCTGATAAGGCGAGAGCCAAGGCGAGAATTGGGATCGACAAAACTTATTTGTCGAGTCCGGTATAGTATACACAAGAGAAAGAATAAAACTTGAATATAAATTTAATAGTAAAGCAATAACGAGTGTAGAATAAAGTTATAAATTAATTATCACGCGAAGTGTTTTCTTCTATTTTCTCCCCTTTTCCTGCGAACCTAGGAAAATACAGAAATAGGAAAACAAGAAAATACTGGACTCTCGCAAATCGCTCCTCGCCTAAGGAAAGAGGAAGGCACGGCGGCTCATGTAACACACCTCAGCGCAAAAGTTTTTAAACAATATAAATTTATCTGTTGGAATGAGAAATACATACTTTCCTCCAGTTATTAGATTAGCTGTAGCACTGTTAATATTGGCTACGGGAGAGCACCAAAACCTCGCAGAAAATGACTTTCTTTGCCCCATGTAAAGGATGTATTTCATTAACTTCTTGGGAGGTCCTTTTCTATTTGTAGAACAATTTTTCACCGATCGGTATATGTTAATCAGCTGGAAAATTTGAAAGTATTATTTTTCGGAAGATATACAATTACAAATTTAGGGCCGAGAAAAGTAAAGAAAGTTTACAAACAACACAAAAACGTCGCCTTGTGCGAACCGAAAACGACATTTGAGGTATCGTTTTTTTTCGACGTCGACTTGCGCAAACTCACTCAGACCAAAGCTCAATGAAATATTACTTAGAACTGTTCTGTAATATTCAAACTCTCATGATTTCTTTGAGATCTATCTTTGGAAAGACATTGATAAATGCAAAGTGAGCGAAACTGCGAAATTTTTGATACGAGACATCATTGGCAAATATCCACAAAGGATCAGCGTAAAATTATGATCGGAAAAGATCAACTCCAGTTTTCAAAATAGCCGATTCAATTGTATCCAATGGTTTTTGTTGCAAAACTTCTCTATACATAGAAAAAGTGTTATACAAAACTTAGAACAGTTGTCCCATATTCCTGCAAACATTCTAACTAAAATTTTATAAGATTTTGTTTGCTACTGCCAAGATTTCTAATAAACTGGAACACATGAAGCAGATGACACTTTGGTGCAGGGTCACAGTAACTCCAGTTGTCCCCAATGTTATGTCTCGGTGGCAAAATCGAAAACACTCAATGCTGACGCTGAGGAAATCCACTCGTGACAATTTTGAAACATTAAACTTTACCTACTTAATTGAGCAATTATTTTGATTTAAAGAAAGTGAAATTAGAGCTAGGTAATTATTATGTTTCGCAATTTACATTTACATTGAGCACAATAAAAAATGACCTTAAATAGTAATGAAAAACAATTAAATATCGGGATGACTACAACGAAACCAAAATTGTTTTCTTTTATTTTTTTTTTATTTAAAACACAAATCTCCTCGGTGATTGTTCTCGCGCCAATTATTTTCCCTCCGGATCTGCAAAAGGAAGAAAACGACTCGTGAGTTTACAACTCAATGGGTTAACTGCCTAAACTACGCAATACCGCACTCACACTCTCACTCACATTAGATCAGCAAAGCGGACATACCATCAGAGCTGACCTAATCCTGTGATTTGGAGGATTGATACCTGGACATACCAACTTAATCAATTCCTCCTTCATCGGACATACCAGATGATCACAGGACTTACTATGGTTTTATTACAATCCCGGACATACCACAGATAAGTAATAAAACCACCCAATAAGCGGACATACCAGCTATATCGGGATAATTCATAGGAGTGTGCTTCAGCTTCACCGGACATACCACGATCCGCTGGAGTCACATCCCTCCAATGTGCGGACACACCAGCACTATTGGTTTAACCATACCATGTCCTCCAACTTCACCGGACATACCACGTTCCATTGGGGAGCACTTTGACGGATTCATAATACACTCACACACACAAATACTGAAACGACAGCCTACAATTAGAGGAACTACTACTCATAACTATAATCTTATTTTAACTACCAGTCACTGCACTATACCCACTACACAGTACCCACTAACAATACAAACTACACAGTACACCGTTCCTACTACATAATACACGGTACCCACTACACAGTATACAGTACCCACTACACAGTATACAGTACCCACCTTTATAAATTATAAATTTAAATACTGAAATCACTAAATTCACTATATGGATAGATTAAGAATTTTAACTACTTCTCACTTTGCACGTTTAATTAAAACTGAGGATCTTTCTTAAGGAGAATGAAAGCAAACCTCAGGAAACTAAAGGATTGGTCTATACCTACAAGGTAACGCTAATTATTCTAGGAATTTTTGGGTGAGGGTCATAAATTACGAAATTTTAAAAGACATGCACAATTTGTTTACGCAAGCAGCGATGGCGCCTTTCCCATTACATTTTCCCAGAAGAGGTAAAGGTTTAATTGAACTTGCCATTTATTGCAACCTACATTAAGCATGTTAATGTCTGAGGATGGAAAAGGGACCAAATCTTTCGGATTGTTTATCTATTTTACTGTGGTTGTGTCTGCCCTAAAAATCTTGGATTTTTCTGAACTGGTTATTACCTGACATAAATTTTTTATCTTACCTTAACCTATCTTAACTATATTATGATGGTTATCTTGTTCATTCTCCCCGCGTTAAACAGATGTTGAATTTGATCAGACATGAATGATATAGTTGGGACATCGCTGTTGTGGTGGAGAGGCAGAAATCTTCCTTTTACCTGACCTAATTCAGGGTGATGATAATGACAAGAGCCAATGCCATGTAGCTTACGGTGAATTGATGAACTGAGTTAGTGTTGATCCTAATGCAGCAAATTGACCTTGGTACTTGGAAATTTCTTTGAATTTTATTGGCAACTGCTCAGCGGGTATGGTGTCATACGATAATCCCAATTTTGTGTACGATGTTCTAGATTCGCTTGTGTAGATCTGCTGTCCATAAATGGTTACATGATTCTCTTTGATTGTGCAATTTGGTTGAATCTTTAGAATGCCAGAGCCATTTAAGATTATCGGAAAAGTCTGACTGTCACAAACCACGTTGATGGGAGTTTCGGACTTCAGAGCAAAAATCCATTGATTAGTTTGAGATAATTGTATCCAAAGAGGTTGCTGTCTTATTCCATTCAGCTTGCATTGCGGTATGTTCGCAATGCCATTATTGGATTGCGAACGTGATATTCCCGAGGAAAACTCCTCCTTCTAACCAGAGCATTTACCTCAAACTAATGGCAAGTACTGGTTGACAGTACCGACTGATAGATGGCACATGCGGTTTGAGCAAACCAAGGGCAAGCTGGTGAATGTCATACTGTCACTTTTAGATGTCAACGTTGGATCTTGCGTTGTGGGTTGTGTTCAATCTACCCGCTGAAAAGGGGATTCTGGTTACGCAAAAAATGAAAGATTTATTGCTGATAAGATCAACCTTTATATCTCACTTCCAATCCTTAATTTAGCACCTAACTAACTTATTTCTACACTTATAATTAATTGCTGAAAGAATTTGAACTGTTTATTAACTTATCTATTTAAATAGTTATCTTAAAATAATTCGAACAGCCAGGTTCTGAATTATTTCTTGACAAGTGTTTAATTAATTGGATATAATTGAGAACAGCCAGGGTCTGCAATCTATTCGGAATAATACTTATTCGAGCAGCCAGGCTCTGAATGAGTATTGGAAAAACATTAGTGGGAACACAAAACCAAACTTCTGTATTTATTCGAGCAGCCAGGCTCTGAATAAATATGTTAACAAATCTTAATAGGCAACACAATAATTTATTCGAGCAGCCAGGCTCTGAATAAATTGTTACAAATAGGTTAATTTACACAAAGTAAAATATAATCGAGCAGCCAGGCTCTGATAAAATTTTTATACTTTTACAAACAGTTAAAATATTCGAACAGACAGGTTCTGAATATTTTTTAAGTATATTTTTAATTATACTCACCAAACTCTGTGAATATTATATTTCAAAAGAGAAAGAGCCCATGTGCATGCAGCTCTTTTATAGTTTGAATTCAAACGGTGCATACAAAAATATCGAATTTGGTTGAAATCGATAGATAGTCGCCATGTTAATTTGCAGCCGATATTTTGTCGCCATGTTGAATCAAAGAATTCAAATTTTAACTATGATGTTGGCGGGAAACTTTTTATTTTAAAGATCTATAAATTGAAGTTAAAGTTTACGTTTTCCTATTAATATATTAAATGAGATCATTTAATATATAATTAGTTTTTGGTCAGATGGATTATACCCAAAAATATTAGTTCCGATATTAGTTTACGTCGCTTGCTGAGCACCGTGTAACCGAATTGCTCTAGCTAAATATCAGCTGTTTGGTTGACAGAACAAAATTAATTAATTGTTTATTCTAGCAGTGCAGATTTTGTGGGGGGATGAAACAGGACAGGAGCGGGCATGACGGTTGTTTAAGTATACCATTGCCTTAGTTAATTTTTTAATTGTTTTTATTTTTAGGTTGCGTCGCAAAATTCTCCCGCCCGAAATTAAAGATCAATATGGATTTATAAATAGAATTCGTTTTAAGTTAAACCATATAATTTCTAAATTATTCGAAATTTTGTATTTTCCAGGAGTTACCTGAAATTCCCTGTTTACCAGCTTGACGCCAACGCTTCTCGCAGTTGGATCATCCTCTTGCGCCGTTTGCAGCGTTCCAATCCAATCCAATTGATGTTAAGTTATTCATATGTTGAGATTGTAAATGATGACCCTTCCCGCGTTGTTACGTTTATTGGTGAGACCAGCTCGACTGTGGGTAGCGGAGATGAGGATATAACCTTGTCGCGTTGTGGATTGAATCCTTCTTCGCCATCTTCTACCGTTAGATCGATCATAGAAGGTGGAGACGCGAGTGCTGCTTCTGGAGTACTGTTGGAGATCGACAGAAGCTTGTGGAGAGAAGATTTCCCGCTCTGCTCCATCGATGTCTCCATCATCCTCATCATCTTCCATCTTGAGATCAATGGTGTAAATTTGAATAGGAATAACCTCTGCCCAATTTACGTTCCTTCCGGGCGTTGGTGGGGGTCGATGTTTCTACCAGGATTTCGATGATGCGTCCGAGTGCCCATTAATAAGTCCCTCATCCTTTGTGATGACTAAATCACCAATTCTTATGTCGGTTGTCTATTTCAGCTATTTGGGTCGCTGCTGCAGGTGCGCTAGATAGTCTGAAGACAATTTCTTCCAGAATGACTGAGTCAACTGTTGGAAGTATTGCCATGTAGATAGAAAGGAAAGATTATTATCTGTTAAGTCTCCTTCGGGATGCGAGATTAAAGTTTTTCCAATAAGAAAATGTCCTGGGGTTAAAGCATTCAAATCTGAAGTGTCTGAAGTGAGTGGATAAAGCGGCCGTGAATTTAGGCAGGCTTCAATTTGAATTAATGTTGTGCTCAGTTTCTCGTAGGTTAAAGTTGCTGTTCCCAAGATTCTGCAAAGATGGTGCTTGATGTATTTGACGCCAGCCTCCCACAGACCTCCAAAGTCAGGTGAAGCTGGTAGATCGAAGTGCCATGTAATACCTTCATTGGCGTAGAGTTCAGCTGCGTCCTTGTTGCCGTTTCGTATGACTTCTTGAAGATCCTTGTTGAGAATTTTGTTGGCTTCGATGAAGTTAATTCCGCAGTCTGAGTAGATATGGCTGTAGAGTCCAGAGAGCTTGTGGAAGTATAGATCAGAAACTGCTTCTATGTGAATTGCCTTGGTTGAAAGGCAGATGAAGATGCAAAAATATCCTTTGTATATCTTTGCTCCGCGATACTTGGACATTTTCATGTCGATGGGACCAGCAAAATCGACTCCACAATTATTAAATGGATGATCCTGATTAACCCTCGATGTTGTGTTTGCGTTTTCCAACGATGTCTAATGCATGTGACGTTTTTTGATATTCGAAATCTTACTGAATTTCGTCCATCGATGATCCAGTATTTGCTTCGTAACGAGTTTAAAGTTAGCTGTATACCTCCATGCAAGCTTCGTTTGTGGTGCATATCTATTAAAAGGTTAGAGAAATGATTAGATTTAGGTAAAATAATAGGGTGCTGTTGATTATACGAAGTTGATGCGTTGGTTAAACGGCCTCCAACTCGAAGAATACCATCTGGAGATAAATGCGGACTCAAACCTTTTATCCGACTGTGATTAGAAATTTCCTTCTTCCAAGAGAGTTGTTTGATGTCATCATGGAACGCGGCTGATTGAACTATCCTGATGAGTCGTGTCTCTTTTTGAATTTCTTCCGCGGTTAGTGGTCCAGTCCTTCTTCTTTTCTTGCAGTTTTGACGAAACCGGAGACACCAGCATAACACTCGAGTAAGACGATGATATGATGAGAAGCGTGCGATGATTTCTTGCGATTTAGAGTTGGTTGCTATCAGAGTCTTCGTTCTTAATTCTTCTTCCAGCTGTTCCTTTGGTGCCTCCCATGTAACTGTTGGCCACAAAGACGGGTCCTCCCTTAGCCAGGTTGGTCCGTGAAACCATAATTCGTTATTGGCTAGTGCCGTTGGGCTTATTCCTCTGGATGCGCAGTCGGCGGGATTTTCTTGAGATGGGATGTGATGCCATGAATTCAGTTGACCATCATAGTCTTGGATTTCAGCTACTATATTGGCTATTAATGTCTTCCATCTGCTGGGGTGTCCTTTAATCCAACTGAGGGTGATTTTGGAATCCGTCCAGGAGTAGCTTGGTATGTTGTTTATGTCCATGTCCCTTTGAACTGAATTTATCACTTTGCTCAAAAGGAGTGCAGCACATAGTTCTAACCTAGGTAAAGAAATAGTCTTAATAGGTGCTACTTTTGATTTTGAAGTTAATAAATGAGTATGAATTTGACCATTTTCTCCGATGATTCTGATGTAAACCACTGCTGCGTATGCTTGCATGGAGGCGTCACAGAATCCATGAAGTTGATAATTTTGATAAGTAGATTTTAAGTTGATCCAGCGGGGAATCCTTATTGTTTGTATGATGGGAATGGTTTCCTTGAAGTATTTCCATTCGCTAACAAGCTCAGATGGAACAGGTTCATCCCATGTAAGACCAGAAAGCCAAAGTTTCTGAATCATGATTTTTGCTGCTATGACTGCTGGGGCCAGCCAACCTAGGGGATTAAAGAGTTGTGAGATTTTTGATAATATCTTTCGCTTCGTGAGAATTCCATTTGTCTCTCGAATGTTGGTTTTAAAGCTGAATTTATTTGTTGAAGGATGCCAGTGAATTCCTAATGCCTTAATCCTTTCTTCGTCTTTAAAAGAAAGTGGAAAGTTGATTTCGCGGTCTTCGGGTGGTATATTTTCCAATATTTTCGGATGATTACTAGTCCATTCGCGTAGATTAAAACCGCCGCCTTTGAGTAAGTTGGTAAGCTCTTTTTGAATAAGTGTAGCCTCTTTAATGGTGTCACCTCCAGTTAGGACGTCGTCTACGTACCGTCTACGTACGAATTTTCCATGATGATTCTGGATGCTCGTGGATACTTATGTTGATCATCTCTTGCAAGCTGTTGCAATGTCCTGATGACAAGAAATGGTGCAGAAGCTGTTCCAAAATTGACTGTAGTCATTGCAAATTCTTGAAGTGCATTATTTGAACTATCTCTCCAAATAATTCGTTCATACTGCTGATCGTCTTCATGAAGATGTATCATTTTATACATCTTTTCGATGTCGGCTGATAAGGAGTATTTGTAGCTCCTCCATTTGAGTTATGTTAAAGTTGGTTGAAGAGTTGGACCTGTAGAGAGTTGCTCATTAAGAGACTTACCATTTGAAGATTTGGCGGACGCGTCAAAGACCACCCGAAGTTTTGTTGTGCTGCTTTCCTTGAAGACGGTGTGATGAGGCATATAAAAGTGTTTTATAGCTTCCGAATATGCTCCATCTGATTTGTTGATTGCTATAGGTTTCATGTGATTGAGAGTATGATATTCCTTGATGACACGTGAGTGCTCTTCTTGTAGTTGTGGATTACGAATTTCTTTTCCAGTTGCATAAATCGTTTGATGGCCTTCTTTTGTGGGTTTGGATGTAAAATTCCTCGCACTTCATTTCACCTGAAGTCCAAGTTCTAGTTTTAGGTATGTCTTCCCATTCCCAAAATTTCCTAAGTTCGTTTTCTAACTGTAGGAAGTTGTCCTCGATGTTGAGGGTAAAAACTGAATAAGGTTGGTCTGCATTATTCGTTGCTCCGAATAAAATCCATCCCAATGATGTATTTTGTGCTCTAGGTGATCCTGGTTGTGTGTGTTTCTTGATTCCGTCTAAAAGTATGTTTGCGTATACTTCTGCTTCTAAGAGTAAATCAACCTTTCTTGGTTGTGTGAATGTAGGGTCTGCTAATTGGAGTCCTTTGATTTGTCCCCATGCATGATATTATAACCTGTTTGGAGGTAAAATGTCGGTGATGTGTTTCACAACAAGCGCGTTCGTATGAAGCTGAAATAAAGAGTTATTTAGCTATTTTAGAGTAAATTCTACTGCCCTTGTGCCTGTAGCCGTTTTAGTTTTCCCAAGTCCGTTAATTTGAACTTCTGTAGAATTTCCTTTTAACTGAAGTTTATGATATGCTTGTTCGGAGATTATGTTCACTTGTGATCCAGGATCAATGAGGGCTTATAAAACCAGCGATCGCCCTGTGTGGTTTCAACTTTTACAAGTGCGGTGGCTAATAGTGCTTGAAATTTGCAAGCGTTGATCTGTGTGTTCACAGATGTACTTTCTGTATTAGACGATGTAGGAACGATGCTGCTGTCAATCCCCTTATGTTGAGTGTTTTGGGATGAACCTTGATGAGATGATGAGTTTGTGCTCTTTGATCTAATGTTGTCAGAGTGTAGAAGAGAATGATGTTTCTTACCGCACTTGAAGCACTTGTGCTTACTTTTGCACTCTGAAGTTGTGTGATTTGCTTCTAAGCAGTTGTAACACAAGTTGCTTTTTCATGTGATGTTGTGTCTTTGAGCGATGTCCATCTTATGAAATTTGGAGCATTTGTAAAGCCTATGCTTGTCGTTGCATATTGGACAGATTGTAGATTGTAGAGAATGGTGAGTTAAAGTTGTTGTGTTGCCTGAAGATGAGCGTAGAGGTTTTGTTGATCGAGTTCCCATGATTGCTTCCAGTGTTTGATAACGAGCTTCTAAGGATTCCATGAATTTTTGCAAAGTTGGTAATTCCTGTTTGTTCCCAAGCGTCTGTTCCCAGAGGTTGTGTGTTTCTGATGGTAAACGTGGAACCATCATGTGAATGATTATGGTGTCCCATTGATGTATATACTCCTAATGCTTACAGTTCATTCAGTCATTCTGAAGTGCTGTCCATTAGTTTCTTCATTTCTTCCGCTGTCTCAGCACGAAGTTGAAATTGATTGCACGATTCCTTGAGATGATTGTTGACCAGGATTCTTTTGTTGTTGTAGCGTTTTTGAAGTAATTCCCACGCTGGCTGATAGTTTGCTGCGATTGTGGTGAATTTGTTGATTAGGCGTTCTGCTTCGCCGCATAGACTCGCCTTTAAATAATGGAGCTTTTGTACAGCTGGAATCCTCGCATCTTGATGAATAAGTGATGTGAATAAATCATAAAACGCCCTCCAGTTTGAGTAGTTTCCATCAAATTTGGGTAGATTTATCCTTGGTATTTATATATCTGATTTCACTTCTGGCTTCACTTCTGTAGGCTCTTGAACTGGCTGTTTTTCCTTAAGAAGATCTTGAAGTTCACTTAAATAGTTGAAGTACGCCTCCTCTGTCACTGTATATATGTCGTTCTTGTTGTATTCGTGATCTTTACTTAGTTCGCAATCCATGGAGAAGATTTCCTGGTGATTGTTTGAAAATTTATCAAAAAAATCCTAGCTTGAAGATAGGTTGGCGTTCTTCTAGCCTCTCCTGTTTTCTTGAAGTTGACGATTGCCTGAGACACTTGCTTTGATATTGTCACTTGTTTTTTCAATAACACTTCCTTTGTCACGCTTTTTCACCTTTAGATACAAGTTTTAGCTTATTGTCACGAATGCTCACTAAGTTTTCACAAAATTTTCACTAATTAGACTTCAATGTTTTAAAACTTTAATCTTTCTCAACAATATCCGATTACTCGAAGGACCAATGTTCCATCTACCCGCTGAAAAGGGGATGCTGGTTACGTAAAAAATGAAAGATTTATTGCTGATAAGATCAATTTTAATTAGTTGTAGTCTTTAACACTTGCACCTTTATATTTCACTTCCAATTCACTTTAAATCCGTAATTTAGCACCTAACTAACTTATTTCTACACTTGCAATTAATTGCTGAAAGAATTTGAAATGTTTATTAACTTATCTATTTAAATAGTTATCTTAAAATAATTCGAACAGCCAGGTTTTGAATTATTTCTTGACAAGTGTTTAATTAATTGGATATAATTGTGAACAGCCAGGTTCTGCAATCTATTGGGAATAATACTTATTCGAGCAGCCAGGCTCTGAATAAGTATTGGGAAAATATTAGTGGGAACACAAAACCAAACTTCTGTATTTATTCGAGCAGCGAGGCTCTGAATAAATATGTTAATAAATCTTAATAGGCAACACAATAATTTATTCGAGCAGCCAGGCTCTGAATAAATTGTTACAAATAGGTTAATTTACACAAAGTAAAATATAATCGAGCAGCCAGGCTCTGATAATATTTTTATACTTTTACAAACAGATAAAATATTCGAACAGCCAGGTTCTGAATATTTTTAATTGTACTCACCAAACTCGGTGAATATTAGATTTCAAAAGAGAAAGAGCCCATGGGCATGCAGCTCTTTTATAGTTTGAATTCAAACGGTGCATACAAAAATATCGAATTTGGTTGAAACCGATAGATAGTCGCCATGTTAATTTGCATTCGATATTTTGTCCCCATGTTGAATCAAAGAATTCAAATTTTAACTATGATGTTGGCGGGAAACTTTTTATTTTAAAGATCTATAAATTGATGTTAAAGTTTAAGTTTTCCTATTAATATATTAAATGAGATCATTTAATATATAATTAGTTTTTGGTCAGATGGATTATACCCAAAAATATCAGCTGTTTGGTTGACAGAACTGTCATTGAAGTTTGGCTGATCAAAGCAGGTAAGAATTTGGATTTTTGTTATTTTCAAGTTAATTAATTAATTGTTTATTTCTAGCAGTGCAGAATTTGTGGGAGGATGAAACAGGACAGGAGCGGGCATGACGGTTGTTTAAGTATATCATTGCCTTAGTAAATTTTTTAATGGTTTTTATTTTAGGTTGCCTTGCAACAGGTTGAATAACTTCTGTTATTTATATTCAATTTAAATAAGAAGAAATAAATGGCGCTAAAAATATCCTACAAAATAATTTAAAAGAAGATTTAAGATTTTTTTTGTATTCGCATATAATTTGGTTATCGTAAAGAAATCATGCGGACCTGACAAGCGCCGTATATGCCAAACATGGATCGAACTAAAATAAATAAGATACAAATAAGAGAAAGTGCTATTTTATCTTTCAATGAAATATATTTTCTGGTGTATGAAATAGTGAGACAACGAGAATCCTTTAAGCTCTATAATCTTGTTGAGAATGTAATTAAAAATCATTTGAGTACAAGGGTGAACAGTAGGATAAAAGGTGACCTTGAGCAATCAGAACTTATTTCTCTGGTTAAAGCGTGGGAAGAACATGAAACGTGCTTGAAATGCTTCAGAAGAATTTTGTTTTTCTTAGATAGAGACATTACGCATAGAATTGCAATGCAAAATATACAATATATGGGAATAGATATTTTCAAATAAAAATATTTTACAACGTATTCTTCTGAAGACGGTGCACGCGGAAATATTCAGATCAATCAGCTATCATTGAAGATTTATTAAACTTAAGTCAACGTTTCTTCAATTACGAAACACAAGGCGATCTGGAATCACAAATAAATACATTTATTGATTTATATAAGTGTCTTGTAGATAAAGACGTTTTTGAAAGTTTCTAAAAAATATGCATGTCAAAAAGATTGCTGAGTATAAAGCCGAGTTCTATAGAACTGGAAAACAAAATTAAATCCAGACTGAAGGGTGAATGTGCATATTTTACTAGAGGAAATGATTAACGACATAAAAATATTGGAAACACATAAGGAAATGTTTAAGGATTATATTCAAACAAAGGAAGTTCCACTTTTGGATTTTTTCTTACAGTGTTAAAGCAAGGTTTATGGAAAACATCTTCTTGCACTCCATGCCATCTCCCCCTGGATGACATCAACTGTAATTCAGCCGATGTCAGCCAGGATCACGGCCTCCGCTGGACATTCATCTTGATGCTTGAGCATGACGGGGGATGGCATGCTGGCAGGCTAGGGGCAGCGGTAAAGAAGTGGGGGGAGGGGTTCAAAAGGGGACGCCACCCTGCTCCTAGTCGCGCAACAACAGAAAGGAATGATGCCCAGGATGAGGATAGGTGGAACGAAACAAATCAAGGAAAAAAAAAGAAAACTGAACAAACAAATGAAGGCTCAATCTAAAGAAAATTAACAAAAAGTGAAGAAAAAGGAACAGGAGGAAGGGGAACGGCAGACGTTGCCAGACCTACCGGAGATCGTTGGGGGAGTCTGATGGCGTGACTCCCCTTGTTTAGCCCATGCCCCAACCACCCTATGCACCCAGGGGGCCTACAGCATCTGGATGCCCTTTTGACCTGAAAGGAAAGAGGGCCACTCACCTTATTATGAGGGCCCCACCGACCGACGTAGCGATGGCCACCCTAGAGGAACTACGACGAGGAGAGAGAGAAGTAAAAAGACCTAGTTAAGGCTCATAAGAAAAATTTTTATATATATTTTTTTTTTAATAGAGTTACCCCCTCTGGTGGAGGGCACACGGCCAACCGGCTGAAGACCAGGGCCTGTTGACCTCGTTGAAATGACTTGTGTTAGTGAAGAAAACAAAATTTTATCTAGCCCTGATATTCCAAACTAAATATAAAGTACTATTAAATACTACCGCATCATAGTTAAATTTCAAGCCACATTAATAAAAACGACCATTTGTATATCCTTAATAATATTTGATCAATTCTCGCTGCTTTTTAACTACAATACAATCTACGGTAAGATTATTATGTCTCTATGAAGAAAAGTTCAATTGGTAATAAAGTTTATTATACCCTAAAATAAAAATTCGACTATACTTTCGTTTATTGGATGTCTAAAGAAAAATTTGATTCGTCATGGAGCTTACTGTACCTTAATTAAAGTTTGAACTATAATTAAATAGTTTTAATCTCAAAGAATAATTATTTGATACCTAATTAAACTCCTGGCACACAACATGGAGATTTGGACTGCAGCTACACAACATTTTAGTCTATAATGAAATTCTACAATTCCATAAAAACAAAGTAGATCTATTATTAAAATATTATGCTATTCTAGGGAAAAGTTTAATCTCTATTTTAGTTCACGGTATATTGATAAAATGTATTAAACGACTAAGCGCCACCGAAAAAAAATGTCGATTGGCAGGGTCAAGGGAATTCGAATCAACGATCAGGATAATTGATAATATGACCAGCAATATCCTACCTGGAAAATTGCGCAAATTTCATTAGAGCGGGCATCAACATAGTGATATGGTAAAATTCACTGTCAAGCAAGACAAAATATATATATATATATATATATATATATATTAGGAAAATACTTAGCAAAGATGGGAATGACTCAGAGCTACAAATGCGTGACACTTCCACCCGACACTTTTACATTGTCCAACAAAAATTTTAATCAGCGAGAAAAGATAACGTAATACGAATTCACCTCAAGTGCCATTTTGAACAAGTCCAAATAAAATAAAGCGAAAAGAAATATATGTATATGTGCCTAAACAAACTGTATGTCAAAGAGAGAAAAGATAAACTGGCAATTAGTCCTAATTCGAAAGGATCCCACGCTGTCCTCTAAAGTAAGTTCTTCAACCTTCACATATCAAACTATTTTCGTTTTCAAGATACTAGTAATTATTGGCAATGATGTTTTACTTCAACGAAACATGTTCACTCTCTTTTGCCGTCTCTGGTTGCTAATGTTATATAAATTTTCGGGTATGTATTTGTATTGTACTTTGGGAGTACCGCCGTTAATGCTGAAGGCAAAACCAAAAGAAATTATATTTTATGTTTATTCACACATTAAGTTTTAAGGTCAATCCTCACAGAATTCTTGAAATCATTTACATTTAACTAAGATACAGTTTACGTTTATTAACACTAATTCTTAAAGTCAGTTACATCAAAAACTACACTTCAAGTTTACTAAAACAACATTAATTCTTAAAGTCAATTACACCAAAAAATTATGATTCAAGTTTACTAAAACACTAATTATCAAAGTCAAAGATGCACACTCTTAAAATCAATGACATTAAACTAAGATACAGTTTACGTTTATTAACATTAATTCTTAAAGTCAATTACATCAAAAATTACACTTCAAGTTTACTAAAACACTAATTATTAAAGTCAAAGGTGCACACTCTTAAAATCAATGACATTAAACTAAGATACAGTTTACGTTGATTAACATTAATTCTTAAGGCCAATTACACCGAAAATTACACTTCAAGTTTACTAAAACAACATTAATTCTTAAAGTCAATTACACCCAAAAAATTACGATTCAAGTTTACTAAAACACTAATTATCAAAGTCAAAGATGCACACTCTTAAAATCAATGACATTAAACTACTAATTTTTGAAGTCAGTTTCACCAAGTTAAAACACGGCTTAGGTTTACAGACACGTTAATTCTTAAAGTCAAATAAACACATTCTTAAAATCGATTACATTAAAACACCAATTCTTAAAGTCAGTTGTACCAGGTTAAAGCACGGCTTATGTTTACAGACACGTTAATTATTAATCTAAGGTACAGAACTCCAACCCGACCGATGACCGCGTATACAAAAAATCAATCAAAACTTTTCTTCCGTATTCCGACTACCTCGCTTAGACTCTTACTTGTTGCGACTCGCCACTATCGCGGTTAGAACAAAACTCCACAATTCTTTCTTTTAGAAATACTTACAAGCGATCTACATGAAGAAAAGCTTTCGTGCTTTTTCTTCGTTTTTTAGCTTTGCCCTTGATGTACTTAGTTGTCATTGGGCAAAGCCGCTGTAGATCGTTGTTTGTCGCGCTGATTAAGCAAATTTCTTTTGCTTATCGTGTACTGGGCTACCGTGTGAAAGGAATTTCGACGGTAACTAGAAGAGTAATACTTCTCATTTCGAGTTGTAATTTCTGCGTGGCTGGTCCGTTAATTTACTGTCATGACCTCTTTTTGTACTTCTATCGGTAACGAGGTTTTTTACCCCCAGTCACCGTTTGCTGTGGTGGTTTTCGGTTGTTTGATTGACCGAGTACATGCCGGCTGGCAGGGGCCCCTTCGCTTGTACCTGCATCGTGATGGCATGCGGCCCACTTTGGTGTGGAGGGGGCCCGCTCAACGAGGCCATTATTTCAAAATCATGTTTGCCTTGTCACCTCACCATGGTGAAGGACTTAGCATTCGGGGTAAATTGTGAAACCATTTGTTATTGTTGTAGTAATTATTGTTATTTTTCTATAGGAGGACGAGTAACCCTTTCGGGAAGTGCCGGCTGGTGCCCCTGTTGCCTTGGAGAGTCTCCACCCTTGCCCGCAGCCTTTTGGATTCCCTCTGATCCCGCCGGAGTTGCTGGAGCCGCCACTGATGTCGAGGACGTCTCCGCCGAAGAAGAAGACTGGGAGTAACCAGTGTCCCGTCCGTCGTAAAATAAATTTTAAATATTCTCTTGTCTCTTTTTTGTTTCTTATTCTTGTAAATTTTTATTTTAAAATTTTGAATATTTTGTTAATTAATTTTTGTATTGTATTAAAAAAATTGTTGTTTCAATAAATCTTAAATTTCTATTTAAAGGTTGTTCTTTATAATTACTTCCCTTTTCTCGTTTAGGAGAGGGGGGTTTCTTTCGTTATTTGCTTCTTTTGAATAAAAGTTGATATTATTTTTATTTGTTATGGTTTGTATGGTTTGTCCTAGTTAGTAAAGTGGTTAGTACTTGCCTTGCGCTTCGGTATTTTTTTTTCGACCGACGATTGTGGTAGTACTCCACGGCGCGTATGTTGCCTTGGAGAGTCTCCACCCTTGCCCGCAGCCTTTTGGATTCCCTCTGATCCCGCCGGAGTTGCTGGAGCCGCCACTGATGTCGAGGACGTCTCCGCCGAAGAAGAAGACTGGGAGTAACCAGTGTCCCGTCCGTCGTAAAATAAATTTTAAATATTCTCTTGTCTCTTTTTTGTTTCTTATTCTTGTAAATTTTTATTTTAAAATTTTGAATATTTTGTTAATTAATTTTTGTATTGTATTAAAAAAATTGTTGTTTCAATAAATCTTAAATTTCTATTTAAAGGTTGTTCTTTATAATTACTTCCCTTTTCTCGTTTAGGAGAGGGGGGTTTCTTTCGTTATTTGCTTCTTTTGAATAAAAGTTGATATTATTTTTATTTGTTATGGTTTGTATGGTTTGTCCTAGTTAGTAAAGTGGTTAGTACTTGCCTTGCGCTTCGGTATTTTTTTTTCGACCGACGATTGTGGTAGTACTCCACGGCGCGTATATTTTTACCTTATTTTCGTGTGCATTGTTTAGGTTTCTTTGCTAATCTAGGGGTCTATAATAAATTTTCTCTTGACCTCCTTCAAATTTACTTGTGTCTATTGTTTAGACCAGTTGTATGGATCGTGCCCTGGGCAGTGTTTGTGGCCGTTGAGGCCGCTCTTTTGGTGCTGAGACTGCCTCTTCTAAAGGGATTTCGGGCATGGGCGTTTGATTACGCCGCGTGGTCCATGCTTTCAATGGCGGTATGGCGTATTTGGCTGTCATGTAAATGACGATGAACAGCAGCATTAGACCCGTAAGTGACAACGAAGTTGTCGAGAGTAGGTGGGGTGTTTTCACCCGGGAGTGTAGATTTAACTCCTGTATTTTGGCCTGTATTTGGTCCAATGATTGCGTACTCTCGTGCAACATTTCGTTAGTGTTGTCACCTAGTAGTAACTTTGTATATGTTACCTCCGTCACAGAATGCTGCTTGTATTTGGCCATGAAGGAATCTAATTCCTTTGCCGTTTCGTTTGTTTTAGGAAAGTATGCTGTTTGCGTGAAAAGTAGTGGATGGGTATTTTTAGCCTCATAATATAGGGTATGTGGTCCTATTTGTAAGTGGCAGGGTTGGTTAATGACCAAGATTCCCTGTCCAGAGAGGCGATGCGTGAGCAATTGTTGGGTGCATGTAATATGCACAATGGTTGTTGTCTTCAGTGCATACAGCCAGGAATTGGGCCTATTTAATTTAATTAAAATGTCCCTGGAAGGTATCTGCACTTTTAGCGAACACCTAGGGTTCTCGTTCAGGGGATTGAAGAGCAACTTGATCACGCATTCATCCGATTGTGTTGCCTTTGTTATCGGCGTATTTAGCAAACCAGCGTAAGTATCTTCCTCGACATCTCGAGTGACTTTCCTATATGCTTTCATGTTCTCCGGTTTAAGCAACAGAAATTCCTGAGTCGAAAGTTGACTCGCTATGTGCGAATATTCTATTTCCGGGACCAATGAATGATTCGCTTCCGTGTGTATCGGGAAGCACCTGATCCGTTGCAACTTCATTTTTGGAAGATTGAAAATTGGTAATGTAATTCTGATTACCAATTTTTGTTGCAACTGGTGTGTCCGTAATTCAGCCGTCTGATAGAGAATTGATAGACAATTCTGGACCTTTGAACACGTGGCGTGAGATTTGTGATAAATCTCAAGGAGTGAATCAGGGGCGATCAGCAGGGGATGAATTTGGTTATTTAGGCTAGAGGTTATTATATCCAGTAGCGCCTGCTGTCGGAACTCAATTTCTACCATTTGTAGCAGCAGACTAGAGACTATTTCCTGTCTCATTTGCCTTGCTAAGAGTTTGTCGGTTGAGTTGTGTAAATCATTCATCTGGTAGGCTATTTGCCGTTGTCTTTCGACCAGTGAATTTAAAGGTTTTTGAATCGTATTAAGCGCAGTCTTGACTACACTGATTTGTTGTTTCTCCAAATCAGCGAGCGCCTGATGGTTAGTTTCCAACTCATCCAGGCGACTGTAGACTTCGCGTTCATTGGCACTATCCATGATACCGAAAAGGTAGTGCATGGCGTTTCCGATGCCGTCAAAGATGGATCTCGTTTTGCGAGATTTGGGAACAGCTTGTTTAATTACCTTGGTGCGTTGTTTGATGTTTTCCATCAGCGCGTGCATATGTTTTTGTTGAAGTTCGCAGAGGTCTCCTACCGTGTTGTTTCCGCATAGTTGATGCACGTAGTGTTCGGCTCGTTCCGCAATTGTTGTCTGATTGTCCAACTCGGTCAGGTCCAATTCCGTGAGTATATTCCACGTCGAGTGGTAAACCATGAGGCTTCCTAAATCCTCGAATAGCACTCCTGTATTGTTGAGTGGGTTCACCGAGTACGTCTCCGACGTGCTACTTCCCATAGCGGACATTATTAGTCCGAGGATGATAGCGTTTTGTATCATACCTGGGGAGAGGAATATGGTTAGTGGAGGTTTCTAAATAAATTCCCCCATTCACTAAGCGTAGGTTTTCCCTAAAGTGATGTCATGCTTGCCTTGCATTCTCACGGGTATAATAGTTGGTTACCTTTGGGTAGTCGCTTTGATTTCTACTGTTGAATACAGTATTTCGAAAGCAGTTGAGGAGGACCTCAAGACAGGGGACTATCAGGAAGGAGTTTCTGTCCCTGCCTTGGGGCGAATAATGTTCGATCAAAGTAGTCGGTTATAAAGAATTAAAATAGGTTTATAATTACAGTTGGTTTGGACCCGATTGGACCGAGTTGTTAAAGGACTTTTTCGTTTTGCCTTTCTTGGTTTTGTGCTGGCTTTGCGTTACGATTTTCATCTCAATCGTAGATTGTGGTAGCACACCACGACGCGTAAAAAAGATTTTCGATTGAAGTTATTTTATTCGTAGAATGGCTTAAGACGGTTGTTATGAACCGTAACCGTACGTTTGCCCATTTTTAGGGTTGTATTCACTGATGATGGTATACCGATTACCAGATATGGTCCTACCCAGATTTGAGAGAGCTTATGCTTTCGCCTTTCGCTCTTGAGTAAGACTTTGTCACCAATGTGAAACGATAAGGGTCGAACAGCTTTATCGTAGTATAATTTCGACCGTTGCTTGCTAGCGAGCAGATTTTTGCGTGCCGTGGCATAAGACCTTTGGAGCTTGTATCGTAGGATCTGATAGTAGCTCTCGTGATTATACACGGGTTCAGGGTCTCGCTTTAAATTTGACGGAACATCCGCTGTGAAGCCGTAAAGGCAGTCCATGGGAGTTAATTTCGTCCCTTCGTGTACACTGTTGTTGTACACGAATGCAGCGGTTCGCAGATATTGATCCCATGATTTCGGATTCTCGTCCACTATGGTACGCAAGTATTCAATTAACGGCCTGTGTGCACGTTCAAGTGCGCCGTTTGACTGTGGGTGGTAGGCGGAAGTTTGTAACTTCTTCACCCGTAGCAGTTTACATACCTTTTTGAACAGGTCACTCAGGAAGTTGCTTCCTTGATCAGTGACTATTCGCTTGGGGATGCGGTAGCGTGCGACGATTTCGTCGAAGAAGATTTGCGCTACTGTGACGGCTTCCCCGTTAGGTATGGCGTACCAATCGACAAATTTAGTGAGGTTATCCTGGAAAGTCAAGATGTATTTGTTTCCGGAGTCAGTTTCCTCAAGTGGACCAACAATGTCGAGATAGACTTTGTCGAAGGGTTGTTCTGCGATGTCCGTGATGACCATCGGCATTTTATACTGAGGTGATGCCTTCATTTTTTGGCATTTTGAGCAACGCTTGACATATTTCTTAATATCGCCAAGCATGTGCCTCCACCAGTACTTCCTTCGAATCCGCTTATATGTTTTAAGTACGCCCTGATGGCCGCCAAAAGGAGGATCGTGATAATCGTGTAAGATCGTTTGTATCTCCTTGGGGCTTAGGTTTATCGTCGATTAGCGGATTAGTATCTGGCGGGTTTTCTGTGACCTCTTCTATGTTTGGAATTATTTCATTACTATGAGGCGTGTGATCCCGTATTTCGGGGCTTTTAGACTCTGTTCGAGCGTTTTTCGCTTGACCCCGGGTCACAGCGTTACATTTTAGGCGATTTTCGCGACTGGAGGTTATTTCATCCTCCGAGTCCGAATCCATTTTATGGTGGACTTGCGCTTTTACTATTATGTGTTGGCCATTTGAGTCTTCACTGACTTCCCGTGGAATGCGGCTTAACGCGTCGGCATTCGTATTGTACTTTCCTGGCTTGTATTCGATTTGATAATCGAATTCAGAAAGTTTATGGTGAAATCTCACCAGACTTGCAAATCTCAGGGTCTTTAACATTAAAGACGCCTTTGAGAGGCTTGTGGTCTGTATAGACCGTAAATTTTCGGCCTTGCAAGTAACAGCTAAAGTTACGCGTAGCCCAGACTATAGCGAGCAACTCTTTTTCAATAGTTGAATAGTTGCGTTCCGCCTTGTTCAGTGTACGGCTAGCGTAGGCAATGGGCTGATCGTGTCCTACTTCTCCTTGCGAGAGGACGGCTCCTAATGCCTCGCTGCTGGCGTCCGTGGTTAAATTGAATGGTTTCCAGAAATCGGGATATATAAGTAGTGGAGGAGAGATTAATGAAGTTTTGATTTTCTCGAATGCCTCCTGGCACTTCTCGGTCCATGTGAATTTGACATCCTTGCGGAGCAAATTCGTTATAGGACGCACAATTTTGGAGAAGTCGGGGATGAATTTTCGATAATAATTGGCAAGTCCAATAAAAGATTGAACCTGTCGTACAGTTCTTGGAACGGGGAAAGTTTGGACGCAAGCCGTTTTACTGGGGTCTGGAAGTGCTCCTTCACTGGAACACTTGTGGCCTAGATAAACAACCTCTTTTCTCAGAAACTGGCACTTTTCCGGCTGCAGTTTGAGGTTGTTCTCTCTCAAACGATTGAAGACTTTGCGGAGCTTATTATTGTGGTCCGCAAGGTTTTTACCGTAGATGACTATGTCGTCTAGGTAGACAAAACATTCCAAGCCTTGTAATCCTGTTAGGACGAAATTCATTAAGCGTTGGAATGTGGCCGGGGCTCCTTTGAGCCCAAATGGCATACGCCTAAATTCATAGTGGCCGTAATTGGTGCTAAACGCCGTTTTTGGTCGATCTTGAGGATCGACGAGCACCTGGTGATAGCCGTTGGCGAGATCGAGGGTGGTAAAATACCGTGAATGACCCAATTGGTCGAGAATATCCTCGATCTGAGGTAGCGGGAAGGCGTCTACAATTGTCTTTTCGTTTAATTTATAAAAATCGACAACGACGCGCCACCTTTTTTCACCGTCTGGTCCCGCTTTCTTGGGGACGACTAGGAGGGGTGAATTTCAAGGGCTTTTACTGGGTTGCACTATGTCGTTTTCTAACATTTCGCAAAGCTGTTCGTTTATCACATTTCGCTGCGTCTCTGGCAAGCGATACATTTTCTGGTTGATTGGTGCTTGGTCCTGCACCAATGGTATATCATGAGTGATGGCGTTTGTGAAAGTTAGCCGTTCACCTTTGAGGAAAAAGATATCGTTGTACTCGTAACAGAGTTGTGATATCGCTTGTTTTTCCTCCGCGCTCAGGTTTACGTCTAGGCTGAGCTCGTGGTCTAACCTGACGAGACGCGGGTTATTAGTTGATTCTTCCAGTTCTTCATATTCCTGGAATAAATATTTAACATGCTGTAAAGTGGCCATTTTTTCGGCGCTAGAAATATCTTTACCTTTATTTTTATCTTTACATTTACTTACTCTATTGAAATCAGAATTATTTTTATTTTTATTTTCATTGCTACCCCACTTTATTTTATTTAAATCTTTCTTTATACTAAATGACGATGGAGTTGGGGTTTCTGAACCGCCGTAAATTGCCATGTTTGAGGCGAACTCGCTCTCGTCTTCTAATAGGCTCTTTCGCCGTTGTTTACTTACTGTGTATGTTGATTTTGGAGCTTTTGAAAATACCGTCCCTGTGGTGAGCTCGCTTCCAATGTCGACGTGTTTCGAAATTTTGTTTTGTGTGGGCGTGGGAGCTGATGGGCTTTTGCCATCGTAATTCCTTCCGTTTAGGTGAGCTCCATCGACATTTGTTTTATTGGGTTTTCCTTTCCTTTGGTTCCGTTTTTTCCTTATATTTCCTTTGTGCGTGGGTGCTGGTGGTTTCGAGTCACCGTAATTCCTGGTTTCCGTTTTTCGGGGTTTCCTTGTTATTTCTTTCCTGATGATCCTGTTTCAGTTGGACGACGGTGTAGTTGTGGGCAGGGACTAGATGCAGACTAATGGTAGTCAGAACTACTTGTGAATTGTGTGTGTTGAGAACTCCAACAGACACTGCTTTTAAACCAGCGGGGAGTAAGCCATTCGCTAGGAAGACTCCTTCGTCTATCTCTCTTGATAGACAAAGCATCTCCTCCTGCAGCTGCAAGGGTACCTCGACTATGATCTGTGACCTAGCAGGTATGCATACAGGCTCTTTCAGCTGTATTTGTTGCTGCCTCATTTCGCAGGTCAAATCACTTTCAGTCGGTTTGTCCATCTCGCATTCCCGTGTTCGGCGTTCATTGTTCTCCTCTTGAGAAACTTTTTGAGTACCACAGATTGTCAGATCGGCCTTTCTGGGCTCTGTTCTATCTGTTCGGGCATTCGTTTTGACCACTTTTTCAGAACACGGGTTATGCAATGCAGCTGTCAATGGAACAGCAAACTCCTCAGGGTTATTTTCCGTTCGAGGGAATCGCAATGCCCTATTCGGGCCCTCAACGTTACAATTCTTTGCTAGAAAGTCATTTCCCAGCAAGCCGTCGTCGGAAAGGCCGGGTAGGTTTTTTATTACCTGAAAATTGCAGGGAATGTTATTCTTTAATGTAAAATTTCCCTGACATGTTCCCAGCGTCTTTCCGGTACCAAATGGTGTTTGTAAAGTATATGTTTCTCCGGTATTTATATCTTCGGGATTTTTAATTGCTTTCTTTTTTATAATACTAACCTCAGCGCCAGTATCTACTACAAGTTTGGTATTGCCGTTCAGGCTAATATCCAACGGAAGGCTAACTGTAGAGATACAGGGTTCGGGCGGCTGAGGTGACCCTTTGTTAAAATTTTTACTTTTTAGTGTCGATCCGGGGTCTTTTCGGCCGACTGCTCGTCGTTCCCTCGCTCTTAGAGTCCTATTTCTGTTTCTGGCGGCATTCCTCTATGGAATGGCCGCGACGGTTGCAGAATTTGCATTTGAGTTTTATATTAAAAACTCGAGGACCAGCGGGAGGTTGCTGATCCTGAATCCGTCGTTCGGGGAGCCTTGTCTGGTTACTCGGGCCCGGAACCTGGCGATTGTTTCTACAATCGCGAACATCATGTCCATATATTTTGCAGGTAGAGCAGAAGGGTGTGTTTTTACGCTTCATGCAGTCGGCGTAAGTGTGACCTCTTCGCTGGCAAAAGTTGCAAGTGATGTTTGACCTTAACTGGTCGAGGTTCTGGCGGCGGTAGTCGATTTGAGGGGGAGACGAGCGTTGAGGTGGAGTCGTATATGGTGGAGTCTGTCGGCGAAAGTTTTGTGGTGGCGGCGGTCTGTATAACGTTTGTTGTGGAAAATTGCGAGCAGGTGTATATGGGGTTCTATGGAATGCCCGTATTCTGGCAGTTGGGTCCATAGCAACCGGCCTTGTTCTACAACAACCGGAGCAGGAAAGCCTTGGGTTGTTGTGGTTTGCGTGAACTGGGCGCCCTGCTGTAGTTTCTCCATGTCGAGTGCTTTATTGATCAGCGCCTCGAGCGTGCCGTCGGTGACGGTGAGGAGATATTGGCAAAGGTGCGGATTCGTAACCCCGCTGCGGACTGCGTTTTTCGCGAAGTCCTCCAGCTGCGTTGTAACAGCTGGGGTGGTCGCAGCTCCGTATTTGGTTTGTGCTGCCTCCTTACAGAGGGCCAGCAATTGTTTCACTCTAGCCGTGAAGGCGGTGAGCGTTTCGCAGGGGTTTTGGTGAGCTGTTATGAGCCTATTTACCAGTTCCTGGTAAGTTTCTCTGGGAAGGTATGCCGCGTTCAACCTTCGACTTCTTGAAATGTTGTCGGTACATCAGAGGCCAACAGTTGATATGCTCCTTCACGAAGTCTTGTGGGAAGGATCTTGAGGAAAGCGTCTTGCTCCCCTTCGGAGAGACACTGTTTGGCCTGACGGCAGCAACCCAGGAATGTTTGCAACTCTGATCCGAGATGCGGGCCTGGCTCACCTGAAAAAATGGACACCATTTGCGCAGTTAACTTAACAATTTTTCCATAATCGGTCGCCATAGTGGAGTTCTGATTCGAGTCGGTGTCGGGCGAGTCTTGTGCGAGAAATCGATTTAGACCCTGTTTTAGGTTGATTTCTCGCAGGGAGTCTTGTAGGGATTGTATGAGGTTTTCCTCAGTTGTGCGTTCTAAATTGTTTTCAATATTTTCTTCAGGAGGGAGTATGCGCGAGAATCCGTCTAGCTTGGCTTGAAAAAGTGTGGCTTCCTTTTGAAAGCGCTCTAAGTCTTCCAATCTCTCCTCGCTGGACTTTGTATTCCGGTTTTCGAGGAGGTTAGAATAGAGAGTTGCTAGGCGTTCGGATTCTCGCGCGGACTCGTACAAATTATTAAAATTATTATATTTAAATCTTACTTGGTTTTGATTTATTCGTTGCAGGACGGTCCCGCTCCTGAGTGTGAGTCCTTCTGAACTGGGTCCTGGTTGTACTGGGGTTCACTGACCTGCGTTTGGTCGGTGAATACTGGTGACTGGGAACCCTGGCTGGTTCTTCCGCGTCGATCTCCAGGTCCAGGGAGGATATGAGGAGGTCCTCTGTCTTCTCCTCTGTTGGTGAGTGAGCGGGAGTAGAGTGGGTGTCCTTGGACATCAACTCCTGCTCGTCAGCGTTGCAAGGGGGGCTTTTGGCCTGCTTTCCGTTCCCTTGTTTGCAGTATTAAAGTTGTGTTGGGGAAAAGGGGGGCTTGTGCCTGCTTCAACGATTCCCTTTTCCTACTTGTTACTGGTGCTGTGTTGATTGGTGTCGTCTTCTTCGGGCTGGGACGGAGCCCACACAATTCCACCGGTGGTGCTGGCTTACACTTTGCGGAAACGTTGGGGGTGACTCCTCAGGGCTATTGACTACCCGGGAGTGCTTAAAGATACCCCTTTTGGTTGGGTCTTGGATCAAGGCTTTTCAAGCTGTTACGGTAATTTTGTTTTACCACGCTTCCTTGATCCTACCGGCTGCGCCAAATTGTTATATAAATTTTCGGGTATGTATTTGTATTGTACTTTGGGAGTACCGCCGTTAATGCTGCAGGCAAAACCAAAAGAAATTATATTTTATGCTTATTCACACATTAAGTTTTAAGGTCAATCCTCACAGAATTCTTGAAATCATTTACATTTAACTAAGATACAGTTTACGTTCATTAACACTAATTCTTAAAGTCAGTTACATCAAAGTAGTATAATCATGGGGCTTCTGGATCAGGAGCCAAGAGCAGAAATTTTGTTAGGTGTTTTGGTTGAAAGTGTGATTGTAGATAAGAAAATGGCTCCTGATCTAGAAACCCCATGGGATTTTTAAGAGCAAAATAAAAAAATGTTGTTAGGTGTTTTGATGAAAAGTGTAATTGGAGATGATGAAATGGCTCCTGATCTAGAAACCCCATGGCAATTTTGAAAGCAAGAAAGATAATAAGCTGGGGTTAATTGTGGTGATTGTTTTGGCGGCGGCTCGTTAGTAATGATAAGGATGAGTTGCAATAAATGATGATAAGGATGGGACCTGGGTCTGGTCCTGGATGTGGACCTGGGTCTGGTCCTGGACCTGGATCATGGCAAACCCCATGACAATAAGTAAAGAAAAGGTGGTGTTTGTATAGAAATTTTGTTTGATAGAGAGAAAAGCATTGCTTGCGTAAAATTTTTCTGATAAGAGTTGACCGTCTGGGTCTGGTCTGTAGTAACGTAAAATTTACTGATAAGAGTTGAACGTCTGGGCCCGGTCTCTAGTAGCATAAATATTTGGTGATAAGGATAAAAGCATTTGCTGTAGTAACCTTGAACTTTAAAAGAGTATCATGCAATTTCTTTTTCTGATTTAAATATAGGCCAAAATTGTGGTATATTGCGAAATAATGTTAGCGATTACGTCATCCGATCATTAAGAACTATCAAAAATAACAAGTCTGTACAGGTTTTCCGATTTCCGGGATGTTGCGGTTTTCAATAAATGAAAGTACAAGACATCCGCTGAGATTATCACAGTTCAATATTTTCTCGTGTTGAGTAAAGACATAGAATCAAAATGAGTCAAGCTCTAGTGCAGCAGCAAAATTCAGAAGATTTAATTGACGCTTTAGCGGATCTCAATTTACGAAGATATAAGCCGCTTCTTTACATGAAGGATATGGATCAAAGATGTGCATATAGGATTTTAAGCGCGAAAAGGCTAAAAACAAAATATGGTGACCGGATTGTTCTGGAATTAGAGAATCATCAGTTATTCTTACCAACACGTTTTAATTTCATAGCCCAATCCACAATTCAGAAACTGAATGAAGCTACCTATTTCATCACAAACAATGGCGGTATTGGATATAGTTATAATTTGGAATTTAGTAATCAGCAGATTAATAATCAACCTGAGAATGTGTTAGCGAATGCTATGTATTACTATGTAGATCAATAAAATTATATTATTACAGTTACTTTGTATAAATTCTACTTTAAACTTAGATAAGAAAAAGCAGATATAAAAATTTTACAAATTTCAGCTCTTTCCCAAAACAGCCTTCTGGCTACCTAATTTGTAATTACTGCTTCTTTGGGTGAGGGGCAGTTTTTTTTTTTTTTTTTTTTAATTGATGCTATAAATACCTGATACTTTATCGAAAAACGTCAGTACAGGAAGATGTTTTGGTCTGAAACAGTAAAAGCTGACACTAAATTTTGTGTATGCGAAGGGGGTTGGAAAAATTTTAGGATCGTTAATGTAAGTGTGGATCCTAATGATGTTTTAGAGATATACATGACTCCAGAAGATGGCAACAGGAGTCTAATATTACGGTTAAGAGCTGGCGAACCGATTTCTTCTACATTTCATTTTGATTTCAATTTTATGCCCTGGCAGCATGTTAAGTTAGACATCTACGGTAATTGGAATGGATAAGAATCAACTAAATATCTGACCTTATATTGATTTTAGGAGGTGACATTGTATTAGTTGGAGAATCACAAGATCGCACAGTTAGGTATAAAGCTACAAATCATTTTCCCCGGAACTGCCCCTTTGGTGATGACGATGATTGGAATTGGAATCATCCTATGAAAATTAAAATGGAAAATAAAAAAATAGGGGGGGATGTTATAAATGTACCAGTAAAGTTAAGTTAGTTCTCCAGTTCATGTCAACATACTAACATTAAAAAATGGTTAGACGTTCAGTAAATGTTTTGCTTTTATCACTATGCATCTTGCATATCAATAGTTCACCGATCCCGTTAAGTGTAAATCTAATGGACAAAAGTATTAGTAATTTAGATTTTGCGCTAACCCTACCAAATAACGACTCTATACAAATTGGATTATCTTTTAAACTGCTGACTTACAGTAACACCAGCAATCCCAAAGAAGATGCAGTTTCTACTTCAAAAGAGAGTAATGATGAGGAAATTGTTATTACTACATCAAGCACCACTACAAATGATAATCCTAAAAGGAAATTTGTATCAATTGACGAGGCCATCGAAGGTTTCAGGCAAGAGCTATTAAAGAAAGAAATGGATATTGCAGGAATTATTGAGAGCAAGGATATCTTTTACAGGCACTTTAAACTTGAATTCGATGACGAAACTATGCTAACCATTCGTTGTGCATATGACAGTAATTACGTAACTCGCTCATTGAAGATATCATGCTATGAATACCGCGAGTTTGAAACAGAAAGAATTCTAAGTAACGGTGAAGTTGAGATGGTGAAACAAGTTGATGCTAATTATAAAAGTGATGTGGAATTAGTGAATTTAAGAGGAATGAAACAAACATATAAAATGGACATTTCAAAATAAGCAGTTACAAAAGAAAGTGTAATCCCTTTTTTTATGGCAGTTCAAAATGGAGTATCTTCACACAAAAATAATTTTGGATAATATTTGCAATTTAATTGAATTAACAGATTTTAATGAACTTATTGCTGAATATAAAAAGCTAGATTTATTAACTCCTGGTATTAAAGAGGTTATAGAGGTAAGACGAACAAAGTAGACATTTAATTATACATATATTTCAATTTTTTCTTTGTAGAACAAACCTTTTTTTAGTGATTATCAAAAACATGGGAGGTTCTTTCTTAAACTCTCTAAAACTGATTCAACAGCGTATAAAAAATTCAAGGATATTTGTAGGAGTTTGCACTTTCAAGATGGTTTGCTTTTGCTACAAAAAGATGACGATAAGGCCAAAGCAGTCGGAAAAAAAGTAGTTCAATTTGATATTATCCCCAAGATACATTATGTTCCAATTTGGAAACGTAAGGGTCCCTGGGAAACATATGCTGTTGACAGATTTCGCTTTCAACGACGAATTCGAGATATGAAAGATGTTTTGGATCCCATTTTAGCTGCCTCGCATAGAAATGTAATTTATAGTTTAAGAGTTAAAAATTTCAAATAGAGTAATAAAATAAAAGTACTTTTAATATAAAATATTTATTTGTATAACAATATTATAATACATTATCTTTCTTAATCCAAGAGTTGTGTTTTGATGAAAATCCGAGCCATTTAACATAAACTTTATCTGCGTTTCTTTTCAATATTTTTTCTACGAGGTAAACATCAGGATTCTTCGTCTTTTGGAGCTCCATTTCATAAAAACTCCCCTTTATTGCATTGCCTTCATGGTCTTCCAAGAGATATGTTACAGGATTCGTTATCTGAATTTTTGAGATCTTGAAGATCTCTGTAGTCCAGTTTGGTGTATACCCCTTTTCAAATACATGTTTATATTTACTAATGCGAACAAAGTCTCCCAGTTTAAATGTTGATAAATGAAACGTCTTTAAATGATTGTAAACTGTTGATAGCAATTTTTTCTCATTCTGCTTTGTCACATCACGTGGTCTCATTTTTATTGTTCGATGATTACTTGAGTTATATTTTACGAGTAATTTCTTAACCATATCTATCCATCGGTATGAGCCCTGCATACTAAACTCTTTCCACATCATGCTTTTTAATGTTCGATTAAATCGTTCAACTATAGATGCTTTTAAAGGGCTATATGTAGAAAAATGATTAATGCGGGATTTTTTCATTAAGTTTTGAAATGAGCTATTGAAAAACTCTTTTCCATCATCAGTTTGTAAATTTGTGGGACTCCGACCTTCTTTTAGTATGGATTTCATAGCTTGAGTAACTTCGACACCAGTCTTTCTTTTAATAGGAATTGCCCATGCATATTTAGAAAATCCGTCTATTACAGTTAATAAAAAATTATGACCATTATTGCTTGTAGTATAAGCTCCCATCTCAACTAAATCTGCTTGCCATAGATCATCTATTCCTTTAATTATAACACGTCTTCTTTTGAAATTTTTTCTGGCTGGTTTATGAAGCTCATTAACTACCTGTATTTTACTCATTTTGAAATTGTCAGAGATTCTACATTAATTAACGCTTTTAAAGTGTCATTAATTTCCTGTAGATTCAGATCTATATATTTCATCAACTTCTCTTGACCGTCGACAATTAATTCATTTACATATAATTCGTATGCTATTTTCAGTTTTCCTTGTAGAATCGCAATAGATTCACTCGTATATAATTGGCTGGCTGCTTTATCTTTTTGACTTGTTATATTTATTATGCTGTATATCTCCTTTAACTCTTCTTTAAGAACGGCACTTTCCTTAAGTATTAGCTCAGTTAGATTGTTGCTGACTAACTGAATTTTTTCATTAGCGTGGGAATTACTTAAATGTACTACCTTATCAGCTACATCGTTGACATATATTTTATTGGCTGCATCATCTCTCTCCATCGGGCTTTTAATATATTTCAAATTTTTAAAACCTACATTGAAATCTCCATCTTGAGTGAGCTTAAAACCTACACCATTTAGACCTTGTATTCCCTGGATCCCTTGAGGACCAGGTTCGCCAGGTAGCCCCCTAGGACCACGATCGCCAGAAGGTCCGAACTTTGCTTTTTTAGAATATCTTCCAAACTTGTCGACACTCATTGTTACATTAAAGCTGAATACAATTAAAGATGTTATTTATGCTATAATGTCACCTTCTTTCAACTCTTCAATAATTAAGATAATTTCATTGTTGTGGTTAGTGTGTCCATCACCTTGTGATGCTATTAAGAAACGAAGTCTATCCACAAGCTCATTAGGATCGTTCCAATAAACGTAATCAATATTTTTCTTGGGCATATGCATCAACCCTTTACCATCATGAGAAATCAGTTTACTTATAATTTCTGCATACTTTGAAGCTCTAGTACCTTTTATTTGGCCGTCCGTTCTATATTCTCTTTTATAGGCATTAGTTTCTTTTAAGATAGCTTGATAATCTTTCAAGTCATCCGTTCTATACAAAGTTTTTGCAGGTTGTTTCATAAAAAGCAATTCACATAGACGTAGCGTTATTTTATACGATTTTCCGTTAATAAGGAAATAATCTTCCTCAATTGCAATCTTTGAATTTCCAATTTTCCATTCATTATCATCATCTAAATAAACTCCATAAGTGTTGTCAATTTTTGGGTTTTTGTTAATACATAGTTCTAAATATTTATCAACTAATCCACTTGATAAATTAAGAGTAGAATCTTTCTTTTCCATTAAAGTTCTAGAGTGTGTAGGTGTTGCAAATTCATCGTCTTCCGAAAATAAGGAATAATCTGGACGCTTTATAGGTGTACTTGTCGGCTCCATCTTCGGGAGTTTAATTTTAGGAGTAAACTTTATGTTATCATAATCACCATCATCATCATCTCTATATTCATCTTTAATTTTGGGCTCATATTTTGTTTTTGTTATGAACTCATGAAGTGGTTTTGTTATGGGCTTAAATGTCTCCTCAAGGTGAGTTTCAGTTTCAACTCGTCCAGTTTTCACAGCGCGGAATTTCTTCTTAATGGCTTTTCTAGTTTTGATAAGATTTTTTAATAGTTCGTCTCTCTTTCTAACCATCTTTCTAATGAGATTTGAACTGGTCTGTCAACTGGGTTGTACTGATCTTAACAGGCCTATGGATAGCTCTTATCAGGTCTATGAACAGCTTTTGACAGCTCCATGAACAGCTTTACCAACTCTATAAAACAGCGCAAACAGGTCTATGAATAGCTTTACCAGGTCTACGAACAGCTCTTATCAGGTCTATGACCTGCTTTATCAGGTCTATGAACTGCTTTACCAGCTCTGTTAACAGCTATAACGGGTCTATAAGACAGCTCGAACAGGTATACAGATATATTAACAGCTATAATGGGATATTATCAGCTAACCAGATTTTTTTAAATTTATAGTGAAATATATGTATCAACTCCTTTTCGATAACGTCCATTATTCAACAGACTGTCTTTATCGATTACTAGAAAGCCATAACTATCTTTCCAGCAAACACTGCAAATATTACGAAATTTTTCAAAGGTCATGTCTGTGTTAACATGATCATTATATATATGTCTAAGATTCATATCATCTTGTTTAAATAAAATAAGAAAGTTAGCGTTGTCACGTATTAAGTGCTTCGGTATATGGGTGTAAGTCTGACAGAGATAGAAACTATCAATATTATTGTGTCGTCCCATGCAAAAATAATCACGTATGTTATTTTGTTTCCCACATGCTACATCATCGAAAATAAAAACAGAATTCTCTTTGGCTTCCTCAGGAGGTCTGACTTCGCAATTATTAGAAAACGTGAAGTAGCCCAGACCAGTAATAGGACTTATCAGCTGCTCCAGATATTGATATTTAGGCTGATGGAGTGATTTTGAGTAGATGTAGATATTCTCGAACTTGAGTCCATTTGGGTGTTCTATAAGACCAATCATAAGATTGGTTTTACCACAGTTAGAAGGTCCAACAAGAATACCTCTTATATTGTCAGGTATAAGCGAGCTATGTCTTTTGACTTTATTTGCAGATTTAATATCTAGATTTTTTATTGGTAAAGAGTCTTTCTGCTTCACGAACTTCATTATTAGAACTGAAATATTTATTGCACAACACTGAACTTTTATATCAGTCAATAGCTCAGTGCGCTGTAGTGTGGACGTCTAAAAGATTTATCTGACCAGTTGAATGATTGATCATTCAAAGAATCGAAATCGTTCTTGCCTGCGTAAATGTCGAAGAGGAGGCGGTTTGCTAAATACAGCAATTAGTAATTTGCCGTTTGAATTTCATTTGCCTGGATATCAATAGTGCGGCCCTGGTACTAAATTACAAAAAAGATTAGCAAGAGGTGATCCCGGAATTAACCCTCTTGACGCAGCTTGCAGAAATCACGATATCGCATATTCTCGGCATAAAAATATTGAGGATCGTCATATTGCTGATCGTATATTGTCCGGTAAAGCTTGGGAACGAGTGACATCTTCAGACGCATCCCTTGGAGAACGTAGCAACGCCTGGCTTGTAACAAACGCTATGAAAGCAAAAGTAAAATTTGGAATGGGGGCAAAAAAGAGCAAAACTCGTTCTAAGAGGAATAAAAAAACGTTAACGCTTCAAAAAGCAGTTCGTGAAGCTAGAAATATCTTAAAAGTGAAAAAACCAGATTCTTTAAAAGAAGCTATTACACTTGCACTCGCTACCACTAAAAATGTATTTAAAAGAAACAAGAAGTATGTAAAGACTCCCCGTATAATTCCTATACCGAAGGTTGGAGGAATCTTACCTCTCATTCCTATTTTTGCTGGGCTTTCAGCACTGGGAGCTTTAGTGGGTGGTGCATCTGGTGTCGCAAAGGCAGTAACAAATGCTACAAATGCTAAAGAGCAGCTGAAGGAGAGCAACCGACATAATGAAACGATGGAAGCTATTGCATTAGGAAAGAAGGGTAGCGGTTTATATTTGAAGCCCTACAGAAAAGGACTTGGTCTATTCTTAAATCCGCCTTCAAAAAACTTCTAAAACTGCTACCTAATCGAGCATTAAATGAAATCGATTTATATAAATTTGCGAATGATTTACCACATTTTAGAGGCGTTTTTATGCTTGATGCTCTACCCAAAAAACCTCGAAAATATGAATGTGGAATCGTAAATTTGGATACTACCACCGGTCCTGGAAGTCATTGGGTAGCATATTACAAAAGGGGGTCTGAAAAGGAGTACTTTGACAGCTTTGGAAACTTACAACCACCAAAGGAAATTTTAAGATATTTAGGAAAAAATATTGTTTACAATTATAAGTCCTATCAAAATTATAATATGATAAATTGCGGTCACTTATGCTTGAAATTTTTATATAATCATTGTAATAATAAGTAGCTATAAGTTTAAGAACATAATTGTCTATTGTAAGATGACAACTATAAATAAACTCTGCATAAAAATAACAGTTGCATTTCACTTTGAACTACTATGTCATTAACACTAACTTTGACTGGGAATTCATCTGTACTTACAGTTGAGTACTTTCCTCCACTGGATCTTACATCGGAATACGTTTGTGGACTCATTGATTTACAGACATATAATTCAATACCTAATGTGGATAGTAGAAATAACTTATTTCATGTTGGTGATGATGAAATTAAAATTCCAGAAGGTTCCTACGAAATTGATAATATTGCAGGATTTATCAAAAGAGAACTAGCTAAAACAAAAACTATACCTGTCGTACAAATAACAGCTAATAATAATACCCTGAAAAGCGAAGTAAAAAGTTCCACCCGTGTATTATTGAATAAAAAGAACTCCATTGGATCATTATTAGGATTTAGTAAACGCGTTCTAGAACCTAATATTTTACATCACTCTGATTTACCAGTAAATATAATAAAAGTTAATGTAATACGAGTTGAATGTAATATAGTATCAGGTTCCTTCATAAATAATCAGCAAGTCCACACATTACACGAGTTCTCTCCTAAGGTGGGTCCGGGGTATAAAATAATCGAGGTTCCTAAGAATGTCATTTACTTGCCTCTGAACATCAGACGGATAAGTTCTCTAACACTGAAGTTCGTGGATCAAGACGGTGAACTAATAAATTTTAGAGGAGAAACGATTACAGTGAGACTGCATTTGAAACCGCATCATGCTAATATATAATAATACTATTGATAATAAATACAAGCACAAAAGCCTTAAGTCTTCTAGTCAACCTAAAGCCACGCAGCAGTCTGGAATAAAGCTAACAATCGCTAACGAGCAATTCTTAAAAACTCTTGGTATTAAGTTAAAAAATGAACGAAATACTCGATATTAAACAAGGTGCAAGCTATGATAATAGTATTACAAAAGTTGAGTATCATAGCTACTCTCCGTTTTTAACATCATATAAAAACAGCGATGAAGTTCGAATATCAGTACAGCATCAGGATTTGTATGTGTTACCAAGTGAAAGCTTCTTATATATAGATGGCGCGCTAACAACAACAGAAGGACATGCATCAGCAACGGCAAAATTAACTAATAACGCCATATCTTTTCTATTCGATGAAATTCGTTATGAATTAAATGGCGTAGAAATTGATCGCACGAGAAATCTGGGATTTGCTACAACAATAAAAAATTATATATCTTTAAATCAAAATGAAAGCAATGTGTTACTAAATGCGTTCTGGTCTCCAGATAATTCAATATCACCTACAGGAGGATTTTTCAATTTTTGTATTCCTCTAAAGTTGCTGCTCGGCTTTGCTGAAGACTATAAGAAAATTGTTATAAATGCTAAACATGAACTTATTTTGATTCGAAGTAGAAGCGATGAAAATGTTTTTATATCTCCAGATGACGAAGTTAAAATAGACATTTTTAAACTACAATGGCGAGTACCCCACATAAGTGTAGCTGATGAAGAAAAACTCTCGCTGCTTAAGTTAATCGGTACTGGACGACCCATACAAATGAGCTTTCGTAGCTGGGATATATACGAATATCCTATATTACCCGTAACTGTTGATCATAATTGGACAATTAAAACATCAACTCAGTTGGAAAAACCTCGATATGTAATTTTAGCACTTCAAACGGATCGAAAAAACCAGAAAAAAAGATGCAAGCAAGTTTGATCATTGTGAACTTTTAGATGTCAAACTTCACTTAAATTCTGAAACATTCCCGTATGAAGACTTAAACATTAAATTTGGTCGGGAAAGATATGCTTTATTGTATGATATGTATGCAAAATTCCAACAATCATATAACGGACGTCTTCATCAACCGCTTCTTACTCCAGAGAAGTTTAAGGACAGTGCTCCAATTGCAGTTATCGATTGTTCACATCAAAACGAGGTGATCAAATCGGGGCCTGTCGATATTCGTATACAATTTAAAACTCAGAGTAATATCCCCGCAAACACAACTGCTTTTTGCTTACTTTTGCACGATAGAATAGTCGAATATAGTTCATTGACCAGTGAAGTTAGGAAAATAATTTAGGATTACGAATGGCCGCAATTGTAGATATCCAAGGATTTAAAGACGAATGTAACAAGTTCATTGTGAAGGAATTGGCTATTTTGACAAATGGAAACCAAATGCAGCACTTTATTTTTCAACCTCCATTCAAATTTAAGGATTTAACACATGCAAAGAGAAGAGAGGCGAAATGGTTGCACCTTAATTATCATGGGTTTTACTGGAATGATGGCTATATCCCCTATCATCAGTTATGTACATTAGTGGCTCCAATAATAAAAAATAAAGTAATATATATGAAAGGATGCGAAAAAGTTCAATGGTTAAAAGAGACATTTGTTGAAAATTTATCTGTGTATAATATGGAAGAAGAATTGAAGTGCCCAAATTTGGAACATTTAAATTTCTTTTACATTAATGCTCCATGCTGCGCAGTTCACCAAGGAAAATGTGCGCTAAGAAATGTATATCTTTTAAAAAAATTTTTAGATAATAAATAGAATTGATATTATACGATTTTTACGATAAAATAAAGTTCTTTTGCAAATATAACAGTATTTTATTAATTCACTTGATCTAAATCACTATCGCTCTCAGGAAATTACTACTTTACATTATTTACTTCCTCAGAAAAGAAAATGTATATATCTCTTTTAAAATTGATCCTAAAAGTAATGAAAATATCTATGGATAAATAAATAAAAGATGACTTTTTGTTAAACTGTTTATTTTGTTCTTTATTTTTATTTCTCAATAATCACTTATTACATTCAAGAATTAATTATAATATTTAATTTCCATCATCGGGTTCACTTAATGTATAATGTCCCCATGCCAGGTTTCGATACCATTATCTTTTATATATCGCTTATCATCTGAAGTACTTAAGGCAATTTTATTTATATATTGCGTATATATAGTAAGACGTTTCGATCTAAATGTGAGCATCTTAGCATAATATAATTTTTTTCTATACAAACTTATTCTATAATTTTCCATAGTTAAACAATCAGTAGCTGTCTTCTTAACTCGCTTAGCTTTCTTAACATCTTTCTTGCTGTCTACTCGGAAAGAATACATCTTAGATGTCAATCCTATAAATTCTAACATAATCTTACCATTATTTTCATCCTTCATTAATCCTAAAACTTTTTTGTTTTTTAAAGGTATACTATATAGATTGTCAAAGGGGTATTCCGATGTATCAAATTGAGATTCAATATCATGAAATATATCTTTATAAAAATCGTCTGTATAAATTGTATAGATAAAGCAATCTGTATCCATGTAGTTAAGAAATATATTTTCGTTATACTTAGGTTTTATATAATCGTAGTGAAAGTCGTACATTTTATATTTAGAAAGTTCTAATACTGTGAAACCCAAATATATCGGTTTGTTATACGTTGTACGCACTCTGCTTAACTGAACAGCAGCCATATTTGATGTAAATTGTGAAAGACTGTGAAAGTTGGGTTTCGCTATTAATCCACGTAGACCTGTATGTCTATTAAAATTATCCCATTGTGTCACAATTTTTACATCTTTCCTCTTATCTACATTTTCCATTGTTTTACCGTATACTGAATTATTGAATAATTTAAAAAAGTTTTTTTCGAAATAATTTTTTGTCTTTGTTCTATGAATATTATTCAAATCAATATAACTTTTTAGCCAACAAGACTGATTGAACTGTAAGATCCTATGAATACGTAGAAGACGTAAACCGTGTTTCAAACACTGTTGAAGATTTCTATAATGTATAATATAATTATATTTATTGTTTAGATCTGCAATTAATTTTTTTGATTTCGATTTAGGACTAATTTTATTTTGAGAGCAAAACGGCAAATCATTATGAATGTCATGAATGGATTTTGGATAAGCCAAATCTACTTCTAAAATATAACCTATATCAGAGTCTCTAGGAATTGAGATTACATTAATATTAATATCAGTTGACCATTTAAAATTTCCATATGGAAGGGACTCTGACATTGCCCAACCATACAAATTATTTGCATCTAAATATACTAAATATTTTGACGGATCCGTTTCAACAAAATTACTTATATATTTATTGTTAGCTTCAGAATGTCTTAAACAACATTGGGTTAGCCCTCCCCTGATTCCTTTGTTTGTATAATTATACATATTTATATCGGTAAGCAATTCTAATTTAATTTTAGTATATTTAAGCATAGCATCCCATGATAATCCAGGAGAAGTATAGTAGTGACAAGGGTCCAGCTCATAAATGTCTTTACACAGTACTCTAAAATTTTCAAATATATCTGCGAGCAATAATACGTCGGACTTTAGATATAACTTTAAGTAATCAGAAAGAGTTTTGCAATTGAAATTATTCCAAACATTAATGGAATGTTTATAATTTTCTTCACTACATTCTGAATTAGTGAATTTATTGAAAAACGTATGACGAGGAGGTAAAGTTTCTTCGCTCAACTTTTCCCAAGAATTTAAGTATTCGTAAGGAAAAACTCCTTTTCTTGTAATTAAATCGAATGAATAATCATCTTTAAATTCACTTCGAATTATTTTAAAATCTTCTTTTGATAGATTGTTAGCGAGATTTTCCAAACTTGCTAACATAAATCTGTTTGAGTCCAGAAATCTCAGCTCAAAACTATGGTTATTTATGAAAATTTTCTTTGATAATGTAATATATAACTCTTTATTTAACGGTATAAGATTAATATCTCCTTTTACATTATTCAAAGCTTTTATAAAGAGATGACTATCATACCCCGAAAAATTGTGAAAATATATTGGAATAAAATTTGGCAATCTATGGTTTAAATTGCAAACGTTATGAGCTGGACCTCTGTACTTACCAGTCAAATGGCAATGATCTATAACTCGATCATTATTTAACAACTTTTTACATATATGACAAAATAGAGCCTTTTCATGAATTTCATTTTCTTCAGAGGTCATTGGAATTAGTAAGTTAATTTTACATAGGTGTTGATTATAAATTTCTTCGACATCGTCAACTAAATTCTCAACAAAAATATCTGCTGCGTCGTGCCCTTCGTAAATCCTAAACTTGTTCAGATCGTTATTATATGAGCATTTTATGAAATATGAAAATGCGCAAGGAATATGCTCTTGAACATCTGTAGTTGATGACGTCGTTGAGGCTGGTAAACACGTTTCAATATCCTTCAGCAGGCATTCGAAATCAGCGTAAACAACAAAAGGCACGAAAAGTTGTCGATCGTACCTCTTAAATTGCAGAATCGATTCATCTAAACTTGGCATATTCGTTACAATTTTGCAGCATTCTTTCTTATGATTGAATAAAGCGGTCTCGTTGTAGAAGTTCAGCAAGCAAGAATTACAAAAATGAATCTTCGTTTTATGATTTGTAATTTGCCTTTTTACTAATCTCGATATATTTTTAATCCAAGTGTAGTGATATTTTTCCCCATTTTGTATTAAAAGTAGATTAACATGGTGGATTTTTTCACTTTCGGTACAATAAAATGGTCCAACAATGGTGCAAGCATCTGCCGATATTTCTTCGTAACCAAATACATTTACACTAACATCAGGATTCAATTTTTCAAAGATTGCAATCTTAGGTAAAGCAATTGGAAATTCTATTTTAGAAAAGTTTAAGGTCACGCCATTAGGTAGATCAATCTTATCAGCCACTGAATACGAACTTGTTCTGTTGGAGTTGACACTAACTGGAAATATGGCTGATATTATAGCCCACTTGAAACAATATTCATCGTTGTTTTCAACATTTACACATGCCTTCTTATTTAATAAAAATTTTGGAAGCGCCAAATATGAAGAACCTCTCAATGGTTGAAACTGATTAATATTAATTTCAGTATGTATAATCCTCAATAAGGTCCAGCCACTATCTCTCTCTTGAAATTCTTCTGACTTTATCTGAATTCGGTCAGCCATGATATCATAAAGAGAAGAAAAATCACTTTTCTTGGTAGCTATCAGCATTTTCGATTGGAAAGATTTAATTGAAGTTACTATATCTTCCATCTCTACTTCATCTCTTGTTACTTTCATGTATTCTGCAAAAATTTCCATGTTAAATTTAAAGGATACATGTTTAATTAAAGATTCAAACAGAATTCCAATTGTATCGTTTTTCGACTCCTTTAAATACTTTCCAATGTCCAGCAATTCTTCACACTTATTTTCAATTACAAAGGTTTCGATTCTTTCACTGAAACCTGATTTAATGTTCTTTATCTTCTCATTTACAGGAATAGCTGCATTCGTCTTATGAAGATTTGTTCTTAGGTGATATTTCCAACTTCTAAGTTCGATTTCTCTCTTACATATTTCGCACGAAACTGTTTGTCCACTAATTGCCATTGAAGTTGAAGGTTGCTCACATTTATGTTTTTGTAAAAATTTGTTTGAACTAAAACTTTTTTTACAGCTGCTGCATGTAATTTTTCCACTATGAATTAATCTAATATGTCTTTTTAAATTCGAATCCTTCCCAAAAGTCTTACCACAAATATCGCACAAAAAACTCATATTTATTTTCAAACTGTCTTTCACTATAAAATATAAAAACTTATTTAATTAAGATATTTATTCCGATTCGTTATTTTTAAACTATCTTTCACCATAAAACACAAGAAACTTGTTAAATTAGTCCGATCCGTATTATTAAAAGTCACAAATAAAACTGAATTTGTGTTCAACATTTCATGAATATTTCAGGAAATTTATCGAATAATTATAACCGCAATATCCCCCCCAAAGCTATAGAGTCATTCGTACTTACCATTCAAAGAAATTATTTTAAACCACAAGTTCACTTATCACCCAAATACACTAAACAGATTTGAAAAACAACGTAACCGCAAATTCTGATTTCCGCTTCAATAAATCAACCCAAGAACAACAACAGAAAGCAGACACATATACCTAATAGAAATAAAAGTAATCTCAAATAAAACTATAACTTTAATGTTTCTGCTTTTTATTCTTAATTTGACTACAATCAATATCAGAATCATCAGATTCCGATAATTCGACATCTTGCGAGAATTTCACGGTGTCCTCATCTTCTTTGGCGATGTAGAAATTCTTCTGCGCCGACATGGTCTTCAGTACATCATCTCCTAGCTCCCTATACCTTGCTGGCAAAAAGCAAGAATTTTCTTCAAGATCCAAGAGCACTCGCTGTCCATATCTAGTATCTTGTCTCTTGGCGGCAATAACTTTATACCTTTTATCTCTTTCCATGTTCCGTATGGAAAGGGTTGGCTTAAAGCCCACATTGTTTAATTTCTTTAATATATCGGTGTTTTTCACTTTCTTAATTGACGTCGACGACATTTTCACCGCGCTAATTTATTAAAAATTTAGTTTAGTTATTAGCTTATATTATCATTTGATATAAACCGCAGGTTTAACTTTTCTCACAGAAATTTTTAGAATTGAACACCACAATTTCCTTTCTCACACAAATTTCGCACTCAACATAATATCTTACCAATTAACAATTAGAAAACCGCATTTCCGCACTTTGCTCTGCACTGATAAATGTTTGGAAATATTTAAGGTTTATTTAGTAGGAGAAGTCTATCTGAGAGGTTATTGTGCGTAATTATTTAAAAATGCCTATTGCGGATAAGCACAGTACCCAAACATTTGAAATACAGTTTAATCTGCAAATGGCACCACACCTAAACGAACCGCATTTCGAGAATTGGTATCGGAGCAGAATGCATGCAACGACGACTTCTATAGCAGTTTTAGGCGGTAGTATCAATCAAAATTGTCTTGATTGCTCTTCAAGATCACATACACCTTTAAGGGAACTGCAAATTGACAGCGAATTTCTATACACTTTTGAAATGTTAAAAACTAAATATCTACTTAATCCGCAAAAGTATTGCAAAACGTGTAAGAATTGTCTATTTGAAATTGAATTTATTTAATAAAGTATGCACTTGGTAAAATTAAACATCAAAACGAGTCTTAATTTTTTATATTTAACCAAGCAATCCAATCAATCAATCACCTTTTCTTTACTTATTGTCATGGGGTTTGCCATGATCCAGGACCAGACCCAGGTCCACATCCAGGACCAGACCCAGGTCCCATCCTTATCATCATTTATTGCAACTCATCCTTATCATTACTAACGAGCCGCCGCCAAAACAATCACCACAATTAACCCCAGCTTATTATCTTTCTTGCTTTCAAAATTGCCATGGGGTTTCTAGATCAGGAGCCATTTCATCATCTCCAATTACACTTTTCATCAAAACACCTAACAACATTTTTTTATTTTGCTCTTAAAAATCCCATGGGGTTTCTAGATCAGGAGCCATTTTCTTATCTACAATCACACTTTCAACCAAAACACCTAACAAAATTTCTGCTCTTGGCTCCTGATCCAGAAGCCCCATGATTATACTACTCATCAAAAATGACACTTCAAGTTTACTAAAACAACATTAATTCTTAAAGTCAATTACACCAAAAAATTATGATTCAAGTTTACTAAAACACTAATTATCAAAGTCAAAGATGCACACTCTTAAAATCAATGACATTAAACTAAGATACAGTTTACGTTTATTAACATTAATTCTTAAAGTCAATTACATCAAAAATTACACTTCAAGTTTACTAAAACACTAATTATTAAAGTCAAAGGTGCACACTCTTAAAATCAATGACATTAAACTAAGATACAGTTTACGTTGATTAACATTAATTCTTAAGGACAATTACACCGAAAATTACACTTCAAGTTTACTAAAACAACATTAATTCTTAAAGTCGATTACACCCAAAAAATTACGATTCAAGTTTAATAAAACACTAATTATCAAAGTCAAAGATGCACACTCTTAAAATCAATGACATTAAACTACTAATTTTTGAAGTCAGTTTCACCAAGTTAAAACACGGCTTAGGTTTACAGACACGTTAATTCTTAAAGTCAAATAAACACATTCTTAAAATCGATTACATTAAAACACCAATTCTTAAAGTCAGTTGCACCAGGTTAAAGCACGGCTTATGTTTACAGACACGTTAATTATTAATCTAAGGTACAGAACTCCAACCCGACCGATGACCGCGTATACAAAAAATCAATCAAAACTTTTCTTCCGTATTCCGACTACCTCGCTTAGACTCATACTTGTTACGACTCGCCACTATCGCGGTTAGAACAAAACTCCACAATTCTTTCTTTTAGAAACACTTACAAGCGATCTACATGAAGAAAAGCTTTCGTGCTTTTTCTTCGTTTTTTAGCTTTGCCCTTGATGTACTTAGTTGTCATTGGGCAAAGCCGCTGTAGATCGTTGTTTGTCGCGCTGATTAAGCAAATTTCTTTTGCTTATCGTGTACTGGGCTACCGTGTGAAAGGAATTTCGACGGTAACCCGAGCGCGTTATTTATCATGGGTTGGATTTGAGTACATTGCAACTTTGTTGCAATGCACTCGGTTGTAGGAAATCCAACCCATTAAATATTTATCTGTTTTTTATTTTTTAGGTGCTCCTGAGTTGGATTTGAATACGTTGCAACTTTGTTGCAACAGAAATTCGATGTTTGAAATCCAACTCATGAGATTTTTTATGATTTGTTAAATATAAATGGCAGATTGGATTCGTTAGAATTCGGCTTATCTTAAAATAAGCGAATCCAATCTGCAACACTAACATATATGATATTTTGTTTCAGAAAAAAAATTTCACTGTCTTAGACCGGGCTCTGTTGGCAAATCGTAGTAATATTTAAATCAACAAAATCGTTCAAATACTTCAAGCCAGCTTTCGGGTTGCGGACCATACTCATAGTTCATATAAAATAAATATTCACTTTCTTAGACCTAGATTCGTATGTCAATGGTTCAATGATTCAGATCAAATAAGAAACTTGTTTACGTCCATAACTAGGCTCATTTTGCGACTCATTCTAATTACACTTAGAGATTTCGATAGTACCGAGAGTGAAGATTTTGCTGGCGGGGTTACTGATGAGCCACACATACTTGTTCGGGTTGGAGATCTTGAAGTTGCTGAATTTCCTTGCGTCCAAGGGTAACTTCAGACAGCTAACGGGGATGAATGCAAGATTCCTGGAAAAAAAGCTATGCACCGAGGAAACCGGTGGCGTTGTGAGGGGCACCCTTAAGGAGGAATGAACTATGGTCGCTTGATGAAGATAAGTATTTGCTGCCTAGTCTCTTTAGTCTCTGTTCCCATTCCGATACACGATACAGTCCAGGTGGTGCCAAATTTGTTAATCGTAGGTGCGGTGGAAGTGGGTTGGGATGACACTGGCGGAGAGACATTGATGACGACACCAGTACCCGTCGCCATCTCGGGCACGATCGAACCAACAGTAGCATTAACATCTGGAGCAGGCTGCGCCAAGGAGGAATGCGAGTTTGTAGGAACCACTTTCTCGGTTGATTGAGGTGGAGCTGCAGATGTTGAATCCCGGCGGGTGGGGCAGTGCCTTTTCGGAGATGTAATCCCTGAAGAAGCAGAATCCGAACCAGAAGCAGCAATGGCGTCAGACAGATGAAAAGAAGAGCCGAGAGAGCCTTTTGAAGTTAAACACCTAATATCAGAGGAAACTGAGCCAATGAGTTTAAAGTTTCTTTCAATGGATGTAGAGCACGAATCTAGATCCTGCTTGACGTGCCGGACACCGCGCCGAATGTCATCTATGAATGGCATAATTGACACAGCAGGCTGGCCGATGGAGGGCGATGGTGAACCAGACATAGATTGCGTTAAGCGAAGGTCATCCAAGGCAGCGACCAGCCCACTTAACTTCCAAGATATCTCATAAATCTTGTTAGAAAGCAGAGACGAGTCACTGCTCTAAACCTCTGCGATATGAATCAACTTGTCCAGTTTTGAATTTAAACCGGCGCAGTCATCGGACAAAATCTGCAATCCGGCCAAGTTAGAAGATATCTCGGTTCCTCCTCACAACTTATAGGTGTTTCTGATAAATAATGTTCCTCAACTCTCGGTTTGTTATATGTATGTGGTAAGCGTGAACGTATGCGGTCTCTGGTTGTCTGTATTTCCATAACTTGCTCTTGTATGGAAGGCAACATGTTAGTTCGGACATTATCAACTTACTTCATCTCCGTCATGGGTACACAGAGCTGCTTTCGAAGCATGGTCATGTCTTGACAGTACAGGGAATATGGCTCGTTAGGCCGTTGACGCCGATTCAACATTTTAAGTCTGATGTCCATATCATTGACGTGATCGCCCCGATCTGATCGAAGAGCCAGTCTCACGTGTTCCCATGGCGGTGATGGATTCTGTCTGCGAAGGGTCCAGAACCAGCTGTTGACTCCTCCTCCTAGCAGGATGTGTAGGTTGTCGACGATTAGAGTGAAGTCTCCATCTTAGGTGGTGCGGGTCAGAGTCTCCAGTCTAAAAATAAACTAGTTGACATTGAGCTTGTTGTTGTCTCTATCATATAGAGGTTGCCATCGTTTCATTGGGCTTGCAGAGCGTCTCTGCCGGTTATTTCGTGACTGATTATACTGGCTATACAAGTTGTGTTGTTGATTGGGTCGATATGAAACAAAATCTGGAAACTGTTGGACCTCTCAGGTTGTTGAAACTAGCCATTTCCTGGGAAGAGTCAGTCCAAGGTTCTGCCACTGGTGTGCGTGGCTGCGCCGGTTGGGTCCGATGTCCGGGCAATTTTTCAAGGCTCGCTACAGCCTGTCGAACAGCATCAGCCTCCTCGGGACTCCGACCTGAAGCCGTTGTTGAGGCTGGCCTCGAACCTTGGGCCTGTGACTCCGCTTGCCGTACCTCTTCAGGAGGTGTCGTTGCTGGCTGTCGCGTGGTTGCTCGCGTATTATATCTCCGGAAAATAGCACCCTTTGCATCGTCCCGGTTATGAAGTTCTTGTCGGCAATTCGGACATACTTTGCTTGTTTTCCCCCACTGGCGTAAGCAACGCTCTTGAAACTCGTGGTCACAGCTAGTCAGAATTGCGTTGCTTGCTGTTACGTCTTCCATACAGACGGTGCATAACGTCTGTGGGGCCGCCGAATCTCCAGGTGGTGAACAAGCGATCCACATGTTGCCGTTAGAGATCCCAGCAATCTCAGACTATAGGGAAAATACGAAAAATGTTGTTGGTGCACTTACAAGACTCTTTAGGTTCAGTTCTAAAAAACCCAATAAATCGAAAACCGCGAATTATTTTCAAAAAGAGTTCACGTTGATTTGAGCAACAAAGAAAAATTCACAGGTCTAACCCTGAACGAAGTTGAATTTCAAAGATTAATTAATGTAAATTTCTGAAACTTCAAATTAAATATAAAACAAGTGCCAAAGTTAAATTCGAATTCAAAGAAAACTCCAAAATGTCTGCTATAATAAAAACAACCAAATAAAGGTAAAGTAAAACTGTCTCTCGCTCTCTCAACGTCGTTGCTCCCCATCTCTCAGACTTTTGGCGGCCACTCAACTGAGTGGTCCTCGCTCTTTGGAAAGTCAGCAACGCCTACTGGGAACAAGGATGAGGACACTTGTCATTACCCGATGAATGAATGACATCAGGTCTGAGAGTCAGCTGGTCGCTTGGAAAAAGCCAGCCATCGACCTTCTTCGGGGACGTGATGCATTCCATCCATCAGACGACGCAGTCGTGCCTCCTGAGGGAATGGGGGGGAATAAGAAAAGGAAGGATATAAATTCTACATTACCGAAAAATGAATTTTAAAACTTTCAAAAAAACTCTGAAGAAAAATAAAATAAAAACAAGGGATTAAGGATGGGAAAGGGAACCCTAAGAGTATCGGACAAAGCTTCTCCAAGACAGACAGCTGCTTCAAACGCTTGCCTGAAAGAAGGCAGAAAGTCCAAAAGGGCATGAAGTTCCTCCATGGAAACTTGCACAGATGCAGAGTCGCTGATGACCTTCTTACGCAGATCACGCGATACGCCGAAGCCGATCTCGTAATCATCAGCGAACAGTATAGGAACAGAGAGGCGCCGGGATGGTACTCCGACACCTTGGGTACGGCAGCAATCTGAATCCCAGTAGGGAGCAGGATCTTGACGGAAAATTATGGCTCCAACAGAGGCTTCGTTTGGATTAGGAGTGACAAAGTAGTGTACGTGAGTTGCTACCTCACCCCAAACCAGAGCATCCAAGAATTCCAAGAGAAACTGGATAGCTTAGAAGATACCATACGTGAATGGGAAGAAGCTGTTGTTGTCGCTGGAGACTTCAACGCCAGAGCAACTGAATGGAGCATGCCCAACACAGACTCAAGAGGCAGACGTATCCTTGAGATGGCTGCTAGACTAGCCCTAAGCGTAGTAAATACCGGAAAGGTATCAACTTTCCGAAGGCCTGGCTACGCAGAGTCCATCCCGGATATTACTCCGTTATCGGAGACCCTGGCTCCGAAAATCACCGGATGGAAGGTCAGCGAAGAGTACAACGGAAGTGACCATCAATACATAACCTTTGGTATTCAGAAAGAAAGAAGAGGAAAAACAGAATACTGCCGCCGAACAAATGGGTGGAACACGGGAAAACTAAACCGCGAAGCCCTCATCGCAGTGATAGAGGGAGGAGCGATCGATGCACTGGATGAATCGAACCCTGCAGAGCTCTTGGTCGATGACACAATGAGATGGATACTGCAGGCCTGCGATGCCTCCATGCCCCGCCGAAGAAAAGCGCCAAGAAGAAAACCAGTATATTGGTGGACTGCGGAGATAGCGGCCTTGAGGAGGAAATGCCTATCTCTCAGACGATTCGCCACTAGAAGAAGAAGAAGAGATGGCGCCATACCGGAAGGTGGTTCCGAAAATGGGAAGAACTGAGTGCAGAAATAAACAACGATCCGTGGGGGCTCGGGTACAAGATAGCCATGCGCGAGCTTGGAGCGCACAAAACGAGCCCGTGTCCGGATGCAACACGCACGGAGAAAATAGTGGACGCCTTGTTTCGGACCCAACCAGAAAGAACACAAGCATAGCACCCCATTACGATGGAAGAAGTCCCGCTTTTCAGCATGGAAGAGCTCAAGGAGGCCGCGGGATCCTTACAGAATAACAAACCTACAGGCCCAGATGGAGTCACAACAGAAGTTCTGAAAGTCATAGCCCACTCATGCCCACAGGTACTGTTGAAAATGTACAACGGCTGTCTGAAAGAGGGAACCTTCCCCAAGCGGTGGAAAGCGCAGAGACTTGTACTTATCAGCAAGGGGAAGGGAGAACTAGGAACTCCAGCGGCATACAGACCTCTGTGCATGCTGGATACGGCCGGAAAACTATTGGAAAAATTGCTGAAACCGCGCCTAGCATCAGCCTAGAGAAATTGGTAAAAGCCTTTCACGCGGCGCAAGAAGGAAACCGCCACTCAAGAAAAGTAGTCCTGCTGTAATTGCGGCACGAGACGTCGACGCCGCGCAGCTTAGATTGAATCAGGTAATGTGACGGGTGACCACCTGGATGGAGGAACATGGCCTAAGTCTAGCCAACCAGAAGACCGAGATTGTCCTACTCGAGTTCATGTCATCACTGGAGTAGACGTGTTTTCTGAACTCTAGCATTTTTGCTTCTTACCGCGAGCTGTATCCGTAATTTGAAGTGATTAATTCCGCATACTGTGTTTAGTCTCGTGCAGCATCGTCGGAGTTGTATATATTATTTTTTTATAGTTCGCCATGGGAAAAAATCAGAATTCGAGCGCTAAAACAGTGCCTAAAGTTGCTACAAATAACTCTCCTGCTGTGACTAGAGGTGCTGCAAAGAGTCAGCGAAGTGAGGAGGACGGCAGTGGTTCTCTTCAGCCGGGCAGATCCAATTCTGTAAGTTCTACTGATCGCTTCGAACTTCTTGAAAAGTCCCTAATTAATAAATTAACTGCTGTTGTGTTGGAGAGATTCGAGGCTTTTGAAGAGCGGATTACCATAAAAATCGTTAATATTGTGTCATCCACCCAGGCTGAAATTGCTAAGCTTGGTAACGAGGTCGATAGGCTTAAAAGTCAGATTTCGCTGATGCGACAAGAGCTTGATGATGTACATCGTGTGAGCAGATTTTCTGATGCCGTCATCACTGGCATTCCTCAATGCCCTGATGAAAGCCCGCAGCAGTTACTTTCTCTGATCTCTTCTAAAATTAATCATGTTTTATCTCCGTATGCAACTGCATTTCGTATTCAGTCTCATCATCAGGGGAATCGTAACGTAATCGGTAAGCCGCTAGTCGTTAAGTTCTCTTCTGTCTGCGAACAAAGAGAATTTATTAAAAAATTTAAAAGGCATGGCACGGTTAAATTGAACGAGCTTGGCTCTAATTTTGTCTCTGATGGCAGGATTAATGTTTTTGAAAGTTTAACGCGGCGGGATAGCCACATTTTGCGCTGTGCTCTAAAGCTTAGAAGGGGAAATCGTATCCACTCTGTTTTCACTCGACGTGGAGTCATTTATAATTATATTTGTAAGAGAGCAGAAGATCCGCCTGTCAAAGCTCTTACATTGGATGTCTTGTCTGAGATTACCGGAGAAGCAACAAATGCAGAGGAATGAAGTCTTGTTTTTTGCACACATCTTAACTTTGAGTTTTTCTTTTTATCTGTTTATTTTTGTTATTTAATATTCTAACGTTTTCTTTGAATTTCATACATGTTTTATATTAGTTATTGAATTTTCATGCTTACGATTTTTTATTTTTGTTGAATTTTGAGTATTGTATATATTAGTTTTAATAATTTTGATTTCATCTATTTTTTTTCTTGGTATAAAATGATGAGTAGATTTTCCTATTTGAATGTGCTGATAAGCGGAAACATTGTAAGCAAAGAATTCCTGTCCTTTTCATCACCTCTGATGTGCGTTATGTTGTTTGGAATGTTAATTGCCTTTGGTTCTGTTGGTTACTGTGCGTTGATTACCTTGGATGATCGGTAGTGTTTTATCGTTGGATGTTGTGAGGACGCTTGTCAATATATTTTCTTCTCGTTGTAATGGACTTAATGTGACTTATCTGAATGCTAGAAGTTTGCGTAACAAGGTCGGTCTATTGCAGGACATTCTTTCGGGATCGCAAGTTCATGCTGTTCTTATTTGTGAAACTTGGCTGAATGAAAATATTTCTTCGCAAAGTTTATCTCTTCCTTTTTACAATATTTTTCGTAACGATCGTGTCGGGCGTATTGGAGGTGGTGTGGCCATCTATGTTTATAATTCCTTAAAAGCGTCTGTGATTAGCTGCTCCTCTCCCGGTGCCAGAATAGAATATCTCTGTATCGAGGTTGACACGGGTCTCGATAAATGTGTCCTAGTCAGCGCTTACTGTCCTCCAAATTGCTTTCACATTGACACAGCATCCGAATTCAAAGAGTCGATTTCATCAACCGTTATGCAAAACCATAACGCTATTGTCTGGGGCGATTTTAACGTGAACTCACTAACCACTAATGCTTCATCGGACAACTTGCAATATCTTTTCCAAACGTTAAATTTGGAAAGGGTTAATGACCAGCCTACTTACTTTAATTCATTTCACCCATCGCTTCTCGACTATTTGCTTACAAGTGACTCTGACAAAGTTTTATTCCATACTCAAATTAGCCCTCCAAGTGAATTTGACCATGACATTTTATTCCTCAACTTTAACCTTAGGTCGAGGGCACTGCCTAATGAATCGGTAATAACTTATCGCGATTTTAAAGGTGTCGATGTCGAGCGTCTTTTGACTCAATCCTGTGAGCTGACTTGGCAAAACGTGTATTCAGCCAACTCTGCTGATCATAAAGTAGATATTCTCGTGCAAACTCTTACTGACCTTTATAATGATCATGTTCCGATTCGTAGTGTTCGTGTTAAGGCTACGAGATGTCCTTGGTTAACAAGTGAGCTGCGTGGCATTATGGCTGAAAGAGATTTTCTTCTTGGCCGATATAGACTAACGCGCAATCCTGAGATGCTCACAAGGTACAAAAAAGTTCGTAACAAGGTGATCGCTAAAAGTCGATCTGCGAAAAGAGCTTATTTCAGTGATAAATTTAATTCCAATCTTCCACCTAAAAGTTTATGGAGAAATATTCGCAACTTTGGCGTTTATAGTCGGGAATCGTCTGAAATCAATGTTGATCCTAATGAGCTTAATAAATTCTTTGCAGCAATCCCGACACCAGCAGCTCCTATGACAGGCCTCAATTCTTTCATGGAAGACTTCCCTAGCGATGGATTTGCCTTTCGGTGTGTTGATGCCGTGGAAGTATTTTCGACATTGCAATCAATTAAATCTAATGCTGTGGGATCTGATGGGTTACCTCCCCGATTTCTCAAATTAATAGCTGCGGGATGATTACCTGTTTTAACACACATCTTCAATATTTGTTTCACTACCTCACAGTTTCCTAAGCAGTGGAAGCGAGCTGTCGTTGTTCCTATTCCCAAGAAGTCTACCGCTGTGCATATGAGTGATTATCGTCCTATCAGTTTGCTTTGTTTTTTATGCAAGATTTTTGAGAAACTTGTATTCATGCAAATTCTGGACTACGTCAGCAGAAATTCTATGATATCGACTTGGCAGTCAGGATTCCGCTGCTTTCACAGTTGTGAGACTGCCTTACTGAGGGTCACATCTGATGTACATGAGTCACTCGATGAGGATTGCCTAACAATCCTTGTCTTACTTGATTTTAGCAAGGCTTTTGATTCTATTAATCACCTTAACTTGTTTACAAAGCTTTTCCGTCGTTTCTCATTCTCTTCGATGGCTATCAAGTTTATCCAAAGCTTTTTACATGAACGGAGTCAATTTGTTCGGGTTAATGACTTGTATATTAATGACCTACCTGATGTAGTTCTTGATGCCTCTATACACTTATATGCAGATGACGTTCAGATATATCTCAGCAGGCCAATAGGATTAGTTGAGGACTGTGTCTGTCGGCTCAACGACGAACTTCAGCGAATACATGAATGGTCCATACTAAATAACTTGGTACTTAACCCAAGCAAATCTAACTGTCTGGCTATTTACAGAAATGGGATTGACTCTAATTCGCTATCTCCAATATTATTAAACGGGGTAGTTCTCCCTTATAGGGACACTGTCAGAAATCTGGGTGTTGAACTCAATACAAGGTTCTCGTGCTGCAACTACATAAGGGGCATAATGGGAAAAATTTATGGCTGTTTGCGGCAGCTCTGGCTAAGCTCTAGCATCCTTTCGTTTAGTTTACGCAGCCGTCTTGTTAAATTATTAGTTATTCCCCATTTTACATATGCGTGTATTATATTTCCGGTTCTTGACTCAGAATGCCGGAGGAAAATTAATGTTGCATTTAATGATGTGGTTAGATTTGTCTACAAACTTCCCCGCAATAGTCATATATCAATGTATTCTAATTCTCTTCTCGGATGCAATTTGGATACATATTTCGCTTTTCGTATCCTGCTATTTCTCCACAAGCTCATTTACCTGAGGCAGCCAGTATACCTCTTTGAGAAGTTACAGTTCTTGCAATCGACCAGACATTTAAACCTTTTGATCCCGCGGTGCAGGAGTCAGTTTGGTGAGCGTTCTTACTTCGTTCAGTGTGCTCGACTGTGGAATCGGTTACCAAGTGACGTGCAGCGCACGGTTTCAAGCGGAATTTTTAGTAGATCCATAGCGCAGGCCAATATTTTCTGAGTGATGACGCACATCGGGGGTTGTTTCGCTTTTTGTTTTTCTTTTTTCTCGATCTTTGCTCTTTGTTTTTTGCTTTCTCACTAGTTCTTTTACTTCTTTTTTTGCTATATTGTAGTTAACGTAATTTTGTTCTCAATTCATGAGGTTATAGCGTTTGCATTTATATTTATTTTTATTTTTGTTTAATCTTTAAATTTGTAGTAGCCATCAATATTCATTAATTTAACCATCTTACTTTGTACACTTTAAGATAATTAATGTATCTTTGTACTCTTGAATAAAGCATTATTATGATTACTCACAAGAAAGCGGATCCCTACGATTAGAGAAGTGCGAGTGGGGGATGAGGACATCCTGACGAGCCAGGCAGTTAAATACCTGGGAATAAGGCTGGACTCCAAACTCACCTTTTGGGAACACATTAGGCATGCGACAGATAGGGCAGCACAGACCACAACCCAGTTGAGCAGGCTCATGGCCAACGTGGGAGGCCCATTACCGAGTAAGAGGTGACTGCTTATGTCGATCACTCACTCGATCCTACTGTACGGATGTGAGATCTGGGCTGATGCGCTGAAGGTCGAAAAGTACAGGAAACGGATGGCGGCAGTACAAGGGAGAGGAGCCCTTAGAGTTGCCTCCGGCTACAGAACGGTGGCGGAGCCAGCGGTTCTGGTTTTAGTAGCCGTGACCCCTATAGATCTATTGGCGCAAGAGCGGAAACAGCATCATGACAGGCATCCCGAAATCGGGAAAGAGGCAGCGAAAGTCGAAGCTAGCGAATACGCCCTTACGAGATGGCAAGACCGCTGGGATAGAGAGACAAGAGGGATATGGACCGCTAGACTAATACCAGACCTAAAGAAGTGGCTAAAGCGAGAACACGGAGAGGTAAACTACTACCTGACGTAGTGCTTGACCGGACACGGGTACTTTAACGCTTACCTCCATAAAATGGAAAAAACAGAAAGCCCAGCCTGCCAATACGGCGACTCCCAGAAGGACGACGCCCAACACACCTTCTTCGAATGCAGAAGGTAGAACGCAGAGAGACAGGACCTAGAAGAAGAGCTTGGGGGATTCAAGCCCGAAGACATAGTGAACAGCATGCTCAGAGGTAAAGCGCAATGGGACCGAGTTGCAGTATTTATCCAGAAGATCCTGCAACAAAAGAAAAAGGAAACCCCAGAAGCACTTGTTGACGAACTGTAGTAGGATAAGACCTAGAACATAAGAAGCCAATGATGGCGTAATAGGTACCACCCTGAAGTAATACGAAAAGTAGTCCCGGGGTGGAGACATGCTTGAAAGGAGGACGTTTTTTAGTGGGTGCGAGTCCCACATACCAGGGCAAGGCACCGCCTTGACGGTGCATAAAGCATTTTTCCCCCTCCATAAAAAAAACAGACAGCTGGCAGACTGGTCTGCCATTCTTGTAGAGTCTCTGCCGACGAGGTTGAGATGGCTAGGTCCCTGGGTAGACAGTAAGTTGCGTACCAGCCTGAAGCAGCAGTACCAGTAGACCTCACCTCGAATTCGCGTGGAGGGCCCAGGTTCTGAGTGAGAGCTTTGGCTACCGATAAAGCCACAAGCCTGCGGTTACTCAGAATCTTTACTGCCCAGCGCGTTGGGCACCATCTCTTGTTGCGACCAACGCCTTCTTCAACTTGTCAGCCGACTATTGCAGTTTCAGAATAAGCCGTTTGTTGGGCGCCATCTCTTGATGCGACCAACACCTTCTTCTGGTCAACAGTCAACTTGTCAGCCGACTGCTGCAGTTTCAGAAGAAGCCGTTCGCCCCCCCCCCCCCCGTTCATTGGGGGAGTCTGATGGCGTGACTAATCTTGTTTGGCCCATGCCCCAACCACTCTATTCACCCAGGGGGCCTACAGCATCTGGATGCTCTTTTGACCTGAAAGGAAAGAGGGCCACTCACCTCATTAGGAGGGTCCCACCCACTGACGTAGCGATGCCACCCTAGAGGAAGGACGACGAGGAGAGAGAGAAGTAAAAAGACCTATTTAAGGCTCATAACAAAAAATTTTATATATATATTTTTTAATAGAGTTACCTCCTCTGGTGGAGGGCACACCAGCTGAAGACCAGGGCCTGTTGACCTCGTTGAAATGAGTCCCGGACGTTAGTAAAGAAAACAAAAAGTTACAAACTTATTTAGTACTAACATCAAAATAAAATTGTTGAATCATGCTCAAACAAAATTTTATGTAGCCCTGATATTCCAAACCAAATCTAATTTACTATTTAATACTACCGCATCATAGTTAAACTTCCAGCCACATTAATCAAAGCGACCATTTGTATATCCTTAATAATATTTGATCAATTCTAAGTACACAACACTTTATTCTCTAATGAAGTTCTACAATTCCATAAAAACAAAGTAGATCTATTATTAAAATATTATGCTATTCTAAGGAAAAGTTTAATCTCTATTTTAGTTCACGGTATATTAACTAAAATGTATTAAAAGACTAAGCGCCACTGAAAAAAAATGCCGGTTGGCGGGGTCACGGGAATTCAAATCGACGATCAGGATAATTGATAATATGACAAGAAATATCCTACCTAGAAAATTGCTAAAATCTTATTAGAGCGGGCATCAACGTACTGATATGGTAAAATTCACTCTCAACCAAGACAAAATATATATATATATATATATATATATATATATATATATATTAGGAAAATACTTAGCAAAGATGGGAATGACTCAGAGCTACAAATGCGTGACACTTCCACCCGACACTTTTACATTGTCCAACAAATATTTTAATTAGCAAGAAAAGATAACGTAATACGAATTCACCTCAAGTATCATTTTGAACAAGTCCAAATAAAATAAAGCGAAAAGAAATATATGTATATGTGGCTAAACAAACTGTATATCAAAGAGAGAAAAGATAAACTGGCAATTAGTCCTAATTCGAAAGGATCCCACGCTGTCCTCTAAAGTAAGTTCTTCAATTTTCACATATCAAACTATTTTCCTTTTCAAGATACTAGTAATTATTGGCAATGATGTTTTACTTCAACGAAAGTTTTTCACTCTCTTTTGCCGGCTCTGGTTGTTAACATATGTGATATTTTGTTTCACAAAAAAAATTTCACTAGATTCGTATGTCAATGGTTCAATGATTCAGATCAAATAAGGAACTTGTTCACGTCCATAAATAGGCTCATTTTGCAACTCATTCTAATCTCTTATATCAGAAAAATATTGTTCACTTCTTTGCTTAGGGCAAATATAAGAAAAACCAATGTTTTTACATGCACATAACTGGAACGAACTTACCTAATTTGTTTTATTGATATCTTATTCATATCGGGGGAATAATTAAATATAATTTTTTGAAATGTCTTCTTGGTTTCCTTCTTGCGTACACATAATGGGGCAATTGAGACCCATTTAATTCATCCTACAACTTCCTTAGACTATATTTGAAGTAAAAACTCCGCTAAAACTCCTCCAGCGTATCCACACGCGCAACGTTCCGCTGCTCTCAGCAGCTGGTTTCTTCGGCTGGTTTCCAGATGATCCAGATAGAAGTAGTTTTCATCAGATGTTTTGGTATGTATTTATTAGCAAAGCGATGCTGGACAAATGCATGCCGTTAAACTCAATTTCTTTGTATGGTAAAATTACACTTTCAAGAGAATTTTACAGATCGCGTAGGCGAGTTCAGAAAATTAAATAATTCGGTTCAATCCATCTATGCGTGAGGTGGACAACTAATTTAATTATGCAAGGCGATTTTCTGTGTGCATTAAATATTGCAAAATATGGCGTTGGCAAAATATTTTAATTTTTATTTGCTGGAATTTCCTATGCCACAACCGATTTTCACAGCGACCATAACGGGGAAGCGTCGGCTGCTTAGCATGCTGTAGCAGAGGAGGCTGAGAAAGGTCGCTTGTACCTAATGAGGGTGAGCGTGAGTCCCTTCCGTGCTCCTAATGAGAGAGACGTAGGTAACTCTAGGCACTCCCGCAGCTTTGTCCGGCACCCAATGTGTGGTACGACCCACTCCCAGTCTCATGCTCTCTCTGAGCTAGCCGGTATTTTAATACTCTGTTCGGTAATTTTCGTAGGTGAGATATTCATACGGGCCAACTGGTATCAGTGGCAAAACGATCAGGCGGCGAGCCAAAGGCCGTGGAGGACGCTATTTAGCCAATGAAGGGGAATTGTTTCACAAAGATATCACTGTCGTTAAGACGAAAGGCACTAGGTGCGGAAGATGTTGGAAAGGGAATAGGGTTGGGCCCACAGGCCAAGCTAGCCGGAAAATTTCTTAAGGAGAGGCTAGGAGTGGAACTTGGGGAGTGTCAGTATGACGAAATCGTTCCAAAATCTGCACTCGGCCGACTTTGGTAGCTCCAGTAGAGAGTGCTCACACTCCAAAATTAAAATCATAGAATATGCTACGGAGGACAATGAACCGACAGGTAGATGCACCACTTGGCGAAGTAAAATGTTAAGTTGGGGAAATTTGAGAAGCATGAGACATGCGTTGAAATGAGACGTAGGAAAAAAACCCTTACGCCTGTCAATAATGCTGAGGGCACGGAGCTAATCATACAATATATGAGTTATGAGAGGGTTCAATGTTGGACAACCCGGTCGCAGATAACGCCTTTTCTGACAGCACGGCTGGTTCGTCACCACAGCTCGCCAGGTCGCAGATTCCCGCAGGTATACCCCTAATGAGGGAGCAGTCGTTGGAATCAGAGGCTAATTTCAGCTTCCCCCACGACTAGATTGAGGATCGCGATTCCTGCCGTGCAGTACTGGACCTTGGCGTGTGTGCTTTCCCTCCTCCATCAGTATTGTCGGCACATTGTCCTCGTCTCCGAGGAAATTCAACTAAGTGGACATTCATCATCATCAGAAGAGGACACATACTCCAGTAAGGTTATCCTCGCGAAATCTCCCATATCGTATTGCCGCGTTCAGGGCCGAATGTCCTTTGCGTGGTATGTTCCCAACAACTTACCCTGTAGGTCTTCAAGTTCATAGAGAGCGTTTCCGTTCACTTTGCTCAAAAGCTCTGTCTAAATTTTTCCGGGCCTGTTCTCGAATCAAATTGAGTTTGTCGGAAGTGTCTACGTCGATTGGTTCACTCACAGCCCGTAGCCGTCTTAGTAGCGCGTATGCAGAACCATGCTCAACCATTTGCTGACCAAACAAAACTTTATAAGGCGAGAAGCCAATAGCCTGGTGGACTGAACTCCGAAGAGAACTCGCTATACAACTCAGCTTCTCGTCCCATTTGTCATGCTCGTCCTTCACATAAGCCCTGATCGCAGCTAGGACTGATCTATTTACCCTTTCGGAGTCATTTGCTTGCGGCGAGTGCACTGCTGTACGAAAGTGTTGGATGCCGTATCTCTCCAAAAGATTACCGAATTGGGCTGACCGAAACTGCGGACCGTTGTCTGTTACTATATTCTCCCGGATACCGAATTTGTGAATGATTTCTTCCTCGGCAAAGCTGCAAATTAGTGTCGTGCTCGCCTTTCGCAATGGGCGTAGCAGAGTATACTTTGAGAAATGGTCCAACGCAATCAAGATGCACACATGGCCTCGTTTCGTGCGAGGATACGGTCCTAATAGGTCCATAAACACCCGCTGTCATGGTCTTTCTATCATCGCTTGAGCTCCAATTGGTGGTCATAGGATGGAATTTGCGACTTTCGTCTCCTTGCAGGTGTCACAGGCTAATACATTCGTTCGGTCATCACCAGCCATCTTGGATCAATACTGGGTGTCGTCGTATTCGCTTTAAGGTCTTGCCTATGCCTCCATGTGAAGATTGTGGCGGATCATGTGCCCTCGCAATGACGTCTAGTACCAAGCCCCGTAGAATCCAAAGCTTCCAGGCTTCTTCTTCCTGAACTGGGTCACCAGTTCTGGGCTGCGTCCGAATGTATACATAGCCGTCGCACAAAGTTAAGTCTGAAACCCTGAAGCTTCAAACTCCACCGGGCCAGGCGTCCGTTGATGTCCTTTTGGGAAATCAGCCATTGCAAGGTCGCATGGTACGTCACTACCTTGAACGGCATTAGTTCGACGTAAGCCCTGAATTTTTCAATGCTGATGATAGCTGCCAAACATTCCAGCTCTCTGATGGTGTAGTTACGTTGTGCTGAGTTCAACTTCTTTGACACATATGCAAGTGGTCTTTCATTACCTTCGTCGTTTAGCTGGATCAAGACTCCGCCCACACCCTGCTTACTCGCATCGCACTGGATGACGAAGGGCTTGGCGAAGTCAGGACTCACCAACACTGGAGAAGAAGTTAGCTGCTTCTTAAGCTGTTCAAATGCGGAGTGGGCTTCGCTGGTCCAGACAAATTTGGTGAACTTCTGTCTTTTCCCGCGATTGTTGGTCTAGTCGAATCTGCCAGAAAGCGTCTTTAAGGTCGAGGCTGGTAATGTACCTTGATGGGGGAAGCCTACTAAGTATGCCATCTATATACGGTAGTGGATAGGCATCCTTCTTGGTCACCGCATTGACCTTCCTCGCATCAAAGCACAGCCTGACCTAGCCTGGCTTCCGTACTAGGACCACAGGCGAACTCCACGGGCTCTGCTTTTCCTCTATCACGCCAAGTTCTTTCATCCGACGAAGTTTGGCATCCATCAGTTGTTGCACGGCTGGTGAGACAGGATAAAAACGCTGTTTGATGGGTGCAGCGTCTCCTACGTCTATCAGGTGTTGGACTAACTCCGTCTTCCCGAAACCTAACGTTGAATACGACGGGAAGAGTTGCTTCACATGCTGTAGACGAAGTTAGTAGTATAAATATGCGGGTTCTGGACCAAGGAGCAGGAGCAGTTTCGGTCTTGTAGGCTACAATTGAGAGATAAGGAAAAGAGATAAGGATTTTCGGTCTTATAGGCTACAATTGAGAGATAAGGATGTCGGCCATCTTGGATCTTGGGTTTTCGGTCTTATAGGCTACAATTGAGAGATAAGGAACAGAGATAAGGATTGTCAGCCATCTTGGATTTTGGGTTTTCGGTGTTATAGGCTACAATTGAGAGATAAGGATGTCGGCCATCTTGGATCTTGGGTTTTCGGTCTTATAGGCTACAATTGAGAGATAAGGAAGAGAGATAAGGATTGTCGGCCATCTTGGATTTTCGGTTTTCGGTCTTGGAGGCTACAATGGGTCTTCTTCTTCTTCTTTGGTTTGCATCTAGACTTAGATCTAAACCTAGCATCTGAACCTAGATTGTTTAGTAAGATAAGGCACCTGTCGGCCATCTTGGATATTGGGTATTCAGTCTTGGAGGCTACAATTGATGTTGAAGATAAGAGTTTGTTGTTTTGAGTTTTTAATTACGAAGTACAGCTTTATCAGCTAAATGAAATAACATGAGGCGAATTTAATTGTGTTGAAGATAAGAGTTTGTTGTTTTGAGTCTTTAATTACGAAGTACAGCTTTATCAGCTAAATGAAATAACATGATGCGAATTTAATTGGAAAACAGAATATTGCGTAATAAAAGATTTCACCACTTTGAGTAAATAGATGAAGATTATTTTTTAATTTCTTTTGCAAATTTTTATTTCTATGATATCATTTGTTTTCAAGCAAGTTTTAACATGTTTTTCTGGTCGAGCTGTGATTGATAAGCGAGCTGGTGACTGCGTAGAAATTAATAATTTGGCGACAATGTTAAGCTCGTTGTGTGATAAGGTTTTGTAGATGAACCTGACCTCGTGCTGAAGATAAGAGGTTGTTGTTTTGAGTTTTTAATTACGAAGTACAGTTTTATCAGCTAAATGAAATAACATGATGCGAATTTAATTGGAAAACAGAATATTGCGGTTTCCTAAATTATAATTGAATGTGATAAATTCGCCTAATAAAAGACGCGTGCTGCTGACATTTCACTCTAGTTCTATTTCTAATTAGATGAGAGTTGGACATAAATCTATATAAATCTAAATATCGTATTTCTATACTTTGATTTCTTACAACATATCTGAGTTTTCTAAACTAAATCAAGCGTGGTTTATTAAATGTTTTTAAGACTGTGTTTTCTAAAGAATAAGAAAACTTTATTTTAAACTTTTAAAGTGTACATTAATACTAAAAGACAACTTAAGAACTCTTTATAATTGTGCAAGAAGTGGAATATAATAGAAATGAAGGGCTTTTTGTGTGAAGTGTGTGAAAAGACCTTTAAAAGGGGTTTCAACCTACAGAGGCATATAAAAAATATACACAGCAGCACATTGGATACAAGATCGCATCGTCCAAAAGAAGATACTAAGGATATGTCTACATCTATATCGGTATCAGTTTCACCATCAACATCATCATTAAAAACATCATTAACGGACGCTTTAACACATATGTTTTGTCAGGCATGTAATTTACAAATTAAAGTAAAAGATTGGACGTATCATTTACGCACCAATGTTCATAAAAAGAAAGCGTCTATACCTATAAAGGAACATCTTAGGTGTGTTAAGGAAAATTTCGGGGGACGAATTGAAACATTTATTCTTGAAAATGGAGATGAAGGATTACTCGATATAAATAAATTCTTACAAGAATCTAATCATCAACTTTTGGAAGTGTTAAATATGTCGTTAGAAAAGCATATTTCTTATAAGTTCAATATTGAGCTTTTTGCAGAATATATCAAAGTTGTAAACTCAGAAGACGAAAATGAAATTATTTCTTCAATAAAATCATTTCAATCCAAAATGACTGACATATTCAACAACAGCGATTTACCAACTTTATGTAAGAATATGATTAACTGCATTAACACCAAATCAGAAGAATTTCAAGAGAAAGATAGTGGATGGTCGTTGATTCGAATAATTCATTTAGAAATCAACATTAACCAATATCACCCGTTAAGAGGTTCTTCCTACATACCTTTACCAAAGGTTATAATGGACAAGAAAGCATGCGTTAATGTGAAAAATAATGATATTTACTGTTTTAAGTGGGCTGTTATATCAGCTCTACACCAACCAACTCATCATTCTGATAGAACATCTTCATATTCAGTTTCTGATATATCAGATAGAGAAATAGAGCTTATAAATGGAGTGAAATTAGATTTTACTGGGTTGGAATTCCTCATGACTTTGCGTGATATTAAAGTATTCGAAGAGATCAATCCAAATATAAGCGTGAATGTTTTCGGCTACGATTTTATACAAGGTAGTTGTCAAATTGTGGGACCTTTTTATTGTACATCAAATGAGAAAGAAAATCACATAAATTTGTTGCTTCTTCAAGATGAAACTCTAAATCATTATGTCTGGATTAAGAATATTTCAAGATTGCTTAACGAGCAACTAACACATCATAAAAAACAAATTTACTTTTGTAATTCGTGTTTTCAACATTGTTATAATATAGAATCTTTTGCTAAACATAAAAATGAATGCTGTAAAATAGTGACTTCTATGCCTACCTCGGAAAAAGCTTTTTTGGAATTTGAGAAGTATGAACGCAAGTTAAGTGTGCCATTTGTTATTTATGCTGACTTTGAATGCGTGCTAAAGGAAATTAAAACGTGTATACCTAATCCTATGCTGTCTTCAACAACCAACACTCAAGAGCACATACCCTGTGCTTTCTCTTATTTTATCCATTGCCTTTATGATGACGCTTTAAGCAAGTTCAGGATTTATCAAGGTGAAGATGCTGTTAGTCGATTTGTACATTTATTAGCAGACGACGTGAAAGACATCTATAAAAATCATGTTTCAAAGTGTAAGCCGCTTGTTCCCATGTCACCAAATGAAATAAGGATGCAACGAGAAGAGCAATACTGTCATATTTGTAAGCAATTATTAGCGAATGATAGGGTTATTGATCATTGTCATCTTACAGGAAAATACAGGGGTCCAGCTCATAATAAATGCAATCTAAGGTATAGAGTTCCAACATTTTTCCCAGTTTTTTTACACAATTTTTCTGGTTATGACAGTCATTTATTTATTAAATCATTAAATGAAATTGAAGGTTCTATTAACGTTATTCCCTTAAATAAAGAGGTATATATATCAATGTCAAAGAAAATTTTCTTTGAGTATAAAACGATTGAATTACGGTTTTTAGATTCCATTTGTTTTATGCCTGCAAGTTTAGATACTCTGGCAAAAAATCTGCTTGGTGAAGACTTTAGAATAATCCGTAATGAATTTAAAGATGATGAATATCTTAATTTAATACGGAGAAATGGGGTTTTTCCATATGATTACTTAAATTATTTTGATAAATTAAATGAAACATGTCTACCTCCTCGCGAGCAATTTTTTAATAAACTTACGAATAATGAATGCACAGAAGGAGAATATCAGCATGCTGTTAACGTATGGAACAGATTTAATTGTAGAGATATTTCCCAATATTTACTATTATATTTGAAGTGTGATGTTTTGTTGCTAGCAGACATTTTTGAGAATTTAAGATGAGTATGCACAAATATCTATGAGTTGGACCCATTATTACACAGCACCAGGATTGTCGTGGGATGCGATGTTAAAACACACTCAAATTAAATTAGAATTGTTAACAAATATAAATATGTATAATTTCATGAAAAGAGGTATTCGAGGAGGTTTAACACAATGTTCCTAAAGACATTCTCTAGCTAATAATAAATATATGAAAAAGTTTAATCCTGCAATCGATTCAAAATACTTGGTTTATCTTGATGCTAACAATTTATATGGATGGGCTATGTCGGAATCACTTCCATATGCAGGTTTTGTTTGGATAGATAACTTTGATAATATAGATTTCATGAAAATTCCTGAAAATTCAGAAGTAGGATATATTTTAGAAGTTGATTTAATTTATCCAGATTTATCTCATGACGCTCATAATGATCTCCCCTTTTGTCCTGAAAATAAATTACCCCCTCAAGCCAAGATTAAAAAGTTAATTGCTGATTTAGAAAATAAATATAATTATGTTATACACTATAGAAATTTACAGCAGTGTGTAAAGCACGGATTAGAACTGCAGCGTATTCATCGAGTTTTAATGTTTAAACAATCAAATTGGTTAAAGAGTTACATTGATTTAAATAATTTCCATCGAACTGCCGCAAAAAATAATTTTGAAAAAGACTTTTTAAATTATTAAATAATTCGGTGTATGGAAAGACTATGGAAAATGTAGATAAAAGGAAAGATGTAAAAATTGCAAAAGAGTGGGAAAGCCGTGGTAGACATCAGGGTTTGCGTGCTCTTATAGCGAAACCTAATTTTCATAGTCTTTCTCATTTTACATCAAATATGACTGCAGTTCAATTAAAAAGAGTTTACACAATTTATAATAAACCAATTTACTTAGGCTTTACAGTCTTAGAGCTATCAAAGCTAAAAATGTATAACTTTCATTATGAATATATGAAACCTAAATACAAAGATATGGTCTCCTTAAACTATATGGACACAGATTCTTTTATATATATTCTATTTCTGTTAACGATTTTTATAATGATATTATTTTAGATATTAATGAAAGATTCGATACATCAGAATATCCCTACGACAATCGTTATAATATACCGTTAGTAAATAAAAAGGTTTTAGGTTTAATGAAAGATGAGAATAAAGGAAGAATTATGACTGAGTTTATAGGTTAACGATCTAAGCTATACTCTTTAAGTATTGAAGAAAAACCCGAAATAAAGAAAGCTAAAGGTATTAAAAAAACAGCTGTAAATACTTTAACTCTAGATAATTACAGAGATTGTTTATATAAGAAAAAACTATTTAATGTCAACATGTTAGGATTTAGAAGTAAATTTCATACAATATATACGGAATATATTAATAAAGTAGCGTTGAGTCCATTTGACGATAAAAGATTTATAAGAGAAGATGGTATTCAAACATACGCTTGGGGACACTATAGATTATCTAAAAATTGTTAAAATAAGAATTATGAATAAATGTATGTAGAAGGAAAATAAATGAGTAAATTAATAAAATGCTATTTTAACATTAACAGAAAGACTTTTATTAGTATAAAATTATAAGACATTTATTTCTTATTTCTAAATTTTATTATTTTTCTAGAAAATTTCTTAAAAGATAAACATTTTCTTGAGCGCATTGTCCCTGATGAGTTAAACAGCATGGTACTTTATAAAAAATTTTAAGAGAGGATAATTTTGGACACTGCAATTCTTCTTCCATATTATATACTATTACATCTTCACCAAATGTATTTTTGATCCAGCAAGCCTTTTCACAACCTTTCACATACAGTATTTTGTTTCTTATTAAAGGCATCACTATAGCACGTAATTGATGATAGTGAATATATCCATCGGTCCATCTGAATCCATGATAATTATCATGCAGCCATTTCGCTTCTCTTCTCTTTGCAGGTGTTAAATCCTTAAATCTGAATGGAGGTTGAAAAATAAAGTGCTGTATTTGGTTTCCGTTTGTCAAAATTGCCAATTCCTTCACAATAAACTTGTTATGATCGTCTTTAAATCCTTGAATATCCACAATTGCAGCCATTTGTTGTCTTAAATTATTTTTCTAACTTCACTCGTCAATGAACTATATTCGACTATTCTGTCATGCAAAAGTAAACAAAAAGCTGTTGTGTTTGCGGGAATATTACTAAGTGTTTTAAACTGTATACGAATATCGACTGGTCCTGATTTGATCACCTCGTTTTGATGTGAGCAATCGATAACAACAATTGGAGCGCTTTCCTTGAACTTCTCTCGGGTAAGCAGCGGTTGATGCATTCGCCCATAATACGATTGTTGGAATTTCGTATACATATCATACAATAAAGCATATCTCTCACGATCAAATTTAATGTTTAAGTCTTCATATGGAAATGTTTCAGAATTTAAGTGAAGCTTCACATCTGAAAGTTCGCAATGATCAAACTTGCTTGCATCTTTACTCTTCTCGTTTTTTCGATCCGTTTGAAGTGCTAAAATTACATATCGAGGTTTTTCTAACTGAGTAGATGTTTTAATTGTCCAATTATGATCGACAGTTGTAGGTAATATAGGATATTCGTATATATCCCAACTACGAAAACTCATTTGTATTGGCCGTCCAGTATCGATTAACTTAAGCAGCGATAGTTTTTCTTCATCAGCTACACTTATGTGGGGTACTCGCCATTGCAGTTTGAAAATATCTATTTTAACTTCATCATCTGGAGATATAAAAACATTTTCATCGCTTCTACTTCGAATCAAAATAAGTTCATGTTTAGCATTTATAACAATTTTCTTATAGTCTTCAGCAAAGCCGAGCAACAACTTTAAAGGAATGCAAAAATTGACAAATCCTCTTGTAGGTAATATTGAATTATCTGGAGACCAGGAAGCATTTAGTAACACATTGCTTTCATTTTGATTTAAAGATATATAATTTTTTATTGTTGTAGCAAATCCCAGATTTCTCGTGCGATCAATTTCTACGCCATTTAATTCATAGCGAATTTCGTCAAATAGAAAAGCTATGGCGTTATTAGTTAATTTTGCCGTTGTTGAGGCCAACCCATCTGATTTTGTTATCGCACCTTCTATATATAAGGAGCTTTCACTTGGTAAAATATACAAATCCTGATGTTGTAATGATATTCGAACTTCATCGCTATTCTTATATGATGCTAAAAACGGAGAGTAGCTATTATACTCAACTTTTGTAATACTATTATCATAGCTAGCACCTTGAGTAATATCGAGTATTTCACTCATTTTTTAACTTAAGACCAAGAGTTTTTAAGAATTGCTTGTTAGCGATTGTTAGCTTTATTCCTGACTGTTGCGTGGCTTTAGGCTGACTAGAAGAGTTAACACTTTTGTGTTTGTATTTATTATCAATGGTATTATTGTATATTAACATGCTGCGGCTTCAAATGCAATCTCACTGTAATCGTTTCTCCTCTAAAATTAATTAGATCACGGTCTTGACCCACGAACTTCAGGGTAAGAGAACTTATCCGTTTGATGTTCATGGGCAAATAAATTACATTCTTGGGAACTTCAATTATTTTATATCCCGGACCTACCGTAGGAGAGAACTCGTGTAATGTATGCACTTGTTGATTATTTATAAAAGAGCCTGATACTATATTACATTCAACTGGAATCACATATTATATTTACTGGTAAATCAGATTGATATGAAATATTAGGTTCTAGAACGCGTTTACTAAATCCTAATAATGATCCAATAGAGTTATTTTTATTCAAAAATACTCGGGTAGAACTTTTGATTTCTGTTTTCAAGGTGTTATTATTAGCTGTTATTTGTACTATAGGTTTAGTTTTCGTCTTAGCTAGTTCCTTTTTGATAAATCCTGCAATATCATCAATTTCATAGGAGCCTTCTGGAATTTTAATTTCATCATCATCATCCAGATGAAGTAAGTTATTTCTATTGTCCACATTAGGAATTGAATTATATGTCTGTAAATCAATAAGTCCGCAAACGTATTCTGAACTTAAGTCCAACGGAGGAAAGTATTCAACTGTAAGCACAGATGAATCCCCAGTCAAAGTCAGTGTTAATGACATAGTAGCTCAAAGTGAAATGAAGATGTTATTTTATGTAAAGTTTATTTATAGTTGTTATCTTACAATGTTTAATTATACTATTAAATTTATAGTTACTTATTATTATTGTAATGATTATATAAAAATTCTAAACATAAATGACCGCAATTTATCACATTATAATTTTGGTAAGACTTATAATAGTAAACAATGTTTTTTCCTAAATAGCTTAATATTTCCTTTGGTGGTTGCAAGTTTCCAAAGCTGTCAAAATATTCTTTTTTGGATTCACTTTTGTAATATGCTACCCAATGACTACCAGGACCTGATATAGAGTCCAAATTTACTATTCCACACTCATATTTTTTAGGCTTTTTGGGGAGAGCATCAAGCATAAAAACACCTCTAAAATGTGGTAAATTATTCGCATATTTATATAAATCGATTTCATTTAATGCTCGATTAGGTAGCAGTTTTAGACGTTTTTTGAAGGTGGATTTAAGAATAGACCAAGTCCTTTTCTGTATGGCTTCAAATATAAGCCGCTTCCCTTTTTTCCTAATGCAATAGCTTCCATCGTATTATTATGTCGATTGCTCTCCTTTAGCTGTTCTTTAGCATTTGCTGCAGCATTAACAGCCCTTGCGACACCTGATACTCCTACCACTAAAGCACCTAGTGCTGAAAGACCAGCAAAAATAGGAATTAGAGGTAGCACTCCTCCAGCCTTTGGAATCGGAATAATTCGAGGTGGTCTTACATCCTTCTTCTTTCGCTTAAATACACTTTTAGTAGCAGCAAGTGCAAGACCTATAGCTTCTTTTAAGGAATCAGGCTTTTTTAACTTTAAAATATTTCTTGCTTCATGAACTCCTTTTTGTAGAGTTAATTTTCTTTTTGGCTTCCTAGAGTGAATTTTAGGTTTTTTTCTTAACCCCATTCCAAATTTTACTTTCGCCTTCATAGCGTTTGTTACAAGCCAGGCGTTGCTACGTTCACCAAGGGATGCGTTTGAAGATGTCACTCGTTCCCAAGCTTTACCGGATAATATACGATCAGCAATATGACGATCTTCGATATTTTTATGTTGAGAATATGCGATATCGTGATCTCTACAAGCTGCGTCAAGAGGATTAATTCCAGGGTCACCCCTTGCTAATCTTTTTTGTAGTTTAGTACCAGGACCGCAATATTGATATCCAGGCAAATGAAATTCAAATGGTAAATTGCTAATTGCTGTATTTAACAAACCGCCTCCTCTTCGACATTTACGTTGGCGAGAACGATTTTGATTCTTTGAATGATCAATCATTCAACTGATAAGATAAACCTTTTAGACGTCCTCACAACAGCACATTGAGTTGATGACTGATATAAAAGTTCAGTGTTGTGTAATAAATATTTCAGTTCTAATAATGAAGTTCGTGAAGCAGAAGGACTCTTTATCAATAAAAAATCTTGATATTAAATCTACAAATGAATTCAAAAGACATAGCTCGCTTATACCTAATAATATAAGAGGTATTCTTGTGGGACCTTCAAACTGCGGTAAAACCAATCTTATGATTGGTCTTATAGAACATCCAAATGGACTCAAGTTCGAGAATATTTACATCTACTCAAAATCACTACATCAACCCAAATATCAGTATCTAGAACAGTTGATAAGTCCTATTGTTGGTCTGGGCTACTACACGTTTTCTGATAATTGCGAAGTTATATCTCCTGAGGAAGCTAAACAGAATTCAATTTTTATTTTCGATGATGTAGCATGTGGGAAACAAAATAACATACGTGATTATTTTTGCATGGGTAGACATAATAATATTGATAGTTTCTATCTCTGTCAGACTTATACCCATATACCGAAGCACTTAATACGTGACAACGCTAACTTTCTTATTTTATTTAAACAAGATGATATGAATCTTAGGCATATATATAATGATCATGTTAACACAGACATGACCTTCGAAAAATTTCGTAGTATTTGCGGCGTTTGTTGGAGAGACAATTATGGCTTTTTAGTAATCGATAAAGATAGTTTGTTGAACAAAGGACGTTATCGAAAAGGAATCGATACATACCTTTCGCTATAATTTTAGAAGATCTAGTAAAGAAAATCAGTTAAAGCTGTTCATAGACCTGCTAAAGCTGGTAATAGATCTGTTAAAGATGTTCATAGACCTGGTAAGCTGTTCATGGCCATCAATGCCACCACCACCACCACCACCGCCAACGCCACCAACACCGCCACCACCACCACCACCAACGCCACCAACGCCGCCACCAGACCTGGTAAAAGCTGTTCATAGACCTGGTAAGAGCTGTTCACAAACCTGGTAAAGCTGTTCATAAACCTGATAAGAGCTGGTCGTAGATCTGGTAAAGCTGTTCATAAACCCGTTTGAGCTGTTTTATAGAGCTGGTACGGAGCTGTCAAAAGCTGTTCACAGACCTGATAAGAGCCATCCATAGACCCATTTAGATCAGTATAACCCAGTTCACAGACCAGTTCAAATCTTACGAAAAAATCTTATCAAAACTAGAAATGCTATTAAGAAGAAATTTCGCGCTGTGAAAACTGGACGAGTTGAAACTGAAACTCGTCTTGAGGAGACATTTAAGCCCATAGCAAAACCACTTCATGAGTTCATAACAAAAGCAAAGCATGAGACTAAAATTAAAGATGAATATGGAGATGATGACGATGATGATTATGGTAATATAAAGCTTACTCCTAAAATGAAACTTCCGAAAATGGAGCCGACCAGTACACCTATAAAACGTTCAGATTATTCCTTAATGTCGGAAGATGATAACTTTGCAACACCTACACATTCTAGAACTTTGATGGAAAAGAGAGATTCTCCTCTTAATTTATCAAGCGGTATAGTTGATAAATATTTAGACCTATACCTTAAAAAAAACCCGATAATTGACAACACTTATGGAGTTTATTTAGATGATGATAACGAATGGAAAATTGGAAATTCAAAGATTGTAATTGAGAAAGATTTTTTCCTTATTAACGGAAAATCGTATAAAATAACGCTAGGTCTATGTGAATTGCTTTTTATGAAACAACCTGCAAAAACTTTGTATAGTAAGGATGACTTGGAAAATTATCAAGCTATCTTAAAAGAAACTAACGCCTATAAAAGAGATCATAAAGCGGCTGGTCAAATAAAAGGAAGTAGAGCTTTCAAGTACTTAGAAATTATAAGTAACCTGGTTTCTCATGAAGGCAAGGGTTTGATGCATATACCCAAGAATAATATTGATTATGTTTATTGGAATGATCCTAATGAACTTGTGGATAGACTTCGTCTTTTAATAGCATCACAAAGTGCTGGGCATACTAACCACAACAATGAAATTATATCAATTATTGAAGAGTTAAAAGAAGGCGGCATTATAGTATAAATAACATCTTTAATCATATTCAGTTTTAATGTAATAATGAGTGTCGACAAGTTTGGGAGATATTCTAAAAAGGTAAAGTTAGGATCTACTGGTAAGCGTGGTCCTAGAGGCTTACCAGGCGAACCTGGTCCTCAAGGAGAACAAGGAATACAAGGTCTAAGTGGTGTGGGCTTTAAGCTCACTGAAAGTGGAGATTTCAATCTAAGTTTTAAAAATTTGAAATACCTTAAGAGCCCTCTAGATAGGGATGATGCAACCAATAAAACATATGTTGACGATGTAGCTGACAAGATCATACATTTAAGTAATTCCTACGTTAATGAAAAAATCCAGTTAGTCAGCAACAATCTAACTGAGCAAATACATAAGGAAAGTGCTGTACAACAAAGAGAATTAAAGGAGTTATACAACATAATCAATATAACAAGTGAAAAAGATAAAAACACTAGTCAATTGTATACGAATGAAACAATTACGAATCTGCAAGAGCGATTGAAGAGAGCAGCCGAATTATATGCAAATGAAGCAATTGTTGACGTTAATGAGAAGTTGATGAAATATATAGATCTAAATATACAAGAAATGAAAGACACTTTAAAGGCGTTAATTAATGTAGAATCTCTGACAATTTCAAAATGAATAAAACACAAGTAGTTAATGAGCTTCATAAACCAGCCAGAAAAAATTTCATAAGAAGACGTGTTATAATTAAGGGAATAGATGATCTATGGCAAGCCGACTTAGTTGAAATGGGTGCTTATACTACAAGCAATAATGGACATAATTTTTTATTAACTGTAATAGATGGGTTTTCTAAATATGCATGGGCAATTCCTATTAAAAGAAAGACTGGTGTCGAAGTTACTCAAGCTATGAAATCCATACTAAAAGAAGGTCGGACTCCCACAAATTTGCAAACTGATGATGGAAAAGAGTTTTTCAATAGCTCATTTCAAAACTTAATGAAAAAATCCCGCATTAATCATTTTTCTACATATAGCCCTTTAAAAGCATCGTTGCAGCAGCAGTTGAACGATTTAATCGAACATTAAAAAGCATGATGTGGAAAGAGTTTAGTATGCAGGGTTCATACCGATGGATAGATATGGTTAAGAAATTACTCGTAAAATATAACTCAAGTAATCATCGAACAATAAAAATGAGACCACGTGATGTAACAAAGCAGAATGAGAAGAAATTGCTATCAACAGTTTACAATCATTTAAAGACGTTTCATTTGCCAAAATTTAAGATGGGAGACTTTGTTCGCATTAGTAAATATAAACATGTATTTGAAAAGGGGTATACACCAAACTGGACTACAGAGATCTTCAAGATAGCAAAAATTCAGATAACGAATCCTGTAACATATCTCTTGGAAGACCATGAAGGAACCGCAATAAAGGGTAGTTTTTATGAAATGGAGCTCCAAAAGACGAAGAATCCTGATGTTTACCTCATAGAAAAAATATTGAAGAGAACCGCAGATAAAGTTTATGTTAAATGGCTCGGATTTTCATCAAAACACAACTCTTGGATTAAGAAAGATAATGTATTATAATATTGTTATACAAATATATATTTTATATTAAAAGTACTTGAGTTCTTATTTTATTACTTTATTTAAAATTTTTAAATCTTAACCTATAAATTTTATTTCTATGCGAGATGAATAAAATGGGGTCCAAAATATCCTTCATATTTCGAATTCGCTCTTGAAATCGAAATCTGTCTAACGCAAATGTTTGCCAGGGACCCTTGCGTTCGTATATTGGAACGAAATGTATCTTTGGGATGATATTGAATTGAACTACTTTTTCTCCAACTACTTTGGTCTTCTCTTCTTCTCTTTGTAGCAAAAGCAAAACATCTTGAAGGTCCAAACTCCTACAAATATTCTTGAATTCTTTATATGCTGCTGAATCAGATTTAGAAATCTTAAGAAAACACCTCCCATGCTTTTGATAATCGTTAAACAAAAGTTCGTTCTATCAAAAAAATAATTATAATATATATAAATAAATGAAAAATGTTGTTGGTCTTACATTTATAACCTCTTTGATAGCAGGAGTCAATAAATCTCGCTTTTTATATTCAGCAATAAGTTTATTATAATCTGTTAGTTCAATTAAATTACAAATATTATCCAAAATTATTTTTGTATGAAGATACTCCATAATAATTTTAAAATGACTTAAAAACGGCTTAGACTTTCTTTTATAGCTGCTTATTTAGAAATATTCATTTGATATGTTTGTTTCATTCCTCTCAAATTCACTAATTCCACATCGCTTTTATAATTAGCATCAACTTGTTTCACCATCTCTACTTCACCACTACTTAGAATTCTTTCAGTTTCAAACTCGCGATATTCATAGCATGATATCTTCAATGAGCGAGTTACGTAATTACTGTCATATGTACAACGAATGGTTAGCATAGTTTCGTCATCGAATTCAAGTTTAAAGTGCCTATAAAAGATATTTTTGCTCTCAATAATTCCTGCAATATCCATTTCTTTCTTTAATAGTTCTTGCCTGAAACCTTCGATGGCTTCGTCAATAGAAATAAATTTCTTTTTAGGATTATCATTCGTAGTGATCCTTGATGTGGTAGTAGGAATTTGCTCGTCATTACTTTCTTTTGAAGTAGAAACTATATCTTCTTTGGGATTGCTAGCGTTACTGTAAGTCATCAATTTAAAAGATAAGCCAATTTGTATAGTATCGTTATTGGGTAGAGTTAGTGCAAAATCTAAATTGCTACTACTTTGATTCATTAGGTTTACACTTAACGGGATCTGTAAGCTATTGATGTGTAAGATGCATAGTGATAAAAGCAAAAGACTTGCTGAACGTCTAGCCATTTTTAATGTTAATATGTTGACTTGAACTCAAGAACTAATTGAATTTTATGAAGTTGTCATATATATACCATCCTCCTGCATTTTTGATTCAATTGTCAGCCTGCAAATAACTTTTAATATTTTCAAGCTCTAGAGGGAAATGATTGTAAGGTTAAGTGGAATGAAACAATTTACTGTCTGCCTTTACGGTTTCAGACCAAAACATCTTTCTAGACTGACGTTTTTATCGATGAAGGTACAGGTATTTATAGCATCCATTCGAGATCTCTTAAGAAATGTGACTTTTAAAAGTACTCCACTGACCCCGCGGTTCAGCAGCTAGATTAGGAAATTATTAGACCGCTGGCGACTTGTTGAAGTATTTTTTTTACAGATTCAAATCTCAATCAAGCAAAATTTTTGGACTTTTTTAACTTTAGCTAGAGAATTGAAGGAGGTAAAATGAAACAAAAACATATATTTAATAAAAGTACTTTTATTTATTTATTTATAAATTTAAATAATAGCCAGTGCTAGGTGCTATCTTAGAAAACATTAAATTAAAATAGCTGCCAGCTGCTGCTTTCCTTTCAACAAAGAAGCCTCCATCGTTCATTTTCTCAATTGTATGCTCAGAAATTTTAGCGTCGAACCTAGGCGGCAAAAAAACATGGTGCTTCTCCAGTTCTAAAAGGATCCTGGGTCCATATTTTGTTGTTGTTCTTCTGCAGCTTATGATTTTATAATTTTGAGACTCTTCCATATCTTTAACAGCGAGTGCAGGCTTAAAATTTGCAGAATTTAACTCTTCCAATACTTCAAAGTCTTCGATGACTGCTTCGTTGATCGGTAGCTGATACATTTTAAATTTTTTTGTTTTATTTTTTATTATTTCAATCTGCCTTAGAGCACGAATTTTAATTATAAGAATTTCACTGTTTGACTTCACTATGAATACTAAAAGACTACCTAAGAACGCTTGATATTTATACAAGAACGCAATATTCTGTTTTCCAATTAAATTCGCATCATGTTATTTCATTTAGCTGATAAAACTGTACTTCGTAATTAAAAACTCAAAACAACAACCTCTTATCTTCAGCACGAGGTCAGGTTCATCTACAAAACCTTATCACACAACGAGCTTAACATTGTCGCCAAATTATTAATTTCTACGCAGTCACCAGCTCGCTTATCAATCACAGCTCGACCAGAAAAACATGTTAAAACTTGCTTGAAAACAAATGATATCATAGAAATAAGAATTTGCAAAAGAAATTAAAAAATAATCTTCATCTATTTACTCAAAGTGGTGAAATCTTTTATTACGCAATATTCTGTTTTCCAATTAAATTCGCATCATGTTATTTCATTTAGCTGATAAAGCTGTACTTCGTAATTAAAGACTCAAAACAACAAACTCTTATCTTCAACACAATTAAATTCGCCTCATGTTATTTCATTTAGCTGATAAAGCTGTACTTCGTAATTAAAAACTCAAAACAACAAACTCTTATCTTCAACATCAATTGTAGCCTCCAAGACTGAATACCCAATATCCAAGATGGCCGACAGGTGCCTTATCTTACTAAACAATCTAGGTTCAGATGCTAGGTTTAGATCTAAGTCTAGATGCAAACCAAAGAAGAAGAAGAAGACCCATTGTAGCCTCCAAGACCGAAAACCGAAAATCCAAGATGGCCGACAATCCTTATCTCTCTTCCTTATCTCTCAATTGTAGCCTATAAGACCGAAAACCCAAGATCCAAGATGGCCGACATCCTTATCTCTCAATTGTAGCCTATAACACCGAAAACCCAAAATCCAAGATGGCCGACAATCCTTATCTCTCTTCCTTATCTCTCAATTGTAGCCTATAAGACCGAAAATCCTTATCTCTTTTCCTTATCTCTCAATTGTAGCCTACAAGACCGAAACTGCTCCTGCTCCTTGGTCCAGAACCCGCATATTTATACTACTGAAGTTGATCAGTCGTAGATAGTTGATATTGATTCGGATATATTGGTTGAGACATGCTGGTTACAGTTGCTGGTTGAGAAAATATAGCTGCTGCTAAAACGTTGCCAATAACATCGGGTGCCAAATTGAAAAGCCTCCAAAAATCCACTCCGAGATATAAATCTTGGGTCAGGCTGGGCACGATGTACAGACGTACAGCCTTGGTATCACCCCGAAAAGTGATCTGCACGTCCGCGTGGCCCAGTACCTCGGGTGTCTATCCATTGGCTACCATGAACTTCGTACGATATCTGCTCCATGAAACTTGAGCTTTGTCCAACCGCTCCAACGCGTTCTTGCCCAAAACACTGACGGTGGCACCGCTATCCACGAGTCCAGAAAGATTCTGACCTAGCACTATCACCTCGGCATAAGCCCGGATGTCGCGAGACGCAGTCACGAAGGCCGAGGACAATTTCTTTCTGTTCTCACTAACCTTTCTCGAAAAGGGTCTCAAACGAATTGTTGAGCGTTTGGGCTTCTTCGGTGTTGTGGTGTCGGGAGGGTAATCTGATTCGGTTATTATAAGTTGTCTGGCTTCTTGATACCACCTGAGTCGTTGAAGGTATGGCTTCAGAGGTCAAACTGTCGGTGTTGTATGCTCTTCAATAAGTACGGCTGAGTGTCGCTGCAGCAGCTGTACAGAACCTGCCTCGGTTTCCCATGACTGTGCCTTGGGTGATGTAACACGTATGGGCACCAATGGTGTTTGCATCCCCGAAGTGGTGTTGTTATCCGAGGCGTCCATCAACTGGTCCATTAAGTTAGACGGACATATATTTGTCCAGTTCTGGTCGTCTTCTGTTGAAAGGCCAACAGCCAGTGGCAACGAGCCAGATGAAGGTGTTATTATTTACTTATTTATTTAAGCTTAATGCAAGCTATTACATAATAATACAAAATAACAAAATAAATACTAAGTACAAACTAAAATAAACAATAATTCATTACAGATAATGTAAGCTACAATATGAGTTATGATTATGATAAATATAAACTGGGAGGAAGAAGAATTAAGAAAGGCGATCAAGAAGGGCGGGATAAGGATATAAGGCTTTGTGAAGGGATGATTTACTCAGAAGGAAGTCAAAGGAGGGAAGGTCGTTGACTTTTCGTAGCATCCTGGTAATTGGTTCACGTTGACCGTAGTTCGTGCGATGGCGGTCGAGTTGGAAAGGGGTGTGGACCTAACGTTGCGAGGATTAATATAGATGGGTAAAGATTGCAGGATTGAAGGGCAGTCTATGGTACCAGTTAATAGCTGATGACTGAAGAGAACGTCGGAAATATCACGACGTTTACTTAGGGGTTGTAAGTTCATCAGTTTCAGACGGTCTTCATAAGGTGGAAGGTTGAATCTGTCTACCCACGGAAGATCACGTAGAGAAAAGCGAATGAACCTACGCTGGACAGATTCAATTATGTTAACGTGGGTTCTCTGTGTAGGTGACCATACCTGGCTAGCATATTTAAGGAGAGGTCTAACGAAGGAAATATAGAGAGATTTGGAAACATAAGGATTGGAGAACTCTCTAGACCAGCGCTTCACAAACCCTAGCGCGGAATTAGCTCTGTTAATTATGCTATCAATGTTGGAACGGAAATTGAGTTCGCTATCACAGATTATTCCTAGGTCACACAAAGAGGTAACGAAAGGGACTAGTACGTCGGTTAACATATAGACTCTTGGGGTAATGGTAAGACGCTTGTGGGAATAAGAGATGGACTGGCATTTGGAGACATTGAGCTCAAAAAAGTTTTTTTTTGGAGAAGAAGAGAGCCGGTTGTGGAGGAGATATGTTGAATTATTTTCATGTCATCAGCATAAATGGACAACATTATTAATTGTAAGGATGAAAATTAATGGACCGAGGTGGCTGCCCTGAGGGACGCCAGAACGAGCGACAATGGGTTAGAAATGCATGAGCTGAAAAGAACATTGTAATGATGGTTGTTGAGGTACGGGGGAAGCCTAGGCGATCAAGTTTAACAGGATAACCCTATGGGAGATCTTGCCAAAGGATTTGCTAAAATCGGTGGCGATAACCTCAGCATCTTTACCGTTTTCCAGGGCACATAGTGTTTTGGAGACGAATTCGATAAGGTTGGTGGTTGTAGATCTTCCTTTGAGAAAGCTATCCTGGAAAAGGGAGAAAATAAACTTACAGTGGAAGAACATGGAATAACAGACCAATTTTTCGAATAGTTTAGGTATGGATGATAATTTAGCAATGGGTCTGTAGTTGGACACATCGCTCTTGCAGCCTTTTTTGAATATGGGAATAATATAAGATTTTTTTCATAATCGAGGGAAACCCCTTGAGTGACCGAGAGACGGAAAAGCAAAGTAAGGGGTTGAACTAGATGTATGGCACACTTTTTCAGAACGATGGCCGGAATGCCGTCAGGACCGGGGTGAAAGTCGTCCTCAAGCCCGTTAAAACTGGCAGCGATTTGTTCGGGGTCAGGGTCGAAAGATGGAAACGACGTTTGAGTGCATTTGTCCAAGAATGAAAAGTAGTTAAGGTCAGGTTGTAGGGAATTGTCGCTTAAATATTTACTGAAGAAGTGTGCAAAGAGGTTGGCGATAACCTGAGGATCAGATGAAGAGGTATTCTCGAGCTTAAGGGTGGAGGGGTAACCATTGGATTTCTTCTTAGAATTAATAAAGCTATAAAAACGCTTGGGGTCGGATATGAGCCTTGTTTCCATCTGTTGGAGGTACTCATGGTAGAGAGTATCACAACATTCAGAAAAAGAGGTGTAAGCAGACAAGTAGGAAGAATAATCAGACTCAGTCTGGGTCAGAAGAAAAGTTTGCCAAAGTTTATTTCTCCTGCTGCGGAGAAAGCGTAATTCTTTGTCGTACCAAACGGGAGAGGAGGAGCAATTTTTAACGAGGAAGAAGAGAGATAGATTGTGTAAGACAAGCGTGTATTTCCGATTAAAACGACTCTACAGCAACGTCTATTGGAAGATGTTGAGGGATAGTGCCAATGTTGGAGTTGAGGAGCAAGTGATTTAATTTTTCAAAGTCGCCTTTACGAAAATTGAAGGAAAGAGAAGACTCGGAGCTTGAAAGGGCGTGAGGGTGTTCGTAGGAGAAAATGAGGAACAGGGGAGGATGGTGACGATCAAAGGAGGAGAGGTGATGGTTTGTTTCCGCGACAGCCGAGTAAACTGGGTCTGAGAAAAAGATTAAGTCTAATTGTCTGTCCAGAAAGTCCCTCACTCCACTAACTTGAAAGAGACCAGAAACAGAGAGCTTATCGGTAAAAAAGGCTTTTTTGCCGGAAGAGGCGTTCAGGGGGACAAAGTGTGAACAGTCTTCAGACAATGACCATTGAATACGGGGAGGTTAAACTCACCTAGTACAATGAATTCATCGGAGGCGTTAGCGTTCTCAAGCATTGTGTCTAACGTTTCAATTATGGGCTCGTAGGCTTCTAGAGGTTGAGAGGGACGAATGTAACAACAAAGAATATACAGAATACACTTATTCAGTGTTAATTTGATTCATACAAATTCTGATATTAAAGAGTCGGAGGTCTTAAGCAGGGTGGCATCATAACGGTTGTGAGCAGCTGTGAGAACCCCACGGCCTGGTGGGTCATTGTTGCCCATACGACCGTCAGCACGGAAAATGGTATAGTTTGGAGGGAATAGTTCGCTGTCGAGAATTCCTGGTGTTAGATTGGTTTCAGTTAAGGCAAAGATATCGTGCGAGAATTTGTGGGAGTTAAGGAAAATATTGGATATTTTGTGCGAAGTCCTCTGACGTTCTGGTAATAGACTGACAAGCTGCTGGGTAGAGGTACTTTATCGGAGACCACAGGTGCATTAGGGGGGGGGGGGGGTCAGAAATAGAGAAAGCGGGGGGGGGGGAGGTTAGGAGCGAAAGTAGCTTAAGGAGTCGTTGCGACGCTTTTGGAGATGGGAAATGCAGCGATGTTGGGATGTAGATGGCTGTTGAGGAGTCGCAAACAGTGCTGGATTTGGCCGCGGTCCATATTCCCTTTGCTCTACTGGCCTCCGATGGTATGAACACAGACAGGGCACCTTGGCTTTACTACTCCTTTCTGTCCACACCCGTTGCAGAAGAAGCCATGTGGTTCCTTGACACAGTCCATGTAGTAATGACCAGGCTGGTCGCAATTTCAACAGATGGCATTTTGGCTGCGTGGTGAGTCGATTGCTGCTAGATGTTGTCCATCTTCTAACGTGAACTCAGCCGGTTCCTCCTCATAACCCATAGGTGTTTCTGATAAATAATGTTCCTCAACTATCGGTTTGTTATACGAATGTGGTAAGCGTGAACGTATGCGGTCTCTGGTTGTCTATATTTCCATAACTTGCTCTTGTGTGGAAGGCAACATGTTAGTTCGGACATTATCAAAGAACTCCATCTCCATCATGGGTACACAGAGCTGGTTTCGAAGCATGGTCATGTCTTGACAGTACAGGGAATATGGCTCGTTAGGCCGTTGACGCCGATTTAACATTTTAAGTCTGATGTCTACATCATTGACGTGATCGCCATAATCTGATCGAAGAGCCAGTCTCACGTGTTCCCATGGCGCTGATGGATTCTGTCTGCGAAGGGTCCAGAACCAGCTGTTGACTCCTCCTCCTAGCAGGATGTGTAGGTTGTCGACGAATAGACTGAAGTCTGGCTATACAAGTTGTGCTGTTGATTGGGTCGATATAAAACAAAATCTGGAAACTGTGAACCTCTCAGGTTGTTGAAACTAGCAATTTCATGGGAAGAGTCAGCCTAAGGTTCTGCCACTGGTGTACGTGGCTGCGCCGGTTGGGTCCGATGTCCGGGCAATTTTTCAAGGCCCCTCGCTACTGCCTGTCGAACAGATCAGCGAATTTCAGCCTAATGGCTGCTAACAAGGCTTGTGTACTGGCGGACCTATCAAGAGGGACGTCCTCAGGTCGCAACTCGCCTGCAATGGTGGACTCCACTTGGGATGCGAGCCGCGTCCTACTATTCGCCTCCTCGGGACTCCGAGCTGAAGCTGTTGTTGAGGCTCGAACTTTGGGCCTGTGACTCCGCTTGCCGTACCTCTTCAGGAGGTGTCGTTGCTGGCATCGCGTGGTCGCTCGCGTATTATATCTCCGGGAAGTAGCACCCGTTGCATCGTCCCGGTTATGAAGTTCTTGTCGGCAATTAGGACATATGTAGCAGTAGCTACAAATTTAATTTTTAATTTTTATAAAAATTTCTTAAGTTTGATTATATTATTAATAAAATGTTTTTATTCAAATCCACTTTAATAACATCCAATCAGACTGTACTGTCAAATATATTTTTGTCAACCTCTACACTTCGATAAATTTTGAATAATGTGAAACACAAACACTTTGAAAAATATTATAATCATTTATTCATTGACAACAAAATACTGTACTCAATACAGAGAAAATATTTAACAAACTATCTATGTATTAAATGTAAAGTGGGATACAAAAAAATTTTAATAGATTTTTAGTATAACCAGATCTGCCGATATAAAAACAACTAAAATTAAAATAAAAGTTTAAATAAAATAAAATTAAAAAATATTTTTTTTTTATTTGAAATATAATGTATCTAATAGATTTCAGATACACAAGGAAGTTTTTGGGTTTAGGGCTCTGGTACTACGCCCCATATTAAAAAGGAGCTCTATTCGCCTAACCACTTCATTGGTGACCCCGAAATTTTTTTTTAAAAACAGAAGTATCCCTACCCAAGGTAAGGTACTTTCTGCTTTTTTAAAAAAAGTAAACAAGGACGAACAAAGAAGATTCAACCCTCAAAGAAGCAACAACATTTTAAAATAGAGATACCCCCTACCAAAGGTAAGGTATTCTCTCATTTTAAAAAAAGAAGACAACGAAGATTGAACAATTCAAGAAACAAAATTTTAATAAGAGGTGCCCCTCACCCAGGGTAAGGCATCCTCGTTATTAAACCAATCATCAACATTCAACACAAAATTTTAATAAGAGGTGCCCGCCACCCAGAGTAAGGCATCCTCATTATTACAAACCTACAATCAAGTTCAACAATATTTGAATTATGAGGTGCCCCCCACCCAGGGTAAGGCATCCTGTAGTTTAAAAACCATCAACGAATCAACACATCAAAGAGAAGATTACATCTATAGGAAGAAAGAAGAAAAGACAACACCGTAACAATAAACGAAGACAACAACGGTACGTGTTTTTATAATTAAAATTACTTTCATTGTACCACAACTACATAATTGAAAAAAATCATAAACAACATTTCCTCACATTTTCAAAATATTTATCTAAATAAAATATTATTTGTATTTTCTACTAAAAATAATATATTTTTCTTCTCAATATATAATCATTCTCGAATTATTAATATAACTTAAAAGTTATAATAAGGGATTGTTCTTTCATTTTGGTGATTCGCGAAGTTAAGTTTCGTTAAAATCAGTGTGCAATTTCAAAAAAAAGTGAAATTTTACTTTCAAACAGTGAATAACCACAATCATGATGACTAGTGAAGATGAGTCAAACTTTTCACCACAAAATTTACATACAAATGCTACAAATTACAATGAAAACAATCATGTAGCCACAACTTCAATCAAACTACCAAGTTTTTGGACTCCATATCCAGAAGCTTGGTTCATTCAAGCCGAAGCCCAATTTGCTTCTAAACAAATAACGGTAGACGAGACAAAATATAGTCACATTGTTCAATCTTTACCAGTGGAAGTCATAACAAATGTCCTAGATTTTATACAAAATCCTTCACTTCTCAGTAAATATGAAAGTTTGAAGAATACTCTAATCAAACGATTTACTGAATCGGAAAAAAAAGTTAGAGCAACTTCTATCTACTACCGAAATCGGAGATAGAAAACCTTCCGAATTCTATCGCTCCATGGAAATTCTTGCAGGCAATTCCTCCACATTTAGCAAATCTTTAATTAAAAAATTATGGATGAGAAAATTGCCGGCAAATATCAACATAGCCTTAATATCTTCCGGAAAACAAGATATTAAAGAACTTTTAGATTTGGCAGGTAATATATATGATATTTCCAAAATTCAATTTATATCGGAAATAAACAAAAATCTACCAAAACCATATTACAATTTTATCGATAACAATTTCCTTTTAACAAAAATAAATAATTTAGAGAACAAAATAGAAAATCTCGAAAATTTGATAAAAGGATTATCGTGTCAAAACCAATTTTCTCACTCACGTTCTAGATACAGATCGAGGGATCATTCATTCTCTAGAAACAATTCGCATAGCAGACAAGTTTCAAAAACTAGAGATAACAATTCTTATTGTTGGTACCACAATAAATATGGTACCAAAGCGAATAAATGCATTTCGCCGTGTTCTTACAAAAATATTAATAATCAAAAAAAACTAATTAATCCCTCAGTGAACAATATATTTAACAATAATATTTCTAAACGTTTATTCATTTTTGACAAAGAAAACCAATTCAAATTTCTAATAGATACAGGTGTTGATATTTCAGTAGTACCTAACGAATTCTTTAGAAACTTCAACAAAGACCCTAACTTATATTTATCCGCAGCAAACGGTTCTACCATTAACACTTATGGTACAAAACTACTTAAAGTAGATTTCGGTCTTAGGAGAGAATTCATTTTCCCATTTATAATTGCTAATGTCAACAAGCCCATCATCGGAGCAGACTTTTTAACAAAATTTAATTTACTGGTCGATTTAAAAAACAAAAGATTACTCGACGGTACAACAACATTAAGTGTTAGTGGAATCACGGTAAACGCAAATACTCCAACTCCTCGTTACTACGCAATCAGTAACGAATACGGTAAAATTTTGCAAAGATTTCCCACATTAACGCAACCACCTCGTTATGATATTCCAGTTAAACGTAACGTAGTACATCGAATAGAAACTAAAGGACTACTTCCTTTCTCTCGTCCAAGAAGTTTAGATGGACATAAATACAAAATTGCAAAATTAGAATTTGATCACATGGTTAAATTAGGTCTGTGCCAATTATCATCTTCTTCTTTAGTATCTTCTCCACTAGATCTAGTAGCAAAGAAAAATTCTACAGATTGGCGACCATGTGGAGATTATCGCAGACTCAACGCAATCACAGTTCCGGATAGATACCCATTACCACACATACAAAATTTTTCAATGAACTTAAACGGTTGCACCATTTTCTCAAAAATTGATTTGATAAGAGCTTACCACCAAATTCCAATGGCTAAAAAAGACATACACAAAACAGCCATTACAACTCCATTCGGATTATTTGAATTCACAAGGATGCCTTTTGGTCTAAGAAATGGTGCACAAACATTTCAACGATTCATGGACCAAATCATTAAAAATTTAGATTTCGCTTTTGTCTATATTGACGATATTTTAGTTGCCAGCAAATCTGAATCCGAACATCAAAATCATTTAAACCAAATTTTTAAACAACTATCAGATTTCGGAATCAATATCAATCCATCCAAATGCATTTTCGGAGTTGGAACTTTGGACTTCCTCAGTCACAAAATAACAAAAGAAGGCATCTTACCTTCAGAAGACAGAGTCCAAATTATTAACAATTTTCCTTCTCCAAATTCTATTAAACAAATTCAACAATTTATAGGCATGGCTAATTATTACCATAGATTTATTCCAAATCTTGCCAAATTACTAAACCCAATTCACACTCATTTGGCCCTACTTCTCAAAAAGAAACCAAATAACGCTAAAAATTTTTCTTGGCCAGCAGAATGTGAAGATCAACTTAACAAAATTAAACGATCATTTTCAAAAGCAACTTTATTAATTCATCCTATTGAAAATGCAAAATTCAATTTAACTGTAGACGCTTCTGCTAGCGCTGTTGGTGCAGTTCTTCAACAATCCAATGCAAATCATTGGGAACCCATTGCATTTTTCTCTAAAAAATTAAAAGAAGCAGAAATCAAATATTCAGCTTTCGACCGAGAACTTTTGGCATTATATCTAGCCATCAAACATTTTAGACATTTTCTAGAAGGTCGAGAATTTATAGCTTTTACAGACCACAAACCACTCATTACAGCAATATTGTCTAAAACAGAAAGAAGTCCAAGACAAACTAGACATCTGGATTACATTACCCAATTTACCTCCGATATCAGACATATCAAAGGCAAATCAAATACAGTAGCAGATACTTTATCTAGAATTTCTATCGAAAATTTCGAACATTCAAAGCATAACAATACCAAATTTGATTTAAAAACTGTTGTTGAGTATCAAAATAGTGACGAAGAACTTACACATCTTTTAATAACTCAGCATAACAGACCAGATAATTCAAAATATAAGCTTGTAAGAATTAAATTAAACACTTCTGAGTCTGACATTTGGTGCGAAGTTTCTACTAAAAATTCACGGTCACATATACCCAAAGAACTTCGAAAAATTATTTTTAATACCATTCATAATTTATCTCATCCAGGAATTAGAACAACACGAAAATCTATTGTTACTAAGTACTTTTGTCCTGGAAGGAATACAGATATTAACAATTGGACTAAAAATTGTGTCAATTGCCAAAAAGCCAAAATAACCAAGCACACGAAATCAGAAATTGGTAAATTCGAACTACCCAAAGCAAGATTCGAACATATCCATTTAGATTTGGTAGGTCCTTTGCCATCTTCAAATGGATATTCTTACATTCTAACAATAATAGATAGATTTACTCGTTGGCCAGAAGCTTATCCAATCAAAGATATACAGGCAAGCACAGTTATCAACACGTTTTACGAACAATATTTTCCACGTTTTGGTATTCCACTAGAAATTACCACAGATCAGGGTTATCAATTCGAATCCAAATTATTCGAAGAATTTACAAAAATGTTAGGATCACATCGAATCCGCGCTACTCCTTATCATCCACAATCAAACGGAATGATAGAACGATTTCACCGACAATTAAAAGCAGCCATACGCGCTCGTGACGGCCAAAATAATTGGGTCACACAATTACCTGCAGTCCTCTTAGGTTTCCGAACCACGCAATGTTCTCCAGCAGAACTTGTCTATGGACAACCTCTTCGCGTTCCAGGAGAATTTATCATTAACAACAATTCAACAATTCAAGATCCATTAAATTTCTTAAGTAAAATTAGATCTTGCATAAATAACTTCAAACCCTCACATTCTCGAAAGCAAAATTCTAAAATCTACTTACCTAAAGATTTAAAAGATACAGAATTTGTTTTTGTTAGAATCGACAGAAGCAAATCTTCTTTACAAAACCCATATGAAGGTCCTTTCAAAGTATTAAACAAACTTGATAAATATTATCAAATCGACTACCGTGGTAAAGCAACGAACATTTCAGTCGACAGACTAAAACCAGCATTTACCGAACATATATTATTATTCATCATATTCTTAATTTTACGATTCACTTAAAATGGACGTTTTCACTGAGGGGGGAGTAATGTAGTAGTAGCTACAAATTTAATTTTTAATTTTTATTAAAATTTCTTAAGTTTGATTATATTATTAATAAAATATTTTTATTCAAATCCACTTTAATAATATCCAATCAGACTGTACTGTCAAATATATTTTAGTCAACCTGTACACTTCGATTAATTTTGAATAGTGTGAAACACAAACACTTTGAAAAATATCATAATCATTTATTCATTGACAATAAAATACTGTACTCAATACAGAGAAAATATTTAACAAACTATCTATGTATTAAATGTAAAGTGGGATACAAACAAATTTTAATAGATTTTTAGTATAACCAGATCTGCCGATATAAAAACAACTAAAATTAAAATAAAAGTTTAAATAAAATAAAATTAAAAAATATTTTTTTTAATTTGAAATATAATGTATCTAATAGATTTCAGATACAAAAAGAAGTTTTTGGGTTTAGGGCTCTGGTACTACGCCCCATATTAAAAAGGAGCTCTATTCGCCTAACCACTTCACATACTTTGCTTGTTTTCCCCCACTGGCGTAAGCAACGCTCTTGAAACTCGTGGTCACAGCTAGTCAGAATTGCGTTGCTTGCTGTTACGTCTTCCATACAGACGGTGCATAACGTCTGTGGGGCCGCCGAATCTCCAGGTGGTGAACAAGCGATCCACATGTTGCCGTTAGATAGAGGACCGGTGCTGTCCTGACACGCAGTTAGCCTTGCAGATCCCAGCAATCTCAGACTATAGGGAAAAGTTCTAAAAAACCCAATAAATCCAAAACCGCGAATTATTTTCAAAAAGAGTTCACGTTGATTTGAGCAACAAAGAAAAATTCACAGGTCTAACCCTGAACGAAGTTGAATTTCAAAGATTAATTAATGTAAATTTCTGAAACTTCAAATTAAATATAAAACAAGTGCCAAAGTTAAATTCGAATTCAAAGAAAACTCCAAAATGTCTGCTATAATAAAAACAACCAAATAAAGGTAAAGTAAAACTGTCTCTCGCTCTCTCAACGTCGTTGCTCCCCATCTCTCAGACTTTTGGCGGCCACTCAACTGAGTGGTCCTCGCTCTTTGGAAAGTCAGCAACGCCTACTGGGAACAAGGATGAGGACACTTGTCATTACCCGATGAATGAATGACATCAGGTCTGAGAGTCAGCTGGTCGCTTGGAAAAAGCCAGCCATCGACCTTCTTCGGGGACGTGATGCATTCCATCCATCAGACGACGCAGTCGTGCCTCCTGAGGGAATGGGGGGAATAAGAAAAGGAAGGATATAAATTCTACATTACCGAAAAATGAATTTTAAAACTTTCAAAAAAACTCTGAAGAAAAATAAAATAAAAACAAGGGATTAAGGATGGGAAAGGGAACCCTAAGAGTATCGGACAAAGCTTCTCCAAGCCAGACAGCTGCTTCAAACGCTTACCTGAAAGAAGCCAAAAAGTCCAAAAGGGCATGAAGTTCCTCCAGGGAAACTTGTACAGAAGCAGAGTCGCTGATGACCTTCTTACGCAGATCACGCGATACGCCGAAGCGGATCTCGTAATCATCAGCGAACAGTATAGGAACAGAGAAGCGCCGGGATGGTACTCCGACACCTTGGGTACGGCAGCAATCTGGATCCCAGTAGGGAGCAGGATCTTGACGGAAAATTATGGCACCAACAGAGGCTTCGTTTGGATTAGGAGTGACAAAGTAGTGTACGTGAGTTGCTACCTCACCCCAAACGAGAGCATCCAAGAATTCCAAGAGAAACTGGATAGCTTAGAAGATACCATACGTGAATGGGAAGAAGCTGTTGTTGTCGCTGGAGACTTCAACGCCAGAGCAACTGAATGGAGCATGCCCAACACAGACTCAAGAGGCAGACGTATCCTTGAAATGGCTGCTAGACTAGCCCTAAGCGCAGTAAATACCGGAAAGGTATCAACTTTCCGAAGGCCTGGCTACGCAGAGTCCATCCCGGATATTACTCCGTTATCGGAGACCCTGGCTCCGAAAATCACCGGATGGAAGGTCAGCGAAGAGTACAACGGAAGTGACCATCAATACATAACCTTTGGTCTTCAGAAAGAAAGAAGAGGAAAGACAGAATACTGCCGCCGAACAAATGGGTGGAACACGGGAAAACTAAACCGCGAAGCCCTCATCGCAGTGATAGACGGAGGAGCGATCGATGCACTGGATGAATCGAATCCTGCAGAGCTCTTGGTCGATGACACAATGAGACGGATACTGCAGGCCAGCGATGCCTCCATGCCCCGCCGAAGAAAAGCCCCAAGAAGAAAACCAGGTGGACTGCGGAGATAGCGGCCTTGAGGAGGAAATGCCTATCTCTCAGACGATTCGCCACTAGAAGAAGAAGAAGAGATGGCGCCATACCGGAAGGTGGTTCCGACAATGGGAAGAACTGAGGGCAGAAATAAACAACGATCCGTGGGGGCTCGGGTACAAGATAGCCATGCGCGAACTTGGAGCGCACAAAACGAGCCCGTGTCCGGATGCAACACGCACGGAGAAAATAGTGGACGCCTTGTTTCGGACCCAATCAGAAAGAACACAAGCATAGCACCCCATTACGATGGAAGAAGTCCCGCTTTTCAGCATGGAAGAGCTCAAGGAGGCCGCGGGATCCTTACAGAATAACAAACCTACAGGCCCAGATGGAGTCCCAACAGAAGTTCTGAAAGTCATAGCCCACTCATGCCCACAGGTACTGTTGAAAATGTACAATGGCTGTCTGAATGAGGGAACCTTCCCCAAGCGGTGAAAAGCGCAGAGACTTGTACTTATCAGCAAGGGGAAGGGAGAACCAGGAACTCCAGCGGCATACAGACCTCTGTGCATGCTGGATACGGCCGGAAAACTATTGGAAAAATTGCTGAAACCGCGCCTAGCATCAGCCTAGAGAACGGAGGAGGCCTTTCAGACAAACAGTATGGTTTCCGGAAAAGGCGATCAACCATTGGAGCGATAGAAAAAGTGGTAAAAGCCTTTCACGCGGCGCAAGAAGGAAACCGCCACTCAAGAAAAGTAGTCCTGCTGGTGGCACTGGATGTCAAAAACGCCTTTAACTCCGCCAGATGATGCGACATGCTGAACGCTCTAGAGTACACCTTTAGAACACCGGAGTATCTCCTCCGGATGGTAGAGACCTACATACATGACAGGGTTCTCCTCTATGACACCACAGAAGGACCTGACAGGAAGAACATCACAGCAGGAGCTGCGCAAGAGTCAGTTCTAGGCCCAGAGCTGTGGAATATAGCTTACGATGGTATGCTGCGCATGACATGCCAGAAGACACCTTTTTGGTGGGTTACGCGGATGACATCGCCGCAGTAATTGCGGCACGAGACGTCGACGCCGCGCAGCTTAGATTGAATCACCTGGATGGAGGAACATGGCCTAAGTCTAGCCAACCAGAAGACCGAGATTGTCCTACTCACAAGAAAGCGGATCAATACGATTAGAGAAGTGCGAGTGGGGGATGAGGACATCCTGACGAGCCAGGCAGTTAAATACCTGGGAATAAGGCTGGACTCCAAACTCACCTTTTGGGAACACATTAGGCATGCGGCAGATAGGGCAGCACAGACCACAACCCAGTTGAGCAGGCTCATGGCCAATGTTTGAGGCCCATTACCGAGTAAGAGGTGACTGCTTATGTCGATCACTCACTCGATCCTACTGTACGGATGTGAGATCTGGGCTGATGCGCTGAAGGTCGAAAAGTACAGGAAACGGATGGCGGCAGTACATTGGAGAGGAGCCCTTAGAGTTGCCTCCGGCTACAGAACAGTGGCGGAGCCAGCGGTTCTGGTTTTAGCAGCCGTGACCCCTATAGATCTATTGGCCGAAATCGGGAAAGAGGCAGCGAAAGTCGAAGCTAGCGAATACGCCCTTTCGAGATGGCAAGACCGCTGGGATAGAGAGACAAGAGGGATATGGACCGCTAGACTAATACCAGACCTAAAGAAGTGGCTAAAGCGAGAACACGGAGAGGTAAACTACTACCTGACGTAGTGCTTGACTGGACACGGGTACTTTAACGCTTACCTCCATAAAATGGGAAAAACAGAAAGCCCAGCCAGCCAATACGGCGACTCCCAGAAGGACGACGCCCAACACACCTTCTTCGAATGCAGAAGGTAGAACGCAGAGAGACAGGACCTAGAAGAAGAGCTTGGGGTATTCAAGCCCGAAGATATAGTGAACAGCATGCTCAGAGGTAAAGCGCAATGGGACCGAATTGCAGTATTTATCCAGAAGATCCTGCAACAAAAGAAAAAGGAAACCCCAGAAGCACTTGACGAACCGTAGTAGGATAAGACCTAGAACATAAGAAGCCAATGATGGCGTAATAGGTACCACGCTGAAGTAATACGAAAAGTAGTCCCGGGGTGGAGACATGCTTGAAAGGAGGAGGTTTTTTAGTGGGTGCGAGTCCCACATACCAGGGCAAGGCACCGCCCTGACGGTGCATAAAGCATTTTTCCCCCTCCATAAAAAAAACAGACAGCTGGCGATGGCCTGCTACTGGTCTGCCATTCTTGGAGAGTCTCTGCCGACGGGGTTGAGATGGCTAGGTCCCTGGGTAGACAGTAAGTTGCGTACCAGCCTGAAGCAGCAGTACCAGTAGACCTCACCTCGAATTCGCGTGGAGGGCCCAAGTTCTGAGTCAGAGCTTTGGCTACCGATAAAGCCACAAGCCTGCGGTTACTCAGAACCTTTACAGCCCAGCGCGTTGGGCACCATCTCTTGTTGCGAAAAACGCTTTCTTCTGGTCAACAGTCAACTTGTCAGCCGACTATTGCAGTTTCAGAATAAGCCGTTTGTTGGGCGCCATCTCTTGATGCGACCAACACCTTCTTCTGGTCAACAGTCAACTTGTCAGCCGACTGCTGCAGTTTCAGAAGAAGCCGTTCGCCCCCCCCCCCCCGTTCATTGGGGGAGTCTGATGGCGTGACTAATCTTGTTTGGCCCATGCCCCAACCACTCTATTCACCCAGGGGGCCTACAGCATCTGGATGCTCTTTTGACCTGAAAGGAAATAGGGCCACTCACCTCATTAGGAGGGTCCCACCCACTGACGTAGCGATGGCCACCCTAGAGGAAGGACGACGAGGAGAGAGAAGTAAAAATACCTATTTAAGGCTCATAACAAAAAATGTTATATATATTTTTTTTTAATAGAGTTACCCCCTCTGGTGGAGGGCACACCGGCTGAAGACCAGGGCCTGTTGACCTCGTTGAAATGAGTCCCGGACGTTAGTAAAGAAAACAAAAAGTTACAAACTTATTTAGTACTAACATCAAAATAAAATTGTTGAATCATGCTCAAACAAAATTTTATGTAGCCCTGATATTCCAAACTAAATCTAATTTACTATTTAATACTACCGCATCATAGTTAAACTTCCAGCCACATTAATCAAAGCGACCATTTGTATATCCTTAATAATATTTGATCAATTCTAAGTACACAACACTTTATTCTCTAATGAAGTTCTACAATTCCATAAAAACAAAGTAGATCTATTATTAAAATATTATGCTATTCTAAGGAAAAGTTTAATCTCTATTTTAGTTCACGGTATATTAACTAAAACGTATTAAAATACTAAGCGCCACCGAAAAAAATGGCGATTGGCAGGGTCAAGGGAATTCGAATCAACGATCAGGATAATTGATAATATGACCAGCAATATCCTACCTGGAAAATTGCGCAAATTTCATTAGAGCGGGCATCAACATAGTGATATGGTAAAATTCACTGTCAAGCAAGACAAAATATATATATATATATATTAGGAAAATACTTAGCAAAGATGGGAATGACTCAGAGCTACAAATGCCTGACACTTCCACCCGACACTGTAACATTATCCAACAAAAATTTTAATCAGAGAGAAAAGATAACGTAATACGAATTCACCTCAAGTACAATTTTAAACAAGTCCAAATAAAATAAAGAGAAAAGAAATATATGTTTATGTGCCTAATCAAACTGTATATCAAAGAGAGAAAAGAAACTGGCAATTAGTCCTAATTCGAAAGGATCCCACGCTGTCCTCTAAAGTAAGTTCTTCAACCTTCACATATCAAACTATTTTCCTTTTCAAGATACTAGTAATTATTGGCGATGATGTTTTACTTCAACGAAACATGTTCACTCTCTTTTGCCGTCTCTGGTTGCTAACATATATGATATTTGGTTTCAGAAAAAAAATTTCACTGTCTTAGACCGGGCTCTGTTGGCAAATCGTAGTAATATTTAAATCAACAAAATCGTTCAAATACTTCAAGCCAGCTTTCGGGTTGCGGACCATACTCATAGTTCATATAAAATAAATATTCACTTTCTTAGACCTAGATTCGTATGTCAATGGTTCAATGATTCAGATCAAATAAGAAACTTGTTTACGTCCATAACTAGGCTCATTTTGCGACTCATTCTAATTACACGTAGAGATTTCGATAGTACCGAGAGTGAAGATTTTGCTGGCGGGGTTACTGATGAGCCACACATACTTGTTCGGGTTGAAGATCTTGAAGTTGCTGAATTTCCTTGCGTCCAAGGGTAACTTCAGGCAGCTAACGGGGATGAATGCAAAATTCCTGGAAAAAAAGCTATGCACCGAGGAAACCGGTGGCGTTGTGAGGGGTACCCTTAAGGAGGAATGAACTATGGTCGCTTGATGAAGATGAGTATTTGCTGCCTAGTCTCTTTAGTCTCTGTTCCCATTCCGATACACGATACAGTCCAGGTGGTGCCAAATTTGTTAATCGTAGGTGCGGTGGAAGTGGGTTGGGATGACACTAGCGGAGAGACATTGATGACGACACCAGTACCCGTCGCCATCTCGGGCACGATCGAACCAACAGTAGCATTAACATCTGGAGCAGGCTGCGCCAAGGAGGAATGCGAGTTTGTAGGAACCACTTTCTCGGTTCATTGAGGTGGAGCTGCAGATGTTGAATCCCGGCGGGTGGGGCAGTGCCTTTTC